>JALPQD010000222.1:0-1200000 GCA_023101885.1 Typhlomys cinereus | reverse complement strand
GGAACCGGTGTACCTATTAAGTTTGTATGAGTGGAGATAATAAAAAATGTTTAAAAAAAACCAATAAAACCTATTGAAACTTTTAAGTTAAAAAAAAAAAGTATGTTTTTGCATTAATTTTTATATAAAGTTGTTGATTTCTATTATTTCTGACCAGGGTAAGGAGGTAGATTTCTTTACCAACCTGGTCTTCCCTCTTCCTGCAGTGTGGAATGGAATAAGCACTTCAGTCAGGTCACTGTGGCTTCTCCATCTGCATCAGACACACCCCCCACACACAGAATTTACTGAAACGAAAGCATTGCCCAGGACCAAACAAGGCACACCAGGAATGCTGCTGCTGTTGCTACTGCTACTGAAGAGGAAGAACCCTCCACTGAAAGCTTCCCCTGTGCTCACAATACAAACCCACTTCTGCACGTTATGCTTTAGTTTTGGAAAGAGATCAGAATCGAAATGCTGCTGGCTTGTATGTTGACTCAGGAAAAAACATTATTCAACAAATCTAACAGACCAAAGGGGAAATTTTTAATTTTAGGAGTCATCTGATTAAAAAAAACCCATAAATACATGAAAACAAATGAATTTATTTATAATGTTTCCTCTTTCTGTGTGAACAGAGGTCTCTAGTCACCATCCACTACTAGACTGAATAGAGCAGATAATTCAGATTCATCACTGCATGGCCCAAATGACTCCGTTAGAATTTATAGTGGAAGATGCATCTATAAATCATCACTGAGGTAGTCAACTACATACTAGTTCCAAAATTGTTTATTTATGAAAAATATGAATTATCAATAAGATGAACTGGGACTAATAAAAGATACTGTAAAAACAGAAATGGTGGGAAGATAGGTGAATACATGGAAACCATTTTTTTCTAAACCTAAAATTGCTCAAAAAACAGTATTTAAGGAAAGAGAAAACAGAATTTAGGAACACAAAGCAATACAGAAGGGGGAACTATAATCTCTTGCTTAACTTCAGGTTCTCACCAACATGGTACTACAGCATCCAGCTCAGCCTGGGAGATCAGACACTTTCTACTGTCTTTAAGTCACTTATTGGACAAGCAAATAGTACTATAGTATGTCTCTCATACGGCTGCTTTATTCACTGTTTTATATTGATTACTATTTAGATTACTATGTGACTATGTAGACATATAATCACAACATTTCTCTCTAATATAGGCAATTTTAAAGTAAAGCATGACATATTAGCACAGTTCCTTTAATGTAGCAGTAAGAACAGCAAATCTAGCTATCTGTAGTTAATAGTTTGTTAAACTCCAAGTGTCCAATATGGGCTATTTAGCTGCAAAATGATGGGGATACCAACCACTTACAATAAGACACCTAGGAGTTGGGATAGAAAGGGCTTTCTTTCTCTGTATTTCACACAATTTAAGTGGCTAGATTACAAATTTTTTCTATTTTGGGTTCTCCAGAACTTTTACAAGACTACAAGGTAAGAAAGGATTAAGAATGCCAATTAATACACACAGAATGAGAACAGATGCAACTCTTTCACTTCGCTCCCTTCTTCCATGGTTACACTCGTTGCTTTCTGAAATAAAAAGAATTGCCAAATGCAAGGCTTCTTACCTATTTACTTCTATGTAAAAACTCAAATCAGGCTCACATGTGGCTAAAGAAAGGACCTGACTCTGTCATCTAGCAACATCAGGGCTGCATTGTTGTTATCTCAGTAGCCTCCCTCTTACTGGCAGGCTAACCAGCACTGAGGGCAGCACGGGCTATGGAAGTTGAAGGTTTTTCCCCCTAGAGAGCAATGCTTGTGATTTGTTGTTGTTCTTGTTTGTGCATAATATGTGAATGTATGTGTGCACACATTGTGCTTACGTGAGTGGATGCAGACATGCATGTGCCACAAGAAAGGCTAATCTTTTTTTGTGTCGGTCCTCACATTTCTACCTTGTTTCAGACAAGTCTCTTCCCTATATAAGGCAATACAGCTAGCCTGTAAGGTTCTGGAGAATCTCCTGACTCCAATTTCCATTTCTTGTCAGGGCAGACACTTGTACCATGTTTTGGAATGTGAATCACATCTGCACACTTACGTGGCAAGTACTTTATACTCTGAGCCATCTTTTCTCTAGCCCCTCCTGTGACTTTTGTACCAAACTCCTAGAAGCTAAAAGGAGTCATGCCAACCTCTTCTCCTTTAAACTTCTGAACATTTCATAGCATAGTTTTAGGTATTAAATGTGATCTTTGGAAACACACCCTACTCTACAACATACCTTCCAGCCTATTAGAAGCATTAGATATGCCTCCATATGTGTAGCCATTACCAACAAATAAACAGTCCAGCTGGGAAGACAGCCAAAAACTTTAGGTTGGAAATTTTTCAAGGTAGACAAGAACTCTAGTTCAGTACTTAATAAACTATGTTTGAGCAATATAAATAATAAACTCAGAGCAAAAGTCACCAGAAAGCAACTAATATTACTGGATTTGTGGCATCTTTCAAGAGTTCAGAGCTAGACCTGCTAACTGCATTCACAGTCCATCTCCTCTTTTCTGCTGTCATCCATCCAACCATTCATATGCCTTAACATACCCTACTCCTCCTTAATCACCTCCAAAAACAGGCAGGCATTTCACATCTTCTGCTTAAAACACTACATACTTGTTTTCTTGCTATTCTCAGCTTTAAGATGCCAATGCCCTCTTTAGCTATGTTACTATGCTCCTCAAAAATCTCAGTTGCTGCCTCAATTTTCTATCTAGACTCGAAAGACCAGTTACATACATGAATCTCCTTCAAAACACAATTGACATTCCTATAAATATGCAATCTAGAAACTCTGCCCCATCTTATTATTAAATCCAACCATGTGTAAAAACCTCTGTGTACTATGCCCTCTTTTGCAAATAGTGATTCTTTCCTCTCCTATTGCAGTAGTCCTTCTGTCACCTCCTGTGTATATTTGCTGCCTTTCTCAAGGCAAGCCCTTCTCCGGTGCTCTGATCCTTAGTAACTTCTCTACTATTTGGGCTGTGGCAATGGCTCAACGGTTAAAGTGCTTACAGTACAAGCAAAAAGACCAGAAAATTCAGATCCCTAAATCACACATAAAGTACCGTGTGGGTCTGGGCAACAAGCCTGTAATTCTAGCCCTAGAAAGCCAAGCCTGGGAATCCCCAGAGCAAGTTGAAAGCCAGACTGGCCCCATAGGCAAGCTCTAGGTTTGTTCTTTTGAAACCCAGACTCAAAAGAATAAAGTGGAAGAATGATAAAGGATGATAGTCAATGCTATCAGACTTGAGCTTCCACATGCATGTACACACGTCTATATGTAAATATGCATGTGCATACATGTACACATTTCTACACATACACAAGGGGAGGAAATCTCTATATTTATCTAATTGCCCTCATTATTAGTATATACTAACTGATTTGAGCCTCAAATTCTGTTTGACACTAACTACATAATTATGAGCTAATTTCTAACCACAGTTCCCTGCTCACATTTTGAAAGACTATTAAGTTATGTAGATCTCTAAAACAGAGACTGTACAACTTTACGTGCTTCAGAATCATATAAAAAAAGTCAATAGACAAGTTGTTGGGCTATAGAGTACACAATTCTAAGAGGTTCCCAACTGACATTCACCCTCCTGGCCCAAGTACCATCCTCTGGAATCACTACCGCTAAGAATCTGATGAAAGCTGTGAAGAAATGCGTAATCCGTACAGAGGCAATTTTGCATGAAGTTGAAAAGATCCATCGAGGCTTTTACAGCTGTTCTCTGTGCTCTAGCTCACTCTAAAGAATGCTTAAAGTATTTCCTGATTTGACTGTAAGACATGCTTGTTACAATACTAACAAAACTCTGTAAGCACCTAAGAATGAAGAACTACTTGATGTTGGAAAGTCAGTTCTGTCCAATATGATGTCCTCTTCAGTGTTGTGGGGCTCTTAACGGCATGTGATAATCAAGACCCAAGTCTTCTGTATCTCCATAGGTGTGACCATTGAACTTTGAACTGGAAATCTTATAAATGAATAATGTTTTTCTTTCCAGACAAAAGTTATGTAAATCCATAGCAAGAAATGAAAACAGGAAGTGATTCTATTAAAACCAGTGGTTCTAATTTATAATGAAAAACTTAAATGCTTAGAGACAGTAAATGTTTAAATATGAAAATTAAGATAGAGATCAAGAATCTGTATGATGCCTTCAAACCCCACATTTTGCATTTAAAAGCTCCAACTGGCAAATGTATACTCTATAGTCATTTACTTTTATACTTAAGTTGAAAATTTGTCATACAAGCCAGAGTGAACCCTAGAGTCCATAGATACATATAAGTGGAAGGGGGAGAGGGAGTAGGAGGGAATGATGAAGGTAGAGGAGGGGATGGGAAGGAAGGGGGAGTAAGAAAGCTGAGATGAATACTCAATATATTTGTAAAAGTAGAAAAAAAATAAAAATGGGAAAAAATTGTCATAAATTTTATCCTTCCCATCTAACAGTTCCTTCCCTCTATAGTTTGTAACAATATTCCAACATTCACTAAAAAAATAATATATATGGTTAAGTTATAAATTATTTCTTTCCCCCAAATGTCTCATGTAACACATCTTGTCAACACAGGAAAAACCTTTTTGAAGATGTTCTCCTCTGTATTTCCTCAATTGGTAGCCAGAATCCATTAATTTCATCTTTAATCTTTTCAATAACATTTCTCAGGGGTTGGAATTATAAATCCAGCTCAATTCTGTATGTTTTAACTTTTACATAATTATCAAACATTCTTTTCTCAATCAACAATACGATTAAGCTACTGAATGTTATAGTAATATCAATATTAGGGAATGTGTGTATGTGCATGTGTATAATGCATATCAAAATTATCTCTGAATCTAGATTCACCAAATTTATAAACTATCTAAGCTTCAAGTAATTTCAAGTAAACATACCTCTTGTAGAAGACGAGGATCAACACAATCTCCATCATCATTAAACATAGATTCCCAACTCTCTTCAGTGGCAACATTTTCTTGTACATGAGAGGTTTCAGAGGTTTTTAGTTCTATGGGTACTTCTGCAGATGAATCTCTATCAGAACATGATATACTAAACTCTGTATTCTCTGAGTCATTCTGCTCTTTTTTGCTGAACTCTTCAGCAGTTCCTAGTTCATGTAATGCTTCTGCTCTATCACCAGTGCTATCCAGATCACTGCCCAAGGCAGTCTCCAAAAGTACTTTTGTCCCATTTGCTACACTTTGTTCAGAGTCCAAAAAACTGTTACAATTACTATCAGCAATCTTCTTTATAGGTAAGGAGGAAGCACAATCTGACAAGCCCTCTATCAACTTTCCTGTTGACTCTGTAAAACTAGATGAAATACTCTCAGCATAAGTATCTGAGCAAGCAGTTAAATTGCTAGCGTTTTTAGAGTCAGTTTCACTTGTAGCTCTGTGAAGAGAGACTGCAGCTGCACTCATTCCAGTGCATTTTGAGAAACTATCTGTATTGCTACAAGTCTCACCAGATACTCCAACTACGCAAGGGCTGCTGACAGTTACATGATCACATGCATCACCTGCACTGTCCATCTCACACGCCTTCCCGGTGGTGTCACTAACATCCTCAGATCCACTGTCTGGATCTGTTGCACGAGCAACAACAGAATCACAAGGTTCATATTTTACACATAATTCGTCAGCAGTGCTGAGACTCTCACTTTCTCTAACCACGGGTGGATCAATAATGCCATTTGTGTTCTCTAAATTGCTAACTATAGCTATTTCATGGGAGGTGTGACCCGTAGTCTGAGGAACGGACTCCACACCTTTCTGACCCAAAAGGGAACCTGTACTGTTGGCTCTATTTCTTACATTCTCAGCCTCAAAGTCTAAATAAGTTTGGTCCATGACATCTGGACTTTCAGGAGCAGAATCAGCAGCGATGTTTCCGTTGCTCAACTTTTGCATTCCATCTGATGGCTTCATACTTTGTTGTACAACTTCAGAGTCAGAACTTAGTTTTACTGGTACAATCACATTCTCTGATTTCAACATAGTTTTTACTATCTCTACAACTTTGGCCTCAGTTTCAATTTTGGTCTCCAAATTGGTGTTTTCAAAGGCTTCCCTGCTTAACTCATGCCTACTAAAATCACAAAATTCTACATTCTGGAATGATCTGCTTAAAACCTGAGCATCAATGACTTCTGAATAAGACTGTAAAAGTATCCCCTCAGGTCCCCTAACATCTGCAGTTTGAACTTCCAAACATTCCACCTCTGTTGGTTTAAAATGTCGTTGTAAAGGTATATGAGATATAATCTCAGCATTTGGTGCTCCATGTTGATGTTCTTGGCAAGACACTTCCTTGGATTCTGTGGTTTCTCTCTCAGAACAGAGTTTGTTCCTTTTCTGGAGACATGTGTCCTTCTTTAATTTTGATAGAAATTTCTTTTCCTTTCTACAGTTATATTCCTTTCTATCAGAATCAACAGTTTGTCTTTGGGCTTCAGGTTTATCTCCAAGGATCCTCTTTTGGGAAGGACAACTTTCTTTTTGATCTTTTACCATAGAATCAAGGGGCTCATAGTTTTTCTGCTCCTCTCTTATCTTGAGGAAGGCAGCACCTCTTCGGGCTTTTGGTACATAAAGTGCCATGTCAGGCCTTTTGGCTCGAGCTCGGCATCTTTCTGCTTCTTGCTGCATGGCACCACTTCAATCTGAAAGAAAAAGAGAGATTTAATTACCCAAAACTAATTACAATGTATCGAACCAAGAAATTTTTAAAGACTAGGAAGGAGGTCTACTAATTCATCCTATAGAAATCCTTGTTGAAAAACAAAAACAAAATAAAACCTGCCACAAAATAATTAATGCACCTAGATGTGCAACTAAGAAAATCCCACAAGTCTCATCAAATCGTAAATTTTATCCTAACTTTTTCTTCATACTTCTCCAAACTACTTTCCTCTGTCTTCCAAATTTCCTCTACAGGTAGCTGTGTCTTATGCTGATTTTGAAAGCAGACATATAAATAGTGATGGATGCCAACCAAGCACTCATGAAACACAGTCATCTCCACATTCTGGAAGCTTAGATTTTTACTTAATAGTAAGTAAATACTGAATATGTACTTAATAAATATTCAAGGAGGATCTCAAAAGTCACATTTGCCCAACATAAATAGATATGCATACATAAGATTTAAGAATAACTTGAATGTCATCTATATAATAGAACTAACCAAAGCATGCTTCTTAGAAAAAAGGATAGGTTTGAATTAATGAATCTGCAAGAAGAAAAAGGTACCAGGAAAGAGAAAGGCCTTGATCCCACCAAAATGTGACTTCGCATTTTGCATGTGTGTGTGTAAACAGGAATGTCACACCAAACCCGAAAACTATATACAATTTCTACTCACCAACTAAAGGTAAATATATAGTTTTAGGAAAAAAGGAGAGAAAAGCATTTTTGTATTATAGATTAAGCACCCCAATTAGAAAATTCAAAATCCAAAATGTAATAATTTTTGATTGACATGTTAACACTAAAGTATTGGGTTTTGGAGTTTCTAGCACTTCAGGTTTTTTGGATTAGCAATGTTCAACCAGTAAAATCTATACAAACATTCCAGAATCTGAAACTGGAAACATTTTTATTACCAAGCATTTTGGATACATGAATCTCAGCTTATAATAGTAGTCAGTCAAGTGACTTACTATAAATTTTCTTTGCTCCCAACAGTGATAAAAGAGATCCAAGCAGGATGAAGGGGAGCCAGCTCACACTGCTAGCTTTCAGATGCCATCCACCATAGCCAGTCAATAGAATTTAACAAAAAGAAAAATTAATACAGGGCTAGAGAAATGGCTCCAAAGTTAAAGCACTTGGTGCACAAGCAAACAGACCAAAGCTCAGATCCTATGTAAAATGCCAAGAGGATGTGTAATTCCAGCTCTGGAAGGCGAAGCCTGAGATTCCCAAAGAAAACTGACTAGCCTCGAAATTAAGCTCTGAATTTAATTACAGACCCAGTCTCAACAGAACAAGGTGAAGACTAAGAGAGGATGACTCCCATTATCACCCTTGGGCATCTACCTGCACACACGTGCGCACGTACGCGCACATACACACACAGGTACACACACACACACACAGAGGTACATTCACACACATGCATACAAATACAAGTGTACCCTACATACACATACAAAAGAAATCCAGGGTGCCTGCCCCCCATGGCACTCCATGTCTAGAATCCGTGAGTTCTTTTCTATGCCATGCCTTCCATGGATTCCATGCCTGGAGTCCATCAGTTTTTTAGCCCCTCATGGCACTCCACATCTGGAGTCCATGAGTTCTGTTCTTTCTCTCCTCTAATAAACTCTGCCTTAATCCTCTATGCATGTTCTGGTTTCAATCTTCAACTCCAAACACAAGAACCTGTATACATCTGGCAAGCACAGGCCTGATCAACCCTATAACACATTGCTTTTTATTTTTTTAGGAACCTCCATACTAATTCCCAAAGGGGTTGTATACACTTACGTTCCCACCAAAAATGAACAATTTCCTTCTCTCTGCAAAAAAAAAAAAAAGAAATCTAACAAAGATTAAATATTTGTTGACTCTCTATTAAATGCAACAGAACATGCTACACAATTTCATATTGAGTTGTTCTCTTAATCTTCAAGCTATTATTATGAAGTAAAAAGGTATTAGGAAAAAGAGATATTATATATGACAAAGAAACACCCATATAACCATGAATATTTCATAACATTTCAAGACAGAGATAAGCGGGAAAGGTTAACGAATCTTGTTCACTCCCTAACAATTTATGTGATTCAGAGTATTTTCTCAGTGCAGAAACTACTTTCACAGGACAAGTTATTTTCTTTGAAACAGCCTCCCTCCCTCCTTTTATAAAGCTAACATAGGGTCTCACTAAACAGCCTAGGTTGGCCTGGAACTTCTCCGTGTGGACTTAAACTCAAGATTTTTTTGTTTCAGCCTCCCCAGTGCTGGGACTGCAGGCATGCACCTCTACCCTTGGCATCCCCCTTTCTATTTAGATCTCTTAATATGTGGCCCATTATTTATGAAATTTTCTCTTTCCATTTGTGGAAGATATGATTTTAATAGTTAATTTCAGTATTTTTCAACAATGCCTAATTTTAAAAATACTAAGGTGTATTTCACAGGAAGAGATGTAATAAACAGTGTATCTTGCTTTCAATTAGTAAGGCATCTATTGATATATATTACAATGGATTTCTGGATATAAATGGTGAGATATAAACTTTCTGAAATAGCATCTGAAAACTTCACTTCAGCTGCAGATCAAGAAGGGCCAAAGAATGATGAGGGCATTTTAAGTGGCAACACATTCTTAATAGCAGAGTATAGAAAGAGGATCATGCAACATAGGATTTAAAGAACTAAATACAGGAATGCTTCTTACCCAAGAGTTAAGTGAATGTATCACAGCTGACATTATACCTGAAGGATTGGTTGCTCTACAGAAGAGACAAAATTTCTCTTTGTTGTCTCTATGTTCCTATGCTTCTCCTTAAGTCAATACTAGAATCAACTGGCAGAAATTAAAAGAAAGCAAAGTTTAATTCAATATAAGAAAAAAACGGCACAGGGCTTGCAAGAAGGTTCGGCGAGTAAAGGACCTTGCTGACAATCCTGACAACCTGAAGAACACATATGGTGGAAGGAGAGAAAGAGCTTCCATAAATTATCACCTGAACTCTATGCACATGCACATATACAAGATAGATAGATAGATAGATAGATAGATAGATAGATAGATAGATAGATAGATAGATAGATAGATAGAAATATTAAAAAGGCACAACAAAACCAGATCCTCTATTTCCTGAATTTTCTCAGGCTAGTATCGGATAATGAGCTTTCTTTTTTTTATAAGAATTTAAGTAAGACTAAATACTTGACATACACTCACAGAAAGCATTTCTGTTAAGAAAGGTAGTCTAATGTTAAGCATACTTCGGATTATAAACCATGATATTTTTGATCTGTAATTTACCTGCTGAAGTCTTTAAATGATGTATTTTTTAAATTATTATATGCTGTGCTGAACGGCTTTCAAAGTTCCATCTTTTTTCCTCAATGACCAGATAGTGTCAATTCTATTTCTTAAAGCTGAATAGCAACATAATAAATTTGCATTTTTTTCCTTCCAAAATATTGAATTCAATTGTACCATGACCAGCAGTATACTAGTAAATTACAAACTAGCTCATCAAATGTATTTTGGAGGACTGACTGATTTTTTTTATTTAATTTACATCAATGATGTCTATAATAGGTGACTTCTTTCCTAAAGTGGATAATTGTTTTTTGAATAATGGAAGACTATAGCCTCATTTTTTTACGCTATTCAAATTCATAAAATAGTTGCTCAAGACATGACACATTTACACTGGCAGCACTTTCTCCACTGTAAGTCTAGACAATCAATAAATGACCGAGTCATGATTCATGGCATCTGCCAATCTCTGCACTGTAAATATTCTCACCTATCTTAAAGTACCAATGTAATGTCATTGAATATAGAGCTGGGAAGATGCAAAGAAACACACTATTGCATAATCTTTCAACATGATACATGTTGAAGAGCATATATCATAGTAAAAGTGACTAGTTTTAAGTAGCTATCAACTTTTAAAAGTGATTTACTGAATAATAATACACTTACATATCTTAATTTTTAATAGTGGTTGTTTTAACAATGTATAAAATTCCTAAATTTTTAATAATCAGCTCTCGGGCCAGTAGCAGATGTTCCAATACATCACTGGCTGTGACCATATTTTGGAACAACTTGAAGACACAAAAAAAGGGAGGAGAATCCCCATCTTGTGGACTTTCAGGATATTGTCAATTTAACTTAAAAGTTTTCTCATTTTTTTATTATTTATTTTGGAATTATGAGCATGAAAGACGTGTAATACTGGAAATAAGGTTACCTATCATATATAACTTAAAATAATGCATCTTGAATTAAAATTTTCCCATCCAAGAGACAGTTCAGTTGGTAAAGTATTTCTCATGAAAGCATGAGGATTTAAGTTTGACCCAAATTGTCCACAAAACAAAAACAAAAACACAAGCAAACAAAATAGTATGTATGGTAGGCACATGCCTATAATCTCAGCACTGAAGAGGCAGACACTAAAGATCCCTGGGGCTTCCTGGCCAGCCTGTCTATGAATCAGGAAGCTATGGGATCCAAGAGACACTGACCTCTAGCCTCCACGTGTACAGAGATCACCCAGGTGTTTACTCAAAGCATTTGATTTCTTTCTTTCCTGCCAACAGTTCTAACATTTTTATACAGTTTTCTAAGGGCTTTTACCAATATCATTTGCTCTTAATTGGAGAAAAAGAATTAGTTATTCTGTATTTTGAAGTTAATTTATTCCAGAAAGGTCATCAGCGTGCAATTCTGCTCAAAATTACATTTTCTGATGGGGATAAGATGTCATATTCCTTCATGATGGAGGGCAGCCAATTACTAACGCAAGCCTTTAAAATATTTTAGGTCAAATTTTTTGTTATTAATTTTTGAACATTGGGATTATACTATTTCTACAGTTTCAAAGTCTACTAAAGAAAAAATACTATTAACTTTCTGTAAGTACCTCTCTGATCCATCTTCTTAAGAAAGCAACAAACAAAAAAATCAGTCTTCTACATTTTCACAACAGAATAACAACAACATCCTGCATCTGTTCTGTAATATAGATTCCCTTTTCAATCAGCAAGAGTCATTCCTTCAAACACTAGATGGATAACACAATCACAAACTGACTAATTTACCAAAGGATCATTTAGTACACGTAGTATCTGAGAAAAACTTTAAGAAGAGTATGCTAATTATTTCTACTCAAGTCTCTATGTTCTATTATTTTATTAATTCATTCAAATGTATCATAACTAAACCCTGTATGTTGTATCAAAATTTCTATTTTTTGAGCTAGGATCTCAGCAGTGCATCTCACACTGACCTTGAACTCATTTATATAGCCCAGGCTGGTTTCAAACTCTCAGTAGTACCACAACCCCAAGAGTGCTGGGATTACAGCAATGTGTCACCGTATCTGCTTGTCTCAACTTTTTATTAGAAATGACTACAGATAAATTAGAAAAGCAAAAATACAACAGTGTCTATATATGGGTCACATAAGGAATGTCTAAGTCACAAAAATATGGCGCAGTAATAGGTTTCTGAATACACAATAGCCAAAAAATTCAAACTCAAATGTAACAAATTCAAGGTGCTTCTGGCAGTGCTCCCCTATGTGGCATCTGCAACTCCATTACACGCCGTTGTTCTAAAAACACAATGTGCATTTTGTTTTGCACGTGCCCTCATACCACCAACAGCAACTAACAATGCCAGGGACATCTTGGTTCAGATTTGAGGAGACCACTGTATGCTATGAATTGCACTTTAAAACTGTTTTTACTATACAAAGTTTCCTGTTCTTATACAAACAATGGCTTAATTATGAAAAACAAAGACTTTATTTTGTCATTCCTCAATATGCATCGAATTCATTTACCTTTGTACTGTGTTGGAATGTTCAATTTTAAAAACTGCTGTTTGAGTTGCTAATTTGATTTCACTTTGAAAATTCAATTTCAGGCTGTAATTCAGGACAGAACTTCCAACAATTTCTGAACAACTCAAAATATAATTCTGCTATTTTGTACCACATATCTACACAAAGCAATGATGTAAATTTTTGTTTTTAATAAATAGTAAAATTGGGCTGGAGAGAAACACTTTACCTTGCAAGCAGTAGATCCTGAGTTCAGATCTCAGGTCCCACATAAAAGCACCAGGTGGACATGACGGTGGCTGCACTTCCAGCCCTGGTGGGCAGAATCTGGGAAATCCCAGAGCAAAGCAAGAAGGTAGAAGCTATCCAGGATGATTCCCAAAATCACCCTTGGTCCTCCACAGGGACACACAGTACCCTCTGACACACACACACAGAGTAAATATAAAATAAAATAAATAAATAAATGGTAAAATTACATGTATACAAAATAATTGTCTTAAAATAAGTTTTTATGAATTATCATCATTTGATTTGTATACATATTTTAAATATTTATATAAGCAGGGTTGCGTAAAAAATTCTCGGGCCAGAAAAAATGTTACAAGTGGGAATTTTTAAAATTTTTCCCACGTGTGTGTATGTGTGTGTGTGCGATTGTGTATACCAGAAGGCACCTGTGGAGATCGAAGGGTGACTTCAGGAATCATCCTGGACTGCTCTCTATTGCAGGCCAATGCCATATCTGTCTGGCATTTTTACCTAGGACTTGGGGATCTGAATTCAGGTCCTTTTGCTTGTGAAGCAAAGTCTTTAAACTCTGATACATCTCTGGCTCTTCACTAGTCCATTCTGTATAATAAATGGTAGAGCAATGAAGAAAATATAAAAGATCGTATTAGGTTATTACACAATTATTTTAGAAAAAAAATCATGCCAAGAAATACCATCTTTTGTTTGGCTAGTGCTGGAAATTGTTTCCAGGGCTCTATACATACTCACTGAGATATACCAACAATATCTATTATTTGTTAATTTTGAGAATCAGCAGTTATCTTTGGAAACTAAAATTTTCTATATAGATGGTAAAAAAAAGTTTGTTTCCAAAGACTGTCTTTTGACAGATCTTTTTTAAAAATTAATAGTAACAAAGGATAGAGATGTAGTTCAGTTAACATAGTACTTGTCTCTACCACGCACAAAGCTCAGGGTTCAATCCTTAGCACTGCATGGTGCTAGAAATGGTGGTGTATGCCTGTAATACCAGTAGTAGGTAGAAGCAGGAGGATCAGAAGTTCAAGACCATCCTTGCCTGTAATTGTGAATTTGAGTTGGGTCTGGGTTAGACAAGGTCTTGTCTCAAAAACAAACAACCAAAATTAACTAAAACGAAACTCTACGGAAAGGAAAAAAGGAAAAATAATTTAAAAGGACTACTACTTTTTTTACACTATTTATATGGCACTATTTAAATCTGCTACAACGAATCAAGTATTTCTTGTAATTAAAAACAAAAATCACTGAAATTAAAAGAAAACTAGTAAAAAGGACATTATAATCATCTGGTATAAGAGAAATCAAAAGAAATGAACATTGATAAACAAGTCTTTACTGGACAAAATTACTAGAAATAGGAAAATGATGAATAGAGAAAAGAAGGAACTCTTTAATATACTTGACAGCATGATAAAACAAGTGGCACATAAATTACTTGATGTTTGAAAGATACCCTCCAATGCTGCAGAATGCTGAACAACCTCTAGGACTAAACCTCCCAAAACACTAGCATAAATAGCAATTGAGTACTTGAAATGTGCTTAGTTTGAATTGAGATACAAAGATTTGAAAAAAAAAACTTAAAATGTCTCATTTTATGTTGATTGCATGTAGAAATGATATTATTTTTGACATATGAAGCTATGTAAAATATTAATTTCACATATTTACTCTTATACTTTTAAAAGTAGCTAGCAAAGAATTTAAAATTATATGTGTGGCTCACAATAACGACCTTTGTTTTGTTGGGATAACAATGGTCTAAGATGCTTTCATATCCCAATACCACAAGGACAAAAATAGTTGATCTTATCTGCTTCAGCAACATGGAAATATACCAAATCAAGACGTTCAAGTATGAACATACAAATAAATTTATCCTTATATAAACACTTTAATTTTATAAATTCTTATGATTCTTCAAAAGTATCAAATGAAAACAATCTTAGGATTCTTCAAAAGCACCATAAAACCCAAGTAAGACAAATTAGACAACACTCCTGTGAGGTAATGTTTATCCTCAGCAAGTTCAGGAGCATTTTTTAATCTTAACTTTCCCCTCTTCCTGTATGTCTGAAGCTGTGGAGGGCCCTAGATTCAGAAGTGCTTCTTTGCACATTAAGAGAACAACTTCTGGACTAAGAGAGATGGCTTAGTGATAAAAGCAGTTATTGTGAGCACAAAACACTAAATCACATGTTAAAATACCAGGTAAGTGTGGCAAGCTGCCTGTAATTCCAGCCCAAGAAGGCTGAGACTGGGAATCCCCAAAGTAATTTGGCTAGTCAGACTAGCCCACCAGCACACTATGTGTTTAATTAGGCTTGTTTCAAAAAGAATAAGGTTGAAGAGCAATAAAAGATGATTCCTGGTATCTCCATACACATGCTTAAAAATGTGAAACACACCCCACACAGATACACACATGCATACATGCCCTACACTACACAATGGAAAAAAGAAAGAAAATCACTTCTCTGACTTTACAATACATTCTTTTATTTTCTCTGGGCTATTTACATATCGATAAAATGAAGAGATGTCAAGTCTTATTATTAGTAGTAACCCAGGTGCTCAAACCAGAACTCCAGAAGTCATTGCGACATTTCTACAGACTTGGTCATTCCCTGATCACAACTCTTCAGTTCTTTACTACACAGAAACTGAAATTATCGTACTCCTGACATTTTTTATATAGTTTCACCTCTAGTTAATCCTAATTTTAGACTTCATTTTCTAAAATTTTGGTAATATTAGATGTACTTGAAACAGTCCATTATCTTCCAGCAGCTCTGTGGTTTGAAATATATTATTTTTTTCTCAATCAGATACTTCGTTGACAGTCTCCTCTTTTTTCAACTTTCACCTATAAAAAGCTTTTCCCTAATTTTACTGAATATCCCTGTTAGCTAAGGTCTGCTCCTAAGTTCCCACTATGTATATGTATCTTTATATGGGCCTTCATTAAAGCAATGGTCATACTGCTTTTTGTTGCTTGCCTTTCTTTTTCAGTATAGGACTAGTGATATTTTTGTCTTTGCATCTACAATATCATAACAATCTATTTTGTACTAAATTAATAGATGCCAAATCATGACCAAAAAAAAAATAAACCCTTCGGATGAGTAGTGCTCTCCTCCACCCCCAGCAGAGACCGATGTGGGGCCCAGCAGAGACTGATTTGGGGTCCGTTCATTCACTCATTTCTAAAACACTTATCGAATACATATTATTTGCCAAATTTTGTCACAGACTCTATGAGCACAGTAGTGAACAAAACAAAGCCACAATCTCATGAAATCAATACGTCCATGGTGGAAGTAATAAGTTTTTAAACATAATAATGATACGTGACAATGATAAATATGGAGATAACGAAGTGATGGAATGTGTATGGCTATTTGGGAAGGGAAGGCATTGGTGATGATGAAACAGGAAGATCATTCTGAGTAATAAACAAACACCTGAGCTATTACTGAACTGTGTCACTGTGGCACACAAATTATGGGGTAAGATCCAGGAAAGAGGAAGAACAAGTGCAGACGCCCTACAGTATGTAGACGGAGCAACCGCAAGGCCAGTGAGGTAACAGCAGAGTCAGAAGGGATAAAGAGGTCAGTCAAATAGCAAAGGACCAGAGGAAATAAGAAGCTTCTGTGCTACAGCAAAAGATTTCTATTTTACTTTCAATAGATTCAGAAATTACTGGAAAGCACAAGAAACAGATTAAGGAAACATTCTGAAAGTAAAATTAACAAGACTTAAAGGACTGACTAGGAGTATGAAAGAAGAAATAAGTCACTGAGATTCTTAGTATGATACATGTGAATGATAAAGCTAACATATTAAGTTGGGAAGACTGAAGAAAGAAATAAGAATTAAGAGTTTGATCTAGACACACTAAATCTGAATGTCCAATAGACATCCTGCTACAGATAAAGTTGTTTTAGGAAAATACATCTAAAACTCCAAGAAGATGTGAAAACATTTGTGAACCATCAACACAAAGATTCAAAGCAAGAAGTAGGATACTAACAACTAAGGAGGGACAAAGAGGGGGTAAGGGTGATAAGCCCTACGGAGACTAATTCATACTAGAGGTGAGGAAGAGAAGTGTAGCTATTTAAGGAAACCAAGAACATAAATCATTAAAAAAAGTATATAATACCTCAGAAGGGAAGGACAGAAAATATTTGTTAAAAAGCAAAAGTAAACAATTATACTAAATACACTGAAAGGTCAAGAAGGAAGAACTGAAAATTTTCTAGGAATTTGACAAGACAAAGGTCGCTATTTAGTAACAATGGAATTCATTCCTTCAGTAGAACTGGAGAGACAAATACCTCACTAGAAGGATCAAGAAGCACATATGAGGCTGGGAAGAATCCAGTAGGAAGGGAGAAACTGCAAATGAGTGAGATGATTAACTCCAATAAAGACATAAATAAGCTTTAAACCCTACACATGACCATCAGCAATTATGGTTTTAGAAATCACAATAACACCTTATATCTATCAGAATAAAAGGGGGCCAGTGAGATGAAGGCTCCTCAGGCAAAAGCACTTGCCACACAAGCCAGAGTACCCGAGTTTACTCCCCAGAACCCATGTAAGGGTGGAAGGACAGAATGAATGACAGAGTTCTAGAACCTCCACATGAACACACATACAAACACACGTGTGCATACACATTAATGTGTAAAAAACAGAAGGAAGGAAAAGGGAAACTATATAGAATATATGTTATACACTGCCAAACGTCAATTAAAGCACTTTGAGTATCAGTAATATTCAAAGCCCTGTAAAAATTGTTCTTGGTCATAAAGTCTCAATGTAAAAACCTGCTAAAATCAGTTTTTCAGTCTACAAAACACATTCTTCAAAAAACATATACTTCTTTAACAATAGCCAATTTATATCATGGGAGCGCAGAGTGACTGTACAGCAAATATTCATTTGATAACTATGCTGTGCTTAGTATTGATGATCAAACTACATTACAAGATTCTTTAAGTAGAGAAAATGGGGCTTTAACATGGCACTTAAAATAACAGATAGCTCAAAGTTCTGTGAGGGGGTGAAAACTAGTTAGAAATTAGTGAGAAAATTAGTCAGAAAAATTTGGAAACCAGCAATAGAAGGAATACAAGAAGATAATATATGATAAACCTACAGCCAATATTGTACTGAATGGGGGAAAATCTTATAACATTTCCCGTAAGGTAGAAAAGAAGACAAGTATGCCCAATTTCTTTTACTCAACATAATACTCAAAGTCAACCAGTTCTCTCTTTCCATCTTTTCCACCTATCCAGGGGATGGTTCCACTACGGGCTGGATCTTCTGACATTAACTAGATAATCTCCTATAAGCATTCTCAGAGGCTTGTCTTAACATATTCTTCACAGGTGTGCCTAAAGGCTCAATTCTAAATTTTCATGTTAAAACCTAATTAAATGCCATAGGCGTCTAGGTACTCAAGTTACTCTTCTGGACTACTACTTAACTTTATGACACTTATGTTATTATAAAGAAACTCTCTGCCTATGTGTTATTAACCATATAATGAACATTCTGGCGTACTACCTAAATTGATATAAGGAATAAAATAGGGACTCTGACCACAAATAGAATTTTATAGGAAATATAACATTGGCTAATATCTAATTGTAGCTTTAATTTGCACTTGCTGAACATCTTTTCACACACTTTTTAGATATCTGAGCTTCTTTAGATATTTGGGACAAATGCATATTTTAATTAGGCCATTTGCTATCTAGTTATTGAGATTCCTTATATATTCTTGACTGATATATGGTTTGTAAGTAGTCTTCCATTTGCTGTTTTCATTCACCTGCTTCCATACTGCACAGAAATTCCTAAGTTTGACAGAGCCCATAAAATATCCTTAATATGGGCATTACTGCTTATTTTTTTAACCTATTCTATTTCATTTTAACTGAAAAAAAATTGTTAACAACTAAATTTGTTCATTAAAGTTGGTTTCAATTGTAAGCTCGAAAAATTATCCAAACAGTACATTTCAGGCGGATATTTATACAATAGATGCAGAAAATACCCTCTTTCAAATTATTTGGAATTCTAGTTGAGAAGAAAATTTAAAAAAAAAAATCAGACTGTGTCCCCTCACAGAATAAAAAACAAACTAGGAATAGACTCAAACTTCATATACTTTAACAATCTTTCACTTGCAGTACCAAGCACAAACATAGCATATACAAGTAAGAAACTAAGAGAAGTGTCCTTCCCCTGCATAAAAGCTTCACTTTCTAACTCCACTTAACCCAAGCATAAGAAAGGTGTTCTTCAGTTCTATAATAACATAAAAATTAAACTTGGAGAGCAGAGAAATGACCTCACATTTTAAATCTCTAAAATCTGCTAATGAATCACCATGGATCCTGCTACAGTTTTCTTAGTGCAGCCTTCCATAAACGCTCTTGCACTTTCACACCTGAAAACACAAAATAATCCCTATATCCATTTGAAGGTTTCATCGTACTTCTATTTGAACCAGACTATAAAAATAAGTGCAACAACTTGAATTAGCAAAATAAAGCAATAATCTGTAATGTTAACATCTACTGTGGGAGAAATTATGTCAAACTTCCCCTTTAACAGATCTGGAATGAGGAGAAACAAGCCAGGTGAACAATCACTTAACATCTTCCCACACACTTCCCTCCACAATATGCAAGAAACAGGTTCACAAGAAGGAAACAATGGGGCTGGAGAGGTGGCTCAGAGGTTAAGCCTCTGCCTTGCAGGCAGAAGGTCCTGAGTTCGGATCCTAGACCCCACATATAGACGCCGGGTGGAAGCAGGGGCGGCCTGCGTTTCTGGTCCTGGTAGGTGGAGCCTGTGAATCC
Organism: Typhlomys cinereus; assembly: GCA_023101885.1. Taxonomy (NCBI): domain Eukaryota; kingdom Metazoa; phylum Chordata; class Mammalia; order Rodentia; family Platacanthomyidae; genus Typhlomys; species Typhlomys cinereus. The sequence goes on along the minus strand of JALPQD010000222.1, from coordinate 1,180,222 downwards.
CGGGGCAGAGTGAACAAGGAGGAGGTGGAGGCGTTCATGGTGGTTCCCAAATTCGCCCGCGGTTCTACACACACACACACACACATACATACATACACACATGTGCACACATGCACACACACACAATTGAATAATTAAAAAAAAAAAGAAGGAAACAAAAGAAAACCCAACAGTTCTATCCAGTTTCTGCCAACAGGCCACAAACAGGACAATGTTGCAAGATATTGCTCACTGTGAACATCTACACATAGGAGGCCCCCTGATGACTAATTTTTCAGTACTATTTTGTCATCGCCTCCTTTACCACCTATCACTTCTTGGTGTTCTTAAGCATTTTCATGTCTTTTGATCCTATCAGGCAGAGCACATTCCAGCCTATCCAAATTATTATATACTAAGTAATAAAAAATTTAAGAATCTGAGGTGCTCCCTACTTCAACAAATCATACGATCTTTATCAAATGAACTTTCTATCTATTTTGGCCATTTACTAGATCTACTTTTTATAGTTTAACTCCGTTTCTTTTTAATTTTTGCGTGTTTCTGTGTGTGTGTGTGTGTTTATATGAGGGCACTGTGTGTTCCTGTGGAAGACCAAGGGTGACTTTAGAAATCATCCTAGATTGCACTACCTCCTCTTTGCTTTGCTCTGGTGTTCCCCAGGCTCTGCTTACCAGAGACTGAAAGTACAGGCTGTTGCCATTTCCACCTGGAATTTTTACATGGGATCTGGGATCCGAACTCAGGACCTTCTGCTTTTGAGGCAGAGACAAGCCCTGAGCCATCTCTCCATCCAGTCCCACTTACCAGATCTTACTCCCTCACTTGATGACTTTGGTTTGTTCTCAAAAGAGCAATATCTCAATCCTATCAGTATTGTTTTGTTATTATTCTATTAGCCCTATTCTACAAATGAGAAAGTGAGGCACCAGGGAACATCACAGAATGTGTTAAGGCTGAAGAGCTGGAACATGGCAAAAGACTACCTCTCTTTAGTCTTGATGCCAGACACTTGTGTTTGTACAGCATCAGCGTGCTTAGTGTCCTCCACTTTTTTTTGTGACAAGAGTCTTGTCATGTTCTCCAAATGGGCCTGGAGCTCATCATGTACCCCAAGATGGCTGCAACCTTGCAATCTTCCTGTCTCTACCTCCCAAGTGCTAGGATTGCGTGAGTTGTACACAACCAGAGCTAACACCCTCCACTTTAAAAATCTTCCTCCGCCCTTTGGTAACTTTTTTGTTATTGGGTGGACTGGGAGACAGGGTCTCACCATGTATGTAGCCCAAGATGGCCTCACTCTTGCCTATGCCTTCTAACTGTTGGGATTACATGTGTATCACCACACCCAGCTCCACTTTAATGTCTGGAAATTCTCTGGAAAAGAAAAATATCAAAAGCCGTAAGTACTCTCTTACATGTCTCTGAACAACATAACTGAGTCACAAACTAAGAATCCAGAGGAACACAAATGGGTCAAAAAAAGTGATCCAGAGTTTTCAGGGATCTGAAAAGACTATGGTGTGCCAATCCTATATTGAATAGAAACCCAATCTCTCCATTACCATTTATAAGCCTACTTGCTGATCGTTTAGGACTGCTTCTTTCTTAGACATTCTTAAATAATCTTTGAATGTTTATAGAATACTACACAGTGTCAACGTCTATAAATAGTGTTTAAGTAAGTAAATGTAGATTAGGTTCTCTGCTCTCCCCCTACCATACCAAATTGCTAACATGAATCAATTATCCCTAGAAAACCTTGTAACCAAAAACATAAGCCTCACTATTTTTATATTCTCAGTACTTGGCATCATTGATTCTTAGCATGTGAACGACAATCAATAATTTGATAAACAAATGAGTACGAAAGCAAACAAGCCTAACACAAAGCAGTATTGATTAAAAGGGTTTTTTCCTTGGATTTTTTTATTATTTATTTATTGTATGTCTATGACTCATGTGCTTTCACACGTATGCATATGGTAGCGTGCAATCATGACAAAAAATTGGAGGTCAGAGGCCAGCAATGAGTATCAGTCTTCTCCTTCAACTTTCAGCAGTGTCTTCTTTGTTCTCTGGTCTCGCCCTACCATCTCCCTACAAACATGCAGAGAGTACAAATGTTGCTGGTACACACTGGCTTGTACACAGGTTCTGGGGCTTAGGACTCAAGTCCTCACATTTACGAGGCAAATGCTTTTACCTACGAGCCATCTGCACAGCCCCAGCAGGCATTCTTTAATGAGAAGCTATTTGTCACTATGCTATTTCTTTGACTTAATTTATTAACTATTTTCCTTTGAAAGTATATGTTAATAATCTACAAAAAGTAACCAAGTAAATAGTGACAAGATTAAACCAGATGCGCACTCAAGCACCCCTCCATGCAAAGTTCATTCTTGAAAACCAATTATTTCATGCCATTATCAAAGAAGTAATATTTCTAAAGCACTTATTTTTACAGGTAGATACTGTGTAGACATATTTCAATTGTGAGAAGTGATTAAATGCACTAAGATTATGGCTGGTTTCTAAGATCATAAAGACTTTGTTAGCTTTAGGAAACTTTAGGAAACTGTATGTACCTGTAATATAATTTAATTTTGTAATGTACTCAAGAAGTCAATGAATGAAGCATTGAGCTAAGTGTTCACACACACCGACTTGATGACCCATCAAACAACTCCTTTAGGAATATTTCATTTATCGTCTTATAAAAGAGGAGGTTACACAATAAGTATCAGAATTAGAACTGACACTCTCCCAGCTCTGACAAATATACATCCTAGCAATTACTTCACATGGTGTAACCTCAGTAAAGCAACTCTAAATTTTCTGATTCATAGAGCACTAACTTTTAACACTAGATAACATGCCATACTTATTTTAAACTCTATCATTCTGAAAAAATTGTTGAGTTTCAAAACCCCTGCATGTACTTGTTACCTCAACCATTTCTATCTTGAATCACAAGGGGTGCTTCGAATAAGAAATCTGGAAAGAACGGTGCTACTGCTTACAAAACAAAACCTGCAAGTGGAAAATGAATAAAATTATTTTTTTCTGAATCCTGAAGTTCAAGTGACCTCAACTAGGTTAAGAAAATTTATGACTTTGGACATTACAAAACAGTCCAAAGAAAGTCTCCTCAAAGGAAAGGTGAGATATGAGGACACTTCTTTACATGTAGTAAAAATGATACTACAAAAGCTAACAAGAACTCAGTTAAATTATTTTGTTTTGCTTTTCTTTTACTACAGGTCAAATGTGGGCTACCATGAAAATATAGGACCCCCTAGCTCTCACCAACCATCTAGAACCTACAGCTGCGATCTCCCTGCTCTGCTGTAACCTACCCACCTACTGTTTCCACCAATGTATTTAAAAAGTGTCTTGATTTAAGATTGTCCTTATTCTACAATTATTAAACTTTTCAAAACTGCTAACATGCAGGCATGGAATTTGAGGTAACCTAATCTTCATTCCTAGGCCATAGATACTCATATTCCAACTGAAAGTAGTACATGACATATGGAAAACACGGAAGCACTTAAATATTTCTAAGTCCCATTTTCTGCAACCATGAAGACATAGAATCCAGGAGTTCTATCTCAATTCTTCATTGTTATATAAATATCTTGAAATAATTTCCAAATTATATTTGTTCACATAGTCTCTCAGGATGGACTACAAGTATCACAAAGACAAAAGCTGCACTTTCCCATCTTCTGAAGCTTACAAGGCAATTATCACAGTGCTAAGTACATGCATAGCAGTTAAGCAATAGTCCTCTCAAAAAACTTTAAAGTATCATAGAAGTAGTTCACATACATTTATCTGCCCCATGTAAAAACATATTAAATACTCTTTCTAACGAGAAGATTTATATTTCATCATCTTTGGCACAAATTCTAAAATACTATCTGCCGGATTCCATGCCCCAATAAATATGCATCCACAAGCAATTATGGAGATAGATAGCTTATGGGGAGGGGGCACCCTCTGGTCAGGTCCCAATGCTGGCCTGTGGTTAGGGGAAAAGGAGTGGGAGGGGTGTGGCCCTGTGATTAATCACTGCCCACTCTGCTTAGGGGTATTTATCACAGCCCACTGTCAGGTAAATCACTGGAAAAACACCTCTTCAGTAATTAATGTGAAGTGACGGATGGACAGCCCCTGGGCCCATTAATCAGGAACATCAGCAGCCTACTGAGATTATGAATGTCAGGATGCATAAACTGCCCGTGGATCAATAGGCCCAGGAATTCATCCAAGGTTCTCATTTCCGAGGCATCTCCGGTACATTTGGCTCCCTTAACCCCTCCCTCAATCTGAAGTGAAAATCAAGGTTTCAGAACAAAGAGCAGGAGCTGAAGTCTAAAAAGACCACTGTAAGAATATAGTCAAAGAAGCTAGGACATGACTAGGTAAGATTTCAGGATGGACAACATGTACAAAGTGCTGTATATCAGCCAGAAAAGCAAAGGAACTAGGAGGATATAATTAAAAATCACTTATTCAAAACTTTATTCACTTTAGGGATCATCTTGACTTCTTACTTCTAATCTTTTAGCTATTTTCCTTCCTGTCCATATAGTCTTTCCTTTCACTAATACAGGGAGGAGTAACAATAAAAATTCAGGCACCAGTAAGGTAGTTCAGGAGATAAGACACCTATTCACAAACCTGGTAACCTGAGTTTGATCCCCAGAAATCCACATCGTAGAAGAAAACTGACTTCTGAAAGCTGTCCTCTGACCTCCATCAATGCATCATGACACGCTTGCATTTTTTCTCATTTTCCCCCTTTTAAAGAATGAAAGTTCAACTTTTGCTACCTAAGAATCAATAAATTTTTTAACTTAGCAAGAAAAATAACTTGTATGAAATAATTAAAATATCATTGAATTCAACTTAATCTCACTTGTCATCAATATGACGAAGTACCTACAGTATTAAGCAAAAAGAGTCTCATTAAAGCATCTGCTCAACTTGTAAAATAGTTTGGAACTCAAAGACAGTAACCATCTTCTCATTACCCCAAGTTAAGCCAAAAATTGTGTAGGAAGCAAGGCTGGGCTAGAGCCTCTCACCAATGCTAGGCTGCAGTGACGGGAAGGAGACTACCCTTGCTGCCACATCCCGCCAAACCCCAGTGCTGTGCTTTGTGGTCAAGCTTAAGCCAGGGATGCAATTGTTGGTTAGAAAGTGTCTCAGAGTTACGGCTGCCTGTTCCGCTAAATCTCATTTCATCCGACTGATGGATGGATGGACAGATGGCTGCTTGGTGAAAGCAGCATTATCAGCCAGCTTCTATGGAGCCTCTGAATGATGGATAGCCCTCTTTCTACTTTCTCCAAACCACCATCGATCCAAGCCATATTTCAGCGGTCAGAAGCCCAGTAATATTAAGACACACAATCAGGTTAAGTTACTTGCAGTATAAACCTCTAGAACAGAAATCTTAACACCTCTGCTTTGCTGTCATGAACTAGGCTAAAAATGTTACAGTTTGATTCTTTCTAGCTGCTAACACAATGAATTCCAACAGCTCAAAACCCAAAGGGAACAGCTGGGCTCTATTCCTAGCAGTACTTGAAAAGCCAGCTTACCTGCCAAAACTTTTACTTGCCATTTCATTTCTGGGAAATGAACTCCACAGTAGTGGTGACCAGGTCTGCGAATACACATATCCAGTGAAATGTGAAACTATTAGATCTATCAAAACACCTAGAGTTTTGTCAGTGATATGACCAAGAGCCTCAAAGATGTATGGAGCCTTAGATTTATCAAGTAGACTAACATTAAGAATGGTAAAACCAGGACAGATTGAAATTCTGTCTTTTGTGCATAATCCTAAAATGATGTTCCTGTCCAGTGTGCTCGAATGGCCTCTACTTTCCCATGTACATATTGAATTGCATGAACTAATTCTTGACACTTTCAAAAGCACATGTCTATGTATGTTTGCCACCATCTTAAACTGTTTAGATTCCCTTGGCTCTCTAGTAACTAAGATTCATACAACTGAATTCTGTAATCAATTTTTTTTCACCCTTATGGCTCTAAGAAATGGACTCTGAGTCCACAGGTTCTATTTTTTTACACTTACTTATCCCTAAATGCTGCCCTTTAAATGCCTCACCATTAGCTATATCCCCATCAGGATGACCTAGCTCCTGCTCTTCCAAGTGTTGCCTGGACTGCTGTCACTCTGTGCCTGTGCTTAGAGACTTTGTATCTGTGGGGTAAGAAACATGCTTCAGTAGAGTGCCTTAATAACATCTATAACTATGTCTATTGAAATAATGTGCTCTTTTAAAAAGATTGTCCTTGTTACAAAACTGTATTTAAGAACAGCATTGCCTTTCACATAAATATTTAAGAATTTTTGCAGAATCTTAGATTACTAGAAGGGAACATATAGGTCAAAATTGAGAATCCTAATTTGAAGATTCTGAAGATCCAAGGTTTAAATGGCTGGAACTGAAGTTATAAGTACTATGCGTGCTGTTTTCTCAAAACATTTCATTTTCATCCTTGGTACTGCAGCAAGAGGGTACATAACAAGGGTTGAGTGTTGTATCTGTTTGGAGGGAAGAAAATAGCCACACACACAAAAAATGTTTGAAACCTGGCCACTCATTATTGTGCTTCCCATCAGAACTGCACACTGGCCATTTGAGAGCAATTAACTATTGTAGAGAAGAACAAAGTCAGATGAAGTCCTGATAACTAGAAACTTCTACTCTTCTTTATTTGTTCCAGTTATATTCAGAAGATTGAAAAGAAGACACTGAAGAAGAATCAGAAGGCAAGAGGCTCTAGAAGGACAGAATACAGGCACAATGTGTTATTTTCATATTTAAGGCCACATTCTCATTAGAAAGTTACCACATGACTAGCTGGACTTTACCTTCTGGTGGCTAGCATGTGTTACTATCACATCTCTTGATTTCTAATCTAATACCACATAGCTCTTCTAAAATCATGTTGTTTAACCTCCTCAACTTAAAGAGGAGAAAACTGGCTGGAGAAGTGATCTTAGACTTTTGGTTAGAAATTCAGGCCTACCAACTATCACTTAACAACTAATAATTTTTTTCATCCAGTTTTCCACCAACTATATGCTTAAGATATGTGCTGAGCAAAGTTTAATCAGGAAGTTAATTGTGCTGCAAAAATAATCATATAATGCATATTAAATCCAAATATATTATCTATACTAATGCTTATCTCCATTAGTGTAAATGGTCAGGATGACTTTTCTATCTCGTTCCCATAAAAATGTATCTCACACACTCAGCAAGAACTCTACTACAACTATTCTTGGCATGGAAAAAGAAAAGCTTTTATCTGAAGTATTACAAAAAGGCACTTTGCTTTAAAAAAAAAAAATACCCTGTGTCAATTGAGCAATGATAATTCCTTGAACTTGTCTTTATAACCCGTAAGTTCAGAAAGGCTGTTTTATTTACATTAACCAGATATATTTTAGAAAGAAATTTTTATACTTACTTGCACAAATAAGATAAGCTAATGAAGATTCTGATTTTTCATACAGAAAAGTACTCATAGAACTTTATTTTGGTTGGGAAAGAACTCTTCATTCATGCCTAAGAAAATACTGACAGTTTTTTTTCCAAATCTGTGACTATGAACTATGTCTAATTATGTTTTGTTTCATTAAAGTTTAGGCCCTATAAATGAAAGTGAACTAGTGGTAGAGTATCAATAGTAGTAGAGGAAGAGGGACAAAAAGGAAAATTACTATTTACATGTCCTTACTATATTACAGAGATTGTATTAAGCATTATATACACCAACTATAAATATATGTGTATATTTGCTTTCAACAATAATAATATGAGGTAGCTATTATCCCTGTTTTACCAATAAGAAATGTAGAACTTGGGGTTGGAGAGGTGGCTCAGGGGTTAAGCCTCCGCCTTGCAGGCGGAAGGTCCTAGTTCGGATCCTAGACCCCATGTATAGACGCCAGGCGGAAGCGGGGGCGGCCTGCGTTTCTGGTCCTGGTAGGGCGGAGCCTGTGAATCCTGGGGCACAGTAAACAAGGAGGAGGTGGAGGCGATCCATGTTGGTTCCCAAATTCATGGTTCTACACACACACACACACACACACACACACACACACACACGCATACACGCACAATTGAATAAATAATAATAAAAAAATTTTTAAAAAAAGAAATGTAGAGCTTAACTCAAGATCACCTAGTTTTTGCTTGTTAGGCTATCAACACCTTCCTACTAATTTTTTAAAACCAGTATCTTTTATAGTACATTAAGTCACTGGAAATTAACACATTTTTTCAATATTTTATCTGTGTTCTTCAGAGGGAGAGGACGAGGAAGAGGAAGGAGAAGGAGAAGGGCACATACATGCATAGTTCCCGCATTTAATTCCTACACTGGACTGTGCGATATTCAGCAGGATGGTCTGTCTCATAATAATGTATTAATTTCATAAATATTCACAATTTAATTAGAACCTGTGTAAATGCAAAGCAACCACTGAGAAGTAAAGATCATTTCACTGAAGCAACCCAACCAGGATAAGAATAAGAGGACTTGAATATTTTCATGGTGCTATCTATTCCAATAACCTTCCAGACTTAAAAGTGCTGACAATAATAATTCACTATTGTCTCTGAAATTTCCTCATTCACCTTGCCTCACCCTCAAAGCCATATGGTAACGAACCTCACCAGGTGTCACAGAAAGAGCTCTCTCTTCTAGTTCTCAAAAGAATAATGTCCATACTTCTTCCTTACAACTCCCCCAAGAAAAATTGGAAATTTTCCGAGGCACAGGTAAACATGGGAATCCACACCAGTAAAACTGATAACACAGTTCTTAGATTAAAGAAACTTCAAATCAGAATACAGGTTACTACTTTCAATTTGAGTTTTAAAACCGAAAAAACTAAGCCAGACATAATGGTGCATATCTATAACCCTAGAACTTTGAAGGCTGAAGGAGAATGATCCCAAGTTCAAAGCCAGGCTACACTATAAAGGAGAACCATCTGGAAATAATAATAATAATAATAATAATAATAATAATAATAATAATACACATGTAAAAAGAAATAAATCTTAAAAAGAAATATACGGGGCTGGAGAGGTGGCTCAGGGGTTAAGCCTCCGCCTTGCAGGCGGAAGGTCCTGAGTTCGGTTCCCAGATCCCACGTATAGACGCCTGGCAGAAGCAGGGGCGGCCTGCGCTTCTGGTCCTGGTAGGGCGGAGCCTGTGAATCCCGGGGCAGAAGGAGGTGGAGGCATCCGTGGTGGTTCGCGAATTCGTCCGTGGTTCTGCGCACACACAGACACATGCACACACACACAGACACACGCGCACGCACATACACACGCACATGTGCACAGTTGAATAAATAATAATAATAAATTAAAAAAAAAGAAATATACATCAAATACCAACTACAAATGGTACTTTCAGATGCAGTCTTATACAGAATATAATCATGACAGTATTTTAATATAAGTTTTCCTTGGACACTTACGGCCTTTGCCCCACTGCAGGCATATGGACAATAAGAATACAACTTCAATAAGGAGATGAAATAGCTCATGAATAATCTGAGTACTAAGACAATAAAAGACACACAGTACATAATTCTAGTAGAATCTTAAGTTCCAAAACATATAAACTATGGGCGCTTTCCTTTTAATATAGCATAATTAATGTTCTAAATTTTTTTTACACTTCCCTAGCTACAGTCACCATGCATGAACACCAACTGATTTCACACTTTATAGGCTGGGAAACAGACTGTAGTTTAGTCTCTTTCACACTCCAGTGACACGGTAACCACATGGCTCACCAACCTAACTGCTCCAAGTTTAATGTTAGCACCTATGACTGACTACCTCTAAAACCACTCAGATCAAATCTTTAATATAACTGAACAACAGAAATATAACATATAATAGAAAACCAGAGAGAAAAGAGACTTTGTTTCCTAATCTGTATGTATACTTGGCAGTAAGGGATAAGTTTTGGGGTCTACATCTCAATCTTGACGCATATCATAACTTGATTTTTTCTTCTCTTCATGATGCTCAGGCTAAAGCTAAGAAACCACTAAGTACTTTTTTTTAAGGTTAAAGCAAAAGTTACTGAGAATGAGAACAAAAGAGGGGAAACTCTCAGAACATTTGGTCTGACAGGGGCAAGAAGAAGCCAGAAACCATTAAGTATATTTTAAAAGTTGAGGCCATTACATTTAATTGGTGCTAAGTAAGTGTCCATATATATTATCTCTTTGGATCCCAATTGTAATACTGAGTGGCAACTATTATTATCTCAACTTTACAGATGAGAAATCTGAAATTTAAATTACTTAAGATCACAGAACTTCCAAGTACTGACTCTAACTTCAAAGTCCTGCATTTAATAACTGCACTGAAGTAGATGGAATACAAACCTTCTAAACACTATGATGGAGTTTAATAGCAGAGCAGAGAACAGTTTACTTTAATAAATATCAAAGTATGATAGCAACAAGAATGAAAACTATGAAGAAGTAGATACTATGCTATAAATGTAGCTACAGTTACAGCTGTTACCTATTTCCACTCTCCCTGGAGCTTTGCTAACATTTGTGAATGACAATAGTGCCCCGAGATGGAGAAAACAACAAGAAACAAGTTTCACTTTAAGCATGCAAAGAAAACATCATTAAGGTAATAAACAACTTCCTATGTAGTTTTAAACAATTTCAAGCATAATAATTACCTTAGCAATCAAATCAAAACTTGTACAGAGGACTACAGAAAGCATTCAAAGAAAAATAATCTACATTGCTCAAATACTTAAAGTGCATCCTAATCTATTACTCTTATGACTCAAAAAGAAAGATAAATGCTAAAGAGATATAAAATCTAATAATAGATAATGGCATTTTCTCACCATCAAACAAGTATTCATTAAGTGTACACATGGTACTGAGATCTATATTGGGGCAATAGAGATTATTAACAGTCTACAGATAACAACATAGCCTAAAACACATGAATAGAATTGTAGCCTTTCCCCATAAGTTATCTCTAACTAACTGGAAACAAGGGAGAGGGATACAAAAATAGTACATGTGATTGCCTAAGAGAAATGCAGTAAGTGACAGAAATCCCAAAGAAAGAGCTATCCCTAAGAACCTGGAAATGGTTGAGGAAAATGTCAATCTTTAGAAGCTGATAATCAGGGGCTGAAGAGGTGGCTCAGGGGTTAAGACTCTGCCTTGCAAGCGGAAGGTCCCGAGTTCAGATCCTAGACCATGGTGGTTCCCCAATTTCATCCGTGGTTCTACACACACACACACACACACACACACACACACACACACACGCGTGCGCGCGCACAATTGAATAAATAAATAAATAATTAAAAAAAAAAAGAAGTTGATAATCAGATAGAACTTAGGGGAGGCATTCCAAGTGGAAAGAAGTAACAAAGTACCACTGACCAAGTGGTTCATGAGCAAAAGGAGCAAAAGAAATTTCTCGGTCTGGCAGCTGACCAGATTTGACAACAAGGTGCTACCACGGTCAAGTTCTTGTGAGGGCTCTCTTCTAGGCCACTCCTCCTTGAATCATTATAAGGCAGAAAAAAAAAAAAAAGAAGATAATTCTGACACCTTCTTGTATGAGCACTAATCCAGTTCAAAAGAGCTTTATTTTCATTACCAACTACTTCCTAAAGGTTCTGTCTCTAAAACACATTTCAGATTAGACCTCAACATCTGAATATGGGGGAGAAGGCATAAACACCTAGACATAAAACCAGTTTAGGTAAACTAAAGGTTTATTTAGAAAAGCTGCAGAAAACTGTCAGGAAGATAGTGCAAGGTTTTCAACACTAAGAATTAGGCATTTAAACAGAACAGTGGAGAATTGAGTCTAGGTACTTACAGATAATTTGAGAAGATATTTGTGCCTCCGGACCTTTACATTCCTTTGATCATTTCATTTGCTTTCCATTTACCTTTTATATCTTCATTAAATGTAGCACTGATGTTGAAAAATAAGGTAAGCAACCTTAGGACTGATGCTTACTTAACTTAATGTCAATGACAAAACAGTAAATAACACATATAAACAAAACCAAAAACAGAATAAACAGAAGGAACAGGTTCCAGAACAATAGGTCCCAAGTTTAACTTCACATTTAGGAGGAGACATTACATGTAGTGATCAGTCAGATACTTTTAGAGGTTGAGAATCCTTCATCTGAAATGCTGGGGTCCAGAATGGTTTCAGGTTCAGAGTTTTGTTTGTTTTTCAATTTTGGAATGTATGGACTTTGGAAACTGGGTATCCCTAAATCCAAATCTCTGAAATCTCAAATGCCCTGAAACCCAAAACTTTTTAGTATTCAACATGCACTTTTTTCACATGTGCATGTGTAGGGGGCATGACTATAAGAGGGCACTTGAGTACGAGCACCTATGGAGACCCAAGGGTGATACTGGGAATCATCCTGGATTGAGCTAGTATTTTCTCTGGGGTGTCCCAGTTCTGTTTCACAGGACCTGAGTTACAGGCCACCTCCATATCCACAGGGTATAGTTTTAAGTGGTATCCAAACTCAGATCCTTTTGCTTGTGAGGCAAGGGTTTTAACTCTGAAGCCATCTCCGCAACCTGTCAACCTATATTTTCTGTAACCATCCTTATAATCAAGAAAAGTTGTTCCGCATCAAATATACCTCCAAAATCCAGAAATTCATCCTTTGATATCTGACAAACTGTTATAATTGACCATATACTTCGAAACAATACCAGCCAGTGGTATGTAAGTTTGTGAATCAAATCAACCAACCAACCAATCAGAAAATTGTCTGAGTTAAAGGTCTACTTATTTTGGATCTAACTAGCCTTACTACCACTGCCAACATTACAGTTTTGATAAAAACAATAAAACAATAAAAGCACTTTGAAAAGATTGTTTCCACTCTAATAACACATGCACACTAGTTTTCTGTCTCATATTCTTGCAGATGAAGTTAACTACTAGAATAGACTGCATATGAACTGCCCACAAAACCAGCTGCCCTGCTGTCTCTCGTTTTGTCCCTTCCCCATCTCCTGTTTACAACCACTTTACTCTGCTATCTGTCTTCCCCAAGTGCTGCTCAACAATTCACAGGCTGTCACAGATTGTCAGAACTGCATTTAGGGACTTAGGAAGTACTCTTGTGGGACAGAATAGTGTATTAGTACAGCATTTTCCCGGACACAATGTCACTCTTTATAGCCAGTTGCAAATTAGTTTCTTCTTAAAAAAATAATACTCCTAATAAGACAGGTACAAGGAGATTTTAAACAACCAAGATTAAAACTCTCTTTGGTTTGCTCTAAGATCTAAGCTGTTTTAGTCATGTACTTGCAGTAACTCATGTAAGCCACACGACATTTAGAAACATTTAAAAAACAGCTTTCTGATGTTAACAAAAGTAAAACTCTATCAAAAAAACATAACCAGGGAGAATCTTATTTTGTCCATTTTTCTGTAGCTATAACTTTTCATTGCTACATTCTATTTGAGAATGCTTTCATTCACTATGTCTATCCCTGCAAAATTATTTAAAAGAAACTTCTGAGCTAGGGATGGTGGCATATACCCACAATTCCAGCAGTTAAGAGACTGAAGTTGGATGTCCAAAGCCAGCTTGAGCTACAAAAGGTCAGCCTGATTGGGGGGAGAGGGGAGTTTCTGCAAATCACAATTATCAGTATCATACTGTTACCTTTTCCATTTAAGTTTTATTATAATATTCAGTAAAATAAGTACAATTATCTTCTGACACCTGTGGTAACCAATCTTCTGATTATCACTAAAGACTTTATTTCCTATTACATTTTCCAGATCCAGTAGCTATTCATAAGAGAAGTTAGAGAACTAAAAAGTTATCAAGATTTGGGTATGGAAAATACAATATAGTTCACATTAATATGCTGTCTTTAAATCTTTTCATGTGGATGTGCTACGTGGAAGGGATGGATATATGTAAATCCAAGCACACAAAGGTCAGCATCACACATGTAGACCACCTCAGGTGTCAGACCTCACATTCCACCTTTTTGAGAGAGGGTCTCTTTCTCACCATCATGTGCACCAGGCTAGATGGTCTGTAAGCTTCTGAGGAAGCTCTGCCTCCCATCTTAAGGCTTTCTGTGGATTCTGGGGATTCCCAACTCAAGTCCTGACACTAGTATTCAAGCACTTTGCCCACTGAGCCACCATCTCCATTAATGTTAATTAAAAATAAATACCTATAGAGTAATATTAAGAATTAAAATCAGTCACCTAACATTTTTCATTTGCAAGAATTTTTTTTTTAATTTTTTACCAGTTCCCTCCCTCCCCCCTCCTCCCCCTCCCCTTCCCCCAGTGCCTCCCCCCCAATTCCCAGAGAGTCCTTTATTGTGTACGCCTAACTCTCCACTGGGTCCTCCTCTCCGATGACATATAAGGACCCAGTGGCATTTCCATAAGCCCTTTCTCTTGTTCCCCTTAAGCATAAGATCACTACTATGGCTGTCAATCCCTTGCCTCCAGGGGTCTCAGTGCCCTTAACAGATGCTAGACTTTATGAGGGCAACAGTGCGCTGGACATTGCGCAGGGCATGCAAAGTCCCATTATGATTGCTTTGGCCCCAACTATTGTTGAGAATCTTGCAAATGGTTGCTCCTCCCATCCTTTTGCTCTTACAATCTTACCGCCCCCTCTTCCGCAAATGTCCCTGAGCTCCAGGATGGGGAGAGATTAGGCTGGCCTAGTTCTATGTGATTGATATAGAGTCTCTGAAGTTCTGGATTGTGGTTTGTTGATTTTCTTTTGCAGTTTTGCTGCTCCTGCAATTCCCTTCACTCCATTCTGCTGGGCACTGTATGTCACCCCCTGGCCAGAGACAAAAAGCTGTTAAACTGGAGTCTTGTTGTAATAGCACATTCAAGGGTAGATGTAATAAGAGTAGGCTAGATGGTCTGTAAGCTTCTGAGGAAGCTCTGCCTCCCATCTTAAGGCTTTCTGTGGATTCTGGGGATTTCCAACTCAAGTCCTGACACTAGTATTCAAGCACTTTGCCCACTGAGCCACCATCTCCATTAATGTTAATTAAAAATAAATACCTATAGAGTAATATTAAGAATTAAAATCAGTCACCTAACATTTTTCATTTGCAAGAATTTTAGTAATATCCATTTATTTTAGTGATGATTTAAATGGTCATCTATTCATCCTGAATAAGTTGATTAAATTCCTACAATAACTATTGGGAAAGCTAAAACTTGATAAGGATGTTAATTCTCGGTAGTTACTTCAGAAACAAACTAAACCCAACAAAGCAAGTAATCCAACTCTGAAACTTCAAATTTAACAAACATCAAGTCTAAGACAGTGAACAGAAGCAAGAAAATTTCCAAAAGTTCCTAAGTCTTCCAGCAAATTGACATTTTAAAACACTACTTCTCTGACACCATCCACTTAGCTTTCATTATCTTGTTTTGCAAATAGAAAGAATCTAATACAATCATTTACTATAGAATGTGCAATGAAAGCACATATATATATACACACATGCATGCGCACATGCAGACTTTTTAAAAGCTCATAACAAAACAGAAAAGAAATGATATCTCATTTTCAAGCCACTGGTCTAATGGCACAGAAACACCTTTTAACTGCCATAGAGAGAGAGAGAGAGAAACAAGAAACAAAATAGAAGAAATTACCAAAAACACAAAAAGATGTTTAACTTCCAATCATGACCAGGCAATGCTCCTTTAGAGGAACTTTGACCAGGCAATTCTCTTTTAGAGGAACTGAGTCTGAGGCCAGCTTAGATTAGATCCTGTCTTGAAAATAACTAATTCCATATATAAATAAATAAATCCTGAAATACAAAAGTATATGTGAATAAAGTGAAAGACATTCATCATTGTTCTTAGAAACAACTCATCATCATCAAATCAGTCCTTTTTAAATTAATGAAAATATCAGCTTTTTTAGTAAAGATAAACAAGCTGATGACAAAACTGAACGAATAAAATCATAAAATCAAAATCAGAAATTTAGAAAAAAACCATGGCTGGAGCTGGAAAGGTGTGGCAGCTCACCTGCATGGTTAATGATACAATCACTGCAAAACAACTTAAGGAACAATGTGGTTTATTTGCTCGTTAGTTTGTCAGGAAAGCCCACTGCGACACTTAGGGCGAAGAGAATTGGCCGCACGATCTCCATGTAATGGCTGAGAGAGGGACAATGCTTATCTGTCAGACCAGCATGTTTAACCAAGTACACACAAGGATGCCATCTTCCTCAACCACCTCTCTGTATTTTATTCACCTGTCCAGGGTCTAGTCCCATCCACCATGGGTTGGGTCTTCCTCATAAATAGACAATTTCCTGCAGGTTCTCTTTGAGCTTCATTCAACTACTAATTCTCTACAAATATGTGCCCAGAGTTCAAACCCTCAAAAATGATGGCTCAGGAGTTAAAGCTTTTACCTTGTAAGCAAGGGGGTGGGGGGGCCGGCCGGCCTGCATTTCTGGTCCTGTGAATCCCGAGGCACAGTAAATAAGGAGGAGATGGAGGCAGTCCATGGTGGTCCCCAAATTCACCCGTGGTTCTACACACACACACACACACACACATGCGCGCGCGCGCGCACGCGCCGCGCGCACAATTGAATAAAATTTTAAGAAATTTTAAAAATTAAAAAATAAAAGTAAGCCTATTAAAATAACAAATGACTTCTCAAAGGAAACAGTAAAAGCAAGAAAAGCTTGGAGAGACATACTTCCAAGTATTGAATGATCAAAAATGTCAACCCAGGATGATATACCCTGCAAAATTATTTGTCATGATTGAGGGGGAAAGAAAAGTTTTCCAGCACAAAGACAACTTGAAGGCTTACATGTCTACCAAGCCAGACCTTCAAAAAATGCTAGAAGGGGGCTGGAGAGGTGGCTCAGGGGTTAAGCCTCTGCCTTGCAAGCGGAAGGTCCTGAATTCGGATCCTAGACCCCACGTATAGACGCTGGGCAGAAGCGGGGTGGCCTGCTTTTCTGGTCCTGGTAGGGCGGAGCCTGTGAGTCCCGGGGGCAGAGTAAACAAGGAGGTGGAGGTGTCCAAGGTGGTTCCCGAATTCATCTGTGGTTCTACACACACACGCATACATACACGCACATACATACACACGCGCACACACGCATACACGCACAATTGAATAAATAATAAATAAAAAAAATTTTTAAAAAATGCTAGAAAAGATACTCAAGCTTGAAGAAACGAACAAGCATTTCCAGGAGTGCAGAAGGGAAATATAATACCACCAAAACCTAAAAGCCAAATAATACACTTACAAAAACCACTAAACATAAAAAGTGTCCAGAATTAAAAGTAATTTCTCCATTATAACATTAAATGTCAATGGAATTAACTCACCAATCAAGAGACACAGAGTACGAACTTGGATTAAAAATCACAACCCATCAATCTGCTGCCTTCAGGAAACTCACCTCACCACAAAAGATAGGCACATCCTAAAAATAAAAGGCTGGTCCAAAATTCTGCAAGCTAATGGAACCAGGAAACAGGCAGGGGTAGCTATTATGCTATCAGACAAAGTGGACTTCAAACTAAAAAAAAATCGTAAGAGACACAGATGGATACTACATTTTAGTCACAGTACAATTCACCAGGAAGACTTCACAATACTGAACATATATACGTATCCAATACGGGCCCCTCCACATTCATTAAGCAAACCTTACAGCGTCTAAAGTGAGAAATCAACCCCGAAATAATTCCTGGGGATTTCAACACCGCCCTCTCAACATGGATCAACAGGTCAAAAACTTAACAGAGACACATTGGAACTTAATCAAACTCTTACTGAAATAGACCTAAAATATCTCTATCGAACTTTTCATCCACGCACCAAAGAATACACATTTTTCTCAGCAGCACACAGAACTTTCTCCAAAATAGACCACATACTGGGCCACAAAACGAATCTCCACATATACAGTAAAGTTGATAGTCTGATAGTACCCTATCAGACTACCATGGTCTAAAGCTTGACATCTGCAACACAACAACCAACAGAAAATACACTAACTCCTGGAAACTAAACACTAAGATGCTGAATGAGAATTGGATTCAGGAAGAAATTACAAAGGAAATTCGAGATTTCCTGGAAGTGAACAATAATGAAAATACATCTTATCAAAACCTTTGGGACACAATGAAAGCTGTCCTAAGAGGTGAATTCATACCTCTTAATGCCTACATCAAAAAAATAGAAACATCACAGAGGCTGGAGAGGTGAATCAGGGGCTAAGCCTCTGCCTTGCAGGCAGAAGGTCCTGAGTTCGGATCCTAGACCCCACGTATAGACACCGGGCTAAAGCGGAGGCAGCCTGCGTTTCTGGTCCTGGTAGGGCGGAGCCTGTGAATCCCAGGGCAGAGTAAACAAGGAGGAGGTGGAGGCGGTCCATGGTGGTTCCCAAATTCGCCCCTGTACACACACACACACACACACACGCACGCACGCACGCACGCACGCACACGCACGCACGCACACGCACGCAAACGCACACTTAAATAAATAAAAAAAAGAAACATCACAAATAAGTAACAATGCAGCTTAAAGCTTTAGAGACACTAGAGCAATCCGATCCCAAAAGCAGTATAAGAAAGGAGATTAGCAAAATCAGAGGAGAAATATCCGAAACTGAGATAAAGAAAATGATACAGAGAATTAACCAGTCAAAAAGCTGGTCTTTTGAAAAAAATCAATAAAATTGATACACCCCTAGCTAAATTAATCAAAAGCAAAAGAGAGAAAACCCGAATTAACAAAATTAGAAATGAAAATGGAGTTATCACTACTGATACTCAAGAAATTCAGAATTGTAATGTTGTATTTCAAAAACTTATACTCTATGAAATTTGACAACACAAAAGAGATGGATGAATTCCTAAGTAAGCACACCTTACCTAAATTGAATAAGGAAGTTGTGAATTATTTAAATAGTCCTATAACATATGAGACAAACTGATGAAGTAATCTCGAATCTTCTCACCAAAAAATGTCCTGGACCAGATGGATTCAGCACAGAGTTCTACCAGACATTTAAGGAGCTATAACACCAATAGTCCTTAAACTGTTCCATCAAATAGCAAAGGAAGGAACACTACCAAATTCTTTCTATGAAGTTAATATTGTCTTAATCCTAAAACCTAATAAAGATACACTTAAAAAAAAAAACTATAGGCCAATCTCTTTGATGAACACAGATGCAAAGATTATGAACAAAGTCTTACCAAACTGTATTCAAAAACATATCAAAAAGATCATTCACGGGGATCAAGTAGGCTTTAACCCAGGCACACAAGTTTGGTTCAACATACGCAAATCAATAAATGTAATTCACCATATAAACCAGTCCAAAATTCAAGACCACATGATACTCTCAATAGATGCAGATAAAGCTTGTGACAAGATCCAACAGCCCTTTATATGATCAAAACCCTAGAGACAGTTGGAATGGAAGGAACCTTTATCAATGTAATAAAAGCTGTATACAACAAGCCCACAGCAAGGATTATACTCAACGGGGAAAAACTTGAAGCATTCCCGCTTTGATCAGGAACTAGACAAGGCTGTCCACTCTCACTACTTCTATTCAATATTGTACTTGAAGTCTTAGCTGAGGCCATAAGACAAGAAAGGGAGATAAAAGGGATACAAATCGGCAAGAAGAAGTCAAGTTATCTCTATTTGTAGATGACATGATCTTATACCTGAGTGATCCCAAAAACTCCACCAGGAAACTCCTGGAACTAATACAGAAGTTCAGCAGGGTGGCAGGATACAAAATAAATGTACAAAAATCAGTGGCCTTCCTATATGCCCAGAATGAAAGAAGTGAAGAAGCCTTGAGAGAAACAATCCCATTTACTATAGCTCCTAAAAAAATGAAATACCTTGGTATAAACCTACAATGAAAACTTTAAAACCTTAAAAGAAAGAAATTACAGAAGACACCAGAAGGTGGAAAGACCTCCCATGTTCCTGGATTGGCAGAATCAACATCATAAAAATGACCATCCTACCAAAGGCAATATACAGATTCAGTATTATACCAATCAAAATCCCAAAGCAATTCTTTAAAGTTGACCAAACAATCTCAAAATTCATATGGAGGCACAAAAGATCCAGGATAGCAAAAACAATCCTGAGTAACAAAAACACTGTTTAAGGTATCACCATACCAAACCTTAATCTATACTACAAATCTATAGTTAAAAACAGCCTGGTACTGGCTCCAAAATAGACACACAGATCAATGGATAAGGGTTGAAGACCCAGATATAAGTCCACATAATTACAGCCATTTGATCTTTGACAAAGGGGCCCAAAAAATCCAATGGAAAAAGAACAGCATCTTCAACAAATGGTGCTGGCAAAACTGGATGTCCACATGCAGAAGATTAAAACTGGACCCGTACTTGTCACCATGTACAAGACTTAATTCCAAATGGATCAAGGACCTTAATATAAGGCCAGAGACTATAAAAACTTTAGTTGAAAGGATAGGGAACTCCCTCAAACTGATTGGACTAGACCAACAGTTCCTAAACGGAAATCCAATAGCACAGCCAATACAACCAACACTCAACAGATACGATAAAGAGATTGTAACTCGAGCACAAAGGCAACCCACAGGAGAAAATCTTCACTAACCACACATCTGATAGAACTTTGCTGTCCAGAGTGCACAAAGAACTTAGAAAACTAAACACCAAGGAAACAAATGGCCCAATTAAAAAATGGGCCTTGGAACTTAAAAGAAACTTTACTAGGGATGAAACTGAAATGACGAACAAATATCTTAAAAAATGCTCCGTATCCTTAGCCATCAGGGAAATGCAAACTAAAACCTCCCTGAGATATCATCTCACCCTGGTCAGGATGGCAAAAACCCACAATACAAACAACACCAAATGCTGGAGAGGATGTGGCAAGAAAGAAACTCTCCTACATTGCTGGTGGGAATGCAGGCTTATACAACCACTCTGGCAAGCCATCTGGCGATTCTTTAAAAAGTTGAAGATTGAAATGCCATATGACCCTGCTATTCCACTTTTGGGAATAATCCCCCATATAGCAAAAATTCACCTTGATAGCACAAGCACAACCATGTTCATAGCAGCACTGTTTACAATAGCAAAGTCATGGAATCAACCCAAATGCCCAACAGTTGACAAGTGGATAAGGAAAATGTGGTACATTTATACAATGGAATACTACTCAGCCATCAAAATGATGAATTAATGGAATTTGCCGGGAAATGGATGGAATTAGAAAAAATTATATTGAGTGAAGTATCCCAGACACAGAAAATTAAGCAATGTATGTACTCCCTAATAGGTGGATCCTAGTACCAAACCCACTTAGTGACACACTCAAAGATAAATCTCTGTAATACCTACAGTAATTGCAACGATTATAAACAGGAGGGAAGGGGAAGGAGGGCCTGGCCAGAAACAAGGAGAGAGGGGATCATGCTACAGCAAAGAAAACAGGCCACTATCAAGTACTGCAAGTAATGAGACATCTGGTCAAGCTCATAGACTCTCCTTCCTGGTCACTTGCAACTGATGGGGTTTGATCTCAACAGAAAGGGAGGGCATAGTGTCTGGCAGATAGAAGGTAACTATCCTGCAAATGGGAGACTGACCCCCCTCCCGCAGTCTCCTACTCTTCTCTCATCTACCTTGAATCTACTCTTATAATAAGACTCTATTTTAACAGCCTTTTATCTCCGGCTAGGAGGTGACATCCAATACCCATCAGGATGGAGCCAAGGATGGTGCAGGAGCAGCAAAACTGAAGAAAAAAGAATAACAAACCATAATTCAGAACATCAGAGACACTACATTAATCACCAGGAACCAGGCCAGCCTAATCTCTCCCCATCCCAAAACTCAGGGAAATTTGCGGAAGAGGGGGCGGTAAGATTGTTAAGAGCCTAAAGATGGGTAGGAACAACAATATGCAAGATACTCCACACATGTTAGGGCCTAAGTAATCATAATAGGACTTTGCATGACCTGCGCAATGACCAACATGTCAACGACCCCCCTAAATCTAGCATGGATCACAGGCACTAGGATCCTTAGAGGCAAGGGATTAACAGTCACAATAGTGTATCTATACTAAAGGGAACACAAGAGCGAGCTCTAAGCAATGCTACTGAGTCCTTACACCTCATCAGAGAGGAGGACCCAGAAGGAAGTTTGACATGCACAGTAAAGGATGCTCCAGGAATGGGGGTAGGGGGCACTAGGAGAAAAGGAGGGAGGGGGGAAAGGAAGGGGAAAAGAGGGAAGGAGCAAGGGGATCCAGGGAGGAGTGGAGGGAGAGAGAAGAATGGAGTACCTATCAAGTTTGTATGAGTAGAAAAAATAAATTAAAAAAAAAGAAAAAAAACTAAAGTGGTTTCCTTAGGGGACTAGAGGGCTAGGACAAAAAAAAATTGTACTTTTTTCTTACTATTTAACTTTTTAAATTATAGCTATAAACTGTATATATAAATAAAATGTAAAGAACTTAAGAAATTAATTCAAAAAATTAAAGTGAAAGAGTACTATGATATCTTATTCATGATTCAAAAACTGTATAAATAAAATATTTTCAATTGAAGGAAACAAAAAGATCTTAGATTTTTGAAAAAGTTCTTTTGTTGTCATATTTTTATATTTCTAATACTGGAAACACAAACACACAAAATATGGAAGCTTTAAGGTAATAAAAAGTAAATAATAACCAGCAGAGTGGACAGAGAGGATTTAGTAATTGTAATACAAGGAAGGTTGTAGGTCTCACCTTACTTACAAATTCATTAGTGATCAGGAGACAGTGCAAATAACACATTTAATTAAATTTGCTCATTTATCTATTTTGGGAAGTACGATTAACAGCAGTGTGAGAGAAGTAATATAAAAAGACAGAGATGGATTAAAAACATTGGCTAGAAACCAACTAAATTAGAGAATGGTAAAAGACTACAGGCTTAAAACCACCATGAAGTATAATGAGAGGTTTATTTACCATCAATTTTTCTGCACATTTTTGCTGTGTGAAGTAATTGTAGCAAATATAATGTTAAATGGAAAAGAGAATGTATACAAATACATACCACATATATGCAAGACTGATAAAGGGATTACACTTTAAAAACAACTTACTGGTTGAATATCCCTTTTTCAGAGCATTTTGAATTCCAGAGCACTTCATATTTTGAATTTTCAGATTAAGAATATTCATCATGTACTATTAAAGCAATTTGGTAAGAGCAAGATTTGTTCATAGTTTCATATTCTCTATCAAGTATTATTGATAACAAATTATATTCTCCTAAAGACAACTGTTACTGTACCATGTATTCCTTCTCTAGCTGAACTTAGATACTGTAACTGTTCTTGTCTTTATTCCCAGGCACTGGCAATAGATAAGAAAGTAAGTCTGAATTCCACCTTTTTTATCAGCAAGCCATGGCTCTTGACTAAGTTTTACTAATGCAGAATCAGCAAAAGTCATACATACAACACCAGGCAGAACCCTTTAAAAGAGGGATGAATTTTCCCTCTCCTTCCTGCTTTTGGGAATGTGGATGTAAAGGACAGAGCTGTAGTAGTCTTTAGAATAACTTTGATTTTTTGTTATGTCTCCTATCTGGTACTGGGGACCAAACCCAGGGCCTTGTACTTCTCTTAAAGTGACATCATAAAGAAACAGAATCTATATACAGTGGACTAACATTACCACAACATTATACTTACTGGAATTTTTCCCATAAGACTCTTTCACGTGGCTACCATCAAATATAATTCTAATTAAAATAATTTCTATTGGGCTGGTGAGATGGCTCAGGACTTAAGACTGCCTCACAGGATCCCAGGTCTCAAATGAAACATGCCAGGCAGAAATGGCTGTGGGCTGCACTGGGAAATGAGGTAGAAGCAATCCAGGACAATTCCCGAAGTCATCCTTGATAACATACAGTGCCCTCTGATACACACACACACAACACAGACAAATTATTTACATTAATAAAGTTTAAAGAAATAATCTATCTTAATATACATTCCTTGTTTCCTTTCATCTGCTAAACACTCTCAGGTTATCTGTTACCTTACTGGCTTGTCTTCTGCCTCCCACTCTCCTACAGTATTTCCCAATATTGTGTTTTTAGTCTTTTCTGTTCTTCTGGGGGGGAAGACTTTAACCTTTTGAGCTCCAAATTTCTCTCTAGCATACTGTTAACATTCCAACAGTGTGAGATAAAATTAAGAACATAATTGATTTTTAAAATAAAGTGATGGCAGGATATAATAGTAATTGTTTTGGGTTCATAGTGTATAGCCAATGTTTAATGAGCTTTTAATATTTGCCAGGTAGTCTCCTAAATCTAAGAGCTAATGCCCACAAAAATCTTGGAGAGTAGTGAAGTGAGGAGCTGAGACCTAAACAAACTCACAAAGGATACACAACTAATATATAAATAAATCATTCAACCTGGGCTTCCTGAATTCACTCTCTTCAATCAATGCACACTATGGAACAACTTGTTTCAAATTTTTAACGTAACTAAAACTTTTTAAAATATCTTTGACAATCAAATAGTTATTTAAATATCTTTCTTCATGATGTAAAACATTTTCCTAGAAGCCTAAGACACAAAGAAATGTAATACATGGCCCAAATCTAGTAAGAGAAAATAAAGCAGGTATATATCATGAATGTATTTAAACCCAAAACAGGTATACAAAGGTTATAATCATCACAGATGGCTTATTTATAGTGTAATTTGGGCTTATACACAGCTTCTTTACACTTTTAGGAACTTCAGCTAGATAAGTTTTGCCTACAAGGAAACAATAAGAAATATGAAAAATAAAGGCCTTATTTTGTATTGATTAGATTTTGAGATTATCAATGTTTTTGCTGTTATTTTTTTTTTTTAGGTCTTCTAAGTTTTCTACAATAATTTTTGGTATTTTTAAAGAAAAAATACTTTTAAAAAACAAAATACTCAATTTTTTAAATAACTGAACTACAGTGTAAAAGGCCAAGTTAAATAGATAAAAGAACTATAAATACAAACTCACTTGGTAGTTGTATGCTGAATATGCAAAATATGCTTACTTTTTAAGGGGAATGTGTTCATGTAATAGCTGCAAGATCATGTTACTTTACTACTTTCTGCTTTCCTAACTAATTATAAATACAGGATATCCTTAAGTAACAGACAAAAACACACCAAATAAGTTTCTCCATCTCTTGATCATATCCTGGCCACTGTTCCCTCATTCCATCACTTTGTTTCTCTCTTCCTCACTACTGTCTCCCACCTGAGTCTGACCTTCTAAAGCTGCCCTTTTTCTATATTTCCAACTACCTACTTTCTAACCACATATTGAACTGTCCTGCTCGATGATTTTGACTTGTCTTAAAAAGACCTTCACGCTCTGCCTATTGTTAAGTGACTGTGTCTTTGTGTATATCAGTTACTCTGAATGTTATCCATAAATTCACAACAAAATGACTTATGGGAACAAGGGATTTTATTCTGTTTACCACTGTCCTGTCACAGTTGTTAGTCCATCTTGGCAGGAGAGCTCATACTAACATCGAGAGTCAAAGGACCTGGCCACGCCACATCCAAGGACTGCTGACAGAAAGCATGTCTGCCCACGTACGTAGAAGCATGCCAGCTCACTGACCAGCTCCCTCCATCTCACCGACCTGCCTGGGGGATGTTCCCACCCACCTGTCCTGGTCTTCCCCATCTATTAGACAATCTCCTGCAGGTTCGCTTAGAGGTTGCCTTAACTATCAATTCTTCACAGATGTGCCCAAAGCTCAGCCTACAATTGTCAAGTTGACACTTGCATCTATCACAGTGCACCACTCAGATTCTTTCTCTTATGGCTATTTAATCCCATTTTCAAGACTTTATTTTTTTCAACTTCATAAGTAGGATTAGTAGGATTATTTTATAGTTAAGAAAACAGAACTAGGCTAATCGCATAAATCTGAGAAGATTTAAATCCAAATGTTTCCCTTCTTTTTTTAGTGCTCTTGTGAGCAAAGAATTCAAAACTCCCAACTAAAAGTCAATATTAACATACAGTCCAGTTCTTTTCTAAGAAGCAAATTTGATATTCACAACTTTTGTTCATATTTTTAACTCTACATAAAATAAAATATTATGTCATGAACTACCAGCACTTCCCCATTACAAAAATTCATACTATCATGCACAAGTTAACTTAAGATATTTGGAAACTTAAAATATGAGGCACCAGAACTTGCTATGATCAACAGTGCTTCTTTGTGTTTCTGTTTTCCTACTCTCAAACTGACCATGTTTAATAAAAAGGATATATGAAAGACAAAAATATTAATAAACTATATAGTAAATTTAGAATGGAAACCTAATGTGATACAGTGAAAACTGAACACCATAGGCTGGGAGAAACTGGGTGCATAGCTCATTGAGGAGAAAAATTCCCTGCAAACATAGACTTAGAGCCACTGAAAGACACTATAACTTTTCTCCTATCTAATGCTCCAACAACTAAATTTCCCTGCAATTTAATAAGCTTTTAAGAATTACCCAAGCTTTATCCATGCCACTGGACTCACTAATGGAGAATGCTAAAATGCTTTCCTATGAACTAAAAGCACCTTTTTTGGTGGGCAGCACCACTGTTAAGTTCTTTTAACACATGAATGAATATTTCACTTTTCACTTCTGTGGCTGGGAAATCTGTAACAAATACAATGCAACAATGAAAAGAGTGTCTAAATTAGAGTTCAGACAAATAGTTGTCAAAGATCCTCCTACAGGATGCCAGTTTTAAACATAATGAGGGCTAGTCTTCATAAATTTTTAATTGAAAATCTATACTTTTACTCTTGGCACTAGTTCGTTTACTTATATCTAATGAGTTGTATGAATGCCAAATTAAAAAAATGCCAGATATCTGTGAATATTTAGCCCATGAAACTAATGAGAACAAGGTCACAGACTCAAAATCCATGTTGGCCAATTAACTTTGCAATGCTTTGAGTTCCATGGTCAGTCAACAACTTTAACCTTGGCTAACAAAGGCACACTGATTGCATGAGGCATTAGGAGGATGAAAATAGATATATATAATCATAATCAATGACTATTAGAAAAATGATAAAAATTAAAAATAGTAACAATCCAAATTTCTAAGTTTGGCTAGTTCAGATAATGTCTTATATTATTACACCTACTTTATAAATGATCAGAAAGTGAATTCAGAATGATTATGAACCAAATGAACCAAAGATGCACTCAGCAGACGTGGATTCAGAACTTTGACTCCCAAGCTTCAGTTATTTCCACAATATGGCCTTTGTTGACGGTACCTTATAGCATAAGAAAATCAACAAAATATTCCTACTCAAAATAATTTATCATAGTCATTAGTAAGTGAACATCTATGTTTACACAAGCACTACACAACTAAGAATGAGTGAGTCTACCTTCTAAATTCCTTTTAAGAACAAAAGTACTTAACAAAGGAAATGCCACATTATGTACAAAGTACAGTTTAATGAAAGTGACTGTCTACTGTCATAGCTTTTTATACAAATCTGATATAAAAAAATAGCAATCTTCCTGCTTCATAACTAAAGGTAGAGGGATGGAGAGATGGCTCAGGGGTTAAGCCTCTGTCTTGCAGGCGGAAGGTCCTGAGTTCGGATCCTAGACCCCACGTATAGACACCAGGCAGAAGCGGGGGCAGCCTGCATTTCTGGTTCTGGTAGGGCAGAGCCTGTGAATCCCAGGGCAGAGTAAACGAGGAAGGAGGTGGAGGCGGTCCGTGGTGGTTCCCGAATTCGCTGGTGGTTCTACACACACACACGCGTGCACACGCACAATGAATAAATAAAAAAATTAAAAAAAAATAACTAAAGGTAAAAATAAAACTGAAAAAGCATAACCACAAGTCAGTATGGCAATGGAAAAGCATGATGGGTATTGGCATCAAAATTTTAGCATTCAAATTTGCAGACATTGATCTGACAACCAATGAGGCACCTGAAGCAAGTAAAAATGCAATTTCAATGACTTGACCAACAATTATTTATCATTATAAGGCTTTCTGTTTTGTTTTCTCTAAATTTGCCCCTTATAGGTATATAATACACCAATGATAACTAGGGCAGTCACTAAAAGTTTCTACCTTTAAAAAAAAAAATCAGGTTGGGGATTTAGCTCAGTGGTAGAGCGCTTGCCTAGCAAGCGCAAGGTCCTGGGTTCGGTCCCCAGCACACAAAAAAAAAAAAAAATCAAGGTGACTAAGTTTTCTAAACTCCTATGAGGCAGAAATCTTGAAGTCAAACAGTCCGGATTGAAAAAGTATATGTGTGTGCACACATGTGTGTATTTGTGTGTTCACATGTGTGAATATGTAATAAAGACATATAATTGTTCTGATACAAGCTGCAATGTACAGAGAAGTGCAGTCGTTCTACTGGTCATAAATGAAACACCCATCCAATTTCAACCAACAAGGTACAAAACAGTATTTGGAATCTCCAGAAAATATAAAACACAGGACATCCCCAACACCATTCCATAGCAGCATTGCAGGAATCTCGAGTGTGTGTGTGTGTGTGTGTGTGTGTGTGTGTGTGTGTGTGAGATAGTTAAGCCTGGGTGTCAACTTGACACACCCAGTATTAACTAAGATGGGCTGAGACCACATTTGGAAGGATCAACTGAGACCACTTGAAAGGATTATACCCACCCTAGATCCTATCAGAACCTTCAAAGATTTCATAGGATCCTCCCAGTACTGCATCATATAAAAAGAAGCCACCAAAGAGCAAGAGATGCTTATTTGCAGCTGTGCTAAGAATAGCTCTTCCTTCCAGCCGCCTGGTTTCTTCGACACTCTAGCCTTCCAACCCTCCAAGTCCTAGTCAGCTAGACTAAAGACTCTAGGAATTCCCCAGCCTTCAATCATCACCCACTTGACTACCGAACAGAGCAGCTACTGGCAGCAATTGTTGGACTACCTCGGCCATACTATAAGCCAACTCAATAAATACATTGCCTATATTATATATATATATTCATTGCGTCAATTTTGCATCTCTAGAGAACCTGACTAATAAATACAGTGTGTGTGTGTGTGTGTGTGAGAGAGAGAGAGAGAGAGAGCTGAGAATAGAACCCAGGGCCTCATGTCTCTACCACATAGATGTGCCATCGATATGTGTTTTATCAAAAACGTAAAAAATTGCAATTTTAAGAACTTCTGATTTACTGGTTTGTATTTTGAGAAAGGATTTCATTAGAGTGGCTGAACCAACTTCAAACTTGAGCTCTTCCCTTCTCAGTCTCTCCAATGCTGGGATTATGCATTAACACTATGACGAGCTCTACAGTATTTTTCAAAGTCTGTAGAATAAGGATGACTATCCTCATTTTAAAAACAAGTGGAATCTGTTTCAGGAAAATATGTAAAATTGTCATCACTTTTTTAATCATCATGTCATCAATAACAGCAGAAATAAATTAATGTACTTGCACTGAGGCCGTTACAGTTATTTTATTTATTGCTTAAAGGTAATACATGAGGTGAATGCTATTAATTCCACTTCAGAAATAGGTTCAGAGAAGCAAATCAATTTGTCCAAAGAAAACAAAATGGCAGGTCACACTGCCAGGATTCAAATTCAAATTTGCTCAACTTTATATACTGAATTGTTGTGGTGAGGCCCTTTCAGAACAAAGAAAAGGTCATATAACAACAGTGTGCAGGTGTAACCTTGTCAGAGGATACAAGACCAGGTCAGTGTCTAGGCTAAGTGACATGATTAATGTACATGTGCAACTTCATCACAACCTGCATAATGTATAATCCCCATATATGAAAGATCAAAAGTTAGACCAAAGTCTGGTGTACTCTTCTTTGTTTGGGGCTGTCTTTTGGGTAAGAACAGCCTGGAAGATAGCTTCTGATGTCTTGCCTTATGCAAGTATTCTGCCACACATGTACTTCCTTTCCATTCTGTTTTTTCTGAACCATATTCACATACTGTCCAATCAATGATTTCGCAGCAAGCAAAAAATATATTTCCAAATCTCAAGTTCTTTTAAAAATTGATAGCCAAATCCCTACTATCTACAAATAATAAAACAAGGCACTAAGCAACCGCTTAGAATATCAGGTTTTTACTATCATTAAATAGACTGGAATAGTAGCACACCCTTCACAAATGAAAACTAGTGCAAAAGTATTATTTGAAAAGAAGAAAAAAAAAATGACTGGAGACCAGTTACCATCAATGTGGTCCAGGGCCACATCAGGGGAGCTTTGGGTTTTTCCTCAAATGCTTGTACTGTAAGGTGCTAAAGAAAGATTATTGAAGGAAGAGAGGTTGAGACAGACAGCTGTGGTGGTGGAGCAGAAGACGGAATTCTGATGGGCCTTCAAATCAAAGTTTAAAACCGACCCACAGGTGGTCAAGACTGCGTCACATCCCCAGGAGAAACCTGGCATACCCTCATGGGCATGGTTCAGGCGCTTCCCAGGGGATTGTACCCCCATTGCATTCTAGGAACTCTCTGGTCTTCAAAAGTACACGAACATGATTTTAAAATTGTGAGGGACACAGAAAAATACTAACGTTGTATTTTGAACTTGCTCATAGTTCCAAGAATTCGCACAGACTCACTTCTGCTGAACCTCTCGACCTTGCAAGGAGGGCAGGGAAGACCATGTCCCCATTTTTCAGCCGGGGAGACCCAGGTGTGAGCCCTCTAGAATCCGCGTCCTGGGCTGCTCCCTCCCAACTCGGAGAAGGGGCGGTAGTGGTGAGAAAACTTGCCATGAAATGGACTTGAAGTTTTCCGAGGGCCGCCCCGGAAGAGCAGGAAGTGCACCCTACTTTATAATAAACTGCTCACTCCCAGTCCATAGCCCCGGGCTGCGGGCAGCGGAGCCCACGCGCTGCCAGGCTTGCGGCCCGGGCCGCGCCGACAGCCCGGGGTCCACTCCGGGGCGCCTCCTCCGCCCGCGCGCATCCCCAGAATTCTGCGGGGGTCGCCACGGACCCTGCTCGCTACCTGTTGAAGCCGGAAAGAGAAGACCCCTAGGGGGCAGTGTTTGGGTGAAGCCCCATCGGGCGCACTGCTCCTCCGCCCCTCCCCTCCCCAGGAAACAGACACACACCCCCCAGCGTCCCCCCCCAATCCCAGGCCCGCGGGGGTCCAAGGGCCGGAGCTTCCCAGTAACCTCCGCCCCAGGCGGGGGCCTGCCCGGCGCGCCACGTGAGAAAAAGATCCCAGTAACTAACACAGAAGGAAAGAGGAGCTCGCCCCGGGCCACGAGGGGAGTAGAGAGGGCAACGAGCCCCAACTCCAGGTGCCAAGGGAGCAGGGTGAAGGGGCTCGTGGTTACCGGGACGCCGTCGCTCTCTGCTTCCGCCGCCACGGCCAAGCTCCCGCTCTTCCGCTCGCCGCTGGGGTGCGCGCCAGGCCTTGGCTCCGCCCGTGTCGCGGGGACTTCTGGGAGTCGTAGTCCACGCCGGGCTGCCGCATCTGAGTCACGTGGGGCGGGGCAGGCTCCTCCAGCCACCCTCCCTCTCTGCACTATCCCGGTGTAAAAACGCAGAGATCTCACGTCCTTCACTCAGGCCTACTTTTATTCCAGGCACAGCTAAGTTTCTTGAAGAGTAATCTAGACTCCAGTGTCTTCACTTCTTCACTTGCGTGCACTCTGATCTACACTGCAACTTCTGCCCCTGCAGAAAATGTCCCTGTTGCAATCTTTTCCTCGGGGCCAAACCCACTGGAGGTATTTTCAGGCTCCTTTAAGTCTTAGTTATTTGATGTTGGACATCATTTATTTCCTATGACATGATCCAGGTTTGCCTTCCTCATCACAAGCCATTCTAGTCAGTCTCTTTCTAGAATTCTTTCTGGTTCACCTCTTAAATATTGTTCTTGGGAATTTTTCGAGTAAGCGAGGAAGTCCAGTCCCTTCGCTCCTGAGCTCATTGTACTCCCAGCTTCCTAGACCACCTCACCTCATCCTTGAGTTGCAGACATCTCAGTGTTTGAAAGCTTTGGTGGGCTCGGGGTACAGCTCAATGGTTGCTTATCATATGGGAATGCCCGGGTTGCCTCTGCAACGCCATGAAGGAAAAAGTACTTGAAAAGTGAAAGGCCATCTCTCTATTCACTATGTTCACTTCTCCCTTCCACCTGGACTCCATTTCTACCTATCCCACATATGTTCAAATTATCACCAAATCCTGTAGATTTTCTTACTGTATCACTTGAGTCTGTTCTCTCTTTAGAGCCACTGCCAGTGATTCAATTCCCACCTGCTTCATTTTGTAACTGATTAATGATTTCTTTACTGATCTCAGTACCTCTGTAGGGTCCTTCCTACTGCCATGGCCCAATTTATGTAAATGACAAATTTAATCAAGTCATGTTTGTGTTAAAACCCTGCAAAGACTCCATTCCATTGAGTTTGAAAAAAAAGGAATCAAGCTACCTTGGGTAGCTTTTACAAAATATGAGTCCTATCTCTACCACTCTTCTTCCCATCACATACTGTGACTTGACAGGTTCAGAGAAGGAAGATCCATAACAAATCTTTATGTGTGTGTGTGTGTGTGTGTGTGTGTATACATGTACATGTGGAGTAGGTATATACAAGAGTGCACTTCTGTGCAGTGTGCTTGTGGAGGCCCAACCATGACTTCTGGAATCATCCTGGATTGCTCTATCTCCTTTACTATTTTGCTGTGGAGTTTCCCATTCTCTGTCTTCCAGGGTCAGAATTGCATGTCGAGGCCATAATCATCTGGCATTTTTACATGGGCCTTGGGATTCGAAAACTCAGATTCTTCTCTAAGCCATTTCTCCAGCCCCTTATCCAAATCTTATAGGGTAGATAGGTATGAACAATCTTAAAAAGTTCCCCAGGTGATTCAGTCACTCAACAAAAATTATTTACTTTTTTATTTTATTTTAGTACAATGTACCAGTGCTAGCACTGAAAACAATGGGTGGGATAGTACCTACCCTTGTAGAGTTCATGCTCTCTTAGGACAAATACTAATAGAATACTTCCATAAGAGAAGTGGCTCAGGGGTTAAGCTTCTGCCTTGCAGGCGGAAGGTCCTGAGTTCGGGTCCTAGGCCCACGTATAGACAGACGCCAGGCGGAAGCAGGAGCGGCCTGCGTTTCTGGTCCTGGTAGGGCGGAGCCTGTGAATCCCGGGGCAGAGTAACCGAGGTGGAGGCGTCCATGGTGGTTCCCGAATTCATTCGTGGTTCTACACACACACACACACACACACACACACACACACAATTGAATAAATAATAAATAATTTTTAAAAATTAAAAAATATTTTTTAAAAAAAGCAAAGAAACAATAACAAAAAAACACAATTATCAGCTGTGATAAGAATTGTGAAGAAAAAAAGAATCTGTCTCTCTTACTCCATGACCCAGCCAAGGTGGAGAATCAGTTATGTTCCTTAGCCCATCAGATAAAGCCCGTGAAGAGCCAGTCTCTCCACTTCCTCCCATCGGGATTAAACAAACTGCTATACTAACTTGCTCTTGCACCTTTATGTAAGTTGTCCCTCCCACTTTTTCCTTGACTAACTTCTACACTGTCAAATTCTCCTCTGTTGATTCAGAGTAAACCCATTTTTAAAATACATTTTTAGACTTATATTTTTACATACATACTCTTTGCCTCCATCCCTTCCTGTCTCCCTTCACTCCCACTCCCATCCCATCCTATCCCGCCTTCCCATCCCTACATGGGCTTAGTCTATTCCCTCCTATTCTCCTGTCCTTTGGTTCTATGGGTCCTGGGGTTTCCTCTATATCATCTGTTCATGGGGGTTCAGGCCTGTGTGGCAGACAGAGCCCTTCTTTGGGCGGTCCACTGATAGGGGTACTCTCTTAACTCTGCCTTACCTCTTTCCCCTAAGGATCTTATTGCCTGAAACTATTTCTCCTGAGATCTGTGCCAGTCCATGGGGGCATCTGACATGTTCATCACTGTGCAGCTCTGATAAGTTCAAGTCCCACTGCCGTGAGTTCCTGACTATGGCTGCCCTATTTTGAGTGGAGTGACCTGTCCGGCAATGGAACTCCCCATCTGTAGACTTACAGTCTTGTTGCTCCCTCTTCTACAAAGTTCCCTGAGTCTCTGGATGGGAGACTTTTGATTGGTTCTAGGTGAACATTGTAGGGTTGCCAGTGTTCTGTATTCAGGCTGTTTATTGTACATGTTACTATTCTTTTTTTTTAATTTTTTATTCAATTGTGCGTGTATGCATGTATGTATGTATGTGTAGAACCACGGACGAATTCGGGAACCACCATGGATGCCTCCACCTCCTCCTTGTTTACTCTGCCCCCGGATTCACAGGCTCCGCCCTACCAGGACCGGAAACACAGGCCACCCCCGCTTCCACCCGGTGTCTATACATGGGGTCTAGGATCCGAACTCAGGACCTTCCGCCTGCAAGGCAGAGGTTTAACCCCTGAGCCATCTCTCCAGCCCCATTTTACTATTCTTGAACTGCACAATGGTGCATCCTATCTGGTGTTAAAGAGAGGCCTTTATATAAGAGAAGAAGAAGAGAGAGGATCAGGAGCAGGGCATAGCAGTGGGTAGGGTCAAGTTCCAAGACATCATCCAGCTGTATACTAATCACTAACCCTCCCACCCCCCCACAACAGAGAATACACCTCCAGTGCTTCAAAGTACCAGAGATCAGGATGGAGACTAAACTGTGGATTGGATCAG
Organism: Typhlomys cinereus; assembly: GCA_023101885.1. NCBI lineage: Eukaryota > Metazoa > Chordata > Mammalia > Rodentia > Platacanthomyidae > Typhlomys > Typhlomys cinereus. Next base: position 1,145,257 of record JALPQD010000222.1, on the reverse strand, counting down.
ATATCTCGCTAATCATGGGTCTTTCTTGACGGTGGCCTTATTTCTCAGTTGAACTTTGTTCCTTTGTCTTCATAGAGTAAACCCATTTAAATGCCATACACACAGAAAAATTACCTGAGCTTTAGACTGATAATGCCCAGGGCAAGCAGAGGTAAGTTAATAGGGGAACCAGGGACAGTTGAAGGTGTACAACTGTGAAGCAGGGTTATGTCAGTCGGTTTAGCAGTGCTGGACCTGAGACAGCAAATCTCATATCCTGCAAAACATGAATCAGGCATTGCTTCCTAAAGGAAGCCTTTTCTGAGCACCTATTACCATGAACTAGCGTCCACTCTTAGGGAACTCTTTGCAACTGTTGCTAACCTTGCTCCCAGGGACAATTACAGCCAGCTCATGCCAGTTTCAAAAAGGCAATTGTTAGATATTCAGGAATTTTTCAGGTAAAAAAAATGTAGAACATTGATAGATAGTAGTATAGTGTTTAAACAATAGAAATCAACTAATAATAAAGAAGGTGCTTCCCATGCCCCCATTCTCTTACCCTGCCCAGGACTTCACGTCTTCTTCATACCGCTCATCCCTACATTGTATAGTCATGACAGTCTCCTCTTGGATGAATTCCATTTAGCAAGTATCATTGATCTTTATTACTATGCATCAGAGACAGCAACATGCTCCAGGTCGAGCTAACAAGCATGGACCCTACTGTCTTGGAGCTTACAGTCTAGCAGGAAAGCTGGGAGAGAAAGAATTCTGTACTTTCCATTTGAGCTGGGTGGCTGTATGATAGAATCGCCTGACAATAAATGGTGGAAAATTCCCTTAGCACCTTAGTGGTTTAGAAAAGGTCTCTCTAAGAGATGATTTTCTGTCGATTGCTGAAAGATGAGAAAAAGATGGTAGAGGGAGAGAGAGAGAAAGAGACAGACAGACAGAGAAAGAGAAAGAAAGGTGTTCCAATTGAAATGATCAGACTGACTAAAAAGCTAAGTTATTTAAATGACAGAGTGGTTTGTTTTGCTTCAGTGGACAGAGCAGGGGTTTGTGAGCTAGCTGGTATAGAGAGGTAAATAGACAGGCATTCCCAGAAGCAGCCACAGTGAGAACCCTGGGCAAAGTATAGCTACTATACCAGTTAGCTAGGAATCAACTTGAAAATTGAAGGCTGAGTGCTTGGGCATATCCGTAAAGAATTGTTTAGCTAAAGAAAGCCCCAAGCAAGTCTGTGGGAGATTATCTAATTGATGTGGAAAGATCAAGCCCATGTTGAGTAGGACCATTTCTTGGGTAGGTCGGTAAGATGGAGAGAGTCATAGATTCCATATCTGGATTCCATGAGTTCTCCAGAACTCTCTTGCCTCTCATGGTACTCAAGTCTAGGATCCATGAGTTCTGTTCTTTGTCTCCTCTAATAAACACTACCTTAATCCTCAAAAAAAAAAAAAGATGGAGAGAGTTGGTTCAGTGCTTTTTTCCATATTTTGGAATATAAGCATGCTGGTAAGCAAGAGAGTATGTCCCTCTCTCAACTCTTTATGTGAATGTGGTACAGCCAGTACCCTCAGTTTCCGATGTCAGTGTGAACTCTCCCACCATGATGATGAAGGGTAAGCAAGAATAAAATCCTTTGTTCCTCTAAATCGTTTGGTCCCATCTATTTGTTCAGCAGTAGGAAGATGAAACTAACACTATTATCAAAGGATTTAATGTTTGAAGGACCAAAGTAGAAGTATGAGTCCATGTTTTGTCATTAGCTGAGTAAGAAATGAGGAAAAATGCCTGCAATAGGAAAGAGAGAAGTGGGTGGGTTTAAAAAGACTCCTTGATAGATTGACTGTAATGAAGGATAGGATGGAGAAGAAAGGATGGGGACCACAAGTGGTAATTGGTTATATCTATCTCCTTATGTTATACCCCTAGAAATAGACCTGGCACATAGTAAGCATTCACTAGCTGTGTTGCATGAATTTTGTACATTCAGTGTATTAAATTCTGAATCCTATCACTGTCAAGCTGTTTAATTCAGGGTATTTACTAGCCCATAAATACTATAGTGCACAATAGAAAAAAAAAGCAGCGCTCCTTTCCTCTGAATAGACACATCCCAGAGGACAGGTTGGTAGCAGAGTGTAGACCACATCCCAACTCCCTCTGCTCCATCAGCTTGCACCCTTCCGCACATTGGCATATGGCCTGGCTTAACTTAGCCTCCCTGGGAGGCAGTTTTGTAGCATCAAGCCCAGGATTCATGGGGATAATTTGAGGTCCAGGGGAAGAAAGCTGCTCGCCTGGGGTCACTGGAGCTGCTGCTGTGACTGAGGTCAAACCTTTGCCATCTAAATCCCCATAGGCTCTTTAGCCTTGGAGCCACATTGTCTCTCCCACATCACTCAGTCCGTCAATAAAAAGCTATATTCAAAATGGTGACTCCGCTTCCTTGAGTTTCTCATCTGTCTTAGTTGCTATTGTTAGAGTATTTCACATTTACATAGTATCCAATACGTGTTCTGTGCCTCGCAAAATACAATAAAGGAACATGAAACCAAAAGACTTTGCTTTTTTTTAAACAGAATATTTAAGGAATGGCTGACTTAAAGGGCCCCAGCTCCAGATGAAAATAGACTGTGGCATATTAGTTAGGATGATATTGTAAATAATATAAAAAAATATTAATTGCTCATATCCAAGGTGCCTTTCCTTTATGTCCCTCATTAGAAGAAGAAGATATTTGAACAGCTGGTCCCATAAACTGTAAGCTAGGGTCACAGATTGGACATTTCTAGGACATAAAGAAGACAAAAGTCCCTTTATTCAGTAAATAATAATATTTAGTAGTTAACATACTTACACTTATGTCAGTGCCAAACCTTTTACATGCCTGATCTGAGACAGTCCTCATATAGTCTTATCAAGCAGGACCCGCATGTATCATTTCACATTGGAGGAAACTGAGGCACAGACAGAGTGCATGACACACCCAAGTCTATGACGGTGATAAACAACACACCTGAGATTTGAACTAAGACTGCCGGCTGCTGAGTCTGAGCTCTCAACTATTAGAATATTTTAATACTATAATGTAATACCTCTTACACATACCAGTCTTTTCCTTTAAGAGGCTGCGGCTAGTGTGGTCATGGAGTACTGGGTCAGATAAAACAGGCTCTCAGGTCCCAAGCCTCGGAGACTCAGTGCTGAGCCTCTGCCTGCTCAGTGACTAACTCCAAGCTAGTTTTAAAACAGACATATATGAGGTAAGATGCATCTATAAGGTTGTCCAGTAGAGAAGCCCTAATCCAGCTGGGACATTTCTCAATGTTATCCTGATATTATAACATGATTACCCATACAATATGGAAGATGGAAGAGAACATGTCATGTAAGGAGGACTAAAAATATTTCTCTCACAGAGTCTTTCTTTTGATGAGCCTCAGTCCATAGGCACAGAGGATCCAAACTTCACTGGACGTTTGAGTACTGAGCCCTTCCTTGGTTAACCAGGATCGATAAATGCTACCATCTGGAGTGACATAGGTCTAAGTCATCAGCTGAAGATATTTTCAGTACCATAGGAGGGCAAGACAGATCTGCAGATTGCTCTCATTTAATTCAAGAAAAGCAGGAACACTCAAATAAATGACAATGACTCCAGACTCCAAAGCCTAATAGGAACCCAGAGGGCTCTCTGACTCTAGCTGAAGCCAGTTTAAAGAGAGCAATGCTTGATGAATCTCTAGACTGTGAAGTCACAGCACCTGACATTTTCCACCCACCACCACATCACTGCACATACTCATCACCTTTCTATTTAGCTTTCATAGACCAAGGCTGCTCCACCCACTTCTTGATCTCAAGGTGTGTATGGCTAAATTATGCTTTGCCACAAACCCCACTTGGAGGGAAGGGCTTAGTGACATCGTGCCCACGTTCATCCTGACTGAATCATCTGAGAATGACTTGATTCCTCAGAGCTATAACTAATAACCAGCCTGGAATTTTTGCTCCCAACATGGCATCAGCTATGCCCTGATTTTGACACCCTCAACACCTAACTCTGTGTTGCAGCAAGCCACTCTTCCCACAGTTCTGTCAGGTGCCTCTGACACTTATGGGTGTCTATGCTGAACCCCTAGCAGGAACTATAAGGCAAAGTGCTATGTGTAAGGGAACACATCTAAGACCAGAATCCTGATGAGTTCTGCTCTAATATCTTAAATGAGTTGCTAAAACTCAACCACAAGATGGAAACCACCAAGACCATTATATATCATTAAGCAGTTATAAACACTAAGATACATAAGGGTTGGGAATGGTTTGATAGACTATAAGGACTACCAAGGAAAAAGAGGATAGATATTAAGTAAAGTTTTGATCACAGGAACAGATATAAATAAGACACAAATTAATTTTTCCTCTTAGGAGAGTGGTAAAGGCAAAGAGATTCCTTTTCTAGGTTCCTTCTCAGGATACAAGACATAGGTCTCAGGACCTTTCCAGTGGTCCTAGAGAACTCTGAAAGGCATGATTTTCTCTACTGAAGGTTCCTAAGTCAGTTCCTTACATATAGTACAGATTTGGCAAATATCTGTTACACAATTATCTTTTCATTCAACAACAAAACACCAGGATGAAATTTAGCTAAGCATTCCACAAAGACCTCTATTGTCAAGGACACCCTAGAACTTGCGATCTAAACTCTCATCCAGGGCTATGGGACCCAAATCAATCCCCTGTATTTAAGGAAGCTCATATCACCTGTACAAAACTTGGATAACTTCCCTGGACTAACAAATCATTCCTGCTTCTTGCCTTTTCAAAGAGTTCCTACAACCCTCTCTTACAGTGTTCCCCACCAAATCGTAATTACTTCCATTGCTCTACCTACCAGAGTGAGCGTCATTATTAAATATGGTGCAGAACAAATGGGCCCCAGTTTATCATAGTAAATGGTCCTTTTGCTCTGTCCTTTGGAGGAGGATTTGAATGGGAAACTAAAGGAAAAACTAGAGGAAACCAAGCAGCCAACAAACTTAGTTTACACTCTCATTCTTCAAAAACATGCTTGCAGACAGCCCTCACCCCCTTCTAATTCCTTTACCTGCAGAAATAATCTTGCAAAGCATATGATGAATTGCTTGAAAGTCAACAGAACTTCACAAAGAGCAAGTCCACTTTACCGTGTCCATCTATCCATCCCTAAACTGCTTCAGAATAGTTAAGACCTAGATAACAGAATAGTATGGGCTTAGACCTAGCACTAATAATTACTAGCTGATTAAATTACTTAATCTTTGTGTGCCTCAGTTCTCTGATGAACAATACAATAGTGATGTCACAAAAGGTGAACAAGGGCCAGGAGAATTAAATGATATGATCTGCGCAAAGCGCCAAGGTCCATAAACGATAGCTAGTTTATAAGCAGTTCAATCTTAAAGATGACAAATCCATTCTATTTAAACCTTCTGAGGACTGGATTGGTTCCATGACAGCGTGGGGAGGGAAGGAGCTCTGTCTAGAGGCACAGACAACTGGTGTCATCGACCTTTGGTGCTAATCTGAATCCATCACTCACCAACCATGGTCCTGGCCTAAGCAGCTTATCTTCCCAAAGCCTTCTATCCCCGGTAGGGCTAGCAGTACTGGGCTGCCTCACAAGGGGGTGCCGAAAAGATCAATTCATGTTAGCAAAGTGCTTTGGAAATGCAACATGCTAAATATTAATGGGTCTCTCTGAGTGTCGGGAAATGTGCAATCTGAACTCTGTTCAGGGCAGGCTGAAGGTGGGGAGAGCAATTCTGGGCAGTGCGATTGCCACATCCTTGTTCTAATTGGGAGGTGGTGCTGGCAAAGGGGGAGTAAGAGCAGCCAGCCTCTGGGGGCTGGGCAAAGCTACTGCAGAGTGACAGCTCTAGAAGGAAGCATGCTCTGAGGAAGCACCGAGTCCACAAAGAGATCGAACTTGGAGTGAGCTGTGGGCAAGCCCAGAAAAGTCTTCGGGTTTCTTTATGAGAAGCAAAACACAGGCTCACTGCTGGATGTTCTCTGTCCCTCAGCCTTGGAAAGGACACAGCTCTGTTCAGCCATCTGAGTTCCTGTCCTGCTCTTGACCTCCCAACCCCCACGGACAGGGCCATCAGTAGACAGATTCTTACCCTTAGCCAGAACTTGCAATCGGTGTGCCTCAGTGTGGCCGACATCTGGGACTCTGCTCACACCAGACTGATAGAGGAAGTGTCCCTGAAGATAAAGTCAAACAGCCGTGACTCCTTCAGAGAAAGCGTCAGTTGAGTGAGCTGGAGGCGTCCCCTCTAGCTTTCACAATGCTTTGAGCTTCTTCCTGTAAGTACATCCAACATACCTCTCGATGCTCTGTCACGCTCTCTTAACATCATCATTTATCTGTTCACATGCACATGGCTGCAATATGCTTGTCCAGAGGTCAGAACAGGCTAGAAGGTGGGAACTAGATTTCCCATCCAGATGAGACAATACAAGATAGCTTCTAAGTGTCTCTAGAGATCCCCCATGTGGCTACACTCGAGTTGCCCACTGCAGTAGCCTGCTTACTACACACTCCGCATTGGTTTTTACCTCTTCCCTATCTCAGCCTTTTCTCCACTGGCAATTCCTGGGATTGCTGTGACTATTGAATACCCAGCCAAAGACACAGCATGCATTGCTGTAGGAGAGCTATCTGTACACACTTTCCTTAGACAGGAACTACTTAATGGAGGAAGACTATATCTATTTCATTTTTTTCATCCTCAGTGTTTTGCATTATGCCTAGAATATAAATACACAGACACTATGTGTTGACTGAATGAATCGCATATGAGGCCAAAGAATGATCATAGTAAGTAACAGGGAATTGATTCAGTAGACAGAGCTTAGAAGAAAAAAATACCTATTGATAACTGAATTTTTCAGATGTGGTCAAAACTTGGTGCCTATTCTCTGGCAGTTAGCCTGCATGCCAGGCTGACTTCCCTAAAAGCCCCCAGTCTCCTGCAGCCTGACCTCTGAGAATTCATCACCTCTGGTAAGAACAGCAGTTTCTGCCATATATAACAGTGAATGCTCTTTTTTCCTCATGCCAGTTCCTCAGGCCTAGCTCTATTCTGTTCTTCACATTAAAAAAAAATCCTGGCTGGCAATTTCTCATACATTTTCTGCAGTGTTGCCTTTCTTCCTGACTTTTTTACTTTCTCATTGCTAAAAGAAAGGGAAGAACATGAATCTACAAGAAAAGTGTCCAAGTAGCTGAGGCCAGAGGTGAGACGGGGCTCCAGAAAAAGCTGAAAGCAACTAAAGGGACTCAATAGCTTTGTTTGGAGGGGGGTCGTCAAGAAAAAGCCGAGCTTACAGCGAGCAGAAACCATGGGGCTGTGCACGTGAGAGATAAACAGGTCAAACTAGTCTGTGTCTGGCTTCTTTCTCTTTTTCACCTATCTTTAGAGAGGTGTGCAAAGTAGGAATCGTATGATAATCAATACAAGAACACATAGGGTCCCAGCAGAGGGAAAGCACCTGAGCAATTTACAGCGAGGTCACATCACACAAATACTACTATTGGCATCTTGGGAAAGAGAAACAAAGAAGATGAGAGGACAAGCAAGTAATTACAATTGAAAGAGCCTAGCACATTCTGCCTGCTTTTCTACACACTGAGCCTGTGTCCTCGTATGAACGTGAGACGGGAGATAATAAATGATTATATGTCAGATGCTACTCTAAGGATCTCATCTACATTAATTATTTTGGATGCAATAGAATCTTTTGAGGCAGGTAGTATTATTATCCCACTTCATAGATAAAGAAACTGATACATAGAGAGGTTGAGTTACTTGTCTGTAGTCACATGGCAAGAAAATGAATGTTAGGCAGGATTCAAAATTAGACAGTCTAGCTCCAACACCCACGCCCAGAACCACTTGACTATCACAGGGGATGTAAACTGCTGTTCCCTCAGTCTTAGTTCCCCAACACTTCTGATAGGAAAAGCACCTAGCTAGGCTGAGAATGATTCAGGTGCTCAGAGATCCATATTTTTCACACCACAGGGCACCTAACGCAAACAAACCAATTCCTTGTGTGTACAACTACAGACTCAGTTATCTGTTGTGATGCTAGGGATGTTCAGGGAAAATTCAGGTGATATGTCAATTTTACCTTTGCATGCTGACTTGATGATGAGAACCCTCCACACATACAATTTGTTGGTACCTCGGCCAAAGTAGAAAATCTCCCAGACAGCTGGAAAAACTTGCAAATTTTAGAGCCATAGTCAAAATCCTTTGAGAAATCATAAAAAGTTGGAAATAGCATCAGGTTTCAAATGAGAAACTGGGCTTCTTTAAAAAACATTGGACTTGCATCTAGAAAATTCAAAGCACAATGGATACTAATATCATCTGTTGCTAGCTTATTAGGATAGGTTAGCAAGATGATTAACTCATTCATTCATTCTACCAGTACTTGGTACTTATTATGCATTGGGATCCATTCTTGGCACCAAGAATACAGAGCGAACAAAATAGGCAGGATCTGTACTTTCATCTGCTCACATTGTCTAGGAAACCAGTAATAAATAGGTGACAGTAATAAATAAGTTTTAGTTGGTGATGCACACTGTGAAGGTAATACATAGGGAAGAAGGATAGCAGGTGGCAAGTCATGGGATATGGGAGGACTGTAGATATCTCTGCACAGTTGAATGATGGGAATGCCCAAAGGAGGCGAGGTCCCAAGAGGGAATACCACTGTGAAAGACCTAAGTTGGGAGCTAACGAGCCATAGGATAGGTCAGTGTGACCACAGTGAAAAAAAGTGTGAACAATGAGACATGACTAGATACCATGTTGAACAGGGTCCCATAGGCCACTGTCAGGACCTTGGCTTCTTTTCCAAGTGTGATGGAAAGTCTTGAAAGGTCTTAACCAGGAAGTAAAATATGATCTGATTCGGTTTTCTAAGAGAGAACTCTAGTCGCTGCATACACAGGAGAAAGGTCATCCCCGCTCGCCTCATGAAAGTGAAATACCTTTTCCTTTAGACTTCTCTAGTCTCTTTCCCATCTATTCTTTCAGCATTTGTTTCACTGCTTTTTGTGGATCGCCTCCCCTAAAGTACAAGTTCCTTGCAAACAAACCCTAAGCTTATTTGTCCTTGTCCCTCCACCTTGATTACCCCTACAGAGCATCATGGTCTGCGCACACAATGTCCACAAGAATGCTGAGCAAATGAAATGTTCAATAACTCTGAAAAATGACTAACGTGGCAGTGAAGCAGGTTTCAACCAAAACACAGGAACTTTTTGAAAAGAGGAGACAATAGAGCAAAGTTTTCCATAACAGAAGGCACTCAAGACCCCTAATGTCTTCCAAGGAATGCTGTATTCTGGCTATTTAATCATCACACGATTCGCACCTAAGGATCTTCATAACTGAGCTTTCATAATTCTAAGAATAACTTTTCATTTTTTAATATGGATATGTGCGTGGGGTATATGCACGTGTACATGCACACTTGCACATGAGTGAGCATACATGTGTGTGCAGATGTGTGTGCATGTCACATGCATGTGGAGGAATGAGGTTGATATCAGGAAGCATTACTAATAACTCTTCCACCTGACTGTTTTGAGACTGTGTCTAGTCAAACACAGAACCCTTCTATAGGGCTAGTCTGGCTAGCCAACTTGCTCTGAGGATTTCTAGGCTCCACTTTCTGGGGTTTCTACACATATTTAGAATTTGGAGATCTGAACTCTGGTCCTTTTACTTCCATAGAAAGTGCTTTAACTACTGAGCCATCTTCCTAGGTCCCTAAGAATAATTTTTAAGTTATGAAAAATAATGGGACTTGGTTCATACGAGAATCCATCCAGAAAGTCAAAGCCAGGCTTTAGCTGACTTCTCCCTGCTGAGGTAAGCCTTGCTACACCTTGTCAACCAGGCAAACTACTTTTCATGAGTTTCTGTCCCTGTGTTCTGGCTTACACTCTCAAATACTCTGAGCCCAAGTGACTTCTGGCGCATATTCTGGGCTCTTCAATTGCAAAAGAATGGAGATGCTTTGGGGTATGACTAGAGAATGAGAAGTCTGAGAATCAAATATAAGAAATTGTTGGAATGACTTCGATGACTTCCTCTAGAAAGACAGACAAGGGCTATGGGGAGGGGAGTGACTCTGGGTATAAATGCTTGCTGGGTAAGTGTGAAGACCTCAGTTCAAATCCCCAGAACCCACCAAAAAATAAAAAATAGACATGTAGCACAAGTATCTATAATCCCAGTACTGCTATGGGGAGTCATGAAGCACAGACAGGAGACTCCTGGGGCTCTTTGGCCAGTTGTCCTGGCACATGTAGTGAAAAATCAATGATAAAAATTTTAAAAAACTTATATTTAAAAAGTAGAAGGTAAAGGGGCTGGAGAGGTGGCTCAGGGGTTAAGCCTCTGCCTTGCAGGTGGAAGGTCCTGAGTTAGGATCCTAGACCCCACGTATAGACACCAGGCGGAAATGGGGGCGGCCTGCGTTTCTGGTCCTGGTAGGGCAGAGTAAACAAGGAGGAGGTGGAGGCGGTCCATGGTGGTTCCAGAATTCACCCATGGTTACACACACACACACACACACACACACACACACACACACATAATTGAATAAATAAATTAAAAAAAATTTTAAAGTAGAAGGTAAAGACTGATAATCAAAGTTGTCTTCTGACCTCCGTATGTATGCTGTCCATATATGTGCCCTCAATAACATACAATCACATATCACACACACACACCGGACAGGCAACAGCTGGAAAGATGGAAGACACAACAAACGTCTTCAAATATTGGAAAATTGTGATAGTTAATCTTGGTTGTCAACTTGAATTATACCTGCCAGACTGCCTAAGAGATTATCTGGATCAATATATCTGCACCATGACCAACCCTAAATCTAACCAGATAAAAGGAATCACAAGACAGAAGAGCGGGGACATTCTCTTGCCCTGTTGATAAAATCATCTTCCCTCCTTGCCACCATCAGAACCCCACTGCTTCTACCCTCCAATGTGCCTAACGTCCAGAGACTCACCTGGAGCCCACTGGTCTTCAGCAACAGGCTGGGACTTCTGAGATATTCAGCTTTGGCCTGGGCAGTTTCTGGCAACCATTGTTAGGCTACCTAGACCTTACCTCACAAAATAAGCCAATAAATTCCCTTTTCATATACTCATGCTGTTGGCTCTGTTCCCCTAAAGAACCCTGACTAATACAAAAGTGCTGTCATGCGCACACAGAAGCATCTGTGCTGTTCAGAAAGCAAGTATAGGATCCATGGGAAGTGATCACAAGGAAGGTTTCCATTCTGCTGAAGGAAGCAACTTCTCCACACTTAGCCTTGGGCCTTTCTCATGGGGGGTGGGTATTAACTGAATGGGATATTTAAGATTTTGAGGCGTTCAACAGTAAACTTTGCTCATAAAGTCTCCAGAGCAGCTCTCCAGGAAGCCATAGAAGGGAATCTTTCTAGAATGATGCTAGATTGACTTAGATGAGGAAAGACAAAGCCTTCATACTGCGGGCCAAAACACTGTTTGGAGTGGCTTCTGGTAGCAATGAGAGCATTTTGAGGCTCTCCAGCAGGTGTGTGCACGTCAATGAGCTATGTCTCTGTAGAGGGGGGAGCAGAGAATGCCATTCACAATGTCTAAGGCCTCTCTTTCTACTGTTCATTTCTCCATTCTTCAGTTGCTGCATGTTCGTGTGTTGGACCTTTGGTGGCTCAGGTTACTTAGTGGTATGAAATTCAATAAAGTGTCTCCCAGTTTCCCAAACAAGTACACACTGTTGTATGCTACAAAGTCAGCATGGAGCCTCCATCCAAGGGCCCTGTGGCTTTCAGATCTAGTTTGAGACCTGGGGCAGCTAGCATTGATTCTGTTTGTTTCCTTAGAAGGAACAGTATTGATCCCCAGCACCGTGAAGGCTGCTCCTGGGTCGCCTAGTTCCAACAAGCAATTCCCTTGTCTTCAGCAGCCATTTCAAAGGCCCCTAGATACTCCGCTTCCATTTGTCAGCCTCCAGCTAACACACTACTTTGCTGAGTACCACCAACCAGCCCTCAGTTCAATCTGTGTCACCGTCCTGAACTGCCTTCAAAGCTACCTTACTGAATGCCGGCCTCTTCGGTGTTGGTAACAGCTGGGTGCTTGGATAAAGTCAGCTTTTCACTTCAGTTTGTTGCAGACAAAAGATAAACAAATCAACTAGCAAGTCTGCTACAGGCAATGCTGGCAAAAAGAAGTGAAACCGGGATTGGGAGATGGTGGCGGGAGGAAGTCAAGCTCTCCTGGGGCAGGGATGGAGCTGGAGGAGTTAGAGGGATTGGGGGACAGCAGCAGAGAAGGGAGGCGGGTCTTGAAGAATTAGCAAAGATCTCTCCTAAAGTGATTAGTACAGTGGAAGTCACCTGTTGAAGAGCTCTGAAGACTGGTCAACAAAGCATGAAACCGTGGCCAGCAGCTGCAGAATAAAGGCTGCCATTCCCCTTCCTTGGGATTCATCATCTCATATCTGAGTCCTTTCTTGGGTCCAAGAAACCACCCTCCCCTCTAAGTCCATCCTACCCAGAAGAGGATGTTCTGAGCCTTATGCAAGTGACCTTCCTAACTCAGTATCTGCTCAGGCCCTAACTCATCTAAATTCTGCCAAGAGTTCCAGACTATCCAGGCTCCTGTCATCAAAACTGATCTTCTTCAGTACACTTATAGAACATTCACAATAGTCAAAAGATGGGAGTGATTCAGTATCTACCCATGGATGAAAGAATAAACAAAATACAATATGCACAAACAACGGGATGTTATTCAGCCTTAAAGAGAAAGGAAACTCCGACACATGTCAAAACATGGATGAACCTTGAAGGACATTATGCTAAGTGAAATAAGCCAGGATAGGTTTATTTCAAAACAACAGGTCCTGCATGATTCCACTCATAGGAGGTAGAAGAGTCACATCCATTGAGACAGAAGAATGGGGAATTGTTTTGCCATTGTAGAGTTTCAGTTTTGCAAGGTGAAAGAGTTCTGGGGGGAGGAGGAGGAAGGGAGGGAACTGGTGTACCTAATAAGTTTGTATGAGCTGAAAAAAAAAAAAAGAGTTCTGAAGATTCGCTACTCAATGATGTAGCTGCACTCACGGAATTGAATCATCCACTTAAAAATTATTAAGACAGTAAATTTTATGTCACATGTATTTTACCACAATTGACTTTTTAATGACAAAAACATAAACAACAATAAAATCCCTGACGTTCCCCTCATGCCTCGTGTCAGAGGCATACCTAAGCATCCAAAGGGAACCGTCTTTGCATGTCCCTTCATCTGAGAGTCTGATCCTGTGACCGGAGACCAGTACAGCTAACAGATCAATTGTACCAAATAGATGAGCGTGAAATAAAGAGGAGCCCCTCCTTGCTAATACTCTGGAAGTGAAATTGTCTGCAGATCTTTCATATTTAGGGGATGGGATTTTAGGAATTTCAATAGTACATATGGCAAAGATGTTCGGGACCTTCTAGCACTAAGCTCTGTGAGAAGAAGTTTGCATTTGACCTCTATCCTGGCTTTAATCCAATTCTTGGCGCTGGGGCACTCAAAATGGTTTGTTTTCATTTATCTTCTCTAACAACAGTAAATAAGTTAATCGGCAAATGAGCTAGACCTTTTAACCCATTTTATTCATTTATTTATTCTGAGTGCGTGCATGCATGCGTGTGCATGTGCATGTGCGTGTGCATGTGCGTGTGTGTGGGTTGCGTGCGCATGTGTGTGTGCGCGTGTGCATGTGCGTGTGCGTGTGTGTGTTTCAGAAGGCACTGTGTGTCTCCTGTGGAGAACCAAGAGTGACTTCAGGAATCATCCTTGATTGCTTCTACCTTCTTGCTTTGTCTGGGATTTCCCAGGCTCTGCCCATCAGGGCTGGAGGTACAGACCACAGCCGTTTTTGCCTGGCATTTTTACGTGGGATCTGGGCTCTGAACTCAGGACCTTCTGCTTGTGAGGACAGAGTCTTAACCCCTGAGTCATCTCTCCAGTGGAGCTAGACCCTTTAAACAGTACAAGGTGGGAAATTTTACACACAAGGTATTGTTTTACTTTAATATGCTAAGCGTCTTCCAAAGTAACATATGTCAAAGTTTTTTGGTCTCTAGGACAGTGTTATAAGGGTAGTGGTGAAGCTTTAAGGAGGAGGGGGCCCAGCGGAAGGTTCTAGATCATTTGAGGGTATGTCCTGGAAGGGGAAAGTGGAGCTTCAATTTTTCTCCATCTTGGTTTTTTGGCTCATAATGTAAGTAGTTTCTTCACTCTACAGTGGAAACTGAATGTTTAGCTTTGTGGCCCCAGGACGAAACTTTCTCCCCATCCCTAGTACCCTGATTTCCTAGCAACTCTCGCATAACTCCTTAGCAATGTCTGAGGCCTTAAAATTCAGTGGCCAGCCAGCTGCACCATGCTCTCTGCTGTCTGGACTCCCTCCTCTCCCCAGTTCCTTCCACCATGCTATCCATGGAGGCTATTTCTTTTTTGTCCTCTCTGGCCTCTGACTTTAAGCTATCTCTTCTGCTCCAATGCTCCCCCATCTTAAGGCTAAACTGTGGTTCCCTTAGCCACCAGGCCCTCAGCTCCAATCTCTCCCTCATGTTAGTTTCTCTTTATTCACTCCACGTGGTGCCTGACATAGTACTGATACTGCTTCCAATCCCTTTCAACCTAACGCTCCCCATCTTTGTTACCTGGCACTCTTGATCAGAGGCCCAAAAGTCCTGAGATCACCTAATTTGGGGCTGGAACCTCTATATCCATCAGTCAAATAAACCTTTCTCTTTGTAAGAAAATTACCTCGGGTATTTTTAATAGCAACTTAGAGCTGACTAATACAGACATCTTAAGGGGGAATGGAGTATTATTTTTCTACTTGTGTATGAAACAAGTTGGCTTTCTCTGTCAGCACCCTTTTTTTG
The DNA here is from genome assembly GCA_023101885.1 of Typhlomys cinereus. Lineage (NCBI taxonomy): Eukaryota > Metazoa > Chordata > Mammalia > Rodentia > Platacanthomyidae > Typhlomys > Typhlomys cinereus. The sequence continues at coordinate 1,130,239 of JALPQD010000222.1, read as the reverse complement.
GAGGAACTCCTTCTCCCTCACTCCTAGATGTAGCCTTCTTTCTGGCCAAGAGACCCCAGCAGTGCCAACCATAGTACTACATCCTTTGTGACCACTAACTAGTTCATGTATGATCATAGTGCCCAAGCAGGGTCAAAGAGATTTGCATATGACACAATGATAGCAGGAACTTACCCCCTTTAGCTCACAAGTCAGCAGCTATTCTTTCCACCAGCTGAGACAAAGCCCAGAAGTAGGGCCCAGAGCTAGAGACAGACCATATCCTGATTTCAGTATTTTAACCCTGAATGCAGTTGTGCTTGAAGTTAGATCTGCCCAATTATGGGAGTAAATACATTCGCTTTTTTTCCCCCTTTAAGCTTGTTTGAATTAGACATTGTGGACCTTGCAACAAAGAATTCTGACAAATAATTTTTGTCCGTTTCAGTTCAAATGTTTTTCATATTTGTTTCACCTTATGACATTGGCTATTTTTGGGTTCACAAAACATACTCTACACATTTCATAGGCAGTATACCAAGACACTGTATAAAAAATCTGGAGAGAAAGAATTAGTAAGGCCAGTGTTTGTCTGTAAGATCCATTATAATGGAAGTGAAGGCTTGAGAGAAGGGAATGATTCTGTTTAACCAGTATTTTAAAACTATCTTCTATGTGCCAGATGTTTTCACAAGTAATTGCAGTTAGATATCACCAACTCTGAAAAGAAGGTATTTCATTGCAACTTTGTACAGAACTCATGGCTCAGAGAAGTTAAATAATTTTCCCAAGACCACCAGCTTTCACAGGATAGAACAAGACTTCAGATTCAATCCTCTAACTCCGAGGTCAGCATCCTTGCCTCCTGGACACTAGGGGAGATAAGATGCTGAATATGAGACAGAAGAGAGGATTTTATTCATTAGTCTTTTCGGAAAACCCTTCTACAGTGTCTGCTGTCCTCTAACGTTTATGAAAATACTTCTTACAGCAATATACCCTAGGCAAATGTAAAATATTATCATCACAAGCAAGGCACCATGGTAGGTCCTGTAGCAGGCAGCACATAGATGAAGACAATAGCCTTTTTCCTCAGGGCATACAATAGAATAGTCCTAGCAGCACTGCATGGCAAAGTATGATTAATGGCATAAGAGAAGTTCGAGGCACTGTGAGAGTTCTGAGCAGGAAATGTTTACATCTGATTGAGGCAGTGGAAAAGACTTCGTGGAAGAAAAGTATATTAGGTAAGTGCAAATGAATGTACTGATAATGATGTATTTACCCAGGTGCCAATGGGGTTTGGGAAAATGAGAGAAGGAGTGGGGGAAGGAAGAAGAAGACATTGAGTGGGCAAGTTGGAGGGGGAGGAAAGAAGATGGGAGGAAAGGGAAGAAATGGAAAATCAGAAAAGAGGAGTCTAGCAGACAGGTATACGCTACAGCCAGGACTGTGACCAAGGAACCTGCTCATGGACTAGAAGCATTTCGTCTGCCCAGAGATACTCTGTTAGGGCAAAATAACCTCATCCGTTCTACTCGCCATTTCCAAGCAACTCGAACCATTACTTAATTAATCCCATGGCCTTTGTAGCCTAGATCAGAAGGAAATGTATATTTGTAACATTCTGAGGGTTTTTTTAAACATGAGTGAAAATAAGAATCATCTCTCGAGCTTATTTGACTGAAGATCCCCCAAAAAATCCTTTTCAATAGGAATGGTCTGTGATCAGAGAATTTGCATCTTTTTAAAACTTTATTTACTCTGTGTGTGTGTGTGTGTGTGTGTGTGTGCATCAGAGGGCACTCTGTGCTCCTGTAGAGGACCCAGGCTCTGTCCACCAGGGTTGGAAGTGCAGCTACAACCATCTTAAGCTGGCATTTCTACCTGGTGTTTCTGTCTGGCAGTTTTACATGGGACCTGGAGTTTTTACATGGGACCTGGGATCCAAACTCAGGACCTTCTGCTTGAGAGGCAGAGTCTTAACCCCTGAGCCATCTCTGCATTCCTTCTGATCTAGGCTACAAAGGCCATGGGATTAAGTAATGGTTCGAGTTGCTTGGAAATGGCGAGTAGAACGGATGAGGTTACTTTGCCCTAACAGAGTGTCTCTGGGCAGACGAAATGCTTCTAGTCCATGAGCAGGTTCCTTGGTCACAGTCCTGTCTGTAGTGTATACCTGTCTGCTGGAATTAGTTAGGAATTAGTATCTTTTAGAGCCACTCAGGTGAATGTGATACAAGTGTTCTGAGGACCTCACCTTGAATAATATGGCAACATAACTCAATTCATCCCCAGGTAAACAAGCAATACATTTTTAGAGAGGAAAAAGGACTTGTTTAAGGTCACATAGCCAGTCAAAGAAACTTAGAACCCTAAACCCTAGAATACAGGTAGATGAGATCTCAGTTGTTTGCCTTGTTCCCCACTTTAGCCTTAATAGCTACATAACTCAGAGTTTCCAATAAGTTTTGAAATTGTAAAGGCAGGCATGGTTGTGCATATCTTTAATACTACCTGAAATTGAGAGGTGTAGGCAAGAGACCAGTTTTGACTATTCAGCAAGTTCAAGGACAGCCTTGTTTCTTTTTAAAAAAATACAAAACCAACAAAATATATATTGATAATGTAAGAAGATTCTTCCTCAGTTTCCTGAGGAAGTTCTGAGAACCACAATTCTGAGACTTTCCAGGGCGAAGGTTAGGATTCAGCCAGAGAGAGAGGTCAGGTCAGCTAATACCTGTGTATAATAATGGAGAGAAGGAGATAAAAGAATCAGTCTTGGGAAACAGAAAAATCAGAGATAGAGAGGTAAGGAAGTCAGGTTGATCTGATTCTGTGATGAAATCTTCTGTGTTGAAAATGCTCAGATTAAAGTACAACCCTCCTTCAAAAAAACTAGAGTTCAGATTGGGGCTGCAGCTCAGTGGTAGAGCACTTGCTTAGCATGTAGGAGGCTTTGAGCTTAACCCCTAACCCTGTCAGGATTTTAAAAAAATACTGCAGGAGTTAAAGAGGATGAGACTGCTGTTAGGCAGGGGTATAGCAGGATCATCTGTCTAGATGTGATGATGGAGGAGGTGACATGAGAGTAATGAAGTCTGTAAAAGGAGAGGCATGCAGAGGGTTTCTATATCTAAACTGCTATGAAATCCCTATAACATTGTGTGTTTAAATAAACAAGGAGTTTATTGGCTTGTGCAGCAGAAAATCCAACAGAATGGGCTTCAGGTTGGTTCGTTCAGGAACCTGGGTCAGTCCTCTGAAATCTACTCATCTACATTTTGCTTCATTTTCATGTTGGTTCCCTGAAGACTGTAAAGTGGTTATCAACAGCGATTATGCTTGATTCTTTATCACTTATCACTTTAGAGGAGAGAAAGAAGAAATTTCCTCAAACTATCAAACAAGTCTTGAGATTTACTTTAACTGGATCACCAGATGTCAGGTGGTAAAATGCCACTTGCTGTTGCCCTGGTTTGGTTTTCCCTGTGACGTCATTTTGGTAGGTGGAGGAAACAGCCAAGACCACTCATAACATAGCTTTACGACTGAGGCTGGGAATAGATTCGGTTCCACTCCGTTTCACTGAACACTGGGAAGTCAAAAAAATTAAAATGCAAAGGGTCTAAGAACAGATTCTTATAGCAATTAGGATCCATATTGGTGGATAGACAGAGCTCTAAGGAAATTGCACTGCAATGGAAACCTGGATAAGAGAACATTTCAGTAAGAACACAATAACCGACAAGGTGGTAGTGATGATGACAGATAAAGGGTCATTTGTTTGGTCTGATTAAGAAAATTATTGGTGGCCTCGAAATGGCAGCTTCACTTGGGTGTTGGTCGCGGATGAAAGAGCAAAGTCTGAACTAGAGGAGGACCCAGGTAGACTATTCTTTCAGAAAGATGGATGGTGATGGAAGAAGCTCGGGAGAAAGGGGAAATTGCTTATTGCTTCTACGCAAAGAGAGATTTGGAGACATTTGCAGGCTGAGGGAAAAGAACAGCAGAAGAGGGCGAGATGGATGATGTGAAAACGTGGAGTCAGTGAAGCAGCAAACTTGACGGGACGAGGAGGTAGGGAGGTCGGGTGTGCAGGCAGGGAGGTTTGCGTGGAGAGGAAATTGGACACCTGCTCCTCAGAGACCAGCCTAGGAGGAGAGCCGGAATAGAGGCAGAAATGTTTATGAGAAAGGAAGTTGAGGAACCCCAAGGCCAAGTCTGTACGGATCTCAGTGAAATCACCTCTGGACAATGGGGTGGGGCTGACCGGCCCAGGCAGGCCCCCCAGAATGTTAAACAACCCTTTAGGGAATTCAGTAGGAGGTTACAAAACATGAATAAAATAACTGGAGAATTGCAAATTAGCTTGGTCTTTTGGGAGAACAGTCTGGCATCTCACAACAAAAGGCATAAAGTGTTTCTAGCCTTTGACCCAATAATCCCTCTTCTGGGAATAGACACCATGAAAATAACTGAAAAGGAAATACAAACTATTTGCAAAGAGATGTTTATGGCTGCTCTGTTCATAATAACAGAATCCTGGAAAACACCCAAATGTTCCACAATTGGGAAATAGTTAAGCAAACTAAACTACTGAGCATTAATGTGCTAGAATATTATATAAGCATTACAAATGACAAATAAGAGCACTCTGTCAATACACGACAAAGTATATACAGAAGATATTAGGTGAGCATGGTAAAGTATGAAATAGGATGGGTAAGTTGATTTTTTTTTCTCCCCCTGGAAAGTGATGTTCATACAATGGTATGGTTCATGAAAGGTCACTGAATTATGTAAATAGTTGGTGTGAGAAGGTGAAGAGGTTTTCCCTCTTCCGGAAAATTGCTTAAATACACATTTTTTGAAAAGAATTGGCAAGCAGTTGAAACTAGTCAGTGTGCAATTGGAGTGATGCTGAGCCCAGGATTCGGGCAATCTCCCTTTCGGAGAAGGAAAGGAAGGATGAGAGCACTGCTAGTCGATGACTGCTGAGGTGCATGGGCCAGGAGGGCAGAGGGCACCTAGAAATGACCACGGTCTTTGCTGAAATGACTTGTGATAGTGCAGGCTTTGTAGAGAGGGACACAGACCAGAAGGCGGTGGGTCTTGGTGCACAGGAGGAGGGGGAGAGAGTTGTGCCCACAGCAGAGAACGAGCAGGAGCTCCTGAGAAGGGTGTTACAGTCCTTGGGGGTGAAGTCGGCGATGAGGCAGATGAGGGGGGGAGCTGTGGAGGAAGGTGGGCAGAGGTCCCTGGAGTGAAAAGAGGTCGAAGGGCAGAGATTAGACAGACCTGGCTGGAATGAACAGAAAAGTGCAGCACACACGACCGCAGCTACTCATTGTCCTACTGTGTGCTCAGCACTGCTCTGGACACCCAGCAAACAAACAAAAGAGACAGAATGATTTGCGCCACTGTGGACTGGGTCCCACCATGTGGCCCTGTGCCATCCATTCCTAGCGGACTGCCCTTAGTTAAGTAGATGTAGGTGTTCTAAAGCAGAGCCAATCAGGATGTGAGGGCCTAGGAGCACGCAGAGGGGGTTGTTGAGGCCACAGGCCTGCTCCACGGGCTGGTGCATGAGGGCAGTTGGAGAGTTCCCACCAGGGAAAAGAGAAACCATCCTTTCCAAAACCAGAGAGAGAAACAAGAGGACTGGTGCAAGGAGATACAAAAAGATAAGGCGTACTGGATGTGAGAAGGTTTCATGGAATGTTCCTGATGTTTTATGGAATCCATTTATTCACCACTCACTGGACATCTGCCTAGATACATGCCACTCCACTAGGGATTGTGGGATCTGCAAAATCAATAGAGAAAACAAATCAGCTGCTATTGTTAGGGAGTTTATAAGGTTGTAAAATGAAGTTCATCTTGAAAACTGAGGTTTAGGCAGACAGAAGCTGCTGTTGAATCTCCCATTGGAAAAAAATAACGACAACTGCCCAAGGCTCTATCCCCTTTCAGTTACCTGGAATCTGGGTGCAGAAGCAAAAACAGTGTCTTCCATTGGTTCTTCAGGGCTTGGCTGGAGGAAGCCGGAGGACTACATTGTCAAATGAGCCTCACGGCAGGGGCTGAGAACAGGGGTATCAGGAGGCATGTGACTAGTTGAACCTGCAGAAACAAACAGGGGGAAGGGGGAATCAGAGTTCTAGGACAGTGACAGAGAGACGTTTTCCCCAACCTGCTCTCTTCCCTGAGAAAATGACAATGGATTTCAGAGCACTGCTACGCTGCACGGAACAGGGAAAGCTTGAGTTCATGGAGACAGAGAAATTATAGGCTGCTGGTACCTGGCCAAGGAGCTTGAAAATGGGAGTCGCTTACCTGATGGAACACTGAAGACAGGCTCGCTCAGTCAACCAGTAAACCATTACCACACTCAGGCAGTCGTGGTTTCTAGTCCCAGTTCTGACACTTATGAGCCACATGCTCTTGGATATGAGTCACTTTGCCTTTCTAAATCTCAATTTCTTCCTCTGCAAAAGAGCCTAGAAACCTGGCAGGCTTTTAGAGGATTATATGAATTTATAGGTAGTAAGGCCCCAGAGTCCTATTTGTATGTGCTTACACATGCATGTGTGTAATCATCTGTGCATAGGTGTGCATGTGGCAGTCCGAGGTCAATATCAGGTGTTTCTTCAATTACTCCACCTTATTTTTTGAGCTAAGGTCTCCCAATGACCTGGATCTCACCAACTAAGCTAAACTGGTTTAGTTAGCTGGCGAGCCTCAGGAATCTTCTTCCTGTTTCTGTCTCCCGGGCACTGGGACAATAGGTGCTTTTAGCTTTTTACATAGTTACTGGGGTTCTGAACTCAGTCCTCATGCTCGCAAGTACTTTATCATCTGAGTCAATCTCTTTGTTGTTGTTGTTCTTTTGCTTAAAAATGATGCTTAGTCTTAGCATGGTAGGCATACCTGTAATCACAGAACTTAGATTGCTCCTTTGAGGTGATCTTGGGCGACATAGGGAGGCCCTATCTCAAGCAAACAAATAAACGAACAGTATGCTTATTTCCGTGGCCCTCCTCTCCTTCCTGTACATGATGAGAGAATGGAATAAGGATTACAGCCCACAGAGCACGGTTACCGTTAAAGCCGTAGGGGTCTGCTGCGGGAGCCTAGAGGAGGAGCAATTAGTTCTTCCTAGAGAAGTGGGGAGGTCTTCTGGGAGGAGGGGCCTCTCCAGCTGGCCCATTAAGCAGATCACCTGGTTGGAGGCATAGGAGGAAGACGGCGCAGGCAGAGCAGCGCCCTGAGCAAGAGAGGGCAGCAAGTGTTGGGTGAGAAGCAACCAGAGCTGCTGCCAGCCTGCAGCCTGGCACGGAGGCAGAACCGGCTGGAGGGTGGCTTGGGGCAGTCAGGTGCCAGTCTATATGATCGCCTAGAGCACTGCTGCGGTGGACAGTCTCCAAGTGTTTGTCACCGAGGTCTTTCCAGCTCAGGCTACATGGCCTTGGTGGATCACGGGCGAGAAGGAACAAGGAAAAAGTCCAGAAATAAGGACATCGGAGAGAAGGGCAGCGGCTCAGACCAGGCCCTGCCCCCTGCAGCCACACTACAGCAGTGGCCTCACCGTTTCATGCTGAGGGAGGCAGGGCTCTCTGCAGCAGTTTTTAGTGGGCACTGGCACCTCTGCATCCAGCTGCCATTCAGATATTCCCTGTGGCAGACGAGAGGCCCCCTTTCTGGGGTCCAAAGACCCTCACTGCCATTCTGGGAAGGTTTGAGAACTGACAGGAGGCAGCCTTAGTCTCTTTTACGGAAGTGAAAGGACAGTCCCCACCTGTTAAGTTGATTTTCCTTTTCAAAAAGGGAGCTGGGCTGATGAAGAGCGATAAGTGTCTTTCACTGGCGAGGAAAGGATTTTAATAACGTCTGCTGATGACTCTTGCCCTGCTCCGCTGAGATACAGAGGCCCATTCTTCTTTCTGTTAATAACCCGGCACGACTGTACTGCAGCGGGAACTGGCTTGGGCGCCTTCTCGGCTCAGTGGCACCGCCATACCGCCTCCAACTAGGGTCCTTTTCCTTTCTCCTCTGCTACTAGATCCCTCGCCTACTTTTTCCTTTGCTGCTCTCCCTTGCTCTTCCTTTCTCTGAGAGACCCACGTGCCAGGGAGAAACCTTTTTAACAAGGCATTGGGTGGGGGAGTGAGCTCCCCGGCACCAGTGATGACGCAAACAGATTTTTGCCCAGATGTGTGATAATAGATCAAATGAGGTTCCCAGACTTCAGTTTGCATTCCAATCACCTACAGCACCAACTTATCAAAAGCAGATTTCCCAAAGGTGGTCAGCAGAGACCCCAGACAATCACAGCCCCAACCGGTCCTTTGAAACACAAGCTGTCTGCCGTGCTAAGAACCTCAGGGGTGAGGTGGGAGTTGTTGGTTCAGACTCTGCCCAATCCCATCTAAAGCCTTTTCTCGTCTATCCATATGTCCCAAGCCACATAAGTAGATAGGGAACTCGGACCATATACTTTGTTGAAACTGATTTTGTGGTAACAATAGTTAATATGTACTGAGCACATGTGTTAAGAAACGAGGTAAACACAATGCATGCTTCGCCTGGAATCCCGATGATGCTGTGAGGTAAGTTTTACAATTCCTCTGCTGCCTTTGGATGACACACTCAGGACCCCAGCTGGCAAATACAGTCGGGACTGAAATCTAAGATGCTGATATACTGGGCCCACGGCCTTAACCCTCTACGCTGCTCAAAGACACAAGCACACTGGAGTTGGTTAAAGGAGAGGAGTGGCTAAAAATAATGGACCATAACATGTTGGACCCACAGAAAGGAATCCATCCAGTTGAAGCAGGAATTGGGCTGCATGGCAGGGTTTGATGCAGTGTGGGAGGTCACGCGGGGTGACAGCGATGGTTGTTCAACAACCTGCAAGCTGACAGCAGTGGATTTAGAAGGATGCAAGTTTCCTTTTGACACAGTTTCCTTTTCCCACTCAAGAGAAAATGACTATTTTTCCAATTGCCCCCCTTGTCTTCCTGGATTCGGTCTCTGTCCTTCCTCACCCCTCCCCACCTTCTCGAATGCGGTGCAGCTTGCCTCCAAGCTTCCCGGCCTCTGCCATGGAGATTCTACCTGATGCTATCCCCTCCGGCCCTGGACCACCGCGGCATCTCTGGGCTTTGCCCCTTGACTGTTCTCTGATAGTCACTCCAATCTCCACTCTCATCTCTGCTTTATGGCTGCAACACCTCCCTCCACATCCCAGGACAGAATCCAGTCCCTCGACCTCCACGGATCGGAGATGCCTACCACCAGTTACATCCTTCTAAATCCACTGCTGTCAGCTTGCAGGTTGTTGAACAACCATCGCTGTCACCCCGCGTGACCTCCCACACTGCATCGAACCCTGCCATGCAGCCCAATTCCTGCTTCAACTGGATGGATCCCTTTCTGTGGGTCCAACATGTTATGGTCCATTATTTTTAGCCACTAAGACTTTACTTCTGTGGTGTCCGCCACTGGACAAGCCCCACAGCCCTTGCTCCTTCCTTTAACAGTTCGATTCCAAGCCTTCACCTCTATCAGCCTTCTGAGGCTGCGCTTCCTTTACTGCTAACGCTCTGCTGCTCAGTATACTGCGGTTAACATCACGTACTCTCACACTTATTTATTTGTTGACCAAGAAATATTCAAAGGTTGTTTCCAGCCCATGTGTTTTTCTCTCCTCAGCTAGATGGTGCAGGTGTCTAAGAACAATAACCAGACCCTTTTGCTCTTTAGCACCTACACGGCCAGAACCCAATGTAGCCAAAGAGACTTTGCACTGAATTGAAATGGCCAATTCCTAAATGGCCATCCCTTTAATTACAACAAATGACTCTGAAGTCCAAAGCCAGTGGAGTGTGTGCTCGTGGACAGAGATGACCAGATGATATAATGGGGAGGACAAACACAGGACTGAATGGTAGACACCTGTTTTATAATTCTGTATTTTCTATTAACCTGTTCTGCAGTCCTGGGCAAATACTTCATGTCTATCTTGAAAGAGCAAGTCACATGTACTGAAAGACCCTTCTCAGCTTTTCCACATCGTGTGCACCGTGCCAAGCTACCTCCCCTTCTCTTGGCCAATGACCAAGGGCAATATACCTCTTTCTGGGCCTCGTTTTACTTACATGTCAAATGGAAACTATGGAAATGGTAGCTAATTTATAGAGTTGTTGTAAGGATTAAATGCAACAATTCAGAAAGCTCTTAGCCTAGAGCATGACCCCGTAGAAAGTAATCAATACGTGGTAGCTATTATTAAGTCACTTGGCCAAAGTTGGGAGGGTAGAGTATATCAGAGAGAAAGAAAGAGAGAGAGAGAGAGAGAGAGAGAGAGAGAGAGACCCTATACCCCTGTGCTCTACTTCAGTTGGGAAGCCAGAGAATGCACAAGACTACCTGACTCTGAAGAGGTAAGTTGGAGCCCTGGTGCTAGGGCCCTGCCCAGCTGTCTTTTAGTGGCTGGGGTACCAACTGTCCATTAATGACAGCGCTGCTGGCGGTCGGGGTGACCCTGTTGTATAGTCCCATCGATTTTCCCATTACCCTTTAATGCTGTGTATTAAAGGCTTTGCAGATCCACTCTGTTACCTTCTTTCTTTATTATCTCTAGAGCCTGCCCAACTACTCGGAAGGATTAAATTGCCTGGATCCAGTAGACCTCTCTGCAGGGTGAGAAACCTCTTCTTGGGCAGAATTTGGAGGCTAGAAGCCATGGCATCTCTTCTGACTGACTGCTCAGGTCATGAACACAGTTACAGGGCTCTGAAGAATTGGAGACTGGTTGCAGACTAGGGTAAGTTCCCAGCTGCACAGGAGGTGCCAGCACAGTGGGTTCTTGCCCCTCGGTTGGGTGACTCACCTGGCCTCAGTCATCTTCTGGTTAAGATCCATCTTTGCTCAATCCTTTTTTCCTATGTTGTTCGTATTGTTCTCTGCCAACCCCCTCTCTCTCTGGGTTCTCTCTGTTCAGTAATTCCATCTGACATCTTGGATCCTAACACACATTATGGCTTCACAAAAGATCTGTTTGGAACCTCAGGAAGACGTGCTGTTCTTCTTGGTGAAATGGGAATGAGTCCTCCCATTCAGAGGAAAGGGAGATGAAGTCCATCTAGCTGTCTCAAAAAAAGAAGCTGGGGAAACTGCTACTATTTTTAAAGTATGACTAAAGATATGTTGATATTTCATACTACAACTCACTGATGCAAATTAATTCCCCCCATTTGCCTTGAAAAGCAGGATGCAAATTCCAAGATATGACTACCACACCCATTCTCAACTGGCATCCTTGGCAGCAAGTCTTTACTCTCCCTGAGATGCAGTAACGCCATATTTTGGAAATGGTCATTTACGGCCATGACTAAGTCAGTTGAAGAAAGTCAGTGATCAAACAGAATCTCTCCCAGTGATGCAACATAGAAGACTTTGTTGTTAAATTGGCACTAAGAGTTATCTTGCTGATGAGTTCTACTAATCAGCTTTGATCTGCTTATACATTAAGCAGAAGTTTGTTGGTGGCAGGTGAAAGAAACTCAAACTGGCCCAATGGGAAAAAAAATGTATTGACTCAATAACTGAAACATCTACAGTTAGATCTTATTTCGAACATGACTGGATCTAGAGGCCCAAATAATAAGATCAGAACCTGGTGTTTCTTGACCTCTCAGATCATGTGTGTATGCATATATGAGCCATCCACCTTGTTTTTCAGGACAATGTTTCTAATTGGCATGGAGTTCTCCATGTAGGTAGATTGACCGACCCATCAGCTCCAGTGAATCTACCTGTCTGTCTCTCCAACCTGGAAACACACATGCATGCCTCCAAATCTGACCCTTTTGCCTTGGGTTCTGGAATCAAACTGATACTTACAAAGGAAGGACTTTTACCAGCGGAACTTTCTCTCCCCAGGCCCTGAGCACTCAGATCCTTTCTTGTGCTTTTTATTTTTCTCCCACCCTACCACAGACCTAAAAAACATGGCGGTCTCTGGCAGCTCAATCTTCAAACATGGTGGAAACAGAGCTTCGCTTTCCCAGTAGCTTCAGCAAAGTCTAAGGTGAGGATGCCATTGGTCTACCTAGTGTGAATATCCCTATACAGCGGCCACGGCCAAGCGTGTGGGATTTCTTGGGTCATGGTTGCATTCTTGGAACCCGACTGTTCACCCAAGTGAATGTAAAGGAACAGAATCATAAAAGAGTTTCTTTCAGATTTTCACTTTTTCTCTATTTCTTTTTATTGTTTTATTTTTGGTGCTAGGGTCTTGTTCTATAGCCCAGCCTGATCTTGAACCCACAATCCTTGTGCCTCAGTGTCCCTAGAGGTGGGATTACAGGAATGTGCCACCACCTCATGGCTTGCTCTATTCCTGTAGTATAGTTCATAAAATAAATAGATGTATAGATTCCCCTAAAAAATTGTGGCTTGAGATTTTTTGGGGGGGGAGCGAGGAGTGCTTACTCCTGCTAAAAGCAATCTTCTACTGAGCTATACCTCAGCTCTGGTTTTTTCTTGAGACAGTGCCTTACTATGTACAGTGCCTTACTATGTAGCTCAGTCTAGCCTTAAACTCTTTTTTTTAATGTCTATGGCACTCTTTTTTATTATTTATTATTTATTCAATTGTGCGTGTATATGTGTATGCGCACGCGCGCGCGTGCGTGTGTGCGTGCACGTGTGTGTGTGTGTAGAACCACGGATGAATTTGGGAACCACCATGGACCCCCTCCACCTCCTCTTTGTTTACTCTGCCCTGGGATTCACAGGCTCCACCCTACCAGGACCAGAAACGCAGGCCGCCTCCGCTTCCACCCGGCATCTATACGTGGGGTCTAGGATCCGAACTCAGGACCTTCTGCCTGCAAGGCAGAGGCTTAACCCCTGAGCCACCTCTCCAGCCCCTAGCCTTAAACTCTTAATCCTCCTGCCTCTATTTCCTGATCTAAGATTACAGGCATATGCCGCCATGACCAGCTGAGAACATTTTTAAAAGAGAGAAACTGCTTTATTCATTTTGACTGCATCTTGCCCTAAAGTATCAGGTATCTGCCTGAAGATGATTTCAGGAAGATCTAGCCAGTTAGCAGGGGTAATGGTTTCTTTTGCTTTCCTCCCATGCAATATTTGACTGATAATGTTCAGTAAGACTGTGGTTAGAAGAGTGGTTTTCAGAGCCAGTGAGATGGCTCTGTGGGTAAAGCGTTTACTGTGCAAGCCTGAAGATCCATGTTCAATCCATGGAATCCACATAAAGGTGGATGGAAAGAAATTTGTCCTTTGACCTCCACACATGCACCAAGACACCCATATGCCTCCTCTCACATACATAAACAAACACACTGGTCATAAATAAATAATTTTAAAATAGTAGTTTTCAAATCAATCTTAGAAGCAGAGCACTTTTTTTTCCAAAAGCCAACAAGCAGATGACAACAGAGCTCCGTGGACTTATATGGAGCTCTCCTGAGCTTCCTCCTCCTGTTCTTTCCCCTTCTGCCTCAGCCTCTGACTCATGACAGAAGAATTGGGGCTCCAGCAGTGCAATTTGAAAAGTGTTGGAAAATAGCAAGCAGGCTGGCTCCCTAGAATCAATGCTGGCAACTGTCTGGGGCTTCAGTCCCACAGGGATATGGGGTGCAGAATGGACATTTAAAGAAAACTTGTTGCATCCTTCTCCTTCACTGTCCCATTTAACCCCCTGACAGTCACGAGTAGCAATTCTTCCCCATTTTATGCAGGTGGGAAGATAGACAAAGAATAGTAAGTAGCCAGAAAGACTCGGAATTGTTGTCAAAGCCTACTTGGGGGTTCTTGGGGTGCCTACCTTATGATAGCTGTTGTGTTAGGCACTACGTTATAGTCTGTTAATTTCCCTGGGGCAGAAAGAGTCAAGACACCAAAAAGGGCATATAACTGTACGAGTCTGTATAAATTTCAACATACACCAACCCGTTGTAAATCTACAGTGGTGGGGTGAGAAATAGTGGCTACCCTTGGGGGTAGGAGTAGGGGGTGGTACTGGAAAGAGTCATGTGCTGGCAGGGTTCTGTACTGGTCTAGTTAATGGTGACATGGGGGTGTAAGTATGTAAAAAGCCACCATGCTGTAACTTTAGAATTTGTGTGATTTATTATATGGAATTATACCTTTGTTTGTTTGTTTTAAGCTCTACTGTTTTTTCGTTAAAAAATTCTTTTGAGACAGGGTCTCATTCTGTAGCCAAGGCTAGCCTGAAACTCACTGTGTAGCCCAGACTGGCCTCAAACGTGCAACAACCCTCCTGCTGCAGCCTCTCAAGTTCTGGAAGTATACAGGCATGAGTCACCACTATTTAAAAAGTAATGGCCAAGCCATACTATTTCAAAAAATTCTCATTGTAAAGATGATGAGCTTGTTTTGGTAAAGTAACTCGTCTCGTATGGTCCTTCGGGATTGCAACCTTCTGAGTGACAGGTTCTCTTGGCATCTCAGCCCAACTACAGCAATGTCAGTGACCCGTGGGTGGACGCGGCACCATGCAAAGGCCATCGCTAGAGAAAGCCATTGGCCCAGATGACAGGGGCTTACTTCAGATACCCAGAGTCATGTCTCACCCCTCCTCACTGATATCCTCTGCTCTCCTCCTTTGCCTTGATGGTTTCTTTCCTCTCCCCATTGTGTTGGTTTGATGGTTACAGAGGCCCATCCTAGGAATAACCACAGAACACTTGTTCAGGCCAAGGTTCACAACCAGAAAGGTGTGATGAGAGACTTAGTTGGAGAGAAGGGAAGCCAAGGCTTTCTGAATGCAGTTGGAGCTTCTCTGTCTTCCACTAAAAGGGCTGCCTTCTGGACTCAGAGCCCCTTAGCATAGTCCCTAAGCTCCCTAGAGAGCCCTCCAGAGACCACATCTGTCTATTTAAATCTTACCTAGGTCCTTTGCCTTTTTCCTTCCTCTATAAACACAGTTTCTATTTTTAGGATCCATTGTGAGAGAGACCCTGGGATGCAGGCCAGGGACTCGGGGAGCTAGGAAACCACAGTCCCGGGGGTCAGATCAGAGCATAACTGAGTGGATAAAATGACAGCAGTGTTGGCATCAACTCGGTGGGACGATACCTAAGTCTGATGATGGATCACTGTGACCTGAGTGGGCCCTCACCTACGGATATGCTGGTGCACATAGGGGTCACATCCAGAGTGACCATAGGCCTCCCTCCACTCTGCCTGCTCCACCTACAGGACACTGCAGAAACAACCCACCCCAAAGATGGCCACAGCACTCCTCCGCTGTAAACTCTCTAGTGCCCCCTGCAGCAAAGCAAGCTCTGATAGATTTGGCCCTTGGGCTCATTGAGAAGGGCAAGGAGGACTAACCAACAAGCCCAGTAAGATATGAGCCCTGGATGATCAACTGGCAAGGCTAGGGTTTTTGAACTTCATGTACAGGTCCCAGAAACTGGTGACAACTTTTCAAGCAAAATAATAATATGGCAAAAGTATTTTTTAAAAAACTACCCCAGGCTGGGAGGTGGCTCAGTAGGTGCTTGTCTTGCAAGTGTCCCCAGAACCCAAGTACAGAAGACCAGCTGGCATATCATCCCAGCACTTCCGAGGCCAAGACAGGGAAACTCCAGGGCAAGCTGACTGGCAAACCTAGCCAACTGGCGAGTTCTGGATTCAACTGAAAGACTCCGCCTGAATAATAAATGTAGGAAATGAAAAAAAAAAAAAAAAACCCTGATGTCAACTTCAGACTTCCACACACTCATGTATATGTACTACATGCATACACACATGCGTGCACTCCCACATACGTAAACACACATGCATGCACTGCCACATACATACATATATACAAAAATAAAACCACATACACATACACACAAACGTACATACATACATATACAAAATCCATACACATCTCTTCTTCCTGCTCCCACCATGTGGTCACACCACGGCGGCTCTGTCCTTTCCTAGCCATGTGCTTATGCCAGCTCTCCTTGTTCTTTCTGTTCTTAAGCTATCTCCTCTGCTCTAATGCTTCCCACCTTAAGACTGTGGCCTCCTCCTTACCTTTTTTTTTTTTTTCCTTTTTTCTTTTTCTTTTATTCCTTTTTCTTGCCATTTTCAGTAAACTCCTGGTTTAACCCCATAAATATACATACATAAAAAATAAAATAAAATAAATAAAACATCCCATGTAGGATGCTCTAGAGAACAGGCTAGAGGCAGCAAAATGCATTCATTCAACAAGCACTTACTGATGGTTTCTATCAGCCAGGCACTGTGCTTGTTCCTGAGGCTCCTAAGCCTGGACATTCCCCAGAAAAATCTTTAATGAGGTGAGTGACAGGAAGGAGCAAAGTATTATGAGGCAAGAGTGTTCATCGGGAAAGTCTTGTCCAGGAGGCCTGAGCCCCAGAGGCTGGGGAAAAGCCCACCTACACATTTAAAGATCCTGCTTCAGGAGAATGGATGGGGCGGCGGTAAAAGAGACACAAGACAGCCGTGTGGAAGGTCATTACCATGCCAGCAGAGTGCGGCGGAACTAGGCTGCAGCATCGGGTGCACAGCAGCTGGCCTGCAGAGACCTCATTCGTGGAGACAGAATCTGCAGGATCTAGTGAGAAGGGAGAGAGAGGAATCGCCGGACTCCACGGTCCATGGAGAGAGATGGGCGCAAAGGAATAGTGAGGCCCTTCTACACAGCCAGTGGTTGCTCCTAGCTTTGCCCTTTCTTGGATCATAAACACTTTGAGGCTGTCCCCAGAGGATGCCTGTCCCAGGACCTTCCAGGTGCAAGAAACTTAGTGAATAGCTGCTTAATGAATGAATGAGTGATAACCATCAGAGACGCGATTGGACTGATCCCAATTATGGCCGCATCGACTCCCCTCCTCGCTCAGCTTTCCACCACACCTCTGCCCCCTGTAGACCCCATCCCTGTGACAAGCAGAATTTAGGGGCAAGGGGGCAAAAGTAGCCGGTGGGCACGGTGCCACCTGGAATACTTAAAACATGAATTGCGAGTCAAGTGGCCCCTCTCACAGTTAATCGATGGCAGCATATCCTGATCGCTTTCATTATTATTATTTTCTTATGCATGTGTGATCGGGAGATTTATTGTTGAGGCTACAGAGGCAAAATCAATTATTCATGTTATAAATTAGAAAATGATTTATGTCTACAGGAGACGGGGCCTCAGCGAGCCGAGCCCATTACAGATAAGCTTTGCTGAAAGGACCAAGATTTATCTGTAAACTTCACAAATTGCAGCTCACCGATCCAGTCCTGCTCCCAGCCCCTCCCCCCAGGGCACCCATCCCTCTTCCTGAGCCATTCTGTCTTTCTCTGTCACACACTGTCCCTTGACTCCTGGTCCCTCTTCCCAGTCCCCTGACTTCTCTTTGTTCCTCTGTCCTGTTTTCCTCATTTGACGAATGCCCTGCTGCATGCTCGTATCTCTTTTGGGGGCAAGCCATATGCTTGAAGCTTCTGAATAAACTTTCTGGTTTGGAGGTACAGGCTGCCCTGTCCAGGGGACTGTGAGGTGACACACTGGGGAGAAATTCCCCAGGGTTCAGTTCATTTGCAAGCTCTTGGGGAGGATGAAGGCTGAATCACATTTTGTGGAGCAGCTGAATCCTGTCTCCAGTAAAAGGCAACCATTAGCAGATCCTGTGTGCCGCCTAGAGCATGCTATGGGGCTCTTCCTGGAGAACAGGGTCAGGAGCAATGTGATGATGGAAGCAATCTGATGGGCTTCAGAGTCAATAGACAGGGGTTGATTCTCACTGCTCTACCAGTCGTGTGGCCTGTCGCTTACCCTCCCTGGGCTCAGTTTCTGTACCTACAAAATGGGTTTGCCAACACAAACACTACTGACTGCATCATTAAAGAATCAAAGGAATAATAAAGATGGCAGACTTAGTACTGTGCCTGACAGGTTGTGTGCCCAGTGGGGTTAGTTTCATGAGAGTGGACCAGAGAATGTGCACAGGACATTCTTCTCCCTGGCTCTTAGTGCTCCACTCTATAGATCACGACAGCTGGAATCCAAGAAGACTCAAACTGGGATTTTGGGGAGAAAGGAGAGTGGTCCTGAAAACAGCATTTCCAGTGAAGGGGTCTCAAGCAAAGGGAAAAGAACACTATCCCAGGAGTGAGAAATCTAGGGTCTCTGACTTGCACTGCCCCTTGCGATCAAGGCAATTCACTGTACTGTCTGAGGCTCACTGTCCCCCTGACAAATGGGACGCCTGACTTATCCCACAGATTGTTTTTGTCAAGTGACACTTCACCTCGGTTCTTTGTGCATGATGTTATGGGAGGAAAATGGAGAAAGGAAGGGAGGAAAGAGAGAGCATGCAGTTTTGGTCATTGGAGGGCCACACTTGGTTACTGAGCAGCAACCACGACAAAAGTTCACGCAGAAGAATTAGACTCTAAAATGACCCAATAAATGTTCCCCAAATGCCCTCAAATGGTCTCCAAAGTCCTCTGGGGGGAATTTACACATGTTCCAGGGACTGTGGCATCCCTGCCAGGCCTGTCACCCGAGTCTGGCCACCATAGCCTCTGGAATCTGAAGGTAATATGACTCAGGGCCACTCACGCGTGTGGCAGTAAGTGTTGACTGCGGAAAGGCTGGCCTTTGTGGCATGCCTGCTCTGCGCCAAGCACAAGGACACTTGTAAGCAACACATGCACAAAGCATGTGCTCTTGTAAACAAATACCCCCCACACACACACGCATACACATAAATGAATAACGAAACTCTAGTGAGGAGCGAAGACTCAGCTCCGGGTTGGAAAATATCTGCTGTATCACCTCCGAAGGAGTGAATGTTGAAAGACAGAATCCTCTCTTTCTCCCCCTGATGACTGCAGAGATCAGATCTTGGGCTCTCTGTGTTCTGTAAGGTCACAACGCTGTCTCCAGAGCCCTGGACTCTACCCTATTTTCTTGGAAACCGGCCCCCTTGAGGTCTCCCAAAATTTGAAGATATTTTTTCTTAAATCCCACTACCACAAGGCTCTTTCTTGGAGTCCTGACACCTGTGTTTTTAGCTGATGGGAAACCCGGAATCTTCTCTTTTAGTCTCATGAGATATATCCCCTGTCACAATCCAGGCAAGAATCAGCCTCCAGAGCTTCCTAAAAGACATGAAGCCTTCTCCCCCAGAGTGTGGGGATTGAACCTCAGAATTTATATATACTAAGCAACTGACTACATCCCAGCCCTTGACTTTTCGAGATGAGTTCTCAGTATGTAGTTCAGGGAAACCTTGAACTCATTGTGCAACCAAGGCTGGCCTTGAATTTCAAATTTTCCTTCTTCAGCCTCCTGGGTGCTGGGATCATGGGCATGTCCAACAATGCCCAGCCTTTTATGTTCTTTACTGTTGGCCAAGGAGCCTCCGATTTATCTCATCTCCAACAATATTCTCACTGGGCAAAACCACAGGATTAAACTTTCATATCTTTCTTGCATAATTCCCATTTTCTTAACCCAGCATAGATGAACATCATTTCTCCCTCGTGGGCCATAATATCTAGGACAAGGCTTGAAGTTATTCACAAGGCAAAGAAGGCCCTTTGAAAAGGAACCCATCCTCCCCATCATGCCCCCCCACCCCGTGTCTAGCAGGACCAGTTGCTGTGCCTCGTCTCACCTTCGTGCCTTGTACATAATAGCCCACCTCGGACAACAGCCTTCAAGAAGTCCTCGAGGGAAAGGAGAGCTGAGCCTGACTCTCAGCTTCTCTACTTGATAACTGTGCCAACCCACTCTCAGGGCTTTGCCATCCCCTCCCCTTTTCTTTTTCTTTTGAGATAGGGCCTCATTATAGGCAGTCCTGACTGGCCTGCCAAGAGCTGGGATTACAGGTGTGCAGTCTCTCTGTATCTAACTCCACTGAGGGTATAGATGAAGACCTCTCTCCAGGCAAGGAGACAGGGTGCAGCACTTCAGAATGTGACTGGGCTTTGCAAGAGTCACCAAGCACGGACAGAAACAGAGTCTTGATGTTAACATACAGTAACATCCTGGGGAGGGTCCTTGTGAGAGGGCACCTCGAGAGCTGATGGCAGCACACATCATGGCTATCTCTACATGATCCAGAAGGAGACTGGGGGCTTTGGAGGGGAGGAGGTGGCAAATCCAGATACACAGTAGGAGCCAGCAGCTGCCCTGGGACACCAACCTGCTTGGATGGAAATGAAAGCGTCAGCTCCGCTAGAAAGGAAAGTGCAGGTTGATGAACTAGCTTTGGCAACGCTTGGTTACCTTGTCCTGCCAATAAAGTCACCAGGATTGAAAAATGAAACTAGCTCCCTCCCTTGCCCTTGTCCTCGGGTGTTCTATGTGTCTGAGCTTTGTCCTTTATGCTGCCAAATTACCTTGGCCTCCCCTCGCTCTTAAATGGTGGGATGCCCCCCATGTAGGTAATGTGACTATTCCTTAATGGATATGGAGGGTCTACGTGATACTGGAACTGAAGGGGCCTGACTCAGAGGGGAACGGAGATGGGTCAGAAGAGAACAGGCTCATCTGATCTCTCATCCCAAGGAACATACTTTTGAATGTTTGAGGACTAAAGGGAGTCAGTTTAATGTATTTGTTTGGATGGATGCAGAATAGGATAGCCCCAGCATTGAGTGTGGACTGGGACATTTCTTAATTGTGTGACCTTGGGCAAAGTAGCTTAATCTCTCTGAGCATCAGTGTGCTCATCTGAAAATAGGGCAATGTGAAATGTAAGAACTAAATTAAAGGCATTCTTTTGACTGTTTTATGAAAGGTAGCCACTGTTAGTATTATTATTAATAATCATCTTAGCTGAAGTCTCCTGTTTTCTCTCAAAATCATGTGGGAGGCCCAAAATTAAAACAGAGCAAGAGTATAAGATTGACATTAGCAAGATAATTATGACCAGGAAGAACACAGGCTCACATAAGGAGTAAGTTTGCCCAACAACTTGAGAATCCTACTTGGAGTCTCCTTTGACATGTCCAACCAAAGCTTCTCAAAGCTCACCTTGCCCAACCAACATGATACACCCTTGGCCAGGGGTCTTCCAAAAACTCTGGCAAAGAGTCAGGATGGAGAAACAGGAAGTAGACTTAGGTTTATTTCCCCTCTCTCAAAGGATCTCTAAACCTCAGTGCAGAAGAAAGCCTAGCGCAGATGTAATAAATGCTTAATACATTTTCCTTGCATGGAAGGAAGAGAGACGGTAGGGAGGGCGAGTGGGAAGAAATTGAGAGGAGGAAAGGACAAGAAAGACAGAGGCTACAGAGGAAGCTGGTGGAAGTGGCTGATGGGGGTGAGGCTGCACCTGTTCCTGGCCTGTTTTACCTGCCAGGTGGGCACTCCGTGTCCGGTAGTTTGCTACCTCAGAATCTTGGCTGTGTGTATGTGTGTATGTTCTCATCGGAGCAGTTCCCAGCTTGCTCAGAATCCTGCAGCTGGTCCACAGCCCAGCCGTATGAATCCTGGCAAGTCCCATAGCCCTCCCCCCCCAGCCCCGGGCCTCAGGTGGCAGCATAGGTAGGCGCAGAGGACCCCAGGTGCCTGCTGTCTCCGCTTCCTCTGACCCCACGGATCTTCTCGGCTGCCGTCTCAGCCCCTCTGCTCGCTTCACTGCCCAAGCAGCTCATCACTGCACTGTCCCTCAGGCTCCAGAGCCTTCCACGCCTCTGCGGCTTGGCTCGTGTCACCCTCTAAAACAGCACTGTTGAAACCTTCCACATCCACCTGCCTTTTGTAACAGGCTCTTCCTTGCTGTCTCCTTCTCTGCCTGAACCCGCCGCCATCGTGAGGAGCCTCTCCATCCACTGGCTCCTGGCCCCACTTAGCTTCGCATTAAATCAGGGTATCTGATCACATTGGGTACAGACACTAAGACATCCAAGATCATGCAAGAAGAACTTCCCAGTAAGCCACCTCCAGATTCGTTCCTGTGTTTTTGGTCTAGAACATTCTCTACTCCCCAAACTACCCACTATCCTCTTCCTGCCAAAACCAATGATCCTTCTGGACGTCTCTGTATTTCACTTGCCTCTTACAATGTAGATAACATACAAAGCCTGGCTCGAATGTCCCCTCCTCCATGAAGGCTTCCCAGACTTCAGCTTTCCCAGAGCTTTAGCCATCAGAATTACTCACCAGCACTTAGCTCATAGCACTGCAAAGAATCACAGGCTTCCTGCATGAGTCAGGTGTACGTCTACCAGACCATCCCACTAGACTCTAATTTTAGAACAGGGACCCTGTCTTGTTCATCTTTGCTTCCTTAGCATCCAGCGTGTTATTTGGAACATGAAAGGTACTAAGATAGCATTTGTTGGGTTGGCTAAGTAGTGGGCACTTACGGTTTGATTGGGTTGCCAGGCACTCAGCTCCCTTAGAAGATGAAAAATTGTAGTGCTAAAAAGATGGTGTTTCAGGTTCACAATTCCCTAGGGAAGGAACAATGACCCGGCAATTTTCCTCTTCAGCCCTGTGGCCTCCGACGCGCAAGGAGCACATCCGCTGTGTGTGCAATTCCCATCTGTCATTGAGCCTCCGTATGGTGATCGTTTGCCTAAACAGAGCTTGCTTGTGGTTTGGACCTCCAGACCCTTTTCATCCACATGTATCTGCAGCCACTGCATGAGTCCTCCCTTGTCCTACAGAGACATACACATGTGAGTGCATGCGCGTCAGTCACACACACACACACACACACACACACACACACACACGCCTTTTATTTATATAGTTTAAGTCTCTGACTTTGGGGGGGAAATGCATGGTTTGACCCGCTTGTCTCTATAATTATCAAGATATAATCTAATTTGGGCCAGCGACCACCTTTTTTCACTATCCAATTTCCTTTTTCCTCGCCCATTAAAATCTCATGTACTTTTGTTCTCCCTAGTCCTTCTTTCTCTACATCCGTCAGTGAGTTCGTTCCTGAGAATGTTCCACAATCATCCTTTCCTTATTCAGAGTTGTCACGGTTATGATCCAGGTCCTCCTCCCCTCTTAGCACAGGGGCAGCCATTGGGGACTGCTGGAAAGGACACGAGAAGTCATAGTCCAAAGTTCTTACTTTAGAGAAGAAGGAAACTGAGACTCAGAGATGAACTAATTGCCTACTATCACACCAAGAGAGTGAACACCCCAAAAGATCAGAGACAAGGCCTGCTGTCTGTAACTGTGTTTCCAGCACTTGGCAGGACAGCACAGGGTGTGACGATAAATAAGCACAAGGCTTAAGGGTACCACTAGATTCCAAGCAGGATCTTCTGACTTCTAGTCACTTGTCAGTACTGAAACTACCTGACCTATCTCCAGCTTTCTATTCAACCTTTTCCTTCTAAGATACTCTTGGCAAACTATCTTCCTGCCTTTGAATTTAACATGGATACCTACTTATAGTCTTGCAGTAGGTTATGCTGCCTTTTCTCAGATGGACACCAATTTTTTTCAGAAAAAAAATCTGACTATTTTGTTGTTAAGGGTGCTCGAGAGAAGAGAATGGACTTGCACATTCCACTTATACATTCATGAAAATCTAAGCTTGACCTGGCCATAGGATCCTAACCATGAATGGTTTCAAGTGGCCAATGGTGATAGTCAGGGCAGGTGAGGGAGGGGACGCAGGAGCAGATAACAGAAAGCAGCAGAGTCAGAACGGGTGAGACTTCCCCTGGTCCACGGAGCAGAGGCACGGAGAATTGGGATCTGTCCCCCAGGCAATAAACTCAAGTCAACAGCTTCTCGGGAAGACAGGCTGGATATGTGCAGCTGTCAGAATGGAGACGAACAGGAGAGCCACGCCGATGCTGTCTCCACTGTTTCCCTGTCTGTGTCTGGAGCTGTGTTGCTGGAGGAAGAGCTGCTCCGAGCCTCCTGATGCCTTCGGTGAAACATCCAAAAGTCGGGAGGATTTGACTGCCGGCTCAGCTGGCTTCCCAGGGTCACCACAAATGGTGCTATAGACAGGGTAGCTGAAAGCAATATTCTATTGTCTCATAGTCCTGAAAACAGATTCGAGGTGGTGGCCAGTCAGGTTCTCGCTAGTCCTCTCTCCAGAGCTTGTAATATCCATCATCTCCCTTGTCTTCACCAGATCTTGCTTCTGTATTTATCCATCCAATTCCCTCTTCTCATGGGGCCACCAATCCTACTGCAGTGCTACTCACCCTAATGGTCCTATGGCCTCAATTATTAGCTCTTCAAAGGCCCCATCTTCAAATACGACCATTCTATTCATGGCTTCAACATATAATATCCTCTCAGAAGACAATCTGGGGTGGAATAATCATAGAGAGAGTGCAAAAGGCCTGGCTGGTTTTTTCTTGACATATGTCCTTGGACAGGGAGACTTGGAAATGAATATCATTGGCAATGCCATGGGCTTAGGAGTTCCTTGCTAAATATCTGTTGGAGGGTCTTGTTTCTAGGATCCAGGCAGCATCAGACCAGTTCTAGGCATTTAGTGTCGTCACCACTTTTGTTGAAAGGCCAAATCTAGGTGGAGATATCTAAAAGTCTACCTCGGCAGAAGCAAGGAATAGGACTCAGCTTGTCGACCTGATGTTATATGGGTTGAGGATCGAGGGCATCAGGGGACTCTGAAAGCATGAAAATTGGAAGCCAGATTGGCAGCTCATTCAGGAGGAACAAAAGGACAGGAACAGGAGCAAGAGGCAGCACCAACACCTCTGGGATGTGCACTGGCCACTTGTAGACCCATTGAGTGACTATCTCCAGCTAATGGCTTTGCTGAATTAGGCCCTTTAGCCCGCAATTATGTAGTCTTGCCCATATGCCTTGAAGCTATATAATTTGCTTTTGGCCAATGTGATGAAGTATGCATGGCTGTGAGCAGAACATTGAAAGCACCTATGTGCTTCAATCTCCTGTACACCTGAGCATGTTAATTGTGCATTTCTGCCATGCCATGAGAACATGTCCGAGATAGCCTGCTGGACATTCATCAGTTCGTTGATGTCATTCACCCCAGTCATCTACTGATTTGAGGCCATGCTAGATCAACAATGAAGCCAACCTCCCACCCATATGAAAGAACTCCCCTACTACAGGACACCCTGGCAGTTGAGTCCAGTCTCAATCAGTGAGCTACGATCACGTAAATATGTGCTTCCAGTTTTAAGCTTTGAGTTTTGGAGCATTTTGCTAGCTAGCATCACTGTAGCAAAAGGAAACTGGTGCCAGACACAAAGCAAGACAGGCAGCTCAACCACCAGACAACAGCCAATGACCGAGAGCCCTGAGAGCCAAGGATGTCTCTGAGACTAAGATCCTGACAAATCAGGCTGGTGAGCAACAGCAAGTCTCTAACTCTGACATCAAAGCTGTTTTCTTTTTACCTCGTATCTCTGACCCTTCCTAAACCCTGCTCTTGCCCTAGCTTCAACCAGTTCTTTGTGCACCTGCCTCGCTCTGGCACTAGATTTTATACGGCTTGGCTTCTCCATCATTCACTCTCTTCTCTCCATCTCCCATGGGGGACAGAAACCATACTGCACTGAAAGCCAGAAGCCTAGGGTCTAGTTCTGCTCTGCCAGCACTAACTGGGTGACCTTGGGCAGCTGGCTCCTCCATCCCTGATGATCGGTGTTATTGTCAGTAAAGTGAGAGATAGGAGCAAATGACATCTCAGTTCTCCCCAGGCCCTAATTGAGCCCAGACTTTTTGTTCCTTGTAGGTGCTGTCCTTTGTCTTCCACTCTCCAGCCCTTGTCCTTGTCTTCTAGTCTGTATGCAGTTAGTTCCAGTACCCAAGGAACAGAGCATTAAAAAGCTATGCATTTCTGGTGTCATCTATTATCAGCTTCCCCTCATCATCTATTAGAAAGGAACATTCCCCCTTATCTTTCTCTTGTTCCAAGTGTATTTTAAAGAATGTTTTTCTATTTCCTTTTATGTGTTTTGCAGGTTGCATCTCATTTCTTTCTTTGATTTTTCTCTGCTCATGCCTATAAATTCTAGCTATTTCTTTGTTCTCTTCTTGGGCATTCGGGCCAAGCTTCCTGGTTCTGCCTTTCCAACTGGCAGAGTTGTTCTCTCTGCAGCTTTTTGACTGGCCAATGAGATCTATCCTCTATCGCTTAACCGATCTTGTTTCGTGTTGGAATTTTTTACAAGGCCCTTAATTAATTCCTATGCTGGAGAGCTGGGTGATAGTCGCAGCATTGCAACTTAACCAACAGAGTGACCTTGGGAAGGCCATCTGGCACCTCAGCACCTCGGTTTCCCTGTCTGTAAAATAGGGAAGTATAATTCCTGCTCCGGCTATTCGCAGGTCCGTTCCACAGAGGAAGGAGTCTGGCAGACTGTGGTACATCCCTGAGAACTAGATAAAGCTCTAGAGGAGTCAGAATGCTTTTGTGGATATGCTTTTTCATTCAAATCTTGCATAGGTGAGTTTCGCAGTGACCTCTGCAGACCAGAACTGCTCTGTGGACCCTGAGGTCCACTGAGCACAACAGTCCTGCCTTACCCATGCCTGGCTTCCCATGACTCGTCAGCTTCTCCTCAGGGAGTTAAAACCATTCAGGGAGCCCCCGCCATGACTGTGCTACCAAGGCATTTGCCATTTGTTTAGTTCCTCATTGTCTCCCTTCCAGTTTGGGGGCAGTGCTCCTTCCCCTCAAAGAATACTATCTGAGTATCATTCTGATGTCCGTCCCTCCCCACAATGAAGCAACCCAGGTTCCTCCCACAGAGCAGCTGTGGAACTAGCCTGGGCGGAGTCACTCAGAAACCCACCTGTGATGAGTCATGGGAAGGGAAGCAGGGGGATATTTTTATGCTGACGTTGCAGAGGAGAGACAGTGGGATTCCAGGTCTCCCGACAGTCATGTTAACTCCATCTTCAGCCCGGATCGGGGGACAATAATGATGATAGCACATAAGACTTTCCCCCACAAGCCTCGACTCTCTGAATCTGCATCTAGGATCAGACTTCCTGGACTTGCAAGCTAATGACTTAAAAAAAAAAAAACTTAGGCTTGTGTGAATTGAGGAAACTAGGACCCTTTGAAAGACTTCTAGTCTCAAGCCATCCCAGGGTCTCTACTCCACACCATCCAATAGGCGCTGTCACAGGACCAAGACGGCAAAGGGACTCAGAAGCTAGAGGCTGACCATTCTTTCCTTCATAGGCCCAAAAGCTGACAGCCAAGTTCCTTCCTTCCTCTGGTGAAATGATCCTGTTGTGGGAGATCACGAAGACATGAAAAGAACCGAGGCTTTGGAAGGACTTAGACATGGGCCTTGATGCTGCTACACTACTCATGAGTCATGTGATTTCATACCTATCTCTTCTCTGTCTTGTAAACTATTACAAATCACATATACAGAGCCTGGTTTCTAGTCAGCACTTGGCTCATGATAGCAGTTATGAAAACTTCCTCAATCTCCATTTTTTAAATCAGTTTATTTCTAAATTTTCATTACCATATACTAATTGCACGAAATGATGGGGTTTCATGATGACATTTCCATACATATATGTATAATGTGCCTTGAGCATATTTGACACCACTCTTCTTTCCCTCTCTCAGCTCCTCTACACACACCTGCTGGGTCTAATCTTTTATAATTTGATTTTCTGAACGGAATTGTCTTTGTGTTTCCTGTGTTTGTTTGTTTTCTGAAACTTGGGTTGTAATAGATTCTGGTCAGTTCCTCTAAGGTGATATTCAACTTTAAACTACTCAATGACTTCTCCTTCCCTACCATATCTGGATGCTGCCTGCATATAAAAGGTTCTCAGTAAATGTTTGTAGGATGAATGAATCAGTGAACATTGAATTGGAAAGTAGCTACGACTGAGCTCATTATAACTCCACCTTCAGCACTATGGAACTGTCCACCGTTCCTCGGGCACTGGAGAATCAAGAGTTCCAAAATTTATATGGATGGCCTAGCAGACCTCTTTAACTGTTTCTAGTGTATTATCTAGTCTCTCAACCAGAAAGTATGCCACTGTCATATGTTATCATTCCTCGTGTGTGCAGTTATTCATTATCAAAATTTAACCTAATGCTAAAAGAATAAACTACTGACTTCAAAGACCGTACAGACTTCAAAAAAAATAAAACTTAAAAAATTAAACAAAACCTTTTCACCAAAGATCCATGCATATTTGTATTTTATTTCTGTGGGAATAAAAAGAGAATCACATACTATTAAGACAGAAAGCTATTAGATATCATAAAGCACTATTCAGTACCTCATTCCTCCTTTCCTACCTTATCTATTTATAAAATGCAAGGCCTGATTGATACTCCTGTCTTCAGACTTGTCTGAGTCTTGAGTACAAAGCGATGCCACCCTGTCTGTCCTCCTTTCAAATGCTCCCTTGGTGTCTCAGACGACACTAGCTGCAATGCCAGCACAGCATTTCAGTCACCACATGATCACCAGTCACAGGAAACCATCTGGGGAAGATGCTTCATAGATTGTCTCTGGCAAGTGAGGAAAATCCAAAATATTCTATTCTCCTCCCCCCTCAGAGTTGGATATAGTCAATATTCGCCATTCTCCACCCTTGCTTGGAACACACACACAAAAAAAAACCTCACCCCCACCACAACTGGTATCAATTAGCATGGCATACTGCTCAGATATGGGACATTCTGCTAACCCTACAAGAAAAGAGACAGGGATTGCCTGGTGGCATTAAACAAAGGGAAGACCAGTTAGGATTTTTGAAGACCCATTCAAATTGTACCTTATGCGTGGAAATCATCCACGATTCTTCCACTCTGCCTCCTCCAGGCTGGTTATGCCTAGAGTCCCTTTGATATGGCTGTATTGCTTTCTTCCTTGTCTTCCGTTCTGGCAGAGGCTTCCTGAGGGAGAGCCGTGCTTGGAGGAGAAGCCTGTGCATGTTTGCTAGCCGGCTTATTTTCAGCTCTCTTCCTCACCAGGCTATTAGCTCTAAGAGGACAAAAACCATGTCTACTTGGTGTAAATTGTCTACTTAGCATCTAGTACATAGCAAATGTTAGATAAAAAAAATTTGGGGACTAAGCACATAGCAGAGGAACAGAGAACCCAGAGAGGCAAGCAGAGGAGAAGCACTTCCTTGCTCCACATCTCTGTCTGGTAGCTAATGGAAGGGGATGGATGAGAGCACATCACGTCTTCAGAGGGTTGTCCAAGGGGTCCACGTGCTCCCTCTCCTCACCCCAAGGCCAGGGATGCTTTCTGTGATTTCTGATCCAGGGATGACATTAGTCCTCAGAGGAAGACACAATGGGCAGCTGACTCCCTCTCCTTATCCTTGCCCAATCATCTGTAACTGTGACAGATGGCAGCCAGGGAGGGCTGCATAGGAAAGGGGGCAGAGGCAATGAAAAGACCGAGGCAGAGAGAACGGAGCCACCTCCAGGCTTCAGAAACAGGTCACTTCTGAGTTCTGAAATGGTGAGATGGACAAGACTTTCTTAGTTCTCTCGTCAGCCTGCCCCATGGGGCTCTGGGGATGCGGGC
Source organism: Typhlomys cinereus (assembly GCA_023101885.1). Lineage (NCBI taxonomy): Eukaryota > Metazoa > Chordata > Mammalia > Rodentia > Platacanthomyidae > Typhlomys > Typhlomys cinereus. Next base: position 1,100,716 of record JALPQD010000222.1, on the reverse strand, counting down.
ATTCTGGCCAGTTTGTAGCTGTCTACGTGCAAAGCATTGTAGACAAGCTGCCTAAGGGAGGGAAGGCTGGGATGCCAGAGCTATCTCAACTTCTTTAGAAATGCCCAAAAGTGCTGTGGGCTCTTCATGTCTTGGCTGGACAATAGAAGCCTCCAATATTTGACCTTCAAGCTACTCTACCAATCTCATAGACCTTTTTGCACCTCCTCTCCCTCATATGTCTGCTATGATTTTTAAAGGGAATTACATTTTGCAACTTCTAAAATGTGTATGGAAGAAGTAGTGGGCAAGAATATCTATTGCTATCTGGATATAGATAAAAGAAAGAATGCCTGTTCTACCACATGTCAAGCAAGACACGTCACAAGACTATTTAAATCTAAATAATGTGGTACTGGCCCAAGTACAGACAAAGAGAACAATGAAACAGAAGTCTAAAGGAAATATAGTTATAAAAAAGATTTCATTTTGATTATGGGAGAAAGGATCAATGACTTGCTAAATGGTATTGGGACAACTAGCAATTCACATACAAGAAAGCAGCCAGATCCCTACCTCACACCACACAGACTATTTTACAGAGAGGTAACAACTTTTAAATACTTTTCTTTCTATTGCTCATATTTCTTTAAGCATACGCATCCCCATGTCTCTGTCTTTGCTCCTTCTGCCTAAAATGATGAAATCTTAGCAAAGTTCTTCCTCCCTTACAAGCTAACATCCCCTAAGACCTAGGCAAAATCACCTACACATTGAGGCCTTCTCTGGTTTCCTGGTTGGGCTGAAATTTCCTCAAAGATATGATTTTTATAGCACTTCTTTATATCTACCCCTAGAATCTAGAAAGCGCCTTGCAAGCGTAAAGAACTCTGTAAACATATGCTGATGAGGTGATGATGGTGATGGTGATGGTGGTGATGGTAATGAAGAAAGTTCGCTGAATGCCCTGGCTAATGGGATGGATGACTCAGAGTTTGTAAACAAAATCATCATCATCAAGCTCCCTAATTAGATTGAGAGTCAGGAGTTTTAGCTCAGTTACTGCTCTGACATCTATCTATTAATTCCTGATTTGGAATTCAGAACTTAAAACGCTACTTGGCAATCAAGGCTATCCAAAATATTCAATGGTATATACAAGAAACTTAAAATGCCAGTATTTGGAAATAAATAATGAAATCACAGGGATCAAACCAAGATAGTAACCCACACCATGAATCTCTTAATTACAGAGCATTTATTGAGCTTATTCTATGTACCAAGATCTCCAGAAGATGCAAAGTATGAAGGACGTATCACCATGGTTACGAACATGGGTTTGGGGCCAGCAAGATGGCTTAGCAGGTAAAGATGCCTATTGCCAGTGTTATAGCTTGAGTTTGATTCCATGGAACCCCACAGTAGAAAAAGAGAATCAGTTCCTATAAATTGTCCTCTGACTTCCACCTGCACACCTTGGCGTGCCCCCTCCCATACACAAGATGATAGATAGATAGATAGATAGATAGATAGATAGATAGATAGATAGATAGAAGATAAAAATTTTAAAGAAAAGAACACAAATTTTGAAATCAGAAATATGTGCATCTAAATTCTAACTCTGTGCTTACTATTCATGTGATCTTGAAGGAATTATTTTATATCTCTAAGTCTGTACTTTCATATCTCTAGACTGGAGCTAATATGTCTATTTTATGTGTGGTCATGAGAATTTGATGGAATTGTGAGTGTAAAACACTCATTATAGTGACAACCATGTAGGAAATAGTCCATGAATGCTCTGTATGTATGTGTGCGTGCGTGTGTATGCATGCATGCATGTATTCGGTTATGTGTATATGTATGTGCATGTGACTATATATGTTTTGTGTACGTGTGTGTGTGTGTGTGTTGACAATAGAGGAAAAAAAACCAAGTAATTCCAAATTTATGGAGAATAGTAGGCCCTGAAGTTATTACAAAGGATTCCTAATTCTGCCCAACGACAAAGAAAAATCTATAGAATGAATAAATAATATATCTTTCATACATGTGTCTTACTATTTTTCAAATAGATATAAATGCTGCTGTAATGGGGTAGAATGTGATCTAAGACAAGAAAGGAATGTCATTGTTCACTTTATCACTTAATATTGTCCCGACTTCTAAGCTACTGAAAAAAAAATTTAATCCAAAAACAGATAAAGGTTGTATTTCTTCTCCTGTTGGGAAACTCAGAAACACAAGCACACATGCTTATGAAGGATTCCAAAAGACCATTCTCAGCATGAGAGTTTCAGAAGAAAATCCTAAAATGCCAAAGACTTAAGCAGACACCATGTCTTCTCATTCACCGCCTTCCGCTGCTTCATCACTGCTCGCAGCTGGGAACCAAATGACCAGCGCCCTTTCCTAGTGTCAGAACTCAGCACGGGGCGACCACACAACTGCTAACCCTTCCATTTTCCCATAACCAGCATCACAAAGTCCTTAGGCAGAACAAGGTCCAGTCAGGGAGGGTCCTGGTGAATAGAAACCCAAAGGAAGGTTAAAGGGCCGCGTCTTAATAGAGCATAAGGGATTTGGAATTGTGGAAGGCAACATTAAGATTGATTTCTCTGTAAAGTGCCTTTTTCGTAAATGCTATCTTTGGGTGTTTAAGTGGATAATCTTTATTTTCAGGAACTTTTCTGAGGGAATTGGGCTTGAATCTTTTAAATGTTGAAGTTTCACTTATTGGAACCCCTGTTGGTCTCTAGCAGCCAACATTTAGGTCTTCTTTTTAGTTATTGCCAATTTTAGATTTCCCAGCTAAACATTCCAGGCACCTTCTGGGTGCTATGTCTGAGAGGGTTTGTACAAAAAGCAAGGTCGACCTAAAGAGACGGGAAATGTCCCACAAGGCACGTCTCACACGTGGAAGCATCCCAGCTCTGGCCTGCATTTCGTTCTACTCATGAGGATGAGAAGACAGCGAGGAATGTGAGACCTGGCTTTGTCACTGGTTTGCAGACTTACAGAAACAACACATCGCGGGAGTTCGGAACAGGAAGACTTTCCAAAGGCCAATGGATAAAGGTCTGGAAGAACTGGAATTAGAATACGGGTCTTTTGGCTCAATTTCACCTTCTACAATTCACAGCCTAGAAAAAGCAGATCTGTGCTGACACATGCCATTCCAGGCAGATCTGGATTGGTGCTGGAGTGTGGAGTCACAGGAGGAGATGTTCCTATGGGACACGGTTAAGAATTCCAAAAAGGATGATGTCCAATTGCCGGTCCCTGTCACATCGCTCCCAGTTGCACTTTTGGCTCAGATTTATTAGATGTTCAACTCAGTCCCGTCATGGCGACTGCCTTCCCTGCCTCTGTTCAGGAGCCCCGCATCTGGAGATAGAGCCTCGAGAAGCGGCTGAAGGAGTCTGAAGGGCAAATATCTCTTGACTTAGAGGTGTTTGGAGACCAGGGTCCTGAATTGTTTGAAATGCAACATGTTTCTTCTGGTTGGGAGACATGCCTGGCAGGGCTGCTTCCTGTGGGCCTGCCATCTGGAGAAGCCAGGCCAGCCAGAGATGTCTCTAAAGCCCACTTCTTGCGCTCCCAGTCAAGTCAACTCGCTCTGTGAAAGGAAGAGTCGGAAATGGCGGATCAGCAACTTCTGCCACCAGTTTCCAGAGTTCCAGGACATTGGTGAGCATGGGGAGAGGTGTCTCCGCTGCCCCTTCTGGATCCTGCCTCTGGAGAAGTATCTGATGTGCCTAGCCCTACTCTTCCAAGCTTGTATCCTTTGATGTAGCTTGAGTTTTTATTTGTTTCTTTGCTTTTTTTTCCTTTGTGATGCTGAATATTAAACCCAGGACCTCATACATGCTAAATATATTAGCTAGATCTCTGACCCCTCCCCCATCACACTACTCTTTGACTGGGCCTGACTTTTCTATCAAATATCAAGCCCTAAATACTTACTTCCATTTGCAAAATTCATCTAGCCAATTCCCATTTGCCAGTTTTCTTCTTGACACGTGCTCTTGTTCTGACCTTCCCATCTGCATCTGCATCTCAGCTCTCAATACTAACACTCTACTATCATTGAAGAAACCTTTTCTGACTTTACCTCCAGCTCTTCTTCATAATCCATTCTCCTATTTCCCCCATCTCTTCGCATAATGACTCAGAACAGGGCTGTCTTTTTAACTTGCCTCTGCATAGAGGAACAGGCTAGACCCTATTCTTGTTCAAGGCCACTTTGCTGAGAGTAGACTTTCATTGGCAGCTTTCCTTTTGGCTGCCACAGTTCAGTTGTGAACTCATACCATGCTTGAGACTCGATACAAAGATGGATGAGACAAAATCCCCACTTTCTAGCTTATAGTACATAAGCCAAGTTTATCAGTCAAGATTCAGTTTTAAAGGACAAACTTTGAGAATGACAGAGAAAGAGAGAGAGAGAGAGAGAGAGAGAGAGAGAGAGAATTTATTAATTCACTATATCATGTAACTTAAAAGTTGAAGGATAAATTGGCTGCAGGCATGACATGATCCAGGCTTCTAATGATGTCCTGAGAGACATGCCCCTTTCCTTTCTCCCATTTGTTTTTCTCTGTCTTGGCTTTACTTTCAGGCAGGCTCTCTCCTAGGTCTCCCATGCCCCAGATGCCCCAGCTTTACATTTTACCAGTTTAGCAACCGTCAAGAATGTAACTCCAACCCATTGGCAACAGCACATATCTAAGACAGCCCCTCTCATTGTCTTGACTCAGGTCACATGGTCTATTTTTGAACCAATTACAGAGGTCAAAAGAATATAAAGTCTGGCTTCCCTGCCCGCAGTGGTCCAAGCACTGCCCACTGAAATACTATGGACTAAGATTAGAAGAAGGATAGTTTCCACCAAGGAAAAACTAGGCTTCCCTTCCTCTAGGCGACCAAGAGCTGGTAAATAAAAACAAGTATCTACTCCTCAGCCAAACTAACCCTTATCACCAGTGAGTTCTCAGATTTTGCCGGACCATGGCTGGCTAGATCCACACCTAAAATGATTGGCAAGTTCCTGAGAGCATTAAATGCACTTGCTCATTGAGTGTTTGTGCTCTTTCTCTTTAATAAAAGGACTCTGCTCCATACTTTCTTTCAATGATCAATGGTGAAAAGTCACAATCCCCCAAAGAAGAATGATTTTGGAGGGATTTGGGGGGGACAACCTTCGAGGTACCTCTCACATATTATCCCCCTTTAGCAGCTCTTTCCTGGTCACTCAAAGAGCTGACCCTAGATAAGGCCACACAATACTTATTATCCGTAACACTGCTTTAATTGCATCATTTACAGACAAACACAGCTGTTTGTACAATAAACATCGAAGCTTTTCATCACAGAGTGTTTGTGCATTTGTGTGCCTGCCTGAGTCTTATTTAAGCACAAATAAGCTAGCCTGCATTGTTAAAAGACTTCATCATTTACGGTTTACAAAACTACCCCTCCATCTTCCACCTACCTCCACCCGCCCTTGAAATTGCAAATGCATTCTGCAGGGACCAACGAACTGCCATTGCTCTTCCAATGACTCCCCAGAACAGGGGTAAACTCGGCCATGTATAAAGGAAACCGATAGGTTAGCTAACTAAGCCTCTTGGCCTACATCAATTGTCCCAGCTGCCACAACACTGGAAAGTGTCCTGCCAAGGAATGACTCAACATTGTCAAGAATTCAGGAACAGATAAAAAAAAATTAAGAGAGATCTACCTGCCAACTAAGGATGATTCACTCAACCTGGAAAATAATGCACTGACCATAAAGTCAATGGGCTTAAGGCACGATGTTCGTGAGGCCACACTGTCCCCAGTATTGAACTGAAGTAACCCATTCTTCCTATAATGGTGAGTGAAGTGAGTCCTGAGACCGTTGTAAGTCTAGGCTTGAGTCCTGGGCTCTCCCTGGGGGTGGGAAGATGCAGAAAAGAACCACCGTCCTTGAGGAATCACAGAATGCAAAACTCTCTGCTTGGCACCCAGGAGGACTGGTTCTAAGTCTCTGTGCCTGTGAGCAAGCCTCAGTCTCCCTATGTGGAAACTGGGATGATAATACCTAACTTATCACCAATTCACCGGTGTTGTGGTTACTCAGCACGTTGCCAGTTAATTCACGACAAAACAGCTTAAAGAGGAACAAGGGTTTTTATTCTGGCTTACGATTGTGTGGCTACAGTTGTTAGTACGGCTTGGTAGGAGAGCTCATACCAACACCAGGGGCTTCATGATAATGCATGCAACAGTGCACGTGCATGCGCTGGCAGGCCAGGAATGGTAGCTGTTAGTTAAAATGAATGTCTAGAGGTGAAGAATTACAAAATCACGTTACTATTGATAGTGCTGCCTCTTAAATAGGATGGTTTCCTTAAAGCTTAGTTGAGCTCATCAGAGCCCTCTCAAACTTAAAGCCTTTCTGATAGTGGCAGGTTGTGCATTTATTACCAATGAAAAAGCCGTATATCAGAGAGGTCAAGTGCCTTGCTAGAGTTGCACAGTTGGTGAGTGACAGAGTCAGACTCAGTACAGGAGTCTATCCGATGTCGTGCACACAGCAAGCACTCCCCTGTCCTGCTCCCTGGAAGGAATGTGACACTGTCAGATTCTAAGGGAGGCACCTCCTTGCTGAGGTTCAGCCGGCTGCAGGAGACATTGAGTACGTCTGCTCAGATGCTCAGAATAATCAGGTTTCTATTTCTTTTGACAAATAGTTATCAAGTTTGAGATGCTGTTTTGACTTTGGGAGTGCCACACCAAAATAGACAAAAGTCCTTACTCTTGAGATACTCTCCTAGTAGAAGCAGGAGAGAGAGAGAGAGAGAGAGAGAGAGAGAGAGAGAGAGAGAGAGAGAGAAGAGAGAGAGAGAGAGAGAGAGAGAGAATAGTAGAAATAAGCTATGTGTGTGTTGAGAGTAAAAACAGATGCATATAGTCCACTGAGGTAGGCACTCAGCCTACACGTGGCTTCCAGCTTGCCAAAGCCCACAGGGTCAGTGCAGCCCTAAGAAGGTGCCTTGCAGGCCACGAAGGCCTCAGTGGAACTACTCGCAGCCCATTATGCTGAGTTCCCATTGCCTGTCCCCTGCTCCTTGGCCAGGACTGAGCACGGCCATGAAGCACAGCCCGTTCTTAGGCAACACTGAACTCTGGCAAGCCCGCTTTGGCCTGAGCAACTCCTCAGCAGCCTTGCAGAACCTGCCCGAAATGGCTGCGTGTTCTCACCTGACCTTCCCGCCTCCCCTTCTGTACTCTAGGGCCAGCCTGGGGGGCTTCTCCAGCCTGTCTTAGCTCCGCCCCCCCCTCCTACAGCTGTTATCCCTGTTCTGCACTCTCATCTTCCCTAGGCCTCTGCAATTCTCTTCCCTGGTCTGTTTTTGTAATTTACTAGTGGATTTCCTTTTAACTAAATGACAACAACAACAAGAGCCCCAGTTGTCTCGCGAAGCTATGGGGTGAGAGCGCGCTCATCCACATCTCCGAACACCATGGGAGCCTTGATGACAGTAGCCAGGGGGGACCAGAGGCCAGATGTGGTGGTGAGGAGCCAGCCAGCCTGTGGGAGGCTGAGGGAGGATTTAAGGCTGGAGGCCGTCTGAGGTGAAGGGAAGGAGGAAGGAGCCACGCTAGTTGGGAGCCCCTGGGTCATCCCCCATCAGGGTTTAACCAATGTGCGTGTGGATGGGGTAAAGAGTGGGTATTTGTGGGAATGGGGGGGGGGGGACGACACAAAACTCCTTTGCAGGGTTCAGCAAGATCTGTCCTAGGCTCATTGACTTCAGTTTCCCTATTGGTTTTGAAGCCAAGTAAGTCATTTCCGGCTGTTCTGCAAACATCAGCTCCAATCGATAGCATCGGAATCGTTTCTTTGCACCATTTGTTTTCAACAGCCTGCCGCTGGCGGTCCCCCACGCTGACTTCCTCCAGTGGCAGCTGTGCTCTCGGGGCTCCCTGTGGGTGTGTGGCAGAGATCCCCAGCTGAGCAGCAATCATAAGTCCAGGCCTTTAATCTCTGACTCAGAGGGATAAGGCTCCAGGTTCAGCTCCCTGAGCAGATTATAGGCACTAACTGTGCAAGCACAAGCCAGCCTTGGTCTCTCTAGGACCGTCTACTTGGAGAACAGTGTTTCTGGAATAAACAGGACCTCGCCCCCCCCCAATTGCTCCCGAGGGCTTCCCACACCTCAGCAGCTGCAGAGATCAGCAAGGATGTTTCTAGTAAGGAAACGTGGCTTGAAGGGCCATATGCTATTCTGTCATGTGAAGGCCCAGGATGACGGTAGCTCCACTGTGATCACATGTCCCAGATCACTAGAAGATCCCATGTGCTCACACTTATTCAGAAAATCTGAGACCCATTAGGAGAGTCAGTACCGTGTTCCCCACAGAGCACCAAGAGCCCCACCCCCATTAACTCTACCAGAGACGTCCCTGGAGACAGCAGTTGCCAACACTGTTTTGCCCAATCTAGGATGGTCATCAAGCCCTGGAAAACAACAAGGAGGGTCTGGGACAGAGGGCAGAGGCCACTGCCTTAGCCACTTATTCTGTTTTCTATTTGGGGACCATTCTACCTGGAGGACTTCTCCCCCCCCCTCACACACACACACACACACACACACACACACAGAGGCAGGTGATAACCCACTGAAGGAAACGCTGATGTGGACAGGTAGTTCAGACCACCTTGTTCAGGCCGCACCCCAATTCTCAGCCCACTGGTGGGTGCTTTGCAGATGCTATGTCAGTCCTTACTGGCTGGATGAGTACTGAATCAGTTGACAGAGAGAGAAAGAGAGATTTTAAAATTCAGATCAGGGGCTATAGTGTATTATTCATTAAAAACAGAAAGTAATGATGAATGTACTTCTATTTATGGCTGAGTAAGAGTGGTCACGGGAGGAGACACAGGAAGGAAAGTCATCAAGACAGCCAGAAGGAGACACTGAAACAGGAAGAGCAAAGTGCCCCAATGGGGGAAGGTCCCCAGAGAGCCTGTGGCCCGCGGAACGTGTCACTCTCTGCTCTGCTCCCAGAGCTGCCAATCTGCCCTCGAATCACCTCACCACCGTTCCTCTTTCAAACCACTAGATCCTTCCGATCAGAGGGTCGCCCAGACTGGAAGGTGGGCGTGCGCAGTGGGAAGGAGGGTGGGGTGCCATCCACTGGGGCCTACAGGTAAACAGTGTCACCCTCATCCTTGAGGATGAAAGTGAGGCCCCGACGCCTGGGAGTAACAGTATCAGTGGTCACACAGTTAACAAGTACCAGAACGGTACTTGGACGGTGGGTCCAAGACAATGTAAAACCCAGTTCTAGTTTTAGCTCTGTCACTATCATAACCTCCTGACTTCAGTTTCTCTATGTATAAGCTTAGGCAGAACACTCCCTGGGCAATCAATCTCACTTCCAAATACATCTTTCTGTCAAGATAGCCCCCCGCTAGATCTCCCGTCTTCTAAATATGCCCATCTTTCCACAGTATGAACCCCATCCAGCAATCAGGAAGCCCAGTAATCCCACCATGTCCTTCCCCGGCCCAAACCAGTCTGATTCCTAGAGCGAAGTCCCACCATTCGTTTCTCATACTTCACACTCCTTCATTGAACTGTCATCCTATCCTTAAACCCCAACCAACCAGTAACTGCTTCTCCCTCTAGGAGCAGCCTGTCTCAGCATTAGTGAGAAACCTGGGCACAGGAGAAACCTCCGCTGATGGCAGAGTCTTCCTTCGGAGTTGTTGAGGTAGGTGTCTAACTCAGCCACAGCTGGTGGCAGGTAGACGGGAAGGGATGGTTTTAGAAGCAAGACCCAGGTGCCTACCACTCTCTGTATTTCTTTGTCCTATACTCACGTCCTGGGATGTAGAGTTTGGCCTTCTAAGCCATGTGGCCCAGACCCATTTACGACGGGAACAAGGGCAGACAAGCGCAGCAGCGACATAATGCATCAAGTGGCTGGGAGAGGCTGGCTGTGATCGACTGCAGCGTTGGGAGCTGGCCAGGGCACCTGGGCAAATGCACTGGCAAAGCAGGTCAGTGCCTTGGCACATCATTTCCTCTTAGGATTTGGGCTGAGTTTTAGGCTGTAGGACAAAATGCTTCCTGATGATTCCACTGAAGCAAAACTGGGGTGGCTGGGCCTAGAAGAAGTGGGGAGAGAGGCCCCCAGTCATCAGTGCTAGCAGGATCATAGGAGACACACTGCCCCAGATGACGGGGGGTCTTAGAGCTGCTCACTCCACAGCAGTGGCAATGCCTTTTATTGGGCAATGCCTAGTCTTCACATAGCCTTCACACCAGGGGCTCGTCTGATCCACATAATCATTCTGTGAGAAGGTAGGGCATGAGTCTCCACTACAAATGAGGAAACAGGCCAGATGCACCATTAAAAACAGCAATGTATAAGTTGAGCGTTGGCCCTGAGGCCCCTCGTCCCAGCATGACCCTGCTGGTGGGTGTGCGCACAGATGAGGCAGCAGGCCCAGAGAAGCAGCCTGGGAGGCAATGTGTCCCAGCAGTTAGGCATGAGTGTCTCCTGAGCCAGCTTTACAGGGTCTGGATCCTGGCACCGTCACTAACTCACTGTGCAACCTTGGGCAGGTCACATGCTCCCCTCCACATGCCTCTGAGCGTTGTATTTTAGTTGATTTGGGAGAAACTTTCAAGTGCATGTGGTACTAACAAAACCATCCTGTATAACTATATAAATGTTAGCCATTACTGACATGACTCTCTGGGACCTTGAACCCAGGCTCAACTCTGCATAAACACTCTTGCCCTGTGCCCAAGGAGACCATCTAATCTCCCAAGCAGCTGACTTAGGTCTCCAGGATGTCCATGCAAAAGGAAAGATGAAGAAGGCCTTAAAGGGTGCCTTAAAGCAAAGATGAGCTTCAACTAGGAGCTCCGGAGATATGGGAGTAACCCTAGGTGGACCACCATGGAGACATGAAGGCAGGAAAGAGGGCGTAACTTCTTCTCACTAGGGGATTGCTGCTGAGTCATGGCCGGCTTCACCGGCTTCAGAGGCTGGGGACAGCCCTGGCAGCGTCAGTCCAAACAGTCCTTGAACTAGATGCTCCACCAATCACAGAGGTAGAGAGACAGACCTGGTCTATGCTACAGACTTTCTCCTTCCTTCTGACCATCCACCTTACTAGGTTCGCTGTGCACAGAAACTCTGACGATTATTGCTCAGCATATCTATAAGCATCGCATTTGATAAAGCACAGGTTGCAGTGCTCAACGAGCTCCCAGGCCCGTCTGGAAGGACTCTGGGCACAGGATGGAAGGTTTTCGCAAAAGGGCAGGTCTGTGCAGAGGGAATAACACGCTGGCTCCATATTAGGGGCTTCCAGAAACAGGAGCATCTGGTGCCTCTGACCTCGTACAGCTTCCTGCATGCTGGGGACAGATCCAGGACACAGACCCATACTGGAAATTACCCCAGATATGTACCATGCTGACCCTATTCTTTTTCCATACCCTAAGGAACCTCACAACCAGAATGAAAAAAGAAAAAAGAAACTATAGTTTTCCTACAGTTGATCGCTTCAGGACAGTGTTCCTTACCCTTCTGGAGGTTATGAGTCCCTTTAAAAACATAATTAAAACTATAGACAGATCTCTCTTTAGGAAAGTACATTGTCTGTGAACATCTTGGCAGTTTTGAAGGCATCGTAGACATAACCCCCCCAACCCCCCCCAAGATTTCCCTTGGATTCCCACCTTGGACATCTCTTTGGGTTTGGCGTACATGCAAAATAGCGAGACATTCCTAAGCTCTTTAAGCAACCAGTGAGAACTCCTTTTTACCTTTGCTGACACTTTAGAAAACATATTCCATTCCATATCCTCACACGTCTTCCAGCTATTATGTTCATGAAAATGAGACTCAGAGGAGTTAAGTGACTTTTGCCCAAAGTCACACAGTTAACAGTGATGGATAGCGTTTACTACAACTACCTAGCCTGCATCCTTAGATATGTTCACTCTAACCTCCCAATAGTACCGTAAGACAGACATTGTTATTATTATTATCCTAGTTTGCTGCAAGCACATGAAGGTTTGGAAAAGGTAAGGAACTCACTCAAAATCACACAGTGACAAGGGGCAGAGCTGGGATTAGAATCCAGGACTCCCTTAGAGTTTAGAACCCAGTCTGGCTTGGACATGAAGGAAGCATTTTGTAATAACAGTTATCTAATAGAAAAGATTTAAAAGGGAGTACTTGGATAGAATGACTGCACTGGCATGTCTGCATATAGAGCAAAAAAAACCATGGAGTTAGATCTCAACTTCTTTCATGTGGGTTGAAACCCCATAAAGTTAGATCACTGAACATGGGGGGGGAGATCACAAAAACTTTGGCAGTAGCCCAAGGTTTCTGAACACACAACAAAATGTGTTGTGAGGTCCAAAATGTGTTGTGAGGTCCAAAATGAATCCAAGAGGTTTCTGGCAGTGCTTGTCCACGTGGTTTGTGGACTTGCCATAGCCGTGGTTTTGCATACACAGCATACACTCTGTACACGCAACCATGCTGCACACTGCCAACAAAAACTGCCTGAGACACCTGGGCTTAGGTTTGATACCATCTCAAGTTTAAATTGCAGTGTTTTGCTTATTGTCCCTACCATTTGCTGTTTTTACAGAAACATAATGGTCTAAGAGCAGAAAACAAAGACATTTAATATTTTCCCAACCTTTTGGAGCATGTAAATAACAAATCGGTGTATCTTTAGATTGTATTGTTAGAATGTTTGAATTTGACAATTGTCATTGAATTTGCAAACTCGAGTTTCATTAAAAAAATCATTATTTTTGGTTTGGATTAAGAAAGAATTTCCAACAATTTCTGAAATGGCCCAAAACATACTTCTGCCATTTTATACTACATATTATGCAAAGCAATGCTTTCAGTACTGATGATCACAAAATCAAAATATCAATTTGGAAAATGGTTGAAGATGTTCTGCATCCTGCAGCATCAAATGTTCATCCAAGATTTAAACATTTATGCAAAAATAAGCAAGCACATCCATCTCATTAATAGGTGAGTTTGCTTTCATCTTTAATAAATAGTAAAGCTATACAGATACAAAAGAACTATTCTAAAATAAATTTATGATTTATTATCAGCAAATGTTTGATTTGTACACCTGTCACACATACACACACACAGACACACACACACAGACACACACACGTCCCATAAAAATTCTTCAAGTGAAAAGGGATTATGAGTAGAAAGCTTTAAGTCCTGAGTAAGACCACCTAACAGCCTGACCAGACCCTGGTCTTCCACAGAGTCATAGGCCCCCAATAACAAGCTCTGGGCTCACCCAGCACGTGGGTAATGTAAGTCCTGGGCCCCGTCAAGGCATGCCCATTTTTGCTCCTTGGCACTATGCTCTTGGCTTGTCTGCCACTGTGAGAGCCCAATGTCCACCTCCCAGTCCTGATGACCGATTAAACCTGACTTCTTTTGGAGACTTGGCCTCTCTCCCATGAGCTCCTTGAACTTGTCTTATCTTGTTCTGGCCCTCCCTGGGACTCCACATCTGACAAAGCCTATTTGGTTGACATCCTCTGGCCAAGCATGTGCTGTCTCCCCTGGAGGTGAAATCAGAGCGAAGTTCCCAGCACAAATTAGTATGCTATGCTCAGGTTTAACGATAGCCTTGCGAAACTGGGTAGTTGATACGGAACAGCCCTGCACTGATGAGACACAAGTCTACCATAAGCTCCAGTTCTGGGTCTCCCAATGCAATCATTCCAGGGCCAATATGAATACAAAGGAGTGAGGTGTCCATTTTCAATGGTGCTACAAGTTCGCTGGGCTCCTGCTGAATTAGGGCTCTGAACTGTGTGCTGCAGACATAAAGAGAATGCTTTTTAAACTCCTGCATCATTCATTCTCTGACTAGGCTGCCCATAATTTTCTCATACATCCTTATTTAATGACTAAGACAGTCCCTGACTTAAGATGTTTGGTGCTGTGCTTTGTTGTGTTTTGTTTGTAGTGCTAAGGAATGAATCCAGGGTCTCGTACACACTAGACAAGCGCTGAGCTACATCCCTAACCCACTGCATTTTTTAAGACAATTGGTAACAAGAAACACAAATCTATCTTAATAAAAAGAAAGAAAAATTAGAAGCTCATGGGAGAGATAAAAACACATGTGATAACCAAAATACATGACAGACTATTTTAAGAAAACAATAATATGAATGCCTGGGGGAGTGAAATAGTACTTTCTAGAAAGAGAAATAGCCCTTCGATTTCAAATGGGCTTCTCCCTATTTTCACAGAGAGACCCTATCTTCTAGTTGTTCATACACTGATTTTCCTTCTCCTTTCCCCTCCACAGGTAAATGTCTTGCCCATCTCGTGTCAGCAGTAATCCACTCTAACAGATGATGAAAGCAATGGCGCAGATCTTGTGTGTCTTGATTCCTTGTGGTGTGGGACAAGTGTTTCACGTAGCCCCCTTGAGGACACGATGGGGAAATGAGAACTGGGTCAGAGGACAGGAAGTGGAGTCATAGCTGGATGAGCAACTGCACTCAAAGAATGCTGATTAGTTTTTCTGTGTCAACTCAGAGGAGGTCTCGAGTGGCAAGCCATAGAGCTCTGTCCTTGGCACTGACCTCATTGGCATTGTTCTCTGTGACTCAGAAGACAACATACGATGTGTTCTAATCAAGTCTACAGCGGACACAAAGCTGGGAAGTACAGTTACCACTAGAGACAACAGAATGGAAATAAGACATGACCTCAACAGGAAGGAACACGAGAATGAAACCAACATGATGGAATGGAACAGAGAAAAATGTAAAGTCCTGCATTTAGGTTAAAAATTAATTGCATTGAGTACCGGATGGGGTAGACCTGGTTTGGCAGCAATCCACATGAAAATGACCTATTTGTTTGTTATTTGTAAGTCGGCCTCTAGCCCGGCCTGGTCCGACTGTGTTATGTGGTTGACATACGATACGTAAAGTAAAGACCATCTTGGCTGCATTAAAAGGAGTAAAGTGTCTCTGGTCTAGACCATCACATGGCCTCGGAACTAGTCAGTCCTGGCTAGAGCACTGTGTTCTCATGTGGCCATGAGAGGAGAGCGTTAAGAAACTGGAGTGTGGCCTGGGACTGGCAGGTGGATGGTGCACGGCTGAGGTATGCACCTAAAGCAGGCTTGAGAGAGCAGATAAACTGTGGTCCCAGAAAGAGGGCAGCCCAGGATTGCTGCAAACACGTGCCGGGCCATGACATGAAAGCTAAAATGGATCTCCACGGGGCTGCTTTCACCTGCCGTTCCTACCTGTGTTCAACTGCTGGACCCACACAACAGATATTGCTCACGTGACTGACACAGTCCCACTGTGGTTCCCAGCTTTAGACTTCCCCTCCCCGCAGCTCACAGGAAGGTAAAACCCTGACAAGGCTTGTCACTGTCACAGCAATCCGGGCCACATTAGCTATGGTGCCTTGGCCTCCTGCAGGAGTTTGACAACTGGAGAAATGCCACAGCTTCTCTTCCTGCCTCCTCAGCTGCCCCATCTCAGGATGGAAGTGTTTAGGCGCATTGCTCAACTGTGCCCCTGGTCTTTTGTGTTATTATTTGTTTCTTGCTAGCAAGTGACTTTTCCTCAAATTGAAATGTCCAAAGCCAAGAACTGGGTAGCTATGTTGGCATAGAAGTCAGTGTGGCAGGCCTGTCGCTGGCTTTGATTCTAGGCTATTATCAGTGAGGGCAAAAAATTCTCCGAAGGGTCCAGCATGGCTTGCCACCACTCTGTTCTGGGGAGGGGCCCAGAGTCCCAAGAATAACAGCGCAACCTTTACCCTATCTGGGTTTCCCTCTCGTGTCTCTGGGGCTTGTCCTGGAAGGGGAGCAGGATCCCCTTATCCAGATCTCTGGGACAAAGGTAACCCGGGTTTCCAAAGCCAGTTCTCATTGTCCTGGAAGTCTGCCCAGATAGCCCCACCTACCTATTCCCGATTCCTTCTGGCTTATTCATCTGTTTGTTTGCCATCTGGGTGGCCTCAGGCAAGTTACCTAAGCTCTCTGCTCAATTTCTTCATCTATAAAATGAGCCAGTAATGACTCTTGGTGGGAGGCAAAATGAGAGAACACACGTTCAGTCCTCAACTTGTGTTGGCTACAGAGCAGCTCCAGCGTTTACGTCACGGTGACTCATCATCCCTTCTTTCCTCCATCACAGACAAGACAAGGTGAGGGTGCGTGTGGTGCCTATTCTATGCCAGCAATGCCACCCCCTTCCCTTCTAGTGCAGAAATACCTTGGAAACAAGTGAACACAGGCCACAGGCTGGAGAGGTCCACTCTGAATAAATTCATCTAAGCAGCAAATGATTTGAAAAATTGGCCACCTTATTTTAAAGAAAAGTTACAGACAGTATACATCACATACTGTGGGGTACAGTGACACTGAGACTGAAAGTCCCTATTTGTGTGTCTGTTGAGAGAGAAGGAAAGAGAGAAGGAGGGAATGGGAAATGTGAATTTCTGGTCATCCCTCAGGAGGAATTGATCCAGCAGGTCTGGGGGAGCACTGAGTTCTTTGTTATGTTTTCTGGAACTCTGAGAAGACAGTTCCAGAAAATAGAACTTGGAGTTATTTCTGGAATTTGAGCTCCCCATAAAGAAGCTCAATACAAAGAAGAGCTTTATAAAAAGTAGAACTCTCCAGCAGCGGACAGGCAGGGACACTGCTCTCTGTCGTTGGAAGTACCCACATGAAGATGTGAGAGGCTCTGGTCGTGGGGACCTTTGGAGCAAGCCCAAGGCTGAGCACTGGTTTCTTTCTCCCCCTGTCAGGCCAGGAAGCTGATAGCTGGGATGTCAGCGAAAACAGATAGGGCAGGCTTCTCTGGGCTGAACTGAGAAGTAAAAAGGTTTTGTTTTTTTAATCTAAATTGTGTGTGTGTGTGTGTGTGTGTGTGTGTGTGTGTGTGTGTGTGTCTGTGTGTGGTATGCATTCACGTGTGCACATGTGCAGGTTAAAGGTCAACACTGAGTATCTTTCCTCAATTATTTGCCATCCTGTTTTTTTTATTATTATTATTTATTCAACTGTGTGCATATGCGTGTGTATGTGCGCGTGCGCGCGTGTCTGCGTGTCTGTGTATGTGTAGAACCACGGACGAATTCGTGAACCACCATGGACGCCTCCACCTCCTTCTGCCCCGGGATTCACAGGCTCCGCCCTACCAGGACCAGAAGCGCAGGCCGCCCCCGCCTCTGCCCGGCGTCTATATGTGGGATCTGGGATCCGAACTCAGGACCTTCCGCCTGCAAGGTGGAAGCTTAACCCCTGAGCCACCTCTCCAGCCCCTGTTTTTTGAGGTAGAACCTCTCACTGATTCTGAGGCTCACTGACTAGCTGGATGATGAGTAAGCCCCAGCCGTCCTCCTGTCTTTATCTCTCCAGTATTGGAATTAAAGGCTTGTCTACCACACCCAGCTTTCTCACCTACTGGGGATTTAAACTCAGATCCCCATAACTGCACAGCAGGCATCTCCCAGATCTCCTCTTGGCTTTCGCTGCCTCCTTCTGGCTGGGTGGGAAAAAGAGGCTAAACAGTAACAAACCCTTAGTCTCTCAAGGCCCGTCCTGGACTTTCTGGACAAAGCTTGGGAACCTCATTTTCTCAAGGGGTATCTCTGCCATGAGAAGGGGAGCTCCTCCTGGTATTCACGGAATTCTGAAAGTGTCATTTCAGAGCTGAATGACTGTCACATCTCACCAAATCCAGTTCTTCAGTCTCCACATATGCTCAATCCTGGTGGCACTGAAGTAGATGTCCACGAGCAAGGGTTGATCCAGGCCATGCGGTCCAGAGAAACTGATTTTATTCTTTTTAGTGCTAAGATTAAACCAAGGACCTTGCATATGCCAAGTGCACAGTGTATAGTTCATTAATAGAGTGTTTATTATAATGCATATGGATTTGATTCCTACCATGGCATTACACACACACACACACACACACACACACACACACACACATACACACACGACCAAAAAATAGATGAGATTAATTTTATAACTTCAAAATATCTCTAAAATGTAATCATTTAATATATCCTCAATATTAAAAAATACTAGTGATTCCAAGTTATTAGCATCAGATATATGCTTCACTAACCACTTCTCAAGGACTTAATAGCCACATCTGGTGGTGGCTACCTTATCAAGTGATGTTTCTGGGATCTAGACTATCTTCAAGCTCTCCAGTTCCTCTCCTCTCCTGCACATGACCTCAGGGAAGTCATTTAACTTTTTTCATAACAATCATTACTAAATGATCCTAATAAATAATAATAATCAAGTCTCTGTTGAAAGTTGTTCTAAGGACTAAGTGAGTAAGTGTTTATAAAACATTTAAAGCAGTGTCTGGCACATAGAAATTGCTCAGAAATTCAGACCCTTCAGCTCTGTCATATAGAAAGGACGGGAGTTTCCCTCTCCATTTTTATGGATATAACCCGAGCATATATTAAACAGCTGCAATAAGGCTGGCATAGAGCTAGAGATCATGATCTCATTAAATTTCCCAATATCCCAGAGAGGGAAGATTATCACCATGTCTTAATGACGAAGCTCAGAGAGCTCATCTAATTTGTCTAAGGCGACACAGCAAGCGTCCAGCAAAGCAAAGATTCAGATCCAGGTCTCCCAGATCCAAAGCCGTGTTCTTTCCACTGAACAACAGGACCTTGGATGAATCAAAGGGAATCCAAGGTCTCACACAGTGGTGACAACTGTAAGCCTTGGGCTGTCCCTTCATTCCTCCTCAAGAGTCATGGTATGGTACCGTGATGGGGTGGGGGGTCACCTCTGAATATCAGAACCAAGTTCTTGCCCAGGTTCTGCCTCATCTACATCTCCACGGGCCTTCCATACTCTGAAAAAAGGAAGTGTCCAGGTGACACTGTCCTTTGCCCCAGGACACCCCAATTTCCCAGCCTGAGCTTCCCAGAAGAGAAAGAAGACCAGAAGGAAAATAGGAAACCCAGGAACCAAGATCTACTTACAGAAAGAAAGGAGGAAAAGAGAGACACAGCGCATGCTCAAGAACAGCAATGCAGCAAAAAGGGCTTTTAGTGATAATTAATAATTAACATTTCTAATGATGTCCCGGCGACAGGAAGAGAGGCCAGCACAGGGCTCTGGGGTACAACTTGGAGTGACAGTGACCTCGAGGACTAGCAGCCTAAGTCTCATTAACTTTCACGACAACCACCCCCCCCACACACACATGCCCGTGTCGCTGGTGGGCTGCCTGCTATGGAGACGGACATTGTCAGGGCAAAGCCAGAGGAAGACAGGGTGGGAGGATGTGGTGGGAAAAGATTCTGAGGATGAGCAGACTCTCTTCTGGGCTTGCAGATCAAAAGCTTGGCTTAAGGGAAGATATAAAAATGGTCTCAGGAACAGCAAAATACTAAGATCCAAACAAAGGGGTGAATGTGGTGGAAAGGAGCAATGGCGGGTGAGATTCATCCCCAGCAGGGCAGTGACAGCCCAGGCCCAGAGCCACAGTTCAGATGTGGGTGGTGACAGTTGGAGCAGATGACAGGTGACACGACTAAATGTAGAACCTTCTCCAGACTCACACACTGAAGCCCTAGCTGGTCCCACGGGTGACTGTTTTGGAGAAACACTTTTAGAAATGTGGTGATTAAGAGAGGTCATAAGGGCGGGTGCTGCCGGGAGAGCCCCTCCCCTCCTGTGAGCCCAGAAGCAAGGTCATGCCAGGACTCTGTGAGAGGGGAGCCTTGGACAAGCCCCAGAAGAAAGCCCTCACCAAGAACTTACAGACCAGAGTTCTGACCTTTGACCTTCCCAACCAGAACCGTGAGAAACGAAGTTTCCACTGTTTCCCTACCCAACAAATGATATTTTGCTGTGGCAACCTGAACTGACTAATGCCATGGTAACCAAAATGATCATGGCAATTGTGAAAGAATGGTCTTAGGCGCTAGGTGGCCAGCCCTCCCAGTTTGACCAGTATGAAGAGCTTTCTCAGGAGGCAGGGCTGAAAGGGCTAAAATTGGGAGTGTCCCAAGCAAACCCACATGGCCAGTAGCTCTGGCCAGCAGCAGTAGTAGATGAGGCTTATTGATTAGCCAGCTGACATACTCTAGTACACTTCCAAACATGTCCACTTTCCAGCTGCCTCATTCCCTTGGGATGCCGACACACACAGCTCTTCATGGTAACAAAGCATTTGCACGAACACGACTACCCCCAACCTGAGCCAGCTCTTGGCCCGCCAAAACTCAAGTCTAACCTTTTCTACCCCAAACTAGTAAGTCCAGTATAGACTCAGCCAGCTGGCGCAGCCCTCTCCGGCCACGACCCAGGCTCCAGAGAGCCCTGCTGACTTCACTGAGCTCCAGGAAGATCCCAAGGCCTCAACCTGATTTCTCTGACCTGGGACCAGGCCTAGGCTGCAGCTGCGTTAAAGATGCTCCAGAGGATTTGGAGAAAGACAAGTGTTGGGTGGCAAGTGTTCACTTCTTTCTGTTAACTTTTTTGGGGTCATTTTTTTATTTTGACATGATGTTAAACTTAGAGAAAATGTTCAAAGAATTATTCAAACACTACTAGTAACGCTTTTCACTATTTATAGTACAAGTCATCCTTTTGTCTAACAGTTTTCCCGGACATATTTTTCTCTAAGGAAAAAAATGCTAGGAAGATGGCTCAGTGGGTTAAAACACTTAACAGAGTGAGCCTGGTGACCTGAATTTATCCCCAGAACCCAAATAAAGATAGAAGGAGAGAACCAACTCTATAAGATTCTCTTCTGACCTCCACACACATGAAGTGATATGTGTACCCCATCCATCCATATCATACATACACATAGGCACACATAACCAAAATAGAACAATTGATTTTTTAAAAGAAAATTAAGCTTTTTTTAGTGTGTCTGACACAAGACCTATGCAATGCCTAAGTTAGTTCACTCTTGGAAATGGACGTGGCAGCCTGATAAATGTTCGCTGGTAAGAGAGGTGCCCTCCCCATTTCTGGTAGCCAAGATTGGTTATTTCAGGCTGGGAATAAAAGAGGCCTGCTTGGGATGAGGACAAGGAAGCATTGTGGGGTGACAGAGGCCTTCAGTGTCCTGAGTGTGGAGTGACTAAACACATATCTTCCAAACGTGCACTTACAATAGTTGTTGCACATTACTGAATGCAATTTATATAGCAAAGAAGCTGAATTTTTAAATTCTAACAACTTTTTAAAGACAAGGGCTTGTTATACAGTCCTGGCTTGCCTGATACTTGCTCTGTAGACAAGACTAACCTCAAATTCAGAGCAATACTCCTGCCTGTGCCTCCTGAGTACTAGGATTATAGGCATAAGCCGCCACTTCCAGTTTAAATGTAACACGTTTTAAAGTGTAGAGAAAAAAAAAACCCGAAGCCTGAAGAAATATAGATTTTTGGCCCATAATTGCCATACATTTATACAGCATTTATTTTATGTCACACTCAGGTTTTGGAGCCCTGCAGCTCTTAGTTATTTGATCTTCTAAACAAGCCCATGGTATGACCATCGCCAGGGTCCCTAATTCGCGGGTCAGAAAGACAGGCCAGCTGGTAACAACGAAATGTGACTGAGCCCAAGAGTTCCTCTGTGCTGGGCTAATCGGATTACTCATGTGACCATCTCAAGACCAGCTTCCGTCCAAACACAGACTGTTACCCAATGGCAGAAGAGCTGCCTGAGCTCTCGGGACCAGCCACTGGACACCACAAAGCTGACTGTTTGGGGCTGTGCTGCTGAGCTCATGGGCACACTCCCATCTCTCTGTCCCTGCCAGGGCCTCTCTCAGTACCCACCTAGGAGGCATCCAGCAGTGCATGCTAGCCTGGCTCTGGAGACAGAGTTGGTTGTCGGAACCACTCTGTCTGTCCCTGAGAGATATTAAGAGAAAATAAATACTGGCGCATGACTTCCTGAAGCTTTGTGCTTCCTGTAAGCCATGCCTCTGGAGGGGCAATTTCAGGACCTCACCTCAATTACTGCCCACTTGCTGTGAAACATACGGCAAGTTACTTCCTGTCTCTGGGCCCCGTTTCTGCATGTAAAACAGCAGACTAGCGTAGTTTCAGTTATTTCTTGGCCTAATCATTTCTACAGGGCCCGCAGGTGGGCTTCAAACATTTTAGGTAGGGAGCCCTGATTGGATGTAAAGCTCTTCATGTATGTAGAGAAAGGTGGCCATAAATTTTATCTAATTTTCAAAGGGAACACTTTCTTTCTACAACATATCATTATTTGAATGCCAAGGTCCTTTCTAGTTCTAGAATTCTAAGACCGATACCATATGCGTGTGTGTGAGCGCGCATGCGCACGCGTGTGTCTGTGTGTGTGTCTGTGGAGTCTGTGTGTGTGCATGTGTGAACATTTGTCTATGTCTCTGTGTGTCTGTGTGTGTGTGTGTATATGTGTGTCTATGTGCGTGTCTATGTGTATCTGTGTGTGTCTATGTGTATCTGCGTGTGTGTGTGTCTGTATGTCTGTGTGTGTGTCTGTGTCTCTCTGTGTGTGTGTCTCTGTGTGTGTCTGTGTGTGTGTCTATGTGCGTGTGCCTATGTGTGTGTCTGTATGCATGTTCAGGTGTGTGTGTGTGTCTGCGTGCATGTGCCTGTGTGTGTGTCTGTGTGTGTGTCTGTGTGCATGTGCAGATATGTGTCTGTATGTGTGTGTGTCTGTGTGTGTCTGTGCGTGTCTGTGTGTGTCTGTGTGTGTGTTTGTGTGTGTCTGTGTGTGTCTGTGTCTGTGTCTGTGTGTGTCTGTGTATGTGTGTCTGTGTGTGTCTGTGTCTGTGTGTGTGTGTGTGTCTGTGTCTCTGTGTGTGCGTATGTGTCTGTGTCTCTATGTGTGTGTCTGTGTGCATGTGCCTGTGTGTGTGTCTGTGTGTGTGTCTCTGTGTGTGTGCCTGTGTGTGTGTCTGTGTGTGTGTCTGTGTGCATGTGCCTGTGTGGTGTGTCTGTGTGTGTGTCTCTGTGCATGTGCAGATATGTGTCTATCTGTGTGTGTGTCTGTGTCTGTGTGTGTCTGTGTCTGTGTTCTGTGTGTGTGTTTCTGTGTGTCTGTGTGTGTCTATGTGTGTGTGTCTGTGTGTGTCTGTGTCTGTGTGTCTGTGTCTGTGTCTATATGTGTGCATGCCCACATGCACAGGGAAAGTGTCCAAGGACTCCTCACTCCAGACTCCACGCTAATACACAAATCTCAATGCTGTAAGTAAAGAAATCAGTGGCAGGCAAATGCGCTGCAATTAAAGAGTTCAGGGGCCCATTAAGGATCTGTGTTTTGAGCTCCAGCGTCTGCACCATCATGAAATGCAACAGAGTCCAGGTTACCAATGGCCGAATGGTACCTTCACATCACTTGCTATGACAGAAAAGCAGAATAAAATATTTTGGAAGTTTTTTTTAAATCTACATCTCTAACAAAGCAGCCTTTCTGTAGAACTTCCATCTAATTAGGAAATTAAATTAACCAGACCATTTCACTTCCTCGGTAAGTGGGATTGAATTTCTTGTGGCAACACAAACTCCTTCCTCCATTTCCCTGACATATCCGTGCTTCCCTCCCCGGCCTGCTCCCTCCCTCAGCCCAGAATCCTCCACAAGCTAAAGTTGGAGTGAGAAAACACCGGGTCCTAAGTCGGACCTACACTCAGCCTTAGTGACAAAATCAGATTTAGGCATGAGTGCATTTTTACATCCCTGTACACCCAAATCCTGGGGCGCCTTTTCCCGTCTGCCTTCTCTCCTGCCACCTTCTGAAATCTAGTTATCTTTCCAAAATGCAGATCTGATGTGAGCTTTACTATTGAGTCTCCCTTACCTCTGTGGAACAAGTCATTTCTCCATCCTCTGAGATCCCACAATTGTCCTAATGGATATTATGTTATTATATGTTATATGTTAATGGAATAACATTGTGCTACAGATTATAAATACTATATAAACATACCGTATATGTCTCTCCTATGAGACTCTAAGCTCTGTGGAAACAATTGTCTGGGTCTTTTTCATATCCCTTAGCGCTGCACCTTGCACATAGTAGGTGCTCCTATCTGTGCTTTGAGGGGAGTCCAAAGACAGAGCTGTGATTTTTCAGCAGGTAGATGTCTTGGCTGCCATCAGCCAGCAGGGGGAGTACGTTGGTTCCTTAAATGAGGAAGATAATTCTCTGCTTTTACTCTATTGGGGGGGGGCGCTGGTGGGTGGATCTACCTTTGATAGCATCAGAAGAAGGCCTCACCCACCAAGTCTAGAATGAGGGGAGGGATGAAGGACAGACTACTATTTCTGACTAAGAATCCTGTATTTATTTTGCATCCTGGTAAACAGGACCACAGCCTAAGAATGGAGCGCACCCTTCATGATAAATTCAGAGCAGTCCTATCTAAGGCCAGGAAGCCGCATGCAGTTACAACAGGGATACGTTCTTAATTAAACACTATGTAACTTGGGGCATTAAGTCTATGATAAATTGGGAGATAGGGACCTGCAACCTCATTTCTTTTAAGGATATTTAATTACAAACTTCTGTAACAAAATTACAGCCTTATTAAAATGGTTTCTCACTGAAGAGGGGGTTTTGAAAGGTGAGGTGATGCCAACAGGACAGGTGCCAGGAAGAATATGATAAAGCATCCCCCTTTGGAACAGCCCTTGTGTTTTGTAGAGTGGCCTCTTTCATTCCACCTCACCCCTTGTGCCTGTCTCTATGGAGCCTCAAGTGTCAGGTGGCTGGAATCCTATGAGGGAGACATGTCTAATGTATAAACTGACATCTCTCTAGAAAGACAAATGTCTGCCGATGACAAGCAGCTTGTGAGTCATTCACATATTAGTGTGAATTTTGCCAATCAGCTATTAAAATTTCCCCCAAGTAAGTAAGGAGAGGTATCCTGAAAATTGATGTTTTGGTTGTAGCTTCAAAGATGCAATTTTGAAGCATGCGATACTTCAGAGGGAAAATGGTCAGAGTGATGAGCTTTCATGGAGCAGCTTGGGCGACCAGAGAGAAGCATGGTAAACAGGCAACATGGGTGGGTGTGGAGAAGTAGGTAGCGTGCTAAGAGCCATACTGATCACATCTGCTCCTGAATCTTTCAAGATCCTGCTCCATCATCAGACAACACATCGGACCATGCACCCAAATGTTTTGTCGAGAAAATACAGCCTCTCGTCTTGCCACAAACCTGTCCATCTTGGCAGCTCAGCCTTGGGATACTTGTCTCATTTTTCAGACACAGAACTAACCGCCCCAGCTGGAAGTAAGGGCCATCTTTTCACTATCCTACGGGCGACATGTGGGTGACAGCGTCCACGTGGCCAGTGGCTATTCATCTCATGGCTGCAGACTCTGTTGCTATTGCTGCTGCTGCTGCTGATTTTGCCACTGTTTATCCCTGCTGTTATTTTTGTTGCTGTCGCTGTGGGTCTCAGCACGTGTGTGGTCCTCAGTGGACAACGGATGGTGTAATTACAGAATCACTGTATCATAAAGGGCCAGCCTGTGACATGAGGTCTCATATCCATTACTTCCATCAAGGTCAGCTTTTACCCTCCTCCCACCCCAAACTGCCTAACAAGAAGCCAAGAGCAGAGCCAGACTAAACTGTGCAATCTGACCTCCACTGTCCCTTCCAAGCTGAGAACCAGAGTCATGGTTCATGGGAAGGGACAGCCACTTCCTACACACAGACAGCAGAGAGGATGTGAACCAGTTGCCTGCAGTAAGGCAAGAGCGACTGGCCAGCTCCCACCCCAGGCACTCTGAGTAATGTCCTCGATGCTTGTCTCCTTCCCTCATCTGATAACCAGAGACTCTCGAGTAGGGCTGCCGGTAGGATTCGAGGCCACATGCCCAGCTTGGCACCTAAGGGCAGCAGGTTCCTGTTCAGTAGACAGTGACCTCCTTTCCTCCAGAACCTTCTTCCACCCACATACCAGAGAAAGGCTTGGAATATCAGTGCTGCAGAGAGCCCAGCCATCATCCAGCTCTGCTGATTCCTCCCCTCCCCCTAAATAAGGAAGGTCACCCAATACAACAATAGCAGGTCTAGTGACGGGGTCTGAACGCCGCTGGTCAGCTACCAACAAGCGACAAGGCTGTCAGCTGTGAGACCAGTTCAAGGTCTCCCCATTCTTGGAAATGGCATCAGATAGGCTGAGATATCCACCCAGCTTTTGTTCCTGAGTTGCTCTTGTCTTGGATGCAGACTGGCCCCTCCCAACAAGCAGCCTGCCCCTCCTCCAGACAAGTCCAAGGCATTGGGTCTGGGTGTGCCTGTCTCCTCAGATGCTCAGAACTCTAAATTCACATTCACTAGCCAGAGTCTGCTTCCTGGAACCGGTCCAAGGGTGGGTGAGTGAGAATGAGCAGTTTATAATCCTGAGATGCTAATCTACCTTTCCAGGTTCTGAATGTGGTAGAGGAAGTAATAAAGTTGGAGAACAGAATAGGTTCCAGGCCTGAATGACCAATTAAATCCCTTTCTAAATGACCAAGAGCAATATCTGTAAGATATAAGCTAATTACAAGAATTAACAACAAACTCTACCAAAAAGCCTAAGCTCTTCAACTACATCAAATCCCACGGTCCAGGGCAGGGAGTCCTTTCTTTTTATTGTACTGATAGATATTTTGCTGTGGATCCCAGACATTAAGCCAAATCTTAGCTCTGGCACTAGCTCATCACGGGTCCCCCATAGACGGAGGAGAGGTCGAAAGAGGAGGTTCAGAGTGACAGGAGAAAGAGCCTGTCAGCAAATGGATGAAAGACTGCCAGGCTCTTTTCTCCTGTGTTGCCTTCTAGCCAATAAACAACTCCAGAACCACCACTATACAGACTCCATACTGGGCCCTGGGATGGGGTGTTCTCCAGTCCCAGTGGGGAATACAGACCACAAACAAGCAGGCAAGCAAATACGTAATTTTAGAGTGCCAAGCCTTAAGAAGAATCTGCAGTTAGCCAGTGAGATTATGATACTTGGGTACTTGATTGGCACATCCCCTTTAAGGAGGTGACCTAGGTGAGCTGAGTGAGACCTGCATGACAAGGGGCACGGATGGGTAAACCTGAGAGAATGTGGCAGGTAAGGGGCGTGGTAAGCCTAAAGGCCCCGCTGTGAGAGTGAGCTCAGAGGAAAGAGAAGTCAGGGAATTTGGAGCTTTGGAATGAGACGGGAGAGGTGGACGGAGACTGGCAAGGCAGGATGAGGAGCAGGTAAGGAGAAGCAGGGCCTGGCATGGAGAAGAAACTAGACTAGGACTCCTGCTATAGGGACTGTTAGATGCACAGCCTTGAGCAAGGCCCTTAGCATCTGTGCCTCACTGTCCTCATCTTTGAAATGGGGATGATGTTGTAACAGGATCAAAGTCGCATGGCGAGTGTGATGAATTCATGAAGGGAGCCGCTTCAAGCGCTCTGCAGAGCAGCTGGCACAGTGGGTGCTCAGGAAGTCCCCCTGTATTACAGCGCCCACACGGGTCCCATGCCACCAACCACAAAGCCACCAGGTGGCGATCTTTTAGGCTTTTCTAGTTGACAGCCTGGTCTAGTCTATTTTCGTGGTTGGTTTCACGCACTAGGAAAGCGCAAAGACCCCACCCTCCCAAAACTAGGTAGGTTTCGAGGTAGGTGGAATATATAAGGTCTTGTAGCGTGATTTTAGCAGTGTGGGAAGAACACCCGGAGGAGGTGGACCTGGGTCCTGACGTCTGCACACTGCAGGCTAGCAGAACTTGGCAACCTAGTCCAGCCTTCTGGGTCTCAGCTTCCCCACTGGCACTAGAGGACTGTGTCGTGAGAATTACGTGCAGAATGGCCACAGTGGGGTGGAGTCACGTGCCCCGCTTTGCCTCTTCCCTGAGCTCCTTCAGCTCAGCTTCTCATCTGTGAAATGGACCCAGTGCTAGCTGATTTAGTGACTCGCAGGCAGATGAAAGCAGGGAGTGCAGCCCCTTAAAGCACCATGTGCCCTTTGGGAGCGTTGGCTGCTTACCCAGGCTTGCAGGCTTTGGTTAAGAAGACTGCAAACAGCAGAGAAAGAAGGTTTAACTGATGGAGAGGATGAGCCAGGAGAAGGGAGAGTCCCACATGCAGATGGGGGAAATCTTGTAATCAAGAAAACCTCTCCTGTCTCACAGCACCCCTGCAGGCGGGAGGCCGCAAGATGCGAGAAGATGGGACGGGCCAGTTGCTAGTCCTTATCTCTTCCAGCACGAGTTAGGCATCAATTCCCGGCTGTGCTGTAAGCTCCTTGAAGGCAGAGAAGGTCTTATTTATCTTTGTTCCCCCATGGCCTAACAGAGTCCGCACCTAACAAGCCCTGGATAGATGCTCGCTGCTGAGCAATCCATTCTCAGCCGTCTGCTGAATTGGTCACATTCCAGGCGACCCTGGGCTATGCACTGAGCCGGAACTTGACCAGCCAAGCCTCAGAATTGGATGCTGCGCTCGTGATGTGGAGATGTTGGTGGCTGTGTGCTGATGCTCTCACCTGTAAATGTGTGCAGACCCTATCAGGGTCACAGGCAGAGGGAGAAAGGCTCTAAGAGAGCATGGCATGTAGAAGAATGCTGGATAAAGTGCCAGAAAATTGCCCAATAGAAGGAAGAGGTGTGGGAGGAATGGCAGATCATGCAGAAAGACAGAAGGTAAAAGGAGCAGAAGGGAGCATCTTCATCTTAGCCCTGCCCTACAGGTGTGAGAACTTCCAGCATCCTTCAGGGCCTAAATCATCCCCCCACAGGAAAAATATAAACAAAGGCCATTGTACCAGCCCAATGCAAGGTACGCAGATGCTTGGGAAATATCACAATGAGATACTGCATGAGACACTGCTTTGTACCCATGAAAGTAACTCTCTTGACATTTCCCTGCCAAAGCGCTCTGAACAGAGGGCCAAACAAGGTATCATGTACCCACAGTCTGGGGACCCCAGAGCCACCCAACAGAAAGCCTGAAAGCTCCTTTCAAAGCTCACACTTCAGCTGCAATATTCTTACATGATTTTATATATGCCTCGACTTATCAACCAACTTTATGCTTTTTAGTTCTTAGTAGTTAAATCGCCTACCATTTCTCCCTTTGTCAGAAGTAAATCTGGTGAAAATGTCTATTTCAGGAAGCCTTTTTAACTTTTAACTAGGGTATTTTGTGTTCCTGGAATGATTCTAACCATCCCTGGTTTAAAAGACTTCATAAGTTCACTCTGCAGGCTTATTTTGGTGGTGTGTGTTTGTTTGCTTTTTAGACAAGTTCTCACTAAGTACCCCTAGGTGGTCCCCAAACTCCTGCTCCTCCAGTCTCAGCCTTACAGTGCTGGGATCAGATCACATGCACACCAACTCCTGGTTCTCTCTACAGGCTCAGTGACTGGTGTTTAACATTTTGACAGGCTACAGATGTAGCCTCTACATCTGCTAGGCTCAGAAGAAGGGAAGAAACACGGACCCATAACGCATTCTTTGCCCTCCATGCACTGGCCCGTATACAATACACACCCTGGGCTATGTAAAAGGAACTGGGCAGCCTATTCGAAGATTGTTGTTGTCGGAGCCTCTGACCTGCCTCATTGTGCCCAGCCTGCCCCCCCCAGTCAGCCCCAACTTTGCATTCTGATCTATCCCTGGAGGTACAGGACCCGCCTGATGCATGCTGAGTCCTCCTCCAGCCGCCTGCATCCTGGCCCCATGCTCATGATTGCCTCCATCCCCACATTCCTGCTAGAACGCCAGTCGCTCTCCAGCTCTTAAAGACCTCCAGGGGAGCAGTTTCTACAACCTCTGCAGGAGTCTCGTTCTAACATCTCAACTCTCGGGGAGAAGAAAGCCTTCTTTTCATGAAGTCTCCATTCCTTCTGTTGCAATGAGTATGGAGTCGCTTTTATTTTCTACCTGTCTGCACTGTACGTAGACAAATCTAATTCCTTCTGATTTCCTCTCTGAGCGTGGACCAGTGGTTTGGCTTCTGAGCAGCCCTCATCTCCAGTATGCACAGAGCTGACTCGGGGGCCTGAGCAAGCAGCACAGAGGCAGAGACGGTACTGTGGAAGGGCTGGGCAAGGTGGCCCCTGGCTCCCTTGGGTACCTGGAAGCGAATCAACTGACACTGATTGAGGGCCTCTTGTGGACCAGGTCTCAAGGATGTTTATGGGAAATACAAAACCAGGTCTCTACCCTCAATTATCTACTCAGCTCTGGTCAGTGCAAAATGCTCAGATCTGGGCCCAAGAGACCAAATTTGCATCCATCTGTCTTTCATTTCCTGTGCTATGCTAGGCAAATCCCTTCACCTCTCTGCGTTTTTGTTCACATGTCTACTTCATAGGTAAGCATCGATGAGCATTTTCTTATTCTCTGAAATGACATGCAAGTTAAACAGCAGATTGGTGTTGGAAGACAGAGGAAGGCAGAAAGACCTACAGATCTGCCCCGAAGCAATGTGAACCCCACAGGCTGAGAGGCTGAAGAGGAGAAAGGGATGAAAGTCGGTCGCCTTTTCCAGGAAGGAAAGACAGGAAGAGGTGACCGTTGGGCACAGACAACAGAGGGAGATAAAGGGAAGAACAGTGATTGTTCTCCATTGAGCACCCACTATGTGCTGGAGCAGTGCTAAGGAGCAGTGCTCCTTCCCAAAGCCCTGCAGTGAATTTTTATTATCCTCATTTTACCTTGCATCTGGCAGGTCATAACAGAGCACCAGACCCTGGAGCCGAACCTTTGCAAAATCCACCATATTTGGATTGGAATTTCGTGCCAGGCAAGGGTTGAATTTCAGGACAACTCAGAGAAGAACCAGAAGGTGCTTGACAACCCCTGCTTGGTGAGAACAAGATGGAGTAGCCAGAGATAAGACCCTTCGTGAATTTCAAACATGGATGCCTTTCTTTCAATTAGTCTTTCCTGAAGGGTCCTCTCCCCCCTCCTCCCTCTCTTCACTCTGTCCTGCTCTTCTTAACCTTTCTGTCTTCAATATCTGACTCTTGCCTTTCCAGATCTGCGAGGGGGAAAAAAAACTGTAAACATTTCTACCCCTCCCATGCTTCCGCTGGAGTCTTCCCTTTCTTTTCTCTTCCTCCTGAGTCTTGGCTTCCAGCTCTTCCTTCCTTTTCCACCTTCCTCTTTGTTCTCTTCCCACCCGGCCTCTCTTCACTTAGAATGGAACTAGCAAAGGTGCTCCCAGCCCTGGGGCTCTTCCTGGCATTTGCTGATGTCAGTATCTGCTACAATAAAGGGAGGCTTTTTTTCTTTAAACCAGAATTGTAAGTCCATGTCTATCAGAAATCTGGCTGGCTTGGAAGCTAGAGATGCAAGACTCGGCAGAGCCAGGACCCGGGAGTGGCAATCCTGGTTGCTGGCGATAAAGAAAGTAAGGATAGGCTGGGGGAATGTCAAAGAAAGCTGGCACGTGGCAGTTGCCAAAAGGTTGAGGTCAGGAATGTGGGGCAGCAGGTACTGAAGACTCCGCTACAGGGAGGAAAATAAAATATCCAAACCCCAGGATCCTAAATCCTGAGTACCAGGAAGAGAGAATGACAAACAGCCTTCGTTAAGAAACGTGGAGGGGCCAGACAGAGCTCCGTCAGAAGTCAAGGCTACGAGCCAGATGCTAGAACTTTGGACCAAAGACAGAACAAGATCAAGGTCAGCAGTAGGACGGATCTTAAGATTCAATAAGGCTTCCCTGCTATTCACCCTGGGCTGCCTAGAGCCTCAAGCCACGGATGGCACTGCTGGCTGAACATCTGGGGCAGGAGCTGTGCAGCCAGGGATTCTTGATTTCCCTCCCTGCTTCACAGACTCTCATCCAGCCCCTCGGGTTGCAGAGTCACCCCCACTGCAGCATGGGAAAATCCCAAAGCACACTCCACACCTAGGCAGGCAAACGTGAGGACCTCTCGGCACAGGCGAACACCATGTCCAGACAACTCTGTCATAGGTAGATACAGATGTGGACTTGATGTTTGAGGGTTTGAGCTCTGGACACATTTGCAAAGAATTAGGGGTTGAGTTATACCCAAGCAAGCAGATAGTCCAGTTGGTGGGGAAGGCCCAGTCCATCCTGGGTGGGACTAGATCCTGGGCAGGTGAATAAGATGAAGGGAACTGATTAAAGAGATTGGCATCCTTTGGGACACTTGGCCAGACATCTGGTCTGGCAAGTAAGGACTGTTCCTCTCTCAGCAGTCCTGTGCATACAATGTGGCCGGGTCTCTCAGCTCCTGGTATTGGTATGAGCTCATCAACTAAGCTAGAGTAAGAACTGCAATGGCACAATCATAAATAAGAATCAAACCCCTTTTCCCTTAAGCCTTCTGGTTGTGACTTTATCAGCAACAATGCAGAGTAACACATTCGTCCTCCCGGACTCACTCTGCCTGCCCAACCTTGACACCCAGTTGCTTGCAGAACTCAGAAACGTCATTCCGTTTCTACCCCGCTGTCCTGGTCTGCGCCCTGCCTGGAAGTGTTTGCCTGTAGCTGTGCTCCCATCTCCAGCTGTTGTGAACTAACTCTGGCCACCTGGAAGACGCCTTGCTGCATCTGCCATCGTCAGTCTTAGACCCAACTGTCCCCTGGGCACTGCAGCTTCTCTATAAACGCTCCCGCCCATCTTCATACATGCCTCCCTCCAACCCTCACCCACCTTTGACACTGTACACTTGGAACCTCCCAGCCTTGTGATCCATGTAGACTGCCTGAGAGAAGAGGGCCACACCAAGGAACAGCTGGTTTGAGAAGCGCTTGCTTCTTCTCTGCCCTGGTACTATTCAACTATCAGTGTATCGCCTCCCCACCCACTGTTGCTACTTCCGCACACCTGCAACATAACATTTATTTCTCTGGTGACAACCAACCTTAGACACCTTTCCACAGTCCCTTGCTTGCAATTTCAAATGCTTAAATCTCTAAGAATTACAATTTTTAGAATTTTTTTTAGTGACAAAACCTTACCTAAGTCAATGCGAAGCCACTTAAACCTCATATCCACTGTAAAAAAAAATTCTATATTTTGCAGTGGAAATAAGCATGCATTTGAGATGCACTCTAGACCTCCTGGGATGGTGCACTGTGGTTGGTACTTCTCTGAATTCTGAAACACCTCTGGCTTCAAGGGCTTCAGAATGGAAGTGGACAACATTAGAGGAATTAGAAATTATAGGACCAGAGCTGTCTAGTTCATCGGGCTCCACTCTCATGAGCTCAAGTGCTGATTGCACTCTCTAAAGAACACCTGTCATTTCCTATTTCTGCGTCCTTCCCCAGCACCTCCGGTCTGTTATCTCCTAACCTGGCTTGCTGTGGGAAAATGCGAGATCCTTCCAGGGTGGTTTTGCACAGACAATCTCTTCACATCTGGATGGCTGAGGCTGATAACCGCACTGGTTACTAAATCTGTCAGGTTGAGGTGGGGTGAGGCTCCACAGCTGGGGCTGCTGCTCACAGCTTCCCAGGCAGAGAGAGAGGTGAGAACAAAGCTAAGAAAGGTGTGCTCAGATGCTGGGGGATGACTGAAACTGGTTAATTACCAGTCACTTGCTGTCTCCCAGAATTAGAGTTTCTGGGTAAGAAACACTCAGGGATCAGACAGAATCTGACAACCTGCAACTTAGTCCCACCCGAAGAGGGTGGCAGAGACAAAGAAGCAGAGGACAAGTGTGGAGACAGTCTCTCGGGTGCAAGCATCATGGGCACCTCAGAACAGGGTGGTGGCATGATTCGGCAGGGTGCAGAGCCAATTGCTGTCCCTTAAGAGGGAACTGGGGAGTGCTCCATAGGACAGAGTCTATTTGCTAGTTAGGGGAAGGACTTTCTTGGGGGAGCCCTAGGTCCTAATGATTCACACACACACACACATGCATGCCACCATGTGTGCAAGTGAGCATTTATCAGATTTTCAAAAGTTTCAAAAGGCTCTTTGATTCCCGGAAGGAGAGTAATGATACACCACCACTCTAGACCTCCTGAGGAAAGAGGTTGATGTTGGGCAAGGCACCAAAAAACTCAGAGTCCCTAATGATCCTGAAATTAGACTTAAAGGGTACACATGTGTAAATGGTATCCTTGTGCGTTTTTCTAGAAAAATGGTTGGGCAACTTTTGCCAGATCCTCAGATGTGTCCCAACCCTCAGAGAATTTGTTTGCAGCGCCGGAAGTCCACTTCATTCATGCTTACTTAGCTACTGCTTTCGGGAGGAAGAGCACAAATCCTTGAAAACAGGGATCCTTGCTCCATTCAGTATTTGGGGGTAACAGGCTCCAGTCAGGAGCTGGGGAGCAGGGCCCTCCACAGGAACACCCTCAAAGACCCACAGAGCCAAGCCTTGGAAATAGGAAGCAGGTCCTTGTTCCTCGCCCCTCTGAAGCTAAATTCCCGGATCTTCATGATCCAAAGCCCTTTCAGAAACGCACAGACCTTACTCTGGAGGCTCGAAATTCGTCCAGTAAATACTTATGGAGCACCTACTATGCACCAGGCTCTGCTCTAGGTGCAAAATAAGGGGCTTGTCACTGTTGTAGACCTAGGCCACTTTCCTACCCTGAACATCTGGGTTCCGGGTGCTGCTCACCAAGTGGCTCTTCCTGCATTTTGGCCGTCCCTCATCCTCTGCCCCCTAAGTCCAAAGAGCTAGAAGCCATCGCACCCACCGCAGCGTGCTGGGAGCAGAAGAGAGAGCATTAGCTGTCACCGAGAGGGAGAGTGGTAGATACAGGGGGAGCTTTACAGGTGGGCCAGGCTGGCTCAGCCCCCCCCCCAACTGAAGCGAGAACGAGGTGGGGTGGGGACTCTGCTCGCGGGGGACGCGGGGTGGGAGATCAGACGCTGACCGCAGCGCGTCTGATGGCCGGGCTGTGTTCGCCCGCCCGCCGGAGCGGTTGTGAGACCCCGCTGCCCATACTGAGCAGTCCCCGGGAGGCGCTCGGACACGTCCCCAGGCAGGATAAAGATCGGCTCGGCGCTCGCTCCGCAGAGCCAAATCTCGCCATCAGCGCGGCTCGCACGGCCGCTCCGGCCCGGCCCGGAGACGCCTGATCTCTATCTGCCGGGGGAAAAAAGAAGCAGAGCCGCTGCTCGCGCCGCCACCCTCGGCCCAGAGCGCGAGGTGGCTGCGGGGTCCTGGGGCTCGCCGCGCTCCCCTCCCCCGTTTGCATTCCCTTCCCCGCGCTTCCTCCCGAGGGACAACGGCTTCCCGCCCGCCCGGGTCTTCGGCGTCCCTCCAGACGCTCTCTCCCCACTCGCCAGGCCCCGCTGCCTCCTGAAGGTTACGCGACGCAACGGAGGGGCGCGGCGGAGCGCGGGGGGCACCCGCCCTCGTCGCCGCCTGCGCCGCCGCCCACCCCAGTGCCCGCCGCGCCGCCGGGCCAACCTGGCTGCCGGCTGCTGCCACCGCAATCCCGGCTCCTAAATCAGCGCGGGGAGGCGCCCCTTCCCCCACCCGGCTCCCCGGGCTCCCTGGACCGCGATTGGCCGCGCGCGCGCCCCCCAAGCCTGGGCCCCGGCTCCAGCAGGCGCGCCATTGGCTGCGGGCCTCCGCCAGCCTTTACATAAGCCCGGGCGCGCTCGAGTGGAGTTGTATAAAGCGAGCGCGCGGCGTCGGGGCGGGAGGCTCGAGGCCAGCCCGGGACCGGGGCTGGGAGCTGCAAGGCGGCGGCGCCGGCGGCAGAGGCGGCAGCGTGCGCCCGCGCTCCGACGCCCCCAGGCGGTGGGGCTGAGAGAGCAGGAGGATGGCCCCGAGCGCTGACCCCGGCGTGAGTACTCGCACCCAGAACCCCCACCCCTACCGGCGGAGAAAGTTTCTCCAGCCTCAGGCACCCCTCCCAATCGGTCTTTGGGGGTGGCGGGGATGCAGTTGGGAACCAGGGAAGACCCGGTTGGCGAAGGCGGTGGCTCCGCTCCCAACTTGCCAAGAGGCGCTGGACTCGATTGGCGCGCAGAGAAGAGCCTCTCCGCGCTGGGCTGGGGGCGACACGGGCGCGGGGTTGAAGGTGGTGAAGAGGTGGAATCCGATGTGTGGGGGTGACAGCCCTCAGTTGGCAAAGAAGATGTTAGGGGCACACTGGAGGTCAGCTATTTGGGGAGGGGGCACCCATGCTAGGAGGGGGCGGAGCAGGTGAGGAAGGCTGTTCAGTGGGGGACCGGGCAGTCACTAGGCAGGTTCAGCTTGGGGCCAGCTACTGGCCTCGACCGATTGCCTGTGTTTCCAGACTGAGGGAAGAGCCCGGGGGGGCTGGCTCTCCTTCCCAAGGGAAGCCGAGCTGTCTCCCCTGCACGGCAATGAGTGGCAGAGTGCTCCGGGAGCTAGCTCCGTGTGCCGCGTAGCTGCCAGCCGCCTTTTGCTGGACCGAGGTGTGGTCTCGCTTTCGGGCTGGCTCAGGCAAGCTCTTTTTTAGGCATGCCAGGGGGGTCAGGGGGGTCCCCCCTCTTGAGTCTGTGGAAGCACGTAGAAGTGTTGATGGGGCCGCAGGCGGGCTTGAGAATATGTCCAGCAATGCAGCTTGCTTCTTTGCAGTACAGTAGTTGGGAACCCTGGTTAGTCCCGCTTCTGCAGAAACCAACTCCAGAATCCAAAGTCACCCAGCGGGGATGTGAGCCTCCTTAGGGCTGGGGGTGGGGGCTTCCTCGTGAATGACTGATGTATATACTACTGCTGCTGGGTGGGTTCAGCTGCTGTGGCTTCAGTGCGCCCCCCCCCCTTAAGAAGGTGCTTCAGTTTTCCTGGGCACATTCATGAATCGCACATGAGGTACCGTCTGGAATGAGTGCAGGACTTCCCAAGAGAAACCAGGTGGAAAAAAGGCAAGGAGATTCCCAGAGCAGGGGACAGCTCTTTGGTGCTGTCTGGAGCCTGGAAAGACTTATGTAGGAGGAGAAAGCTGTCATGGGAGATTTGAGACCCTGGTAACTTGGAACAGCAAATATGCAACCCCCCCCCAATGAAATAAAGCAAATTCAGAGACTCGAGCTGTATCTCACTCAATTATGAAAAAGGAGAAAGGGAGAATGGAAAAGTGGGAATGTGGCAGTTGCTCCAATATGGTCCTCAAGGTAGCCTTCTCTGTGTTGATTAAAAACTACCTTCTAGAGACAGGTCCTAAAGTCAATTTAATAGGCAAGGAAGGGAGTTGCGAGTTTTAGTGCTCGCCCAGAGTACCGTGTCAGAATACTACGGTTTGCAGTTGGTGTTGATAGTCTCTGAAGAAGACGAAAGCGGGTGGTGGTTATCTACTATGCGGTTTATGGGCTGGGCTGTATCCTTCACCTTACACATGGGGATATGTCCAAACTCTTGGGATGCCTGCCTCAGTCTGGGGATCTTTTCCGGGAGGGGGCCATTAGTCCACGCCCAACCCTCAATTCTAGCCTCTGTCTGTCTGCAGTCGACATTTTTCTGCTGCATTCCCCAAGACCATTTTTCCACTGAGGATTTGTGCAGTGAAATACTTGCTTGTTGCTCCTTTTCTCCATCTGGGCTGCACCTGGTGTTCTGAGCCCTGATGTTAATTCCTTGGCACCTGGATGTTTGGTTAAGACATCCTGTGGTTGCACAGAGGAGGCCCCGGGGTGAATGAGTGGACCAATGGTCTGTGTAATTCGGAGGAGTGAAACATAGACTCTTCTAGAGAAAATGGACCACCAACCAGGGAGGTAGTTCTATTAAACAGGTTGTGATAACCTGCTGTTTGTTCACAGGCTTCCTTGCTGCTTGAGGAGTTGGTGGAAGCTTAGAGTTGGAGCAAGTCTCCTGGTATCCAGTAGGGGGCGCCAAAAGCTCCTAGCTCAGGACTACTGACTTTCTCTCTTCTTGCCCTTCACTGGCCATAGTAACTTAATGCTTTAAACAAGCTTAGGCCACAGCTCCCAGCCATCTACTATTGTGATTGGAGCTCTTCTGCCACGTGCTTTCTGGACTTTAAGTAGTCCTGTGATCTCAGATGCTAAGGGGCCAATGAGGCACTATATTCCAAGGACACAGAGCTGGTACACAGCCCCACCTAGTCTCTGAAGTCATTCTTTTCGTGTATGTGTGCTTGGTGTAGGTATGTTCTTTGAACTCACTACGAGCTCGTGGGGCCCAACCACATCAAACTAGAAGGAAGGAGCCTTGGGGAGCATCTAGTCCACTTTGCCCCTCCTCCCATAGGACACTGCATTTACAGATGATAAGTCTGAAGGCCAGTGAAGGAAATGTCTTGCTCAAAATCACATGGCAGTCTGGTAGAAGAGCTGGAACCAGGTCCTAGGGTTCCTGCTTCTCTCTTTGGAGTTCTTGCCACTCCAGTGACTTGCTTCCTCTGTGCTGTGAAAATGGACATATGTTCTCTACACCGTAGGCTCTGGTAATGACTGACTGGCCAGACTTTGGTGCACTAATAACTTTAGGAGACTTGGGGGGATGTCTTTTGAAAGGAAGGCAAAGAGCAGATAAAGTTCTCATAATGTACATATAGAAATTATGGAAACTCTTTTTTTTTTTTTTTTTTTTTGCCTTTCTCCATTATCTTGTCTCATTGTTTCAAGGGATCTTTAGGCAAAAGTCGTACTCCTCCAGGTTTCTGCCCATACATTGGAATCAGAAGTGCCAAGGTTTCTGACAGCTACTCTTGGAAACTAGGCCCAAGGATTTCCCTTTATTCTTCTAAGGCATATTGGAGCAGCCTCTCTGTCTTACAATTATACTTCTGCTGGTCTGACCTCTCAAACTCACATACTGGATGATGTGGAGAATTTCCAGAGGGCACTTGCCAATCTCTTCCATCCTCGCTGATCACTGCTCAAGATCAGATTGTTACAAAGTTCTTGCAAAATCTTTTTGTTTGGGCATCTTGAGTGACCCTGAAAGACATTCCCATGTCTACTGCCCTCTCTTCTGTTCTGCAGTTCTGGCAAGTCCACAGGCTCTGTTTTCCTATCACACCCAGCTTCTTTGCATGTTACACGGACTTCCTGGAGCTCCCCCTCAGAACCTGGGGTGACATGGTGACCACCACTGCCAAGCTAGAATTCTGAGAGACAGACTGCTCTGTCCCTTGCATTCACCCAAGAAATGCATGTCGCCCAGGAAGATGTTTAAGGTTACTCATTGCTCCAAGCGTACAGACAAGGTGCACCTTCATCTGCATGGGAGGAAGCGCAGGTATGGCCGATGCAGGGCACCAGAGAGCCACAACCCCTTTCTTGTTTAATTAATTAAAAAACTTGATTTTGTGTGTGTGTGTGTGTGTGTGTGTGTGTGTGTGTGTGTGTTCCTGTGGAGGCCTAAGGGTGACTTCAGGAATCATCCTAAACTGCTCTCCCTCCCTTTTTACTTTACTCTGGGATTTCTCAGGTTCCAGGCTAGAAGTACAGGGGCACCACTGTGTCTGTCTAGTATTTTTACGTGGGGCATGGGATCCGAACTCAGGACCTTCTGTTTGCAAGGCAAAGTCTTAACCCTTGACCATTTCTCCAGTCCCAACAACCCCTTTTTTTAAGTGGGGCTCCAAGAACTATGCTTGTGATCTTTGTTTGCCCCTTTGCTTTAGGTGAGAAATGGCTCTGTATTATCAGACTTGGTCTGGTTCTTGGTAAAACCAGAAAAATATATTAAGCATAGGCAGAGTATAAAATTACTTAGGTAATTGTTTGGTGGAAGAGAAATATAGAGTTTGAGAAGTTGATATTAATCACACACAAGCACACACACACACGAGACAAGAAGCTGTCCTTTTTGTGAGCCCCTCTAGATGTTTGTCCCCTACTTGCTGTCGCTGTGGTAGAAAGTACAATAGGATCTGGCTTCCCAGCTGAGAAATCATGGACAAACTAATTTACCCCTGCATGCCTCAGTTTCCGTCCCCATAAATGGTGAAGCAGGCAGCTCTGTGACGGTAGGATGAGGGGAGGACAGCAAAGGAAGAGGGAGCTAGTCTTTGGGATGTGTCTATCCTGGGTGAGATGCACAGAGGTATTCAGTCGGAAGGGAATATTAGTGACGGATCACTGGGAACTACGTGAAATCTTTTTTTCCCCTGCAAGTGAGGACAGATGTCCAGGTTTGCAGATCAGCCTCTGGCTACAGCAACAGCTGGACAAGGACTGCCAAGTAGACCTCCCTCCTTGCCGTCTCTTCTCCCCTACCTCTAGGTTTTCACTTTGGGGCTCTGCCATGCTTGGGGGAGGAAGAAATTTTACAGGTCCCGGGATAATTCTGAATGTGATGGAAGGCCCTGAGCTATTGATTCCTAAGGAAGGATCTTTCTGCTGGGAGAAGCCTTCCTCAGAGCCCAGTGATTTAAGAGTGCTGACAAATCCACGCTCCCCGAGCCTCCTGCAGGCTGCAGATAGGCTTCCAGGCCAGCCTGGACTCTGCTCCAGATTTCTGGAGAGTCTGGCTGGTTGCTTAGGGGACATAAACCTGTGAACTTTCCTCAGGAGAAAGTATGAAATCAATTGGTTCATTATCACACCAAACACACCCTGGACCACTTAGGGCATTTAAGAAACGAGAAATAGCAAAGGACTGCAAGATTGGGTTTGAAACGTGTGCAGAAAGGTGTGAAGGAGTTGGAGAAAAAAGAGGGGGACAGGAAGACCTTTCCTCCACTGAACCACTCATGATCTTGACCTTCGGGCCGTGATTAAAGAGGTTACTTGACCCTCACGCCCAGACATTTGGCAGTGTCTAGAGACCATCTGTATCAGCACGATTAGCATCATCTAGTGGGGATGAGGCTACGGATGCTGCTGTAAGTATCCTTCCATGCACAGGGCAGCCCCACAACTACTAATTATGTGCCTCCAAATATCAATGGCACCAAGATTGAGGACCCAAGACTGGAGTATTGCAGCAGAATCAGAGCACGTTGCAGGTGGGAGAGATTCTGGAAATGCTCTCATCTAGTTCTGAAAACTAAAATCCAGAGAGGAGCGGCGACCAGCCAGGGCCAAACAGCAAGTGAATGACAGAACTTAGCTTGGAATTCAGATCTGCTCTTTTGAAGCTGACTTTCCCACACTTCCCCAAAGTCTGTTGTGGAGAATAAATATGAGCTGTGAAAAACACTTAGAAAATGATAAAGAGACTATTATTAATATTGTTATTATCATAAATTTGGAAGTTTAGAAAGTTCTATTCCTGCACCGCTGACTCACTGAGCAACACTGAACTAATCATTTCCCCAACCCCATGCCTTTCTGCGTGTGTTGGTGGTGGTGGCGGTGATAGTGGTGTCGACTTAATAAAAGATAAGGATTGTAATCTTTATCTTTAGAAAAAAAAACTCCAAAGATTTGTCCTTCATAAACTCTAGGCACACAAAAAAAAAGGAAAAAGAAGATTAAAATTTTCCTTGAAAGAATCATGTAGACACGAGTCCAGAGCAAAGTGCTTACTTCTTGGAAAAATTCCAGTCCCTTGGCCCTGGGAGTTGGTTCCAGCCCAGGAAATCTGATCAACATCCGGAGAAGAAACTGATAGCTCCACAAATGACAGGCAACTGAATTTGTCCCCGTTCCCTGGGGCAAGGGAGACTGTCTTCCCTGCCACCCTTTCCTGCCTGCACCCCCCCTGGCCCTTGGAAAGTTCTACGGGGAACTTTAGTGAGGGATGGAGAGGCGGGGTGTTAATTAGTAAAACCTTGTTTACTTAACAGACATATTCTTAAAGATCTCTTCCGAAGGACGTTTTGACATATTGC
This sequence comes from Typhlomys cinereus, assembly GCA_023101885.1. Lineage (NCBI taxonomy): Eukaryota > Metazoa > Chordata > Mammalia > Rodentia > Platacanthomyidae > Typhlomys > Typhlomys cinereus. The sequence goes on along the minus strand of JALPQD010000222.1, from coordinate 1,058,949 downwards.
TTTAATTAGCCACAGAAGAATGGAGAGCGCAGAGAGTGTAAAATGACCCTCACTGTTGTTTCCAGTTACTCTTATCTCTGTGTGCACGGGACAAGCACACTGACAAGGTCACAGAATCACTGCTGAGCTGAGGGACCATCCTGGTGACCAAGGGGGGACTGCAGGGACCTTTCCTGTCTCTTATACCAGCTTCCTCTTTCCACGAGAGCAGCCATCTAGGTGGAGATTTCAGCCTCGGCCTCCCAGCCTCCTTTGCCGTAGCTGTCTTCTATGAACCGTGGTGTCCCGCAAGTCCCAGTGTAGCTCACAGGAGAGGCAGGCACATGCTTGGAAATCTGAATCTTCCTTCCTAGTGTGTAGACTGGGGCTGCAGTGGCCGCAGAGGGTGTTCTAGTGCATCAAGCCTGATGGTGATCCTCTCCTTGTGCTCAGGATTGGAGGAGAAAGTTGCTTTAGACACCTATCAAAAGACTAAGGTTGCACCCTCCCTATTTGTATTGAAGAAAGGGGTCACTGCTTAGATCCCTACCGTAAGTGCTCTGGGAGTGAGATCAGTGCCCTAAATTGGATCACAATCCTTTTAATTGCCTGCAGATTCCTCTTTGAAGTAAACAGAACTTTAACCCTAGTCTCTAGGAGCAGCCTCTGCTAGACATTAAGCTATGCACCCCTCATTCAGAGAAGATTTTGTCAGGGTGTAAATAAGAGTGCCCTCCAGGAAGATGCATCCCTGCCAATGACATGGTGGGGCGGGGGTGCTGTGTCATTTGTTCCCAGCTACAGACTCAGCACCTAGCATGACAGTTGGCATGCGCAATAGATGCTGGGTGAGTGAACGAATGAAAAAGGAATGGAGGTGACCAGTCTGAGGCAGATATTGAGCTCTCCAATCTGGCCTCAGTCAGTGTGGTTTGCTTCCCTTCTAGTTCCTTCTAAGAGCTAGTGCTTGGTAGGAGAGCCATGTAAACTCAAGTGTCCAGCAAGGTCTTAAGTCCCAATGCAATGTCCACCCATGGGATGGTGCTCAGGTCCGAGCCTTGAGCAAGGCTGAGTTTCTCTTCTTCTTTGCTGTCTGCTGCTGTTTCTCGCTCCTCTTCCCTCCATACTCCCCCAGCCCCGGCAGTTATAACCATGATCTCTCCCAACAGTTTTACCTTGTTACGCTCATGGAATAGATGAAAATTTGGATTTCCACTGAAGACAAACTAAGGAGTGAATCATTGCTTCACATAGCCATTCCCGGGAGGATGCTTTTTAAATAGCAAGGTCCACTAATGCACTTTAAATGATTTTTGGGAAAAAACCCGACCCATGGACTCTTAGGTCTGGAAAGGAACTTTGGAGGTTATCCAGTGGCCTGCCCCACCCCCACCCCAGCCTGTTCAAATCCTCTGGGACGCTTTTCAGAAACACAGTCGATGTCCTGCATGCTGCTACCCCAAAGCTAAGTGCCCTTGTGAGAAATCCAAGTCTGATCATGTCTCAGCCTGACTTCACAATCTCCCCGTGGTGCAGTTCCATGCGCCTTACCTGACATGGCAGATTCTGCAGACCCCCACTGTAACTTCCACTTCCCTTCCTGACACTTCCCATTTCTCCTTCCTTTTCTTCCTCCTCCTCCCACCTTCTCCCTCTTCTCTGTACCCCAACCTCTGCATGAGGCAGCAGCAACTGCATGCACCAAACTGTCTCACGAGCATGCTTTTGATCCATGCATCTTGTCCACCTGGAATCCCAATTCACCTGCTCTAAAGATAAAAATTCTTCCTGCCCACTGCACTAATTAATCCTTCCCACTGGCTTCATGTATTCTTTTTTAATTTTTTATTTATTTTGTTTGTGCATGTATGTGTCAGAGGGTACTGTGTGTGCGTGTGGAGGCCCAAGAGTGACTTTAGAAATCATCCTGGATTGCTTCTACCTCTTTGCTTTTTGTCTGGAATTTCCTAGGTCTTACCTTGCAGGGTCAAACCTGAACTCACATCCTTCTGCTTGAAAGGTAGAACCTTAATCCCTGAGGCATCTCTCCAACCCTTCATGTAGTTTTGTACTGAACTCAGCCCACTGGATTATGTACATTCCTGGCTCCCTGCGTCCAGGGAGAGGGCTGGGCTCATGGTTTCTAACCTGACAGGTAGACCCCTGCCACATGTTTGAAGGATGAGTGTGTGCATCTAACTGTACTGCGTTTGAGAAGCAGTGTTTAAGGAATCAAAGAACTCCATTGGGGTCCCTAGACAAATTAGTAACAGAAGGAAGCCTATTCCTCAAAGTCTTACAGTCCAGAACATTCCACTCAGCATTTGACAGGTACTCCTAGAAGGGGCACCTGTGTGCCTGGCCCCATCCCCTGAGATGCATTTGTTCAGGCGACAAGCATCTATTACTAGTCGTTATAGTGTGATTACTGCTACCATTACCTATCAAGTGTGGACGTTTGCTATGCCCAGCACTATCCTCAAAAGGTAAGTGTTAATATATCATTCTTTTAAAAAAAATTTTATTCATTATTTATTCAATTGTGTGTGCATGCGTGTGTGTGTGTGTGTGTGTGTGTGTGTGTGTGTGTGTGTGTGTGTTTAGAACCACGGACGAATTCGGGAACCACCATGGACCGCCTCCACCTCCTCCTTGTTTACTCTGCCCCAGGATTCACAGGCTCCGCACTACCAGGACCAGAAACGCAGCCCCCCCCCCCGCCGCCGCTTCTACCTGGCATCTATACGTGGGGTCTAGGATCCAAACTCAGGACCTTCCGCCTGTAAGGCAGAGGCTTAACCCCTGAGCCACCTCTCCAGCCCCCTAATATATCATTCTTACTGGCAGTCAGTAAGCCTGCCTTCCCATTTTACAGGGCAGGAAGGCTGAGCGTTGATAATATTCATTAAGATTCTACTGCGCCTTATGTATGAAACTGGAAGGCTCCATGCATCTTCTTTTTACAAATACCACTTCATTAGCAGAATGCTTGCTCTTCAAGATGCTTCCTGCCCTGGGTCTCCTGGACTTTCATCTGCTTTTGTCTGGAGCAAATCCAAGTCTTCACTCCTGTGCTGTCACGGGCAGTGTCTAGAGCTCTCTCTCTCTCTCTCTCTCTCTCTCTCTCTCTCTCTCTCTCTCTCTCTCACTGCGAAAGGGAGTAGAGGAAGCAGCTTATTTTCTTGGTGCTTGGGATGATTCATAGAACAGGGTGGGGAGCGATGCTCGGTGGTAGAGTGCTTGCTTAGCATGCATAAGTCTCTGAGTTCCATCCTCAGCACCATGGGGGGTGGAGGGTGAAGATAGGTAGGATGTGGTGCCTCCCGGGGAGCACGAGGCGGGTTTTTCCAGGCTGGACATGCAGGGGACCTGCAGTGCCAACAGGGAGAGAAACAGAACTGAAGTGTTAGAAAGTGCACTCGATCATGCAAGCGCTTTCTCCTGTTTCCAGTTTTTTTTTCCTCGTGCCCAGCACACGCTTGGTAAGAAATGGGTCACAAGCAATCCTTGAATGAGCAAATAGTTAGCGAGCACATGGCAGCTCTGGCATTCTGAATGAGAATACAGTATTTACCTGTCTGCTTCTAACTCTCCCTTGGCCTCCTCCACACCTACCGCTACTGTATCCTCCTTTCCTTCCTTTTTCAAGTGCCCAGTGCTGGGGATGAGCCCAGGGTGATGCGCACGCTAGGCAAGCACTCAGCAGGCCTGCCATGCTGCTTTTTCCACACTGCTACAGCCTTGCTGTCCCTTGGGAGCTGGTCCCTCGCAAGGCTCCAGTCTCTCCCAGTCCCCTCCCCACTTGTCGACGTCCCCCTCTCCTACACACGCCATAAAGATCCTTATTACCACATGTCTCCACCGTGTGCATGCGTTCTCCTCCACCTGCACACAGTCCCCACCTTGTCCCTGTCACTAGCTCACCATTGCCTCTCTCCTGAGCTTTCCCCAGTCCTGCCTTATGCCAGAGGTGGTTGTTTTTTCTCCCTGTATCCCTCTCTCCCCTGGCTGAAGATAAGTTTGGTAGAATGAAGAAACTGTTTCGTGTCTAAGAATATCGATTCTGGAACTAGTTTGCTTAAGCACAAGTCTTGGGTCCACCGTGTATTATTATAGAAGCTTCCTATTCTTAAATTAGGGACGCCATAGTACCTACCTTACAGGGTTACTTATGACAATTCAATGAGTCATCCACATGAAGGAAGTAGTGCCATAGAAATAGGTATGTGCTAGTGTCACAATTGCTATCCATTCCTTCTCCGTGAAGTTGCAGCTCTGTGCCTCTCTGTTTTGTTTTGGGGAAAGGGTCCTATGATTTAGGCTGAAAAGCCCCATGCACAGGTACAGAGAAGTGGATGAGGGGAGAAGAGTTCAAGTGAGGTTCCTTGGTCAGGTGAAGGATGGAGGGAACAAATGTCTAATGACACAGATGGAGAAGCTGGGCAGTTCTGGGAGATCTTCAGAAGGGACTTGACCTGTGACCCAGGGGTCATGAAGAACAAAGAAACCAACACGGACAGGATGCAGGGTTTCTAGCCCAAGTGGTTGTATTGACCTTGAAGGGACTCAGTGAATCGCATCCCACTTCCCTACTAAGTTAAGACCAGTTTAGGGTAGAGAGGCAGGGCTCAAGTACGTGGGAATGAACTGGCAGTTTTGGTTGCCCGTGCAACTATTTGGCAGGTACATTGACTTGTTGGTGCCCTGCCTTTGACTGCTACAGGTCCCCATGGGTGGGAAGAGTTGGTCTGCCTAGTCATGCTCAGCCTAGAGCAAATGATCTCTGCAGAGACCATCCAGAGGGCTTCCCAATTTCTTGCAAACTGGCCAGTTTGATGGGAGAGTGGAACAGGAACGTTACTATAGTCTTAAGATTTCTCATTCTCATCATCGACATTTAAGAGCGTGTGAGTGTTTGCTCCAGGGGCTGTCCTGTGCATGGTAGTTCACCAGCAACATCTCTGACCTCTATGTGTAGGATGCTAGCAGTGCCTTTTCCAAGGCTTGGCAATCTAAACCGTCTCCAGACATCGACATACCAGTTAAGGACAATCTCTGTAATCACGCACATTACAGTGGGAAATGAGTCCTCCCACCTAGCTTGTGATCCAGGCAATAGAGGGCAGACCAAGGTGACAGCTGAGTCCTCCCGACCTTTGTAGGCATTGCTTGCCCTTCCCACCTCCTCAGCCTTTCCTGGTGCAGCTAACTTCTTAGCATCCTCCGAAGTCCAGTCATGGCGCCCTTCCTCTGAGAAGCGTTCCCAGCTCTCCCAAGGGAATTACTTGGGTCTCTCTGTGGCCCCTTCTCCACAGCTCCCTGCACTCTATTCTTGCTCAAGGTTCATTCTGGGTCTGCAGGAAGTGTGGCTGGGTATGACTAAGCCCCGGCTGCTCCGTCAGCTCTTCTCCAGTGGTGCTTCCAGAAGCTTTTTTTGTGGGTCTTTGCAGATCTGGTGGCCCCGTGCACTTGGGGCAGAGTGTTCCTGCAGCTGCCTCTCTCTCCCCCGTGTCTCTGACAACTGTCTGAAAAGGGTCTGAGTTCCCTGCCTGTTCCCAATATTTAGACTTCTTGCTTTTGTGAGAGCCCGGGTGTGTCCTTGCTCTTTCGATAATTGCAAAGGAACTGCTTGCCCTGGAAATTGCCCTGAACGTCTCTCCCGCAGCTGTGTGACCCCATGGCAGAGAATTCAGGTTGCTTGGTTACCAATTTTCAGACCCAATTCAGGAAAGTCCCGAGGCCACGGAAAACTGAGTTTGTCGGCATGTGACCCACAGTCAGTGTCTGAATGAAGACTCTCCATCCTTCTGTGTGGCCACCAAGGCTGCCTCCTGCCTCCTGGGCCCTTGCCAAGCCTTCCTCAGGCCCACTTAACCTTTCATCACCACGGGTCAGGTGATCAGTGAGGTAGAAGAACATACCAAGGTCAGTAGCTGGTTTGCGCTAGGCTAGAGCTCCAGAGCCAGGTCGCTGACTCCAAACTTTGGGCTCTTTTTCCATCTTGCTGAGGAGTGTTCAAAAAGTCCACTTACAGAGCATTTTAAAGAAATAGTTACACTGGTGCAGTTCTTCCCACGGTCTGCGACTCGAAGCCCATTGCCTCTGGCTCTTGTGAGGACCAGTCTTCTCCTTGTCCCCACAGCTACCCTACAGAAGAAGCCCACAGTCCTTACTGGGGCACCATGCACATGGCCACTGCCTGTCCAGCTCTACCTGCGAGGTCCAGCCTCTCCTCTTCTGGGCTGTTCTGTCCCCGCAGAGTGTTTGATGCCCTCTGTCCAGGATGCCATACCTTCCCCGTTGCCTCATGGCCGCGTTCCATGAGGGCAGAGGCCAGGTTTTGTTCTTCTTTGTGTTTCTGAAGTTCATGATGTCCCTGGCAGATGTGCTGTGCACTGTGTCCTAGAATAACAGCACTGTGCACTAGCGCGTGCTCTCAGTGCTTTGTGTACCACTCGAGTACTGCTCTGGCTGGTGAGCTCCTCTCACAACACCCTAACGCACAGTAGGTGCTTGAGCATTCAAAGAAACAGAAACTCGCTTTCTACATTTAACTTTTTTTTTAACCTGTTCTCCCGAAAGATTCAGATACTCACAGTGGTGTAACGAGGGCTTCTCTTCCCCCACCCCCAGCAAGTCGGTCTAGGCATCCACTGCCCTTCTGCCTCAGGCAGTACCAGTCTGATCTGCTTTCCTCCCGAAACCCCGTATCCCCTACCTCCGTTGCCACTCAGCGGCTAAATAGATTTTCTTCATATACTTCAACAAGCCGATGATGAATTTGGGGAACGGGAACATTTTTCACTTAAAATCAGATTGCAGTGTACACTCTCATCGAGGACCATGAGTCTGGGGCAGTGGCTGTCACCTCAGCCTGCCTGGTACCATCCACTGGGCGGCTTCCACAAAGATGCATTCTCAGGGCCCTGGGCCAGTGGAATCACACCCCAAAGGCTCAGGGTCCAGGCGATTCCATTGGGCAGCAGAGAGTGGGAGCCTTGCTGCAGGAGATGAGGGGTGTAGACCAGGGGCCTGAGCATTTGTGGACAGTTTGTCAGACCTTGGACCACTTGGATGAGAGTCTGCGCTAGAACAAGATCCGCAGGTGATTATCATGCACATTACAGTTTGAGACGTGTTGCTTTAGAAGAAGAACAGTTTTCAGACACCTCTGACAAGTTGCACGCAATTTCTGCTGATTCATATAACCATTTGGACATATTCCTTCCTTCCTTCCTTCATTTAGCAATATTAATAGCTCACCTCCTATGATGGTTTCTGGGAACACGTTGGCATGCATTTTTATTCTTCCCTGCAAATTCCTGCCTATACCTCACTTTCTCTGAACTCTTCCTTGTGATAGTCTCCACCTCTTGTCCCCTTGACTTCACCCTCATCCAGTTCCAACCTTCCTCGCTCACCTGTGAAAAAAAAAATTAGAATTGGAATCCCTCTCATTCCTTATCAGTTGTACTTTGAGTTTATTAAGAGGAACTGAGCCTAAGTATCCCTGGGGATTGCATAGTACTATGGTTGATTTCATCTCCTCAGATGTAGAGGTAAAGGAGAAGTTTCTTAACCAATCTTGGGCATTCCCTGGAGTATGTAGATTGGTTTCACGACTCTGGGAGCTGTGGCGTAGAACCTTGCTGTTCAGTGTGTGCTTTATGGGCCAGTATCACTGACACTGGTTGGAAGCTTTTCAGAAATACAGAATCTTGGGCTCTGTGACAAGAATTTTTGAACCCGCATCTGAATTTTAACTGGACCCGCCAGGTGATACATGGACACAGTTAAAGTTTGAGAAGCATGAAGCACTGGCGTAGAACAATGTTTCTCAAATTTCACAACATATTAGAATCACGTGGTGATTTTTAAAAAAATTATATGTCCAGGCTTTATCCTCAGCCTATTAAGTCAGAATATCCTGTTATAAAAGCCAGGTATCAATATTTGTGTGTGGGGGGTTTGTTTGTGTGTGTGTGTGTGTGTGTGTGTGTGTATGCAACAATGATGTGTCACCACATGTGTGCCATGGAATATGTGTGGAGATCGAAGGGCAACCTCTGGTGTTGGTCCACACCTTGTTGGAGCAGGTTTCTTTGCTGCTGGCCACTGTGTTGTGTGCACTTCCAGGATTTCCAGTCTCCACCTCCCATCTCTCCACAGGAACTCTGAGATTACAGATGTGCCTTCCCGTGCCCAGTTTTATATACATTCTGGGAATTTGAACTCATATTCTCACATTTGTGAGCAAACACTTTACTACTTCGCCCTCTCCCAAGCCCCATTTTTTTTTTGCTATTGTGTTTTTTAAAAAAATACAGAACATGAAATTGACCATTTAATCATATTCAAGTGTACAATTCAGTGGCGTGAAGTGCATCCACAGAGCTGTGTGCAGCCATCGCTGCCATCTGTTTGCAGAACCTTTCCGTCTTCCCACATGGAAACTACTCATTAGGCGCCAACTCTCTCCACTGCCCCTTCTCCCTAGCTTCAGGACACAGCATTCCGTTTTCCATCTGCATGAATCTGACTGCTCCCGGAACCTCACACAAATGGATTCATACAATATTTGTCCTTCTCTGACAACCTTACTTTAGTAAAATAACTACAGGATTCATCCACATTGCAGCATATGCCAGAATTTCTTTCCTTTATTGGCTGAATGATATCCCATAATATGTTCATGCCATACTTCCATGTATGGACAGTGGTACTGAATCCCACACCCCCAACTATTTTAAATACTGTACTTATGGACATGAGCTACAGATAGTTCTGATTTCTTATGCATTCTCCCAGAGCCCAAACGCTTCTTCCTGTAGGTAGCCTGAAGTGACCCATGAAAATGTTTTGCTACTTTCTCAATCCAGGAAACACCACAAAACCTTGTAAAATCAGGAGCTCAAATCTTGGTGTTCGCATTACAAACATCCATGAAATTGCCCATCAAGGATATGCATATCCCCAAAGACTCTGGATATCTGAAATGTGTCACTTTAAAAGAAGTAATGTGAGTCTTTACAGAGGCACAGCGGTGGAGTCAGCAAATGTGCTCAGGCCCATCGGGTGCAGGGACGGTGACCCCAAAGAGTCAGAATGTAAGGGTTTAGATGCAGATTCTTTGATCGTGGAACATAACTTGAGCAAAACACCAAAGATGTGCCACCTCACTGGCAAGAGCTCAGGGTTGATTAACCTGTACACCAGGTCCCCCTGCCATCCTGAGGTGAGCCTCACTTCTATGCACAGAAGAAAAAAATGCCCTAGCATAAAATAAATGCAAATAAAAGTGTTTTTTTTTAATCTGTTTCTTTTTTCTGCTTTTGAGCACATACTCAGAAGTGGAATTTCTAGATCACATAGTAATTCTATTTTCAGCTCTTGGAGGAGCCACCTCACTGTTGGCCACGGCAGCTGCGCCGTATCCCTTCCTGGCGGCGGTATGCAAGGCTTCCTGTTTCTCCACATCCTCACCAACATTTGTTATTCTCTCTGGCTTTTTATTATTATTACAGCTATCTTAATGGGATTGAAACGACACGTCATTGTGGTTTTGATTTGCATTTACCATATAATTAGTGATGTTTTATGTTCTTATCGGCCACCTGCACATCTGTGGAGAAATGTCTGTTCGGGTCCTTTGGCCGCTTGGAATCACGTCATTTTTTGCTTATGGTGGTAGGGAGCCTTCGATGGCATACTCCGGCTGCAATACCTTATCAGCTGTATGATTTGCAAATATTCTCTCCCATCCTGTGGGAGGCCTTTTCAGCCCTTTCATGGTGCCCTCTGATGCACAGACACTTCTGATTTTGATACAGCCCACTTTATTATTTTTTTTTCTTTCGTGGCTTGTGCTTTTGGTATCTTCTCTAAGAAATCATTGTCGGTCAGAACAGTTTAAAGCTCCCCGAGTGATTCCAATGTTCAGCCAAGGTTGAGTAATGTTTCTTAAATTTTAACATACATTCAAATCACCTGAAATCTTGTTAGGATGGATATCCTGATTTATTAAGTCTGAGGTAGGGCCCAAATAGTCGGCCTTGCTAACAGGCTCCTAAATGCTGCTGCTGCTGCTGCTGCTGCTGGTATGTGAACCACTCTGGGTGGTCAGGATGTGGAGGATGATGTCGGTGACGTCATCCACCTGATGGAGAGGAGGGTTAGAGAGTTACTTTCTTGTAACCACATCACAACTGTCTCTTGATCCACTGGTAGGGAAGCCCAGTACTTATGCTCTACCTACCTTCTAACCGAGCAGTGGTGGGCACACAAGGTTCCTTGGCCATGGCAGAGGCATGAATGTAAGGGGCATGTTTCACATGTCCTTTCTCCATGTAACCTCAGGAGAAACCACACATTGACCTTCCTTGCTGGGAGAATTCAGAATGCACATCACCAATGATATGTGTATCTCCACCATTGATTCCTCTTGAGAGAACTACATATAGGCCCTGCTAGACAGCTTAATATGCTCAGAGAGGAAAACCATACAGGTTGGTCTAGCGTTCATAGAAGCAGCTGGCAGACATGGGTTAGGGGTTGTGGAATGTCTGCTTCTGAATAAAAAATAAGTCCTTTCATTCATCATCGAATTTTAGAGCCAGAAAAGATCCTTAGAGGTCTCTTCCCAAACCTTCCTTGAAGGAGAGAGCTAGAACCCAATGATATTGGGACTTGTCAAGATCACCTATCAAAATAGAGGTCAGCTCACAGATGCATTTTCTTTCTCAGAGAAAAACTGAAAAACCGAAAGGCTGGGTCACAGATCTTTCCCCCTAGCAGTCCTCATTAGAAATTTCTACCAGTTAGGTTCATATTACCCTTCTAGGATCTGACCCCTGCCGCAGTGACCCAAATTGCAGTTGCAAAGCCTGGAAGGAACTGAGTAGCTTCTAGAAGACATGCCCAATGCCTTTTCTCTCTTTCACAACCATTGCAGGTGCTGTAAGCGGATCACTCTTTCTAGCCACTGCCAATCAATTGGATTTGGCTTGCAAATAGTTCACTGTTGTCCCTTCAGTAGAGGTCATGTCTTGAAGGGCAAAAAAAAAAAAAAAAGGCCCAGATACCTTCATAACCATGCTGTGTTTTAACAAGTCTCTACCCTGGTTATTAAATCCTTCTTATCCCTCCATCCCGCCCCCACAGCTGCTCATTGATCCAGTGCTGGGTTTCTCTTAGCCAATCAAGTTTCCCTCCAAGTCGCAGCACTCTGGTGGTAATGCGTGTGCCTTTAGTGATTCCACCGCCCAGTGGAAGAAGCCATCTTGTCCAGGTGACTCTAATTTGGACTGACCTCCTTTTGATGGGTTGCCTCCTAACACGGGCTCTTGAATATGCTATAAAAACCTCCTTTCCCAAAGGCTCCCCCACATAGTCCTTCCCCGTTAAGAAGTCCCATCCCTGTGTCCCTCTCCTGCCTCTCTAGCACATGGGGGGGTGGATTCTGTTTGGCTCTGTTTAGAGTGCTGGGACCCTTGTTTTAGTCTCTGGGTCCTTGACCCAGAGCAAGCTCATTTGCTGGCAGGAGCATCTGTCTCCACGCGGGGAGACAGTCTTCAGATCTTTGTTCTTCCCTCATTAAGACGTCAGCCCCACTCAGTCTTGCTCTCTGCTGCCAGATGCGCTGACAAGCCAGCAGCCAAAGTTCCTCCAGGAGGAGGTTTGCTGCCTTCTGAAGGGAGGCAGAGCTTTGCCGGCGGGACAGGACCTGCATGGGGTTTGCAGGATTAGTCCACGTGATTCTTTGACACACTCTGAGGTTCAAATTCCATGCCCAGTGGCAGAGTCTCAGGGTGGAGCTGTCTCCTCGCTCAGAGGGGGGTGGAGTCCCTGGCCATTCTCAGCTGTCTCCTGGGTGAGTGCCACTAGCTCCCGTGGCCCCAGGCGGCTTGGCAACACCCTGAGTTATGTTAGAGATATAATAATGAATTATACAATGCATTATACATAATTAATTTATAATAAAACACGCACACAATGGTTTAATTTCTTCAAGTGAATGATGTGCTACCCGCCAGACCTTGCTGGAATGCATCCTCCGCCTGTCTCTTAGTCTGGAGACATGGCCAGCTGCCCTCGGGAGAGATTGTGGCTCAGGAGCCTGCCAGGCTACCTGTGGGGTGTGTCCCACAAGAGGGTAATCCTTCACCATGTGTGTTATTCTAGATCTGGTTGCTAGAAGGGGTGGGTCTCACCCTGACCACTGTACTGCTCAAGATCCATTATTTCCTTCAATCATCCCAGTTTTTCTCCAGAGCGTAAAAGATGCCTATGTCTAAACTCCACCCTCACTTCCTCACACCTTCTCTTCTTTCCTTCTTTCCTTCCTCCTTTCTCCCTTCCTCAAATGCCTACTGACTGCTCATTACAGACTCTGTCCTTGACTCGGTACGTTTCAGTGAATAAAATAAACAAAGATCCTTGCTAAGGTGGAGCTTGTATGCTAGCCGAGGAAGACAGGCAGTAAATAAGTGTAGCGCATAGTAAATTCCGTTCCTGTAACACAGCGATGGATGCCATGGAAAAGGAGGAAGCGGAACAGGACAAGGCGACCTGCCGTGATGGGGGCAGGTTGCAGTTTTACAAAGACTTGCCGGGGCAGAGCTTAGGGAAACACTGCAGCTCCAGAACCACCAAGTCCTGTGACTGGGAGAAAAGGTCCACTCTGCCTCCCTGGATTGGATTTGCCTGGTTCCTTGGGCACTGTAATCCTTCAGTAATTCCTAATTGTTGATTTCAGATATTCAGGATGCTGCTGTGCCTGCTGCTACTGTGGTTTGTGCCCCTCACTGAGGAGTCCCAGCGGGCTGAACCCATGTTCACTGCGGTCACCAACTCAGTTCTGCCCCCGGACTACGACAGCAACCCCACCCAGCTCAACTATGGTGTGGCAGTGACTGATGTGGACCATGATGGGGACTTTGAGATCGTCGTGGCAGGGTAAGTGCCCCCCACACATATACACACACCAAATTGGACAGATGCATGAATCAGCTTTTACAGTGATATGGTTATGCGACAAATAACTCCAAAATCCATTGACTCGGACCAACTCTCTCAAAGGTCTGTGGCTCTCGGTGACCAGCCCCAGCTGTGGCCCTGAGATACAGTGTCTTTGCCTTTTGCCACAATGGGGAATCGGGGCAGAGGGCAATTTGAAGAAAGGCTGTTTGATCTGTTGGCTTCTCGGGTTTGCGTTGTGTCATACCTCAGTCTCTTTGGTTATGCATCTAACATTTCCTTTCCAGTGGGTCTGTGGGGTCTCTACACAGGCAGGGCACGGGAGTGTCAATCTCCATAGAAGGAGATGTTCACATTCACTCTAGGCAGTTTTACATAAAATTTAAAAAAAAAAAGTGAATTGTCTGTTTCAAAGAAGAAAGGAAGGCAGAAATCAAGAGAGATAACTAAAACCTCCTGTAGCTATGCCTTGATGCCCACTGCTCTTTTCTCTTCTGAAAAAGCAATATTGCATAGCAAGAAAAGCAGAGGCTTGGAATTCAGATAGCTTGGGATCTTGCCCTAGGTGTACAGCTTTCTAGCTGTGTGACCTTGAGATTCTTTACATCATCTGTAAAGAAAGGATGGCTGCAATAACTTTCCCTGAAGCCTCACTAGGCTAGCGCACATGACAGTGCATTGTAAATTCTGCCAATCACCAGAGATAATTATTATTTATTGAGTGCTGATACACGCCAGGCACTATGCATGATATTTTACATGTATCATCTTGCTGCATCCTTCTGACAACACTATCATTCCCATTTAGGGAAGAAATTAAGCTCTAAAGACAGTAAGCAGGGCTGAGCATAAAGCGCAGTTGGTTAGCTTGCTTGTGTAGTATACAGGAAGCCTTGGTGTGATTCCCCCAACACCACATAAACCAGGTGTATTGGTTCATACCTGTTAAATCCCAGCACTTGGTAGGTGAAGGCAAAAGGATCAGGAATTCAAGGTCATCCTTGGCCACATAGCAAGTTCAAGGTCAACCTGAACTTCCTGAGATTCTGCCTAAAAAAAAAAAGTAAAATAAGGATAGTAAGTAGCGTATCTGCATCGTCTAAATAGTAAGTAGATGAGTCAAGATTTGAACCTTGAGGCTTCATAAGTCTAGAGCTGTCAAAGTATGAAAGGTTCAGTTATCACTTCAAAAAATCAGTCAATCAATAAAAACCCGGCAGGTACTTGTCCACCCAAGTCTGGGAGGCCTGATCTTTTATGGTAGCTTTAAACAAAGTACCCAGCGGGAAACATCATCTGGAGCAGGCGTGGGGGACAGTAATAAGCACTGGCCTTGGGAGTGAGAAAAATGGCCTTAGTTTCTATGAGAAAAGGTCTTAGTTATCCTATATTGGCCTCAATACTGCTAGGTAGCTAAGGCTGGTCTTGAACTCCTGATCCTTCTGCCTCCAACTCCCAAATGCCTGTGCCACTACACCCAGCCAAGAACTGTTTTTTTAAGTTTAACCATACCTAATCCAGTAATTCCCAACCTTGTCCATCTTTAAAATGGTCACATTTAGTTCTACTTCCCTTATCTGTAAAACAGGCACATCGAACTCTATTCTGCTGACCTCCTAGAGCTGAACTGAGAGTCACTGGTGATGATACCAAAAAATACTTTTAGGGACTGGGGGAGATGGCTCAGCGTAAATATAGCACTTGCCGCACAAGCATGAGGATCCAAATTCATATCCCAGAATCCATGCTAAAAAGTAAGGCAAATGTTGCAGATACCTGTAATCCCATCTTCAGGACAGGGGATTCCCAGGGCAAACTGGCTAGCTAGACTAACAAGATCAGTGAACTTTGGACTTAATTGAGAGACTTTGCCCTAACAAATAAAGGGGAGAGTGGTTGAGGAAGATAGCCATCATTCATTTCTACACACACACACACACACACACACACACACACACACACACACACACACATGCATGCACACCACACTCTTATACACACAAAAGATGTTTTTAGAGTATATTTCTTCTCTCCTTATTAATTTCTTCTACTCTGGAAAGAAGAAAGTCATCAATTCTAGACCTTCTAAGAAGGAAGATCTAGATTAGCCATCTACCAGTGCCATCCACTAGGGCTGTAGGATCACATAAATATTCTATGCTGGTGTTGCCCAATATGATACCCACTAGACACATATTAAACACTTGAAATATGGCTAGTGTGATCAAAGAACTGAATTTCTTTCTTCTTTTATTCCTTCCTTCCTCTTTTTTTTTTCTGTTGTTTTGTTTTTATTTGATTTGATTTGGTTGAGATGTTTTCTTGTTATGTGGTCCAGGCTGGCCCAGGAGTGCAATCTTCCTGGTTCATTGCTAGATTACAGACCTGCATCGCCAGGCCCAGCTCATGGAATTGAACTTCTAATTTCATCTAGTTTTAATTAAATAGCCACATTTAGACCAGCCACTTCAGTTCTGGGCTTAAAGATAAGAATGTGACATAAAAAGGAAAACAGAAGTACTGGAAGCTACCCTCTTCCCCAAGGTGGGCTGAGCAGAATTGTAGCTGAATAGATCACCTATGTTCAGTCGTGACTGACCAGTCATCGCCTGAATCAGGAAGAAGGACTCCTGGTTAGACCCTGTAATTCCCAGAGTTACATGGTACCTTGGGTTTCTGAAATGCTTTGGCTGTCTCTGTCTCCAAGTGGATGGTCTCCAGCCTCCCCGTGGTAAGAGAACATGAGGGTAACTGTCCTTCCCCCCTCCTGCCTACCTTTGCCCCTGAACACTTAGAAGGAACCCCCCTTTCATTCTGATAGGATCTTATATTCCTACACGTTAATATGGAAAAACTAAGACCTGCGCTGCGAGCAGAACGTCTCCTCACCTTTTTTTTCCTCTCCTTCTGGGACACCTGGCAGGCGCTGCCGCGCTCAGCATATGGAAAGTCTCTCACTGTCTCTGGTTTCACTAACTTGTGCTCCCCATTCCCCCACCAGAACAGCCAGCTCTGGGTCTCTCAGGCTGGGACTTCCTCTGTCCTGTCCAAGGACCCTGACCCCTTCGGGAGACCTTCGGTGTCCCACAGTTGATCGCTGTGCTCTCACGGTCCCGGCAGAATGGAAGGAAGACGCCATAAACCAAGCACTCGCACAGAGGAGGATGTGAGGGTCTTGAGTGCATCGCTGTGCCATTTCCTGGCATTTCTTTCCAAGGTCTGCTGACACTGTAGTTTTGGGCAAAACACCCTCCCCTTGGTTCACCTTCCAGCTGCAAAGAAGGCAATTAACAGAGAAGTGCAAACCCCGAAGCTGGTCCTGACCTTGTCTGTTTGTGAAGAAACAACTATTTGGTGGTAGGATTGTCCTTCCCTGAACGATCCCTTCCCTACCCCAGACGACATAACTTCTGCTGGTCTCATCCTGCCCACCCTGTACTTGCAGGAAACTGCTCCTGTGTTTCCTGGGCATATAGCTTCTTCCTTTCCACGAAGGGCACATGCATCTCATCTTCCTCTTCCATGAACACCCTTTCTCTTCCAAGGGACTCGAGAACTTTGCTTTTGTGTTCTCTATGGTAGAGAAGCTAGACTGTCATTTGTAGTCAGAATAAAGTACATCATTCAACCATGTCTCTCTTGCCTCAGGCTCTGGGTCCCTTAGGACTGTAGAGTCATCCCGGATCAGCCACTGGGAAAGAACTCTGTCTCTCCCACGGGGAAGGATTGTGAGGAAGCCTCTGTCTAAACAGGCCAGAGCTGCCTCGTGTTATTCTGAAAGATGCGTTTGTTGCTGGGCCCCAGTGAAGGAAGTTAGGCAGTTATGAGTTACGCAGAGGACTGGATGGGGAAAATGGTGACATCAGACAGCCTCTAGCTCCAGGTCAGGATTCCTTTGTGGTCGTTGCAAAGCATTGCGAGTTCTTGGAGCACGAGAAAGACACGTTCTAATTTAAGTACCAAAATACCTTCCAAAGGCAAATATAACTTTTATTATCTTCAGCTTAGGATGATTTGTCACTGTCTTCTCCTTTGAGCTGGATGACCAAGAGTCGACTATACAGGCATATTTAAATCAGGACTTTGGGAGGTCATTTGGTCCAGCTTTGCCTCCCCACAAGGCCACTCCCGGAGTGTGTGGAAGTTCGAGGGGCCTGAGAGCCATCCAAGAGATGTGGGCAAGCATTCTGCAACCCAGCCCAGTTAGCTGATCTGACTAATCTGAAGCTCTCACTTTAGAGTTTCAGAGGCCATTTCTTTTAGCTTTTGTTTTCGCATTGCCTTGAAGATATAAAGCTGCCGTTCTTTCACATAAAGACGGCGAGGATCCCTGGCCTGCCTTTTATCCTGCACAGACTTCTTGGCAGCATCTCTGATTTTGAATCTTACTATTTAGTCCACCCTACACACGCTTTTAAGCCTGATTATAGGCTCTCTGTTTAAGAGGCATGGAGCAGGACATGGAATGTTTTTGCAATTGAATTTGGATGCCTTTACCTGGGGCACCTGTGTTCTGGTAGCCACTGGCCCATTCCCACTATCCTGCAGATCTCTCCATTACCTGGTCCCCTGACACATTTGCTCTTGCAAATCCCCCCTCCCACTCCCAGAGGATAATGGCCAGCGCTCTAGTTTATAAGACATCCAGTACTTGAACTTGCCTTGGATTCGTTGACCTTGTAGCGTCTGACTGGAGCCCTGTTGCTTTGAGTATTTACTCTTTGAATAGGTTTGTTATGCTTTGCTTTTTTGGTATCCTCAGGTCTGGCTATTGATGGCATTGATTTTGCGCATGTAGCGGGTGGTTTTGTGTTGTGCTTCGGATTCTTGAGTTAATTGTGATGGAAGGCATGTGCGTGCCTCTGACTCTGGGAGGAGCAGAAAATGACCGCCCTTTGTTCTGCAAGGATGGGGGGAGGGAAGGGGCGGCTCGAGGCTCCTCCGCCACAGCTGGGCGAGTGTCTGCGCATACCGAGGGCTTATCTGCTAACCGGCAGGTGCATGATTGAGGTCTGCTGTACAGCCGCCTCCCTGAGGGGCGAGGGGAGGATTTGATCACCCCTAGAGACCGCCACACACGCACAGACCATTGAGGGTCTTCAGGACCATTCCCTGGGCAAATGGAAGGCCCAGTGGTTTCCCCTTTTCTCAGTGGAACTAAACACCCAATCTCCAGTCGCAGAGTTGGGAAAGGAATTTCTGTCGGTGTCAATCTTGCACAATTCCTTTAGAGCAGCTTTCTAAGGGCTATCCCGGGAGGTCTGAGATAACCCCGCTGCCCTCTCGGTTTGCAAGCCAGAGTTTGCTACAGTGGAGAGATTGTAGTGGCTGTAAAGTTTAAATCACGATTTAGATCAGTTTTTCTACACAAAGAGCATGCATTTGGTAAAATCTTAACACACTCTTCACACTTGGAAGGGTTTCATTTAAAGGGACGCTGCATAGTGTAAAGCAGTGTTTTGTTTTGTTTTGTTCTTAATTTTGCAACTATGTCAGGAAACTTTTTTAATTTACTAAAGCTAATTGAATTATTTAAAAGGCAAGCTATATTCAATTACTAGATTAATCATGATCACATAGGAAATACCATTAAAAATAATAAGAGCAATGAAAAAGAATAGAACATTTATCTGTGATTTAACCAAAGCATCATATATGATCCTCATTACAGCTATAAGCAGATATGTGTATTTGTTTGTGTGTGCATTGCGTGGGTGTAATAGATAGGTGTAGTATACATATATTTGGATTTATGTACTATATATTTAAATTCATATATCTAAAATTACACATATGCACACACATGCACATATGCTTTTTACAAAATGGGAAAAAGCATGTTTGAACTTTCAGTCTTATTAAAAATGTTTTAATAAGTTTAATCATCACCTTTGACATCTTAGAATGTTACATCACTATTTGGTTTCTCCTTTTAAACTTAAGTGTATTTTTTTAAAGTCACACTGAAATATGTTTTGCTGCGGGGAAAAAAAGTCACACAATATAGATTAAGGCAAAAATCTCTTTCCCAACCTCTGACTTCCATTCAAAGTCTATCCTAGTCCATTTCAGAACAGTTGTTTTCAGTTCGGTGTTTTTAAGTCCAGAAATTTCTATGTGATAAACAGATGATTAATAGATACAGATTCTATGTCATGAAATTTCTCTAATCTTCCTTAGAAGATAAGTAATTTGGGAGAACTCAAATTTACACAGATTCTTCTATTTTTTTCCCCACTGTATAGCATGCTAAAACATGCAGATCTAACCTCTTCAAAGGAGTTGTTTGGTGAGGATATACCATATTCATTTTCTCATTTGTCAAGTAACATTTGAGTTGTTTCCGAGCTACGATCACTGCAAATAATGGGGGCACTGAATGGCATGCACATCCTTGTACACATGTGCAAAATTTTCTCTAGGATAGTTATCAAGGAGCTGGAAATGCTGTATTAAGGATTTGTATGTTTTAAATTGTAATAGATAGCACTAACTTGCTTCTAGTTTCAATCTTTCTACTTATTCAGAGGTGATAAGTAGAAAAGTCAGTTTGAGGATTATTTAGTTCAACAGCTGTTTGAGCACCCATTACACGTGCAACCACATATGTTCCAGGATCTGAACTTTATCAATTTAGATTGAACAGTTTCAAGAAGGCAAAGGGAGGTTATTCTCTGTCAGTGGAGGAAGCTGCTGCTGTTCGAAATCTGCATCGAGGAACTTCAATACTTTCTCATTCAGACTGCAAAAAAGAAGTTCTCTAAAACTTCCTCTGCAAAAAATGTGTGTGTGTGAGCGTGTGTGTGTGCGTGTGTGTGTGTGTGTGCGCGTGTGTGTGTGTGTGTGAGCGCGCACGGGCGCATAGGCCTTAAATGGGTCACCCTTAACCTTGAGATTCATTGTCGTTGGTATCATGGAAGAGAGATTGCAGGTGCATATGGCTGTGCTGTGGTGCTGCATGTTTTTGAATACTGTCAAGACTGTGGGAGCCAGAATCAGTGCTTTTTAACCTATTCTTAACACTTCCCTAAGACAGTCCCTCAGCAGTACATGGCAGGCTTGTCCCATTGCTGCCTGACTGCCTCCTTCTCTGTAGCCTAGGGTACCCAGAAATGGGGTAGGTAACAGACTCTGCTGACCAGCTCAAAAGTCTTAAGCCTCTATATCCCCCTCATCCTAAACACATACCCTGAAAAGGTGTCAAGTAGTTATGGAAGGTAGAATAATGGCCACCCCAAAGAAATCCACGTCCCAATTTCCAGAACTTAAGCATCTGCTATCTTATATGGCAAAGGGAACTTTGCAGATGTGATCAAGTTAATGACTTTGAGTTGGGAAGGGTATCCATGGATCATCACAGGGTCTTTAAAAGTAGAAAGAGGAAGGTAAAAGAATTGCTGAGAGTAACCCCATGGGAGAGAGACACAGCCCTCCCTTCCTGGCACGGGAGGTGGAGGGAGGGGGCCATGGGCAAGGGATGTGGATGCCATTAGAGAATGAGAAGGTCAGGAGTAGCACCTAGAGTCGTTTCTCTGCAAAGAAATGAAACCTTGCATACTTCATTTTGGCCCAGTGAGACCAGCATAAACTGTCCCACACACAGAATGGTAAGATAATCAATCGGTACAGCTTTAAGCCATTAAGTTTGGGGCGATTTGTCATAGAGCAGCCATAGGAATCGAATACTGTGGGTAAAAAAAGGTCAAGTGTTTGGTATCATTTTTCAGAGAGGTGATGGCCATTACCTCGGAGAATTTTAACAGTGTTATTCTTATAATTTCACCAACAATAAAATGTATTGCACCAACAAATATATTTCATAAATTCAACGTCAATCCCCTGTCATAGAAAACATGCACAGTTTTGAAAAGAATTCTTAAAGCATACGTTGTTCCGTGGTGACCCTCCAGATTCATTCGCCCTACAGCTCAATGTTTGACTCCCCGTTGGCTGAAGGTGGGGAGGAGGCATGCAAAGATCCCTGTGTCCTTGGTGGGACAAATGCGCCCCAACTGTGCAAACTGTTACGTGACTAGGATCACTTAAGAGATATAGGTGCCCCTGGGAGCTGCAGGCACCCTTAGGGGTCAAAGGTAGTCCAGAGAACCATAAACAAATACATTTGAGGAGGTGAATGACAGGTAGGTTGAGGGTCTATTTAATCAGGGGTGCAGACTCTACATAGCTTTAGGCTTATTTGTTGTCATATTTTTGTTTTAAACTTATTTTTAAAAGGCATTTTAACAAAAAAAACCATGATTTTCACAAAGAAGTGAAGCATTTTTTATAAAAAGCTATTCAAAAATAGTAATATAATTAAGACACTAAAATTGCCTCTGCTGAAAACGGCAAAGCTACTTTTAGTAATCTGAATTTTTCATCCATTCACAAAGTCGACGTATGCTCTGTCTCCCATCATTTGCCTCACGAAGCCTCCCTTCTCCTGCTTTTTAAGTGGTGGGCTGGCAGGGGACCTTCTTCATCCCTCAGCCCCAGCACAGGCAGCAGGCTCAGGCAAGGAAGGACAAGCCGGGGCTGAGCTTCCGTGGCCCTGAGGCGACCAGCCTTCCTCCTTCCCCCCTTGCCAGAGTCACGTCCACTCTGGAGGCCACTGGCTCCGGTCTTCCTCTCTTTGCATGTCCCATCTCTCCTCTGTACTCCTACTGACCAGGGGAACAGGTAGTTTTTATTACTTTCTTTCAAGGATGTTTTGGCTCCGATTTAATTTTCCCTGAGAAGGAGAGAGTCAAGTATCTAAAGAACTACAAGAGAGCAGGAAAAATGGCCCAGTGGGTAAAGTGCCTGCCACACAAGCGTGAGGACTGAAGTTCAAATCCCCAGAACCAATATAAATGCCAGGTGGGTATGGCAGCCCAACTAATTCCAGCACGCAGGAGGCAGAGACAGGAGATCCTCAGAGCAGGCTGCCTAGCTGGGCTAGCCAATCAGAGAGCTCTGTGTGTGGAAGCCCTGCCTCAATAAATAAAGTGAAGAGTGATGAAGAAAGGTACACAATGCCAGCCTCATGCTTTCACACTTGTGTGCTGTCCTATTCGCACACTGTACCCACATGCTTACGAATATGCCTATGCCTACACAGTGCTGTGAAGATTTAAAGATGAAAAAGAAAGAAATACAAGAGGGTGTGAAGAAGCTAAAATCGAGCATTCCCACTTGTGAATTTCACCATGACTCCCCCCCCCCCAGCTTACCTTCATCTGTGTGCACGCCGAAATTCTGTGGGGGTGGGGAACAAAAACAGTGTGGTGTCTCCCTTGCTCTTCTCCATTTAGCCACGGCGGTGCACACCAGAAGCAGCCTGGCATCGATTCCAAGTCACAATTCTTTTTCTGCTACATTTCAATATCTCCAAAGTTAAGGTGTGACTTCCCATTGGCCGTGAACAACATACGGTAGCAGTGATTCTTACTGCAGATGATACCTTAAGCTGGGTGAAAGCTATGTGCTGCTGTCCCTGCTTTGCAGGTGCAGAAGCTCAAGTACCGTTTGGCACTCACATATTGCATGAAGCCTGCTGTCATGTCCTTTAAATCATAATTTGGATTAAAAACTTTCCTGCTTTGCTTATTAAGAACCAAAAGGCTTATTTTCATGATATCCTTTTGTGATGGTTCATTTCTTTCGGTGAGTCTGTCAATTCTTGTGTTGTATAGGTTGAGGCTAATTTATTAGGTACAACTTTACAATTTTCGTCTTTTCCTTGCGAGTGGATCCATCGTAGTTATGCGGTGCCTTCATCCATTCCTAATTATACTTTAGGCTTAACGTTATGATAGCTGTTTAGCTTTCTTTTGCTTAGTGTTTGCCAGGTGCTGTACTGGATCTCAAGTGCTCCCCAAGGCCATGCATTAAAAAGTAGGTTCCCAGCTCTGTACTGTTAAAGAGATAATGGGAACTTCAAGAAGTGGAACCTAGGGGAGGTCTTCAAGTCCTCGGGGGCCTGCCCTCAGCAGGGATGGCTAATGAGACCCCAACTGCCTCCTTCTTATCTCTTTTCATGTCCCAGCCATGAGGTTGGTGGTTTTCCTCCGCGCCATGCTTCCACCGTGACGCGATACCTCACTGCAGGTCCCAGAGCAATAGGCCAACCAATGACGACCCAAAACCTCTAAAACTATGAGCCAAGTATAAGCTGCCAGTCTCTGTTGTGGTGGTGACAGAAAGCTGGTGAACTCTTCAGGTATCTCTTTTCCATGCTATGACCTTGCATTTTTCACAGTATTATGTCTCGTATGTGTTTCTTACATGCAACACACATACGCAACTTAAATTTTTCCGCTGTTTGATCTTTAATCACATCTGATCATCTGCCGCCAAGTATAGTCCACTTCTTTTTTAATGCAAAAAAAGTTTCTATCATCTTATCTTTTCAATTTCCGTGTTTTCTTCCCCTCTCATTTCCACATTTTTAAAAAATGCTTTTCTTTCTTTCCTTTCCTTTTGTTTCTTTAAAAGGTAAGAGAGTTTTTTTGGGGGGGGAGCTGGAGAGATGGCTCAGGTATTAAGACTCTGTCTCACAAGCAGAAGTTACTGAGTTCCAATCCCAAGTCCCATGTAAAAAACAAACAAACAAACAAAAAACACCAGGCGGAAACAGCAGCAGCCTGCACTTCCAACCTTGGTGGGTGGAGCCTGGGAAATCACAGCATGAAGCAAGAAGGAGGTAGAAACAATCCAGGATGATTCCTGAAGTCACCCTTAGTCTTTCACAGGAACACACAATACCCTCTGATACACACATACACACACACACATATACACAGAGTTAAATAAGTAATAACATTAGGTTGGGGGCTGGAAAGATGGTCAGGGGTTAAGATTCTGCCATGCAAGCAGAAGGTCCTGAGTTTGGATCCCAGGTCCCATGTAAAGAACACCAAGCAGAAATGGCAGCAGCCTACATTTTCAGCCTTGGCGGGCAAAGCGTGAGAAATTCCAGAGCGAAGTAAAAAGGAAGAAGAAGCAATCCAGGATGATTCCCACAGTGCCCTCTGGTATACACACAGACACACACAGACGCGCGCGCACACACACACACACACAAATTAAAATAAATAAATATTTTTTAAAGAAAAAGTTAGTTTTTCTTCATGTTAAAACCATGAAGAAAAGCAGGCACAGTGGAGGTGGTGAATGCCTGTAATCCCAGCACTTGGTAGGCTGAGGTAGGAGGATTGACGTAAGCTTAAGGCCACACTGAACTACATAGTCAGACTCTGTCTCAAAAAAAAAAAAAATATTGACTTACTGAAGAGCTCTTTTATTGAGGACAAGGGAGGTTCTTGTTTTCCAAATTGCAGTTTTTGTCTCTATTGATTTGGGTTTTATACCCTCTACTTTTGTTTTATTTGTGGTTTACTTTGAAGTTTTATGATACATTTCAACTTTGCAAATTCTAAAATTATCCTAACCTCAGTCCGTAACAATACAAAAGCTTTAACTGTGAATACTCCTTCTTAGCATAACACAGCACTTTAGTCTTGCCCTTTATTAACCCTGCCCAGTATGATTATTATTAATGCTGTTATTGTATACATACCATGTTCTATATTTATATTAGTGCTTTAGTTACACATTGCTGCCATAAAAATACCTGATCCAAGCAACTTGGGGGAGAAAAGGTTTATGCCAGCTCACAATTCCTTGCTATAGTCCTTCATGGCAAAGAAATCGCAGCAACAGGATCTTGAAGCAGCTGGTCACATCACATTCACAGTCAAGAAGCAGAGGGAATGGATGTACCAACGCTTGCTTATTTGCTCTCTCCATCTTTATATGCTCTTAGATCTTAGGGAGGATATATTCCCACCTCAATTAAAGCAATCAAGACAATCTCCTTTAGGCGTACCCAGACGCCAGCCTCTCAAGTGTCAGACTGAGAATTGAGACTAACCATCATGATAGTTTTCTACTTTTTTTTGTTTGTTCATCTTTCCTTATGCATCTCAGAAGACCTTCTGGGATTATTTTTCTTTTCCTGATATACCTCTTTTGGATGTTCTTTTACTGAATGCCAGATGCTGGCAAGCTCAGTTTTTTGCTTAATCTAAAAATATCTTTATTGTATCTCCATCCTGGAAAGGTATTTTTCAGACTGACAGTTATTATCACACTGTCTTCTAGCTGCCATTTTTGCTTTGGATTGCCTATTACTAGTAACGGCATTCTTTTTAGGTGATCTGTCTCTTGTCTCTTCGTTTGCATTTTACAGTTTTGCTACCATCTATTTGCTATCTATTTGTAAACAGATAGGGGTAGTGTGTGTGTGTGTGTGTGTGTGTAGTGTTTGTATATGTGTTCATGTGTGTGTGTGTGTTCATACACATGAGTGCAAAAGCCAAGTTCTATGTCAGGTGTTTTCCTCTGTTGCTCTCTATCTTATGCTTTTGAGACAGGGTTACTCACTGAGCCTGAAGTTCACAGATTCAACTAGACTGACTGGCCAGCTAGTTCTAAGGATTTGCATGTCTCTACCACTATCTCCCAATGCTGGGGTTGCAGACATGTCTGCCAAGCATAGTTTTTACCTTGGTATTGGGAATCCCGACTTGGGTCCTCTTGTTTGCAGAGCAAACACTTTATCCATTAAGTCATCTCCCAAGCCCAAGTCTGTCTATCTGTCTGTCTGTCTTTCTCTCTCTCTCTTTCTCTGCCAACTTGAATTTTCTGAATCTGAGGATTCATGCCCCTTGCCAGGTCTGAGTAGTTATCAGCCTTCACCTTTGAAGAAGTCTCCGTCCCCTTCTTTTTACCTCTTCTTTTTTGAACTCTACTCAGACATGTCACAATCTCATCTGCTTTCAAATCTATAACCTTACTCATTATTTCCTCCCCTGCCTCTCTAGGTTGATAGATTTGATGATTTTTAGGTGTATCTTCAGCTTGCTAATAACTCTTCTTCCAATTGTATCTGCACTATTAGTAATATCCAGTGCATTAGGAGTTTCCTGTTGTCCTCTTTCTGGTCTCCCTAATAATTTCTGATAGTGTTTATTGCTTACCTGATTTCTTCCATTGTTATATTCTAATTTGACCATTCTAATATCTGTAGTATTTGGAATTAATGTGTTTGTATCTGTTTTTATTTATACCTATTTGGGGCAACTTGGCCTTCCTGTTATAGTTGCTTATATTAAGAGGTGGGAATGATACAGGCTTATTTACTAGAAAATACTTGTATCCACCTCTACTAAGGGCCAGGGGTCCTATGGACTTGGGAATCCAGCTCTTTCCAAGGTCCTGACTTACAGAATTCTTGAGAATTCCCATCTTACTTCCAGCTCAGGGGTTAGTAATATTCTCTACAATACTCTCGGATCTTCTTTCCAGTTTGTTTACCACTCACTGTTCTGTGGGGGGAAATGGTTCTTAGAGATTTTCCTTATATTTCTAAGTCCATTAAAAATATATTTTAGAGCTGGGAAGATGGAAAAGCATTTGCTATGCAAGAGTGATACCTGTTTTGAATGCCCAGAATCCATGTAAAAGCTCCTGTCTATAGTAGGAGTATTTTTAATCTCAGTGCTCCTGTGGAGAGATGAGAGGTGGGGGCAAGAGAATTCCTGGAATTTACAGGCCAGCTAACCTGACAAATGGCAGCAGGAAGACAGAAACTCGATCCTGAGTCAAGCAAGGTGGAAGGCAACGGCCCACACCTGATGTTTTTCCTGACTGACACATGAATGCACATTCACACATGTGAATGCACACACACACACACACACACACACAGGTTTTAGCCAATGTTTTCTTGTTTTGTTGTTCAGGATTCTTTGGAAGTCTGCATACAAGCTTAAATGTTGAAGAGTCTGAAGTTCTTGACAGACTTAATATCTGGAAGGTATCGAGGTTGGAGGAAGTAATATTTAAGATGTTTCTTTTAGCTGCTTGCAGATGCTTAAACTCACTTTTTACATAATGGAAAGAGCTCTGTAGTTGGGGAATGGAGATGTGGGCATGAGATAGAAAAGGAAGTGTATCTTTGTGTCTGTATGTGGAGAAAAAGAGAGAGGGAGAGAGAGAGAGAGAGAGAGAGAGAGAGAGAGAGAGAGAGGTTCACTAAGTCTTGTGCCCTCATGTAACCAGGCCAGATCTTTAGAATGGGCTTCTATGGAAGAGCACGTGACAGTCATGTTCAGAGACTTTTTCCAGTACAGATGATACCAGCCAGTGTCCCTGGTGTTGACTTTGTGAGTGAAGATCAGAACGTGTGACATCACATCAAGAAGGCCCAGCCGTTTTCCCACATTGTTCACAGCTGCTTGTGGCCTGTGAGGTCACAGACTCAGTATCTCTCTGACATCCCCTGGGTCGTAGTTGCTCTGTGAGTGGCAGTGCAAAGATGAGCAGCCTAATGGGGGTTCCTCCGGGGAGCACACATCTGGACAGCAATGTTTCCTTGGTAGCTCTTCACTCAGAGAAACATGGCAGGACCTGATGATTGGCCTTCCCAGCTCCTTTGTCTTGCACAAGGAATGGTCCCCATTCTTTGGGAAACTTCAGATCATAGGCTCTTGGGTTACTGCCAGTTAGATGAGCCCTTTGTCCACTAGGTGTAGTCTAGGGATCTCCATGACCCGAGACTGTTCAAATGGTGTCTTGGTCTGAGTTTCTTAACTTGATTCCAAGGAAAGTTCTCCTTTGGCCTACGGAGCATGAGTTGTAAGTGTGGATCACAACTACCTCCTGCTCTGCTTCTAGTCTCATGGAGGAACCCGAAAGAATGAAGACACCCAGAAAGAATTGTGGGGGTTCTGAGGACTTGGTTCTCACCCCTGAGGTTCCCAGACCTATGGATCTCCCAAAACCCTCCTTCAGAGGTGAAATCTTTGCAAACCTCCAATAAATCCTCTCCCGTTCCAGTTTTTCCTGAAAGCTGCTTTCCTCGTCTAATACCAAAGCTATGACTTATAAATCAGACATGGGCAGCCCCCTTTCGAGCCAAACCAGCCTGTTCTCGGTCTGTGCTGCACGCCACAGCCCAACACTCTCTAGTCCAAGTACAAGAAGACTTTGTAACTAGTCAGAAGGAGGGGTCTTAGGAAATAAACATACAAACATCCACACATACATGAGTATGTATAACTGAATAGCTGACAATCTAATTAATGTTAACTTATGTTTCTGAAACATGAGGTTTTGCTAGCTGAATCAGATTTTAAAAGAAACAAATTATTTAGTTTAAGCAGTGAACATTCTGTATACATTATACATTCTGATCAATAATCCTTCCAAAAATTTCTCCTCTCACATTGGATGTCAGGCTCCTACAGATGGGAACTTTATATTTTTCATCTGTGCACCTACAGTGCCTAGCACATAGTCAGTATTCAATGAAATGAGATAGGTAGGGGTCTCGTGGATGGATGAATGGAGGCTCATGGGTAAGAGAAGGAATGAAAATAGTAAACATTAGCTACGCTCAGAAGTGATTGATTTAGGACCTTAGCCTTGAAAGCAACATCAATCAACTCAGCAAACAAATTCTCCATGCCTACCTACCCTGTGCATAGCTGTGTGCTCCATTGGCTACATTGGCAAATGGAGAATAAGACCGCTTCCAACAAATCAGTGTGGTCATTGGAGAGAAAAAGCGTGTAGAAAAACTACAGAGCAGGGGATGGGGAGTTTATTCAGGGGTTAAAGCCTTTGCTTCAAAAACAAAAGGACCTGAGTTCAGATCCCCAATTTCCTTGTAAAAATGCGAGGTGGAAAAGGCAGTGGCTTGTAATTCCAGCCCCGGAATGCAGAGCCTAGGGAACTCCATAGCAAAGCAATAAGATAGAAGAGCAATTTAAGAGATTTCCAATATCACCCTTGGGCCTCCACAAGCACACATACTTAAGTGCTTCTTGTACACACCTATGTACAGAGAGAGAGAGAATAACAGAGCAGGTGTCATGCATACTAGAAAAAAAATACTCATCCACGTTCAATACACTGATCAGGTGCATGTCCCTGGTGGATATTATAATTTCTTATAAAAACAGAATTTTATCTGGTGTAATATGGCCTTTTTCTTCTCTCTGTGGAATTTCTCTATGATGTCTTGGGTTTGCCCTTTCATGATTGCGGGCCGCTGTCCTTGTGTTCATTTCCTTTTCGTTAAACCACAATAATTATTTGTTGACTGAGTAGTCCCAAGGGACAGAATGTCACTGAGTCTCCAGCCTTGGTTCGTCCTAATTCTTGTCTTAGCAGTGAACTTGCCCAAAATGCCCCCACTTACCAGTTCCACATGGTCAGAACTGAAAAATAAAAATTGTATATGCATATTGTGCATAATGTGATGCTTTGAAATACATAACCATTATGGAATGACTTAGCTGAGCTCATTAACATATCCATTAGTTCATGTACTTACTTTTTGTTTTGAGTCCAATTACCAAAATCTCTTAGAGACCTTCAGGAATGCCATATATTGCTATTAACTGTAAGCACCATGCCACACAATACATCTCCCAACTAATTCTGCCTAACTAGCCCTTTCACCATCATTTCCCCAGTTATCCCTGCCCCAGCCCTTGGTAAGCATCAGTCTACTTTCTTCTGTGAGCTCAACGTTTTTAGTGTGAACATCTCTGTGCCCGACCTATTTTGCTTATCATAATGTCTTCCGGACTCATCCATGTTGTCACAAATTACAGGATCATCATCTCTCCTTCAGATTTTCTTCTAAGTCGAAACAATATTTGGCCGGGTGTATGTTTCCCACTTCCTATTCCGATTTATCCATTTATTCATGAGTAAACGTAGCTCTGGTTGTTTCTCAGATCTGGGCTGTTGTGACAAGAGCTACAGTAAGTACAGGGGGGAAATATGCAGGTTTCATTTTCTTTGGATATGTACCCAGGAGTGAAAGTTCCATACTATTTTGCATAATTGCCTTGGTATGTTTTTGTTTCCTCTTTTAAAAAATATTTATTTTCCATAAGAAAACCATTATTCTTATCTTTCCCTCTAAGCTAAAATAAGGTATGAAAGGACATGGCTATCAGTTTCCTTCAACCCCTTCAAATAAGATGGGATAGATGGTTTTTAGTTCCTTCAGGATTTTTTAAAGTTACTTCCCTAATTTGGGACGATGTGGCTATAGTCCCAGACTGTAGTCCAAGCAGCGTGTCCTGTGTGGCTTCTCCTCTGAAGGCTTTGGTTAAATCATTTCAGCATAAGAGTTCTGCACAGCACCAGCCACGGCACGGGTGTAGAGACCTTGACCGACACCTGCTGCCTCTTCATGAGCAAACCATTTTGCTTCCACAAGTAAGGGAGACTTTGAAAAGTATGGCAAGTCTCATTATAAAAGTTTTCTTTCGAGATGATTCATTAACGTCAAAAGGCAAGAGCTAGTGAAATAACAGACACCTCAAAGTTTCCAAGGGTGTATCTAAAATCTAAGCCAATCTTTCAAACACATCTAATATTTCATGGGAAAATAAATCTTTAATTTAAAAAGTGGGAAGTGAAAGAGAAGACAAGTTTCCTGGTTCGAAAAGCTGGAGAGCTTAAGAAATTTCCAAGGAACACTGGACACTTTCCGATGGCTATCAGATAATAGCACTTCCTAAGTTGTGGCGCAGACAAACCAGATAAGGCAGGCAAATTGCTCAGCAAGCACCTGACATAGGAAGTGCTCAGTGGTTATTGTGTTGACAGCAATCATGATTATTTAATGCCTAAGTTAATGGGAGGAGCTTGCCTGGGCCAACTCAGTGTCTCTCCGTCCCTCCTTCCATCAGTAGGATAACATGGCACTTTGTAACATTAATTAGAATTACATATTCCTCTTTGTTTTTTAGCAAAGCCACTTGAACATTATTACTCTGTGTTGTCTGCAGACATGCAATCTTAAAATAAGCTATCTTGCATTTTACTTAGTGTCCTATAAATCAATGTCTTGACTAGGAGAAAGTTTATTTACCCTATTTTATTAGTCAGCTCTTATTCATTCATTTTACATTTTTTTAAATTACGCTACCATGTGCCAGGCACCTTGCTGCGCCCTGGAGGTGAGTAGTGAACTAGAGCAACTCCCGCCTTCAGAGAGCTCAGAGAGAATCAATATGACTGATGAATTAAAGAAATCCATACTTTGGGAAATAATTTCACCTTCCTGCAACCAAATCTTTCATCAGAATTCATAATTTGTATCCAGAATCATTTCTCATTCCCACTGTCCATTCTGACTAAAAAAAAAAAAAAAGCTAATAAGAAATGGAATGATGAAACAAAATGGGGAAAGAGAGAAGAAGGACATGACTTGGGCAATCCATGAATTAATCAGCCCCTGAATAATCAAGAGGTGACATATAAAATCTAAGTATCATAGTTCGTGCCTTCTTAAATAATTAAACGTATTAAAGAAGGGACAAAAAGGCCAGATTTCAGAAGAAATTAGTAGCCTTGAGGCAGAGGGTGAACAAAAAAAGAGTTTTGGAATAGCATTTAGGAACCTTTTCTATACTGTAACAAACCAAGCAGATAGCAGAGAGATAGATATATGGATTCTCCCACATATTTTAAAGTAGCGAATGCCAACATAGAGGTCACAGAGTTATTACAAGGCATCTGAGGATCCATCTGTGCATGGGCACTTTATCAATACCTGTGCATACAGCTACCATGAAATGGAGATTTAAAGAAATTAAAAGGCATCTTCACACCTGAAAACAGTTGAAAACGATCTCCAAATGTATGCTTATGGACTGACATGAAAAATGGGATCAAGAGTAGCCAGAGAAAGGTCATTGGCAGAAGAGACGGTGAGAGACTTTAGATAAGTCCGAAAGGATGAGAAAACAGAGGTGTGAGGACAAAAAAGAAGAAATATGCAAAGATACAGGGAGAAATTATGCTGAAACCAGCTGTGTCTCTTCATAGTGGGGGACATCAAAACAAGCTCCTAAACCTCTCCCGAGTTTTCGTTTCCTTGCATAATGTGAGACTAATAATTGATCCCACTTCCTAGCACTGGAGTAGCAGCTGTATTAAAGTTCACCAGAAGCGGAGTGAAGAAATGAGAGAAGAGGGGAAGAATAAGAAGAGAAGGAAGGAAAAAGAAAAGGAGTAGAGGTTATGAAGGCTGTAAGCTGGAGACTTAAGAAAGCTTGTGGTATAGTTTAGCTGGGTCTTGAAGACCCTGAGAACCATGGGAAGCCACGATGTGAACGCTAGTCCAAGGCCTACAGGAGCTGAGATACCGTGCCCCACTCAGCTCAGCAGTGAGGCAGAAAATAAGTGTAGACTCCTCCTTCCCCGTTTGGTTCTGTTTGGTCAAGCATTCCCTGGATTGGATGATGGGACTTTTTGAGAAATGACATCTACAGCTTAGCTGAATCTGGCACTCAGAAGCTAATTTCAACCAACCATTGTAGTAGATGATACTGACTTATGTCTACATTCCCAGCCACTTGGGAGGCTAGAGCAGGATCACAAACTGTAGCTCAATGGTAGAGCATTTGTCTGTCACACAGGAGAACTGGGTTCAGTCCCTGGTGCAGCAAAACAAACAATGAAAACATATTAAAATGCTAATTTCATTTGAAAGCACATTCACAGATACAACCAGAAGGAATTTTTATGTGTGTTCGTGTGCGTGTGCGTGCGCGTGCGTGTGCGTGTGCGTGTGCGTGTGTGTGTGTGTGTGTGTGTGTGTGTGTGTGTACTTGTGGGGGGGTGTAGCTGTGTCCACAAGAGGGCACTTGAGTGCAGAAGGAATGTTTAATATGGGCGCCCTATGGCTGACTAAGATTACCTATCGTAGTAGTTAAGCAAAATAATGCATACAAAGACAGGAGAGATGGTAAAATGCTTGCCTTATAAATATGAGGACTTGAGTTTGATGTCTAGAAATTATGTTTATAAAAAAAAAAAGTCAGGGAGCTGGAAAGGTGGCTCAGGGGTTAAGCCGCTGCCTTGCAGGCGGAAGGTCCTGAGTTCAGATCCTAGACCCCACGTATAGACGCCGGGCAGAAGCGGGGGCGGCCTGCGTTTCTGGTCCTGGTAGGGCGAAGTCTGTGAATCCTGGGACAGAATAAACAAGGAGGAGGTGGAGGCGGTCCATGGTGGTTACCAAATTCGTCCGTAGTTCTACACACACACACAATTGAATTAAAAAAAAAAAAAAGTCAGGCATGGTGGCATGCATGTGTAATCCCAGCTCTGTAAGGTAGAGACAGAAGAATCCCTGACTGGCCGCCTCGGGAAAATCCAGTTCAGTGAAAAACCCTGTCTCAAAAATAAGGTGGATAGCTCTAAGGAACAACACCCAAGATTATCCTCTGACCTCTGCATGCATGCACCAGGACATTTGAACGTGAGCATGCGCGCGCGCACACACACACACACACACACACACACACACACACACACACTCGCACAAATGCATACAAGATGCTAAAATGCTAGCTTCTGTGTTCAAAATGGACAATTCTCAAACATCGAGCAGTTTCCTACAGCCCCATTGTACATCCGTCTTCTCTCTCCTCATGAAACCTTTCAGACTTTCCTGTCAGCAAATATCTGATTACTATCTTCTGGTCAATTGTCATCTTTGGTAAGCTGGACTAAGCAGTAAAACTCCCCTTTTCATTCTCCCATCCTCCTCTCAAGAAGAGAGCGTTTTATGGAGGTATATAGCTGCAGCTCATGTCACTCAAAGAAGACCTGATCATCTGAGGCTGGAGAAAGCAGGCGCAGGGGAAGCAAGGGGATGGCAGAACTCACAGGAACCAGAGACCAACCACAGTCAGGACGTCTGTCCGTGCTTCTGCCTCTTGTCCCTGTGTCAGTGCCTTACCTGTTGGCTCAATGACTTCAGAGTGTCTTTCCCTATGAGTCTGGCACCCAAACCACCAGTGATTCTGGCATAAATCTTCCCAGCCTGAACACAAGAACGTTCCAATTGCAAGAAAGGATTCTGCGTGGCCACATGCCTAGCCCTGTGGGTAAAGGAAAGTGCATGGCTAGGAGAAAAGGAAGGATAGATCTCCAAATGTAAGGAATTCTCTCTGTAGATCTAGATCAAAAGGAAAAAAAATTACCGAACAGACAACCCAAACATGATATAGTCACCCATTCATGCAGCGCCTGCTATTTGCCAGCCCTGAATTCAGCCCCAGAGACAGAGGTCTGGATTCTTATGGTCCCTGCATGTCGGGAGTTATTCCACTGTAGGAATAGCAATACACAAAGAAATAGGAACTGTTGAGTTTCGGTGGAGAAGCAGGTGCGTGCACGCACATCTCATAGGAAAATCTCCGAGAGCCTCATACTGGTGTGCCTTCGTCGTCTACATCACCACCTGAGGGGCTTCCAACATAGCTCCCTTGCCCTTCCTCGGTTGCCTTGGAGTCCTCCAGTTAAATCATCCACTTCGGCACCCATTTATCTTTCCTTCTAGTCCTCCGTTTTAGTCTTTTAGAAACCTATTGAGAACCAGTGGTGCGAAGATGACACCGGCTAGCTTTCTAAAATCTGCATGCTCAGAATTGTGTAGTGAAAGTAGGGAGATCTGGAGCAGTGCTTCCTGTGAGTCCAGGCAAGGGGAAAACAGTGGAGAAGAAAGGTGAGAAAAACGGGTGTCTCTGAGCATCCATGAGAACCCTGGCTTAGAAAAGAGTCAGCCAGGACTTGCCAGTGGAGGGCCAAGGTGCTCCCAAGCTACAGCTTCACCCCACTAATGTGAGACTTATGGGACTGGATATACAGTCATTGCATTTGTAGTTCAAATGTTGCTAATACAAATCTTTTGATATTATGTCAATGATGTTGACATCCCTATTTTAATAGCTCTTCTTTTTTTGGCATAATGACAGTTCCTGATGTTATGATGCCTTAGTTTATGATTTTCTTTACTTTTATATAACATAACCCTGGTTTAAGTCCAGCAGCATCCATCTTGATAATCTTAAAATCTGGGCCAGTCCTCATTCAGACTTGGGAGGCCCTGGCAGTTAGCACTTAAGGAGCACCTGCTGTATACTAGCTTCATACTCTGCCCCTTGCTTGAATTCTCATTATGACGGAGGTGCTGCTGTTCTGGGTTTACAAATGAGGAGAGAGAGCCAAAGGCACAGGTCTCTAACTAAAGGTCAAAAGCCAAGTCTCTTGCTGAAGGTCAAAGATACAAGTCTTTTGCTGCAGGTCATGCAACTAGGAAGAGCTAGAGCCAGACTCCATCTTGTTTGGCTTCTCTCCATAGTTTCCAAATGCCCATTCAAGAGTTGAACCAGCCTGGGATGAAATTGTCTTCATTTTGAGACTAAATTAAGTAGGTAAAGATAATGTACTTTTTTTCATAAAACTAAAAGTATTTTACTCAAATTTCATTTTTTAAGTGGAAGATTTTATCCATCTTGCTTTTGGGGGGGTTATTAAAAAGAATGTTTAGTGGTTATACTGCCGATGTTAGAGTGCTGGAGGTTTTTTTTTTTTTAAGGTCCTTAGTTGGCAAAATAAATCATTAGCAATTGTGTGTGCATGTTCCGAAATTAGTGTGTCAACAGTGACTGTGCCTTGAAACGCTCAGGTCTGGAAGGTTCTGGTCTTTACACATTGGCATCTCAAAAAGGAAAAGCAAGCTGGATGACTCTCACGGTGCTTGAGAGAATGCCTTGCCCTGGCTATAGACAAGGAAATGAGGCTTAGAGAGGTGCGATGCTGGCAGACGGCTGGGAGCTGAAGTCTCCATGACCTCAAGGCAATTGGCTCCAAGCAGTTGCCTCTCAGGGGCCAGACTTTCCCTTTAAACCAGGGAGTTCCACCCCCTCCCCCCCCACAGCCTTTAAACCCTTTAAACCAGGGAGTTCCACCCCCCCCACAGCCTGCCAATCAAACTCCAGAAAAATGCCACGGAGCACCCCATTTCCCAGTCCACATCCTTGCCCTTCCTGCACACGGCCTCCTTCTCAGAACCCAGTGGTGCTCATTCCATAAACAGGGTGGGAGAGAGCCTTGGATGGCTTCTCTCTCTGGTCCCCTCTTGGTGTTCTGGCTTGGAAGAACTTCCCAGAGAGTCCATTAGGAATGCTGTGAACTGAGTGTTTCTGTTTCTTTCTACCCAGGGACACCGAAGTCAAATGCATTCCCCAAAACTCTTGGCAGCTCACAAAAAATAAAAAGGCCAAGCAGTCTGGGATAGGTGGCCTAATTCCTGTCTTGCATGTTAATAATGGCCTTAGCACGTGGCCTTCTGTCTGGGTTCAGTGATTGGACAGTGGCTTTACTCTGGACAAGCAGGTGGCTGGGTTTCTTGGGCACACACATCTGGTGTTCATAGGCACCTTGGCACTTTGCAGTGGCAAGTGCACCTCTGGCTGACCAAAAATGGTTGTCACTCACACCACAGTCCATCCTTGGTGACAGCTGCACAGTGCAGCTGCCAGATATGACTGCAGCGGGTGTCCACACAAACGGAAAGCACACCTGTGCTCTTCACTGACAAGCGAGGAAGACCAGCTCTGAATCTCTGGCTTTGCTGGTCTTCCGAGGAAAAAGACAGGGTCTGGCTCTGCCTGGAGAAAGAGCAAACCACAGACCAATGTATTTTTAGGAGCTGTAAGATAAAGGGGGAAGACTCCATCGGCTCATGCAACTGGAGATGGCTAATGAGGCCAGCGTAATGTACAACATGAGAAAAATGTTGACAAGAGAGCAAAGAGTAATATTACACATAACATTGCCGAGTGGTTGTAAGAATAATAACAGGATATATCTGGGCCTTGCATTTTTTTCTTTCTTTCTTTCTTTTTTTTTAATTTATTTTGTTTTGTCGTTGTTGCCTAGCATTTACTCCCTCCTCCTAAAAACAACCTTCTTCCTGCCCTTCTCCCCTTACTGTGGGCAGTTTTGGAAAAATGGCAATCAAGGAATACTGTCCTTGCTCGACAGCAGCCAGAAGGCTCCCGGGCAGTTCTGCCATCAGATGCTGAGAAGGAGAGCCAAGAGGTGGGCACAAGTCCTAAGCACATCCAATTGGAAGCTCCCTCGAGTCTCATTTTTGGGCAGAGCAATGCCTGGATGGAAGAATGGCTTGAAAATTTAGTCATTTTAGCTGCGGCTTCTGAGCTAGGCTGGCAGAGGGGTCTAGCCCCTTCTGTAGCTGTCTGTTCTGGGTCTTGTCCTTCGACCTCCCCTTTGAACCAGTGAGCCCCTGTATAGCCTGTTAGGCAATGTCTTTTCCATTTACTTTTAGCAGAGTCTATTTCTGTGGCGTAACCGAAGAGCCCACTGAGCACCATCCACCGAGATCCATGCTGTTCACTTTAAAGGGGGCCACCGCAAGGTCGTGTTCCCAGCCCTGTAGTGCTGCCATCTCTGTAGGTAGCAGGGCAAGACCTCCTTCATTTGAAATGACCTTGGGAACCTGCTTCCGTGTCACCCCAGAACAGAGGACCTGATAACCATGCTTCAAATTGATTCCAGAGCAACGTTACCAGCTCAATCAACTGGTTATTCACTGGGCTTGGCTACAAATGCCAAAAAGCCTCTTGAGTGTTTCCAAAAATAAAATCCAGCCTCACAGGATGAGAATCTGCCACTATTGTGCTTATTCCAAATAATGTGGCATCGATTTGAAGAAAAGTCTCCAGGGAGCCCCCAAAGTGTCTGGAAAAATGGTCACAGTCTTGGGATAAATATCTGGCGTCTCCAATGACTGCTCAGGAGAGGGAGGGATACTCATTTGAATGGGCACATCCTGGTATTCGTATTAAATAGCCCATCTTGTTATCTAGAAACCACACTTCAGGTGGAGACAGGTTCCCAACTTAAGAATTAGATGTTGTCTTAATCTGCCCTCTGTATAGCCAGACACCCCTGCCCACACGTATGGTCACATAAGCATGTTCCTCTTCACATGGAAAGTAGATGAAGTTTAACAAGCAGTGATTAGTATCTGTTGTTCTTAAGCACAATGGTATGCTCCCTACCCAAGGATGGGCTGCAAATCTGAATCAAAAAAACTCTGAACTGCTTTAAGTTCCTCTCAGTTTGGAGTAATATTTGACGTTAAGAATAAGGGTGAGAGAGAGGTGATGTGTGTATATCTATCTTTGAATGACACAAATTGAGAGATTCTAATGCATGGAACACATTCTGCCCCACCTCTGTCCCAACATGGTCTCCTGGTTACATCCGCAGAGGAGTGGATATATTGTGTACTCCCATGCCATTGTCAAGTGCAAGGTCCTCCGGTCTGAGAATTGAAGAATCCCATCTTCGGGCAGCAAGAAGAAGAAAGGTGGTCACTCTTGATGTGTCTTTTGATAAGGAAACAAAGGAAGAGTGAAGCTTTCAGAATCGACTTCCATCTCTGGGTGTCTTGCAATTTCCATCTGTTTGTGATCAAAGGATCACAGCCCAACGAGAAGAAAAAGAATCTCTCTACTTTGGCAGGCTCCAAGACCGTCTTGGATTATTTATTTGTTCTGTAACTCATTTCTGTCAAACACTCTTTTTCTATCTCTTGTCATAAAAAATTGAAATGCTAGTTTCTTGGTGGATGTCTTGGCTTTAACTATCTGCCTGACCTTGGACAAATTATTTAACCTGTGTTCTTGAGAACAAGCTCCAGTGCCTGACCTGAAGGCTATGCTCTGCCAATGTGGGAGGGGCAGTTCCTGTGGTCCTTCTGATTCTAGCTCTCTGGGTCTTCTCAGGTGATTGTAGAGATAACTCAACAGGCTCCCTCCCCATGGTGGACATTTGCCCCCTCGGCATATTTCATAGTGGTTTGGTACATAGTCTGCAAACATGGTTTTGCTGTTTTTCTGCGCATGCTCAACTATCACATTAACATAGGAATTCCTCTCTAGAGTCTAGGATGGAAGATATACCCAGAAGATTCGCCGTCAGGTGGCCATTGTTCAATACTCTTGAATTCTTTTTGTTTCTTCACTTACTCTGTGTATTTGAATGTTTTCCATGGTCAGCAGCTTCCCTACATCTTTCAGCTTTTGTTACCTGTGCCATGTCACCTCCTAAAAAATTTGCTAGCTCACAAACTTTGTTCAGATGTTGTGACTTTTTCTTAGTTCCTGGTTCCCAGGTGTCTAATGCCGAGTTCAGGCAGTTTAGGTGTGTCTGACTTAATGTTACTCTTTGCGAGGTTGATTTACAAAGTGTGTCCCCTGCAGCCTTACCTCCTAATCTGAATTGTCAACTGGGGACCGTTAGAGATTGATGATGGGGGATTATGATTGTCTACGTGTTGCACTTTCATCCAATTTTCTGATGTGTTTTGGTAATGATGTTGACAGTCGTGTGAAGATCTGTTACTGAAATTAAAGCCGCCGCAGCAACATTTTTGAGCTTGATGATTAGATTTGATTAGATCAGAGTGGGTTTTACTTCTCCTCCAAAGTCAGCAGAGATTTACTGTCCATCGACTGATAAAACTTCTTGCTGGAAGATGGTTGGTGACATAACTTACCATCAGCAAAAGAAATGTCAAAGAGTCTTGGAATGAAACCCAACCTTGTTTGACTTTTGCATTGACCTTGAAGGGTCTGAAGATGTATACAAGACCAGAGATTTCTTCCCACAAAGCATCAGAGAGAAAATGAATGTTGACATGTTTTGGTGGGCATTCATACCGATGAGCATCTTCCAAAGGTACCTATCATCTGAGTGAGTCAGAAGCTTTCGTGAAATCAGATAAGGAATGAAAGAATAGTAGGATTATGGTTTCTGAGTTTTCCTTGCCACTGGTAAGGGGTGAAAGTAGCCAGTTATGAGGCTGAGTATAGAAGATGTAAAGCCATAGTGAGATTCAGGAGTCAGCTTCTGTGCAGGGCCTTCCTATAAGATGGTATGGTATAAATTCTTAAATAATCACAACCAATAAATCACAAGATTAGAGATGCAAATGGCCAAGAGACAGGGGAAAAATATACAACTTCAACTGCAAGTCTTGAAAATGTAGCATAAAATCAGACTCTGGTTTTCATTTGCAAAAAAGGTGAAAATTTAGGCAGATTGTGCTACTTAGCATTGGTAAAGATATGGCAAATTACCAAAGGAATGTAAAAAAATGACAACAAATTTGTAAAAAGAGCCTTAAATATATACAGATCTTTTGACTCTATAATTCTACTATAACTCTGTCCTAGAGAAATAATTAAAAATATATGGTCAAAAATTTATGTGCAAGGCTATTTGTTGTACCTTTTTATAACAGCAAAAAGCTAGAAGCAACTTTAATATCCATTAATAACAAAATGGTTATGTAAATCATGGAACACCAACATGATGAAATACTATGTGGTTGTTAAAAATTCTCTTCAAAGGATATTTAAGGATGCGAGAGAAAAATTCATGATATCATAACTAAGGCAAAGAGGCATATTACAAAACTTCATTTAGTGTGGTCCCAATATTATAAAGCATTTAAATGTGCACAGAGAAAGGACTGGAATATATCAAAATATTAAAAAGCTTTCCAGATGGTTGATTTAGAGGTAATTCTTATTTGGTAATTTATGCTTTTCTGGGCTTTTTTTCCCCTTTTTTTCTTGGTAAAATTTGCAAGGCACATGTGTTAGACTTTTCTTTGACATGACAAGTACCTGAGAAACAGTTTAAAAGGAGAAAGTATGTGTTTAGGTTGATGGTTTTAGACATTTCGATGCATGGTTGGCTGGTTCCATGGCTTTGAGCCAGAAGTAAGACAGAGCATTGTGGGAGAGAAGGGGGGACAGAACAGAACAAGTCACGGCCACTAGGAAACAGAGAGGAGAAGCAAGAAGGGACCAGGGCCAAGACATCCTCTTCAGAAGATGACCTGATGACCCACTACCTCCAACTAGACCCCAGTTTCCACAGTTCTGCCACCTTCCAGTAGCCCATTCACATTTCAAATCCACCAAACAATTGATTAGGTTAATGCCCTCACAGTCTAACCAGTTCTGGAAACAAGCTCATGGGCAGCATGTCTCAGTCCAAGAAAGTTGACCCTCAGGATTAACCATCCCTAATCTGGGAAAATATTCAATGATTG
This sequence comes from Typhlomys cinereus, assembly GCA_023101885.1. Classification (NCBI taxonomy): domain Eukaryota; kingdom Metazoa; phylum Chordata; class Mammalia; order Rodentia; family Platacanthomyidae; genus Typhlomys; species Typhlomys cinereus. The sequence continues at coordinate 1,017,977 of JALPQD010000222.1, read as the reverse complement.
CATTCACAACAACCAGAGGGTCACCCAGGAATTTTATTCCTCCGCATTTCAGATCCTCAGGATGAGAACAGGGAGAACAATTATGTTTCTCTTTGCCTAATTTGGAAAATTTTAACAGAAATTCCATTGGCTGCAGGTGCCTTGTTTTGTTTTGTTTTTTTTTTCAGCTGCTTGATGGTTTCTGCACCTTGTCAGGAATCAAAGAATTGCTGTGGGTTCTTTGTCTGATATCACAAGATAGAGTTGTAAATGTGTTCATCAGTAATTGTCTTAACTGAGGTTTCTGAAATGCTCTTTCCAGAGTTCAGAAACAAATTCATTCTTTCTTAATAATTTTTCTGTCCATTAATAACAAAGAAACCAGTGACAAAACCATCTATGTACAGTGCTTAAATCTGTGTCTTAGAATGTTGATGGACTATTATATACCTTCTAAGGGTCATTTTCACTCTCTCCTTTGAACCTTTTGCCTCAATTTCTCTCCAAGAGGATGTCATATGCTAGAAGATAAAATCTTATTACCTCCCATCTTGCTATGGCATGAGCCACAGTTGTCTTCAACTTCAGCCTGGTTTACTTCTATGATAGTTGGAATTGCTCTTTCCTTTTTACCCCACCCAACCTCCACCCCATTTATCCACAATGGCAGTGCTCTGGTAAAAGAAATCCTAGGACTTCCTCACAGTACCAAAGATAGAAGAGTTAACCGCACCTTGAGTGGAAAAACATGAGGCTCTTGAGGGGAGGCTCAAAAACAAGTAGAAGGCACAGTCTCTGACCTAAAGGAAAAGAAAGACCTAACTATTTGCTCATAACTAAAATAAAGGCTAATGTGTCGCTAAGAGCAGTTTCCCAGAACCAGTTACATGAGGGTAGGGTGGCCAGCCATGAACATCAAGTCCCTCGGCTGTGTGCCTGCCATGCTGAGCACTTTGTGCGAATCTTCTCTTTTAATCCTCAGCAGTCTTCCAGGACTGATATTACCGTTCCTTCATTTTAAAGATGGGAAAACAGATTTCAGAAACGTGGCAATGTTGATTTAGGTTGCCAAGTTAGAACCCAGGACTCATACAAACCATTGGACCAGTATAACCCAATTTTGGTTAAAAGAGGGATGGAGGCGCTTGCTAAAGCCACAGCCCTCAAATTTTGGAGTCTCTCTGCCAAGACTGTTTGGGAAGGAATCTGGATTGGTGATTTTACCGAGAGCCCCTGGTGGCTCCGAACATCAGGCAGCGTGGGAGGGAGAGCGTGTTAGACAGTACTGCAATGGTTCTCAGCCCTGGCTGCAAGTGAGAACTTTGAAGGAGGGGGTGTGGGTGGCATTCAAAACATCCTGAGGGGTGGGGGGAGATGTGTCCAGATCCTCCCTGAGACATTCTGATTTAATCGTGCTGGGGTAGGACCCCGACTCTCCAGGTGATTCTTAAGTGCATCCAGGGTGGCGAAACACCGCTCGGTTGCCTCGGCTGATTAAAATTAAATCAGCCTGACTTACTCTACAAAAACACTGGTAAAAGAAGAATCACTCGGTGCTGGCTGGCTGTCTCTCACTTCCAGCCCTGCAGTTGGAGGGGGTGTAGAGGGCCCGAAAGGAAGAAAAGCCAAACAGCCAGCAGGATGTGACAGTAATTCTTCTGTCCCCTCACTCCCCAGCTCCAGACTGAACACAGTACAAAGTCTGAGGCCCTTAAGGTGCTGATCAACCAGAGCTAGAGCAAGAGGAGAGTCTCTTATTCTTGGCCACAATATTCTCACCCCTCAGGGTGTATCAGGACCACACAGGGAGCTCGTTAAAACTGATCACAGGCTCCATTCCCATCAAGCTGATGCAGAAGGGCCAGGGAGGAGCTGCTGCTGCTGCTGCTGCTGCAGGCAGACTACCTTCTGTTGCTGCAGCATTTGCAGTGTGCATTGGAGGAAGGAGCTTTCCCGTGCATGCCAGACCTTTGGTCACACCGAGCGTAACAATCACCCCTGAAGCATTCGCACGAATGAGTAAGACCAGCTTCCCATCATCCCCCCCAAAAAAATAATCAGGGGTTATTCTGCACATTTCCAGACCCCAGTGCCATTGCTCCTCAGCCTTTTGGCTATCAAGTTCAGACCCCAATGCCAATTCATGATACCATTCAACGGAGCACCGTGGTGCCTCCAGGCTCCAGGCAGTGCCTCAGTGGCTGGTGAAGAATGGCGATCAGCCCAGTGCCACTCCAAGGAGCTCTCACAGGGAACCCCCAATACTCAAAAAAGTGATTTCAGGGCTGACAGGATGGCACAGTGGGCAAGGCACTTGCTTGCAAACCTGCACCCAGAGTAATCCCCGGAAGACTGCATGGTGGAAGGATATGACTGACCCTCAAAAGTTGTCCTCTGAACTCTACCATGCGCGTGACATGCATGTGTGCCCCTTTCTCTGGATCAAATAAATAAATAAATTTTTAAGTTTTCTTTTTATTCAATTGTGCGTGTGTGCGTGTGTGTGTGTGTGTGTGTGTGTGTGTGTGTGTGTGTGTGTGTGTAGAACTACGAACCACCACGGACACCTCCACCTCCTCCTTGTTTACTCTGCCCCGGGATTCACAGACTCCGCCCTACCAGGACCGGAAATGCAGGTCTAGGATCCGAATTCAGGGCCTTCTGCCTTCAAGGCAGAGGCTTAACCCCTGAGCCACCTCTCCAGCCCCAAATAAATAAATAAATTTTTAAAAAGTGATTTGAGAGTGTGATGGAGTGACATGAAGCAAACAAGCTAGCCAGGGTAATAGCAGAGGTGGAAGTGTCAGGTTGGGAGAGCAGGGAGCCTTTGCAAAGGGAAGGAGTTGAAGCTACGGCTTGAAATGAACTAGACCTTCAGGATTTGAGACAAGATCACCCCTAACAAGTGTTACACTCAAGTCTGTAAAACAAGTGAGATTATTAAAGATGACCAAGTGTTGCAGAGCAGAGTAAACAGTTTGCACAAAAATTCCTGGGGCAGGAATGAGCTTGGCATGTGTGAGGAGCAGGAAGCAGATGAGGTCACAGTGTGTGCAGCAGTCCTGTGTTTCCAAGCTCTGGATCTGTTACCTTATAGCAGCTCATGATGTAAAGAGGAAAGAGTGTTCATTCTCGTTGACTTAGGACTGAATCAAGTTCCTTACCAAGTAGCAGAGTCCTTGTAACAAAGCTTTTGCTATTGGTGATTAGAAGACCCAGTAGCCGGATATTGTATTAAAAAAAAAAAAAAAAAGTCCAACGGGCTGGAGAGATAGCTCAGCTCAGGAGTTAAGCACCTGCCTCACAAGCAGAAGGTCCTCAGTTCGAACCCGGGTCCCATGTTAAAAAAAAAAAAAAAAAAAGCCTGGCAGAAATGGCAGCCTGTAGTTCTGGTCCTGGGAGGTGGAGCCAGGGAAACTCCAGAGCAAAGCAACTACGAAGTAGAAACAATCCAGGATGATTCCCAAAGTCATCCTTGGGCTTCCACGGGCACACACAGTGCCTTTTAATATACATAATCTCTCTCTCACACACACACAGACATGCCAAAAAAAAAGTGCAGTTGGAGAGGGGCCAAGGGGACAGGGCTGGTAAGTTTGCCATCTCTCATGTGCCATTAGGTTCCTTATTAAAAGGTGGTTCTCCCTCTGGGGACAGGTTAGGGCCTGAGATTCAGAATTCCGACAAGCTCCCAGGAACTGTCACTCCAGCTGGGCCATGAGCCACACTTCGCGTAACAAGGTCTCAGGTCACTGTGGATGCTGACCCTACCTGTTGGGTCAGTATTAAGGGAAGGATGTGAATCATTTTATATTCTGGCTACTTGGCCAGGTAGACTGTGTCCTTGGAACTAACCTCTCCCAACCTCGGCCAGCTATGCAGTATCAGAGGCTGAAGTCTTTTTAGACACTGATAAAGCCTGGGGAGCCCATGGCAGGGATCGCCCATCCCCCACAGGCAGAGTCCTGGCTGGTGTAAAAAAAAAAAAAATCCCTCCTTTGTCTTAGGAGCAGCCTGGGTCGGGCCATACATACTGATGATGGCGGCATATTGGTTCCCTGCCACTCTGATTTACGCGCAGGAGGTGCTCATCAATTCCAATAGGGAACTTGTTGAGTTATTTTAGGTTTCAGTTTTGATAGCAAAAACCAACTCCACGAAGCCAGCATTTCTCTCCATAGTCGTTTCCAAGGATGGCTTAGCTGCCTTACCGTTTCTAGCTAACCAGATCTCATCCTCTTGGGGTCTCAGAGCTGCCATCCCTCCCCCAGTCTGGTCCTGTGGGCTGGGGCTTTGACCCTGGAGGACACCCATGAAGATTTACCCCAGTGGGGAGGGGAGTTCACATAGATTTTGAGAACAGCTGACTTTCTTTTAGCAGCAGGAATGGATTGCGCTGGCCACAGTCACCCAGAGATACAGACAACTGGCAGGACTTGATCTAGGGGATCTTTCATGGTACCCAGCCCCAGGATATGAGTAGAGCCCACCTCCAAAAAGAAACCAACTGGGATGCAGTCACAGCTCCCCTCTTACCTTCTTTCCCCTAGCTCCTTTATATACAATAAACCTAGAGCTACTGTTCGCCTCCCCAACCACACTATCCCACATACACAGTTCGACTCCTGTCTGATAAGCAGCCTGCCAAAGGACTTAGAGAACCTGTCACGGAAGATGCCTGAGCGGAGGCTCTTTATCAATTACCCTGGGCCCTCTTAGCTGTCAGAGGCCCACCTGGTCCAGCTGTTCAGAACATACCCATACATTCCAGGCAAACCCGATACTAATTTGCCAGTAAACGGCACGTGAATACCAAGTGCACAGAAACTCTTGGCAAACACTCCTGCTTTTCCAGTGACATCTTGAAGGTCCAGCAAAGACTGGGAGGTGCTGACAGAGCATCCAGCTCTCGCCTGTCGTCGAGATGATCCCTGGGGGTAAATGAACAAAAATGACTGAGCCGGGCTACGTATTCAGTCCAACAAACACGTATGGAGCTGCAAGAAGGAACTTTGCCAATCACTTAAGGAGAAACAAAGATGTATAAGGTGTAGTCCTGAATTCAAGAGGGCTGAAATCTATTATAATTGAGCCCGCACACATAGCCACAGATATCCGATTCGTAAAATAGAACATAATAAACTCTACGTGAAACTATGGCTTGGAGCCGGGTAGGAAAGGAGATGAGTTCTAATGTAAGAAGTCTGAAACATTCTCCTGGAAGTGGAGAGGGGACGATGAATCTAGTTAGCTCACGGAAAAAGACAGAATTTCAACCAGGCGAGATCACTACTGTCAATTAAGTTTTTCCTGCGTATTAGACTCAGTGCTAAGCACTTTACAAAGGTTCGCTTCTTTGATCGAATCTTTGCAATGTGAGGTAAGTGCTCAGGTTATACTCCCACCTCACAGTTGAAACTGTGAGACCCAGCAAGGCCAGGTAAGCTGCCTCAAGCCAGGAGCTAGTGTACGGGAAGCTGGGGATTTGAACCCAGGCAGCCTAGAGCCAGTGCCGCAGCTGTTAAGTATGAAAGGCTTTCGCCTTTGTGCATAAGACATATCACTCTCATGTTTAAGTCACTAATCAACTCTGTTGAGCTTTGTTAGAGGCAGAGTAAGCACCAAGGGCCTACTGAAGATGTTTGTTTATTTCTCACAGCGGGCTTTTGAGCCACCTAATCAGTGGCGCCCTGGATGAGACCTTAAACGGCTGCAGCGGGCCTCCTGGAAGCTTGGGAATAAGGAGGAAGCTCTTCAGGGCACTCTGCCCAGAGGCCTGTGTCTCCCCGAGGGCTTGACATCTGTCCCTGCCTGTCTCTAGGGGCCCTGGGATATAAGGACCCCCACACCAGGGTCTTGGCTGGTCTCTCTCTCCTGGCTTCTCTGCTCAAGAGGGCCCTGGGGCAACTCTGCCAGGGGCTTCCTTCTATGGGTGGGAAAGAGGTGAGAGAGTGTGCGGGATGCCAATCCAGCCATCCCCCTGCTCCCTGGGGTTGGTAGGGGACCTCAGATGGTGCCCAGGTCTGTCGGGAAGTATGCCAAAGAAATGTGGTTGACAGTGTTGGCAGGCAACGACATCACACATGTCGACGAAACCTCCCTGTGGTCTCCAGGAAGGATCTGGGACTTCATCCTGATTTGGGTCAAAGTCCCAAAGGTTAATCTTCTTCCTCCCTTGGATGCCAAGTTGACAGCATCTTCCGGTTCCTCCTCCCTGCCCCTCAAAAATAGAAAGAAAGGGGTCTGCCAGGCCCCTCCATCTCACGCACAGAAATCTTAGTATCCAGGCGCGAATGACTCAAGGTCCCAAGCCTTCTGAGCCCTCCACCAGTAGACAGGTGGGGACAGCCGCGGGTCTCCCCATCCCTCCCCCTCCCTTGCTCAGCGACCAGAGCGAGGAGGGCGGGCGAGGCGGATGCATCAACCACACCAGCCCTTTCTCTGTCCTGGGATTGGTCCAGACGCGTTTTGTGTTAAATGCCGACATATAAATTTGCAGACGTTCCTTGTGAGCAAATTGGATTCCTTCACAGGGCCCTTAAGTGCTGCCATTTAGCCAGATTTAACGGTAGGCTCTGGCCCCCGCCACCCCCGTGGGCTGACCCTCCACGGTCCCCGGGAATCGATCCCGGGCCGCCCGCCGCCCAGACAGCCAGAGGCTCTGAGCGCAGCAGCCCGGCCCGGGCCGCGCTTCCCGCGCAGTCTCGGCTTCCTCCCCGCCGGCCCCGCGTTCTCTCCCTCTCTTCCCTCCCCGGCCTCCCGCTCCCTTTCTCCCCAACGTCTCCCGCCCGCCGCCTTCCCCTCTTCCCCTCCAGCCTCTCCCTCCTCCTGTCTGCGCCGTGGCAGCTGCTTCCAATGCAGCGAGATGCGCCAATTCATTCAGCCTCGCAGACTCTTTAAGGTCGTTACTAAATATATCAAGCAGAAGAAAAGGGTCCTTTTTTTTCCTATCTCTGAGCAGGGAGCGTAAATGCCGGCCTTAGGATCGGAGCTCGTGCTCCTTGATCCCGAAGGGGAGGCGGCTGCAGAGCAGCCGGGATCCTGAGCCCAGAGCCACAGCTCCTGCAGAGGCAGGGGTGACCCCAGAACTGGGGCAGGAGTGTGTGTGTGTATAAGGGGGTGCCAGGGGACTCCGAGGAATTAGACATGAAATACACTTTTTATCTTCAAGGAGTTAAGCCACTCCGGAGACTCCAAGAAGAAAACAATTTAAACAATCTCTTCCAGAGCGATTTCTCCCCCTTCAGATGAAATTTTTTTCTTTTTCTTTTTTTCTTTCTTCCTCTTTTTTTTTCTTTTTTGAAATTGAAAAGTTTTGAAAGAGGTCGAGGTGCCAAGTCCTGGAGACAGAATTCTATTCCGATGCTATAAGCGATGTAGTCTGTTTTCTTTTTCTTTCTTTTTTTTTTTTTTCCCTTGAGTTGTAGGCAGGTGACCTTGCAGCCAGAGCACCAACCCAAGGTGCTGAACACAAAGGCATCAGACTTCCGTGTTGTGCTCAGAAATGTATTACAGAGTTAGTGGCCTGTTACACAGCAGGAGGTGCCTGGCAGAGACTGCTCATGGGTCCTGGCTTGGTGGCAGCCTCTTCCTCAATCTAGGTCTCCCTGCCACACACTGCCACACGATTCCTGGATGGCTTAGAGATTTCTCTTCCCTTATGTGTAGGCAGAGCTGGCTGGGTGAGACTTAGGGAAACACCTCCTCCATGCAAAAATATCTCCTGCCTGTGCTATGCAGCTCTGTGGTCTAGAAGTTCTTTGAAGGGTGAGTTATAACTTAAGTGATCCGTTATGGCTCATCTTAAACTCAAAAGTGACGAAATCATGGGAGAGGTGCAGGGTGGTCATCTGTAACCTTCAGGAAGGGAGGACATGGGATTTTTACAGGATGATGCTGTGGTTTCCTCTCCAGGCGCTGAGCACTCTCATATAATGGTGGAATTCTCCAACCTTATGTTGGGAAGTTGTGAACCACTAACCCTTATCGTTTTCTGTTGACTTCCAAATGAGGGCCAGGAGGACAAAGAAGAAAGGAAGACTGGGCACAAAGGCATTTTAAGTAACTAACTGAAGGGAAGATTTAGTGGCAGTGGTTAGAAAGGAGACTTTAAGTAGAGCAGAACATTCTAGAAAAGTTGTCCCCAAGACAGAAGTCTGAAAGGAACTTAAAACGGAGCACAGTCCACCCCATCAGATGCCTCAGAAAGCTCAGCAAAGACTGAGACATGTTCAAGGAAATTGGAAATCAGTGAGTTGGTGGCTTGGACCAGCCAGGCTGGAAGGCAAGATAATGCAGACAGGAAGCACAGAGCACTCCTGGGATTCTCTGGCAGATGCGGGGGACTCGGCTACTCTGGTTCCGGTGGGAAGTGAGCAGGAAGCCTTCCCAAGGGAGTCCATTTTTGAGATGGGCAGTTGAAAGATAAGTAGGAATTCAACTGGCAGACGATGAGAGGCCCAGGGAGGGCACCCAGGCAGGAAGAGGAGCATTTCCATGGAGATGGCAGCCCTGGGAGACCATGTTGTGTTGGAGTTCCCGGATAATCTGCTGGAGTGTGGATTGTGGGAGGTTGAGAGCCGGAGGCGGGGCCACAGGATATGGGACTGAGGAAATGGCACGTTACCCTGCCAGGCAATCAACAGCCACCAAGAGAGATTTTTAGTGTACCACTTTTTCTGATTCTTGAAAGTTACACAAGCTCATTATAGAAATTCCTTAAAAATATGGAAAGCTATGAAGATACACAAATACATAATTACCGCTAACATTTTTGTCATATTGCTTCCTTCAGTCTTTTTTTCCAATATGCTTTCATTAAACCAGAGACATCCTCATTTGAAAGCACATCGTGTCTTTTATGCCACTGAGAATGTGCAATTGTACTTGATACAGCCTCCTTAGCAGAGATTGAGACCTTCTTGTTTTAGCTATGCGAAATCGTGGGTGGGTCTGTGTGTTAGAACTGATGAGATAAGGCTATGTATTTTTTTTTTCCTCAAATGAGTTCTATTTCACATTTTCTATTTCTTTATTCGGAATTATATTGCGAGAATTCTAAAATTACAAAGTACGTATCAAAATGGTTTTTAACAGCTGCGTAACACTCCATTCCGTGGATATTCCACAATCTACACAACCATTTCCCAATTGATGGAGACTAGCTGATTTCTTTTTCACTGTCACATATGGTATCTCGGTGAACATGGCGTGCATAAGCTTTTAAAAAAATTTCACTCAGATAAATGTGTCCTACAAGCTAAACATTGATTATAGTATATAATAAGACTGACCTTTGAAAAACGTATGTTAACACTTTCTCTCACACTGAGGTATATATAATAAACTGTTTGGTGGACTTTGCTGTAGCTTTGTGTTCAATCCTGAACCTGTTTTTAAAAGCCGTGGTAAACCACACATAAAGCAAAGTTTACTGTCTAAACCATTTGCCAGTGTAATTCAATGGCACTAAATACATGCGCGCTGTTCAGATACTATCAGCGCCACTATCCCTAAACTCCCTTCATCTTTCCAGACTGAAACTGCGCCGGTTAATCAATAACTCATCACTCCCTTCCCAGTCTCAGACAGTCACCCTTCTAAGTCTGTCTCTGTGAATCTGACTGTCCGGGGTACCTGCTGTCTGTATACTTACACAGCATTGACCCTTTGGCAACAGGCTTATTTCACTATGTAAAATGTCCTCAAGGTTCCTCCATGTTGTGGTATATATCATAATTGCCTTCCTTTTTAAGGCTGAGTAACGTTACATGGTGTGAATAAAACACAATTTTTTTTAGCCACTTATTCTTCCATCGGCCAGCACAAGCTTCTGTCCGAATGTAGGCTGTCTGTCTAGAATAGATAGCTAGTTGCCAATCAAAAGGTATAAAAGAAAGTTTAGACTCTTGATACCTATTGCCCAATTGCTTTCTAGAAAGTTTTTACCAAGTCCTTTTTACATGATAGTACCTCTCTTTCTATGTTTAAGTGTGCATGTCAGCGTTCGATATTATCTAATTTATTTTCATTACTTTGATACAAGAAATGTAACGTGTCATTTTTTAATATACATTTCTTTGAGCATTCCTAATGAAAGTGAACGCTTTTTTTAATATCTTCATTAGCTGGAGTGTTGTTTCCTCTCTATAAATTCTTTTCTCGTGTCCTCTGATCTCTTTCTTATTGAAGATGTAACGTTTTAGTTATTGCACTAGAGCTACTCCTGATATAGATGAATGATTAGTGCAGCAATCGCCTGTATGCTTGTAGTGTCTCCTGTCTGTGCCGGGCACTGCAGAGGCAAAGGAAACATCGCCACCATAAGACAGAAACCTCTCCCCTGGTGGAGGGTACATCCTGGTGAAGGAGAAAGACCAACAACATGTGTGACGGTTGGGTGGTGTGCCTGCTCCGCAGAAAAACCGAAATGAGGAAGGAACTGAGGGGATATTCTCTGATAAGTCTGGACAGAGAGGATCCCTGTGGCTATCTAGAGATAGCGCCTGAGGCAAAAGCTGCAGCCTGGAAAAAAAAAAATCCCTAAGGCAGAAACAGGAGCATCTCAACTAGTGCAGTGTGGAGGAGGGGAAGGGGAGGGGAGGGGAGGGGAGGGGAGGGGAGGGGAGGGGAGGGGAGGGGAGGGGAGGGGAGGAGAGAGAAAAGGAGGGAGGGGAGGGGAGAGAAAAGGAGGGAGGGGAGGGGAGAGAAAGGGAAGGGAGGGGAGAGAAAGAGAAGGGAGGGGAGGGGAGAGAAAGGGAGGGGAGGGGAGGAGAGAGAAAGGGAGGGGAGGGGAGGGGAGAGAAAGGGAGGGGAGGGGAGGGGAGAGGAGGGGAGGGGAGGGGAGGGAAATGGAGGGGAGGGGAGAGAGAACAAGATCTCGGCAACACCAGATGCACAGATCATGCAGGGTAGCCTCCTAATTGATTTCTGCTGCTATCACAGAATCCTTGAGACTGGGTGGTTGATAAAGAAAAGAAGTTTGGTTTGGTTCCCTGAAAGGTGGCTTCATCTGGTGAGGGTCTCAAAACTGTTTCATTCATGACAGAAAGCAAAAAAGGCAAATAGGTACAGAGATAGAGACTTAACACCAATTCCAGCCCCGCTCCATGGCAGCCCACTCTTCTGGCAACTAACCCAGCCTTTAGTCCCTCTTAGTGATCTAACCACTGTCCACAGGCCCCACCTCCCCAGCCTAGCACAAGGACAAACAAACACACTTCAACCTGAGTTTTGGAGGAGTTTCGGAGGGTGCAAACCATCTTCAATCCTGTCAGGGAGGCTCCTCAAACTTGGGCTGCTTTTTTTTTTTTTTCCGTAGCGAAGAAGCCCAGTAGGGGAGAGATCTTTAAGCCAAGGGGTGACTCATGCTTTAAAAGCATTGCTCTGGTTTTCAGGTTGAAAATAGACTGGAGGAAGGAAAGGGAAGCCGGGAGAACTCTTGGGAATCTGAAGTCTAGCTGAAGATGGTGAGGCCCAGACCTGGGTTAGCATCCTAAGAGAAGCAGCCAAGAGAAGCAGCCAGAGCCAAGAGAAGCAGCCAGAGAAGCAGCAAGGTTGCTGATAGATTTGCTAATACTGCAGGAGGGGCGAAGGACGAGTGGAGTTCAGACTTTTGGCCCCAGCACCTGGAAGTCAGAAGTTGAAGAAGGAAAGACAGCAAAAGTAGATCTAGATGGGCGATTGGGAACTCGGTTTTTGACAAGTTAAGTTTGAAATGTCTATTAAACATTCAGGAGCAATGTCGAGTAGGCAGCTGGATATATATGAGTGTGGAGTTCAGGAAAGAGGTCTGGGGGGTAGAGATATAAATTTAAGAGTTGTCAGTGTGTAGCTGGTATTTAAAGCCCTGGTACTGTGTGAGGTCATCAGGGAGGGAGACTGAAGGGAAGGAGCAGGAATGCCCAGTGACAGCCTGCCACCAACCTCAAGAGAGATTTGGACCTTGGGCGGTTTGGAAACGCCAAGAGGTACCAAGCTGGGAGTGGCACGGGTGGGTAGAAAAGACCTCGTGTCAGATCAATGGCTTAATGGAGTCACCGAGGTTTATCCCGTCTCTTCTGAGCAGAGAAATTCTGAGCCTTTCCTATCAGAGCTCCCCAGCAGGCAATGGTTAATAGCTCAGATTTCCATGGTTACGTTTGACCAAAGATCAGCTCTTTAATCTCAAGACTCATCACCAACAGGGCGGAGCACGTTGGCAGCCCTTTGATACCGGCAGGGGAAAAAAAATGCAGACTTGGGAGAAAGAAAGAGAAAGGGAGGGCAAAGGGGGTTCAACAGAAGGCTGGGGGCCACGCTGTCAGCCTGTCCCTACCTGCCAGCCCCGTCTCTTACATTTAAGAGATTTAAGTGATTGTTAAGGAGCTACAGGAGAAAGGAGCATCAAACGCCTCGAGAGCCTTGAGTGCTTTGTTGGTCTATTTTTTCCTGGCGTCCAAGTCCTCTGAGCCAAGATATTCCAGAACCTTCCCCTGCTCCAATGAGAATATTCACTTTCAATGGTGATTATGTTCTGAGATTGGCGCTGGAATGGAATAGCTGTGGGGGCTCAGAAGGGATATTCACCAATACATAATTCTCACCTGCAGCTCAGAGATGCAGCCATGCTAAGACTGACCATATAATTTGTTATCCAATCCAGGCTGCTTTTGACATGCTCAGAGCAGCAGACATCAATGGAGAGTGTCCCCAGCAAACTGCGATGTTGAAACCATCAGAGGGGTTCCACGTGGAGTTGAGAAATTTCAGGATCAGTATCACCTAGGGACATGTTCTAAAATTCAAATCAAGACTGTCTGAGCAGGTCTTCAGATGGCTCAAAGTCTTTGGGAATAGAATCCACAGCCTACACTTCCTTACGCATGTGTGCGTGAGCAAGCGTGTGAGCTCATTTGCGTGGGGATGGGTACACACGTGTTCATTGTGCAGACCTGGAGACAACCTTGGTATCAGCCTCAGAGTCATGATCCACCTCCTCTAATGACAGGGTTACCGTCGGCCTGGACCTCACGAGCTAGACAAAACTGGCTGGCCAGTGAACCCCAGGTCTCCCCCTGTCTGCTGGGATCGTAGAAGTGCATCACCACACAGTACCACCTTTTACATGGGTTCTGGAGTACAAACTTGGGTCCTCAAGCTTATGAAACAAACGCTTTACTGACTGAGCTAATGCCCCCCCCACCCAAGATCTCATAGCTTACATTTTTAGCAAACTTCCCCTAATGAATTCTCTGTGTCCCTATGTCCCTGCCCCCCCTTTGCAGATGACTCATGGGCAAGACTTTAGCAAATGTGCCAATTAATTATAGATGCAAACTTGACAATTGAAAGCTGAGCCTTTGGGCATATCTATGTAGAATTAATAGTTAGGGCAAGCCCTGAACAAACTATGTGGATTATCTAATTGCTGTGGGTTTTAAATTAGATATAGATTATATATCTATATTAGATATATAATTAGATATATCTAATTATAGATATATCTACGCCATAGATATATCTATGCCATAATAGATATATAATTAGATATAATTAGATATAATCTAATATATAATCTAATTATATATCTATATGAATTAGATCCAACCTATAGTGGGAGGACCATTCCTTGGGCATGTGGGTAAGATAGAGATTGGTTGGAAATTGGCATACTGGTGACTGGCAAGAGAGAAAGTATACCCCCTCTCTCTGCTTTTTGTGTGAACGTGGCGTGGCTGGTTCCCTGGACTCTTGACGTTGGTGTGAACCATCCGGGCGTGCTGATAAAGTGTGACTAAGAATCGCAAGCAAGAATAAACCTCCTGCTCCCTAAGTTGTTTTGGTCACGTGTTTCTGTCAGCACTGGAGAGCAACAAGGGAGAACCGCTGGCTGAGGACCGGCTCCCTGCAGGGACCACCCTGTGTTTGCGATACACCATCAACCCAGGCAGCTCCTGTGCTCAGGACGGTCTATTCCTCGTTTCCTTCTCTTGGGCTCTCGGCTGCCCCACTTTCCTTGACTAGACCCTGTGCAATGGCAGTAAAACACAGAAGTGTCCCCTCGGCCTGTACATACCCAAGGCTCTTAGAAGGACAGCAGGATTAACTCCGAGGTGCCAGCACCCTGGCAAGGTCCCTCCTGTAAGCCAGCCACTTTCTCCTTTCATGATCCATTCTGCCTGTCAACTGTGGATTTAAAACCCTTGTGAGTGTCATTTATATTTTAAGCCTGTTTTCTCTCCTTGGATTACAAATGCCTGTAAATTTCCCACCTGTTGACAGTGCTTCCTTCATTCCTTCTTAAATGTCAGTTTTCTACCCTCGTACAGATCTGAGATGTTTGAAAGCTAGAAGACCATGAATCCCCCTGGGATGCTGTGTATACCTTATGCATACCTTTCCTTGTATGGCACTTCTGTCTCAATCAACATAGGTTTGGAAGGGACCTTGAATATAATAGCTAAACTGAACTTACTTTTCCAATTCTGCCCACAGCTCCTCCCTTACCTTGTACATTCCCAGCCTACTTGAAAGCAAGAGTGACAAGAGACCAGCTTCCTTAAAGCCACCAGCTCTGCCTTAGCAGAATTCCTGTTTATGCTATTTGAAAATCAGTCTCTCGGGATGGAGAGATGGCTCAGGAATTAAGGCTGTGCCTCAAAAGCAGAAAGTCTTGAGTTTGGGTCCCAGATCCCACATAAAAAACGCCAGGGAGAAATGGTGGCTTGCACTTCCGGCTCTAGTGGATGGAGCCTGGGAAATCCCAGAGTGAAGCAAAAGGAGACAAAAAATCATCCAGGATGATTCCTGAAGTCATCTTTGGTCTTCCACAGGGACACACGGTACTCTCTGATACACACAGAGAGAGAGAGAGAGAGAGAGAGAGACAGACAGACAGACAGACAGAGACAGAGATACAGAGAGACAAAGAGAGAGAGAGACAGACAGAGAACCTTAAAAAGAGAGAAAAGAAAATTAGTCTCCCCTGGAACATATAACCTGCTTAGGTGGTATAGAGTTGGACAACTGGAGAAACCAGTGTGATCTCTTTTTTAGTGTAATATAGACACAGATGTTACCTGTAACAATATTTAGGCATAATATGTCTAAATATGTGAATATGCAAGCCAATTAATATAATATAATATAATATAATATAATATAATATAATATAATATAATATAATATAATTAATGTAATGTAATGTAATGTAATATATATGGTTCCTAGCTCTGTCATCACAGTGACCCTAACAGCATATGACACCCAGTAACAACAAGTGTACCTGGCCCCCAGATCTTGGTCTTTAATACCATCCTTCAATATAAGAACCAAGGCTTGTTGGAGAAATGACTGAATCTAGGACTGGGACAGGAAACACACAGGATGAGCCCGCAGCATATGGAAGTGGCAGAAGTAAGGAAGTGCTTTAAAAACACACAGGATGGAGCACGTCAGGGAGACACCAGCGTCAAAAGAAGAGCTGGAGGAGACACCCAAAGAGCTCCCGGGAACTAGTATTGGATTATCACCAACGAGTAAAATAAATATCAATGAATCTCTACCGATATAAATAAATGATTGCATAAATAAATAAATCGGGAGAATAGATAAATTTCCTGTGTAGAAGAATCCCAAATAATTCATGGGGTCCTCCATCCATAAACAGGTGGAGCATAACTCCCCAATCCTTGGGCTTTGGCTTGGGCGCCACAGGGGACTTCCCCTAAAGTGAGATTACAGGGGAGGGTGGGACCACACAGTGGAGAAACCTGGCACATGACACCTCAGCCACGTGATAAAGCCTCAAGAGGATGGAGGTCACACTGGTGGCATGAATGTTTGACGTGAAGTGGTCATCCTCCCTACAACTCCGTAACCCCAGTCTATCCAGGAGAAGACCACTGGGGGACGTTCCTCAGAACACCTGCCCAGTACCCAGTTGCTCAGGTCATTGAAGCCAAGGAACATAAGCTTCTGTGATGGCCACCAGGAGATAAGGAGACGTGACAACTGAATGTGTTCTAACATGATATTTCCGACGGGATCCTGAAGACACTGGGTAGAGACTAAGGAAATCTGAATAAAGTGGAGACGTTAGTCAATAATCATGGCTCGATATTGGTTCGGTAATTATGACAAATGTAGCATGCTGAGGGAGAATATTAATGATAGGGGAAGCTGGATATGGCATGTATGGGAACCCTCTGTAACATGTTGGCAATCTTTCTATATAAATCTAAAACCATCCTAGTCTAAAATGTTTATTTTCAGAAGAAAATCAGTCTTCCTTGCCACTGTACTGACCTTGACTCTGCTCCAGGTCCAAAACAATCAAGAAATGACCTTGAGTGTGTATGTTCTTCACTTTCCATTACTGCGCAAGTAAGTGAGACAATTAACTTACTAAGAGATGGGGCTTATTTGACTCCATTGTGGAAGTTCTAATTTATAATCAATTGGTCCCTCCACTTGAACTCTCCTTCTACCATGTGGGCTTCGGGAATTCAAACTCAGGTCACTGTATTTGTCGAGCAGGGGCAATATCCACTGAGCTATCTCATAGCCCTCACTTTGACTATTTGGGAGGCAGGATATCATGATGAGAACAGGTAACAAAGCAAACCCACTCACCTAGTCAACGTCATCAAAGTAGGGTGGAGTCTAAGACTCATGAACCCTTTTAAGGGCCAACTCCCAGCAACCTAAACATCTCCCACTAGGCTCTACCTCCTGTAGATTCCATCAGCTCCCACTACAGTCTCCCTGAGCCTCCTCCTAAAACATGGACCCTGGGGGACACTTAAATCTAAATTATAGCAACAGGCCACCCTGTGTCCCTCAAGGACTGTTCCCAATGGCATCTCTCAAGGTTATCTCTTCTGCATCATCTGTCATCCACACCCCAACTCGGGGCTCTCCATCTCCTTCATCGGATGCTCCAAGTCCTGGCTTCCAGTACTGAATCCAGTACTCCAAGTTAGGTTAGCAGGCCCATCATCATCTTCAGCTCGTATACTTGGGTGTCTGTTGGTATGGACTAAAGTGACTTCAATGACTTTAACTGTGGGAGGCAGTTATTTGCACACTGTTATCTTCATTTCAGGGAGCTAATGTTTTTCAAACGCTCTACTAAAATTAACCTAAGGAATAACTTTCTGCAAAGTTAAGGAGAGCAGACAGAGGTAGGAAGAAGAGAGAAGGAAAGAAGGAAGAAAGGAAGGAAAAAGGAAGGAAGAGAGGGAGGGAGATAAGCAAGGAGGGAGATAAGCAAGGAGGGAGACAAGGAGGGAGGGAGTCAAGGAGGGAGGGAGGAAGAAGGGAGGAAGGAAGGAAGGAAGGAAGGAAGGAAGGAAGGAAGGAAGGAAGGAAGGAAGGAAGGAAGGAAGGAAGGAAGGAAGGAAGGAAGGAAGGAAGGAAGGAGTTTCTGGGAGTACTGGGTATTCCAACACTGGTTTTCAAGAACCACTGGCAACCGTGATGAAAGAGACTTGGTGGGCAGAACCCAAAAGACGGTCTATCCAGTGGTGTTCACTATCGCTTTTGCCGCTCCTTATGTTTAAAATAAGGATAATAATGGACTCTGTAGACTATTATACTACTATGGACAGAGATGCTTGGACCGTGTTTCTGCACACGGTAAGTTCTATGTAAATGTTTGCTATCCCTTCAGTGTTTGTTCTGAATCCAAGCAGAGACCTTCCACCAACCTCGTACTCCCCACTCCAGAGTCTCAAACACTGGCTTCCTCTCCCAGCTTTATGTCATTTACCGGTGTGATGAGCGAGCCCATCGGGGTCCCCTTCCAAGTCATCTGAGTGACTACTGAATGGACGGAGATGAAGGGCAGAGTCTGGTGGCACATGTGATATGGTGATAAAGCCAGGTCTCCTACCAGCTGGGCTGGTGTCAGGCCAAGCAGAATAAAATACCATCCATCTCTGGGCACCAGGATCCTCTCACCGCAAATCATATGACAAGCGCCTCACAAATGCTAATGACCAGCCTCCTTTGGTTCTAAAGACGACCGGTTCAGGAGCATCAGGGTAAATGATGGGCTCAGTAGCTCCCGAAAAAGAAGTTAGAGGTGCTGGCATCAGAACTTAATTAGACACCTGTGCTCTTTATACTTCCTGATAAGGTCAGGCAAATACATTCAGCGTTAATAACATTATCAGCGCTGCGTGGTCCGCAAGGTTTGCCAAAGTCGATACGTCAAGTTTTTGTGGCTGGGAGCATGTGTCTTCTATTCACACTCGGGCTTGTTGCTTACGTGCCAACAGCTGGCGCCACATCTGGAAAGGCTGTTTTCTGCTGTGGTTTCTTTTCTCCTGTGAGTGTTTTATGGGACACTCCACCCCACCTCGATTCTTTCAAGAGAAAGGGTTCATTCATTCATTCTCCAATGGCCTGTCCAGCAGCAGCCCTCTACACTCAGGAGACCCACATGAATAACGCCAACACGCGCTCGACAATGCTGAGACACTTCTGCGTAGAGTCACTGTAAGGGAGCGGGGCGCTTGAGAAAGAGACACCCCGCAGTCACAGAGCGTTATAAATGGGGAGGGTGGAGCGCGTGCTGCCAGCGGATCTGATACGGACCATCTGAGGACTAGCTTTCATGAAGTCACTTAGGGGATCCCCCTAAGCCTCCAGCATCCACACAGCCCCTGGGTCAGCAGTGCAGCCGGCAGGTATTCCTCCTTGTCCTGAGTGAGGAGCAGAGATGCGCTGGACTGCTGTCAGTTCTCTGGATGGAGAATGGAAGGAGGAGCCAGCCGCAAGCCAGATCAAGGAACCCCAAGACACTCAGCAAGTAGACGGAGTACAGAAAGGACATCAGCGTCATGATGTGCATGAGTCTTGGAGACACACACCTGGATTTGAACTCATCCCATATACCACCTGGGGTCCTGAGGCAGCGTCACAACCCCTCTGAACCTCCGTGTTTTCAGCTGGAAAGAAGAATTTTCTAATTATACTTCTCAGGGCTGAGATAACTTAAAAGTATGTGATGCTTACCAAAATGCCTGGAACATTATCAGTGCTCCTTGGCTTACAGGTACTGATCCAAATGGTACCAACACTAAGCATATAATAATCAGCTAAATATTATTCTCCTTTATTAGAGATGTGTGTGTGTGTGTGTGTGTGAGTGAGAGAGAGAGAGAGAGAGAGAGAGAGAGAGAGAGAGAGGTCTATGTGGTACCTAAGCCAGAACCTCATATATCCTAGGCTATTCCTTTACCACTGAGCTATTTCCCTAGCCTTCTTTTTACTTTTTATTTAAGACAGGGTCTTGCTAAATTGACCTTGAACTCTATCTGTAAAACACACTGGCTTGAAACTCCTGATGATCTGCCTCAGCTCCCTGAGAAACGACATCACAGATATGCGCCAATGGGTCCAACCCTGCTTTATTTCCATAGGCGACTAGTAGCCATCAGTTTTCCAAACAAAGGGCATATTGCATGTGGTCACTCAGTATTTACTGTGCTCCTACTATGTACCAGGCTATGCCGACCCCAGAGTTGTTGAGATCTTGTTGTAGAAGGCCATCTTTGGTGACAGAGTACAGGCTAATAGAAGACAGAAAACCATTACGAGCTGATCATCCATGCCAATAGATATTAAAACTGAATATACGTCAGGGGAAGGAGAGATGGTAAAAGTACTTGCCATATGTGCAACAGGACTAGAGTTTAGACCATCAGATTCAAGTAAAATGCTAGCAGATATGGCAAAATGCCTGTATTCCAGCCTGGGAAGGAAATCTCAGAGCAAGCTGGCTAGACAGTCTAGCCCTGTAGGTGAACTCTAGGTTTGATTGGACACTCAACCTCAAAAACCTAAGGTAGAAGGGTAGTCCAGGGTGATTCCCGATATTACCCTCAGGCCTCCACATACACATTCACAGGCATATACACATGCATGTGAACATGAATATACACCTGCAATCACACACATGTGAACATGATTATGCACATGCACATATATATATATACACACACATATATCCCATTGTCATTGTTAGGCACAGATGTTAACTTGATAGTTGAAGGTTTAAGCTCTGGACACATTTGTAGAGAATTAGTGTTTGAGTTAAGCCCAGAACAAACCTGCAAGAGATTGTCTAGCTGATGGAGAAGGTCTGGTCCATGGTAGTAG
This sequence comes from Typhlomys cinereus, assembly GCA_023101885.1. Taxonomy (NCBI): domain Eukaryota; kingdom Metazoa; phylum Chordata; class Mammalia; order Rodentia; family Platacanthomyidae; genus Typhlomys; species Typhlomys cinereus. Next base: position 997,850 of record JALPQD010000222.1, on the reverse strand, counting down.
GACTAGGCCCTAAACAGGTAAATAAAATACTGAGAACTGGAAGTCAGCATCCTTGCATACACTTGGCCAGACATACTGGTCTGGCAAATAAGGATTGTCCCTCTCTCAGCCATTACGTAGAGATGGTGTGGCCAGTTCCCTTGACCCTGATGGTGCATGCTCTCCCATCAAGCTGGACTGAGAACTGTAACCAGATAATTGTAAGAGACAATAAACCCCTTGTTCCCTTAAGCTGTTTGATGGTCAGTTATCAGCAACCATGCAGATGAACTGCAACAACCATATACATGAAAATAGAAAAAAAGAGATTAAACTTTATTTTGCCTCTGTGTGTGTGTGTGTGTGTAAGAGGACATTATGTGTCCCTGTGGAGGACCAAGGGTGATTCTTGGAATCATCCCGGATTTTTGCTTTGCTCTGGGATTTCCCAGACTCCACTCACCAGGGCCAGAAGTTCAGGTCACTGCCATTTTTACATGGGGTGATTCTAAACTCAGGACCTTCTGCTTGTGAGGCAGTCTTAACCCCTGACTCTGGAAAAAGAGATTAAGAAAGAAACTTGAACATACATCAGACTTCTGAACTGGACAGGTGACTGGGTCTCATCTTCAAATTTTCCAAGTCAAAAAGTCTCAGCTGAGACCTGAGAAATATGCACTTTGGAAGAGCTATTTGTGATGCTGGTTCATCCTGTCGGGGGCGACACTTTGAGAGTCACTTTTCCAAGAAGGTCCAGGCTCAGGACATAAGAGGACCAGAAACACTAGAGAGAGTGGGAAAGCTGGTTCCAAGCAAGGGTTGGAGGAACAACCAAGGACCCAGGGATGTGGGGGCTTATTTGCCTCTAGGAAGTCCTGCCTAAAGCAGGCGAGGGCCCCATCTGGTCATCTGACTCTTTAGGGACTCTAGAGTTGTTCATCCCTAAATTTCCTTCATCCCTTTAGGGTAATGTGGGCCTTCCAGCCTTCAGGGAAATAGGGAAGCTGCTTTGACATGGGTCTGGTTGTCGATTTGGAAATAGTCTTGTGATCCAGCTAGGACTGGTTTGCAAGGTGGTCTCTTTACTCTCTATGATTGTCCAGAGAAAGCTTCTCTCTCTCTCTCTCCTTTATTTTTTTCTTTTTTTTTTTCTTCTTCCTGCTGTTCTGTTCCTCACTGGGCGTCGATGGCACCAAGATGTGCGGCTACCGTTCCGCAAGAGTGCCCAAGGTGTGTATTGAATTTCGGTCCCGGATCATTTAATGCACGGTGACAGAGGGAGAGGATGTTGTTTGGATTCATGTGCGACACTCTGTCTTTTCTATTTTCTGTACTGCAAGACCGCAGAGCCTGGCTCTGCAGCTCACCCCTGAATAAGAACTTTGTGGCACCACAGTCTCCCGGTCCCCACGGCATTGCCAGAGCTCTTGTGAAACCCAGTGGAAAATTGGAACATTTACGCAGGTCTTCAGAGCATCGGTTTCATTTAAAGCTTTTCCACAACCCAAGTTGTTACTGAATTAAACATCGAAACAAACAACAATCAATAGCCTAATAAAATTATGCTCTGAAATGTGTCCTTTAATAATGACTGTGAAGCTCTCGGAGAGAGGAACGCGTCTGTGTGCGCCCTAAATGGAGATCAACATTAATTCCTTTACAGCTGCTAGTTTCGAAAAATGTTTCTGGGTGTTTCTTACTGATGCCATGCCCTGCGTTTTTGTGGATCAGAAAGTTCTCCTGTGAGTTGGCTGTGGTCCACCCCTCTTCTCCTTGCTAGGGAAGGCTGCTTTGGATTCATTCAGCTTTTAATATCCGTGCTTTTGCCAGGAGTGTTGATTAAAAACTAGACAGACTCAGCCCTGGCCCTTGTGATCCAAGGTGGGTGTACTGATGGATACAGATGAAGACGAAATCAGCAAGTGCGTAGGCTACACTGCCACGGAGGAGGCGAGCACCTGGTTCCTGAGTTCAGCCATGTTCTAAGGCTTTCTGAAGACAGTGAAAGACATGGAAGCTGTCTTCTGAGAGCTCGTGCTCTAAAAGAGATGCCACTAAGACATAGACATGAAGACACAGGCACTAAATATATATATATATGGAAATTAACTGGCTACCTTTAAGATTAAACCGTAGCCTGGGGTGAGTTGTTTATCACAGGAGTACACAAGGAGAACATGAGGTGTCTCTGTTGAAACAGTAAGAGTCCCGCCCATCTCTACCTGCCCCTTGTTTGTTGGTTTATTTTTTGTTTTTGAAAGGAATCTCATGTAGCTGAGATTACAGGCCTCTACCGCCATGACTACTGTCATGCGGTGCTAGGGCTCAAACCCAGGGCTTTGTGCATGTCAAGCAAGCATTCTACCAACTGAGCTACAAGGGAAGTCTCTTGTCAGCCACCCTCAGGGAAGGAAGAAAGAAGTATAGCTGGGCTTTGGGGTTTGGGATGATAAGGCCTCGCAGAAGTCAATCATGTCTGCGTAATCCTGCGTCTTCCTTGGTCTCTCCTGTCTACACGCACAGTCCCTCCTCTCCGTTTCCTGAGCCTGAGCCCCATGCTGCTTATTTACTGCATATGTTATTTCATTTGATTAAATATATACGTTGAAAAGGTTTAAGCACATACAAATTGGCCAAATAGTATAATGAACTTCCATAATGTTGAACCTTCAACAACATTTTGTCCCGATTATTGAGGTCTCGGTGTGCCATGCTATTCCCTTACTTGTCTGAAGTAACCAAGGAAGAGAAATGGGGTGGAGTGAGGTGGGTTGCTGTCGGAGTAGAAGATGGCATTGCAAGTAAGAGACAAAGAGAAGGTAACACTCAGAGCATCTGTTGACTTTCATTTTCTCCACATGGGCTTTCAAACTGGCAAGACAGAAAGAACAGGTATCTACCGAGAAGCCCAGTCTAAGGCAGGTGAGATGCACATCTGGTCATCTGAACTAAAACACTAAGACAAGGTACAGCTGTGCTCCTAATGATCATGGTGAGTCCAGAAAGAAAGGAAAAAAAACAAGCAGAGAAAACAACTGATAAAATAGTCCAAACAGGAAGGAAAGCAACATTGGACTTAAACATGAAAGAACAGGAACTTGAGGTTTACAAACATGTAAGACACTGTGTGGTATTGCGGGCAAGCTCTAGCTAGTGGAAGATAATTTACACTCAACTACCCTGGTTTCCTCTGGCTGGTGAGCTGGCAGAATATTGTAGACATAGTTTATTTATCTTTATTTTAGAGAAGCAGTTAACAGCATCCCCTTATTTCATCACGCAGAATCCACTGACCTATAAGCCACAGGTAACCATCCTCCTTGCTAGAATCATGTCCCAAAGGTTGATTCAGGAACCGGTAGGAAGGTTCTAACCAGGATCCTGCCTCATTGAACTCATTTTCTTTTCTTTTTTTTTTTTTTTACATTTTTTATTATTATTTCCTCTCATACAAACTTAATAGGTAGACCAGTTCCCTCCCCCCCTCCCCCCAAACCCCCTGCTTCCCCTCCCTCCCTCCCCATCTCCCAGTGCCTCCCCCCCCCAATTCCCAGAGAGTCCTTTATTGTGTTTGCCTAACTCTCCTCTTGGTCCTCCTTTCCGATGACGTACAAGGACCCAGTGGCATTTCCCTGAACTCTTTCTCGTGTTCCCCTTAAGTATAGGAACACTACTGTGGCTGCCAATCCCTTGTCTCCAAGGATCTTGGTGCCTTTAGCCGATGTTAGACTTTGTGAGGTCAATAGTGTGGTGGACATGGCGCAGGGCATGTAAAGTCCTATTATGATTGCTTCAGTCCTAACTAGTGTGGAGACTCTTCAAATCATTGCTCCCCCCATCCTTTTGCTCTTACAATCTTACTGCCCCCTCTTCCACAAATGTCCCTGAGCTTCAGGATGGGGGAAGATTAGGCTGGCCTAGTTCTATGTGGATGATATAGAGTCTCTGAAGTTCTGGATTGTGGTTTGTTGATGATTGAACTCATTTTCATCCCTGACTCAGCTGGGTTTGGAAGGCATACCAGTCAGAATCTTAAATAGCAAGCTAAGACCTGGATGGAAGAATAATGGTTTGACATTTGGAGCGGGACGCTTTATTATGTAAGCCATCCCGATATTTTAGATACACACTTGTGTGTATAGAGACCATCATGGGAAAATGTGCTGTGAAAGAACACGACATACTCAGGCATATATGTAGGTACCCGTCCTTCATTTTTCTGAGTTGGTAACTCGTTTGACTTAGTGAAGATTAGTGGTGGTGTGACAGCTTCCCTTTCCTGCGGAGAAAGGTCGGAGTACGGGCTGCTGCTGACAATAGCTGCACTTTATTGAACATCTGCTATGTGCCAAGCATTCATCAAGCAAAGCAGGCCGTGCAGAAAGGAGTTACATTAGGCCTCAGGCTGCGGTCCTTAGAAAGAGCTGCTGGCAGGGTTGGCCTCTGGCTGACGTCTCGGCTTTGGAGAGAGTCCTCACCATCTCCAGAATGGATACGCTTGGCTCACTGTGCCTAAAGTCTTAATACCAACAACGTGGTCATACCAAACTTTGCTTTCCTTCTGGAAGGCAGGAATCTTGGTGTGTGCTAGGCCTGGGGTGCCTGTGGGACCAGCCCCCCATAAAAAAGAAACCCAGGCCCTGTGTCTCTAATGAGCTTTCCTGGTGGACAGCACTTCACACGTGTTGTCACAACTCGTTGCTGGGGAAATTAAGCGCTGTCTGCGCGCTCCGCAGGGAGAGGATGCTTGGAAGCAATTGCCTGATAACCTCGGCTCCCCCACATACCTCCCCCCTCTGCTCACTTTGCTTCCCATCTTGTGTATACACCTTAGTCATCAGTAGGATTCCAGAATGCTCTTGTGTTGCTATCAAGCCTGGAGTGGTTTTGGGGTTCCTGGTCTACAGGCAAAGATGCCTTATAGCACCTACTTCTTTTTCTGTTTATGTTCTTTTAGGGATTTATTACACGAATATAATAAATTCATGTCATTTTCACCTCTTACTACTCAATCTCCATGCCTTGCTTTTTTCCACTACGAATTTTCTTCTGTCCCCACCGGCCCGCCCTCCCTGCCCGCCCATTCTTGCTCTTTTCTGTCTGTGGCCCACTAGTTCATCTGGGTTACTGTTAATGGCATGTATCGTTTACTCTGTGTGTTGGGGGGGTGTTTAAGAGGGCATTTGAGAATGTGTACCTGTGGAGGCCCAAGCTCTATGTCCTTATTGCTTTTCTCCAGGGTTTCTCAGGCTCCGCCTTCCAGCATCAGAATTCAGGACACCATCATTTCCTCCCAGCATTCTTATGTGGTATCTGGGATTTGAACTCAGGTCCTTTTGCTTTTGAGGCAAAGGCTTTTAACCCCTGAGCCAAATCCCCAGCCTTCACTGACTTCTTGTGGCCATTTCACAGGGAGGATTCATGACTCCTAGACTCCACACTTGACCCCAGGTTACCTCCTAAGGCTGACTGCCTTTGACACTCTGGTCATACAGCATTTCAGTGGCAAGTCCTGCTGTCCCCAGATTTCTGGCATCTCCAGGCTCGCCTCAGTGTCTTCAGGGATGAAATTAAACCACTGAGCGGGTTGTCCGAAGCAACAGGATGGAGAGCGAGCCTTAATTTTCAGGGCCCATGAAACTGCTTCCTGTTCGTTTCCCAGCAAGTCCTCTCTGCCTCTTCATTAGCTGTCCCCTGCAAGACAAGTAGTTGTGTTCTATGGCAAAGAAGGTGTGGCATGCAGCACAAGAAATGTTAGCTGAGACCTGTCTTATCCTGTCAAATAAAGAGGACGTGCTCCAAAACCCAGAGGACTCACCACATCAAAAGCAAACCCACCCATAAACTTTGCGCTCTGGCTGGTAATGGGTTGCCAATGCTACCTTCATTGTCGTGACAAATGTGCCACTGGAGTGATTTGGAGAGGAGATAGGGGAGGACAGGGGGTGAAGGTATGCGGAACTCTCTCCTTCCTGCTCAGTTTTGCTGCAAATCCAAAACAACTCCAACCTGAAATCTATTCTTTTTTTTTTAATAAGGGCACACCAAGCTCTCCCAAATGTGAGTTAGGATGCAGATACTGGAGCATCAAGAGACTGGCATTCTGTGGAAAGAGTGACTAATCTCTAATACACTTCCCCCTCTATACCCGCTTTGTTAAATGCATTGAAATGTCTTTAAGAGAGAAGAAATTGTCCCCTCTCTTTTGCCAACTGGCAAGAGATAGGCTCGTCTCCTCCCCAGCCTCCGAAGGTACAGAATGTCCAGTTCTCTGTGTTCAAACCTCATCCTTCACCTAAGAAGCCCCGAGGCTGAGCGAGCCAGAGGTTTCTGGTAAATGACCCTGCAGTGGACATCTTGTCTCTAACAGCAGCTCTCTCTTGCAAGAGCAGCAACAAGACCCTGGCCAGAGATGGAGGAGGTGAGGACCAAAGAGACTGTGTGGCCCTGGGGGTGCTGTGCCCTGGGGGTGCTGTGCCCTGGGGGTGCTGTAGACATAAAGGGGAAGAGGGCCGTGGAGGACTTGCTTCAGCATCCCAACCTCAAACTCACTTCCACTCAGCACAGGAAGTTGTAATATGTGCTGTCAAATGTCATCTCTTCTTGTTTCCAAGCCTCTTGCCCACTATCGCCCCCCCCAGCCCAAGCAAAGGGGTGTGTCTTTGGTATTTCACTCACCGAACTCAACTTCCTATAATCAGAGCATCTATCACATTCTGATACAGCAGACATAGACAATGTCAGAGGTCAGCCCTGCTGCATCAAAAATACATTCACCTTCAAAGACGAACGTGCAAGGAACGGCCAGGTGATAGGAAAAGTAGAAAAAACTGGTAAGAAGGTGCGCTCAAGGGTCCCAGAAGCCTGGGCTTGAGCTAGGCTCACCCTGCTGTTCAACCAACCTCTGGAGAGTTACCTGACCTCACCAAGCCTTGATTGGTTCGCCAGCGAATGGCAGGCAATAATAGTTTCTACTTTATACAGCGTGAGGCTTAGAGCTATGTGAGCTAGAGGTCAGATAGCTCATAGTAAGTCCTCACTAAATATCAGCTGCTGTCACTTGCTACCATTGTCGATGTTGACAGTGTTGTTGCTAATGCTGTTGGGAGAAGTCCACCTTCTCAAGGGGCCACCATGGAAACCTCTTCGGATGTCACTTTCTGCAATGCATTCTGTTACCTCTCTCCTAATTGTGAGAATCTGCTGTCTCTCACCCAAGCAGAAAGTGCCAGACTTTCTCTCGTCCCAGTGTCTTTAGGAAGCACTGCCTTGTTGTCCTCCAAAAGAAACACTTATTCTCTTCAAATGAGTGCCCTGTTTCTCAGAGTACACTTCCCAGAGAGTTCTCCCTGCCAGCCTTCCCGTGGAGCTCATCTCTGCCACCCTAGTTCACCACCATGCCTCACGGGAAACCGCTGAACTGCACACTAACTTTGTCTCTTCTGCGGGAAATGGAGACTCAGGCCCAAGGAATCTTGTTAGTTTCGTTGTGGTTTGGTGGTAGCAATAGTGAGGGTTTCATTTTACTTAATTATCAATCTCTCTATAGAGAACATTTATGTTTTACAATGAGGATTAGACACTTGATCATAAAGATGCTGAGCATGGACAGCACAAGACCACCAGTCCTACACGAGGACTGTGTCTGGATGGAGCGCACAGCCTTCAGAGAGATGCGCATCCAGCCTGAGCCAGCTCTGTTGCTCTGTAGCTAAATGACCTTCGGGAAGTCGCCTGAGCGCCTACACCTCATCTGTAAAAAGGGATAATAGGTTCATTTGGGGGAACGTGAGAACATGCATATGAAGCTCTTAGCCCGTGCCTGGCAGGCAGCAGGCAGTCAATACATGCTAAGCTGTCATTATGATGCATTCTAAAACTCAATCAGAATCTGTGCTCCAAGCAGCTGTTTGGGAGGAGAGCAGAGAGTTCCGTGTCAATCAGCCTGCCTCCTGGAGCTCACAGGTTGCGTTCAATCTGGAAGCAAGGGTAATTGGGGACCCTTCGCGGAAGCACGCTCACTGCTCTTTGCCACTCGGTTGCCCCTTCCCGTGAATTGCGCTTTGCCACTGAGGTTTCCGTTGCCTGCCATAAGATCATCTAGAAGCCCACAGGTGTTGATAAATAAACCTTTGCAATTATGGAAGGTATCAAGGAAGTCTCAAGTCCCCCCATGGGACCACAGCTTATAAACAGAGGTTATCACAACCTCTTCGGGATCCCGTCCGAGGCCATGGTTACCCTTTTAGATGCATCACTATGCACCCATGCGTGTGACGGGGGCCCTTTGGGCACTGTGTAGATGGCAGCGCCCTCCTCCGTGAACTGGGAAGAGTGACATTGCACATCGATGCCCAGGGCTGCCAGCCATGTTCTCCGCAAGCTCCAGCAAGGGAAGCACAGCTGGACCCAGATGTTCTCAATAAACATTTTCACCAGAAGCCCCAGACTTAGCGTCAGGGGAGCTGAGCAGTGGAAACACGCACAAGCCAGTGAAGACAACAGGGAAATGGCAGCCATTCTTTCCCGAGTGTGTTCCAAGCATTATAGGTGCATTATCTCATTCTGTTCCCCCAAGAGCCCTTTGAGGCAGGGACTGTGGATATTCCCATTGCTCGGCTGAGAATGGGATGCTGGTAACTTGCCCAGGGACACAGAACGGGAAAAGGAGAGCGAGGCAATTCATTCTCCGTATGTCTGACTCCAGAGGCGGGGCTATGCTTTGCAAACTTTATTTTCTCAGTATAACCCTTTGAAGCTGGATGGAACATCTTATAGAAACACCAAACATAGAAGTCAGGTGAGCGGCACTGCTTCTGTGGAAGGTGGTCCAGGGTCCAGAACCCTTCTTGACCTCCTCCTCGGGACTTAGGGATTAGAGGAACTTCTGGGAAGCTCGGGTCCACAGGACAGAGTCCTCAGGATGAGGGTGGCTTCAGAGCCTGTTACGCTCTGTAGAAAGGAACATAAACAAAGGCTCGCTAAGTCCCAGAAGACTCGGAGCCCGAGTACAGAAGCATCTCAAACCCTGATGCTGCTATTGAAGCCTCGCTGTTTTCTGAGGAAAAAGTGTTGATCCGCAGCAGGATGTGGTGGCTGGTGACCTCCCTCTCACCCCCCAAAAAATGCTATGTCTCCATTCTGATCCCTGCAATTTTGGCATATTATCTTTTGTGCCAAAAGATGCAACCGAAATTGTGACCTTGGGAAGAGTTCGAATCAAAGTAGTACGGCCACAAGCCAAGCCATACCTGCAGCTACTGGAAGCTGGGAGAGCCAAGTCACACATGCTCCCCAGAGCATCAGCAAGAAATGCCATTTACTTTCAGATTTCCGGCCTCCAGAACCACGAGAAGACACATGTTTGTTGAGCAGTATGGTCCTTAGTTACAGTAACACAACAGATTAACTGCTCCCCCCTCCCCTGTCCAGGGTGGCCCTGGCCCTCAAACTCCACGCGACACCTCACACAAAGAGGAAGGCATAGGGCGCATGCCAGTGTTCTTAGAACAGACAGTGCCCACAGATGACTGTCTCACGCCTGTATCCAGAAGGGCAAGGTCAGGCAGGAACCCCCTGTGCTCCCTGGCGACCCTCAGAACAGAAGGTCGGCGCCACTCAGGTTCTCTACTTTTCCTCCCAAACCTCGGCTCCAGCAATCACAACGGTGAGTCAGTTATTTGTAACACCCAGATTGTCATTTCTGACAACGGGGCCGCATTTATCTGTGGAGTCTAATGATCGTGCGGACAGGAATCTTATTTGTGCTGTCACATTCCCCTTTATCACCATCTACATCCAGGCCTGTGGGGGGGACTCTCCAGACGAGCAGTCATGCCTCCTAGACCCCGTGCTTGCTGCGAGTCCTCCGCCCGCACTCAGCCGTTTCCGGTGTGGGTTAGATCTGTGCTGTTGCAAAGCAACCAGGAGACTTGAGGGGACCAGGGTCCAGCGTGGCCCTGCTGTGCTGCTGGGCTGCGGAGACGTCCCTCCCTCCCGAGGCTCCTGCACAGCCGCCGAGCCATAGAGACTCTCCAGCCATCTGCCTCTGATTTTCCAGCCACACTCCCCACCCCCAACTCCAGAGTCACAAACATAAAGAAACAGTAACTGGATTTTTTTTTTTTTTTGGCCACTACACCTGCTGAGAGGGTATCACGTGTTCATGCTGCACCCACTGGTATAATTTGGAGAAAGCTCTGCCAAAAGGAATCCCTGGTCTAGTTAAAATAATATGTTAGTTTAAGAGTGAGGGGAAAAGAAGGCATTGTGGGTAGGGGAAAAGAAGTTAGAATGCAGGAACCAAATACAGGCTGACACTTTTGAGCAGAGTGGCCTGGGCTAGGCTTGGGCCTCAGCGTCTCAGTTAAGGTAGGAAGGTAAATGGTTTCCTAACTGGCTCGCAGAGATGATTCCATCAGTGTTGAGAAAGCCAGTGCTGTTCAAGCGCCTACTGGACTGAGATCCTGGGGATGGAAGGCGACGCTCCGCGTCTCTCTGATGTTGACCGGGGGATCAGGACCGGATAACCCACAAGAGACACCGTCCCACTGGAAGACCGCGGCTGGGGACCTACTGCCTCCTGGCCACATTCATGGAGGCTACAAATCAGCAGAGACCTCCAGCCGGATTCCATCACATGCCGCCCATCTCTGCTGGTCACACATTGAATTTCAAACCATGCTGGCCGGTTTCTCTTATCTCTAAGCGTGCTTCTGTTCACGTCTGTCTCTTTCTAAAGGAACTAAATGCACACATCACAAAGAAAAGAAGAACGCTCGCACCGTCCCAAAGGACTGAGCACTGGCGGACAGCGAGCCTTCATCTTGACCCTTGCTGACACGTGAGAATCTGACGTGCATAGAGCTTCCGATGGACAGTCCACATGATCCAAAGAGGAAAAGACTTGAGATAAGTCACTGGCTTCCTGTCTGCCCAGAACAGGGCACTAGGGTGGTTGTTTCTAAGCTGGGTTTACCCCCTGAGTCAGAGAAACCAAAGGTGTTCAGAGTGGGAATTTCTTCAGCTCCAGGACTGGGAAGGATGAAGACAATGTGTTTGTTGTTCTCTACCCCAAGGGAGGACATACATTCACAGTGTGGGAGGGAGACTCAAGTGTATTGTGAGTTGTGAATTAATCAATAATTTCCTTCTGGGTATTCGCACCACGGTTTGCTCTCAGTGTGTTCAACTGAACAGTGTTGCTACAAACACCCAAATGCCTGAGACAGCTTTGTCCAAGTCCTTCTGCCCTGGACTCAGCACACCATGTGTTAACTGGTCCTTAAAGGAGAGAGGGAGGGCCAGGCAATGGACCTCACCCTTTGATGAGCATGAAAGCTGCCTGTCACTCATTTAAAACACGAATCCCTGGACCTTTAATTCAGGCAGGTCAGGTAGCGCTGGCTTAGGGATGTGAGCTTCTCACAACCTCCCAGGGAAGTTTCGAACGTGAACATCCGTAGGCTGTTCTCAGAGACATACTGATCCAGGCCAGCCCTTCTGGTACTTTGATGTGCACATGAGCCCCTCCGCTTAAACACAACCTCTAATGCAAACATCTGGGCAAAGGTCCTGCAAATTGCACCTTTTAAAATAGTTTATTTACTAGAGAGAGAGAGAGAGAGAGAGAGAGAGAGCAGAGAAGTGCATGTGCCAAAGCACACATGTGGAGGTCAGAGAACAACTTTCCAAAATCAGTACTCCCTTCTACCACGTGGTCTCTGGGGATTGAACTCAGGTCCCCAGATTTTCATGCAGGTATCTTTGCCCCCTGAGCTCTGTTGCCAGCCCCCAAATTGCATTTTTTTAGACCTGTTCCAGTGATGCTACCAGCCAGCCCCCACCTTGCACTTTGATTAACAGGAATCTACTCACTGCAATCCAGATTGACCAGCCCTAGCAGGGCTTTTACTCTGGACAGATGATTCAAATCATAAAATGCCTGTTGACCTAATATCTTAGATTATAGACTTGTACCTTTCATTCGCAATTAGCATAACTATTTATCTTAACTGCCAGTCAGGAAGGTAATTTTTATACAGCAAGCACTTTAAAGAAATAAATGTCTCGGTCCAATTTGGTACTTTCTCACTAATACTTAACACACAACATTTTCTCTCCCTAAACTTTAATGCACATTTGCTTCGCCAGCCAGATTCTGATTAGTGTTAATGCATGGCTAAGGGAATTGAAGCCAACTTGGCAACAAAGACCCCTCTGAATGAACACATTTTGTTGTTGGCAGCTCTATATTTTTTTAAAGCGAGAGTCTCTTCTACAACTATTTCCTTCCAATCAAAATGAAGAGCTGAATTCATCAGTTAACACTCCATAGCAACTAGAAGGCTTTTGCTGCTTCCTTCCAGCCATTATTTCTCAAGACACAGCCAGGCGTACCCCATTAGCTGCAGCATGAGAGGGAACACTAGCAGAAACTTGATTTCCCCATTGGGATGGGGTAACTGGGGAAAGGAAACAGTGGAGTCCAGCAAGCAAAACAAATATGCACAAGATGTGGACAGAGCTGCGCAGGTGCAAGCAAGCAATGGAAGACAGGGTCCGACGCCATGAGCGCCGCGTGTCCCGACAGGTTCTGGGGACATGAGCAATGACTTAAATTAGAAACCCCAACAGGCAGTCATCACGGGAATTCCACGGTTGTGAAGAGAGGCCGGCCATGCATACAGCCAGCATCTGGTCCAGGACCTAGGCTGGACAGATCGCCAGGCCTTTTTTGAGTTAAAAATGGCCACCTCCATTCCTCACTGAACTGTAACCAACCGATCCTTGCCTTTGCATGACAATTCTACCCTTCATCAGTCACAAGTTGTGACTCATGTCTAGCATCCTACGTCACCTCGGTATCCAATGTAGGCATCAGGCCAGGCTGGGTTACAACGACCTGGCTCCCAACAAGTGCATCTCCTGCTCCAGATTCCCCCCAACTAGAGAAACTACAGTTGCCTGCTGGCCAGGCCCTTGCACTATTCCTGCCGCCTCCCTTAAGCAGGGCATTCCTGAAGCTCAAAGCGCCTATCAGTCAGCTCCTGCCGAACTGGTAGAAGAGCTAAAGCTCCCTGGAGGTCCCAGGCAGCTGCCTCTGCTGCAGACAATAGCCATTCTTTCTCTCTCTCTCTCTCTCTCTCTCTCTCTCTCTCTCTCTCTCTCTCTCTCTCTGTAAAACCTATAGCTATGTCACAGTTTACATGTATTATCTCATTTGAACTTGAAGTAGAACAAATATTATTAGCCCCACTTTATAGATGAGAAAACTGAAATCTACCAAATATAAGCAGATTATTTATCAAGCCTGTACTTGAGACTAGCAGAATAAAATATGGTCCAGAATTCCGGGAGCTCACAGTCTCCTGTGCTCAAGGCTACCCAGGTCATAATAATAATTCAGCCTTTCAAAAATATTTATTGAGTTCCCATTCTGTGTCTGTCAGACACTGTGTGTGAGAGGGAAGGCTGGCTTGCTAACCGGTGTTTACTGAGCACGTGCCCCAGGTATTGCATTAACCACCTCCTAGATATTGTTTAGATCATCCTTGGCACGGGAGCAGTTGCCAGTGTTCTCAGTTTCGAGGTGCGGAGCTGAGGTCAGATGAGTTGGTGAGTGTCCAGGAACACCCACCCAGCTGGGGAACCGCCACGAACAGCCTCTCTCCTGCCACTCGGTCCTTGCGTTCTGTTTCCAAGTCCAGGACTCCCTCCCTTAGTGTTGACTTCATAGAGTCCATCTTATTAAGGAGCAAGAGCTTCTGCCACCCCTCCCCCAAGCAGCCTCTTTCAGATATGAAGGCTGTGAACACATAACCACAGGATGCGGGCTGCCTCCCAGCTCGGCTACCTGGGTCTCTGCCTGTGCCCTTCTGCCCAAGTTGACATCCTTGTTCTGGCCTCTTTTCACGGATTATCCCAGACTCAGTTTCCTCTGCCATGCAGCGCACCATCCCTCTAGTGATCTGCAAGGCCCTTGGGCAGTCACCCTGCATGCCTGTTCACCATGGCAAATGGCCGAATATCAGCCTTCTCAGTCACTATTCCACTCAGAGGGGAGCCTCAGCCCTCATGGGCCTTTGAGAAGACCATAGTCCTGGAAATTCCTCTCCTCTCTCTCTCTCTCTCTCTCTCTCTCTCTCTCTCTCTCTCTCTGTCTTTCTCTCTCTCTGTCTCTCTCTCTCATCAGTCGTACTTAGTGGCTTTCGCCCCTTGCATCCAACCCACCTTTCCCAGGCACACTGACACACATGTGCAGAGGCCTTAGAGCCTGATTAGACTGTTGCCCAATCTCATGCCCCTTGGCCATGGCCTGGGCCTTTCTGAGCATGTTTGTCTCCGATGACTTGTTCATACCATTGTTTCAAGCGCTGTCCTCCGCCCTCGTAAGGAAACAGCTTCCCTGAAGGAGGTCACCAGTGGCTTCCAAATTGCCTAATCCATTTGTTCACCCAATCCTTGGTCTTTTGGTTACCCTGAAACACCTGGCACTGCTAGCTGCCCCCTCTTCTTTTAAATCTTGCTTTCCTGATTCTTGGCTGGACTCTGCCTACAAAGAACAAAAATCTACCTAAGTTAGTTCAGAGCCTTTGGAAGAATGTTGCAGTGTCACATGGAATCCTAATGTTCTGCGCATGTGCATGTTCACCCACGTTTGTGACACGGCACCTCACTCTATAGCTTGGGCTTACCTGAAGCTGGCATCATAGTCCCTGGCCGGCCTCAAACTTATGACAGTGCTGCTGCTTCTGCCTGCCAAGTGCTGGGTTGCTAGATGTGAGTCGCCTCCTTGGCTTGCACTGTTTTAATTGTTTCCTTTGCCTCACGCACTCAACTACCAGCCGTCGTCCCCAAATCGCACTTCGATATAATTGTACACCCCACTTAAACCCGTTTGTGGCCAGTCCATTTCCTACCAAGGAAAATCTACAATCTTGATATCCCTACGTTCATCTATTTCCAGTATCATCTCATACAACTCAGTATCCCCCAGCCAGTCTACCCATTCCCTAAACAAGTTTTCTGCTGTCAAGCTTGCTTCTTAACCCATATGCACTTCTTTTATAAATGATTATTCACACATCTCTTATTAAAAATCCTACACGTTTCAAGTTCTAGGTCAAACCTACCTTCTGGATAAAGACTTTACTTCAATGGAAATGACTTTGTCTCCTAACACTTAGAACTGGAGTCATTTCTCATGTAACCATACCACGCTAATGCCCTGGGCAGGGAATTACATCCCAGGCCATGTGTATCCATCATGGAATTAACAGTGAGTCCGGCCTAGAAATAGGATCCATGTGGAGGGAGGGAGGTATGAAATCAATGGCTGACTTATCTTTCCTAATATTGAGGACGAGTGAGGAATCCGTTGGCTGCTTGATCCACCTTTGCCTTGAGAGAGGCAGACCATTAGCTTTTCAAGTGGCAGATCCTAGGTACATGCAGCACGCTCCAAGATTTAAGTTGCGATCTAAAGTGTTTTGTGACTAAGCAATTAGGGAACTCCTGAATCCCCAACAAGTGGATCCACCTGCTGGTCGCATGGCTGCTGAGTCAGTGTCTACAGCCAGTCCCGCTGTCTGGAACACAAGCCTGAGGATGGGGCGGGAAGTCAAGAACAAAGCCAATTTCCGGAACCTCAGCAAGCCAGACAGTTGCTCCACGTTCGGCTTGACCTCCTCCTAGGACGTCTGAAAGAAATTAGAAAGACGTTGAGCTGTGTCCAAGGACACAGGAACTCAGTAGTGCCAGAGAAGCTCTTCTTCCCATCAGTAGGCCCTGGGGAGTGTGTTTGCAAAACAGGCCAAATAAGTCACTGTCACTTAGAGACACATCCATCATCCTTCCAGACACATCTCTACCTAATGATGACACACAGCTCCTACTTGAAGGCTGTCAACCACAGGCTCCCAGCTCTTAGCTCTGACATTGCCATGCAACCCAAGCTGAGCCAATCAGAGCTCTTCCTGGGGACTTGTCATGCTGCGACGAGAGAGGAAGCAGCATCTTTCACTCAAGATGGGGCTGGAGCTGGAATGTGCGGCTGGGTTGCTGCCACAGTTCGAGCCTCCTGCAGAGAGGTGGTGTGAGAGAATGAGGCCAACAGACAGAAACAGAAGGAGGAAGGAAGACAAAGCCCTACAGTTCTCGCCTGCCAACTCTCTCTCCCGTCACCTAGAGACCTGGCTACACCCTAGTTGGTCCTGCAGTTTGGAATCTGAGCCAAGAAATTCCTCAGCTACTTCAGCTTGAATATTTGTCACTCATCGTCAAAGACTGGCAGCCTCCATCTGTCCCCCGAATCCCTCCTTCAGCAGCTTACAGAATAGAATGCCTGTTTCCTTTTTCTTGGATACACCGAAGGTATGGGCTCTTCTTTATCACCGTTGCCTTCAACATCAGCCGACATGGTGAGCACCTGGTCAGGTCCCAGCGTTGTCCTGGGAACAGAGGGAGACAGGACCGCTGACAGCAGTCAATGCTTACTGGGTGCCTCCGTGCACACTTGAAATATAAGAAATTCCAAGGGCACCAAGCGCATGCTGAGTGCCGAACATTTTTGGAACAAGGCATAAATCAATCAGTCTGCATGGAGTTTTTACAGAACACAGACACTCATCACTGCAGATTAACCTGACCTTTTAGTACCAAACATCCCTTGCTTGAAAAACTATCCACCCCTCAGGACAAAAGCGTTTTTTCCCTTCATCTTAAAGTTACATTCTTCAGTAAAGCACTCGCTTTGTGGGGTCTCTGTCACCCTGGCCAGCTTCTAAATCAAGATCAAATCTGCTTGCCATTTCAGTCTTGATGCCCTTTTCAAGTTTATCCAATTTACTTCCTGGGACCCCTCATATACTCAGGGCCCTCCCATTACCAAAGCTCCACTTTTCAGAAAATACCTGGCCTCCAGACAGATCCTATTCCAGGATGCAATCTGGGAATTTCCTGTTTGAATGCTTTCCCATATGTTTTCTGGTCCAATTTAACTTCAGTTGCTTTCAAAGAATTAAACATGTAAAAAGAAAACAAAAAAAGAGCATCCCATACATTTCCGAAAAAATCATCTGCACTGAAAGGTGAGCATTCAAAACAGGAAGCATTTAGATTTAGCTGCGTATTATTTACTTTTCTCATCTCTGTGGCCAGCATATCCGACAGCAGTGGCATAAGAAAGGAGATGTTTGTTTTTGCTCACGGTTTCAGGGGGTAACGATCGCTCATAGAAAAGGAAGCCAGGCTGGTAGAGCAACTTGGTCCAGGAGGGATCTTGAAGTGCAGTCTGTTCCATGTTAGCAGAGTGAGAAACCTAGAGCTCGAGGCAGAATCAGAAGCAAACATAACCCTCAAGGCCTGTTCCCTGCCAGCACGCTTCTGCTAGCAAAGCCATGGGCCTCAATCTCCCAAACGGCACCGTCAGCTGGGGACGAAGAGTTTAAAACCATGTCTGTGAAAGATGTTTCACACTCAAACCTTAGCAAGCTAAGAAAAAAAGAGAAAAAAGAGACAGTAGTGTCCGGAATCCCTGGGGTTTTTGGTTCGGTTCGGTTCGGTTCGGTTCGGTTCGGTTCGGTTCGGTTTGGTGTCAGGTTTTTGTTTGTTTGATTTTTGGACGGGGCCTTGCCATGTAACCCAGGCTGGCCTCAAACTTGTGATTCTCTTGACTTGACTTTCTGAATATTGGGAACAGAGACGTATGCCTCCGTGCCTGCCTCCAGAGTTTCTTTTTTAACTAGTCTTTATTATTTGACACTTGCATGCGTAGTGCCCCACTCTGTCCTACTTCCTGCTTTCTCCTTTCCAGCTAATCTCCTTCCTACCTTCATGTCTTTGTGCATGTTCGGCTCACTGGGTTCCATCTGGGATGTCTGTACTGGCAAGTGCCTGAGTACTTGCTGGAGCATGAGGGCTTGTCAGTGGGTAAATCACTGAGTTCCCATGTTTCTTTTTAAAAAATATTTTTATTTATTTTACACCACGCGCGTGCGTGTGTGTATGTGCGTGCGTGTGTGTGTGTGGTGCGTGCGTGTGTGTGTGTGTGTGTGTGTGTGTGTGTGTGTGTGTGTGACAAGGCACTGTGTGTCCCTGTGGAGGATCAAGGGTGACTTCGGGAATCATCCTGGGTTGCTTCTACCTCCTCCTTGCTTCGCTCTGGGATTTCTCAGGCTCCGCCCACCGGAGACCACCTCCACCATATCCACCTGAAGTTTTTACGTGGGATCTGGGATCCAAACTCAGAACCTTCTGCTTGCGAGGCAGAGTCTTAACTCCTAAGCCATCCCTCCAGCCCCCAGTGTTTCTTAATCTGTCCCCCACAAGTTCTGCACAGAACATTAGAGATCAAACTAGCAGCCCAACCAGATCCAGACCTCCGTTGGTCAGACATGCCGGTTGTGGATTCACATGACTCGTCCGGAGAACTTCACTGATTTATGGATAATCCTTTCTCCAACTTTCTAGGGATAAATTTTTCTTTCTCTTAAGTCTGAGGTGATAGCTCATCATTATCTGATTTCTTTCCAAAAATGTAGTGGTGAAAAATGATTTATTATTCCTCCCAAATCTTCCCAACTCTGCGGGTCAGGAATCTCATCCAGGCGCTGCTGGGCAGTTTTTTACTGGACATGACATCAAGGTGTCACTCGCTCTGTTGCTTCTGGTTTCAAGCAGGGTGGGCTGGGCCGAAGGACCGGTTTCCTTTGCTAACCTGTGTGGCGCTTCGGTGCTCTTCCACGGAGCAGCCCTTTATGGTCTCGAGATCATCAGATTAAATACACGGTAACCCGCTTTCCCCAGACAAAGATGAAAACTGCCAGGGCCCTTAAAGAACTGTTCCAACATCACTTGTGCCATGTTCTGCCAGTCAGCGCACAAAGCCATCCCAGACTCAAAGGAGATGAGAAACTGGCTCCACCTGTGATGAATGGACTGACGTGCACTCTGAGGAGAGAGGAAATAATGACGGCCACTTTCAGGGACCAGCTGCCATATCCCTCTTAACACTTAAATCATTCAGAGGACGCATGTGCTTATTCATCTGTTGGCCTTAGAAATGTCTATCTGGTCCCAAAGGGGTCATCTGTAGATAGCTGTCCTCATCTTGGGCAACAGTTCAGCCTCTTTTTCTCCAGAAGTTGCCATGCCTCACAGTCTGTGTCCTAAAATCTACCCAGTCTCAATTTCCTGGGGTCAGCAAATACCCAAATACCAGCCCTAGATTAATTGTCACTAAACCTTATTTGATTTTTTTTTGATCTGTTATGATAAGGATCATTTAAAATTTGAGACTGGCAACCTTTTAGACCAGGGGTTTTTAATTTTTGTCTGCAAAGAGCCAGATGGTAATTTCAGCTTTGGGGCCATTCAGTCCCTGTTGCAACTATTTGACTCTCTTGTTTAATGAAACCAGCTACACATGATATATAAATGAATGAGCATTCTTGTATTCCAATAACATTTTATCTACAAAACAGCAAGCTAGATATTTCAGGTTCTCAGGCCATAGTCTGCTGATCCCTACTTTAGAACAAGGGATAAGTTCGTCTTTTTGGTTTTTTTTAACCTCATGATTAGCTATTTGACTTTCAGAAAGCGACTTCTAATTGAAACCCATTTTTCTTAACGTATAAAAACAGGTGTTGAAGTGGCCAACATAACACCCCCACCCTTGGTGCCTGTAGTTGAGAAAGTACAATACATCTTTAAAATTCTTTACAGGAAGGTTCTGAAATAGCCACCAGATGGGCCTTTCCCCATGTTGGTACCTCCGCAACCTGCTGGCATGCTGTATTAGTTACTTTATTGACCTTTAGTATTAGTCCCTGTTACTGGGACAAAATGCTTGACAAAGGCAGTTTAAAGAAGGAATGGTTGGTTTGGGCTCCTGATTCGAAAGCACAGTCCATCGTGGTGGGGAAAGTGACAGCAGTAAGTTCTTCAGGCAGCTGGTCACATGATGACACCCAAAGTCAGGAAGCAAAGAGCCATGAATGGTGGTGCCCACCTCACTTTCTCCTTATTTATTGTCGGGGACCCCCAGCCCAAGGAATGTGCTGCCCATACTTACCGTGAGTCTTCTCACTTGAATTAACCTAGGCATGTCCAGATGTTTGTTTCTATGGTGATTGTAGATCCATCAAATTGACAATCAAGATTAACCATTGCGGGGCTGGAGAGATAGCTCAGAGGTTAAGACTCTGTCTCGCAAGCAGAAGGTCCTGAGTTTGGACCCCAGGTCCTAGGTAAAAGCTCCAGGTGGAAATGGCAGTGACCTGTACTTCGGACCCTGGTGGGTGGAGCCTGGGAAATTCCAGAGCAAAGCAAGAAGGTAGAAGCAATCCAGAAAGATTCCCAAAGTCACCCTTGGCCCTCCACAGGGACACATGGTGCCCTCTGATACACACACATATGTAAATAAAAAAGATCAGCTATCGCACATGCCATCTCTCCATCTATAGTCTGTGGCTCTCCTTTCCTGTGCGTCTGTTTCTGTCTTGGTCTGCTCTTTCATCTGTGTCTCTGTGTGTGTCTCTGTTTACAGACTCACCGACCCTCATTTCCATCTCTATATAGTCTGCCTTTAGCCTACATTTTTTTGTTGTATTTTTTATTGTGTGTGTGTAGAAGAGATGCACATGCCACAGCACATAAGTGGAGGTCAGAACACAACTTGAGAAAGTCAGTTCTGTCTTTCTACCGTGCAGGATCCACAGGGCAAACTCAGGTCAACGGTCTTGCGTGGCAAGTGCATTTACCTGCTGAACCACTCACCAGCCTGTGCATTCTTTCTGTCTGAACACATCTGTTCTTTCTGATCTGCCTTTCTCTTGACTGATTTTTTTAATTACTTCTTTTTTAATGAAACGCAAAAGTTCCCTGTTTGTAATTCTCAAATTTGTTATCATTTTATTTATTTTTCAAATCAAATGTTTCTATTTATAAAAAGAGATATATGTAAATTACTTAGCCTAGTACAGATAGTAGGTACTCTACTGTTGTACTTTTTATCTTAATGATTTTTCGGTGATTCTTTTTTTGTATGGGTCACAACAGTCAACAAAAGCAAAATCAATTGTCTGTATCTGTCTCTAAGACACGCACTGTCCACATCCTCTTTGCCGTTGTTTCATTTGTACATATGTTTGGAGAATTAACCAAGTCAGAAGGTCAGAGACCAACCGGGCCCCGTGCACCTGTTGTGCCTACCCTCCTGATGCTTGTGGCCCTACTGGGAGAAACAAGTGATAAGGAAAAGAACAAACGATTGTAACAAAGTAGATGCAGGGGGGCTGGAGAGGTGGCTCAAGGGTTAAGCCTCTGCCTTTGCTGGCGGAAGGTCCTGAACTCGGATCCTAGACCCTGCGAATAGACGCCAGGTGGAAGGGGGGAAGGGCTGCGTTTCTGGTCCTGGTAGGGCAGAGCCTGTGAATCCCAGGGCAGAATAAACAAGGAGGAGGTGGAGGCATCCATGGTGGTTCCCGAATTCGTCCGTGGTTATTCAGTTGTGCGTGTCTCTGTGTGTGTGCGCGTGCGTATGTACGTGTGTGTGTGTGTGTGTGTGTGTGTGTGTGTGTGTGTGTGTAGAACCACGGACGAATTCAGGAACCACCATGGACGCCTCCACCTCCTTCTTGTTTACTCTGCCCTGGGATTCACAGGCTCCGCCCTACCAGGACCAGAAACACAGGCCGCCCCTGCTTCCACCCAGCCCTCCCGGTGTCTATACGTGGGGTCTAGGATCTAAACTCAGGACCTTCTGCCTGCAAGGCAGAGGCTTAACCCCTGAGCCACCTCTCCAGCCCCAGGATCTTCCACTTCCAAGGCAGAGTCTTAACCCCTGAGCCATCTCTCTGGCCCTGAGACAGTACTTTTTAAGATGACAGCTGAGAGCTGTGGGTCCCAGTAGGAAGAAGTGGAGGGAAAAGCATTGTATATAGACAGCGGCAGCAGGAAGAGTGCCCAGGCCCAGAACACACCTGCTAGATCCCGAGGGTTGAGGGAAGCCAGAGACAGGAGCAACAAGAGGGCCCAGGCTCCCAGGCACAAGGAAACCACCATACTAGTTGTTTTTCTCGTCACTATGACAAAACATTTGGCAGACACAGCTATAGGGAGGAAGGTTTATTTTAGTTCATGGTGTCAGAGAATGCAGTCCATCATGGTGGATACAGCATGACACAGTGGCTCAGCATTGGACAGAGAGAGTGACTGAAGTCTGTCACATCTTGATGGACGAGGAAGCGGAAGCAGGACCAGAAGGAGGGCCTGTCTATAACTATACCACAGAGGCTCGCCCCCAGTGAGCCCACCCCACCTCCACCAGCTGTCTCAAAGACTCCACAAGCCCCCCCAAAACAGTGCTGCCAGCTGAGGACCAAGCGTTCCAGCGCATGAAAACAGTCGGGACATTTCAGATTCAAGCCATAGCATCCACACAAGGGGTTTAGGCAGGAGGCTGGTGTGACCTGACTTGTGTGTTAAAAAGCTGCCTCTGGTGACAGTGCGGAGAGATTATATCAGTGAGACAAGTGTGGGAACAGAGAAGAGACACCCCAGAGAGGGTAGCAGTCGGTCAGTGAGGAAAGAAAGGGGAACAGAGCAGAGATACGTGTGGAGGTAGAAATGACAGGATATGGTGATGGGTTTGATGGGGAGATGAGGGAAGCATCGGGGCTGCTGCCAGGCTTCTGCCTTTGGTGCCTGGATGCCTATCTGTGGGAGGGAGGGAGAGAAGGAGGGAAGAAAGGAGAAGGGAGAGAGGAGGAGAGGAAGTGATCAATAGTTCCATACTGGATGTGTTCCATCTCAGACGTGTGAGGGAAGATGTCAGGTAGGCAGTCAAATATATGACTCTGAGCTTGGGCTGGGGTTATAAATTTGAGGGTTGTCAGTCATGGGAATGGATATGATCAACTAGTGAAAGGGGAGACAGAGAAGAGAAGAGGGCCAGACCTAGAGCTTTAGGGGGGGGGTAGTGCAGAGAGGACTTGCACTGGAGGAAAAGGAAGGAAGCAGGAGCAAGAAGGAAACCAGACGGGGGCATCCTAAAGCCAGTGAGGACGGGGGGGGGGGATGGGGGCTGGTCACGGTGCCACTCACAGCTGAGGGGCCAGAGGCAGTAAGGACAGCAAGGGCCTGCCTAGACGCGGCCACGTGAGCATCTCGGTCAGAGCGGGGCACCAAGGTGGGATGGGAGGAGGAAGTGCACGATGGGAAAGCAGAGACAGCTGGTGAGGATAGTGCCGCTGACAAGTCTGGTTATAAAGGGAAAAATGTAAGGAAATATTGCTATACCTCGGAAGAGTGGGGTATGTGGGGAGAGACTTTGTAGAGTTTGTTTGGAAACTAACGAAATGATCACTGGAGAGCAAAAGGTCATGCCTCGGGCTTGTTGTGTTCTTTTAAATGACGAGAACTTACAATTGTGTAACTCTTCACAGTTTACCAAGTGTTGCCGCACTTGTTCTCACGCTCCTCACAGCCATCCTGGGAGGTGCCTAAGGATGAGGAAGCTGATGTTTAGAGGAACTGAGTGACAAGCTCAGGTTGGGAGCAGGACCGCCCAGGCTGTCCACCTTGCTGCAGCTGGCCCATTCACGTATATTAGCTAACTTAGCAGTCCTTCGAGAGCACGGTCTTGCTTGCCCTACTTCCTGAGGCCTCCAGCAGGTGTCAGAGAAAGGAATATGCCACTGCGTAAAGCTCCCATCCGGCTGCCCAGGCTACCCAGGGTGAGAAGTGGCACTACAGAGGGACTGCAGATCAGTCACCTTACCTCTGCCCTCGCATCCACATGAAACGGGGACACTTGTAAGACCAACATGTGGACAGGAGACGGTGGCTCAGAAGTGCTCTGCAAGGGGGGTGGGAAATGCCTCAGTGGGTACAAACATCTGCTATGCAAGTCTGACCTGAGTTCAGATCTGTAGAGCCCTACCTCTAGAAGTACCAGAGCACATGCATAGCATGCATAAGCACACACATGAATAAGCATACACATAATTTCATGAACATGCAATGCACATATATAATAAGTGTATCCACATACTTTCATGAACATGCATATACATATGAACAAGTGCATATATATTTTTTCATGAATATGCATAAACACACATAAATAAGTACATACACATGATTTCACATGGATCTACCTGCATGCACATGAACAAGCACATATACACAAACTCATGAACATGCACATACACATACCTTTGGGGTTACACATACACAGAGATGAACAAGTACATTTACATACTTTCATGAGCATGTGTGTATATAGATATACATATGCACATGGTCACATGCACACTGGTCAGAACAGTGTTGTACATAGAACATGCTCTCAGCCCCTCACCCATATTCCGTTTCCTCACCCGTCACCCACAGTCCCATCCCCACCCCTCGCCGCCCCCTTCTTGCATCTGCAGTCAGGGCAGCAGGTTGCTCCAGGCGCATCTCAAGCAGAGATGCCGTCACTCCTCGAGCTTCTCCAGCAGCATGTGCTTAATGAGGGAGGGATGTGGAACACAGACCCTTCTGCCCTCTCGGGAGCAAGCCAGGGCAAGACGCTGTGGGGAATCCGGAAGAGAGAAGGTCGCATCCAGCTGAGCACGCAGGGCGGGCTTCACACACAGGAGAGGCCGGGAGTGTGGGGAGAACATTCCCCCCTGTGGAGCAGGTGGCTGCAGCTGAGCAAAGACAGAAGCAGCCGGAAAGGGCAGCACATCTTCAGGGGCTAGTGAGGAGCAAACTGGTGCGCTAACCCCCTGGAGACACGGGGAAAGACCGGTAGCAGCTCTGGACATCAGTACCACAGGGTTAACCCAGGGGCAGCCTGCTGGAGAAAGGACTGGCCACTTGGACCATTGTCCCCCGACCTTCAACATGTGGAGAGGTCATGGTCCCTGCTCCTCTGCTGGCAGTTGGCTCCAGGAAGCCCAAGGAGCAGGGGCAAAGAGGGTGTAGTGCTGGACATTATGTGGAGGCTCACCTGCCAGATCCTGGGGGTACCCCTCTGCCCATCTCGTAAGGTTACAGGTTGACCCCTAGGCCCACAGAGCTTCTGGTGTTCAGCTCCAGAATCCCCTGCTCCACATGCTGGAATGTGTCACACCAAATAAAATGCATCGACGTAAAAGTGCTCCGCTGGATATGAATGAGACCCTCTCGTTTAGTCCCACTCCCATCTTACGCAAGAGAAATGCAAGCGCCTAGACAGAGAGCGGGCCAGCCTGAGACCCCCACCCTAAGCTACCGCACAGCGATGACCTTCTCGAAGCAAAGGAGATCAGAGATGAGAGAGCGCCTGGTGTCTTCACGCGTAGGGGTGCTGTGATCTCCACCACCTACAAGAAGAGTTCATGGGCATTCCTCGGGGTCGCTGCTTTGCGGAGGCTACCAGGAAAAATATATATAGGACCTTGAGCGCTAGCATCATAGACTGCATGGGAAAAGCAATTACAACATTCCCACTCTGGAGCCAGGAGGCCAGGTTGGGTACTTACAGGCTATGTAACCTTGGACTTCACTTGGCCTCATTGGGATCTCTCTGACCTTTCTAGAAATACGCCGTACCTACTTTGTTACTGGGGTTGCGTGGGGCTCAAGCAAGGCAATGTGTGAAAGTGGTCTTAGCAAGCCAAGCGCCCTAAGACATGGTCGATTTCAGAGGCAAGGCTGTAAAGATGGAAGAACAATCGACCTTGAGACAGTCAGGACTAGTATTTAGCACTCAAAAGGCATTTCCTGTCTCCGAGGGTTAGCGCCAGCTGCTGACGGCACTGGAACCCAAGCCTTCTGTCTGTTCTGCCCAGACGCGTCTTCAGAGGTAACGCTGCGCCCTTGACGCTCCGTGCTCAGACACACTTCGTCAAGGTGTCTGAAGCGCACCCTTCCATCACCGCCTGCTGACTCGGCCCCCATGAGCTCCATCTCTCCTTTCACTCTGTGGGTGCCAAAAGGCTCCCCGCCAGTGCTCAGCATCCCCCAAACTTCACTGTCTTCTGGTGACCATGGAGAGGGCCAGGTTGGATCTGTTTCAGTTCTGGAAGAACTCCACTAGCTCTGCCCGCCCTTCCTGGGTCGCCCAGGGCAGGGCACACTCAGCTGCGGGCACACTCAGCCACAGACACCGGCCGGCAGGGAGGGCTGGTGAGGGCCATGCACAGCTTCTTTACAGAGCCTGGAAAGCTGCTGTTCCCAGAGGCGGAAGGCCTGAGGCGTGCATCCTGCACGGCCACGCGCCTGCGGGAACCTCAGATATACGCTCCTCTTGGACATCAGACATGGGCCACTTGAGCCCTCAGGACTCAGGTATGAGATTGGAGCTCTCACTCAGCAAATATTCACTGAGCACCTAATGTGTGCTGGGTGCTGTACTAAGCACAAGAGAACAGCATGGACAAGTGCCACCTTCATGGAGATGATAATCCAGCGGAACCAGAGAGAGATGAGCAACAAGACAGAAAGAATGGGGAAGGTGCAAGGAGGGTCAGAGCTAAGGGAGACGCGGGAGAGGCGGTGGAGGGGGCGCTGTGGAGATTATGGTCAAGGAGGGCCCCCATGAGAAGGAGCAACTGAACAAGGGCTTGAAGGAGCTGAAGAAGGGAACTAGACGTGCGCTGATCTAGAGGAGTATCGCAGACAGGGTCTAGCAAGTTCAGCATCCCTGAGGTGGGACATGCCTAGAGCTTCAGTGTAGCAAGGAGGCCATGTGAGAACCAGGACTCTTGACATGAGTGATGGGCAGAGTCACCTTTTGTTCTGAGTCCCTAAGCGGAAGACTAAGCTAGCTTCCCTGACGATCTGTAAAGTGGGCGCATGCATAGGCTCATTTCAGTCATCCCTGATGGTTGCTGAGTTTAACTTAATTAAGCCATCAGTGAGAAGGTGCCCTCTGTGTGGAAACGGACAGGTAAATGTCAGGGAGGTTTTGTTTCCTTCCGTCAGGCCCTCAGTCAGTGGACTGTCACTGACTGCCCACTTCCCTCCTCCCCCATCCCTGTATCGCGTCCTGCGTGGGTCCAGTGGGCTGTCCCGGAGCCCGATCCGATCCAAAGCAGCAGGAAGGGAGGCTCCTGTGTGTGCCAGGGGTGACCCTGCTCTGCAGCGGGTCCCCCTGTTCTCAGAGCCTGTGCTCTGGAGGACTGGACCAGCCCGCCCACGCATTCCCAGCATCCTCTTGGGTTCCTCCTCCAGGTACAACGGCCCCAACCTCGTTCTGAAGTACAACCGCGACCAGAAGCGACTGGTGAACATTGCGGTGGATGAGCGCAGCTCGCCTTACTATGCGCTGCGGGACCGCCAGGGCAACGCCATCGGGGTCACAGCCTGTGACATCGACGGGGACGGCCGGGAAGAGATCTACTTCCTCAACACCAATAACGCCTTCTCGGGTGAGTGGATCTCTTCCTGCTCCATCGTCCCCCTCCTGGAACTGACAAGCCCTGCTGCAGCCAGGCACGGCCCCCAATGCGGCCAGGGACGACTCCCCACTGTCTCTAGGACCTCCCTGGGCCCCAGAGACCTCAGGACAGCCCCTCTCCTGTGAGGAAATGTGGAGTTTTCACCCATTCCCCGCCCCCCCCATCCAACGCCACCCCGCCCAGGGGCAGGACAGGGGACTTACTTATTCTCTACTGCAGACTGGGGGTCCTCCTTGCCTCTCAGCCTGGGCAGTCCACGCCTGTTTTCTGCCCCACTTTCCGATCCCTCCTGTGAGGTTCTGAGCTCTCTGGGCCACTGCAGGAACCCGCAGATGTCCCTGGGCCTACGAGCGTGAGCGCACGCACGCGCACACACACACACTTCATGTTGCTCCGAGAAGGCTGTTTTCAATGCCTCCGAGTCCTTCGAGGATTTGCCTTCTCTGTGTTTAGCTGAGCTCAGGATTCCTCCCACAGATTCCTGCCCATCACCTTCCCGGTGCCAGACAGAAGTGCCGGGTATTGCAGAGGTGACATAGATGCGGGATCCAGCCCTGAAAAAGACCAGTTCTCTGAACTTTCTCCGGCACTCATACTGCCGCATGCTTCC
Organism: Typhlomys cinereus; assembly: GCA_023101885.1. NCBI lineage: Eukaryota > Metazoa > Chordata > Mammalia > Rodentia > Platacanthomyidae > Typhlomys > Typhlomys cinereus. The sequence continues at coordinate 969,824 of JALPQD010000222.1, read as the reverse complement.
CCAGGGTCTATGGAAATGCACTCTGACTTTTTGGGTATAGGGATAGAGACCTGAGTTTCTCACTGCTTCTGAATTCCTGGGGTGCATTTAGCCCAGGAACCCACATTCCAAGTAACAGGGTCCTACATGCTGAGGGAAATTGATGTCCCGCAATCTAAGTAATAGTGGCTGATAGGCTCTGATCCTGGGTCCGCAGCACTTTGTTTCCGTAGCCTCAAGTGGCTTGCTTAAGAAGGTCCTGGTAGTTCTAATTCGTTCTGAGGAAACTGAGGCACCAGGCAGTTACTCGTCTTACCCAAGACCTCACAGCCTGTAAGTCCCATATTCAAACCCAGGCTCTGACTTCAGCTCCACCCTTTCCATCAAAACATTCTGTGGCTGTCTCAGTCTCCTGTCCCAGGGACTAGGAGGAAACCTGTGCTGAACACTTGGCTTTTCGCAAGGAGAGGAATGTGTTCTTGATTGCAGATTAAGGTGTCCCCCACACACCCATTTTTCTCAGATGTGACTTGGGCTCACCAAGATGAAATCCTTAGGATTGTAGCATCTGTGGAGGGTCCTCAGTCATGGCTCCCCCTGGAGGTGAGATGGACATGACTAGAGCCCTCCGGAGGGCAGCAGGCTCTTGGTGTGGGCCAGACTGTGGTTCAGACCTGTGCAAATTCTGTTCTGGGCTCGCTACGCTCCTGAAGACTGCTAATTCCTGACAATGGGACCTTATCCTTACCCAACACCACACACACACACACACACACACACACACACACACACACACACACAGGGGCTTTCCCAGGGCAATAATGTTGCCCCCACCAGCTGCCAGGATCCAGCCCAGGCTGCCCCTGGCGTTGAGTTGTATGAATGGGAAGGGAAAAGGTTGGGGCTGTATGCCAGGGGCAAAGGGTGGGCAGCACTGGCTGGCTGGCTGGAAGCCAGCCTTGTACCGCCAAGAAACAATGAGCCACGGCCCAGAGTGGTGTTTTATGGGTTTTCATCTCATCTTGCCACCAAGTGAGGCCTGAGAGATGGTAATTATCCCAACACAAATATCAGGGCATGATTACCCAGCTGGATTTACTGCCCTCTCTCCACCAAGCCGAGATTGGATTGGGACACGATTAATTGATGGGCTGATCAACTCTCTAATGCGGGGCAAGGTCAGAAAGGGAGCAGCATCCCGGATGCCTGCAGGAGGACCAGGGCCCCTGGGGATCTGGAAGACCAGGTTGCACTGAACAGGGGCACCTGCGCTAGTGGGCTTCACAAGCAGGATGTGAGAAGGGACAGCCTCGCCCAACTTGCCTTGCCAGAGCACCTGTAAGAACCCACAGAGACTCTCGGGCCCCGCCCTGTCCCTGTGCTCTTAGAGTACTTCGTGCAAATCCCAAAGCAGTGGCCTGATGGACACACCTAGGGAGGTTTTTTGTGGGTTTTCTTTTTTACATCCCAGTTGAGCTACACCCCCAACAGCTGACTCAGAAGACTGAAGGTAGGACCCCATTATCAGACAGTGGTATTCTCAGCAGGTCCTCCACTATAGCCCAAGACAATGGGCGCCACCTGGGAAACAGGACAGTTCTGTATACATCCAGCAGGGGCTGTCCGTCCCCTGCTGCGGCACTCATTCCCAACAGATAGCTGAGTGACACCAGCACCATTCTAGGGACATTCGTGCCCCAGTGAATGAACACCGCGCGCTTCCCCTGAAGTCTACACACGCCCCCAACGACTGCCTGTGGCCTCCCTCAGTATCTGACGCCTTCCCAATGCCCTTGGACCCCCAGCTCTCCGTGAGAAGCCCCTGTATCGGTCACACTGTGACTCCCAGTGGCCCTAGTCAGACTTGGTGATCCCAGAAGCTTAATTAAAATTGGATAAGTAAATCTCATGGGGAAGAGGTGAGCCACTGAGCAAGAGGTGGAGGACCCGGAGAAGGGCAGCCTCCAGAAGCCGACTGCATGGAGGCCCGGGAAGGGGCCAGGCCACCTGCAGGGGCAGGAGCAAGGGCGGCTGCGCCTCAGCCCCAGCGAGCGCCTTCTGGTGACCCTCTGTGGGTTCAAGGGATGTCTGTGGGTTTGAGTTAATTTTTCAGTTGAGTGATTCGATTGATTCATTGACAGGGGGAGGGGCACGGAGCGGGGACATTTGTGCTGTGTCAGTACTTTGTCACCCTCTTCCAGGGGTCCTGAGAGTTTCTCCAGGAGCCCCAGCCAGCTGAGAGCAGTGCGCGGCCTTTGGGGTGCTGGTAGTCTGTCTCCCCTTGGTTGGTCTTCGAGGTGTTAGCACCAGAGTCCTCGCAAGGGCCTGGGTATTTTTTTCTGGGAGTTCATTCATTTGAACTTTACTGAGTGAACTTGGAAGATCTATCTCCACCCCTTTCTGTAGGTCAAGGGACCATGACAACTTCACAGACTCATCTCCCTCCAGTGGCTCCACCAACCACACTCGGAGTCCTTACTGCACCCCACCCCCACCCCGGTGGGACCCACCTTGTGTTTCCGACCTTCCTGAACCCCTTGTTTCTCTCACTCACTACTTTTTTTTGCCCAAGGTTTTGCACTTGCCCTTTCCCCTGTCTGAAATGCTTTTCCCACTGATTTTTTTTTCCAGACTCGTTCCTCAAACAAGGCCTCCCTCGGCACCTTATCTGAAAGCCCTCATGACTCCCCGGGCCTCGGAGCTGCCCGAGCTGCCTTCACGGCGCTCGCCCTGTCTGGAAGCCTGTCGTGTACTAGCTTGATGCCCAGACCTCCGACTTTGTCTTGTTCACTGCTTTGCTTGGGGACCAGACATGTCCATCACTAAGCTCACAGCTCCTGGGCAGAGCCGGTTCCCACACTGGCCCATCCTGGCCATTCCACCACATAGCCCCTGAACAGCGACACGCTGGCAGCTGCATCAATCGAAACCATGAAGCCCACCACATACTTTCTTTTCACCTGCTCACTTATTTTTTTAATTAACGTTGAATATCTGTGCAAAGCTCTAATAAGATCCATGTCCCTGGAGACTCTCCCTCAAAGACTGTGTATTCACATGGGTCTGCCTTATTCTCTATGCAAATCTCTGAGAAGCCCACACCCACAGTCTTTTCTCTGGGAACCTCTTTTTCTTAGCCCTCTTGCTTAAATCTACTTAAACCCCAGCTCTGCTTCATCAAAAAAAAAAAAAATGCACACACCTCCCTCCCTTCTTCACAAACAGCTGATAATTTCGCCGTTGCATTTTTAAATACATTTCGGACGGTATTTCATGGCAACATACAGAAGGCTTTCTTGTTTTTTTTATGACTGTATAGTACTCCAGTGTATAGATTTGCCATTAATTGAATTGCTCCTCTATGGGAGATCATTGAGACAGTTTCCGATCCTTTTCTACTCACAAAGACCTAGCGAATGATCTTGCACAAGATGCCATTTCCCGGATTGCAGGGATATTTGTGAGATGCGTTATAGATATGGAGCAGAGAAACACACGTGAGGTCTGCAGCTCCAGATCGCCCCCTGGGGACAGCCCTCCTCACACTCCCATCAGCTGTGCGCCCTCCGCTGATGACGGAGCACTTTCCAACACTCACCCACACACTGTTTCATCAATTTTTCCCCCAGTATTTGCCAATCTGATGGGAAAAAATTGATTTCCAAGTGGAGTTTTAATTTTCATTTTTCTTAAATGAGTGAGGCTGAGAATATTTTCATATATTTGACTCTCTTGTCTGCTCCCAGCCTCTGCCCATTTTTTTTTTACTATTGACTATTGGTCTTTTTCTTATTGATTTGGAACACCTCTTTATAAATTAGGAAAATTAGTCCTTTGTCTGAAATGCAAGTTGTAGATGTTCTTCCCTTGTTTGTCGTTTTTCTTTTGTCTTTGCTCATGGTGAGTCTTGTAATGTGGAAAACTTTCAATTTTATGGACTTGGATTTATGTCTCTTTTCTTTTATGGTTTCTGGGCTGTGTGTCATACCTAGAGAGGTCTTCTGCAGAGGCTTCCATAACCTCTGCAGATGAGGTCTCCGTCACCATGCTAGAGAGCAGAAAGGGAATCCAGGCCGGCTGCACTTGCAGCCTCTTCCGCCTGCCCAACAGACTGAGCCATCTGCACGCTGAGAGAAGCACCTCTCGCCCAGCTCCTTCAGCCAGGCGGACTCCAGCTGCACCCAGAGGCCCTGCGCCTCTCTACTCACAGCGTGATGCCTGGACTGGCAGCTTCAGAATCAGCTGAGAAAAAAAGTGCAGTTTCTCTTAATCTTCCACCCAGACTTCCTGGCGCACACCCCAGCTTTCAATCTCCAGCACTTCCAGCGCTCGGTCAGGTCTCAGATGTGCTGGATTGCGCATCATCTCATTGACTGAGTTACCACCCTTTTCTCATGGGGTTCTCCAGGCTCCCAAATGGATCCTTGACCTCCTGATTCCCCCAGTCTACTTACCCTTGGACATAGAGTCCCAGTTCTCAGCTGTCCTAGACGACCCCATTTGAGGAAATGAATTCAAGAGCTACTTGCTCCCGGCCCAGCTCCCTCCCAACCTTATCCCGTAAGACCAATGAATAGCGCAGATAAAAAGAGAAGCACTTGGAAAGTAGACAGAAGGATCAGAAATTCAAGATCATCCTTTTCTGCATATTGAACTTGAAGCTAGCCTGAGCTACATGAGCCACGTCTCAAAAATAAGAGCATAGGATTCTTCGTCCTAACATAAGCCCAAGGATGTTCCCATTAGCTGCTCATGCTCTGTAACACTGGTTGAGTGTGCTCTGCCCCATCATGCCACTGTCTGGAGCTGGGCATTGCCACCTAATGGCAGCTGTACAATCTCAGGTGAACAAGTTAACCCTTGAGCCCCGATTTGCCCCTGTGGGACAAATCTTCTTGGAGAGACTGGGGGAGGAGGTTAGTGACAAGATTTCTTCCTTCACCCTGAGAAATGAGGAAAGGAAGAGGAGATCATGAATTGTATCGGGGCTAGGAGGGCCTGGGTTCATTCTTTTTAAGCATGTCCTTTGCCTGAGCTAGTTCTTTCTCCCCGGGGACCTCCAGTGCTCTGCTGGATTTCCACTGACTAAGTCTCATAAGGTATTTTAAACTTAATGTCACTGTTTCCTCCTGGGATGTGGCTCATAGAGGACCAGCACGGTCATGCCCTATAATTCCCTGGGGAAGGAGGAAGAGGAGGAGGACAGGATAGCAGTGCTCTTGTTTTCTGAACTTGTTCCCTGAGAGGTGTTTCGTAAGCACTGTATAGACACGAGTTAACTTATTCTCATCACAGCCTGATGGAGAGGTGGCCATTCCCTCTACCTGATTTTATAGGGAAGAAAAGGACAAGAGCAGGCCTCCCAAGGTCAGCCCAGGATGGGATATCACCACCATCACTCAGTCCTGCTGTTTGGCAGTAATCTCCACGTCAAAGATTTCCCAGACTAGCTGACCTCTGGAGCTCCCATACAACCCCTAGACGCCTTTCCACTTCTCCTGGACCTCTACCTTCTCAGTGTCTCCTCTAGGGACTCAAGAGAATCCCCCTGCACTGCCACTAGCAGCCACCACTCTTGTTGAGATGAGGGGTCTGGGAGCCAGAAGGCAAGGTGGGCCAGTGGCCAGTGCTAGGTGTTTATTGCCTGTGCCATCGACCCGCACAGCTCTCTGTTTATCTGTCTTCCTGACACACCTAATTACCCAGGTTGCAGCTGCCAGCGCATTTGCTCTTCTTAAATCACGGGCTCCCATCCCTCCTGTCTCCCAAGCCTGCGGGCCTCTGCCTGCAGAGGGGCTGCCATTGATTTTGCCGTTCCCATTTATGATCTACAAGGCTCTGCATCGCTGTTGCACATTTTACCTTAATTAGTTTATTCTTCTTGGTGTCTCTGCTGAGCTCTGAAGCCATGATGTTGGGGGTGAAGGGACAGAAGGACACCCAAACTCCTTGGCCACCAAGACCAGAGTCAACTCAGATTTCAGCACCCTAGACAGCAACTCATAAAGCCAGGGCTACTTTCTCTAAAAGGCAGTCTTCAGAATTGGGTACGCTTGGAAGGACTGGACTCAAAACTTAAGCAGACAATTTGTTGCAGTCTTTTGAAAGTTTAAATACAGTGATAACTATTGAGAATCTTCAAAAGTTTGGCAAGCATGCAGCCTTTCCCAAAGGATGTGCCTGGTACCCTTTCCGCAAACAGGTCATAGAGACCAGGGTTTCACAAAGCATGCTTTGGGAACATAGTATTGGGTGGGCATGAGAACTTGGAGATATTGAGGCAACCAGAGGGGAGGACAGTTTCTTCTTAACTGCCTGAGGCTGGAGGTGGGTAGCTTCACATATGTTATTTTATTTATTTATTTTGTTTTTACGTGTGTGTGTTTGTGTGTGTATGTATCAGAGGGCACTGTGCGTCACTGTGTAGGACAAAGGCTGACTTCAGGAATCGTTCTGGATTGCTTCTACCCCTTTTTTGCTTTGCTCTGAGATTTTTCCAGGCTCTGCCCACCAGGGTTTGAAGGGCAGGTTGCTACTGTTTCTGCCTGGTGTTTTTATGTGGGACCTAGGATCCAAATTCAGGACCTTCTTCTTGAGAGGTCTTAATCCCTGAGCCATCTCTCCAGCTCCAGATATGCCATCTTCTAAAGCCAGAGTTACCCTTCAGAGACAGCAAGCTCCAGTGGCAACTTTCTTACCCTGACCCAAGGTTGTGGTAGAAGGAATTTGGTAGCATTTCAGGAATGGAGCAGGCCAGCTAAGGGGACTCCAGCTTGACAGAGATGAGCAGAGGCTACTCACTGTTGGGAAATGCTGATGACTAGAAACTTCCACAGGCATCCTCAGAGGCCCTGGGGCATGCAAAAGCAACGACCAGCCTCCTGAATAGCTACAGTGAGGATAGCCTCGTCCCAGTTGCTTCTCCAAGGTCTGAAACCCAGAACGCTCTGGAAGCCTCTAGTTCTTTTTTTCAAGTTGGTGGGAAATTCACTGGATAACACAACCTGTCCTGAGCTGACGTGAGCTATGCCTAGGCTTTATTTATCCCACATAATGTGAATATTCATGTTTTGCTGCAGAAATATTAATGTGTTTAATTATGGGGTGCCGCCCCCAGTCCCTGCTGGGGTGTTATGTAATCAACAGTGTGCACCGCATTACCTTCCTAAAACACAAAGGAAGATCTAGATTTCCAAACACCATTGGGTTCTTCAGGGATTTCAGACCCTTGCAAGGGTGCGAAGCTGTCGCCGTGTTCTCTCACTCAGCCTGACTGTGACCAGGTCGTGCGTGTCTTCTCATGGTGCCACAGTGACCCTGTGCACAAGGGACGGGTATCATCCAGGATTCTCAGTGAGGAAAGTAAGGCGGGGAAGATGCGGAGCACTTGGATCTCCCCGCTCACTTGCCACAGTTTCCCTTCAGAACCGCAGCAGCAATGTGTACCCGGCATCTGCAGCTCCTTAGACCCCCTCCCCCAGCCTTTCCCAACAGCCAGCAGCCTTTGCTCATCTCTATCAAGCTGGAGCTCCCTTAGCTTGCCTGCTCCACTCCTGAGATGCTACCAAATCATTCTACCAAATGGGTCTGTCTCTCTGCCTCTCCTGAGGAGTCGGGGTCTCGGCTTTCCCTAGTGTCAGACGGGGACAGGATGACTCTGCTTCAGACACCAGCTACTAGCGTCCAGCCATTTCCAGTCCTCACCGATGATGCTCCGGGCTCTGGGGGTCCACTGGTCTCAGGGCTTCTGAGTGATCCACTCCACCCAGGGCTGTGTGCACGCTGCTGTCACGACACATGCTCACATTCCGTCATACCCTAGCACACCTGTTCTCATTCTCACACATTTATTCCCTCCCACATTTGCTTTCATGCCCAACTCTCACGCTTGCACACTTACTCATGTGCACTGTCACTTGCATGTCCTCAGACACACTCCCACCGACACACACCCCCAGCTGTGAACATACACTCTTGTCTTTGTGCCCAAACATTCTCTCTCACTTGCACATCCTTACTCTTGCACGCTGAACCATTCTGACACTTGTACTGATTCACACACACCTTTGGCCACATGCTCTCTTGTCCACACTGACAGAATCACTGACCTGCCAATCACCTACCATGCAGAAGTGGCATCTGTAAAGACCTGGGTCAAACGGGGAAATAATTTATGTCTAACAACTTGGGACACAGTGCCTCATCTCTTGTTTTTCCTCACAGTAAACTTGAATGTGGTTAATGCTGTCACTTCCATTTCCAAATAAGAAAATAGGATTGGAGATGCTAAGCAACTTGTTCAAAGTCTAGTACTAAAGGTAGAATCTAGGTGTATCTGAGATTGGACTTTTGCTCTCTAATACTAAACTCTAGACTTGTTACCAGTGTCCCATGCTGTCTTCCTCAGTCTAAGCCTCTCTCCTGGGCCAGCCCAAAACCAAGTTTGCAAGTGGAAAAATCGGAATCCCCCAAATAACCATAAGTGTTGCCTGCTAAGGCTCTCCTTGCAGTAGACCAAGTCTCTTTAAGCACCAGACACTGTGTGGCAGGTGCCAGGAAACCTACCAGGCGGCCAGAACCTGTACCCTGCCCACTGCCTACCAGCCCTCCTTTCCTCCTCTCTCCAGGCGTGGCCACATACACAGATAAACTGTTCAAGTTCCGCAACAACCGGTGGGAAGACATCCTAAGCGACGAAGTCAACGTGGCCCGGGGCGTGGCCAGCCTCTTTGCCGGGCGCTCAGTGGCCTGTGTCGACAGGACGGTGAGTATCGGAGTACGTGGGAGACTAAAAAGAGCCAGAGGACCTACGGTGATGTGAGAGCCAGCAGATCACCCACCAGGCAGACAGCCCCTGATGGGATGGTGGCAGCCACCTCAAGGACCACTCGAGTCCAAGGCTGTCTCGTCTTGGTAGCTCCCAATGTTCCGCATAGAGTGGAGGCTAAACACTAATGACCAAGGCTTGTAGGGCGAGAGACAATGTACTTTTCCAATCCTTCTGTGGAGCAGCCAGAAGTGTCATTGTTGTCAATATTGGACACTTGAGGGACTGAGCAGTGACTTAGCAATAGCCACAGCTTGGAAGACCAGTAACATGTCTAGACATTGTCATAGTTGGACATAGGTGTCAACTTGACTGTTGCAGGTTTGAGCTCTAGGCACATTTGTGGAAAATTAGTAGTTGAGTTGAGCCAAGAGCAAACCTGAAGGAGACTGTCTAGCTGATGGGGAAGGCCCAGCCTATGGTGGGTGGGATTAGACCATGGATAGATCATGGAGAGCTGGTTGAGAGAGTTGGCATCCTTCTGTGTACTTGGCCAGACACATTGATCTGGCAGGTAAGGATTATCCCTCTCTCAGCTGTAGTATAGTTCGGCCCTGGTGTTGGCGTGAGCTCTCCTGTCAAGCTGGACCGAGAACTGTAACCAGGAATTGTAAGAGAGAATAAACCCTTGTTCCCTTAAGCCATTTGATAGTCATTTATCAGCAACCACGCAGGCAAACTGCAACAGACATGAAGCAAAATCTGGCTCTAGATTGCATACTTATTCATTCATTCATTCATTCATTCATTTATTCATTGAACTAACTTTAAATGCCTCTGAGTGACAGGCACTGAACCCTGGTGCCCCGCTACTGAAGACATGCATAGATGGTTGAGGCAGGGTTGCCTGACATCCTGGCACCTCAGTTAATCGATGGGTAATCTCACAGCCTCCTAGTACGCCTACCTAGATCTGCCCAGCCAAAGTGTGAGGAGGTCTGAACAGGAAGGAGCAGGAGGAACCCCAGCCTCTAAGCCAGGCTGGGATCCCAGTAGGTCCCACCAGAGACTTCAGTGGAAGTGATTCGTCCCTCCTGTCATCTGCTCCCCCGCCACCCACCTCCATGGCTTCATAACAGGCATCTGAGACGCCCAGCTGCTGCCTTCCTTCCACAGAGCATCTCCAGCGTGCTTCTGGGGCAGAGGGGATGGGCTTGTTTGGGATTGAGGTAACATGGAGGGATTGGGGATTCAGTGTGAATCTTCACAGCAGGAGCCTCCAGGCCTTGGGAGAAAGCAGGTGCCAGGTATAAATATTTATTTCTTAACAAGCTGGCGCTGGGAAGAGAAGCCAAGCTGGGCTGTGAAGCCACATTTAGCCCTGACCTGAATCGGAGCCACCTGGACTCCTGCCTGCTAGGAGGGGACAGTGAGGCAGGTCTGAAGAGCCCTGAGAGCAAGAAGGGTCAGAGGTGTCAGGCCTGGCACAGCTGGGGGGCCTCGTCCACCGCTCCCTGGCTTCCTGTCTCCCTGGTCAGAACCAAGCTTCCCACGCTTCTCCCAGAACTGGAGGGAGGGCCCGAAGGTTAATCACAAAGAGATGTGCTCTTTGTCCTAACAAGGGCATGAACACTCCCACGCATTTAACCACAGGACAAAATCACCGCGTGAAAAGCAAAAGAAAAAAAGAGAGAGACCCTGGACCTGGGCACAGTGGGCAACCTCCTGAGGCTGCCTTCTGCCGGCTCCCTGCTTGGTCTCCTCTGCCAAGGGAACAGGGGGTTTCTGAGTCCACCTTGACCATCCCTGGGATCTGAGAGAGAGGGGCCAAGACCACTGTGGACACCGAAAGACGGGAATGCAGTATGGTGGAAGAAAACAGGAGGCTCCTGGAGAGTGTTCCCGCCCACGTACTCCTGAGTCTTAACAATAAGCCCGAGAAGCACAGGCTCATGTTACTACCTTTGACAGATATGGAAATTAAGACTTGGAGCAATTAAACAACTTGACCTTGGTCACATAATAAATAGCAAGCAAGCCTGGGAATTGAACCCTGCCGTGCCCGAAGGCAAAGCAGACACCTCTTTGTACCTCGCTACCCTGGCTCAAGATACGATGATAACAGCCACAGGATCGACTTCTCCTATGGCCCCAGCCATCTCACTAGCCACCCTAGTTTTGACCCCTCTGGCTGGCCAGGAGAAGTCCTTGGTCTGTTACCTGATCAGAGGCTCTCAAGCGTGGCCCCCAAACCAGTGGTACCAGTGCTATTAGGAATGAGGAGTCATAGGTCCTGCCTATCCCCACCTGCTGAATCAGAAATGCTGGGGGTGCAACCCAGCAATATGGGGTTCACTTTAGCTGCCTCTGCAGGTGATTGAGATGCAAACTGAGATTCCAGAGCACAGCATCAGGAAAAATGTCCCTGCGTCCCCTCTCCCCCTCCCTACTCCACACCATGGCAACAAGCTCTTCCGCCCCCTCCCAGACAAACCCCTGGCTCATTGCTCTGTCCCAAACCTGGATCACTCGCTTGTCCTTTATCTTCAGCTACCTCATCACTCACGCACCTTTCTGGATCCAGCTCCAAGCTGATCTCTTACAAGAAGCGTTCCCTGGTCGATAATGATTATGCCTCATGTTTATATAGCATTTTTATCTTCCCAAAGACCTTTCACATACGTTGTCTCGTTTCATCTTCTCAACAACCCTGCCAGGAAGCAGGGGGAATATGAGCCTTAGTTAGCATGTGCACAGAGCCAGCCTGCGAACCGTGAGGGATGCGCCAAAGGCCAAAGAGTCTTTCAGGGATTGAGGCTAGACCAGGACCAAACTAATAGCCTTCCACCTATACCTCTCAAAGTGGGCTTCCTAGGTAACAACAATGCCCGGGGAATATGTTAGCAATATGCATTCTCCGGACCCACTCTGGACCTCTTGAATTAGAAACTCTAGGGATGAGATCCAGCGCCGATGGTGTGACAGGCCCTCCGTGTAGTTCTGATACTGACTAAAGTATGACCTCCATTGCCCTGGACCCAAACCCCAGAAACATCTTCCATACCCTGGAGTCATCAATCCCTCTTGGAATTACTGTAGTCAAGCTCATCTGTGAGCATCACTGTCTTCTACAGCTGAAACTCATCTCTGTCTGTCTCTCACAATAAATTCAAGTAAAGAAGAAGATACAACTGAATTGTATAAATCTCCTACTTCTCACAGAGTGCATTTCAGTCTGTTTGGACTTAATTGCCCATTTGTTGATGAGCTTGCTAGCAGCTGGTAGGGTCAGGAGTGGTTCATAGTGGCGACTTTTCCATTTGGTCCCCTTCCTTCACTGTACATCCAATCACTGGGCATACACACACACACACACACACACACACACACACACACACACACACACACACAGCTCCTGTGATGGGTAAGAATCTTTTCAGTGTGTCGTAAAGCATCCCAAACTCTGGTTTTGCCTAGAGCCATGTGAGGTCTCGTTAGAGTGCAAATTCTGGTCAAGAGGTCTGGGGTGGGGCCCAAGGTTCTCTATTTCCAACATAGGTTCCCAGGTGTCACCAAAAGCTGCTGGTCCAGAGGCCAATTTAAGTAACAAGACCTGTAAAGTATCAATTCCCAGGAACAGGATTGAAATGCCGATAACCTGAAGAGAAAGGACAGTGAAGTCTTCAGGCAGCTGCTTTCCACCATCTCCAACACCATCCCATAATACCTTCTGCTTGTGCTTTTACCTTCTAGCAGCATTGAATCAGCTGCCGTGCTTTCCCTGAGTGCATCATTCAACTTCTCTCTCCCTCTCTCTCTCTCTCTCTCTCTCTCTCTCTCTCATTTCTGCCTAGAAGGCTCTTTTCCCTGTACTTCACTGCTGAGACTCCTTTTCTGAACACCCTATAGTACAGTGCCCGTCTTCAGGCACCATCTCTGCTGGACAGCCAGGAAACCTGTGTCTCACTCGTCTTTGCCATGTACTTAATGTGTTTGGCTTTTTTAAAACCCTTGTATTTACTTATCTGAGAGAGAGCACACACACTAAAGCATGCTTGTGAGGCCAGAGGATAACTTTTAGAAGGTGGTTCTGTCCTTCTCTGGGGATCCGACGCAGGATGTCAGGTTTGCACACAGCACCTTTATCCACTGAGCCATCTCACCAGCCCCTATGGTTACTAATGCCTATTTATCACCCAAGACTCTGAACTCCTTCCTGTCCTCATTCACCAGCTCCACATCCTTGAGTGACTGTGAATCAGCTTCCCCAAAGAAAATGGTGCCTGAGAGGGATAAAAGACCAGCAAGATGGTTCAGCAGATAAAGGCACTTTGCACTAGCCTAGTGACCTGAGTTCAGTTCCTGGAACTTCCAAAAACTGTCTTCTGAACTGCACACAAGTGCCAGGGCACATGAATGCCCCCAAACACACAAATGATGAACGAACAAATAATCACTTATCTGAAGAGGAAGACGTGCCATGGCACACGAGTCAAGGTCGGAGAACAACTTTTTTGGAAGTTGATTTTCTCTCCTTGCACTCCGTGGGCTTCCAGAGACTACACGCAGGGTACCGGGCTTGCAATCAGGCACCTCACCTATTGAACTGTCTCACCCGAACATTTAATTTTTAAAAAAAGATGGCAAGCAAGTAACCAGTTAGGAGGTTCTGCTCATGATGCCAGAGGGTCAGAGAATGAAGTAAGCACAGGTGGTGGAGAGGGAGAACAGTACAGCCTTGTTGCCGGGCTCAAGAATTTCTCTTTTATTTCTGGTTTGGCTTTCACGCTAGACCCTAAGCTACCTGCGGACAGGGACTGTGTCTTCAGTATTTATTCCAGAGTACTTTGTAGATAGCAGGACCTCAAGAAATACCCTTTGGAGGGAAGCGATGAAAAGACAAGGCTTCAGAAACTGGAAGAATGATTAAGAAATCGTGCGCATCTCTTGGTAAGAAGGAAGCATCCACTGGAGAAATAATGCCATTATAATAACAGTCAGGAAAGAATCTTTTATCATCAGAGTCTGGACTACTGGAGAGAATGGCTACTGAAAGAGGAGCTGTTGCCCAGGGCTTCTTTGAGATGCAAAGGGAAAAAAAAAACAGACAGTATTATAAAAGCTAGAGCAAAGAAATGTTTCTTCCTGGTAATACAGAGAGAAGGAAGCAGCGACAGGACAGAAGACCCCGGGAATCTGTGCCTCTCTGACTGTCAGAACACGGAAAGGAAGAAGAACAGGATGGGAAGGAGGAGAGGGAGCAGGCTCGGGAGTTTGCTTGTCATCTAGGCTGGAGTGGGCCTGAATGGGAGCGAGAAGGACGGAGAATAATGGGAACTGGTAGATCAATCAATCAGCAAATATTTATTGAGCAGCTACCCTGGCTGGCAGCTGGAGCGAGCTCAGCTGGAGGGAGGCACATTAGAAAATTGTCTATAAAAAGGTGGTTGTGGGGGAGAGGGAAGGATGTGTTCTTCTGGAAGAGGATAGAAGGAGAAGTTGGCCGGTTTGTTGTCCAGCTTCAGAGGGTGTCACTCACATTGCAGCCTTGGTGTGACACCCTCCCTCCAGTGAACACAGCATGCAAGGCCAGTAGGAACAAAACTAGGAAGACCCCCAACCCAAGAACAGAACTATGATCCTCAGGTGTGTGGGGGGGGGGGACTTCAGGGGAAGCTGGGATGAGCAGAGACAGACTTGCTTACCTACCTCCTTCCCTTCCTCATCCTCCTCCTTCCCTTCCTCCCCAGGGCTCTGGACGTTACTCTATCTACATCGCCAACTATGCCTATGGCAATGTGGGGCCCGATGCCCTCATCGAAATGGACCCTGAGGCCAGTGACCTCTCCAGGGGCATCCTGGCACTCAGAGATGTGGCTGCGGAGGCTGGGGTCAGCAAGTACACAGGTAAGTGGAGGTTGTGAGTGGAGGAAGAGGTGGGGGGACTGGGGTCCGGAGCCTTGTAGAGCTGTGTCTCATTCATCAGTGTCCACAGAGTCAGGATAAGCTTACATCCCTGAGCAGGGGACGATAAAGGGGCTATTTCATCCCACTAAGTATACTGCCCCTCCAGGAATGGATGGGACATCTTGCAGCTTTGGGGGGGGTCCTTGGCTACAATAGGCATTTAGGGTCTTGCCAGAGAGGAAAAAAGCACCACCATGTTACCCTGTCCCTGGCGGCACCCCTGCCCCCTCCCCTGCTGTAACCCCGGTGATGAGTGAGCAGGTTGTGGAGGAGAAAACTGACGGGTCACAAGGGCTGAGATTTAAAGCTTTCTTTATTGCCCAACAGCAGATGAAATTATTTACTTACACATAAGCGGCCAGGAATTGAGTGCTGAGTCCCTAAGCTTCAGCTGGGTCCCGTCTCGGATAACTGAGCTCAAAGAATTGTGTTCTTGTTCCAAACCCTCTCGGCACTTTTTGTGGAAGGCATGCTCCCCCCCCCTCCAGCTTTCTGGACGGGAGACCCATTGTCAGGGAGTCTTGACGGGAGCTCTTTCTAGGGAAGGCTGTTTTTCTAATTCCAGCACGGCTGCTGACTAAACTCTGATAATCTGCCAATAGGCTGCTGATGGCAGAGCCATCCAGTTCCTGTTTTGAGTGCCAAAAATCAGGAAGCCAGGGCTGTGCATAACAACTCGGCCTCACTCACAGCCGCCCTGCACTTGGGCATAGAAATTCTCTCATTAGTCGACCTTCCCTGTGTATCCACTCCAACTTGCTCTGCAAACACTAGCAAAGCGGCAGCCAACACGAATCCAAACCCTGGAGCTAGAAGGCAGCACGAGGGGGCTCGGGCTGTCCCCTGCCTCCAGACACTTGGCAGGTGGCAAATCTCAAAGTCCTATGCAAGAAAGGTTGTCCCTACGCTCCCCACCCCAGAGTTCATGATGTCCTTCCCTAGCCAATTCGTCACCTTCAAGAAAGACAGAGATTAATGTTGACCCATCTGACAAAGTTTGTGGGGACAAATGAGTAGACGATAAAATAGTTTGCACAGCTCAAGCCCCTTCACAGTGCCTGAGAGCTCTGGGCGTGAATGTGCAGCGGAGAGGCTGAGTGTCAGTAATAAACCACGTTTCCCTGGGAAGAGGAATAAACATGAGGCGCTTCAGCCTAGATTGGTACAGTCAATTTTTCTGAGTAGCTCCCAGTTCTGTGCACTGGGCTGGCTTGGCAATTAAGTGCCTTGATCTTGCAGGAGAGGGAGGGGTGAGGGCTGGGGGATGAAGCACTTGAAAATGATGCGGTGGAAGGGAGGCAAGGACTGAGAGAGCGCATTACACACAGAAGGGAAGAATTCGGGAGGTTGAAGCATGAAGGGGGCATTGTTCACGCTGGCTGGGCTGGCACGGAACCCAGGAGGGAGGGGGGGGGGGCAGGCAGAGACAGCTGAGGAGCAGAGATGCGACGGGAGCCCTAGCCAACTGTGCGGGGCCGTGCTGGAAGAATGGGGCGGCCCAAGGAGGGGACAGCAGTATCTGTGGCAGCAGTGTGGAGGAGGTCAGGGCAGCTGGCGTGCCCAGAGGACGCATCAGAGCAGCTCTGCAGACTTCCAGAAGCCATTTGGCTGACAAGAACCGATTTGGCCCACCAAGTTACTATTCTGTCTGCCCGCCTTCCCCAGCCCCCCAACACTATCCTGCAACCCCTGCTTGTCATTCAGTTAATGACACATGGACATCTGGCTAGAAAACCAGCCCTGAGTGCCCCCTTGAGCCCCCAGGAATGAACCCCAAATGTAAGGCTACCATGCTGATTCTGGCCCGATGGCTGAGGCTCTGGGCAGGTAGCCAGTACTCGGCACCAGAATAGCGCCAGGCGGGGCTGGGAAGCCAAGAAGGAAGCAGGCAGCGATGTGCAGGGCCCAAGCAAGCTGGAGAGAAGCGAGCGGTGGCCAGATGTGTGTGAGAGAGTCAAGGCCCCTATAGCCAAGCCACACAAGCCCCATCTGCTGAGCAGCCCTGTGACCTGGAAGGACCACACCTCCCATTTGCCAAGGGAACAAACTCAGTCCAGAGAGGAGAAAGGACTCGCCCAAGGTCACGTAGGAGATTTGTAGAAAATCAGCTCTGTAAGGGCACCATCTCCTGATGCGTAATCCGCCACACCAGCTGACCTTTCCCATGACCTCCAACTCGAGAATCCTACTCTGGGCTGGTGAGGATGCTGTCCCTCCCCCGCCGGATATGCACCTGCACTCAGGATGTCAGACTGAAGCAGTTGTCTGGCCTGGGGTGCTGCAGGCAGCAGGGGACGGCTGGCCGCAGTGGCGGGGTAATGGCGAGAACCACGCACAGGCTGTCGGGCTCTACGCGAGGGGGAGGGGAGGCCTCCTCTCCAGACACTATTGATTCTTGCGTCCACTGCCACTCTGCTGGGTCACAGTGCCATCTAGCGGTCCATGTGCCCACTCTCTGGGGACTGAGGGCCCCTGGAGAGCAGCGGAGGGAGGCCCAAGGGAGGCAGCAGAGAACCTGTGCCCCAGGCTCCTTTGAACATCTCAAGTCCCATCTTCTCTGACTATCGGAGGCCCTTGGAGCCAGAGTGCACCCAGAGCCGCCCTGCATGAGAACCCTAAGATGTGGGTTCCATGAAGGAGAGGACCTGGAAAGGAAGGAAGGTGGGAACCACTGGTCGTCCTGCATCAGCGCTGCAGCCCAGTGACCCACCCCTAGTTCTGCATGGCACCTTGACCAGCCGCCTAGCAGGGCAACAAGTGGGCAGGAAGTAGCTTCCCTGTGCTGATGGTGCCTGCACTGTGCCGCCTGTCTGGAGAGCCGTAGCAGATGAACGCAGGTTCTACCTTCGTAGTATTTTGGAGAACGAAAGTAGTAGAAGGTGGAGACTTCCTAGTCCGTAACCTGGCAGGAAAGCCACACTGCCCCATGTAGCAGACATCCTTACCCTCCTGCCCTGGAGTTCTGACAGAGTAACACCGGAGCCCTCTGCTGGGCATTTTCTGGAAGCCCACAGCTGAACTCAGGGACAGAGCAGAGGAAGCCAACCCTGGAGGTCTCAAGGTGTCTCAGGCCTGAGCGCAGCATGAGCGCCATCATCCCCTCTCCGCAGTGCCCTTCCATCCTTTCTGATAGACATGGTCTCCCCAGCCAGCGACTCTGCCCAGGACCCCTGCATTTGAACCTCACCCTGTCACGGAGCATCTGCCCAGGCTGCAAGGTGGTGATTAAAGAAGACTTAAAGGAAATTTGGAAAGAAAATGAAGGTGGATTTATGGTGTCGGGTGGCGAGTTGTGCTGTTGGCTGGAAGCTTTGTGGAACAAAGCAGGGCAGACCTGATTTATAGGAAGTCATTACTGGAGGAGACAGAGAGACCCAAAGCCCAGCTGAGCCTCCTGGCAGATTCCCATCAGCATCATGACCAAAGCCCGTGGGGTGGGGGCCGAAGACCCTCCCAGGTCCCCAAGTGGGTTCTGGCTTTTCAGGAGGAGCATGGCGATGTCTGGCATCTGGGACCAGGCAGGGCTGGGGTGACAGGTGCCTTTGCTGGGGCCTAGAGCCCCAGGGGAACAGATCCTGGGCCTGTCTGGGGTCCCCAAAACCCAGGATTTATAGGTATCATTTTCCAGGGGTGTTACTCTTCTTTTCAAAAAACAGATATGATAGACGAAGACTGTAATTTTTGCATGTATTTGTCTTAGCTATCGCAAGAGGTTTTTAAAGAAAATCAAGAGACTGACCACCTGGGACTGTACCCTCCAAGTTCCAAAACAAACCTCTTGCTGTTGAGAAGTGACATCATATGTTGAGACAGCATGAGGGCTGGAGTTGGGGTCCCACCACCTGTGGACTGACTGTTCCTCTACGAGTCTCAATTTCTTCCCTTAGAAAACAGAGGTAATGGGAGGGGTGAAGACTGAGGAGAAATTGGCCAAAAATTTTTTTTCAGCTGTACAGAAGGAGAAAAGAAAGTTCCGGAGCCATATAGTACAGCACGGTGATTACAGTTATAGCAATGCAGTGCACTCTTGAAAACTACCAAAAGGGTTGACTTTAAGTGTGCTAGCCACAAAGATAATTAATATTTGAGATGATACATATGCTAATCAGGTCAATTTAGCCATTTCATAATACATACTTTTTTCAAAATATGTCATGTGTGATAAATATACACTTAAAATGTCTCAGTTAAAAAAATTGGTGGAGGTGCAACACATCTCGAGGTGTCGTGGCACTCACAGGGAGATAAATGTATGTGCTGCTCTGCGCCCTGGTAGAAGACCATTAGAATGCAGTTCTTCCTGCCAGTCCCACTTTGACTTCACACGGCTTTTGCTCGATGCCGGGGTTGAGCACAGGGAGGAGGGTCTTCTCTCCCTCGGCTCCAGGCGACCAGTCTAGAAGGCCTGTCCTCGTATGCCCCGCAGAGACATAATGTGACCACCCTTGCCTGACGACCTGCTCCCTGTGTGACACCCCGTGTGCAGTCCCGCGGCCCAGCCCGGCCTGGCGTCAGCAGGCTCTCCCAGGACAGACTCAGCACCAGCATCTGTTTAGAGTTCCGCAGAAGCAAGCTTAGAAAGGACACCCCCATCATCACCCCCAACAGACACCTGCTGCTCTGCTACCCCAACTCTTTGACAGTATCTTGGTTGCTCTTGGCAGTCCGGGGACCTTGGAGTCAACCTGGAACCCTGCTTGCATCAGATTTCAGCAGACGAATGACATGGATCCAGTTCCTTGGCCGAGGAGCCTGTCTGTGAACCTCCACAGGGGCAGAGTGGAGGACAGACAAGAAACAGCCCCCAGCATGTTTATCCCGTGGCCCACCCTGAGGGATGGTCATGTTGAAAATAAAGTCTTGGGGGTCTTGTCAGCCACCCTTCCCACGCACTCATTTAACAGGGCAGGTGACTGAGTTCTGGGTGACACCTTCTCAAGTAGCTGCAGCCAGACAGAAGCAGAGGTAGGAAGGGAAAAAACCAACGGTCCTTCCACAGCTCCTTGATTCATTGTTTCTGCTACTTCATCTCTGGTCAGCCATCTACAGCTGGAGCAGTTTAGCAGTGTGTGATCCACTCCATAGTCTACCCTCCCCCATCACACCCCGGACGTGGTGGCCTTCACCCAAATCGCACTTGAGTCTACACCGCTAAATGCCAGAGTTCAGAGGTGCCATGGGGCCAATGAGCCGGGAAGGAAGTCTGCAATGTGGCAAGAGGATGTGGGTGCCGCAGAAGGACATTTCCCCTGGAACCCCACACTGCCATGCAGCGAAGTGATAGTCCTTGGGAGAGACTAGAAGGGAGCAGTAAAGCCCAAGAGCATAACAAAAGGGCCTTTGAAGCTTGAAGTGCTGGGCAAAAATAAAGTGATATTATTCACCCAGCAGGTGGTAAATAGTTCTAGCTAATGACTATGTGGCACCTGACATTTTCCAAGGTACCTTCCAAGAATCATCGCACTTAATATTTATGACACCCCTGAGAAGGAGCTATTATTATTATCAGTTTTATGTCATTGATGAGAAAACAGAAGCCCAGAAAGTTTAAGTGATGTGCCCAAGGTCACACAGCTCAAACCCAGACTTGCTGATCCACAGTCCTGAGGTCGGCCTTCTGTTAGCCGCACCTGGGGGACTATGTGAGCATGTGGCCTCAAATAGAAACCGATGCATGAATAGTAGGGCGGCAGTCAACTCCATTAGGACGCAGCTCTCCAAGGCTAAATAAAGATGTTCTTAACAGCCCTTTGGGTAGCCACTTAATCTGAACCTCAGGAGAGGAGGAGAAGGTGGACGAAGTGGGAAGAAGGGAATGAGACAGGTTCTGGAATAAGATACACTGGTACATTGACTGGCAGGGAGGAAGAGCGGCCGGTTACAGTTATGATGGGGGCATTTTGTAGATTTCAAGAGTCTCTCCTGCCGCATCAGTGAGGGGTCCAAACACCTGGCTGTCCCCGCCTCAGATCCTGGTTTGGACCCCGTCCTAAGACTTCTGGCACTGGGGCCCAAAGGGCTGTCTCCCTGACTGCAGACTCACCTGTTCCCCAACCGTGCAACCAACTTGCCAAGAAGGAGTTGTGGGTAACATCTCTGTTATGGTCCGGTTGCCATGGCAATAAATTGCTGCTAATTAGTAGTGTGGTTACCATGGCAATTTTCTAGTAATTACAGGTTACAAATGGTGCAAGGCTTCAACCCAACCCAATTAGTTAATTAGAAAGATTTAGAAATTTGTCCAAAAGGGAAATAACCTGCTTTGTAGAAAATGAAGGGAATGTGTCACAGCTTGGGAGCCAAAGGCAGAGAGGAAATTGGAGGATGCCAGAGTGGGGTGGAAGAAGGACGGATTTAGGATTTACGTGGCAGCAAGTCCTGAGTCCCACCTGGAATTTCCCAGGCCTGGGCTAGGTGGTGGTTTCTCAGGGAAGCCCTGCCCTGGCTGGAGTCTGGCAATGACCAGGGCAGGCACAGCTGCCAGAAGCTTCTTAGGGGCTCCTCTGGGGAGTGCCCAGGTTACGGCTCAGGACCTTCCCGCTGGCTGTGGAAAAGCAGCCGAAAGCCACCACTCCGCTCCATAGCTCTCGTGACAAGGGATGGCTCTTCAGCGATGCCCCCAGGGCCAGAGGACATTCAGCTGCTCATTGTCAGAGGACCAGTGAGATTGCCTGGAAGAGTCCAGGAGGCAAGAAGCCCACCAAGACAGCAGGGCGAGTGATGGTGGTTCTTCTCCCCTGCCCGGGACTGGCTCTGCTGGGTGGGGGCAAGGCATGGGGAGCATGTCTCAGGGTGGAGGGGCCAAGGGAACCCAGAGAACCCTCTTCTGAAATGAGTCCAGTCACTTCCAGGAACCCCCAGCCCATTCAGTGGGTGGCAAAGGACCCTGACCCATCGCCAAGTATCTGTCTCAACTGTCACTTTGAAACGCCAGTTCTAGGTTGGACTAGTGATGGTAACCAGTTCCTTAGCGCTATCATCTCACTACCCAACAGCGTGTCAATCACTGAGCTGTCAGGATGTGGGCTCTGATTTGATAGCACCTGAGAGTCTGCATTTCTAACAAGCTGCAAACGGCCGGTCGGATCCCAGGCCGGCTGCTCATCGCTTTCACCTCACTTTCTCAAAGGACCTCCGAAAAGTGTGTCTGTGTATCATGTACAGCATGACGCTTTAAAATATGCACACTTCGGAGGCTGGAGAGGTGGCTCAGGGGTTAAGCTCTGCCTTGCAGGCGGAAGGTCCTGAGTTCGGATCCTAGACCCCACGTGTAGACACCGGGCAGAAGCGGGGGCAGCCTGCGTTTCTGGTCCTGGTAGGGCTGAGCCTGTGAATCCCGGGGCAGAGTAAACAAGGAGGAGGTGGAGGCGTCCATGGTGGTTCCCGAATTCGTCCGTGGTTACACACACACACACACACACACACACACACACACACACACACACACGTATAATTGAATAAAAATGATTAAAATGTTTTTAAAAGTTATAAAAAAATAGGCACACTTCGTGGCGTGGCTGACTTGAACTAACTAGCATACTTTCATTGGTGGCAAGGCACTTAAAACCTGTCTCAGCAAGCTCAAGTCTGCAGAGTGTCATTACTGGTTATAGTCACCACGATGCACGACAGATCTCTCTACCCTTCACCCTTTACCTTTTCTGTTTAACCGTTAACATCAACCCTTTCTCCAGCTCCCTGAGTCTCCAGCTGGTCCATTCTGTCGGAGTTTGATTCCACATGCTAGGGAGACTCTGCGAATCTGTCTGTCCTTCACTTAGCATATTGTCCTCTGGGTTCATCTGTGTGGCCACAAAGGACAGGATTTTCCGCTTTCATAAGGCCAAATAATATTTCATGCAGAAAGGTGCATTTTCTTTATCCATTCATCTTCTGACAGAGTTAGGGTGATTTCATATCAGCTGTGTGAATAGCACTGCTGTGAACACGGGGCGGGGGAAGGCAGAAAGCTCTTTGGCCTCTTGGCTTCATTTCCTTTGGAGGATATACACCGTAGCAGAAATGCTGGGTCATGTGGTAGTTCTGTTTTCGCTTTTCATAGTGATCGTGCTAATTCACATTCCCACCAACAGTGTACAGGGGCTGGTTTCCTCCGGCTCCTGCCAGACACTTGTTTTCTTTTACTGTATCTCACCCCGCATGACCTGAAATAGAAAGGACACGTCAGACAATCTCCACTCACAGATGAGGAAACTGAAGTGCAAAGGGGGCATCAGAAATCGCCCAAAGTCACACAAGTTGCAAGAAACCAAACTGGGAATAGAATCCATGTCCCTTTCTAGTGGGGTTGTTTCTGTGGGTGTTCCCAGTTTCCAGGGTGTGGCTGGGAAGGCTATTGCAAGCAGGTAAGGTCAAGTGAGCGAAGGCTTCATTTAAAACCTGCTGAGTCAGGGTGGTTTGTTCAGGACCTATTGATGCTGGACTTCACATGGGGAACTCAAACATAATCTCACATTTTAATATAGTGCTGGCTTGATTTTTATCTTTTAAAATATATATACATCCATTCATATATATTTTTTTTCCTTTCACCCAACAGAAGCAATTCATATTGCTACAAACCAAGCAATATAAAAATACTCAAAGAAAAGTCAACCACTGTCTCTCCTTCTTTCCTTCCCCCAGTCTTCCTTTACCAAGTAGTCAGTGTTAACAACTTGGAGCGTGGTCTTCTCCACTTTTCCCCAAACTCACACAACCTTACTCAAGCATGTATATTCAGAAATATCAAGAATTTTTTCAACTTTTTTTTTTTTACAAAAGTAAGATCACACAGCACTACTACTTTGCCAAACTGCTTTTTCTTTTAACAATCACGACTTGCTTCCAGGTCCATACATATGGATCAACACAGTCTTTTTAGTGGCTACAGAATGATCTGCCATATGGACACACCGTAATCCATTCAGCCAGTTCACTATCAATGAACAAATTGTTACTACATCAGCCAAAGCAAAATAAGCATCCTTGGCCTGTAGCTGGTACCTGAGCCAGAGCCTACTGCCAGCCAAGCCTGAGACCAGCGCCTATGGCCAGAGCCAACTGCCACAGGCTCTTGCACAGGACATACCTACAGATCTCCACCAGCATATTTGAATCTTGGATTGGGAATGGAACCTGTTAGTGATCCTGTGACTTGCGTGGGTAGAGCTAGGTTTAAAATATTGTGATTCAGACCTTTTAGAAGAGAAGGATGCTGGCATGCGGGGGTGGGGGGCGGTCACGCACTATGCTTCTCTGGGCATGGAATGATGCTTTTGACGCAAAGCAACTCAGTCCCAGCTCTTCAGTGCCATAGAGCTCATGGAGGCTGGGAGTCAGACCTGGGCTCCCAGCAGCCAAGGTCGGGCTTCCTCACAGCTTTTGTGAATTGCTTCCCTTGCAACTTCTCGGGGGCCTGAGCAGCCCCATGCTCCAGGAGGGGCTGGATGGTGCTCCAGCCACTCACTGTTGGGTACATCTCCTCTCCTAGCGGGCCGGGGTGTCAGCGTGGGCCCCATTCTCAGCAGCAGTGCTTCGGATATCTTCTGTGACAACGAGAATGGACCCAACTTCCTCTTCCACAACCAGGGCAACGGCACCTTCGTGGATGCTGCGGCCAGCGCTGGTGAGTGCAGGCAGCCCTGAGTTGCAGCCCCCACCAGTCCCCGACTTACCACGATCCCACCACCCTCCAACGACAGGGAGTGTTTGCTGCTGAGGAGGGAAGTATGCGGCTCCCGACACAGCCTGGGCCGGCAGCTGGCACTGCCCGTGAGCCTCTGAGTCCTGCTCAGGTCTCCTAGCAGGCTCCCTTTCAAGGGATATCTCCTATCTTAGTCCTTCCCCTTTTATCTTAGACATTCACTTCAATCCAACAACCATTTAGGGAGGTTTTGCTAAGCATTAGGCTGGTGCTTGGAGTTGGAGATGCTAGTCTGAGTAAGGCTAAGAGATTCCCCCTCCCCAATAAGAACACTCCAGAAATAATATCTACATGAACAGATATAAGAAACAGGATAAAATGCACACCAAGCCATCCCCAAGGATCCTATCTCTGCTCCCCTTTCTCCTTTTGTGCTTGCCTCCCATTAACCTCAGGGCCTTTGCACCTGCCATTCCTTCTGTTAAACTAGCTTGCCTGCATATATCCTTCAACATACAGCTGAGTGTCACCTCTATAAAGTCTTCTCTGCCTTCCTCTGTGGCACCTGATAGATCTGCTCTCCTCTGTGCTCCCAAGGCCTCTTGCATGTACCTATCATTCAGTCTTCTATATTGTCCTTAGTTGGTCTCTGTGCTGTCCAAAAATGCTTGATACCTCGGAGTCACGCAATGACTTTTGCTAAGTATCAGAATGGACACTTACTATGTGGATATAATATGTGTGTGGATATGATGCACACCCCCAGCCCCCTCTTTGTCCCTGCTGCCTCCCACCTTGCAACTGAGTGAAGGTTTCACTGCACCTCTCTTTTAGATTAGAGGCACAGACAAGAGGTGAACTGAGAATGAGGACCCATAGATCAAAGGTCCCACTAGCTCTGCCAGTGCCAAGCACAGCATTAGAGCCCTGAGGGCAAGTCCTTCCATTCCCTCTGCTGCAAGGGTATCTCCTCCCGTGTCCTGCTTCAGAGTCTCCACATGGCAGAACTCCTGGCTAGAGCCCCACCCACCCCAGCTGGCCCTCTGTCACCCCTCATCCTTCCCAGACGTCTCTCCTACCTTGGTAGAACAGGGGGCAGTCCTCTGACCTGCTCTTCACCTTCTGGACCTTTCTCTGGCAGCAAAGGTTCTCACTACTGAGAAATTACAGAGAGCAAAGGGAAGGGGCTGGTGCAGAAAACCGAGAGGATTTGATAAGGCGTTAAGGAGACGGAAGAAGAGGCCAGTGCACCAGTTGGAGTGGGAGAAGGTAACGGGCAGGAGAGGCAAGGTGCGAGGCTCGTAATTGAAAGTCAGAATGATTGCGGGGGTTTAACAAGACATGTCAAGGGGGCATTCATCACCCAAACAGATGCCGCTGTGAAATGCAGCCTGGCACCGCTTAGTCCCAGAAAGGGAACCAGCTCCTTGTCAAGGTACCTCGCAGAGAGCAGAGCCACGGGTCGGTGCAGAAGACCACTGCTGAGCAGACTCGGGCCGGGTGCTTGCAGAGAATTAATGGGGTGTCCGTTCTGGGGACTGGCAGGCTGTCTCCAGGTCCTGCAAACCCTCTTTCTTGACTTGGGTCCCTGCTTTATATCCCCTCCCCTAGTCCAGCCTCAGCCCTTCCTTCCCACCACCCAGGCACTCAGTGCCCCCTACCCGCCTTCTGGCTTCATGCCCTGGCTTCCACCCTCCAGTCTCCCGTTGGCAGCTGCGCCCTGGAGTCTCCACTCACCACTCCCCTCCCATTGTTCCAGTGCCTGCGCCCCCGAAGGGCTGAGGACTGCAGCTGCTTGTCTTTAAAAGCACCGTCTTTACCCTGCTCTGCACCTGGCCTGGAGAGCAGGGGGTCAGCTCTGGGCCCTGAGGTCAGAGCCCCCTGCAGCCTCCCCTAAGGTCGGCCGCCAGCCAGCGGATAGCAGAAGCAGGAGACAGCCCACTTCCCTTGCAATCCTCAGCGGCCCTGCGTGGATTCTCTGTCATGGTTACAGTATTTCCTCTGCTGTCACTGGCGTCCCCAGTTTGCCTGCTGTCAAATTATTTATGTCTCTTCATTCATTCAGCAAGTACTTACTGAGCACCGCCCGGCAACCGCAGGCACCGAGAGAGACCTGCGGCACACAGGGAAACTAGACCCTAAGCAAATAGACCCCAAAGGAGCAGAATCACATTCACGACCAGCGCTGGGAAGAAAGGAATTGGAAGCACAAGGAAGATGGGGGGCTGGGCAGGGCAGATGGGAAGGGCTGTTTGGGAGAAGGTTGTATTTCTTTATTTTTTGGTTAGCACGTAAAGCAATGGATTCATCGTGACATTTCCATGCATATGTATCATTATGTTTTGCTCTTTCTCTGCACTGGCTTCCCCACCTGCTCTTGCTTGTCGCTTTCCTGTGGCCAAATAGCCCCTCCTTCTGCTTTCTGGTCACACACGGTCCTTTAGCCTCTCGCTCCCCTCCTCCTTTTCCTTAGGCCTCTTCCTCCCCTCTCATGGTCCCTTTGCTACTATCATGTCAAAAGCACACATACAAATTTAAATCTCAATTCCGCATAGAAAGAAAACACCGTATTTGTCACCCTGAATCCGGCCTCTTTTGCTTGACATTATACACAGTGGAGTTTTATTCAGCTGTGAGGATGAGGGGCTGTTTTAAATGCCCGGGTTTCCCTGAGGAACTGGGCTACGGGGGAAAGGGGGGGCTGAGGCATCATCCCAAGAGAAAGGACCAGCTAGAACCAGCGACTCAGAATGTAGGAAGAGCTCTACTTCATTCAGGCATGGAAGGACCACAGTGACAAAAGCCCAGTAAGTCAAGAAGACAGTGAAACACAGCAAAGACCACATAGGATGGGGGGTGGGGGCACCCTAAGACAAGGCCTGTGGTTCCCCAGGCAGGGATTCAAACTTGACTCAAGAGTGCTAGGGAGCCCTTGAAAGGGTTAAGCCAAAAGAAAGCGTGTGACCAATTTAATGTATCTCCAGAAAGGACTTTGCTTCTCAGAATGTCCACCAGTGTCTCCCGCACCCGTGCAGCCCTGAACTCAACTCAAGTAGTATGCAGCCTGCATGCATGGCAGTCGCAGCCTGAAGGCAAGGCTACCTTCCATCCCCATCTTCAAGGGGGATAGGGACAGCACAAAGGTCACCCTTGTTTGCTCCTAGAGGTATTTGCGGGGTAAGGGAGGCCTCCCTGAAACGCCTGCCTCTCCTCCCCAGGTGTGGATGACCCTCACCAGCATGGGCGAGGTGTGGCCCTGGCCGACTTCAACCGTGATGGCAAAGTAGACATCGTCTATGGCAACTGGAACGGCCCGCACCGCCTCTATCTGCAGATGAGTGTCCACGGGAAGGTCCGCTTTAGGGTAAGAATGGCAGGTGTGGCGAGGCAGGTCAAAGGAGCTTCAGCCCAGCCCTGAGCCTCTCTTCTGGCCCAGACCATGGAATTCTCCAGAACTGGGGGGTGGGGTCCAGAGGCCAGCGACATACAGAGGGCAGAGGGTTCAAGCCTGTGAAGACTCTCAGCCTCAGAGGAAGAGCAGCGTGGAGGGCAGCCAGCTGGAGCCCCCGCCAGGTGGGCTTCATTGTTCCTGAAGCTGCCAGAGACTCCTGACCTGTAACTGCAGCCGGGCTTTCCACATGAGGTTCAGACTCAAGAGAGCTGCGGGGGTGCGGGCATTGAAGCCAGGGAGTTTCTAGTTGTACCTGAGGACAAGGGACAGAGGCTAGGATGAACACAAGCGCTCACGGTGCCCCCCCATCCTGGGCTGTCAGCAGACATGATGCTGAGAATCTCCCTGTCGGGCTGTTTGGTGGAAAACAGTGGAAGTACCACTTGAGCTGGAGTTTGATGCTTTCTTATAAGGCTGACAGAGGGCGAGGGGTCCCCAAACGTGATCTCAGGAATCCAGGATTGCTCTGGAAGTACTTAGGTTTTAATAAAAAGGGGGTGCTTTGGGGGGAGAGGTGGGATATAAGGCATTGTGTTCCTAGCTTCCTGGGCCCAAGGAACTTTCCAGGGTTCCCAAAGTCCACACAACCAGGAAAACCCTATCCAGCTGAGGTCTGAGCCTCAGGCCGTCTGAGTGGGGAGCCAGGCTGTCTGGGTGAGCAGGCAGCCTGCCTGAACTCGTGCATTGATTCTGGGATCTTGAGTGATTTCCATCTTTATTCCGCTTTTGTTCTAACCCAGGGTCACAGCAGAATTAAATTTGCCCTCCCTTGCCCAGGACATTTGACACTGTCTAGGGATATTGTGGGGACATTGTATGTTGCCACGATTAGGAATGAGAAGGGGACGTCAGTGTCTGGTGGGCAGAGGTCGGAGGAGCTACCACGCACATCCGCAATGCACAGGACGGCGCCCGCCACAAAGACTCACCTGGCTCCCACTGTCAGCGGGCTGGGGATGGAACCTATTGCCTTCAGAGGCCTCAGCCCAGCGCTCACAGCAACAGTAACAGTAACAACAAATGTCCCATTTATCACGTGCCGCCCACGTGCCAGGATCCCCGATAAGAGCTTTACATAGATTATCTTCCGAGCCCAGGCATGCAGAGGGGCAGCCCCCAGGGGGTTGTGTAAGCTTCCATTTTTACAGGATCGATGGAGCAATAATGAGTTAGAGATCTTCAGGTCTCCTTGTTCTCCAGCTCTGAAGACCCTGCTCGGCCCACCCTGACCAGCTGGCCGGGCTCTTAATCAACCTCATTACTGTGCTGATGAGCACCGCCTTCTCAGACAGGCATCTCTGCAGCCGACCCAAGAGGGCTCCTTTCTATGCAGCAGGAGGCCGGGGCAGGGCCCACCCAGGGGCAAGGACTCCCAGAGAGCCAACTCTACCCTTCCCAGCCCTGTGCGCTTGGGTCCTGGACCTGGACAGGCACCTAGCATCTTCAAGGGGCAACCCACCCCCAGTGGAGATTATTAAGCTGAAAAACAAAGGCTCAACCGCATAGTTCTCTGTTTCACAGGCAAATCCCATATCTAAGACGCTGTGCAAGACCCTCCAGAGACTGCCAGCACCTGTGATGGTGGTATTGGGAGGGTCCCCAGCTGGGCTATCTTGGGTCTAGAGTCTCCCTATGCATCCTGGACAGATGTGGTTTATATTGCAACACACTTAAGAGAAAATGCCCTTAAGAAAATGCACACTTAAGAAGAAAGGAAAACGTGTGAGCAAATGGAGGTAGGTGCTAAAGCACCTCTTTGACCTTCTGTAAGGCTGGTCACCGGGGTCCCAGTCTGTCTAGCGCCTGCTCTGTGACACAGTGTCATGCAGTCTTGATGACCTGGCCAGCGGCTGTCCCTGTGCTGTGACAAGAAAAATGAGGTTCACCCCAGGGCTTGAGTAACTTCCCTAAGATCAGGCAGCCAGCCAGCATGGAGCCTGGATTCAAAGGCATGAGGTTCTGGCGCCTTCTCAGCCTATAGCTCGGCACCTAGGGAAGAGGCATGCCTAGAATCAGAGGCCCGGAGTGTGGGCATTGTACATGTAACTGCAGGCCACACTTCCCTCTCAGTTATCCCATCTGTGACTGGGATGCCTAGCAGGGAACAGCTAAGAGTTCCCCGGTGTGAGCTTGGCTGTTACTCTGCGCTCCTCGCTCTCCTGTAAGCAGTGGGAGGTTTCTTGGTCCCACGCACAGTCATTCCAGGTCCCTTACTGGGGATGTCATAGAAGAGGTGCTGGGCTCTTGTCTTTGCATGTGTGTGTGTGTGCACCACACACACACACACACACACACACACACACACACACACACAGTGGAGGGACATGAGCTCTTGCTTGTTCCCAAGCCCTGTCACTTGAACCTCAGCCCTCTCTCCTCCAGGATATCGCCTCATCCAAGTTCGCCACTCCCTCCCCTGTCCGCACGGTCATCGCTGCCGACTTTGACAACGACCAGGAGCTGGAGGTCTTCTTCAACAACATCGCCTACCGCAGCTCCTCGGCCAACCGCCTGTTCCGGTAGGGTTGGTGAAGGCCTGTAGAGACAGGGAGGCTATGCCAGGGGAGAGGATGGTTCTTGACGAGAACCCCCCCTTCCCTCCCTAGCCACAGAAGGGCACGCAGGGTCAAATCCCCCTGGGGAAACTTAGGTTAAGCAAAGATAGACAGGCTTATTTGCCGCAGGATTCCGCGAGCCTGTAACAAAATCACAAATAGTTTGACTCTGAAAGATAAATGGAGTGTTCCAAATAGATTTGACCACAGGACAGATCTTTCAGAGATGCGTCTCTAGAGATAGGTGCTCTGCCAAACATCCTTTGGGAATGTTGGAAGAGATAGTAAGCAGGAGAGAGAGAGTTTCTGAATCCTCGAGTACTTGAGTGTTGCATCTGGGGAGAAATGGTAGAATCCCTGAGGGGGTCTCTCTTCCCAGGGCTGGAGACCATTGGCGTCAGAATCTCCCAGGTGCCTGCCTTGGTCACTGGCCTTGTTGCTGTGACAAAATTCCCGACAAAAGCAATTTAAGAAGGGCAAGGAAATCATGGTGGCAAGAAGCTTGAGGCAGCTGGTCACAATGTCTGTAGTCAGGAAGCAGAGCATGACTGATGCTCATGCTCATCCGGCGTCTGTGTGTGTGTGTGTGTGTGTGTGTGTGTGTGTGTGTGTGTGTGTGTGTTATTATTTGAGAAAGAGAAACAGAGAGAGAGTACATATATGCATGCCATGGTGCACAGGTGGAAGTCAGAGGACGACTTCTGGAAGCCAGTTCTCCCTTTCCACCATGTGGGCCTCCAGGGATTGAGTTTAGGTCACAGACTCCTACCCACTGAGCCATCCTACTGGCCCAATTCCCTTTGTTTTAATGAAACATTTCCGCTGTGCCAGGGAGAGAGCTCAGCAGGTGAGGTGCTTGCTCACAAGCCCGGCACTTACCTCACACTGAGATATCTCAGAGGACCCTGACTTGCTCCTTTTTATTCAACCCCAGAGCCTAGTTCTTGGAACAGTGCCACTCGCCATAGGTGAATCTCCCCAGCCTCAATTAACCTAATCTAGATAATCTCTCACAGGCATCTGCTAGGTGATTCTGGATCACACCAGTGGACAAGCGATGACCATCACGTGCATCTATTGCACAGAACGTCAGGCCCACCTCAGTCCCCAGAGTCGAATCTCAGGCATCGAGGCCCGAGAATTGGAACTCTTGCACTGGAGAGCTAGCTCAGTGGTTACAGTGCTTATCCTACGAGCAAAAGGACTGAAGTTCAGGTCCCCGGGTTCTATATAAAATATCCAGTAGGTGGGGGCGGGGGATGGCCTATAATTCCAGCCTCAGAAGATAGAACCTGGGAATCTCAGAGCAAGTTGGGTAGCTTGTCTGCAAGCTCGGGGTTTAGAAATCCAGCCTCCAAACAGTAAAGTGGAACAGAAATTAAGGACAATTCCCGATATCACCCCAGACCTCCTCACACACATTATCATCAAAGGAACGCACATCTGCATGCACACACATGCACACACACACACACACACACACACACACACACACGCCCAATCACATGTAAAACACACATACACACATCCCATACATACATATACAGTGAAGAGGAAGAAAAAAGAATTGGAACTCCAAAAGGGCAGCAAACCATTCTTACCACACTGACATTTCACAAATATTGCTGGGAACTACATGTCAAATGGCCTGGTATGTCCAGGTCTAAGACATATTCATGGTGCGCAGGACCAGGTGGGAAGAAAAGGGTACCAAAGGCCTTGGAATCAGCATATGAGTCATATCTCTCTGACCCTCCAAGTCTCTATTCTCTCTCTCAGGGGGGCTCAGCTATTAATAAAAAACTCAAGCTGTGACTAAGCATGTTTTAAAATATAATTATTAACCAAGCATCAATCTTGACTGGATGTAATCACCCCCCAAAGGCACCAGATTTACTAATTAGGTGCCTTGCAGAAAGCTTATTCACAACTTCTAGATTAATTGCAGAAGATCAATTGCTCGTTAACAGAGACACTGCTCTCCTTCTCTGGCTAATAAAGTGTCACTTGCCAGGGCCTCTAAGCACCAAGATGTCTCGGTGGCCAGAGAAGCCTGGCATCTTATTTCCTGCCCACCCTTCTGTCTTATTTTAGCCTTCCAGCTTTTGTACTGTGGAGTTGGGCTGGCCCTGGACTGTCAGTGGACCGTCATCATGTGGTCTCCCCATGGGGTAGTGTTGGTTTCCACCCAGGGGTGACAGAAGCCACCTTCTAGGTATGCAGCTGGGCCCCAAGTCCCTGTGACAGATGGCCAGGTCCTGAGCACACAGCTCAGGAGGCTGCAGCTGAGATTGTAGCTCAGCTAGACGCTCTGAAGGTTTAACCCCACCTGTCCCATGCTGTGCAGACTTTTCACCCATCACTGGGGGGGACGACTTAGGGCTCCCTAAGCCCAGTGCTCGTCCTGTTCCAGGCATGGGGTACCCAAAGCCTTGGATCCTTTGATGATGCCTTGAGCAATGCATTGCCCAAGCCAGACCCCGTAGAAGGAGTTTCCTGAACCTGCCTCCGGTTCAATCCTGGTGCTAGTGCTACAGATCGAGCTGCTGAAATGTACCTATGACCATCCCCCCCTTCTCTTTACCACACTTTAGAAGTTTCCCATTGCTTTCAGATAAGGTCCCCAGCCTTGGCACTCTCCACCGCCCCATTTAGACCTAAGCACTATACACCGCAGGTTTCTTTCAGTTCTAGGTTCCTCATGGTGCCTCACTGCGAGTCCGGTCCTCCCCCTTCACCTGAGGAGCATGTACTCCCCAGCTGTATGTCTCAGGGTAGTTGACCTTCCTCTGGGGAGTCTTCCCTGATTGCCCCAGGCTGGCAACTTTGTCAGGCTTTGCACTTCCCCACCAGCCCTCAGCCGTATACATTGGGGTTCCCCGTTGGCATGAATACAGAGCTCCTACCTCCCTCGTGTCCTGCATCACCAGACCCTCATCAGGACTGGAACACAGAAGTTGCTACAGAAATTTCCTCACTGACTATGTAAACGTAATGGAAGTGTTGGGTTTTGTCTTTAGAGGTGTCTCTGCCCAACTTCAGCAGATTGCAATGATCAAAGGGACAGTGGGTGTCAGTAGGTTCAAGTGTACACACCCATGCACACTTCCACATAGTGCTCCATCCAAGTACACTGCGTATCATTCAGTTGTGTATATGGCTGTGCTAGACCTAGACAGCCCAAGTGGACATCCCAAGGAACACCTCATGGGTGTCTGTCAACCTTACATGCACCCGAACTTCTGCAGCTGTCTGCATCTGGTCACCACAGTTCAGCTCATGGTCTTTTTGTTAGTCTTCTGTGGTTGGGGTGCACAGTGGGCTCCTCCCACTGTTCCACATGCTGGGAGAGCAAAGCACCCACAGGTAGAAAGTTCGATGAGTAAGTGAAGGCCGAGAGGATTTGCTTCATTCAGAGATGGGGCAGGACATTGAGAACAGATGCCTCAGAAATGAATCCTCGCGGTCATGACTGAGTGTCCAAAGTACACAAAGGAAGCCTGTGCCCTGAAAGTGTCCTTTCCTCCCGTTTGCCTCTGGAATTCACCCTCACATCACAGACATGTGCTCGGAGCTTGCTGAGAGCTAGGCAGTGTGTTAGACGCGTCGGGAGACGCGTAGATGAAAAACACAAGGTCCCAGCCTGTGAGAGCTCACAGAGCCGGGGAGATGGCTGCATCTTGCCGAGCAAACGCCAGCAAACGGCGTTGAGGACTTGGGGAGTGATAAAGGCAGAGGAAGCAGTGGGGGAGGGACTGAGAAGCGAGAATCTACGGGCTTGAATCCTGGGCAGCATCCGGAGCTAGGAAACCCAGTGCCCCTCAGAGGAGCAAGGTCAGTTGAAGGTAGCTGGGCCCCTCCCCTTCTCCATCAGTCAACCACCCTTCTCCTGGCTGTCTATAATCCATCCATTAGAGAAGGAAAGATCAATATTTATCAACATAAATTAAAACCCAAGAAGGGAACTGCCATGGTGAATGCACCTTCCGACAGCAGAGGGGTTCCATGGGCATCCAGTGGGCCGGGCACGGGCGGATGTCAGGAGACAGAGCAGTGAGTGGACTTCTAGTCCAGGAGGCCCACAAGGGACCTATCAGAACAAGCCTGTCTCCCCTGCAGCGTCATCCGCAGGGAGCACGGAGACCCCCTCATCGAGGAGCTCAATCCTGGCGATGCCCTGGAGCCTGAGGGTCGGGGCACAGGTAAGGCACCCAGCGCTGCAGCCGCTCCACCCATCCCAGCACAGTCCAAACCCCAGGCCTGAGGGCACAGGGGACAAAAAGGCACAAAGTTGTTGCCAACCCGTCCTTGGCACTCTGAGCTGAGAGTGAAGGAGAGCCTTGGAGTCTAGGGCAAGAGGCATAGGAGGGAACGATCCCTTCTCACGTTCCCAGGGCTGCTGGGGGGAATGGGGACCTGCGAAGTGGGGGGCAGCAGTTTCTCTAGCCATGCCTGGAAGGATGGGATGCGAGGATGAAGAAGGAGGGGTCCCCTCTGCTCACAGACAGGGGTCCGGCAACTGACTCCTCCCTCCTGGCCTTTAGCTTGGTATCAAACAAAAAAGCACTTGATTGGGAATCCTAGGACCCAGGTCTGTGGTCACCTCGCTTTCTGGGTTTTGTGTGTCATAAAATGGAGAGGTCTGCCCTCACCATTCTGGGTTAAAAGAGAACCGAGAGGGGACCCTGAAAATTCAGACATTTGATAAAGTGACACCACCACCCCCCAAAAAACTGTAAATGTGAGGTGTATTAGTTAAACCGTAACAGAAAGACCAGAGGATTACACACACACACACACACACACACACACACACACACACACACACACACTATGGAAAGGAAGGGAAGCCTATCTATGAATTCCTGCCCTGAGAGAGGTGGGCTGCAACCCTGTGTCCCCATCACAGCACTGTGCTCGTCCTCTGCCTCCAGCTCTCAGGGGTGGGTCACCATGCCTGGCTAGGGCCCCTCTTCCCCTGTGTCTGGTGGCTGACGGCCAGCGGTGAAATCTGTGTTGTTTGTAGGGGGCGTGGTGACCGACTTCGATGGCGACGGCATGTTGGACCTCGTCTTGTCACACGGAGAGTCCATGGCCCAGCCACTTGTCCGTCTTCAGGGGGAATCAGGTGTGCACGACCTGGGACCCTTTGCTCCCAGCCTGGTGTGTCCCCTGGGATCCAAGAGGGAAGAGGGCGCAGAAGGTGGGGTTTGCTGGCCAGCACGGTGGGAAGTCGAGAGCGGGCCTGGAAGCACAGAAAACACCAACCTCCAGGAGACACCCCCGCACGCCCTCTGCTCCTGCCTGCAGGCACTTCTCTACCCCATCCCACCCTCTCCAGTCTCTTGACTTTTCCTTCCTCCCTGATCTGTCGACCAGCTTTCTTCTCCTTCTCTTCTTCTTCCTCTTCCTCCTCCTCTTCTCCCTGCTGCCCTCCCTACCTTGCATCCTGGCCTCCCTGCTAGGCACCAGCCTCCCCGGTGCCCAGCACCTTCCTTACTTCCTTGATCCCCACAGGGCTTCAGCAACAACTGGCTGCGGGTGGTACCACGCACCCGGTTTGGGGCCTTCGCCAGGGGTGCCAAGGTTGTGCTCTACACCAAGAAGAGTGGGGCGCACCTGCGGATCATCGACGGGGGCTCCGGCTACCTGTGTGAGATGGAGCCCGTGGCACATTTCGGCCTGGGTGAGTCGGGGGCCCCTGGGGACAGTTGCAGATTCTGCTGCAAAGTCCTGCAGCATGCTGTGTAACCCCCGGCCCTAAGATCATGGGGTGCCATTTCGCTGCAGCAGCATAGCAGATACCCACGGTAGTAGCCGCCACCTCTGTTCTCTGGTGAGCATGTGCTTAAGGGAAAGGGAGCAAGACACCCTCACCTGCTCCATGGCTCCCTATCCCAAGGCCTCTGTGGCCTTGGTTCACCTCCAGGTCAGAGTATTTAATCACTTGTCCAAGGCCAGAGCCTCACTCTTCACCCCTGGTCTCCACCCACCATGACCAAAGCTGCTGTCTCCCCAGCCTCCTGGGAGACACAGCCTTTAACAGTTGCCCCAGTGTCTGGCACCTTCCCTCAGGGGAAGGCTTGGACCCCTGAGTTCTCAGCAGGCACAAAGTTGTCCCAAGAGGTAAAAACTAACTCTTGGCAGAGGGTTTTTAAAAAACTATCTTTTTATATGTACGGAGGCGGCAATATACATACATCACAGAAACAGATAAACGGTACACCTGTAGCATCACTGAGCTACCAGCACACACCCATTAGAACAGGCAGAATAAAAAATAGCTCCAATACCAAATGCTGCAAGGAGCTGGGAAGCATCCAGAGGTGGGAGAAACTGGCTCTCTCACACATTGCTGCTGGGAACACAAACTGTTACTAATTTTGAAGATAGTTAGGTAAATTCTTAAAAACAACAACCAGGGGCTGGAGAGGTGGCTCAGGGATTAAGCCTCTGCCTTGTAGGTAGAAGGTCCTGAGTTCAGATCCTAGACCCACGTATAGACTCTGGGTGGAAGCGGGGGTGGCCTGCGTTTCTGGTCCTGGTAGGGCGGAGCCTATGAATCCCGGGATAAAGTAAACAAGGAGGAGGTGGAGGCGGTCTGTGGTGGTTCCTGAATTCGCCCATGGTTCTACACACACACACATACATACATAAACAACACACACACACAGACATACGCGCACACACGCACAATTGAATAAATAAATTTAAAAAAATAAAAAAACAACCAAAAAAATCCTTAAGCTACTAGTATGTGACCTAGCTGTTGCTATGCTAGCATTCCATGCCAAGCTAAGTTGGAAATATCGTAAGTTAAAAAAAAAATTGAATACAGCCAGTATTCCAAGCAAGCAGCAAAACACACTGCGGACTGTCAGCTGGATTGTCCCTGGTCAGAATCCCCATCTCCTGCTGCTGTCTAGCATCCCAGAGACCCATGCTGCAGGTTACCAGCCCAGAAAAATAAACAAGCTCAAGATCCCAAGTATAAATATCTTTACTTTTGTTTCATAGTAAAGTAAAAAAGAAAAATCCTAAGTGCCACCATCAGAAGTTGGGTACTGTCTCTATACCCCTAGGTATTTATCTCCGAAGAATGAAAACATATGCACATAAAATCTAAATGCTGTAATTCGTAGAGATGTTAGATTGGCTAGCCAAGAACCAGAAACAATGTATGTGCTCTCTGCTAAGTCAATAAATGTCTATACTTCCTATTGCTGAGTCATATTCTGTAGCACAGATTCATGTTCTATAGCACAGATATATCACTGTGATGTATCTGTGCTATAGAATGACTCAGCAATAGGAAGAATAGACCATTGATGGAACACGTTGGGCATTCAGTGAGTGAAGTGATCTCATCTTCAAAAGTCACTCACCATTTCCATAACCTTTCCCAAACAGCAAAGTCATAGAATTGATGTGTAGACTGGTGACTCCGGGAGTTAAGCATGTTTTGGGGGGGGGGATATAAAAGAACATCTTTATAGTAATGAACAGGTTTGTGTCACAATGATAGTAGCTCTTCAGATCTACATGTATGAAGAAATGTCATAGAACTGTCCACACACCTGCGCCACGTCAATACCTGTTTTTATGATCTTCACTACTTCCTATGTCTTTAAATATTACAAAGAAAATTTTTAAATATGTATGTGGGATGCTAGGAGAGAA
Organism: Typhlomys cinereus; assembly: GCA_023101885.1. Classification (NCBI taxonomy): domain Eukaryota; kingdom Metazoa; phylum Chordata; class Mammalia; order Rodentia; family Platacanthomyidae; genus Typhlomys; species Typhlomys cinereus. Next base: position 931,779 of record JALPQD010000222.1, on the reverse strand, counting down.
ATGTGAGATTTCTTCAGAGGGTGTACACAAGGTATTGTGTGACGTTTCTTTGGGAGATATGAGCAAATGTCTGATCACTCCAGATGGGGTGCCAATGAAAGACCAAAGAAATATTCCACCCAAGTCTAGCTTAGTGCGCAGTGGCTTCATTGGGATTGCTCACAGGAGTATGATGAGGGGTTGCTTCAAAGAAGCACAGATGACTTAAAGGCACGGGTGACCTCATCACCCAAAATCCAACCCAATGTGGGTGACGGCTGATGTCTGTGGGATCAGAGAGTCTATCATCTCTCTGGCTATTGTGACTGCTTATTCAGCCTTGGTGAAGTGCCTTGTGAATCCTGGAAAATTCAGGAACTTCTTGAGACTTGAAGTTTTATTACCTTTCTGAGCCTTGTAAATGTCATTTACTTCCTGGGTCTGAAGAAACCTTTTTCAGTAAGTTTGAGAAGTGTATGTATGGGAGGAATAGCGAGTAGTTAAGAAAGCATTTGAGTCACAGTTTCCCAGACTCAAACCAGATGCCTTCCCATGTGTTAGTACCTCATGAGGTGGCATGAATTCAATATAAAAAGATTAGACAATATGTTCACTAATCAATAAATATATGCCTTGCTAATATTAGACACACATTATATGTGCATAGAAAAAAAAACTGAAAAAAATGCAAAAGGTGTAGCTAGGTGACTGTCACAAAACCCCCTTATTCTAGACTCACTGCTGGACACTAAGGTCTCATTCCTTCATGTGACTCTCCCGAGTATCTTAAGATGGTATTCCTGTCCCTGTTTTGCCGATGGGAAAGCTGCAGATTAGAGTGATAAAGGAAGTCTGCTCAAGGTCACATACTTCTCAAGTGACAGAACTGGGATTCAAACCCAGGCCTGCCAGAAGATGTGATTTTTATTTTATTCCATATGTTTTGGTATATGTGTGTACGTTCTAGTTTTTATAGGGAGTACATAATATTTATGTAGTCTGAAAAAGAAGCAGTAAATATTTAGGATACCCCAGGTCTAGTTATATGAGCATGTTCCTGGGCTATTGCGTCTGGATAGGTCAACCTGCATCTGGGGCATCTATCATTCCTAAGGCAGCCATTTGCTGCGTTGGCCCTAAAGGTACAGGCTGACTTCTAAATACAGAGTCTTCTTGCAAAATGGCAGTAGCTGACATCTACAGAATGCTTAGCAAACACAGGGTACTGGGTAAGGGCTTCTCATAGATCCTTCATCAATTCTCACCAGAATTTGATGAATTAGGTATCATAATCCACATTTTATGGGCCAGGAAACTGAGGTTAAACAAATTGTCCCAGATCATAGCTTTGGAGGGTTAAGAGAGCTGGTTTGAGCCCTATCTTCATGGACACCAGCATCTGACTTGAACACTGTGACTTGCCATCACCCGTGGCTGATCTGCCTCTTTCTTCGTGAACATGTGCATTCCAGTTACCAGGTGGCCCGTGGAAGGCCAGCCACACACTAAAGTGGTTGTCGTGGTCTCATAGGTGAGATGTTTGTTTATCTGGTATCAGGCTGCATATAACCCTGTACCACTCGACAGAAAGCTAATCAAGGCTCCCAGAGCAAACCAGCAGCAAGCACAGGACTGAGTCTTGGTCTGTCTGGCCTCACATTTCGTGGGGAACTCTATTTTAAGATGCTTTTTGTGGGCTTGCCTGGGCCCCTTCTCTCACCAGAATCTGACATCAGAAGAATCTGGCGCCTCGACTGGACGGCTCAGAGGTGGTTTAGTGGGATCCAGGGTGCTCGGGGCCATCTGCCTCCCCTGCTTAGACACTGTTCCCAGCTGGGGGTCCTTCCTGATGCCAGCGCTCACTGTTGCTCCTGGTTTGAACCGCGCTTCAAGGGGTTTCCCCCAGCACACTTCTCTTTTCAGGGTTCCCTTCCAGAAAGACACCAGAAGGAAAGGAAGGCGGCCCTCTCTCCTGGTCTGAGACCAGTAGCAACACTTTGAAACAAATGTTCAGCAAGCATCAGGGTCAAGGACCCGGGACATGCGGCAGGTGGACTCCATCCTTGCAGCTTCAGGCTCCCAAGTCTCCTTTACGGACTGAGCATAGTGTACTCCTCCCTGACTAATGGGGAGCCAGCAACAGAGAGACACAGAGGGAGACAGTGGGCCATCAACTATTGGGAAGCACTGAGGAAAGAGAACAGAAGAAAGACAGTAGCAAAACCAGAAGTTGAGTCAGGAAGAGATGCAAGGAAAGAGACGAGCAGGAAGACGTGCTTTCAGCCTGCCAAGTGCACAGCCGCGTGGAAGGGGCAAGCGAACCCAGGAAGTTCATGCGACTAGACTTGAATGTACCCCACCCTGACCCAGGGACCTCGAAAGGGGGAGTCAAGAAAGATTAGTTCTGCTTGGAACAGCTTTGCCAAGCAAGTGGGACTAGAAGGAGGGCTAGCAAGACAGCAGGAACTGGGGAGGCATTGACAAGGCTGAAAAGAACATTCCAGAAGCCAAACTGGCTTGGCCAAGGCTCAAAGGTAAGAGTGTTCCATCTGAGGAACAAGAGCAGATTCTGGAAATGGAGTCGTCTAGGACAAGCAGGGGTGGGGGGTCCTGAGGAGGCTGGACATGGCGCAGTGAACGCAGAGGGGTGTATGCAACCAGGAGAGCCAGAGCAGCATTGCAGCGAGGACAGGGTGCGAAATCCCTGGGAGCCGCTGGCAGCAACAGCAGCACAGCGTCCTTGCTGCGCTTGTTCTTAGAAGCCTTTTAAAATTTTTCTCTTGATTGTGAGAACAATGCATATTGATTATAGGAAAATTAGACAGTATAACAAATCATAAAAAGAAGTAAAAATCACCCACACTCGCACCTCGGTGTTTGGAATATTAAGTAAAAAATAAGTGTTTCTCTGCTCACCCTCCCCCACAGCCATTTGGTTCATCGATTCCATTCGTGTTCGCCAAACACTAGGTGCCAGACAGTAACTAGACCAAGGGCTTGCCATGAGCGCTCCAGGCTTCTAGTAGGAAAAGGAGCTCACAGAACATGCCACAAACAGTGTGAAGGTTATAGTAAGTGTTGTGAAGAAAGAAAAGGCTAAACAGGGAAGGAGAATGGGAGTAGGGAGGTGTAGAGGCAAGGGACAATTTTCAAATATGAGGTCCAGGCTTGTAATTATGTTTTTATCCCATGTGGTACACACAGGAACACATTTATGGATATATACTACTTGGGATTTTTTTAACGTAAAAATGATGATACCCCCATTTGCTTTTTCCCCCTCCCTCAACAGCGCAGCCTGACCATCCCTCCAAGTCTGTGCACATCTCTTTTATTTTCCTCCAACGCCTCACAGTGTTTCGCTGTGTGGCAGCACTCATAATTTATTTACCAAGTCCCCTGTTGATGGACAGCCAGACTGTTTCCAGTTCTGAGCAGTTGGAGGTGAAAGGGAGGCTGTGTTGAACATACAATTTTAAAAAGGGGGTTCTGAATGACTGAGAAGCAGCGTGGGGGGGGGTAGGCTGTGCCCAGAGGCCCTGGCTGGAGGGAAGGAGGCATCCAGAAGTTCTCTAGCCAGCAAGTACAAGGCTCCAGCTAGTGCCAAGTGGCCCTGCCCCTGTCTCACTCCCTGCTACCTCCTCCTGACCGCAGCAAAGTGGGTGTTGGCGCATGGAGACAGATGTAAGCACATCCCCCTAAGCCCTTGCAGCCCCACCACGGAGCCCACCAGGCTTAAGGCTGCACTCACTGTGGCACAACTGTCTACAGTTACCCTTCCAAATGGTGCAGGTCTCGCTAGGTCTGCGCGGGCACTAAGCACACAGAGGTCTCAGACCCTCACATAGACTCCTACTTCCCTCCCCAGAGCCTGGACTGCACTGCATTATGAGAAAAAAAAACTCAGGGACCTTTCTGAGCCTTGTTCTCCAGGGGTTCCCAGAGGGCCCCCTCGGTTGCACAGGACACTGTCAATCAGGCCCCTCTTTGGCAGATCCTGCCCTTGCCGAAGGGGGCCACAGCCACATTGTTCGGTTTCCCAGCAGCTGACCTGACCTGTTGCTGCCCCTCCTGGGTGCAGACCGCCTGCCAGCACCATAAACAAGCCTTTCTGTGTATATAACCTGCGTTGAGTGCTGCCCGCCCAGCCCCCGCATGGCTGCCCCCACATTTCCTGCCCACCAGTGGACTAAGCCAGGGAACCACCAAACCCAGCAAATTAGGAGTACTGATAATTCACTTGCTCCCACTGGCCCTGCTGGGCTCACCCACTCAGGCTCCCCCAACCCCACGAATTGACAGGGTCCCACCCCCACCCCACACACCCTTTCCTTTCAGTCGATTGTTTGCAGTGACTCAGAGCTGCCTCCCAGCCGGCTGGTGCTCATTTAGGGAAGGAAAATTCAGTGGCCCACATAAAAATGGCTTTATTAAAGTGCAAAAATATTCCACCAACTGTATTCCCACCATCTGTTTTGCTTGTAACTCTTCTGAAAAGCGCAATTCCATGTGCCTCTTTGGCCTTTGTCCTTTCAAAGCTGCCACAGCTGACTCCCTGCTGCTCCTGACCTATGTCTCTGCTGGTTAATGGACCCCTCCAGGGAAGACCTCCCCCTCCTCACACAAACCCAGCTGGACTGGCTGCTTCAGAGGCTGGGAGCCGGGCCCTTCCATTGCGCAGCCTCAGAAACACTGGAGATTAGTCTCATTGGGATTTACCAGTCATCGGACAGAAAACCTGGGTTCCAGACTGAGCTCAGATACCCCTGAGTCACTTCATACCTTGCCAGACTTTTGTCTGCATCCGGAGAATGGGCATAAGATGCCCACTTGGGTGCAAAAACTCCCAAGCCCTCCTCACACCTTGCTTCCCCACTTTGAACTTCCTTCATCCTCAAACACGACTTGCTTTTTTATACCTGTGTCTCTACCTAGGCTGTACCCTCTGTTCCCTCTGCCTGGAATGTTGCTTTCTTTCTCTGCAAATTCATTCTTCCTGTACAATCTATCGGATGACCCTCCTATCTCATCAGGTGGACCCGATGCTATCGCAACACCTTCCCAGCTTATTATATCACCTACTGCGGTCATTGTTCCCTTGGGAATCTCTTCTTCCTGAAATTAGGCCTGGTTCCTTTTCATTCAGCGCTGAATCCCAGATTCCCGTCCACCGCGGCTCACAGTAGCTTCTGGGCATGGATAGGGGTAGGCAGTATAACAAAGGTAGGACAGATATGGGCTCTGGGGTCACACAGGCCTGAACTGAGAAACTGTGCAATTCTCATGGTCTCTCCAAGTCTCAGCACCCGCATCTCTAAGATGGAAATTAAAAATGTAGCACCTTCTGCGTAGAGGTGTGAGAATCTGGTGTGTTAACACCATGAAGTCCTTGTCCAGTCGAGGCATGCTGTCACCATTCACTGTTACTCCCAACTCCTGTCTAAAGAGCTGCCGGTGACAAGGATGCTGAGTCTGGTGGTCGTGGGGGGGAGTGTATTTATAGCCCAGGGCAGAAGGGCTCTAAGCCAGCACCCACATCTTACAAATGAAGAAACTGAGGCCCAAAGAGGATCATTCGGTCATTCAACAGCTCCTTCCTCTGGGTTTGGGGGGAGGGAGGAAGCTGGCCCAGAGCCACACGCCCTAGTGCAAGCTGCAAATTTGATAGTTTATGAATATTCCTTGACTCTGAGTTATTTATGGCTTCAGACAGGCTGCAAAATGTATTCATGAAACTGTTCTGTTGGCTTAGGTGAGAAACATTCGCTTTTGTCTCCTTTTTTTAATGGAAAATGTTTACTTTTTGCATGTGCCACTTAATTTGGGCACTGTATACGCTAAAAGACGCCAAACCTCATGCACCTCAAGGTTCTGCTTCAAGACAGAAAATCTGTAGTCAGCCTGCCCCAATCCCTCTCGCGCCTCCTTCTCTAGGGCGTTAGTGGAATCAACCCTGCTGAGAAGCCGCCTCTGGCTGCAGGGGTCTAAACCCAGACCAGAAGCTTGCGTGTGGGAGGCCTGAGGCTCTGTGGGGACCAACAGGGCTTTCAGAGCAGGTTCTGCCCACGGATCCTCTCGGGGCAGTTCCTGCTGTCCCAGGGGACAGGTGCGGGTCCCACCCTCATTAAGTCCCTGCCCAGTAACGGCAACCCTGCATTGTCCCTCGTGAGACTTCTTGGAGGCTCAGGGGAAGAACAAAGAGGGGGCAGACACACAGGGAGGACGGCAGCTGGCAGATACAGCTGGCACAGTACCCTCTGACAGCCAGAACCTGGGGAGAAAGACGCAGTGGGAACCTTCCCTAGATCCTGTCCTATCCTGCCCCCACCCCCACACACGAAGAACCTCTGCACACGGGAATCTATGCTAGATTCTCCTCAAAATCTGCATGGGACTTCCAGTCAGCTTTATTATAGAAAAAAGTAATCATACTATTAAATATTATGTCCCTCCTAAAACCTCAAACTGCCTCCCTGACAAACCTCCCCCACTTTAGTGGCTTTCATTGTCACATCCATCAACAGATAGTAATGACCAAAATGCAGTGTGAATCAGTAGCACTTGTGGGCGTCCTCTGTTTCCAGCGGTATCTGCACACCGTGGGGAAGCATGGCAGTGCACACATATGGTGATGTGCTGTAGACTCGCCCGGCATTACTACTTAGGGTAGCATATGGATTTGAGGGTCCCTCATACAGGATCTTGTAGCCTCAGAGTACTTGCCCATCTCTGGTCAGGTCCGGGGTAGGGGACTGTTCCCTCCTTCCAAGGTGGTCTGTGAAAAGCCTTTCCCAGAAAGTGAGGCTGACACCTCCAGAACACCACCTTCTACCTTCTGCAGGAGCCTGGCAGACCTCGTCAATGCCTGAACCTGACCAATCCTCCCACCTGCTTTCTGCCATTGATGTAGCGCCTGCCCTAGGGATGTATGCGATGGATACACGGTGAATATTGTCTGAGCCTCACCACTGTCTTTCGCAGGCATCTCCGCTCTGCAGCGTGGCCTTTCTTGACCACTTCCCACCCTGTCTTTTCCTGATCTTCACAGCTCAGCTCAAGTGCCTCCTCCCTAGGAGGTTGTCCCCGACCAGTGGGCAGAAGGATGCCTGGCTGGCCCCCGGCGTCCACTTTACCCTGATGCTTTATTTTTGCCTTCTTCACAAAACTTGTCAATATCTAACGTGATTGATTTGTTCATCTCTTTGCCTGTCTCCCATATGGAGAGTCGAAGCCATGAGATTAGGGACATTCCCAGTAACAAAAGAGGGCCTGGCTCCTAGGAGATTTCCATAAATAGGAAGCCAAGAGCCATGCCGAGGAGGCCACGATGAGTTGGCTGCAGAGCTGGGACCTGACCCCAGATGCCCCGGCCACTGATTCTCCATCATATCGGAAAAGTAGTAGACTCAAGATCTTTTAATTGTTTTATTTTTCTAGTTTTGCAAGCATATTGAGTACTTATCCCTGCTTCCTTCCATCCGCCCTCCCTCCCATTCCTCTCCCTTCTCTTCATCAATCCATCCCATTTCCTCCCACCTTCCTGCCTGCTTTTATGGACTCCAGGGCTCCCTGACTTGTCTACTCCTGTGGGGGGCTAGGCCTCTTGTGGCATAACATGTTGCCTCTCTTCGGGCCACCCCAGGGCTAGGGGCGTTTCCCTTCACCAGCTTTAGTCCCCAAGACTTCCACTGTATGCTCCCATTTCTCCTGAGTTCCTCGATAGTCTATGCGAGCATGTTGGTGTGTCAGTCATTATGCAGGTCTGATCAGGACAAGTCTCACTGCAGTGAGTTCCTGGATGCAGCAGTCCTGCCTTGAATGCAATGCCTTGTCCAATGGTGAACTTTCCTATTTTTAGGTTCTTACAATCTCACTGCTCCCTCTTCCACAAGGTTCCCAAAGCCTTGGGATGAAGAGAGATTAGGTTGGCCTGATTCTGGGTGAGCCTTCTGGGTCACCAGTACTCTGCATTATGGCCAGCTCTTGTCCACATCGCTGCTCTTCTACTGCTCTAGGTTGCATCCTGTCAGAGTATTGAGATCCTCTATCTCTGTTGTAGAAGAAGACTTCTGGGCCGAGTGTTAAGTGCTCTTCAAATCTATGGGCATAATAGCAACTATTTACAGAGCAGTTTGGTGTACTGTCTTCCTACCTATAGGTTCATTGGCTGTTTTTCCCTATTGATCTGTTTCCTTCTCTTTTTAGGTTCTTGTTGTAGTTAACAGTAACAAGAATGTGTTCCATTCTGACTAGCAGGTCTTGAGTCCAATCAGAAAGCTCATGGTCACCTGTTGTCATGGTGATTTTTATTACAACTTGTAGCTCTCATGAGTTGTTGAGAGCTGTGATTATTTCTCTCCCCCAGTAGCTTCTACAGTGTTCCTTGGTACTGTAACTATCCAGCAAGAAGGAAGTTCTCAGACCAGTTCTAGCTGATGTATTTTGCCCATATTCTGTGATCCATATTGTTGCATCGATATTGTTACTGACAGTTTTCTGGAGAACGACCAAGAACAATGGCAAAAGCCTGTAATGTTGGGGAGTCTTTGAGCCCTCTGACCAACGTTTTATCAGGAAGTGCCACATTCCTGTTACTTCTAGTATAATTTTGTTACTGGGTTCTAAGTGGATCAGCTCAGGGCTTTTTTCCCCGTTTTCCTCACTTTGTGCCCTCTACATAAGGCCTGCCCATTCTTGGTCCTTTCTTTAAAAGACATGGTTTTGATGTATTACTAACATAGGAGGCTCCTTTGGGGTTACTTCCCACAATCTTAAGGTTTTTCCTATAAGTCTCTCTGCCCCTTAATGTCAAGATTTGAATCCTAGATCCAAAAGCTCATCAGGTAAACCTCAAGTTCAGCCTCATGCTGCCAAAAAGAAAGTGCTCCAATATGATGGCCACTACTCACAATGTGGATCTTAAGATCAATTAATTTAAAGTAAATAAAACATCAAATTCAGCTCTTTAGTCACCCTCGCTGAGTACATAGGGCCAGTAGCTCATGCACTGGACAAGATAACACCAAGCATGCAGAAACTTGTTGGGTATTATTGCTGTTCTAGCTCATTCATTCCCCCCAGAAGGAGTAGTGCTCAATAACTTTCTTTGTTAAGTGAGTGAACACATTAATGCTGTTGCTATGAGAGTCCCTTTCTCCTCTGATCCTGAACTCTTGCCTTTCTCCCACAGGAAAAGACGAACCCAGTAGTGTGGAGGTGACGTGGCCAGACGGCAAGATGGTGAGCCGCAACGTGGCCAGCGGGGAGATGAACTCGGTGCTAGAAATCCTCTACCCCCGGGAAAAGGACAGACTTCAGGATTCAGCCCCACTGGAGGTGGGCCAAGGCATCTGGGCCTCATAGCCAGAAAAACATGCCCCTACCCATGATCCTAGGGATGAATCCATGGATTGTAGGATGATAGAGGTGGTCTCAGCAAGGGCTGGGCTTCAGATGCCACCTCCCCCATTTGTAGTTTCACAGCATCTCTTCTTCTCGCAGAAATCCAGGAGGGTGGCAGAGCAAGGTCTTTAAACCCATCTTGCAGAGGAGAACAGAGACGAACATAGGGAATCTAAGGTCAGTCGAGGCTGCATAACCAGTTGTACACAGGACTGAGAAATGGTCCATGGCCTCCTGCTGCCCTTGTGTTCTTAAAATCTCTGAAGAGGCCTCCTGCTGTCCTGAAGTGAGACTCGGACCACACAAAAGGATTTCTAACTGTTGCAGGAGCAGCCCTGGACCGGTTTCTGGTCTAGCTTGAGTACACAAATCCCAAGGCAGAGAAACCAACAGAAGTTAGAATTGTATCTGTTCTTGCCCTCTCTTCCCCAATCCCATCTCTATTCTCAGTGCAAGGCAGAGATCCTAGAGAGAGAGAGGCTCCCCAGACATAGGTGAAGAGCACCCCTCATGCTACAGTCAAAGTGACAGTTGCCCTGTGACCAGGAGGGGACCTGAGATGGGGCCTTCCCGACTCACAAGTGTCTCTGTTTCTGCCCACCTTGCAGTGCGGCCAAGGATTCTCCCAGCAGGAAAATGGCCATTGTATGGGTGAGTTGCTTGCAGGCACCAGGGAACAGGGATGGGCTATCCATGGGAAATGTAGGGATGGGCTATCCCTGGGAAATGTAGGGATGGGCTATCCCTGGGAAATGTAGGGATGGGCTATCCCTGGGAAATGTAGGGATGGGCTATCCCTGGGAAATGTAGGGATGGGCTATCCCTGGGAAATGTAGGGATGGGCTATCCCTGGGAAATGTCAGCCGGGCCTGTGAAAAGGCCCAGGATGTAGGTAAAATAGAGAAGTAGGGAGAAGATCATACTGTGGGGGTCCCTGGGGCTCCAGAAGCCAAGACAACTATCCTGTGACTCACCAAGTTGGGAATGATGTGATCACAAGCTAACTCGCCACAGCACTGGGTATTGGCAGTGACTCCCTGCTGTGTATATCAAGAGAACAAGCCTGGGGAGACTGGAAGGAGCACACACCATGGCATAGACACTGAGACACGACGGGCAGGCTTCATTTTAATGAGCAGACTTTATCCTGGTAGAACATAGCCATGTATATTGGCCTGCCAAGGAAGCAACCAGCAAGAGGGTAGCATTGTGGGGACACTTAGGTGAAAACAATATGAAATGTGGTCACAGTGCTAACAGGAGATTGTAGGCTGGTATAGAACTGAGACAGTAGGTAGCTTCCAGATGGCAATTCCATGAGGATCTAGTGATCTTCTGAAGTCCTCCAAGGTTCTATAATATAAAGGGGGCAGCTCAATGTCCAGGAGCTCTCCAGCCAGACAGCTTCCATCCTTGTAATCTGCAACAGGGAGTCAGGCCAAGCTTCGCTCCTTTTCTAGACCTATATATGCAAGAAAACCAGACCCAGTCCCACCTTTGTGGAGCTGAAGGCCAGCAGAGAGGCCCACACATGTGATCAGGGCTGGGACAGGCAAGGGCAGCAGCTGGAGAACATCAGGAGAGACCCCAAGCAATCTAGAGGGTCCTAGAAGGAATCCTAGCACAATGGTGTCAAGCTGAGACCTGAGGAATGGTAATGAGTTGGGCATCCACAAAGAAGGAAAGCTGTGTTCCCATCAAGGACACTGCCTGGGCAAAATAATGCAAAGTGGGGTATCAGAGTATCTGGAGACAGACGCAACCCCCACCTGGTCACATACTAAATGGTCAGTACAGGCACGTGGAACCTCGGATCTTCTCTGGATGCTGGAAGGACCCTTGGAGATCACTGGCCTAGCCCCTCGTTGCCATCATCATTCAGGCACCAATGTGCCTCCAACATGGTATCAAACATGGTACCAGACAACCAAATGCCTGGTCTACAGGGCATCCGCTCCAGGGAAGACAAACTCCAAACACAGAACCACAGAGCAAGACAAAGGGATTGAAAACCCGTGAACAAGGCATTCTCAGGAGACTGTTCTAGGAAGAAAGGTCAGAAAAGGCCACTACTACAGGACCTTTAAACAGAGACTCCACGGATTAGAAATAACCTAGTCCCAAGATGGCTGAGGAAGAGCAAGGGTAATGGCAAGAGGTCAGTAACGTGAGCATCAGAGACGGCGCGACTGAGATGAGGCAGAGTGCGTAGTAACAGATCAGAGGGGTTTGAGGCTGTAGGAAGGAGTCTGGATTTTATTCTTAGGGCCCCTGGAAGCCAAGCAGGAGAGTGACCTGATATGATTCACATTTCTAAAAGATCACTCTGGCTGCTGAGTTGCAGACTGGAAGCGTGGAAGCCAGGAGGCCAGTAAGGCAGCCGCTGCAGAAATCCAGGCAAGAGACCATGGGGGCTGGGAACAGGGTGGTGGCAGAGGAGAGAGGAGAGCGACAGATGAAGGTGTGCTGTGGGACAGAATGGACAGGACCTGCTGTGGATTGTTCCCCGGGAGTGAGGAAGAAGGAGGCTTTGGGATCGTTCAGATTTCTGCTGGCACGGCCAAGCGGATTAGTGGTGGCGTTGATGGAGCCAGAGAAAATGGAAACCAGGAGAGAAAAGGTTTAAGGGCTGAGGGAAATCAGAGCTCCATTCTGGACATGATGAATTGGAGATGTGTATTAGACATCCAGGTGGAACTGTCGAGCGGGTCATTGGCGATTGGATTCATACGAGGTTGGAGCCCAGAGGAGGCAGGAAGTTTGCAGCCATCCACATATGAAAAGTTGTCTAGAGAAAGTGTAGTATATAGAAGAAAAGGCCTAGAACCAAACCTCAGCCTCCCACATGAAGAGCTCAAGGACAGGAAGAGTCAGTGGAAGGCACTGAAGAATGAAACGGGACATTGGCAAGGCCACGGGGCAGGTGGGCAGACAGAGCCTGAGCTGGAACCCGCTGCCCACACCTCGCTGGTAAATGGCTCTCCTTGCCTTGCAGACACCAATGAATGCATCCAGTTTCCATTCGTGTGCCCTCGAGACAAACCCGTATGTGTCAACACTTACGGAAGCTACAGGTGCCGGACCAATAAGAGGTGCAGTCGGGGCTACGAGCCCAATGAGGATGGCACAGCCTGTGTGGGTGAGTGGGACCCTGGCCACATTCATTTGCAAAGGGGAGTTGCTTTCCACTGGGGGGGAGCCTCTGGGTGGACTTCTGACCACCCCCCTCCTGGATGGATGGAGAGTCCTAAACTCACATTATGTGAGTCACGTCTTGTCAGGCTTAGAGAAATTCCCTCACTATGAATCCCGCGTTCAGGGCCCTGGGGTGCTGTGTCCTGACCTGAGGCTATCATTCTTCTCACATTGAAACAAGTATTCCAACCTCCAGGTCAACCCATGTTTTCATGGCTGGGATATGAACTAGCTTCTCCAAGTCATCTTGGGCTAAATTTCTGAATTGGTGTCTATCTTCTTCCTCCCAACTTCCTTTTCCACCCCCCCAACCCATCCACCTCCATTCCCTGTTTTCTTTCTCCCCTCTCTCTCCGTTTTGCAGCTCAAGTGGCCTTTTTAGGTGGGTATTCTTCAACTGCCTTTAGAATCTCCGAGCCTTTCTCGCAGGCTTCATATCTTTCTCTAGGCCTTGGACTTTGCCTTCAGTTATATGCACTTTAAATCCCATCAATAAAGGAAAAACAAAACAAAACAAAACAAACGACGTTTGTGGAAAGCTATCTCTCTACTGCTGCTTGTCTCTCCACGCCCAGTAGATTTTGCTGTGTGCTCCTTCTGAATGGACAGCAGGGGTGGCCATCTTTGAAAAGGGAAGTTTGGGAGATACTGATGCAACCTTAGTAGTTTGTGAAGCCTTTCTTTGCATGTTTTCTGAGAAAACAGAAAAGGAAAGCCCCCCTGTACTCCATCCAGCTTCCCCTACTCCTTCAGAAGAATCGAGATAGTCCAGTCAATTTCTGTATCCTTGTGAGCGTCTTATTTTGCCCTCAACAAAGATGGCTCCCAGGTGGTTGCTTGCTCGGTTGATTCAGTAATGTATCCTGTGCCTGCTGGTTTGGCCTGTGCTATTGCTGCTTTGTACCCCCGACTTCCTACAGTTACGAAAGCCTTATGGTCGGTGATGATGATGGGAAGAAAAGGGTGGATCTTTGGGACTGTTGATAAAGATGCTTAAGTTTGAACTTGCTAAGTCTTTCAACCTCTTCTCTGGAGCAATTATGCCAATAAATTCTTTGCTGGACATTAGCGCCTAGCTAGTGGGGGCAGGGGATGTGTCCAAGCAAGTATGTGCTGGTTAGAATACTGAATTAGCTGCTGCCTTCCACCTGGGAAGTGCACGAAGACAAGTCATGATATAAGAAAAGCACCAAGATGGGATTTGGTGTGTAGGACACGTTCACATTTGGAGAGCGGGGCTTAGATCAGGCACGGCGTGGGACTGTGAGATGCAGACAAGAGACAAAAAACTGGGAAGTTCTCAAGGAAGTCGCTTTCTACTCTGGGCCTCTATTCCCCCTTTTCTAAATGACAGTGAGTTGAGTTGGTATAGCCCACACACTTTCCTCTCTGACTCCTCTGAGTGTGGCTAGACAGAGACATGACTAGTCTCAAGCTGCCCTGACTTCTAGAAAGAACCTACTAACTCGACCTTTGCATTATGCTTTGGAACCTGAAAACTCCTGCAGCCAGAGCACCCTTTGGGGATGATGTAAGACCACTGAACATGCTCATGACCAGCCTCGGGTAGTGAAGGCATGTTATAAATCGCAGATATATTGTTCATGGGGGGGGACAAAAAGTCGCTCGAAGATATAATAAAATCATGCTTAAGAATGCAGCAAGCCTTTTAAAAACATATTTAACAAAAAAACTACCCTTTTCTGATATCATAATAATGCTTCCAATAAATCACCAAGTATGAATTCCTTGTAGCTAAGGCTGTTTTTACACTCGGAGCAGGAGCTTCAATGAAAAGTTTAAAAATGAAAACAGCAACAATTTCTCTGAGAAGCACATAACAACTTAAAAATCACTCTACTTCTAGAAGGTCCCAATCTTGTGTATTGACACAGAATTAAAGAGATGAAGCTCAAAGAGTTGACGTATTCAAGGTCACAGGGTCAGCCGGTCCCCAAGCCTGGGGGGCCTTTCCCCCCATTTCACCTTGTTAGAGGAGTGACAGGCAGCTCTGTCACTGCTCAGAAGATTGCCTGGTCATTCTGGTAGCTGCTGCCTTTTTAGACATGGACAAGTGGATCTAAGATAGTTAGATAGTGAAAGCCCAAAGCCCACAGAGGACCAGTTCCAAACGCAGCGATAGTGGCAAATGACAAGATAACAGGGCCATTGACTGGCCGCGCACAACAGCACAAGAAACGAGGGGTCGGATGCTAGTGATGAGACAGCCTGCCAAGGACGTCAGGAGCTTCGGCATGACAGCCAGCTTGAAAGGATGCCTGCGCTCCCGCGCCGAGTCTCGTGTCATACCGGGTCTGTCTGTGCACTCCATCCTGCCGGGGGCGTGCGTCAGATGAGATGTGAAGACAAGTTCAAGACTCCACAGCTGTTAAGCACACAGTTGGGCTAAATAAAAAGGTTTTCCATGTGATTCATTCACTTAGCAACTCTCCTTTGAACCCCTTGCCCTCCCCCAGGGCCCAAGCCCAGCTCTAGGCGTGCAGTGGTGTTTGAAAATAACATGGTTGTTGTTCCCATACTACCTTCCAGGTGGAAAAGCCAATTGGGAAAAGAGTGGGAGGGGATAACATGCAAGGCCTTTCTGAAAAGTCTAGCCAGACTCTTAGAGCACCACAGCCAGGGAGCCAACTCTGCACGTTTGCAGTCATTCAAACCTGCATTCATTCAGCAAGCATTGGCTGAGAACTTCCTGTGTGACGAGCCCATGGTGACTCTCATGAGGAAGGTGACAAGTTCCCTCTTATGAGAAGGTCAAGTCACCTGCCCCCAAAATGCTTGTGCTAGAAAAAGAAAACTAGAAAGCTAAAAACCACAGAAGACAGGCAGATACTGATTGACTCACCTGCCCTGAAACACAGGGTTGTGGCCACTGGCCAGCAGTCCAGGCGTCCAGGCATTCTAAGCCAGCGGCCACAGCTGAAAGCATTCACTGGCTCAGCTCACCCAGATGCCAATGTGTGGATACAAAAGCTTAACATCATCCCCTCTGCTAACGCCTCTTCCTGTGACCTGTGGGATCTGACCCTCACCGTCCGTTCTGAGCATGCACCAGTCTATCTTTTCTCTGTCCCATATCCCCGCGGGCTTCTGACATCTCTGTTAGGTTATGCTAGACTCAAAGATGTAATTAAAAAAAAAAAAGACCTTCAAGTAGGTAGGTAATAAAATGACCTCCCAATCCACTCCAGCCAAGTCAGAAGTGGATCAGTTACCAGACTTTCTACTCTTCTAGGAAGCCTAATAATAGCAATAATAATAATAATAACAACTATACCATTTTCAGTCTGAGAAAACAGTATCTCCCCAGGAATGTTCCCCTCAGAAGGACAATAATGGCTTTCAGTGGGAGAGCTGGGTGTGTCTAGGTCGAATCCGAACTCTTTGCAAGAATCAACTTGCTTAATCCTCAAACAATCCCAAGAGGAAAGTGCTGTAATTATCCACGTTTCATGGATAAGCTAAGTGGTTTCTCAGGGTCACACAGCTGGATACACAAAGGCAGGATTGGGTCCCAGGCAATCTGGCTCTTCCACCTATGTGCTAAACTGCCGCGCCTGCCCGGGTCTTCCAGGTGGCCGACTGGCTGCCCAGAGTGGAAGGAGGGCTGGGAGCTGCAGGGGTCCTCCCAGGGTCATGAAGCCAGAGGGCATATGCACCCGTGCGGACAGCGCCCTCACCGGGCCAGCCTGGCCACCTCCTCCACTGTACAGTGAATACTTTTTATTATTATCATTATTTCATTTATTAATTTGTGTGTGTGAGAGAGAGAGAGAAAGAGAGAGAGAGAACATGTGTCCCTGTGGAGGATCAAGGGTGACTTCGGGAATCATCCTGGATTGCTTCTACCTCCTTCTTGCTTTCCTCTGGGATTCCCCAGGCTCCACCCACTGGGGCCGGAAGTGCAGGCCGACACTTTCGTCTGGCATTTTTTGCATGGGGCCCGGGATCTGAACTCAGGACCTTCTGCTTGCCAGACAGAGTCTTAGCCCCTGAGCCATCTCTCCAGCCCTGCACAATGGAGACTCTTGCCAGGCCGCTGCAGTATCTACAGTTGCAGCCCTGCCCTGGGAAGGTGCCATTCTGAGGGCCAGGAGTCTGCTTATGAATCACTCTGGCTGCTATGGCCCCTCCCAGGGTCTGGGCATTACACCCGCATTGATGCTGCTGGACCACAGCCCAAACAAGAACTCCACTCTGGCCTCCCAGAGCCTCATGGAGATGGAAGCCGAATACTTCATTTTCTCAGGGAACCAGCTGAGCTACTGTAGCGATTCCAGACCAATATCTCATCCAGACTCCCAGCCCACAGAGCAATTTCTCAACCTCTCTGCACCTCCAGCCCCTTTGCCAGGGTTACCTTTGTGTCTCATTCCATTTATGAGACCAGTACCCAAGCCATAGGGGCCAGGATCCCGCCAGGGTCTGATGCTGTGTCTCCTTAGCAGCAGGCACATCCTGGAAGGAGAGAGGAGGGAAAGCGAGGCAGGGCTGGCTAACACTACAGAAAATGCCACCACCCCACTTTTGTCGGCCCTGTCCCCTTAAGGATTGCTGTGGAACAGGGAAGTGGTCAAAGGGTAGGCCGTCAGAGGAAAAATGAGAAGCAAGAAGAGGAAGGCGCGTCCTCAGGGGAAGGAGTTAACATTTACGGAATGCCTGCCATTGCCAAGATCTTTACATTCGCGTCTCCATTAATCTTCACACCCACCCGGCAAGGCAAATGCTACTAGCTTACTTTATTACCAAAGAAACTGAGGCTCAGAAAGAATAAGTCACCAAGGTCACAGCCAGCTGAAGTTAAAAACAACTACTACACAGCCTGCATTCTTAAGTTTTAGGCTGTCAATCTCCAACTAATTGAAACATGGGAAAGTTATTTAACTGGCTTTCTACTCACTATGCATTGATTACATGCCTACTATGTGCTGGGGCATTGCTCTGGTGACTTGGGATGTTCATCTATGAACAGCACGGAGAATATTCCTAAGGACACATGG
Organism: Typhlomys cinereus; assembly: GCA_023101885.1. Lineage (NCBI taxonomy): Eukaryota > Metazoa > Chordata > Mammalia > Rodentia > Platacanthomyidae > Typhlomys > Typhlomys cinereus. The sequence continues at coordinate 914,185 of JALPQD010000222.1, read as the reverse complement.
CAAAGACTAGCAATAAACACAAAGGGAAAAATGCGTAGCGTGTGAGGAGATGCAAAGTGCTACGGCAGAAGCAGAAAAGAGAGATGGCGGTAAGATAATTTGGGAATGTCTAAGAGGAAGCAAACTGTCTTTTTAAACAGGATCTCCCCATCCCTGGGAAAAAGCTGCTCAAGTAAAGATTTAAAGTATATCAGGTACTATTGAACCCCAGTTTCTCACCTAGAAAATGGACTTGAAGACTCACTCACCATCATTTATGAATCTTGAAAGAATTTTACCATTAACTCGGATATCTCAGAGTAAATGTGTCTGGCAGAGGGGAAGCCTCCAAAAATTGAGAGATGTGGTTGTCTTTAAGTAGCAAAGTTGAGGAAGGAGCCAGGGTTTGCTCCACGTCAAAGATCCCGTGCGTGCCCACACATGTGCCCAGAACACCCAGGGGGCGCCGCAGGAAGATGTGGAGGACCGGCCACCGCAGGACGCCAGGACGCTGGCAGGTCAACAGGCAGGCACGGCAGGACCGCAAATGGTCAGAAGGACGCAAAGCCAATCTCCCTGGCTTTGGGCAATGGCAGAGGCAGCTTGGCACTCACGTGGTGCCATTATCAAAAAGAGCAGTCAAGGTAAAAGAGCAAGGTGGGCATGTGGTTGCCAAGAGCCAAGGAACTTACCTGGAGATTCTCCTTCAACACCACCGGGCTGTCACGGTTTGCCTGCATGTTGCTGATAAGCTCACGACCGAACAGTTTAAGAGAGAACGAGGGGTTTTATTTTGCCTTATGATTATCCCATTACAGTCTTAGTCCAGTTTAGCAGAAGAGCTCATAATGACGCCGAGAAAGGGATAAACCTCACTTCACGGACAGCACATCTGTTCAAGTGTGCTGATGTATGCCAACTCGCTCAACCAGCTAAACAAGTACAGCAGTGGGCTCGTACCCATGAAATACACTGATCTTACCGTCTCAATTCGGAGACTGAACATGTCAGCAATCCCAGTCCAGGGCTGAAGAACTCCAGCCTTCACTAACCCAGCTTCCTCCATCTCATTCACCTGCCTAGGGACTAGTCCCACCCACCACGGGCTGGGTCTTACCTATCAATCAGACAATCTCCCACCGATTTTCTTGAGGCTTAACTAATTCTTTATAAATATGCCCAGAGCTCAAGTCTTTAATTATCAAGTTGACACCTGTATCTTAAGACACAGGACTATCCCATTAAACTGAGACACTATCTAGCTCTACCCCACCCTTTGCAGGTAGGGAAACTGAGTCCCTAAAAGCTGTGTGGGTGTTTTTTTTTTTTTTTTTTTGAGGACCACAGATTCCGCATCCCTGTGTGGCTTCCTTTCCCATACTGCTGTGACTCCTCCAAAGTGCTCAGGCCGGGGCACTCCCCTGAAAGCGCCAATGTTTCAGATGCACAAGCACACAGACAACCCCAGGAATAATTCCTGTCACCCAGTGACAGGAACATTTGTGCTGAGCCCTGGGAACACACCAGGACAGAAGCTTGGTAGGAAGAGACATGGTGGGGGGGGTAGCCGAGAGCAAGAAGATAGGGTCAGAAACTAGTGGGGAGTAAGGAGAATCTATGACACTGCTTCCTACAAAGTCTTTCCCAAAGACCCATGTGCACGCACACACCCATCCTACTTGAAGAAAGAAAGCTGAGGCCAGTCACTCCCACCAGCAGCGTGGCTGAATACACACCAGGCTATGGCCTGACTTCCTCCCTTGGTGGAGCTGCTGGGGAAGGAAAAATGCACACCCCCGCTCTCCAGCTGCTCCCGAGGGAAAGGGGCACACATCCAAGGCTAACAGAAAAGGACAAATCAAGCGTACGTCTCTCTGAAGTTCCGGGTCCCAGACTCAAGGCTTCCACCCTGAAGGCAGTCACAGAAAGGAGAGAAGGAAAAAGGGATTGAGCTATCCTCCATGCAGGAAGCGTCCCCTGTGCCAAAATGCCACGCTCCTTCTTAGAGACTTTGCACAAGTCCCTCCTCCTCCCAGTTATCCTTGAAGTTTTCTCTTCTTGCAAAGATTCTGGGATGAAGACTCCGGTTTGAGTCTGAGACACTCCACCCCCTCGCTCTGCGTTCAGTGTTCTGAAGCAAGTTGATCTTCCTCCACAGAATGGAGGCAACAGTGGAGTAACGACCTCGAGGGATGGCGGCGAGGCTCCCTTAGATAATCAGGTTGGCCTCTCAGCCAGGCAGCTGGCTGATGAAACACAGAGGTTATTATGGAATTTGTCCCGTGCCCTTCGACTCCTAAGTCTTACTTCTAGCAGTGCCTGGTTTTTCCAACAATCTATAAGTCATTCACCTGGCCGATATTAGACCTGTAACACTCCCAACACATCCATCACTCCGTTACAAATGCTGAATTCATTTGGGGGCTGGGTGAACACCGCAGCCTTGCTTCGAAGAGTTCAAGCCTGTGTCTAGAACTCCCCAGGGGAGAGCGGGGCTGATCAGCCTCCATCCATCCCCCTGCCTCCCCAAGGTCTGCAAGCATCCGTACCCCGTCGGGCAGCCCTCCTGCTTGGCTCTGGTCCTGGGTCCTCTCACTGCACCCATCTTCTCTATCTGCACCCACTTACCTGTGCGGCCATCCACCCGCGATACTTCACTCTTTCTGACCCTGGGTCTCGACTTACTAGAAAGGTTTTTACCCTGCTCGAAATCGTGGCATTTGGGGAGATCGGACGGGCCCAGTGAGGGCAGGGTGAGGGTTTCCACTGTCTCCCACGAGTGCGTGAACAGTTATTGAGAACTGCTTCCAGCCAGTGCGGGGAGAGCCAGGGTCCTGCCTCTTGTCTTCAACTGAGTTAAAGGTGGCCCCTTGCTATGTTCAGCTAGGTCACTCTGTCTCCCTCAGACAGTGCTGTTTCTTAGTGGCATATTGCCTAGGACCTTTCGGATCACACACAGCAGCATCTTCTTTCTCTTTCTGTAACCTGGGATGGGCTGCATTTCCCATTCATTGCCTATAGCAAGCCCCTGGGGGGTGGGGAAAGGGGGAGTAGACATGAGTTAGACAAGATCCCCACTCTCAGGGAGTTTCCTGATTCCTTGGAGATGGTGGGGGGAGGAGGGAAGGACCTTTGTCATATACAAGGCCTTGTAAGCGGTGTGTAATGCTTCCTCCTTCCCCGGGCCTCTCTCAACACTGCTCTCAGGTGGTAGCTGGTCCCCAATCACTTTTCCATTACAGAAATCGATAACTTGAATTACTCCGAAATAAAGAGCACCTCCATTCCCCTGCAAAACTAATTTTTCTGTGTCTGCGTCTGCCCACATGCTTCGCTCTGGGTCTGGAATCTGTCTTTATGAGTCAATCCAGGCAGAACGGCATCTAGCGTCTGACTGTGGCACGCTGAGGTAGAATGCAGCTGGATCTGGAGTCAGGGCCTTTGGTTCGAGTCTTTGCTCTGATGCTTACAGCTCTGGGCCCTTGTCAATTTGCCTAACGACCTGAAACATCAGTTTCCTCATGTATAAAATCAGATTTCAAACATAACCACCCACCAGAATGTTAGAGAAGTCAGTGGGATAACAACACACACAAATGTTCCTGCATGTATTAGGGAATCAGTGAGCCCTCGGATAAATATCTGTTCATCCCATGGAAGGGTCTGAAACCCACTATAAACTGTATCATGAGGCCGTCATATAATGAGCGTCTCTTCCACAACAACAGTAATAGCTTGTATTGGAGAAACCAATTATCATTTGGGAAGATGCATTCTCATAATGCTGCCGATTTGCAAACAATGAAGCCGAGACTCAGGGAAGTAAAGGGAATGACTGGGCCTCTGGTTCCCTTCCCACATGTCTCCTTCCTCCATCCTCCAAGTCCTGGTTGTGTTCAGGATGCTTGTGGTGCTGAATGACAGAACGAAGAGCTGTGAGCTTGGCATAGCCCTCCCTCCCCCCGCTCTGGCTGGAGAATAAATAAATCCTCCTAGAAGTCATCTGAGAAGGGTCGTGTGAGAACCCCCAAAGGTCACACTCTGAAAGCTGACCACCTATTTCATGGCGGGCGCACCCGCGACCGGCGTGTCACTGATTTCTCAAAACCAATTGCTCCAATCTTCCAGGGCGGGTTACATAACCCTTTGAGAATGAATCTACTGAGAGTGGCGGACTCTGCCCCCAGATAAAAGGACTGGTGATGCAGACAGGTGTAGAGGGCGGGACCAAGGTTAGGAAGTGGAGTGAATCTGGGCTGTTTTCAGGTTTTCTGAGGCACCACAGAATTCCTCCTTTGAAGCCTCTCATCAAACATTTTGTATATATTCCCAGTCCAGCAAATTAGATTTACATATATATATATATACACACACATACATTGGATTATATATGTGTGTGTGTGTGTGTGTATATATACATAATGTCACATTGAATTGCAGTTGTTCTGTTTGACATAAGGCATTTCTACATCTTTAATAAAACATGCATTTCGGTGCTGTGCTTTCTGTTCCTATTTTTGAGCCCATAAACTTTTTTGCTAAATTTTACTGAACAATATTACAGAGAGGAAAATGCACAGATCTGTGTGTATAGCATACTAAATTCTCACAAAGCAAGCTTCCCCATGCTACCAGCTCCTTTGAACAGCAGGAGCCCCCAGACTACTTTCCACCACTACCCCATCCAGCATGCTGTCCCTCCCCACAGATCATTCGTGCCTGCCTTTGAGTTTGTCCCAAGTGGGACCATACAGTGCACACCCGATTTGAGCCTGGCTGCTAAAACCAGTGTTTCCATTCGGGTCTCAGGCCTTGTGATTCTCAACAACTACAGTCAGGGGATCTTGACCTTGCCTCATAGCAGGATCATTGGAGGAGTTTTTCAAAATCCTGGTTCCCAGAACAATTAATTCAGAATTTCAAAGCACAGGACAGGTGTTGGCAGTTTCTTCGTGCTCCCGGGTGATGCCCATCGAAGCCAAGGTTAAAAAAACTTCAGGTCTGAACAACTGTTGAAGTGCTACTCTTCCTCTTTGACGGGTGACCGAGGAGACCGTGTTGACGTCTTGAAGTCGGAGTTGCAGCCGTATTTGCTTTGCCTAGCCCTTGAGTGCATGTGAGGCCAAAGTCAAGTGAGGGTGCCTCTTGATTCCTTATAGGGGTAGTGTTGGGGAAAGGGGAAAAAGGTGCTCCTAGGCCAGCAGTGGCCAGACAGCAGGGAGCCTGGGATAACCAGAGACAGAGAGCGTGCTCCCCTAAAGACTTTCCCCTGCACCTCTAGAGACCACGGATAACTCCTCAAAGGTGGTAGCAGTTGCTGCCTAGGGATATAGAAAGTCTCTCAGCCCCTTAGTGGCTTTGTTGCAGATTTTTGACTCTCGGGTGCAATACCTAATCCTGCCACCCAGTGGCACCTCAAGCTTCCATAAACCCTGTGGGCAGCATTTCACATAGACGCTGCCTTGGACCAAAGGAAGAAAGCCAGCCAGCCCGGCCCATGCAGCCAGCTGCCTGAAGTGTGCCAGGCTGGTGTGCCCTTCAGAGGGGACCAGGGGATAGTCTGTCCTTTGGGAAAGGCAGAGAAAGTCTCACTTCACCTCTCTGCAAAATCAGGTTTCCCCTCTGCCCTCTAAGAGCTGCCTCTGTGGGTCCCGCAGCACACCGGTTAGCACCTGAGGCTGCTGCACTCACTCACTTCTGAAGGCAGAGGCCTACTGTGCGGAACCGGTTACAGCAAACGCCCCTTGCTAGCCAGGCACGCCCCGAAAGACAGGCTCCCCCCTGGTTCTCTGGAGGCGCCAGGCCCTCTTCCCTGGGAATTTGTCAGATCCAGCTTTAGGGTACTAAGGGACCACTACAACTGGACCCATCCACCCTCACTCTGAGATGTGCAATCAGCTCTATCACTTTCTAGCTGTGTGACTTGTGTCAATTTCAATTTAAGCTTCTATCTTCTCATCTGTAAAATGAAGATAATAATACCATAGAGGGTCATGAAGAAAACTGAATGAGGAAACACATAGTGGTTCAGCCTAGAGCCCAGCACACACTAAGTGGTAAATAAATGCTAGATTCCATTTTATTGTCATTATCACGGGCATTTGATAGTGGGAGAGAGCTGAATGGCCCTCAGTCAGTCAAACATTCAAATGAATTTTATCAGTGTGGAATCCCCAGCCTAATGCAGGACTTATTAACTTGGCTTCCAAGCCCAGCCTTGGAAAACAGCAAAACCCCCACCCAAGCAGAACTCTAGTAGGACCCCTTCCACAAAAACAATCCCCTTTCCTCACCCCACCCCGACCCCAGCCCAGAGCTAAGAAGAAACAGAGATCCTGGCTGCCCAGGGCTGGAGCACACACCTAACTGGGGAGAAAGTAGAAGCTTAGGGGTCATCCAGAGCCCCCCTCAGCACCACCTAGCAGAGACCAGCGCTGCTGTCCTCACAGTCTGGTGAGATCCTTTCTGAAACACATCCTTGGCCCACAGACCTAGGTAACCTAATCCTATCACAACGCTAACTGGGTCAGGAAATCCCCATGTTCTGTGTGACCCGTCAATCTCTCTGTACCTCCTGAGACGATTCAGATAGATTTCAAACTCTTGGATTACGTTTCGAGAAGCATCTGCCATGTCATAGGTCGTCAATAAATTTTAGGTTCATAAAAATCTGAGACAATAACTGTGCCAGGTTCTTGCACTCGTCATCTTTCTAGTCTTTGGTACTGAGTGGCTTGTGGGATCCAAGTCCCAGGTGGCTTAACCTCAGGTAAGCGCTCAAGAAATCGTTGGATGACTTTCAGTCTAGCTTTAATTTGAACCTGTTTCTTCCACCCAAAGTTGCAAGTCCGCCCCCCCCCACACTAAGATACAGATTAGAGGAGTGTCCCCCTCCCCACTGAACATCAGGTTCGAGAAGACATCCTGCAGATCTGCTGTCTCCACACATCTGCACGCAGCCAGCTGGCTCCGGCAATCTGGCATCTCCTTGGGCCCATCACCATGGAGCAGAGAAAACAGCATGGAGCCTCAAGCTGGGCATGGTCTTTTATTGGAAAAAGAAATAATAAAACGAAAGGCCTCCGTATTGCCTGTGTCCTGCCTTTCCACAGAATATGCAAGATCAAACATAGTGCCTAGCCACTCCGTGGGTCAGGGAGGGCACAGGATTCTGCCAGGAGTCAGGGCCTGCAGCTCGGTGGGAAGGATTCCTTATGCCAGGATTCAGAGGGCTCAGGCTCCTGAGGACTTCAGGAGCCATCTTAAGCTCCCTGGGTGTTCTTCTGCTGCCACAAGCTGCTCCTGTGGCCAGTAGAAAACCAGGGTCCTCAGCCCCAGGAAGCTGCCTGCAACAGCGGGTATTTCTGATCTGCTTCTAGCACCTCCCGCCGGCTGAGTGAGGAAGGCATCCCCTTCCTGTCCATCTTCAGGACCCCCGACCCTCGGATGCCCCCCACCACCACTGGCTCCCCTGTGCCTCAGAAGCCAAAGCACCATTGGTTGGCCAGTCCCTCTCCCAGGGCATGTTTGCCTTGAATGTCCCACAGGGCAAAACATGTTTTTGCCTCGAACATCCAGGGAAACCCCACCTGCAGGGAGGTCCTTAGGAGCCTGACACCTGGGCAGGCTAAATATGCAGCATCTGTCACCCCATTATATCGTGGGGGCTGGGAGAGGGGCACCAAGGCCACCCAAAGGTTGGCTCTGCTCTCGGAAGACCCCCGACTTCTCTTCTGTTAGCATGTACAGTTGGGTAGGAGAAGGGCCAGGCTGGCAGCCCAGTTTTAGGACACTGACTTACAGAGGGCCAAGTGGGGCGGGGAAGAACAGGGAGACTGCAGACCATTATAGCAAGACAGGGCGCGAAAACACGCAAAATGCACTATTCATACAAGACACTCACACGTGTTCACTTGCGCACACTGGTGCACTTGCACACGTGCATGTATAATTCTTGCAACATGTGCTTATGCAGACACTCAGTCCAATTCATGCAAACCCATTTATTCTCTCATGCAGGCGCACACTCATGAGTTTCCAGGACACACACATCCATACATCTGCACACTGGCACACCTGAACTCACATATACGCAGGCTCGCACACTCGTAAGCTCACATACATCCACGTACATCCATGCACACAGTGTACTACACATGTGTACGCATACAAACACATTCTCACACCACAAGCTCTAATGTCTGGAAAACGACTACAGTTGAAGGGGTTCAACCCTCCCTAGACTTCAAAAATCCCCTCAGAGTTTTACTAGACCCCTATGAGACCTCTCAGAGCCCGGGGCTGTGAGCCCAGCAACCAGCACTTGGTGGTCTGCAGAGTCTCAGAATCAAATTCTTCTTGGCAACTCTGGGCCCACCTGGGCTCTGTGTTGGAGACCAGGAAAGCCATGGGTCTAAGAGAGGTCAAGAGCAGCTGTGCCAGTCCCCACCAGGGCACCCCGATCTCCAGTTTAGAGGAGAGGGGATCAGAGTGGGGAGGGAAGGTGGGGGGAGGGGAGAGATTGTGGTGGCCTGAGTGCCTCAGAAAGAGCCACAGGGGAGCAGGACTACGTGGGACAGTCCAGATGGACACGGGTTTTGAGATCAGGAATCATGCAGGGGTGGGACTTCTCTAGACCCTCTAAGAATGGAAAAAGAGTTAAGGAAGAGAGGGGTTGTCAGGACTGGGTTCTCCCAATACCAGCCTTAGATAGGCCGCCTGGTCAGAAAAAGGCCAGTCCTGACAAGTGAGGAGGAGTTGGGGACCTTGACTGGTCACCCTTCTTCCCACCTGGTGCAGTAGGGGTGGGTCCAGAGAAACTCAGAAGCGGGTGCTTTGGTAGCGCAGCCGCCGCAGATCTGCCAGACCCTCGCTCCGGCCATACACCTCCCTGCAGGGACTCTCGGCCAGTCACCGGGCCCCCGCCCCGCCCCCGCCAGCGCTGCTGCTGCCACTACCGCTGCTGCTACCGCTACTAGAGCTGCCGCTGCTGCATCGGTCCTCGTAAATGGAGATCTCGATCTGGGCTCACGGTTAAGGAGTTGCAAGCGTCTGCTGCTTGAACGGCCGGGGGGTGGGGGGGTAGGAAACCGCTCAGATCCCATCTGAGGCCCAGCTGTGTCCCGAGAGTGGGGCTGGGGGAGGGAGCTTCAGGCCAAAACTCAGCTGACAGTTTCCCGGGCAGGCACTGGGCTAGGCAGGCGTACAACACAGGCTCCTGTCCCCAAGGAGCATTTATGCATCCTAGGCCAGGGACGCACCAGGACGTGGACTTGCTGAGCGCTGAATCTGCCCCGCCCACTCACAAGGTTAGGCCAGTCTTTTCACTTGGCAACCATCCATTAAGGCATCTGTAAACTAGAGACAATCACAGAACCTTAAGTCCGGTGAAAATTAAATGATGTCTTCAGTACTGACACCTCACGTGAGACACATAGCAAGGGCGCAATGAAAATATGTGTTAATGCTGGTTCTGGGGATTATATTCTCTAGACTTCTTTTTCTCAGTTTTACAGTAAAAAATATATATTTTTTAGCCACCTTACTTGTGTTGCTTCTGGGTAAAGCTGCATACCTCACTGCTCCAAGCGGGGTTAGCAGTACTATAACCCTCTTGCCAGCATCCCCCTGAGATCATCACCCTGTGAAGCCCCTTATCTCTATTTTTCTCATCTGTGAACAGGGGCTAGTAGGACCAGCCTGAGCGATTACACGAGACTGTAGAAGACTTACAAATTCCCTGAAGGCTTCAGAGTCTTACCGGGCTCAAATCCTGGCCATGGCATTGATTCGCTCCATGGCTCGAGGCCAGCTTACCTCCAGACACAGGAGGTAAAAAGGGCCCACTCTTGGGGTTGCGATGAGAATCACAATTAGCTTGTGTTTTAATATGGCAATGAATCTGGACGTAAGTCCCGTGACTCACAACTCAATAAATACAAATCCTGAAGCTCACAAGCAGCCCCAGCATCTAAAGGGAGAAGGCAACCTGTGACCAGCGATGTACAGGATCCTGGGAAACCCCAGGCAAGCCCCAGGGGAGCCTCCCCAAGAAGCCCACCGAGTAGACAGCTCTTGTGCTTTCACACCAAAAAGTTGGAAGGATACAACCCTCATCCCCCGTTCCACGGGGTCGGTCAGCAGGAGGCCCCGGGGAGCAAAGACCTTCTCATTCTGCTCCTGGATGTAACGGGAAATCTTCTTGAGAACCTTCAGAAAGAGGGGGACATGGAGGGTGAGCACGTGGCAGGGAAGCCCGGGGAGGGAGTTAGAAGGGTTGGGGGAGACGCCACCTTCTCATAGTGGGTCTCCATGCAGAGGAAGATAAAGTAGGCTGTGGCACAGGCCAGACAGCCCTCCAGGTAGGAGCTGCCCCCGATCTTCTCAGCTTCTGCGTAAAAGCCGTTGAGGGTCTTCACAGTCTCCTCGAAGAGCTGCCGCTCAATCTGCACGGAAAGAGGAACAGAGGCAGGTTGTCACCTCCCTGGAGGGAGGACACGCACAGGTGGGGCAGGGGGCCCACGTGGGTAAGATGGTGACGCTGGCACACAGGTACGGCTGCAAGCCTTCGAGTAGAGCAGAGAGCGCCCAGGAGGAAGGAGACCAGAGTCTAGTCTAGACAGGGTCATGAGCCACCTGCTTGACCCCGGACCAATGACTTACCCAAGTTCAGTTTAGTCTTATCATGGGAACAAGCGTGGCCACTTGACCTCCCGTGATGTCCCAGATCCTCCAATACACAATATCGTAGTGATCTTCATCTCCCATGGTGACAGTTATGTCAGAATTCAAAACCAAATTCTCCAGCTTTGGAAGAGGCCTCAAAAAGGAGACCAATAGTGGGAACTCAGGAAAGGCTCTCCAGGAGGCTAAAAAGTCAACAGCTACCACAGCTTGTGCATGCGTGCGTGTGTGTGTGTGTGTGTGTGTGTGTGTGTGTTCACAGATGGACAGCTGGCTCCTACATCCATAAAATAATAGCAGGAAATACTTACTGAACACTTCTGATATGCCAGCCTTTTTATTCACTATCACCCTCACAGCAACTTATCAGAAAAACACTCTATTATACCTATGCCCCCGCATACACTTTTACTTTGTGCCTGAGATCACAAGACCCCTTTGTCTCATCTGTGACCTCCCTACCCCCACCATTTCTGTAGCTTCCTGTTAAAGGTATGCCTACCAAGCCCAACAGCCCACCCATGGTGTGTCTCCAAGCCCGGCTCCTTCATTCTTCCTTACTTGGCTCCTGCCTCCTGGAAATGCCAGAGCCCTTTGCACCTTGTGTTCAGTTGCAGTGTCTCTTGCTCATGCAAAGGGCTCATCCTCTATTTTCTCCCCTGGACACTCTCCTCCAATTTGTTACTATCTGGACTTCTATATGTTTGTTTAAACTTTTAGTTTTCTACACCATCTAACAGAAACATAAAACCCACACAAGTGTTCCTCCAACCCCAGTGTCTAATTCTTACTAGTGCTCAGCAAATATTTAGCAAATACTGTGACCTTGTCCAAGGTTATACAGATTTGGCCCCAGAGTCTTTACCTGAATCCCATACCTTCAAGATCATGTCTAAATTTGGCAAGTGCCCAAGTGTCTGTAGTCCCATTTCTAAACAATGCCTTCTTCCCATTCACACGGCAGGACCAGAAGTGCCTGTTATGTGAATTGGGGAATCTCCAAGTTTATCTAGGATGAAATCTCTGCCCAAGAGTAATAAGAAACTTTGAGGGCTGGAGAGATGGCTCATGGGTTAAGACTCTGCCTCACAAGCAGAAGCTCCTGAGTCCAGATCCCAGGCCCCATGTTAAAAGAAAAAAATGCTAGACTGAACTGGAGGCAGCCTGTACCTCTGGCCCTGGTGGATGGAGTCTGGGAAATCCCAGAGCAAAGCAAAAAAGAAGGTAGAAGCAATCCAGGATGATTACTGAAGTCACCCTTGGGTCTCCATAAGCACACACAATGCCCTCTGATACACACACACACACACACACACACACACACACACACACACACACACACAAATATACATATACGCATATACATAATAAACAAATAAATTAATTAAAGTTTTTTTAAAAAAAGAAACTTTGGGATTCTCAGGCACTGCCCCCACACAAGCCTGGAGGGAACGAACACACAGAAAATTTTGCTTATCTGGCCCATCACCCATATTCTCCTATCTTGGAATTGACACTACCCAAAAGGCCAGGTATATCAGGATGAGAACAAAAGTCATGGACTCCAATCAACAAGGGCCAGTTAAGCCTCCCCTTTCCAAATCCACTTTGCTGTACCTGGTCTGTGACAGGGAAGATGGAGAATGGCCATATGTTAATGAAGGGAAGGAAGGAAGATGGGAGGCAGGGAGGATAAAGGGAAGCAGGGATAAGTACTCAATATGCTTTGTGAACTAAGGAAATAAAACAATTTTAAAATTTTAAAAAGAATGGCCATATGCCCTCCCCTAATCCCAGGTCACCACTAAGGCAGTCTGGAATAAGGGTCATGCATCCCAGAACAGGAGAAAATCTCACCAAGCAAAACCACACAAGTGCTCCGTGGATCATGAAGTACCTCACTACCTGAGTCTAGAGGAACAGGCTATGGAGAGAGCCCTTGGCTGACTGCTTTGGACGCCGCCAGCATATGAAGATGGAACATCTTTGTGCAAGGCAGGCAGAAGGAGAGGAAAGTGGTCCAAGCCATATACAGCATCTACTTACACCCGTGAAGAATGTAACTTCATCAGTGTGAAAATCAGAGTCCAGCAAAAAGTAGCGAAACCAGGCATCTGGCCTTTCCAGTGCTTTCTATACCTTCGATGAGTCACTTCCTATATCTGGCCCTTAAGGACTCTTCTGCTTCTGAAGCGTTGACGCATGCGTGTGCACGACCTAATCCGGATTTGGAAGCTCTAAGGTGGTTCTGAGACCTCGAATTGCTTCTGAGCTCCCCGGGATGCTGACTTTATCAGCCACAGAGCACAATTTTGTTTTTGTTTTTCCCATTTTTCGGATAGCACTAGGGATCGAACCCAGGGCTTCTTGTGTGTAAGGCAAGCACTTGATGACTACACTGCTACCCCAACCCTGAGAATACAACTTTGAAATAAGGGCTTAGTGGTGCTCAGTGCTGGCTGCATGCCCAAATCACATGAGCTCCTTTTAAAGCTTGCAACGCCCAAGTGCGCCCCCCCCAAAGAAATACTAACTCCAATAGTACAGAGAAGGGAAGGATGAGTCAGAACAGTAAAGACCACCACTGCCCTATCTCAACCAAGCAGACCCCCTGCCAAATCCCCTACTTCCCAGAGCTCACAGGTGACCCAGTGTAGCCAAGCCTGAGAAGCAGCACTGTGCTAGACAAACTGGCTACTCTGCAAGTGGGATCTACGAGCCGCTCGATCCCATTTCACCTGGGAATTCCTCATTAAGAATTGAAGTTTGGGGCTGGAAAGATAGCTCAAAGGTTAAGACTCTGCCTCACAAGCAGAAGGTCCTGAGTTCAGATCCTAGACCCCACGTATAGACGCCAGGCGGAAACAGGCAGCCTGCGTTTCTGGTCCTGGTAGGGCGGAGCCTGTGAATCCCTGGACAGAGTAAACAAGGAGGAGGTGGAGATGGTCCATGGTGGTTCCCGAATTCGTCGGTGGTTCTACACACACACACACACACACACACACACACACACACACACACACACGTACAATTGAATAAAAAAAAAAAAAAGAATTGAAGTTTGGGGGTGGAGAGATAGCTCAAAGGTTAAGACTCTGCCTCACAAACAGAAGGTCCTGAGTTCGGATACCAAGTCCCACGTAAAAATGCCAGGCGGAAACAGAAACAGGTTGGCCTGAACATCCAGCTCTAGTGGGCTGAGCCTGGGAAATCTCAGAGCAAAGCAAGGAGGTAGAAGCAATCCAGGATGATTGCCAAAGTCACCCTTTGGCCTCCACAGGGACACATGTGCCCTCTGATACATACACACACACACACACACACACACACACACACACACACACATGAGTAAATAAAAGAATTGAAGTTTGAACAATTATGATTAAATAATTTTAATTAGCTTAAAAATTAATTTTCAGGGCTAGTGAGTGGATCTGTGGATAAGAATTCTTGCTGCATAAGCGTGGGGACCTGAGATCGAGCCCTAGCACCAGTGTAAAAAGCCAGGCCTAGCTCCACATGCTCCTGTAACCCTAGTGCTGCGAGTCAGATACATGATTGTCGGGGTTTGGTAAGTAAGGTGCAAATGACAGAATGACAAAGCAAGACACCTAACATTCTCTCTGGCCTTCACATGAGCACAGATATATATCCACCTGCACACACATGTGCACATACAACAACACACGTACTCCACGCTCATACTCATACACACACAAAAAGGTAATTTCCAACTATGATGTGAAACAAACACGCCGGCGCTTAGGTCCCACTCCCAGAAAGTCTGACTTAAGTGGTTTGGGGTGAAATGGAATTTTTCCAGCTTCCCAGGAAATTCTAGTGTTCCATCGAGGTGAAGGACAACTGCCAGTGAATGGCGTTTCCTAAACCACGATCCAGCCGCTGAGTCAGCACATCCAGGAGACACCCAATCTCCCCCTCCAGGACTTGGGAGTTTACATTTGTTTAACAAGTTCTCTAGAGGATCCTCGTGTCATGGAAATTTGAGAACCTCTGGACTGGCAAAGGGCTGAGGCTCTTTCAAAGAACGCTCTGAGAGGAGATACAAACTGAAGTTAAGATTTGTTATTCTTCCACTGGAAGTGGGTAAACAAGCCATGTGTCCTGTGATATCATGTCACCCGTGATTCTGAAAAAAAAAATAATTCCAACAAGACCTTGAGTGTCATCATGACTGCGAGGCTGAAGTTCAGGGAGAAAAAAAAAATCCTTCTTACCCGACTGTCCAACTCTGGGGGGAATTTGGTCTGGAACTGACAGATGGTACCGTCACTGTAGTCTCTCTGGATGAAGACCTTGGTGGCCAGAGACGCGCTTCGCCGGAGCTCCTGCAGATTGTGGACCTGGGGAGACGGCAGGAGGCGTGTGCTAAGTTGACTGTAGTCCAAGTGTACCCACATGGGGGACCTTGCCACAGTGCTGAAACCCAGCAAAGAGGACTGGGCACACAGTCAGGCCTCCGGGAAGGCCCGGGGAGGGGGGAAGGGAGGGGGTGGTGGTAAGATCCGTGCAGAGGTGTAGAGGTGCTGCCTGGAACCATTTGTAGAATGGTCTACAAAAGCATAAAGTGGGAGCAAAGCTGAGCCAAAATGAGAAACTCGGGCCCATCTGGAGCAACAGTCAGAGATTTCAACAAGAGGAGCTCCATACTGTGGGGGTCGGCCTTACACTTGGAGAAGCCAACACTGACCAAGATGGGCGCCTCGGGTCCCATGAATGAAGCTCACAGGTGTGCTGGGGGAGAGGAACACATGGGGAAAAGGAGACCCTAATGTCCCCAAGACTGAAATTCAGGTCAAGTTTTGATGGGCTCAGGAGAATGACAGGTGGTATTCACGCCCTGTACACTCAACCCAGGAAACAAAGGACCCTGAAATGTCTGCTTTCCCAAAGAAAACCAAGGATGACGTGGGCTGTAGCCAGAAGTTGAAGTAATAGTTTTCCCTGGTAGAAAGAAGTGGGGTGACTTTTGTCCCTCAGTCCAGTTTGCAGATTTGACATTAACCTAGCACTTGAGGGGAGTGGGCTCAATTCCACAAAAGAACAAAGCCTCTCTTTTCTCAGTCACCCACACTGGAGACAGGCATCCCATTGGTGAAATACACCCGACACTGAGAACCACGCAGAGACCAGGCCCTGAAGGCAGAGTGAACAAACAGCCAGTTCATCCCATGTAATTAAGCCGAATCCATTCAGTCACTCCGTTCTCATTTATTGAGTCCCTACTAGTACCAGGCTCTGGGGATGCTGAGCAAGACAGTCTGTGGGCTCCAGGGAGGAAGACAAGTAAATATATAATGGATTAGACTGTGATGAATGGCGGAGGGAAGTCACATTTACCCAGCAATGCTGCCTGAAGCCTGTGTTAAGTCCTATGGGAAGGCGAGGGGTTAGCAGCAGTAGGGCCTGTGGGGAGGAAAGAAGAGGAAAAGGCGACCCCCACAAAGGGGGCGATGGAAATAGCTGAACACAATCTACTCCAGTAGCTCAGGCCCAAGCTAGCAAGACCACAAAAGCAAAGGGAAACAATGAATGAAGGGACAAAGCCTTCACTAGTGTTCCTTGATGACCTTGGTGACCAGAGATGTGCTTCACCGGAGATCCTGCAGATTGTGAATCTGAGGAGATGGGCAGGAGGCGTGTACTCAGGGTTATCACAGTCAGCTATTGCTATACGGAAGTCAGCGGAGCTGGAGGAATACGTGTTCAGGGCATCAAGGTCCTGTATGGTGGGAACCAACGAACATGATGAGACTTGCCTAAATCCAGGTACACCTTGCTTCATGTCTGAGATGTGATCCCAACGTTTGGAGACAGAGTTAAATAATGTATAAGCTTTCCTCTCGTCTCAGTGTCCTTGATTCTATTAATCAAGGTTTTTGTTGGAAAAAGTCTCTCTACCAGGATCCCATGGTGATTTTTGAAAAAATAAACATGCTTTGGGAATATAAATGAGTTACTCATTAAATGTCTGCTCAGTCTGGTTATGGCGACTATAGAATGTGTTTTCCAAAGAAAGGAAAAAGGCCATGGCATCCCCATATTCTTTTTAAAAGTTGGGCATGCTCTTTTCCATCCCTGAAGGGTCACTGTGGCAGTTTTGTGGTGAGCGAGCCAGGCCAGTTGGAGGGAGGTTCATTTCTGTTGGAGTCCTGGGGAAAAGTAAAATAGGTCTAAGCCACAAAAAGTAGTGGTGGCAACGAGAAGGAAGAAACAGGGTTGTAATTACCCTTCTTCTACTGTGAGATAGAACTCGGGCTCAAGTGGAGGGAGCAAGGGAAGTTTATGCAGCTTGGGGGCTCCAGAGAGGACACAATCCATCATGACTGGGAGCACAGAGCAGGAGGCCAGTTCAAGGACAGGAGCCATCGTCAGGAGGCAGAGAGAGCAGCACAAGCTGAGAGGAAGCACGGCCAGGCTGCCAAACCTCAAGGCCGGAACTCTGTGGTGTGCCCACCTCCAACAAGACTCCACCTCCTAAAGGAGCCACAACTGTCCCAAATGTTAACCCAGCCAAGGCTTCAGAATTCATGGCCCAGTGAAGGACAACTCACATTCAAATCATGACACAGTGCTCCAGCTATCCTGACATGGACTCTCTTCCTCCCCTGGGCATTCTCCTTTGGCTGCACCTGTGTACACACATATATACACACTACCATGTGACGGTGTGTCTCTTAGTGACAGTCTGACTGTTTATCAGCTCTTTCTTCCTCCTCCTGGGAACACTACTTTAATTCCTAGGCGCCCTTGCAGTTAGGGGTATAGCCTTATACCTCAGTGGCATGACTGGAAGTGTGAATGTCATGTGTATGTTTGACTCATGAAGACTCACCACAGAAACCAGAGTAGTCAGATGCTAAAAAACAGTGGAACTGCGAGTTGGAACCCAGTCCCTGAATCATTGCCTAGAGAACATCTGTCTGCTAATCAGGAGCCTGTTTCCAGAATTTTACTGATCAGGAAGCAATCTTCAATTGTACTGAGTTCTTAAGATATTAGGAGCTACCTCACATAATATGGTCCTGTTTCCTCTTAGCTTTGGTCCATGCATTCTCAAGCCTCTGGAGTGGGAGGGGTCAACACCTCCTCAATCCTAAGACTATCCTGAGCATCAGGACTATCCTGGCTGCAGTGACTGGACATCTTCTGACCTTAGATAGTGTGTGCTGGTCCATGAGGAGTCTGGAGAGGAGCAAATAAGACATTTTGCAAACCAGGGCCTTGGCATCCAAAACCCACATTAGGCTGGTGTGCATCAGACTGGTGTGCAGTCGGTAAAGAGCAGAATTAAAGGCAAAGTGGGGACACTCCCAGCTCTATCTATGGTGGTCTCATTGTGAAGTGCCAACAAGCCCTAGCAGAAAGATGATTCATCAAGTAGGATAACAGGAGACCTGAATCTGGTTCATATGACCCTGGGAAACTCTGTTCTTCTCTGGGGCTTCTTTTTTGTTTTTCTACTGAAACTAAGCAAGAATCCTATAAGCACTAAATCCCCTCCTATCTCTGACTTTGCGGAGGCCTTTGTCAGAGATGGGGAACACAAGTGATCGTAGAGGTAGTCAGTGGGCTGGATGGGACCTGTGAGTCATGAGAGAGATTGCAACCTGTGACAAGGAGACGGTGGATCATATTGAATGGCCATTGGAGAGTGTACCCCCAGGTTGCCAGCACTTCCAATTTTTCAAGGGAAGCCACAATCCACATTTTCTTTAATATTCTGCTCTCTAAATCTTTTCAATATTTTTTAAACTTATATAAGCACTATTCAAGCCAAATAAATCTTCCCCTATAGCTCTGGTTTAAGAATAAAGACAAAAGCTAGAGCCAAGCTCTACAACACTTATTTGCTAGCTTCTTAGCACTCAAAAGAGGAAGAGGTTTTCACAGAAATCTTTGATAACTCCACATACTGAGAGGATCCCATGACAGGCACACGCCCCTCTCTGAGACTACAATTCCCCCTAAATATCTCTCCGGAAAAGTATTAACTGACTCAGATCTGAGTTGCTCTCAACTCAATCCTAGTAGCTCTGCCCTGTCTCCTTTCTCCCATATCCCAGCATCCTGGCAGCTAAGGACAAGACCAGGAATATTTCATGAGAAGAAAAATCAGTGGTGGGACCTGTGGACTCCATTTTTCAAGTGCAGTGTATCAAGGAAGGAAAGGATGCCTAGACACGGGGGTGGGGGGTCTATACACCTGACAGTCCACCAGGCGGGGCCGATAAGGGACAAGCATTGACACAAAAAGAGCACCTAGACCTTGTCTGCCCAAGACAAACAGGAGGCCCCACCTGGCCCACAGCTCCATCCAGCACATTCCACGGGATGCAAGTGAGACTCAACTCAAGATCACGGGATTCAGCCGATGGACCAACACTGCGCTCTCTGGCCAGGGGGAGGCAGAGGGGTGCAGATCATGAGTCACAGGCAAGCCAGGTAGGGCCCAAGGGTGAACGACTGGGCACAGGGCTGCCCTTCTCAGCTTGTATTCAGACCCAAGCACAACCTAGTCACTCAGAGATCAAACCTACAAATGTCCTGCTTGGATAATGCAACTTGGGCGCATTTAAATATCTCAAACCAGCCAAACTCCACTTGGAGAAGCCCCCAGCTGATATAGCTGCCAGTCATGCTTGGCCATCCGAACTGTTTTCTGAGCAGACCCTGCTCCTAGTGACACACATTCCCAGAGGTCTGCTGCTCAGGAAATGGGCTCATTACAGCTCTCCAAATGAGGTCAGCATATCGCTCAGGAGGTTTCCTCCCTCTGCTGCGTTATCAACGCACACTCTAATGCTATCTTCTGAACGGAAATTGGGGAGCAGAAAAGATCTGGTTTCCAATCAGAGCCTTGCTCATCCTCCCCCCCACTTCCTCTTTCTTCTCCCCTCTCCTCCTGTTCACATGTCTTCACCTAGAGCTGAGCTTCCTCCTCAGGATGATAAAGGGATGACCAGCACTTGGAGGGAGGGTTTCCTTCTCCCAACAGGTTTTTCCTGGTAATCTCAACTCAGTCCTAATAGTAAAAACAGCCTAGGCAGATGACTCACCCTGCGCAAGGTGTGCCTTGGCAAAGCCTGGGCTTCCTCCCTCGACACTATTATCAGGGTTCAGCCGAAGCCAAGCTCTGAGGTGGCAAATAGGAGTCCAGCTGCCCATCCTTCTCTGTCCTCAAACTGGCCAGCCAGGCCTGGGGGGAGGGAAAGGGCAGCTGAATCCTCACACCCCAGCTCTTCCTGACCTCCTTGCATCTCCTTCCTCACATCAGAACTTCTCAGTTAGGCACCCTGATGGTTAATGGGGTACACCAACTTAACCCTGGATGCAACCACAATAATAATGGTCATAGGGATAAGATGAATCCTCATCCTGTCCTGCCACTTCTTCATCATATTTTCTTCGGTCTCGACGCAGCACATGCATCATCTGTAAAATGGGATAATGATTCCTTCTTTGGCTCCTTGGCCAGGCTCAGGCAAGCCTCTGCCTCAGTTGTCTCATGTCCTAATTGAGGATAATAACACCATCCTCATTCACTTCACAGGGCTGCTCAAACGCTCCAAGGCATTCATCTGCATGAGGTTGCTTTGTACACAGGAAAGTGCATTATGAGCGCAGCCTCTTCCAGGGGAGAGTCATCATGCCTACCAGCAGCCCCCTGGAAATCTGGCCTCAACCAAGAGGTCTGAGCCTGTAGGTGGAATGTGTGGGCCACAGAAGCCCTGAGGAAGGGGAGGGGGGTGTTGGGAGAGATGCTAGATGGGCCTGTTAGAATCTGTCCGATCACATCACACGGACAGCTACCTTTGTGCCCACATGCTGGCCCGGCCATGCCCATGTGGCTGATACCTTGGTTCCCAACACCAGCAGCCTCTGCTGCAGTCTGGCAGTCCTATCTGGAAGGTGACCAGGTCCTTGGCCAGTTGAGTCTCTGTGACACTTTTGGAATACACTGCATTCCCATACAAGCTACGCTCCAGTGACCGGGACTTACCTACACATGGAGTTGTGGGAGGATGAGAAACCCTCCTTGCTAACCCCACGTCTCACTGGAAACCAAACAATGCCAACCAACAGCAGGAGACTTGGTGAAACAATGACAATAGCACTTGGATCTGATGTCACACCGGCTCACCAGGATGCCCAGAGGCACGGTATAAAATCATTCACAGTCTTTTGCTCTCCTCTTGGCTGTGTTCCAGCTGGGCTGGAAATGGGGAGACACCACAAAGGAAGTCAGCATCAGAGATGAAGAGACCCAGATATGCTGGGTTCTACTCCAAAAATTCTAAAAAAAGAAATTTTCAGCTTTGCTGTTTGAATGTATGTGGATACCAGATCAGTCCTCCCTTGTTCCCTACGTCAGCTGTAATCACTTATAAAGTGAAGACATACCAAACTTCCATCTCCAGCACAAAATGATGGGGAGAGGCAACGCCTAGGGGTAGGTAGTAGATCCTAATCTCTTAGGTTTGCACTTAGATTCTGTCCTTAGCTAAAAGGTCCCTTGAGAAGCACAGGCACACCTTCCATCAGACACAGGTAGACTTCCTGGACTAGCAACTTGAATGAGTTGGGAAAGCAAGAAAAGTGATTCTAAAAAGTGGAGGCTGATGCAGGAAGCTCATTAAAACCAATTCTTTGGGTTTTGGAGCTCAGGGCTCAGGAGGTCTTGGTCCCCTCCCTCCAGAGAAAATGCGGATGTAGAGGCAGGTCTGCTTTCCTTGGCCAGGGCCTCGGGTTCAGAAGCAGGATGGCTGCACCGCATAGCAACAGCAAGCGAGGCTGCCTCCCCTCCCCTCACGCGCGCGTCTCCCCAGCCCTCCGGGGAAGCAGAACCTCGTAGCCCAGGAGAAGGGGAAACCCCGGCTCAGGCGGGGCCCTTGGCGCTCGCACCAACAAGTGGACGCTCGCAGGCCGAAGGGGGCACCGGCAAGATCAACGAGCCAGAGGGGGGAACATCAATCCAGAGAGCCGAAGTGCTCTGCCGCACCTCCGTCCCCCCGCGCGACCCCAAGGGGCCGGCACCCCTCGCCCTCCCCCGCCCCCGCCTTCCCTCGCGCCCGGTCCGCCCCCGGCGGGGGTTCGTTTCCTCGGCGCCGCCCGCCGCGCGGGTGCTCGCCCCTACCTCGGTGGCCATGTTCGGGGGGCGCTGTCGACTCCGGGGTTGCCGCAGGGCCAGTCGCGGGGGGCTGTCCGCGGTGCTGACTCGGACGGAGGGTGGGCTGGCCGCGGCGAGCAGGGGCGCTGTCCGCGGTACTGACGACACCTCCAGGGGCCGGGACGAGAGCGGGCAGATGTCGGGATCCCGGAGAGGGGCGCGGCGCACGGAGCCGCGCGGCTGCGGGAGCCGGCGCAGGGAGGCGAGGCCGCGCCCGAGGCTCCCCACGGCCCGGTCGCCCGCTGCCACGGCTTCTGCAGGCGATGGCCCGGGTCAGCGTCGCAGCCGCCGCGGCGGGGACCGGGGGCGGCGGGGGAGGAGGGGCCAGCGCCGCCGCGGGCGTGCGGGGGGGACGCCGAGGCCCCCAGACTCCGGCGCCCGCCGGGGAAGAGCCCCGCCCGCGGCCCGCTCCCTCCCGCCCCGCCCCGAGTCCCGCCTCTCGGGCTCCCCACCTCCACCGCCTCCCGGTAAGAGCGCCGGGAGCTCCGCGCCGGCTCCCAGGACCCTCGGGCCGGGCGAGACCCACCCGCGGGACTGTCTGACCCCAGGCGCTGCAGCCTGGGACGTGCCGACGGGCCCCCGACCGGTTCGCCGGCTGCCAGGTGCGGCCCCTTCACCTTCAATCGCCGCAACGCCCGGGCTCTAACCCCTCCCCCACTCTGCCCCAAGCTTCCTCTTCCTCTTCCTCCCCTTCGCATTCATCGCTGTGGACTCGCTAGCACCACCGGGCTCACGTAGACGCCCCCTCCTCTCCCCTCTCCCTTCTCCTTTCAGTTTCCTTGAGCCCCACTAGGGAGAGGAAGATGCTGCAGACTAGGAAGGATCCTCTCATTTTTCCAATTGTTCTTACATTTATTTATTTATTTATGTGGGGTGTGTGTGTGTGTGTGTGTGTGTGTGTGTGTGTGTGTGTACCCCAATGCTCATACCACAACATGTATGCAGAG
The DNA here is from genome assembly GCA_023101885.1 of Typhlomys cinereus. Lineage (NCBI taxonomy): Eukaryota > Metazoa > Chordata > Mammalia > Rodentia > Platacanthomyidae > Typhlomys > Typhlomys cinereus. Next base: position 891,385 of record JALPQD010000222.1, on the reverse strand, counting down.
GTCAGAAGGCAACTTACAGGAGTTGGCTCTCTCCTTCCACCATATGGGTTTCTGTGACCAAGCTCAGGTAGTCAAGTTCGGAAGCATCTTTACCCTCCCTGAATCATCTTTCCTGCCCTCCTTTCATCCCCAGCTTTATGTTGGGGTCACTTCTTTCAGAGAGTTCCAGATGGAAGCCAGTGTCTCCTCATGCTCCTCCTAACCCTGGGCTCCACCCTTTACTCTGCCTGTCTCCTCTGACATCCCGGAGTTGATACAGACTCCATCACCACCAACACTGGAAAACCATAGGTGGAGAATACCAAACCGGTATACCCACTCCCCCAGGGTGGCAATCTGGCCCAGTACTGCGTTTACATTTTTAGCATCAGACCTTCTAACCAAATGGCCTACTTGCTTAATAAGTAAAAAGGAAACCCCATCACAGGTGTCCTTGTACATACCCATAATGCTCCCGGGTCTGCCTCTGAGTGGATCCTGGTATATTCCTCAAGCCTGCAGGTAAACATCAGGGGAGAGAGAGAAAGATAAGCAGGGAGAGAAAAACAGGACTTGGATTCTGGTCCAGGCTTCTCCGGACCTCTACCATGGGCAACTGTCTCATTTTCTGAGTGCTGAATCTACTAATCTATAGTTAAGATTCCATTTTTCCTTCAAACTTTTCTTTCAAAATTTGCAAATAATAAGGGCTGGAGAGATGGCTCAGGGGTTAAGATTCTGCCTCACAAGCAGAAGGTCCTGAGTTCGGATCCCAGGCCCCATGGAGAAATGCTGGAAGGAAATGGCTGCAGCCTGTACTTCCAGCCCTGTGTGAGAGGAGCCTGGGAAATCCCAGAATGAAGCAAGAAAGAGATAGAAGCAATCCAGGATGATTTCTGAAGTCATCTTTGGTCCTCCACAGGGACACATGTGCCCTCTGATACACACACACACACACACACACACACACACAAAATAAATGAATGAATAAAGTTTTTTAAAAAGACAAAAAATTCTAAAATACAGAAAAGTTAAAAAAATAGTACAACAAACTACTGCCCAACTGTTTTTTATAATAGTTAACATTTTACAACTTTTGCTTTATCTGCTTTGTCAATAAGTGTAGAAGCATAGAGATACATGTGACTAGATTATTCAAAAGTGAAAGATACTGTAAGGTCTTATCCTTAAGGATTTCAGCATGAGAATAAGACCATCCTTCTACCTACCTGCAGTGTCAATTATCAAATCTTTTAGAATTCCATAGTATCCATTCTATTAGGGTGTTTTGCTGTCCCAAAGACATATTAGAAATCCTCTCAGAACTTTCCATTTTTATAACTAAAATTTATCAAGCACTTATTGTGTGTGAATCAATGCCCCATACTGTACATGCAATTCTACAATCTACACGTTGCTCTGAGTTACGTGTTCTTCCTCACCTTTTTTATTATTCCCATGTTGAAAGTGATAAAATCAGTAAGATGCCCAGGGTCACATGAGAAGAACATAGAGTCAAACTCCACAGACCATGTATATAGCTGCCACCCTTACCTATACTACCTGCCCAGTACCTTGCAGGCTAGAGGAACTCTTGCAGCATATCCACTACCCATTTTACATGCAAGTGATGAGTCTCTCAGGAAAAAACGATGTACCAGAAAAAAAAGTTAAAGACGGATGTTTCATTCCAACTTCTAGCATCAAAGCAAACAGAGACTCTCTGTGAATTCCACAGTAGTCACTGGTGAAAAGCAAGTCTGTCATCTGGCCATGTCATGTGGACCTCGCCATTCCTCACACTTTTCTTCTGATCACATTAACTTAGCAATGACTTAAAGATCTCTCTCTACACCCAGTGCCTAGAGGGAAGCCTGGAAAGGCCATTCAACAAACCCACTCATTCAATGGATCTTGCTGAAGTATCAGACTCCTCTAAGCATTTGGGAGAAAGCAGTGTCTAAATACACATAAAAGTGTTCTTACATAGGGAGGCAACAGCCTGTAGCATAAAGCCAGCAAGAAAAAAATATGGAGTTGTGATTATTACTAGGAAAAAAAGCAAAGCAGGCTAAGTAATTAATGACAGGGAGGTTATTTTGGAAAGAATGATAATTTTTGATGAGATGAAAGTTGGACATAGGGATGAAGGAAGAGAGAAAAGTAGATATTTACACATCTGGGAAGCGACATCTTCCCAGAACAAAGTGAGCTTGGTATGTTAGAAAAAGTGAGCAAAGGGAGGAGGTGGACAATCAGAGAGGTGATAGGAACCAGTTCTTCCAGGGCCTCTTAGGCCCTGCTGGAGATTTAAGATCATAGTCAAAAATTAAGATGGTGAACTACTTCAATCTGGTTTGCGATGTCTGTGGTTGTGTGTTGAAGAGGACAGTTGAGTCTCGTGCCTGTGGAGGTACAAGGGTGACTTTGCAAATAATCCTGGATTTCTCTGCCTCCCTATTACTTTGTTCTGGGGTTTTCCAGGCTCTGTCTTCCTGGGCCAGAAGTACAAACCACTGCCATTACCAACTGAATTTTTACATGGGGTCTGGGATTCAGGTCCCAGATTTTTCTGAATGCTAGTGTTGGATGAGGAAGCAAGGTTGAAAGCTTTGAGACTGGTTACATTAGTGCAGGCAAGAATAGAGTATGGCAATGGAAACGGTGGGAAGTGGTCAGATTCCAGACACAGTTGGATGGTAATCTGACAGGATCCTTAGAGGATTGGATATGTGACCTGAGAGAATCCAACCTTGGGTCTAGATAAGATCATCTGAGAAACAGATATGTCCAGAAAAGCTGTCAAGAACCGACCTTGACTCTTTCAACATTCATAGGCTAGAGAACAACAGAAGCTTACAAAGAAGCAGTGGAGCTGAGACCCAGGAGAGTGGTAGCCTGAAGCTCAACAGAGAAGTCTGGGAAGAAAAGCTTGCTCAGTCTTTCCAGTACCGCTCCCATAGGTAAGGATTGGAAAGTGACCACTAGCTTGACCGTGAAGAGCTGTCAGTGAGAAAGAGAGTCCACCCCTAAACAAAGTGGATATGAGAGTTAGGATGGAGAAGAGGGAATAGTGACTCTGAGTGGAAGGAAAACTCTTTCAAGGCATTTTGTTGTGAAGAGGAGTCAAGAATAGCATCGTGGCCTGAGAAAGATATCAAGGAAGTGTACTTCTGAAGCCAGAGACACAGGTACACTGTGATAGGAAGTCTGGTGGGGATTCAGGGAAGAGTGGGACAGTTGTAAGAGCAGGTCAGAATGGGACTCAGGTAACCCAGAGGGCTTGGCTCTGGAGAGCAGCAAGCCGGTGACTTCCATGGATGGTAACTGCAGAGGAGAGCTGCTTGGGAGATTCCATGTGGTACGGGAAGACCTGAGCTCTATTCCAACTTCCACTTCAACCAGCCAGAGGCTAGTCAATGTGTCATAACCTCTCTCAATGAATCCACTCAACTTGTATAAAGAAAGAGAGAAATTGCCACGTGCTAAGTGTGAAGCTGACTCTTTTCTATGCGGCTCAGAAGGAGTCTTCCCCACTGATAAAACTGGAACTCTGTACAAGTTCTTGAGGCCCCCTGCAAGCACAGAGGATCCCTTTCAACACCCAGCCTCACCAATGACAGGAGACCTTAACTCTCTTGGCCTGATTCCCTACATTCCCTCCAGACTGGTCATCACAGCGTCAGGGGTCCTCGAGGCTTAGAGGTATCAAAGTGGGGGGGCATGGCAAGTGGAGAACTCCATGCCATGCTGACTCCGGCTGAGACGGGACACTATAGGATGGAGCGTTCCCACACCTCAGTCATCTGGGCTGCAAGACTGGAGGAGAGAGGCCTTTGAGATCTCATCTGACCAATCGTTATTATCCAGATGCCTGGGGACAGCCCAGTCCCGTGCAGGAGCCTGGGTCTTTGATGTTTTTGTCATAAATTAATGAGTTCGCCCACAAAATCACATCAAAGAAGATCTACTGACTAATTCACTGTTATCATCTTCCAATCTGCGGCTGAATTTGGAAAGTCTCCAAAAAAAAAGGACCACAGCCAGAAAAACCAAACCAATTGAAAGATGTGGAAATCCCGACATCTGGAAAGAGATGAGAGGAAAGTGGACTCCTGCAGACGGCAGAGGAGCCAGGGAAAGTACCAGCAAACCTCAGAGAGATGGGGGGAAAGGCAGGAAAGATGGGAGACCGTCGGCAGCTGGGTCTGGAAGGAAAACAATTGCATGATGCCTGAAGGAAACTGTGGTCTGGAAAAATCTTAAATGGTGTCATTGAACCGTGTACTGGAGACCAGGAGGAAGCATGTGGTAGGAAGCCTGTCCTGGGAGCAAGGTGGCAGCCCCTGGCTCTGCTAGTCACCACGGGACAATGTGACCATTCTCCATCCTCAGACGAGAGCCACCAAGCACAAGAGGCTTTTTCTAGATCTTACCTGATTTCCAATCCAAGTCTTTCAAGATGAAAACAAGAAAAGATTTTTGGCATTTAGTGTATTTAATTAAGTGATGGACTCATGGGATAGGGTCTGCTATAAAAGCTGGTCACATCAGGTCTCTACATTCTCTGCCTCTTGCCACACGTTGTCCTATGCACCCTTAAGACTCTACCAGAAAGGACACTTTGCCAGATGCAACACCTTACCTCACACCAGAACCAAAAGCCGAATAGACATCTTTTCTTTTTTTTATTATTATATTATTTATTCAACTGTGCGCATGTGCGTGTGTATGTGCACGCGCATGTGTGTATGTGTGTGTGTAGAACCACGGACGAATCGGGAACCACCATGGACGCCTCCACCTCCTCTGCCCCGGGATTCATAGGCTCCGCCCTACCAGGACCAGAAGCGCAGGCCGCTCCCGCTTCCGCCTGGCGTCTATACGTGAGATCTGGGATCCGAATTCAGGACCTTCCGCCTGCAAGGCGGAGGCTTAACCCCTGAGCCACCTCTCTCCAGCCCCTAGACATCTTTTCTTTATAACTTATCTAGTCTGTGATGCGGTATCTTTATCAATAGAAGACAGACTGAAGAAGACAAGTGTGGTGGTGCATGCCTATAATCACAGCATTTGAGAGGTGCAGGTGGGAGTTTGAGATCAGCCTCTGCTGTATACCAAGTTCTGGGCCAACCTGAGCTACATGTGAGCTTGTCTCAAAACCAACGAATAAACAGAAACTAAGACAACTATGATCTATAATAACTGCTTAGATGGAGGAAGATTCCTGAGAGGCAAAGCCCAGGGGTCATAGTTAGGCACAGGTGTCTACTTGACTGTTGAGGGTTTGAGCTCTGGGCACGTTTGTAGAGAATTAGTGGTTGAGTTAAGCCCAGAGCAAACCTGCAGGAGATTGTCTAGCTGATGGGGAAGGCCCAGCTCATGATGGGTGGGACGAGGCCCTGGAATAAAACACGGAGAGCTGGTTGAAAAAGTTGGCATCATTGTGTACACTTAGCCAGACATGCTGGTCTGGCAGGTAAGGAACATCCATCCTCTCTCAGCCATTATGTAGAGATGGTTGTGGCCAGTTCCTCCGGCCCTGGTGTTGGTTGGTGTGAGCTCACCTGTCAATCTGGATAAGAACTGTAACCACATATCTAAAGAGAATAAACCCTTTGTTCCCTTAAGCCCTTTGATGATGACTTTATCTACAACCATGCAGGCGAACTGCAACATCAGGTAAGGTATGTGGCGCTCGAAGAGGTCATCCAAGGGCCACTGTAGATCCTCAGCAGCCAAAAAAGAAACATGTACGAAGGTAAGAATGTTTTCATGACGCACTTTCACACAACCTCTGGAACTTCGTACTCAAGGAAGCAACTGCCAGACAGAAACAGGGGCAACTGCAAGAACCCAAGAAACATGAATGAGGGGCCTGCTCTAAAAATAGTAGCGAAACAAGCAGACAATGACATGTGTCTGCCTGCGAAGCCATTAAAAAGTGACTAAGCTAAAGCAAGACTCACTCTCTCTCTCTCTCTCTCTCTCTCTCTCTCTCTTCTCTCTCTCTCTCTCTCTCCTCCTTTTTTCTTTCTCCCCTCTCACCCTAGAAGTTGAGTGGAAGACAAGGTTCTACAAGAATCCTCAGCTGTTCCCAGGAGGGATTGCAGGCACTGGAATAACACCAGAGAACCTTTGACCGAAATGTTTACCTGTCGTTACAACAGTCACTGTGCTGGAGGTCACCCAGGGCGCCCAAGAGGTCCCTGTCCTAAGAAAATGTCTCTGGGGACGGCATGATGGAGGGCAATCAGGAATGATGGTCCGCAGGGTCTCACACTGGCACCAAACTCATCGGTCGCTGCAAGCCACAGCCAACCAACCAAGAGAGGCTTGAGGGGCTTCTGACCAAATGAAGGAAATGATTTCAGGAAGTAAAACAGCACAGGCATAAAAGGTAACAGGTGCTTTAAAAGCATCATTAATTACGAGAGCCAATCAGGATCATGGAGTTCAAACAATTTTAGCTGCGGAACTCTTTGTTCAAGCAAAATCTCATATGAATAAGCTATAAAACAAATGAAAGGGGCGGATTTGGATGAAAGGAGGCACAACTCACTTCCTCTCCCACCCCCTCACCCCTGACTTCCCACAGAAGCTCCGCAGGGCACTTCGTCCCACCAAGATTCTGCAGGATAGTCCGTCTTTAATCATTGAAGTAACATGTTAAAAATACAGAGGTTGAGAGGCCTTTATAAGAAAAGGTGAGAAGTTTCGCTGCCTGTTTCCCACCTTCTCACCCCAGTTTCCACCCAGAAGACATGACCATGTCACTCTTTTGCTCATTTCTGCTTTAAATTCTTCAGATGTAAGAATGCTACACTTCTTAATTTGTTGACTTTGGAATCTAGCCTTGTTTTTTGTAATGGCAAAAAGAATGTGATTCACCTCCCAACACTATTTGAATTTTTACCTACGTATTTATTTACACATGCAGCCAGCTTAAAATTTCCAACCAGGAGTTGGGAAGATGGCTTCGTAGCTAACATGCTTGCTCCACAAACCTAACGACTAGAATTCAGATTCCCAGAACCATAAGCGTCAGCAAGTGTGGAAACCGCCTATCATCCCAGAGTCTGGAAGGCAAAGACAGGGAATCCCAGGGCAGCTGGCTAGCTAGCCGAGCAACTGGTAAGTTCTGGGCTCAACTGAAGGACGTCGCTTTAACATGAAAAAGTAAAAAGTGATCACAGTATCAACTTCAGGCCTCCACATGCACACACATATGTGCATGTGTGCTCCCAGACACACACATGAAAATACACACACACTCACGCATACATGTACACACACATACATATAAATGCAAACACACACAGCCAAAAGGCTTCTAGTAACAAACAGAAGGTGAGCCCTATCCCTTCCCTCTCATGCTTCCCAGCCTCCTTGCCAGTCAAGTGTGCTAATGGCTAGGTGGGAAAGAACTTTCCAATTCCCCTTTGTTCAACTTCTTTTTCTATAGCTCTCACCACCTTTTCTAGCAAATTATGCAATTTACTGCTTATGTCTTCTCCTCATTTTGTTTGCAAAGCTGTAGGCTTATGAGTAGACCTTTGCTATGATTGTTACAGATACTGTCTAAAATGCCTAGAAGAATGTCTGGCCCAACAGACACTTGCAGAATTAATTAAAAGGTAGCTCTCTTGGAGTCTGCAAGATAGCTCAGCTGGTAAGGTGCCTACTTGCAAATCTGGCAACCTGAGTTTGATCTTCAGAAGCTGCATGATAGCTGGAGAGAACTGACTTCTAAAAGTTGTTGTCTAATCTCCACCTATGCACCATGGTATACATATGCGCTCCTCCCTCTCCTCTCCCTCTCCCTCTCCCTCTCCCTCTCCCTCTCCCTCTCTCTCTCTCCCTCTCTCTCTCCATCTCCCTCTCCATCTCCATCTCTATCTTTATCTCCCTCTCCTTTATAACTATTTTTTTAAAAAAACACAGTTCTCCGAAAGAAGATAAAAAGTTTCTATAAGGACTACTTGCATTTGGATTATTCCATGGGAAAGACTATAAATGAAATTTTATTTTGCAAATGATATAAAATTCTTCTGGACAGTGAAGGAGATGTCAAAATAGATAAAGAGCTCCTCTCCCCCACCCTACCCCCTTATCAACTTTGCCTGTCCAGAAATCTTGGCTCAGTTACCTTGGAAATGAAGTGACTATTTGCGAAGACCAGTCCAAGCTACAGAGGAAGTAGATGTCAAGGGAGCTTGACTGATCTGTCATCCCTAAGACTGTGTCTGCTGTGGACAGCAGAAGGCCTTCCTTGAGGAGTAACTGGGCTGCCATGGGCCTCTGAGCCCAGAGCCTTGACTACAACTAAGACTGTGTAGTAAATACCATCCTAGGCACAGGCAGTTAGGAGAGAGGGCTGTCCTGACCCCCACACCAAGACACCCACCTTGCAGCTACGACTCAAAGGCTGCTCATCCGAAGTCTGCTTTTTTCAGACATCCTACACATAGATAGGGTTTTCTAGATCCCTATGGTATGATTTTGGAATCCCTGACCACTGGCAAGGTCATAGGACAGGGCCAATGCTAGAACATCCCCGTAGCATTCCAAGTTCTGCCAGCCAGTGCCCTGTTCCCTGCCTCCTGCTGCTGCGTCTCAGTTCCCTACGTTTCCCCTCCCTCTGGCTTCCAGGGCTACAATGAAACTCCACAATGAAAGATGCAAGATAACTTAGGTTCACACTGAATATTCCAGATATAAGAAAAAGGAGAAGCTCTTACAGCCTCAGCCTGGGGAGTGGTCTCTGTGGCATCATTTGGCTTTAAGGCATGAGGGCAGAGAACTGTGAGAGAGGGCTGGCTGCCCAGCCTTCCGCGCATTGTGCAACTGATGACCTCATCCAAGTCCCAGATTGGGTGTGCAACCAACACCACTGCTCACTAATTGGAAGGCCTTTGAACAAGTCAGTCAACCTCCCCGAACCAGGTTTCGCTTAGGTGAAGAGAGCGCAATGCTCCCCGAGCCACAGAGTTAAATCACAGCAGCTCTGCAAGGCGTAAGTAAAATGAACTCTGAGAAGAGCCAAGTTCAGCTCCTGGTCTGTAGCAGGTGCTCAGCAAAGGTGTCAATAGAAATTGATGGCAGCTAGAGACCCTGGGTTCTGGACTGTGCAGAAGCCGAAGGAAAAGTTCCCCAGAAGGATGGATAAACAGTGTCCATCGCATAGGAAGGCCCCAAGGAACCAGACTGGCAGGGATTCCATCGTGAGTCTGCAGCCAGTGCAGTTGGAGGAGTAGAAGGAGCAAGTGCACAGAACGACAGAAGAGGCACGGGAGAGAAATCAAAGGAGGAACTCCATCAGTCAGGATGCTGAGGCCGCAAATAGACAGTCCTATTAACAGCATCTGAGAAACAGACATTTAACTAACATGAGACGTCTGGAGGGTGACAGCTCCAAAATTACCCCAGTGGCTCACCAGTGTCCCCAAGAATCCAGTCTTTTTCCATCCTTTCTCTACGACATCTCGAGCAATTGCTTTCCTCCCTCCCCAGACTGATGGCCCCAGGTTTGCAATATAGCTGCTGAAGCACCACACACCATTTTCTCACACGTGAGCATCTGCATTGGGAAGGAAGAGACTTCTTTCTCTCAAGGAGTTTATCTTTCCCAGAAGCCTCCTAGCAGCCATTGATCGTTTCCCTGGACACTTCGAGGAGCAAGGGAAGCCAGGGCATACTCCCCAAACTTCTTAAGGGGAGAGGGAGACAAGGGAATTGATGGTTGAAAAAAGTCAGATTGGCTATGCACACACTTTACACAGCCTGCCACTCTTTGGGTATGAAGTATGGGATTCATCCCACTGTCTGTTGATGGTAAGGAGGAAGGGAAAAGTGGGATCCTGAAAGAAGGAGAAAGGGCCCAAGTTTGAAGAAGGAGCCAGCTGTACCCTTCTCTGCCACGGCCAAGGTGGTGAGTTTAGAAACAGGAGGTTGAAAGAGGAGGACGGCAAGTTCAAAGTCAGATTGGCCTAGGTAGCCAAAAGACGGCTGCTTTGGGGAATATAATGAGCTACACCCTCCAGATCGACGATCGGAAGGACACAAAGCAGACCCTGGAAATAGCGGGGACACTTGCCTGCTGCTGGTTGATGGGAGCGTGCAGCCTCGGCCATTTTGGAGAACAAGCCCTAGTCTGAACCCCCCTTCTAACTCATAGCCCCCTCCCGCACACGTGTCCAGCTGCAGTTGGAGGTGTCTCCAGCAGCGTTCTGTAAATGCAAAAGTAATAATAGTAAAGCTGGAAACAAAATACCCTGAGGCTGGGGAATGAATAATTAAAGTGCTACAGAATGAATGCCACAGAGCAATAACAACCCGCACTGCATCAATCTCAGAAAAGAATGTTGCTCGAAACAGGCACATGGCGGCAGAATACATCCACTGTGGTTACGTTTATGCAAAGTCCCACAACATGTAAACACCGAAGCAATGTATTACTTAGGTAAGTTAATGTGAGACTATAAAGAAAGAAGAGGGAAAAAATTCAAGGAAGAAGGAAGTGTAAACTACAGCGAGCTTGGGGACCGGCGCACTGGAGACTCCTAATGGGAAGAGAAAACTTTACCCCTAAATCAAGGGGTGAATAGTCAACGTGTTTTGCATTCTTATTCTTTGTGCTTCACACACTTCCCAGACATACTCCTTCGTGCTCATGGGATAATTACAACAATTTAAAGAAGAAAACGAAGAATCTAGGTGGGATTAAGGTGGTGGTACGAGACCTTCCCACCGTGCCACCGTGTGGAATCTGTGGAGCTTAGACACTGCAGGGGTCTGTCTGGAGTCAGGTGGAGTGGGAGAGCCCTGCATTCTGGAAGGAAAAGGATAGAGAGGGTGGGTGGGATGGAGACAGAGCCGAGACATCAGGAGGTTTGTTGGTGGGAAGCCGGGGCTGAGATGAGGAGGAGAAGCGTGTCCCCCTGCCTGGGGGTGCTTGCCCGTGGTAGGCCTAGCTTCCACAGAGCTCAGTGAAGCCTCCTGCTGAGCCGAGGCCTAACTACAATCCTCCCTTTCCTTTCACCCACCTCTCTCCCTCTCTCCCAGTGCCCCGTCTTCCCCTCCTCCCATTTTCTGGAGCATCTTTTAGTGTGAATATCTAACTTCCCTCTGCGCCAAGCCACTCTCTTTAGGTCCTCCTCACATGCTAAAATATAAATTCTGTGGGGGCAGAACCCCCACTTCTGTTGCTAACCTGACACAAGCGTCGCATAACTGTTTGTGGAATGAATGAAAATGAACCCAAGAGGCTGATATGAAAGTCACGTGAACTGATTCCAACACAGGTCCTGCTCTTAGAGCTTTCCACCTACCTACTCTGTGCCCAAGGGTGCTTAGTAAGCCCCCTCTTCCTTTAAACTGGTATTTGTGAGAATCCAAGAAGAGAGGAGGTAAAACGTTCCAGGTGGCCCTGTACTGGCAGGTCACAAATCAGATCTAACCCATCCCAACTCGCTCCTAGTGAGATCTTTCCTGACTGCAGAAACTTTGGGTTTTTGGCAACCACCATTCCCAAAAGAAGCCCTGAAATTGGAAGACGTTCAGAGATGAAATATCCGAAACAATGTGTGGACAAGGAAAACGGAACAATTATAACAGATGAAAAGGCCTGCGCTCTGGGTTCTGCCAAGTTAAATGGAATAGGATAATTGCAGGCAAGGCCCTTAGGAGTGGGAGGCCCTCCTTGGGAGGGGAAGCGTTAGGGATGACATGCAGGATAGAATTATGTGAAATGGAATAAGACGGATTCCTGGGACTTTTAGGCTTAGTGGCAGGAACCATTTCCTCCCAGCAAAAGCTCTGAGGTTGGGCAGCAGTTTGCTAACGGAAAGACTAGGTGCCACCCTGGTGGCCTGGTAAGCCATCCTGAGTCGGGCCTGGAGACTGTGCGTACATCTCCCTCAGTCTTTAAGGCTTGGGGCAGGTAAACAGGAAAGCTGGTGGCTGGGTGTCATGATGGTCATTGGCACAAGTTTTTGGTCAGAGGGCTGGTGCCAGGTCCTGCTGGCAGCTTTCCAGCTATGTGACATTGGCCTCATAGTTCAAGACCCCAGATCCTCATTTTCTACATTCTGAAATGGCGACAGTGTCCGTGCTATGAAGCCATCGGGGTGAGGAAAGGTGAAAACTAATGCCGGCTCCAGGTAAATAGAAAACACATTTGTTGCCAGCAATAAGCGCCGTGTGGGGTCGCTCGCTGGGTTTCGCTCAGGTCCCATCTGAGTGGGGAGAATAGAGTTGGGTTCCTAGACTCCTGCCGCTTCACTGGGCTCAGAGGTGCTGCTTCCTGCCAGAGCCACTTGGAAGCTGTGCGTGGAGCTGGTGGTAGGCTCTGGTGCTAATGAGACTACTGAGAACTGTAAGGCCCGGCAGAGAAGCCTGGTCAGGAGGACTCCCCTCCTCTCCTCCTCCTTTCCTTTCAAGACCGGAGAAGCCAATCAAATTGCAGAGGTCTTATTTTGCTGGCCCGGTGACAGCAAGGCCCTGTCACAGCACCTGTTCCCTTCTCCTTGCCTGCCTCTCCTGTAGAGATTGACTTGCAGACGTCTATACAGAAACAGTCTTCTTGAAGAAGCCAGCTCCTCGTTTAAAAGGGTCTATTAGGACAGGGAGAGGGAAGGGCAAGGTGCTTGCTGAGTGTGAGGATCTGAGTTTGGATCTCTATCCCGTAGGTAAAAAGCTAAACGTGGTGATAACTCGTCTATGACCACACAGCTGGAGAAGCGGAGACGGAAGGATCCCTGTGGCTTGCTGACCAGTCAGTAGCAAGCTCCAGTGCTGACCTCTGCGACTACACACACATCTACTAGGTTAAAGGTATATCTTATGGTACATCATTTGCCCAGCATGTAGTAGGACCTGGGCTCCATTCCCAACGACATGCAACACACACACACACACACACACTCACACACTCACACACACACAGAATATCTATTAAGATTTCAAGATAGGCCTCTTTCCTGGTTTCGAGGAAGACAGGGTGTGGCCTGTAGGAAGCGCAAAAGTCAGGGAAGCCAGGCCTACGGGCAGGACACTGTGGCCAGCAAAAGATGAGCAATAGATAGACCCAACCTATGAGCTCAGGGTAAGTCATGTCTGACCCTCCTCCCCCCAATTCCATAGGAGGGGGCTCTGAAACTGACTTGGCTCCTGAACTTCTCAGAACACACACCATGTTTATGGCTTTCAGCCAGCAACTGAAACCTAAGAAGCCGGAATCTGAGAGACAGCATAAACAAAGTGCTAAATGAAGCATAAACGAAGAGTTCACAGGCTCGCCTGCCTTCGCTGGTGGGGAGGGGAGCGCACTCGCAGGAGATATGAGAAGGCTGTTTGGACATCAAGCTGGGGAAATGGCTGGCTGTGAAGACAATAGGGGCAGAGTACGGGCATCATGAGTTCCCGCCAGGATTTGGAATCAGAGACCACTTTGATCCTCTCCCACCCCCACCAAGTTACTGGATTCTTGTGACTTACTTGGTCTAGAATGGCAGCACAGCCGAAGACCTGGAGAGAGGAGGGAGAGTTGGGCTCACCCGGGCATAGTCAACCCACTGGTGGGTGCACCAACTGTGGAGAGTCCCAAGGGAGCAAGAGGCATCAGGTCTGAGCCCTGCTCGATCTCTTGCTAGCTCTATAACAGGTGACACGTTACAAGCCTTCCTTTCTGGACTTCGGGTTGACCCTCACTCACAGAGGACATGGGCCTCACAGCCCTAAAAGCTCTCCACACTTAACCCTCAGAGCCTGAAAAACTCTTCTGACAGCTGCCCATACTGTCTGCAGTTCTCTTTCCTTCCAGTACTTTACACCCAAGACATCAGGAAATCAGAATTCTCAAGGTCTCTAGGAAATTGAATTGGCTGAGAGCCTGAAATATCTGTCCCCTTACACACACACACACACACACACACACACACACACACACACACACACACACGGCGAGGATCCCCTCTTGAGCTCCAGGCATCATCCTTCATTATCCAGGCCTGGCTGTGCAGACAGAAGGCTCAGGCCGGGATGACAAGGCTCCGCACAGGAGCCACCGCCAGAGGCAAGCTAGGGCCGGGGAGAGGGGCCCCCACTTTCTGCCTGCAGCAGGTCCCAGGAGAGTAGCTGAGTCTGCGGGCTTTAGACAGGCCCAGGCAGCTAGCTGCTGGCTCGGTGCTCAGTAGAAGCCAGGGCTGTCACAGCAGCGCAGCGAATCGAGCAGGGCAGCATCCTCCCGCTCTCCTTCGCCATTATCGTGTGCCAGGTCCAGCTACGGGCGTGACAGACATCATCTCATGTAATCCTGCAGCCCCTGGGGTGGGTGTTACACTTACTCTGCATCGTTGCTGATAAATTCACCACCAAATGCCTTCAGGGAATGAGGGGTTTATTCTAGCTTATAATTCTTGGTTATAATTCCTTGTCCAGCTTGGCAGGGGAGCATACACCAACGCCAAGGACCAAGAGAACTGGTCACACCAAGTCCAGAGGACTGCTGAGAGGAACAATCTTTACTTGACAGACCAGCATGTCTGGCCAAGTATATCAAAGGATGCCAATCTCCATACCAAATTTTCCCTCCCTCTTATCCACCTGCCCAGCGACTAGCCACACACCCACCATGGGCTGGGCCTCCCCATCAAGCAGACAGTCCCCCTGCAAGCTTGCTCAAGACTTCATTTAACCACTGAGTCTTTATAAATATGTCTCAACCTTCAAGTTGACACCTGTATCTGACTATAATAGTGGGCAAGCGACTTTCCCATGGCTGAATGATACCGAGAGAGAGAGTAAAGTCTGGGATCCCATCCCTGGTCTCGTTCTCCTTCTTGCAAGTGTCTACTCCCTAGTAAGGACTCCTTAGACAAGGGCCAGACTATTCCAGAATCCTGCCTTGCCGCCCCTCACCGTGAAGTGCTGGCTCTCCTGAAGCTCTCAGAGGGGGCACAGGGCCCAGAGTATGTGTCAGACCGGCAGCCATTCCCGCTGGCCAGGTGGTGGGCATGTGGGATGTGGCTTTTAGGGATTGACAGGGCTGAAACTGGGGCACTGGGAGAGACGGGATCTTGGGAATATATCATGACTCTATGAGGGTCTCCTAGAGGAAGAGGAGGCCGAGTGTCTGTGAGGGATTGCAGGACTTTGCTCCGAGCCTGGATGCAGCCCAGAGGTCTGGCAAGCGCAGCCGCTGCGGAGGGATATGCAAGCCATGAGATCTGGGACAAAGACTCCCGCGGAGACCTAGCCGGAGGGGCTGCCTAGGCGGCAGCCCCGCTCCCAACGTCTAAAGCAGGCTCCCAGGCCCATGGCTGCTTTGAGAGCTGGAGAAAGTCCTCAGGATGAGACGGTGCACAGGCCTCCGGGCGCCACCCTCAGTGTTCAGGGAGCCCTGAAAGGGGCAGAGGGGCTGTGTGTTGAAAGAAGCAGGAGTGTCTGCAGGGGAGAAGCTGTCCGCCAGCTGCCTGCAGCTCTTGGGCGCCTGTGGAGAGACCTGGAGGAAATGCCTTCCCAGAGCAGCTGAGTCACCTGGGAGCCCTGCACAGCACAGGAAGTGTGGTCCAACGCGGCCTCCGTGGTCCAACGCGGCCTCCGTGCCCCAGAAATACCCCGCCTGTGTCTCCAAATACCAACTCCAAGCTAGATGCTAAGGATACAGTGGGACACAAAATAGACAAGAAGTCCATCTCGCGAGCCTTATATTCTCGTGGAAGAGCCAGGCAGTAAATAACACACATGTCTAATTTGTTAAAAGGCAGCAAGTGCTGAGGAGTGAGAGAGATGGGGGTATTGGCGTAGGGCAACGGCTCATCTGCATTTTTAGGTGAGAACATGTAAGAAAAGGCTTGGAAGGGGATGTGCAGGAACGAGCTATGCAGATACCCGAGGCAAAGCGAACAGCAACTGCAAAGACCCTAAGATCAAAGTAAGCTCGCAAGTTCAAGGTGTGTCAGTGAGACTAGAACAGAGCCGTAGAAGCTGGGCAGCATCAGATTGTAGGAATCATGCGGAGGGATGAAGACGGTGACAAGGACCCCAGCTCTCATCATGAGCGAGACCTGTGAGCAGAGGAGAGAGAGGGCCTGCCACGTGTCTTAATCAACTTTTGCTACCAACAGGACACTAGGATGACGTTATCATAACCATCATCGCCAACAACTACAGTAGCAACAAGCATTGTTTAAGCCGCCAGGCTCCATGCTCCTGTGGACTGTTAATAAACCTCACAGTCCCATACAGAGAGGGGAGTCCCTTCTTCCCGTCGCACAGTTCAAGTAGCCGAGCCTGGTGAAGGTCAGAAGGCACATAGCCCCGCCCACCCGTCCAGCCTTGTGGCTTGCACCTCCCTTTCACCTGCCCCATCCTCTCAGGAGGTGCTCCACGTCCCAACTCCACTCATCTTCCAAACATCTAAGCATTTTTCATATGCTGTTCCACTTTCTTTCCTCTCACACCAGACTCCCCTCCTTGTGGCAACCCAGCGCGGCAATTCACCCCACGAATAGCAAGTGTCATAACCGTCTCTCACAATGGAGCTCAAGCTCAAGGCGGGGCCTTAATTGCATCAGTTTCCCCAAGGTGGTTTCTGCTCTCCAGGTGGACCTCAGGTACAGGTCCTCCTGACATCGTTGGTTATCCTAGAGTGTTTGAAGTTCCCTAGTGTAGCTTTATACCAACTCATACTTCCTTCATGCATGTTATGTTCATTGATGCGAACGTGCCTCTGACCTTGAACAGGTATGTGGGGAGTCTTGAGGAGATGGGTGCCACATGCTTGAGATCAGAATGAGGCTGGTCAACCAGGTGTGGTGCTGCACACCTGTATTCCGGCACCTGAGAGACTGAAGCAGGAGGATCATGAGTTGGAGACCAGCCTGAGCTACATAGTGAGTTCTAAACCAGCCCCAGCTACATAGTGAACCAGCCCCAGCTACATAGTGAGTTCTAAACCAGCCCCAGCTACATAGTGAGTTCTAAACCAGCCCAAGCTACATAGTGAGTTCTAAACCAGCCAGAGCTACATACATAGTAAGTTCTAAACCAGCCCGAGCTACATACATAGTGAGTTCTAAACCAGCCCAAGCTACATACATAGTGAGTTCTAAACCAGCCCGAGCTACATACATAGTGAGTTCTAAACCAGTCTGAGCTACATAGTAAGTTCTAAACCAGCCTGAACTACATGGCAAGCACCTGCCTAAAAAAAATAAATAAATAAAAAATAAAATTGGAGACTGGTACTCATAAAAGAAGAACCAACAGAACCCCATGTGGTTAGGATTACCAGACCCAAGTTCAAATCCTGCTTCGTCTCTTCCTGACAGTGCGGTTGTGGGCACGTCATTGCACCCCAGGCCTTTCTGGCCTCACATGGACAAATTAGGTAAATGACATCTTCCTGTATGGTTTGTGACAGTTAGAAACAGTGCAAATGCTATGCTGACCCCAAAGTCCTCCAGGGGACAGTGTTAGCAACCCCTCACCACCCACCGCAACCCCAGGTCTGTCTTCAGGAGTGTCCTATATGGTGACACTGGTCGCCGTGCTCTTGGAAGTCCTCATAAGTCTCCTCTTGATACCAGCTGGTCTACAAAGGTCCCATCCAACGGGCTATCCAAGTAAATGAGCATCACTAAAATATGCCACCCCCAAACACCCCTAGTATGTGGAGGCTCAGTAAATATGGCTGGCGTCTAACTTAGAAATGCCAAAGAGGTTCACCTGAGACCTTAGTACTCACCTTGCTCCATTCTCTGGTCTTACCAAAGAAGACCCCCCCCCACAGGGAGGGTTTTCCTGAGCCACCTAACAAATTTAACCCATACTGGTTCAGCCTTCCTAGTCACAAACCCTCCAAGGTTCTCCATAGAAAGCTGGGGTGCTGCCATGGTGGCCGGGAGGACCGCAAGTGCGGCACCCCTCCCAAGGCCGACAACGCTCCAGCTGGCACCCTCCCCCACCCGCCAGAGCAGAGGCCTCTACCCTGAGCAGCTAGGAAGCCTCAGTCCTCTACACCTGCTCAGAGGCAGGAGCCGGGTGGACGGCCCACGCCGCTCCACCCTGCCGTGTTATTTATAAAGTGTTTTTGGATGAGTCAGACACAGGCCGTCCAGCACCTTGGGGACTGTCCCTGCAGAAATGCTATTAATAGCCCTGCATTCTGGGATCTCACCAACCCTATCACCAGCTCCTCGTGGAAAGGCAGAGGCAGGAGTGGGGACCTGAGTCAGTGGGCTGTCGTCACACCCACGCTAGCAAGAGCAGTCGGAGGCCAAAGGGGACGCGAGTTCTGGCAGGCCAGCTCGTGGGAACAGATGGGGAGCCGCGGGCAGCCAAACAGCCTCAGCTAGACTCCTTCCTGGCCAGGAGCCCTCAGACCCCTTCTGCAGTGCCACTCCCGCTGTGCCTTCCCCACCCAGACGGACAGACGTGCCCCAGAAAGCCTCTGCCACCAGAAACCATGTTTTCTGTGGCCACCTCCGGTCTCGAGTGCACCGTTCTTCCCCTCCATCCAGAGACTGCTATTTATGGAGAAGAAGCTGGACTGCCCAGCATCTCGGCTTCCTTCCCCCTCCTGGCAGCACTAATTATTTTCTCAGCTGGGTGCCACCTGCTACCCCATGACTGAAGTCACCAGAACAAGCGCACCTTTTCTCACATCCGGCTTCCCACTGATGCGGGACCTTCAGGCTGAGGCAGACAGCGTGACCACCCCAAGCCTGTTCGGAGGTGGGGGGACCCTATACCACTGTGCCCCTTCATGAGGGTCTTTGGGGCCCACCCTGTCCTCTGTAGGTGCTGTGAAGCGTCTAGAAGGCCTGCCTGCTATCAGGCTAACCTGCTCATGCCTGGCCCCGGGCTCAGCTGTGTGGGAAGAGGTGGGAAGGGCAGGGAGATGAATAAGCCTGTCCGCCAGTCCTCAAGGGAGGCAAACACATAAACAACTCATTATGCAACAGGGAAGAATGAAGCAAGTGCTAAATTAAGGTACAAGCCGGGCACAGTGCCTGCAAGCCCTCAATTCTTCCCCACTTTTAAATTTTTTATTGTAAAAGCAATTCATGTTCATTTTACAAAGAATCTGTATATGCAGATAAAAGGAAAATTATAATGCATTCGTATAGTATATTCATTATCCACCCACTCGAAGACAGCTTTATCCAGTCTCAGGCCCAGATTTCCAGAACTTAATTAAACAGGATGAAGACAGGTCTCAGAGCTCAGGGTGGGGGACCCTTGAATTAGCTCCGAGACAGTCTCTGGAACAACAGAAAATCATAAGAAATGAAAAGAAACATTTCAAAGTAGATGTTATGGATACTGTGACGTATGAAAAAAATAAAAATTATACCAATGCACGGTGTCGTGGTTTACAGGCGAGTTGTTCCCCATGGGCTCCTGTGTTTGCATCCTTAGCTGATGCTAATGTTTGGGAAAGTCATGGCAGCTTTAAGAGGTGGAGCCTTGTTGGAGGAAGGCATGTCGCAGGAGGTGGGCCAGTAGGTGGTTAGCCCCACCCTGCTTCCGCTAGTAGTCTGCTCTAGCAATCTGAAGTTGACTTTCTCAGCCTCCATGACGTTGCAGTAACCTGAGAACCTCCATCTTCTGATACCACCATGCCCCTCACACCGTGATGGACTGCATTTCCCCTCTAGAACTGCGAGTCAAATAAGTCCTCTTTTCTCCCCTTAAGTTGCTTGAGTCCGAGTGTTGTCTCACAGCAGCAGAAAGAGTAACCATGACAGCACAGAAAAATGCGTGGAAAGATAGATACACACTAAGGCAAAGAATAAAGTTCAGTGGGAAAGCACCTGCCTAACACGCTATACTCTCATTTCAATCCCAATGCTGCAAAAAAATTAAAAAATTAAAAAGTTCTTGCAGGCCAGCAAGATGGCTCAGTGGGTAAAGTGTTCACAAATCGGTTGACCTGAGGTCAAACCCCAGAGTTCCAAATGATGGAAGGAGAGAACTTCCAAAAGTTGTCCTCTGACCTCAACCCATGAGCCACGGCATGCATGATGTGTGATGCGTGTGCATCTCTCTCTCTCTCCTTCTCCTCACCCTCTGTCTTTCAATCTCTTTCTCACTCCCTCTCTTCTCTCAAGTAAATAAATAAATAAAATATTTGTAAAATACTCACTAAAGGATTAACAGAGATCAACCTCAGAGAAGTGGGACCAGATAAAGAAACTTTTTTTGTCTAGAAATGTCTATATTTAAATTATTACAGTAATCATGTCCTTATAGACAGGTCTATCATTTTTGAAATGAAACAGTTTTTGCCTCTTTGGCGTGCTAGGACCTTACGCATGCGAGGCAGGGTTCCACCACTGAGCTTAATACCCAGCCACTGAGTTTTTTAAACAAGTTCTCGTTATGTAGCTGGGCTGGCCTCGGATTTGCAGGCCTGCAGAACTCTGTGCATTGTCACATCTAGCAAAATTACTTTGAATTTTCCAAGTTTTCTTTTTTTACATGTGTGGGTGTAGATGTGTGGCTGGTGTGTGTGTGTGTGTGTGTGTGTGTGTGTGTGTGTGTGTGTGTGTAGAAGACAATACCTGAATGTATGTATCTGTAGAGGCCAAGGATGACATTGGGAATCATCCTGTTTGCTTTATCTCCTTATTACTTTGATGTTTCTTAGGCTCTACCCTTGGTGTATTTTGAGGGTTTTTTGTGGGGTGGGGGGTTGGGATTTGAGATCTGAATTCAGATCCTCTTGCTTTTGAGGCCAAAGGCTTTAACCCCTGAGTCATTATTTCAGCTTTAAATTTTCCAAGTTTTTTTATGGTGTTACATTATCTTTTCACTGAGGATAATAGAATCTTAAAAATAGAGAAATAGTCATTGTGGAAAGCAGTTTGATGAATCCTCCAAAAATTAAACACAGAATTAGTATATATGTCACAGAAATTATACTCCTTGTTTATGCTCAAAAGACTTGAAAATACATTCTCAGGTAAACCGTTATTCACAAATACACAGCAATATTCACAGTAGGCAACCAGTAGAAGTAGCCCAAATGTCATCAACAGCTAAGAAATTACGATATACTTCACACGCCAGAATATTATTTGGCCCTTAAAAAGAAATACATTATCGACACATGGTACAGCGTGGCTGAGTCTTGAAAAACATTATGCTAAGCTGGACCTGGTACCACAAGCTTGTACCCCAGCTACTCAGGAGGCTGAGGCAGAAGAAACACAAGCCCTGACTATGGTACAAAGTTCAAGGCTAGTCTAGGTGACTTAATGAGACCCGGTCTCAAAATAAAAAAATGAAAAGAGAACCATGGATGTAGTTCAGAGATATAGTGTTTGCCCAACATGTTCAGTTCAGTTCAGCTCCTAGTATTGGGGTGGGAGACAAGAAGAAGGTAAAAGAAAAAATATGGTAAAGGAAGAGGCTAGATGCAAATGGTCACATAGAAGATGATTCACTTTACATGAAATGGTCGGAATAGCCAAACCCACAGAGAAGGAAAGCAGATTAGATTGCTACAGGCTAGAAGGATGAGGAGCAATGTGGGCTTGGGTGTGTGTTACTCTGGGGCCTGGATTTGTACAGCATTGTAAATATGCCAAATGCCTCTGAGTTGTATATTTTAAAATGTTTAATTATGTTACATTGATTTCACCTCCAATCTAAAAAACCAGTCCCATTGGAACACTAAAAATATCCTCCTCTTTCATGTCCCAGCCTCTAACCTGAGCGCATCTTTTGAGAGTCATAAAGAAGAATCTTTTGACCTGCTCTCTGGCAGAGCAAGCCACTGACTGCAAAGAGACCGCAGAGAGGAGGGGAATATCTCTAAGAACAGGTGCAAGAGCTGGGGTGGGACAGACAGAGAGGGACAGCGAGATTAGCCTATGACAGCACCCTCTGTTGCAGCCTTCAGACATCCCCCAGATGGCATCCTTTGGATGGATATCCATCACGGAGGACCACCAGAGGAGGCTCAGTCTACGCTTTCTCTTTGTCCTAAGGGACCTGCAGCTGGACCTTGGTTTTGAACCAATGGTCTCAGATGTTCTCTGAAACTGGAGTAAAATCCTGTCTGCAAACTGGGAAAACGTGTGTGTGTGTGTGTGTGTGTGTGTGTGTGTGTGTGTGTGTGTACGCGCGCGTGCATACATGTATGTGTATGTGTGTGTGCCTGTGGGGGCCCAAGGGTGACTTCGGGAATCACCCTGGATCGTTCTGCCTCCTCTTTGCTTTGTGCTGGGCTTTTCCAAGCTCCCCCTTCCAGGGCCAGAAGTGCAAACCACAGCCATTTCTGCCTGGCATTTTTATGTAGATCGGAATCCAAACTCGGGTACTTCTGCTTCTGAGGCAAAGGCTTAACCCCTGAGCCATCTAGCCAGTCATAGGAAAACTATAGAGCCTGAACCTGGACCTTGAACTTAAGGGGGAAGATGAGCCGGATGAAGATTGTGAACTTAGCAACTTTGCCTGCTGGATTTCTTTTTATTACAATTTTCTTCATCCTCATCCCCCTCCTCTCCCTCTTATCTTCAGCCTCGTTTGATAGAGATGCAGGAACAAGTGTCCTCCCAGCGCATCCTTTGTTTTTTATGCCCAGACTCATCCTCCATTGGATTCTTCTTTCCACGTAGTCAACACGTTCCTTTCGTTACAAGCACCTCTGTGTCCTGTTCTAATGCAATATATGTTAGAGTGTTACACATGCTATATCCTGATCTTCTGGCCCAATTCATATAATTACAAGGTGCCCACACTAAACAAGCCTCGGCTCTTTTCCACGGCTCTTTTCCACGTGTGTCGTCGTTCCTCTGCTCCGAGCCTTCCTCATCTTAGCTTCAGTTATTGCTCTTGACCCTATCATCAATTCTAGCTGGTACTTCTAGAAAAATTTGCAGTTCCACATTTTTTACAGGACATTTTCCTTTTTTAATATTTTACTTCTTTATTGGACATAGAGAAAAAAGAGCAGACGCATGCTATGGCATATGTTAGAGGACAGAGGACAACTTTCAGAAGCCGGTTCCTTCTTTCCACCATGTGGGCTGTAGGGGGTGGAATTCAGGTCTCCACGTTTGCAAGAAAACACTTTACCTGCACACTCACTGGCCCACTTATTTTTTTTGTCAGAGTGAACCCAATCACTGCCAGTGACCTGACAGTTCTTGGTTGACAACCTGGATACCGCCTCAGTCACCTCCAGCTTCATCTTCTTCTTCGTTTTCCCTTGAGAACAAATCAGTTCAGCCATGACTGTCAGTATCACACGGGTTCAGGTGATTCTATTTCTCATAATTAGGATCCATTACACCTGTGCTATGGTTACAGTCTAGGAAACAATCTCCTAGGTATTATCATGCTTGCATCTTTCCAAAATCCCAGGAGGCGTGGATTGTTGTTTCCTATAATATAGACACAGATTAGAGATTGATCTACAGACCCAGACCTACAGTGTGTGTTCTAAAGTCTGCATGGGTGTGCATGGGGCAGCTCCAGCTTCCTGCTGACTGGTGCTGGTGATCATATCTCTTCATGCTTTCACTGTGAGCACAGTCATGTCTAGAAAGTGTGGTTTTGCAAGGTGGCTTATCAACTCATTTATCCAACATGACTGTCTCTCACTGGTGTTTGGGCCACGTCCATTTGACATGATCAGTGCTATGACTAGGCTTGGGGAGTCGTCTCTTGTTTTGCTCCATCTGTTTTAGACCCCTGCTCTGACTCCTTTAAGGCTATCTTCAGTGACTGCACTTTATCTCCCTTGCTGGCTGATCAGCTGTATCTCTTTGCTGTTTTACTGACTGCTTTGAATGTACGGCATGAATCCTGCCCTTTCATAGCCTGCCTTGGTGTGATACTGTTCTTCACACAACAGAAACCTGCCACTTCTCCCTCGGCCTCAATTATCCTCTCTGTGATGAACAGATAATCATAACACTCTGGGGTCTACAGCTTTGTGAACTGATGTCCAAAGTCTTGAAAACCATTATTTCGAGAATTTTCTATGTTCAGAGTTTTGGGGTTTTTTTTTTCTCTTTTTCTTTTGTGTGTGTGTGTGTGTGTGTGTGTGTGTGTGTGTGTGTGTGTTTGTGTAGAAGCGGGCACTGCGTGTGCCCGTGGAGGCCCAAGGGTGACTTACGAATCATCCTGGATTGCTCTACTTCCTTACTACTTTGCTCTGGGGTTCCCCAGGCTCCACCCTCCAGGGCCTGAGGTATGTGCTGTTACCATTTCTGCCCAGCATTTTACCTGGGATCTGGGGATCTGAACGTGGGCCCTTCGGTTTATGAGGCAAAGGGTTTTAACCTCAAGCCATCTCCCCGTCCCAGGATATTTGTTTTTTAAATGTTGCTGGTGGAAGAGTCATGGCCAGAAGGAAGAGCCCCCACCCAGCATGCACACGAGGAAACCAGGATTCCGGCAAGGTCACTTGCTCAAGGTCAGGTAGCTAGGAAGTGGCCAGGAGGCCACTCGGTGAAACCCAGTGCTGTCCCCCTGCCCCACTGCCTCTGCAGGAACTCCCAGAGCGAACAGGAAGCTCTTTCAGCACCACGAAGCTGACTTTTGCCGCCAGAGCAAAAAGCCACTCTCAGCCCTAGCACCTGCTTTGGAAACAGCTCGACAATGACTCTGCATAAGTTAGCTGTTAGGTAGCAACTTCTGCTCCTTCCAAGCCTCACCTTAAATGTTCTCTCTCTCTCTCTCTCTACATTTTCAGAAGCTTCTGTGGTGTGTTCCTCGCTGTTTACTATCTGCCAGGATGCCAGGATCTGCCAAGGATGCTAGAGTTGGCTCCCCACCAAGTCTCTCAGTCAGCCACACTCTGGTGTAATAACTGAACAGTCTCCCGAGTCTGTCCTTCCATGAGGATCTCTCATTTCTTGTAATGACTTCATTGGTAGAATTGTGTGGCATGTTGGCTGGGAAGATGGCTCAGTGGGTAAAGCCCTGTAAGTGTGAGGACAGAAGTTCGAATCCCTAGAAGCTATGTAAAACTTAGGCAGGCCTGGAGGCTGCCTGTAAGTCCAGCGGTTGGGAGGCAAAGACAGGAGATCCCCAGAGCAAACTAAGGAGCTCTGAGTTCGGTGGAGAGATCCTGCCTTAATAATAAAAGTGGAGGGCTGGAGAGATGGCTTAGGAATTAAACTTTGCCTCACAAGCAAAAGTATCTGAGCTCAGATCCCAGATCTAATGTAAAAATGCCAAACAGAAATGGCGATGGTATGCCCTTCCAGCCCTAGAGGGAGGGGCCTGGGAGAACCCAGAGCAAAGAAAAAAGGAGATGAAGCAATCTAGGATGATTCCCGAAATCACCCTTAGTTCTCAAGAACACATAGTGCCCTTTTCTATACCTACACGTACCTACACACACCCAACCTTATACATGCAAAATAATAATAATAATAATAATAATAATAATGGAGAATAGTCAAAGAAGACATCAAATGTCAGCTAACTTTGGTCCCCCACACACATGCGCACATACCTGAGCATGGTCCACACATGAACAAGCATAAATTCACATATTTATGCATTCCACACATATACATACCAAAAAGGGAGAATCCCAGCACGTGCACTTGTGTGCGCACCTGTGTGGGAGCACGTGTCGATAAGCCCTTCCTCAGTCACACTAGGGAAGGTGACCTCAAACACCCGCCTGGTTACACGCTCAGCTACAAATAAGACCTACATCACCCCCTTCCCTTGTCTCCGTGTTCCCAGATGTTCTCTAAGCCCTACCTTCGCTTCTTCTGCCTGCAATCCCAGGGCCTCTCTTGAACTCCAGTAAGGGGTCAACACTCAAGCCTGAGCACTTCAGGGCCCTGGGCACCAGGCCTCCTGCATCTGCTTCCTTGACACCCCACTCATTTTCAAGATCACTTTAAGACCTGACTTCTCTCAGACCACCCTAAGCATGAGTTTCCTGTGGGTGTAACTCATCTGGTGAGTGCCTGCCTAGCACGCAATAGACTGTGGATTTGATCCCCACATTGGAAGAAAGGAATGGGGGAGAAAAAAGGGAGGGAACAAGAGAAGAAAAAAATAAAGGAAGGAAGAAAGAAAGAGGGAAGAAGAGAGGAAATGATAGAGGAAAAGAGAATTTCTATTTCTCGCTCCCTAAATCCTATTCTTTCTCTCTCTCTCTCTCTCTCCCTCTTCTCTGACAGACACACACACATGCATACACACCTCGACACCCCCATTTCCACAGCTGAAGTTCTCAAAGAATAGTAATACACACACACATGCATACACACCTCGACACCCCCATTCCCACAGCTGAAGTTCTTGAAGGACAGTAATGGTCTAAGACCCTCCACTCTGCCACCCTCACCCTCCAAGTCAGACAGATACCTTCCTCTCCTCTCTCCAGGCACGGGGCCATGATTCCAGTCCCCTGGCCAAAGACCAGCAACTGCCAGACCACCTGGCTGAGAAGGAGGCGAAAAGGTGCTTACCTGCCAGCTGCCACTGTTATGCCCCTAGAGCTGGCACCCTGCCGGGGTACCAGTTCAAAGACTCCAGGAGATGACAAAGCTGGCAAAGGCAAGCGTGACCTTTCCTCCAGGTGTAGAGGCGGGAAGGCTGCAAGGCGTTCCTCGTGCCCTTTGCCTGGTGGGTGAGGGCCAAACGCATGCTTAGAATAAGGCTCCATCCAGACAGCAGATGGTGGAGTTGGGTCCCCAGCCTGTCACTGAAAACACGACTTGCATCTAACCTTAACTCTTGAGCTGCACCCAGTCTCCCCTTCTGGGTGATTCCCTGGGCATCACCTGCCGAATTCTCTCCCGATCATGCTGCAGCAGGTCTGTGTTTTGAACAGCCAACCCAGGTCTTTCTAAGACCCAGGTGGTCCTGACTCTGAGAACCTTGCTGCTGACACCTCAGCATCCCACCCTTCTCCCCTCCCCAGCACATACTACTGCGATTCTCTCTCAGGGAAGAGCTGATGAATTCCCTCATGCAGGAGGGTAGGAGATAGAAAGACTCAGAGTGGGTCCATGCCCCCCCCCCCAAGGATCTGGACTCTTCATCAGTCTTTCTATTCACCACATTAGCAGAAATGTCAACAGTGGCCAGGTAAGGACATCCTGAGGAAAGAGGATCAGGTGTGAAGCCAGAGAGAGTCTTGGAGGCTGCGGCAAACAGAAGACAAAGAGCCCACATGAGAGACAGACAGCCACTTTGTTCCACAGCTGCGGCCAGGGGGGACGCAGACTCTATAGTCACAGGATCTTCTGATTTACCCAAAGATGCCAGAAATTGAGTTTTATGAGAAATCTCCAAATTTTTTAGACTAAGGAAGTGAAAGCAAGCACATGCCCATTCTGACCTTAGGGCCATCTGTTAGCAGCCCGGTCTAGATAGGGAGCTGCTTGAGACAGGAGACACATGTCGCGCCCAGGCCATTGGTGCTACTGTGCTGACTGGCACATTGGGGGCTTCTGCATGAAATGAGCCATCGGTGAGCAAGCGAAAGGGATACAATGTGGGGAACGAGGATGATGTTTAAAACCTTGTCTGTCAGCAACGTTACGTTAGGGTCCTGCCTGAGGTCCCCGCCTCCTCCCTCACTCTCAGTAGAAATCAAGCTAAGGCCTAACTCACCTGCTCATAAATATTTCCAGCACCCCCGAACATTCTGCAATCATCCCCTGTAGAGGAGACCTCTCTCAGATCTCTAGTCGGGTCCTCTCCTTCCTGTCTTTGTCCCTAGCACCCACATAGGAAGTCCGTCGTGGCAATCCACGCTTCTAATCTCAGCATGGGGTGGGGAAAGGGGAAGATCCCTAGAAATTGCGGGTCAGCATGTCTAGCCAAATCGGTGAGCTCCGTGTTCAGTTAGAGACCCTGTCTCCAAAAAAAAAAAAAAAAAAAATGAAGTGATCTTTTTTGACTCTTTCCAACATCTAAGATGTCGAAGCAAGGATGTGGTAAGTTCTCCAGTGCAAAATCACAGGTTTCCCTGGGCTTTCCGGTAGGGGCTGTGATCAATTGTGCTGACAAGCCCGGAACCAACAATCTATCTGGCGTCTGCGTGAAGGGATCGAGGGATGGCCGCACAGACGTCCTGCTGCTGGTGTGGGAGACATGATGCTGGCGAGAGTCAAGACAGGCACACGAGAGCTAAGAAAGAAGGTCCGTCCAGCAGTGGTAACTCAACAACAAAAGCCATATCGAAGAAAAGATGGGGTGTTTATTTCAAAGATAATGCAGGAGTCATAGGAAGCAGTAAAGGTGGAATGAACGGTCCAGCCATCGCAGGAGCAGTTGTAAAAGAGCGTGCAGACTTATGGCCCAGAATCACATCCAATACAAGTAGTATTGATTGATTTTTCTAGTGCATTGTAAAATATCCATTAAAAATATCAAAAAGAAGTGAAAAATGATAGAGGAAGACATCCAACACCAACCTCTGGCCACAATAAACTTGTATACACACATGTATACACAACACACACAAAAGGCCGTCAAGCTGCCATTTGTACCTATGGCCCATGTGCTAGTCAGAGGGCCTTCGTGGCAGATCTTAGAATCTTCCTTGATGGAGAAAGAATTTAAACTTTGTGTTTTGCAATGGCCCGTTCAAGTAGCAAGTACAAAAGCCTCATGAATTAAAGATCAGACAGGAGACTTCAGCTTCCCTTCTCACTGGCAACAAGCTTGAAGCATGTTTGCCCTCTTGTCAGTGTGCTATGGGACAGAGGTGGAAGAAGCCAAATCTGTGGCTACCTGCAGCCGGTTTAACAGCAGGGGGATGGCTATCTTCACAGTGTGTAAGTGGGCAAGTCCTAAAGGCGTTGTGACCGCTGCAAGACCAGGAGTTCAAGTGAATGGGCAGAAAGAAGCTTAGATCTGAGCACAGCTCAAGTGCAGCATGAGGACGAAGTCTGAGTTCTGAATAGAGCCAAACTCTGGAAAACACATAGAATAAGACCACAGGACGGCGCAGAAGCAACCTGAAGAAAGATCTTTATCAGGATTCCTCGCTGCTCCTGAGCCTGGACACACAGAGGAGACACAGGCAGGAGCTTCGGCTGATCGAGGCCTCATGGCAGAAAAGCAGCCGAAGTCAGGGTCCTCCCCGCAGCTCGTACCTCAGAAATATCATAAGATCTCAGGGAAATCAGGACCTTCTTTTTGACAGTTCACTTCCTCTAGTGAACTCGGGTCTCTTTCTACTTCTAATCTCGCTCTCCTTTCCACTCTTCACCACTGTCATGCAGAAACCCAAAGATGCCTGCGCACTCTTTATCCCCATGGTGACCCTTGTAGCTAGGGCATGCTTTGAACTGCAGGTGGCAGGATGCCCAGCTAGAATCAGCTCATATAACAAATAGCACTTATTTCATACAAGGAGCCTGGAGGCAAAAGACTTCTCAATTGTATTAATTCAGTGGCTTACTCAAATCAGGACTAGGGTATGTTCTCTGGCATTCTCCTGGCTTTACCCAGTGTGGTCCTAAGAGGCCTATAACAAGCGCTCCATGCTTACACAATAACATCCAAAGACAGGAAAGGGCCCTGCTTCCTTTGTCTTAAGAGCCTTTAGGATTTTCCTAAAGTCTCATTGGCTAATTGGTAGGCACAGCCATCACTTACCCAGACCTAAAGCAAACACTAACAAGAGAACTGAAGTTGTATAATAATGACTGGTTTGGGTTGATTCCTATTCAGTTTTTGGAGCTGGAGAAGGTATCACGAGATGCATAGCCAATCCATACCAGAACAAAATCTGATTTGACATACAAGGAAAGAAGTTGATTGTGAATGGACATGTAAGAATTCATTCAGAGCCCACTACATAGGTGCTCAGTAAACACTTCTGGTGGCAATGAATAGCACTGTTCACCTTTTACGTGGTCTCAAATATCTTCTCTGCCCCCAGGCCAAAAGCGATTTCAGTTATCTTGCAACACATACACACATGAGAGTATTTGTCCACAAACAAAGCATGCAAGTGATATAAAGTAGAATCGTGTCAAGCTCAGATAGCAATATCATCCTCTTTTTTAAAACAATATTTTTATTTGTTTATTCAAATATTTATTTATTAAAGAGAGACAGAAAATGTCTTGGCACATAGATAGGCATCGGACAACAGCATTCAGAAGTCAGGTCTCTCTTTCTACCATATGAGCTTCTAGGGATCAAACTCAGGTTGCTCCGTTGCAAGCAGCTCCTTACCCAGTGAGCTACCTCACTGGCTTTCAACAATCTCTTCACTAAGCCTTAGTCTGCTGTCTGCAAAGATGGAGATCATAACAGGCAGCTGTGGGTTCAAATCCCAGCTCCAACTAGCCATGTAACTTAGAAGCATCTCTGCACCTGTATGTCTTTGGGCTACATTCCTCTTCAGCAAAATGATCATCGTAAAGCCAACCTCATCGGGTACTGGGAGGATTAACTGGGTATACTCAGAAATTTCATGGTACAGAGTCATTATTCAAGAGAACATCCAGGAGGGCAAAATGTCCTGAAGTCAAGAAAGCTAAGTATTCTTTTTTTTTTCTTTTCTTCTTACTTTCTTTGTTTCTTCTCTTCCTCTTCCTACAATTGACCTGGAGGTTTTGGAACTCTATTAAACATTTCCATCTAGTCCGTAGTCGTGGTGCATTTTTTAAATTTTTTTTAATTTTTTTATTTATTATTTACTCAATTGTGGTGTGTATGTATGTGTGTGCATGTGTATGTATGTGTGTGCATGTGTATGTATGTGTGTGTGTGTGTGTGTGTGTGTGTGTGTGTGTAGAACCACGGACGAATTCGGGAACCACCATGGACGCCTCCACCTCCTCCTTGTTTACTCTGCCCTGGGATTCACAGGCTCCGCCCTATCAGAATCGGAAGCACAGGCCGCCCCTGCTTCCTCCTGGCGTCTATACGTGGGGTCTAGGATCCAAACTCAGGACCTTCCGCCTGCAAGGCAAAGGCTTAACCACTGAGCCACCTCTCCAGCCCTAGTGTAGTGCAATTTTGAGATAGATACCTTACATTTTATACCTGACATTTATGGTACCATATCTCTACTTGTGATCCCCTGGGGTAAGCCTCCCCTGTCTGGCTCCCGGCCCTTGTCTGGGTCTAAGCCGCAGGAGAACTGAACTGTAGTTTCCAGCCTCCTTGGACAATGGACCATCTCCTTTTGCTGACATCTCTGTCCACACTCTCACACCTGCTACTCAGCCTCATTTACATCACCTGCTACTCAGTCTCACCTGCATGAGGCACGAGGAATAAGGCTTTCTACCTACGTGGGACATATGTAACCAACTCTATGTGGCCTTTGCATGCACAAAACTGTTGTTTTCCCAACAGGAAACTGAACATAAGATCCTGGAAAGACACTGCTGCACTTGTAAGGCTGATTGACTTAACTGGAGCCTCCAATAAAGTGGAGAGATCTGAAATGTTGCAAATCCAGAACCAGATTATCTTGGGCCCATTTAAGCCCTTAATAGCCACTTATTGCCATCCTCTGCATGTGACCTGACATTCTGATGATTCCGGAACTTGGCAGCTCAAATCCATTCTGCAAGCAGCTCACTGGGGAGCTCACAATTATGGTCCCCTTTGGCAACTTGGATTCTCTCCTCATTGATCTTCTAGCTGCCATTTGCCTGTGGTTACTTATTTCAGATGCCTCCAAGACGGGATCAGAGAACTC
This sequence comes from Typhlomys cinereus, assembly GCA_023101885.1. Lineage (NCBI taxonomy): Eukaryota > Metazoa > Chordata > Mammalia > Rodentia > Platacanthomyidae > Typhlomys > Typhlomys cinereus. The sequence continues at coordinate 859,737 of JALPQD010000222.1, read as the reverse complement.
GCCCAATGCTCTTTCAACCAAATGCTCCTGACCACTTATCCACGTGCCTCGTACCAGAGGCTGGTGGCCCAGCTGGATCCAGCCCACAAGGGTCATCACCCTCACCAGGAGACTCAGGAACGGGACTCCATCACGCCAACCTGTAACCTTTCCCATGCTGACCTGCGCAGCAGGAGGTAGCTAAGAACGAATGTGTTGCCCCCACCACTAATAGAAGGCTGGAACGGTGGGATTCCTGCTTGTCCATCCCTCCATTCTCAGGGCAGAGTTTCTGCTTGATGGTTGATGCCCCCAATAGCTGGTGCTTATAACAGCACGTTTGCCTGATCCTTAGTGCCAGCGGGGGTCAAGGTCAAAGACTGATCCTAACCACACTTCCTGGACTGGACATAAAAAAATCCTAGAAATCACCTCCAGACCCTACCCCCTCAGCCCCCCACCAACCCCAAGGGTATAAAACCCGCCATTCCCTCCTTTCTTCCTCTCTTTTCTTTTCTCTCGTTCTTTCTTTCTCCTCTCCCTCTTCCTACAATTGGCCCAGTGGTTCTGAAACTTTATTAAAAGCTTCTATCTAAAAATAAATAAATAAAGCTGAGGATATTGGTTTAATTATGTCTCAGGCATCTGCGAGGTTGCCCTGAGCAAGGAGCAGTGTGCCCACTCAGCCTGACTCCAGAGGGCAGAACCAGAGCTCTGGAGTAGAGCCCTCCCCTGCCCCCGGAAAGGAGAATAAGATTGAAGTGATATTCCCCCCACCTGCCCAGAGCAGTGAGTATTGGCTCTGGGGACCTAGACACCGTCAGGTAGATCCCACATTCCTGGTTCTAAACCATCAAGACCACCCAGTCCCAGTCTCTGGATGTGCTTCTCTTACGTACAATAGCCCTTGTCCACACAGGAGAACCACTTGGGGAACAAACACGTCTTTGACTCTTAACTCTGAGCCCTACTCCTAGAGTGCGGGAGACCTGAATGGGCTCTGTCTTTCCCATGAGCCAAACTCGAGGTCCCCTGTACAGCCCTGCACCTCCAGCTCCTGCTGTTGCAAAAACCCCGGGTGTTGAGGCCTGTGCGTGAAGGGTTGGCTCCAGGGAGTGGTCCTCGCCTTGAAAGTGCCCAGAGAGAGTGCGGAGCAGGCACACATGAATTCTGCTCCTAAGTAAGGAGGTGAGGCTCGCAGGCGGCAAGGAGGAGAGAAGTCGTTCACTGTGATCTTCAGGCAGGTAAAGATGCTACAGCCCATCAGTGTGTTTTCTCCAGCATGGAGCAGCTCTTAGAGGGAAGCATGGAGGAGAGTGGGGGCCCTGGGATAGGATCGTAAGGGATGCAACTCAGCTTAAAGCTCCCCACCTCCCCCTGCAAGGGTCCTTGCACTCCCAAAAGCCTCCAGGGTTCCAGCTGCCTGGCTCTTGCCAGAGGGAAGCAAAGCTGACTGTCTCTTAGGGCCTGGTCACAGAGTGGGCAGGATCTGAATTACATGGCAACCGAAGCCTCCCAGCAGCAAGCGAGGACATACAGGCGCGCCCAGAAATGTCCCAACAGCTCCAAGCCCTAAGTGCAGAGTCACCTCTCCACCCTGCAAAGCCCCTCCAAGACCCTGGACCGAGCAAGCACCATGGAACCAGGGTCGTCAATCAGCAGTGGGGAAGAGGCCTCCTCTCTAGGGCAAAGCCAGAGAACGGGATTGTTTCTACACGCGTAATCATTAAAAATAAGAGCAGTGATTGCATTTTGGCAAGTTGATAATTTAACACCCATTCAAAGCATTGTTTTTAATTATTTACAACAACAAGTATTTAGCAAGGATGAGGAGAAACTGATTTTTCTTGTGGAAAACTTGGATACCTTCCTCTAGGTTCAAAAGAATGGATTTATTACATGCATTTATTATAGGTAATTTTCTAAGCCAGACGGCTTCCCAGGAAGCACAGGCACATTTAAAATTTAAATGCTAAATAAATCACTTGTTCCAGTAAACGGGCACCCTGATAGCATTAATCGGCTTCAGCAGCTCAACTGACTGGGTTGTAAACTGCAGAGTCCTGCACAGGGTGGGATTAGGGTGGGTGGTCTGCTCAATGAGTCCTATAAACAGCAGGTACTTAAAAGAAACTAGAGAAGTAGGTCAGCAGTCAACGACGATGGGTTTGCTTTGTCATTTTCACTGGAGCACACGGTCTTCCTCCCTCCAAGCCAAACCAATCAATGCAGGGCTGGTGTCAGCCAATTTTGTCCTAAAAAGGGCCAGAAAGTAAATACTGTAGGGGCTTTGCAGACCCAAAAGCAAAATGGAGCAACTCTTCCACTGTTCCATGTAAAGGTCTATGTGGTCTTTTTTTTTTTTTTTTAACATTTTGCATTTAAAATGTGAACACTATTCTTAGCTCTCAAACCATGTAAGACAGGCAGGCAATGGCTGGATTTGTTCTGTGGACCAATTTGCCAAGCGCTGACTCAGACATATTCTGAAGAAGCGCCAAAACCCGCATGCTGGGTCGTAGGACCACTGCTTATTAAAATGATGCTTTGGGGTCTTTATTGGGGGAACATCCACAGCTAACATCAATTCTGAATAAAATAATGCTTCCCGATGTTCCCAGAGCATTTTGCAGCATCTTCACCCACCTGCATCAGTATCATCACAAGTCAAAAGCCCGCAAGATGTTCTTGTGCTCCACCTGTCCTCGCTGCCTGCTATAGCAAGTCTGATGGTCCTACATCCCAAAACCAAGCACTAGGCTCAAATGGATACCTGTTGGTGCTATTCGCATATTTCCTAGCCAATAGGGAAGCACCTGGAGTCCATCAACTGATGAGAGGACAAATAGATATGGTCCATCCATAGAATGGAATATCGTTCATCCTTAAAAAGCAGGGAACTCTGGCCAGAGAGACAGCTCAGTGAGTAGCATCTCTTGCTGCACAAGCTTGTCAATCTGAGTTCCATCCTTGGAACCATGAGGAAGCTGGATGCTGCGGCACACATCTAATCCCCAGTCACTTGTAAGGTGATATGAGAAACTGAACCGGGAGAATCCGACAGGAGGCTGTGGGCCAGCTAGCCTGGAGTACACAGCATCAGAAATGGTAAGAGAGATCCTGCTTCTACAAGGTGGAAGAGGAAAACTGACTCCTGAAAGTTGTCCTCTGACTTCCACACACATGCTGGGGCAAATTTGCAAACACACGCCGTCATAGTTAGGCACAAGTGTCAACTTGATGATTGAGGGTTTGAGCTCTGGGCACATTTGTCGAGTTAGTGGTTGAGTTGGGCCCAGAGCAAACCTGCAGGAGATTGTCTAGCTGATGGGGAGGGCCCAGCCTGTGATGGGTGGGATTAGACCCTGAACGGATGAATAAAATATTGAGAGTCCATTGAGAAAGGTGGCATCCTTTTATGCACTTGGCCAGACATGCTGGTCTAGCAAGTGAGGATCATCCCTCTTCCATCCATTACGTAGAGATGGTGCAGCAAATCCCCTCGGCCCTGGTGTTGGTGCTGCTCTCCCGTCAAGCTGGACTGAGAAGTGTAACCGGACTGTTGTAAGGAAATAAACCCCTTGTTCCCTTAAGCCATTTGGTAGTGATTTATCAGCACCCACACAGGTGAACTGCAACACACACACACACACACACACACACACACACTGTTGCAGTTCACCTGCATGGTTGCTGACAAAATCATGACAAAGCTGCTTAAGGGAAGAAGAGATTTATTCTCTTACAATAATCTGGTTACTGTTCGAGCTTAGCAGGAGAGAATGCACCATCACCAAAGGGCCGAGGGAACTGACCATATCATATCCATGTTCAGCTTAGAGAGGGACAATCCTTACCTGCCAGACCAGTGTGTCTGGCCAGTATACACAAGGATGCCCCTTTCTCAAACATTGCCCTCCATTTTAAACGCCTGCTCGGGGCTAGTCCCACCCACCATGGGTTAGGCCTTGCCCATCCACTAAACAATTTCCTGGGCTTAACACAACTATCAATTCTCTACAAATGTGCCCAGAGCTCAAACCCTCAACTGTGGAATTGACACCTGTGTTGTACTATCACACACACACAATTACTCAAAAAAAAAAAAAAACTAATCCAGACATAATGCCCCACAAGGATGAACCGTGAGGACACCGCAGAAACTGAGATGAGTGATTCACTAACAGACCCACACAGCGCCACCTATATGAGGAACCAGAGTCAAACTCGCAGATGCCGAAAGATGATGGTTGCCGGGAGATCTGGAGGAAGGAAGGGGCAGGAGGTTCACGAGCACAGGCTCCGGAAGGAAGTTCTGCAACGGATGGTGGTAATAAATAGCTGTCCAACAGTGTGAAGTGTGTACATTTCAAAGTGGTTAAAATGGTCAATTTCACACTATGTATATTTTGGAATTTCAGGTACTTTAAAAAGCATTTTTTAAATCCCCAGTCACCAGCCTCATCTCTTCTGCCACCATTCCAACCCAAGGGACCGTGGTTTCTGATCTGCTGCACTGCCCACGAAGGCACGGAAATCAGATCTCTGCATTCTTACTTCAAGCTGCCCATGATCTTGACCTGTGTTTTGCAAAGTCTGGGGAGCAAGCAAGCCATCGACCTCTTGGTAAGGCATGTCTGGAGCGCAGAACCGGGGCCCAGCCCAGACGTGGTACTTATGTCCTGCTTTCGGGGTTGAGAAGCCCTGGCTCACCGCCACCACCTCGCTGTTGACCACACCCTGCCCGCCAGCCCCTCTCTCCTTCCTGCCACTACCTCAGGCAGAGTGGCTGTTCCCACACTGCCGCCTGTGCTGGCCGAAGAGGCAGACAGAAAGCTGTCTGTCGTGGAGACACGACGCCTACCTCTGCCGCAAGCTATGCTCCGCCTGAGGGGAAGCCCAGAGGGTGGCAGCAACGTCAGCGAGGCGCTGAGTCAAGATCGACAGTCGGCAGACCCCAGACTTCTTCGCAAGTGAGAAAAACAGACTTCTATCTGTCTAGGCAACTGTCATTCTGTCTTCTGCAACACATTTCTAACTTACACCCTGGACTCCCACTGCCCTGAGAATAGAATCCAAACTTCCTGCCAGTGCCCAGTGCCCACGAGACTTCCAGCCTGAGCCCAGCCCCTCTCGGTCTCCCCTCTGCTTCCTGCGTCACTGGTCACATCTCTCCAGGCCTCGACGGGTGAGGCTCCTTGATGTCAACGGACTTCAGCTGCATTCACTCCCCCAAGTCATCAGAGGCCAACTAGGTCCCACCGGCCTTTCTTCCTTCCTTCCAACATTGGGCATTCTGAGAATCACCTGACTTGTTTATTCTTGGATCTGCCATCACATGGTAGATTATGTCTGGTCTCTGAGCAAGTAGTCAGCGTGGGGGCCACACTTTATAAACCTTTATGGATTGATAACAAACTGATTTAAAATCACGTCTGTTGTCACATCTCTCATTCAACAGATAAGAGTATTCAAAATCATTTAAACACCAACGAGCAAAAGGAAAGTCCAGCGCAGCGGAGGGCCTCAGACAGTAATACACTGTACGTCCGCAGCATAATGTATAACCATGGAGTGACTAGGACGGGATCCACCCCAGTCTACACCCTTGACCAGCCACATGACCTTGAACAAATTAGAACCCTTGGTAGTGCAGTTTCCTTTTGAAAATGGAACTCATAATACTTTCCTCTTGTGATTACTGGGAGAAGGAAAAGAGAATTCATAAACAGCATTTGGCCCAATGCCTGGCACTTAGTAAACACTATAAGAAATAATTATTATCATTATTAATTCATGCTCATTATTCATTGACATTTAGAATGACAGCATTATAATTACCATGTTACTTACATATTCTCAATGGTAACAAATGCCAGAACCAACAGTGGTTCTCCTGATTCTAAGTCCAGCATGTCAGCCTAAATCCCCTACCGTCCTTGGTTCCTTCCTCTCCCTCCCCATATCCAGTGTCCACTGAGTGAAGGCAGCAGGAGAAGATACTGAGAGGACGTGAGCGTCTCCAACAATGGTTCTGTCAGCTCGCTGTGCAGTCCCCGCAGGGGCTTGAGACTTACTCTCTGCACACGGTGTTACACTGGGCTCATTGGTAATAGGTGACTCTGTGCTCATGACCCACAAGAACACAGTCGAAGCACTGGGGGGCTCAGGTGGCCACAGTCAGTGGAGCCCCTCTTGGGTCTGTCTGCAGGACAGCTGTAGCTGAACTGTTCCTCACTCTACCTGTCTGCCTCAAAGGACACTGACGCCCTCCGCCTCCCTGTCCACCAGCCTTGGTAAACTCTCAAGTTGCAAACACAGGAAGCCCCAGTGGCTTGATTCTCCCTCTACTGCCTCCACCATCCTCGCTCACCACCCTGGCATGGCAGCCCCTCTGGGCAGAACCATCCCAGACTGCACCTTTCCTCCCACACGGCGCTTCTCTTAGTCATGGGGTGGAGGAGATCTGGACCCTCGCCTGCCTGTGCCGTCTACTGTGGAGCTCACTGCCTGCATCAGACTCTCTGGGAACAAGAGGAGAAAGGAGAAGCTTCACTCCCAATCCCGATGACCAGCACTTCCTGAAAGCCGGCTACACCAGACATTATTCTTCGTAACCTGGCTGTGCTGTTCCATTTACAACTCATAGTGATCCTGTGAAACGTGGACTATTATTATCTCCGTTTCGCAGGTGAGCCCACAAATAAAACAGAAAGGTCGGGCAACCTGTCCAACGTTCACACCATTAAAAGGTGTCAGAACTAGCTCTGGATCCAGGCAGTTTGAGTTCTGCGACCCACACATCCTCCCTCTGGCTCCATCGGAGCCATGAGATAAGCGCGGCCGGATCCACGTAATTGCCCCCCTCACAGGCAGGGACCTGAGACAGGAGGGGTTTGTGCTTTGGGCTCTCTGGTCTGAGTCCTTTGATCAACTTGGCCAAATAGAGCATCTGCCACCCCAAAGGTCAGGTAGGCCCCGCTGATGAGGTCCTGCCAATGGATATGGGAGTTACTAATAAGGGCATCATGACAGATGAAGGCCAATATGCCAGCTTCTCCCTCCATCCTTCATACCAGGGGCACAGTGAAGGGCACCTGGGGGAGGGGCAGGGTCCCTAGGTGTCCCAGGTTCATACCTCCCTCATTCAATTCCTTTCCTTCTTCCCTCTCTCCCTCCTTCCTTCCTCCCTCCTTTCCTTCCTTCTTTCCTTCCTTTCTTCCTTCCATGTTTCCTACCAGAAATTCCATTAGCGACCTGAATTCTACCTACACAATGATTTCCTCCCTCTCCTCCTCATCTAGGGAGGACTGAAGCAGTTACTCACATTCCCAACCTCTACCTTGCCCATTTGACAGGTGAAAATCCTGAGACTTAGGCACCGCCAAATGAAGACATAGCATAGAACGCTGTTATGGATTTCAGAATCACTTTGCCCACAGTTTCTCAGCAGAGAGTAGTGCTGTCCCCTAGGAGCAATTAGAAAAGATGGTGTTGTTTGTTTAGGCGCAGCGACCATGCTAGAAATAACTGGTATTTGATAGGCAGGACCCGGAATGCTCAGTGTCTTACGTGTCACAGAACAGTTCTGCACATAATGATGCACATCAATGTCTCCCCTACCACCGGTGTCTATAGACGGGAAGCTGAGGACCAGCGAGGAAAATTCAGTCAAGTCCCTTGCCTCAGAAGCTGCTAGCTGCCTGCCAATTTCCCTTTTCCTTGTCTTCCACAGAAAAGAACTCCTGAAAACTGCCTCGTGCCCCTCGACTCAGAGACTCCATTCCCCTCTTCCCAAGTAGCTCCGTGTGTGTTGTGTGCAAGATCTGGCCCATGAGATTGAGCATGTGTGTCACACAGGACGACCAACACGCCTCCTTGCAACAGGGTGGGCTGTGTCCGTTCTGCTGTCTGAAACGCAGGTGCCGTGTGGGCAGCTTCTTGGACGTGAGGCATTGTGCCAAGATGGGAGCGGCAGGATGGCGGGAGTACGGGGCCCCGAAAATAGAGTCACCACCCAGCCCTGGGCTCCTGCTTCAGAGTATGTTCTGGGGGAGACAGACACAGAAGGGGGGAGGGAAAGGAGGGAGAGAGAGAGAGAGAGGGAGAGAACCCATCTGGAGCTTCTGTCCCTTGGGAGACTTTGCTAATATTTACAACTTCCTTGGTATCGTCTTAGAACTACTTTGGATTAATATTCATCAACTATTTGTGAGCATCTAAATATGTCAAGCCAGACAATGGAGCTTTTTCACAGGCATCGCGTTAGGAGATAATCTTAGCAGATCTCATTCTTCATCCCACGCTGCAGGTAAATGATTTAAAAAACACAAAGGTTTAAAAGGGAAAGGAACTTCCTCACCCAGGGCAAAGGATGCGTTGGTGGTGGAGCCGGCACTGAGACCAAACCTCCCCCCTCCTTGGCTGTCACTGCTTCTGCTGGTGACAAGAGAGAGAGAGAGTAACCTCGTGAGGCGGCAGCCCCCAGCCTGCACCACCGGACGACACGTGTCCCTGACCAGCGTGGACCTCTTTGTGACATGAATAGACTTCCTTCGGCAGGGTTGCTATTTCTGGAGAAAGAAGGTCACAGTTGTTCATTCTGCCTATCAACTCCTTGGCACAAGGTACTTTGGGCCAGTCTCCACTAAGAACAATGAAAGAAAGGGCGGGGCAAAAAAAGTTAGCTGGACATCATAGAGAAGAAACCAAAGATTGCAAAGTAGCAAGGCATTGCTGGGCTAAGCCCTGAGAGGCGAGCTGAGCTCAGCCTGCAGAGCTCCTTCACCTCAAGGATGCGCTGACCTTGGAAACAGACCCAGGAACAGAACTATGCTTTGGGTCTTTTCGGGGCTGGAGGAAAAAGAAGTGACCATGCAGCATTTGTGAGAAGTGGGCGTGCTGCACACCCAGGCCCTGCACAGAGCTGAGCAGCACACCTGGGTCAGGCATAGAGCAGGCAGGGAATGAGCCCCTTGGAAGCCAGCCGGTCTGTGCGAAGACCCGCACCCTGGTTTTCTTACCAGGAAATACCAAGCCTCGAAATTTAATTGTAGCTGAAGCAAACAAAAATAAGCTCTGGATTTTCAGCCCTCAACTTCAGGATACTGTTCCAAATTCGAAGACAAGAAACAATAGAGTTGGAATGTAGTTCAGTTGGTGAGTGCTTGCTTAATATGCAAGAAGCCCTGGGCTCGATCCTTCAATCGCATAAAACCAGACATGGGGCCAGATGCCTGCGACCTCAGCATTCTAGAGGTGTATACGGAAAGGTCAGAAGTGCAAGGTCATCCTCACTATATAGTACATCAAAGCCGGCCTGGAATGTATGAGACCCTCAGAAAGAAAGAGAAAACAAAAAGAAAGAAAGAAAGAGAGGAAAAGGAAGGAAGAAAGAAAAGAAGGAAGGAAAGAAGGAAGAAAGGAAGGAAGGAAGGAAGGAAGGAAGGAAGGAAGGATGGAGGGAGAGAGGAAAGAGAGAGGGAGGGAAGGGAGGGAGGGAGGGAGGGAAGGATGGAGGGAGGGGGAAAGGGAGGAGAAGGAAAGAGAGGCAACAGAAACAGACTCCAGAGGTATATAGGATACTGGTATTATCAGGTATAAACTAAAAACAGCTATGTTTAGTGTGTTCAAAAAAAAGTAAGTCCAAACTTTAAAAATTAGGCAGGGAAGCAGAAACTATAAAGAGTGACAAAGCAGATTTGAAAACAAACCAAATAAAAATCTACCTCTGAGGAAAAGATGAAGTTGGACCCCAAGGTATATGGGTTAACAGGAAATTAGATGCAGTGAGGAGAGAGACTTCATGAACTGCAAGCTAGAGCTATCTAGAATCCAATACAGAGAAATTTAAGAAGAAAATAAGAGACCTTGAATACAGAGATAAAGGGTGGGGACGAGGTTCAGTAGTTAAAGTGCTTGTTGTGCAAGGAAAAGAGTCGGGGTTCAGATTCCAGGTTCCATGAAAACTACTAGACAAGCATAGTAGCCTGCCTGTAATTCCAGCTCCAAAAAAGGGAGCCTGGGAACCCCAGAGAAACTGGTTGGCCAAACTGGACCTGTTGGTAAGTTCACAGCCACCAGTAAGAGATTGAGGGTGTTTTCTGATGCCACCCTGAGACCATGCCCATGAGTAGTACTTGCATGTATGCACACTCACGTGCGCACACACACACACACACACACACCTGTGAGCTCACGCGCACATATACATGTACATACACATTCACACATACAAATGAAAATGGAAGGAGAGTGTTAAAACGCCCATTATGCTGTTACTAAAGGCCCCAGGCAGCACGTGGCGGAATGAAACTTACTGATGATCCTGTGAGTTCATTGATAGTGAGGAGGTCTCTTGCCACAAGCTCAGTAAGAGAGTCTGACTTCCCCTTCTTTGCCTCTCACTTCTGACTCCCAAATGGCGCTATCCCAGGCACAGAAAGACCTCCTGACGTGTGTGACAAGCCTGAGATGGCCTTCTGAGAGACGGGAAAGGTGTGGCATGGGACTCTGCTGCCTCGAGAGTCGGGGAAGAACAGGCCCAACAGCAGGGCGGATCTCAGGAGGGAGGGTACCACAGGGGGTCTAGGGACAGCTCTGAGGATGCCTGAGAGTGGAATATCCAGGTCCCAGGGAGGGCCCGGTCCCCCTACAAAGGTTTAAACTGACTGTCTCTAGGGTGGTCACACTGACCCTGGGTGACTTCCTGAGCAGTCCTGCCAGGCTGCATCTGAAGCCATTCTCACTGCCTCTTCCTCACACGTAGCCTTCACCTGGTGCACAAAACACGTGGGCACACGCCTTGCTCTCTTATCTGACCCCCCCTGCTAGCAACTCTTACCAGGCTGATGGCCATAGCCCCTCACCCAATGTTCTTTGCCTTTGCATCAGACACAGATAAACACAGATGCTTGGGCCTCCCCAGATTCCAGAGATCCCCGTTAGGTTCCAATGGAGGTGTCCTTGAAGCCCATTTCGGCGGCCTGTGCGTGACCTTGGCCTTCCGATCCTCGAGTCTTCGTGCTACCTGGATTACGTGTGTCTCTGTGTCTCTGATCCTGGTTTACGCGGTGCATGTTAGGCACATGCTGCATCCCTGGCCTCTGGCAGGAAATTTTAAAACACCGGAAAAATGACTCAGAAGCCTATTCTAGGTCTTTGTATTAGCACCAAGCTGCAGTTTCGAGTTAAATTATTGATGAAATATCCCTCCTTCCGAAGTCCTTCATTAATCTCGGCTCTAAACAAGTGCTGCGGTGGCTGCTGGGTTTTCACACATGCTAACTTCCAATTAGCACCTTTCCATTGCCTGGTCTTTAATGAGTACCATGGTCTATGTGGTAGTTAATTCAGAAAGCTCCAAGCTTTCTTTTTTTGGGGGGGGGAGATACTCTTTGAATTATAATCTTAGCTACACGTGGTATTTTTTAAGTTAATAGACTATTTGGGGAGTAGTTTTAGATTTATTGAAAAGTTGAACACACATAGTGGCCCTTATGATTGACTTCTCGCCTAAGGGAGGTGTATTTGTTAACAATTCATGATATAATATTGATACAACGTAGCTGAAAGTTATATTTTACATTAGGATTCTCGCACTTCCGTGCTTTTCATGAGTCTTGACAAATGGACAGGGACCTGAATCTACCATAACCGTGCTGTAGAGATAGTCCTGTGCCCTAAAAGTAACCAATACTCCACCCGTTCACGGCGCCCACCCCAGCAACCCAGAAACTTTTCACTGTCTGTCTCCATGGTTTTGCCTTTTCCAGGATGTAGACTTTTCATCTGAGCTCCTTTCACCGAGTTGTTTAGGTTTCTTCCACAGCTTTTCAGGGCTTGATAGCTCATTTCATTTTTTTTCTTGCTAAATAATGTTCTACTGCATGAATTACCATAGTTTATCCACTCACTTATTGAAAGGCATTTTGCTTGCTTCCACCTGCGTGTTTCCAGAGTGAATGCGGAATCATTCAACTGACTTCAGGGGCAGTTCTTGCTCCCGAATTACAATATAAGAAATAAAGAATAAATTTGAGGGATCCAGAGAAGTAGCTCAGTCGGTATAGTGCTTACCTGGCATACACGAAGCTTTGAGTTCGATTCCAAGCAACACATAAACCAGGCATGGTGGCACACATGTGGAATTCCAGTACTTGGGAGACAAAAGGATGATCAGAAAATCAAGGTCAGCACTGGAGAGATGGAGCAGGGAGCAAAAGGACCTGAGTTTAGATTCCAGATCTCACTTAAAAATACCAGGCAGATATGGTAGGAGCCTGTTTCCAGTCCAGGAAGGTGGAGTCTGGGAAACCTAAGAGAAAGCAATTAGGAAGCAGAGAAATCCTGGACGATTGTCAATGTCACTCTTGGGTCTGCACAGGTACACACACAATGCTCTATGATGCACACACTCTCACACACACACACACACACACACACACACACACAAAGAAAAAAAGAAAAAGAGAGAGAAGAGAGAGGGAGAGAGAGAGGAAGGAAGGAAGGAAAGAAAGAAGGGAGAGACAGCGAGAAAGCAAGAAAGAAAGAAAGAAAGAAAGAAAGAAAGAAAGAAAGAAAGAAAGAAAGAAAGAAAGAAAGAAAGAAAGAAAGAAAGAAAGAAAGAAAGAAAGAATTTAAGGCCATCCTTAGCTATATGATAAGCTTGAGACGAACTTAGGCTACATAAGACACATTCTCAAAAAAAAATTCAAAATTTATTCAGGTAAGATGGACCAACAGGTAATGGTAATTGTCATACAAGTCTGGGAACCTAAATTTGATCCCCAGAGCCTCCATGCTAGAGAGAGAACCAAATTCACACCAATTGTCCTCTGACCTCTATACATGCACATGTACACATGTACACACACACACACACACGCACACACGTGCGCGCACACACACACACACACACACACACACATACACAAGCAAATTTTTAAAAATTTAAAAAGCAAAATAATGCAAGTCCATACAGAAGCAGACCTGAGGCCAGTCAATTCTGTCACACAGGTTAAGTGACAGGAGCAGCCAGAAGCCACGCCTGCCACTCCGGGGTTTGCCTGAAGGTGGCCCCTGTAGACAGTTTGCCTGTAGATGGTCTATAGTGGACCCAAGTCCTCCCGGCAGCTGCCGCCCATCACCAAGCGACTGTGATGATGCCAGCTGCTGCTAACAGGGCATCGTGAGGGAGGGAATGCCCACTCACACAATCACCGCCTTGCCCTGCCTCAGCCTCACCTGCCCATCTAGGTGAGCGGGTGGACGCAGGTGTTCTCTCTCTCCCTCTCCCCATCTCTTTACTTCCTCACATTCCATGTGCAATTATTCCCTTGTGCATCTGCCTCTGCCCAGCTCCCCCTGGGGCTCCACGCCCATGAGGGGCCGTTCTTGCTGTGTATTCCTGCGTGCCACACTCAGCAGACAGTGTGTTCAGTGATGTTGATGAACGGATTACAGAGCGAAACTTGTGACTAAAGTATGGTATAGAGACCTGGGGTCACCAGCCCTGGGGGGTCCACGGTTTCCTCTTCTCTCCTATCTCCAGGGAACTGTAACTAGCTCTTCCAGGGAAACTGTCAGAAGTGGATTTCACCCTTAACAACTCCGTTCCAGGTCACCCCCACTCCAGGGCGGGTACAGTTCTTGCCTAGGCTCAATCTGCACATAAAACTAAGCACACGCCTATAATCCCAGAATCAGACGTTCAAAGAAACTCTCTAGTGAGCTCAAGACTAACCTGAGTACATGAGGCTGTGTCTCAAGAAAGAAATCATCTCGCTCCAGACAACTCCTGGACTGACCCCTTGCCGGTGTAAGGGCCCCCAGCACCGCCACCTCCCAGAGAACCTTCTGGTTCCCATGCACAGCACCTGCTCCCTCTGCTGGGGGAAGTGGGAAAGTGCTTGGACAGCCTATGAGAGCCCTTTAGCTAAAGCTTGGAACTCCCAGCCAACACCCCTGGAACCTAGAAAGAAACAGGGGGAGCCTTATGGGGAATAGTAGTCAGGCCTGAATCCTATCCAAGCAAGGGGCCTCCAGCCCAGACGCTTGTGGGCCTGGCTTCTACCCACAGACTGGCCAGGCAGAGACATGTCTGGGCGAGGCCGGGATGCGGGAACTCCCCTCCCCCAGATGGACAAGGAGGACACAGCCCTGGTCGGGAGAGTGCACCCCTTGCAGGGTGGGCCGCCCTCTAGCAGCCCAGCCAAACAAAACAGTTGAGTGGTCCAATCCTAGTGTTGCTGGCTAGCACACACAGCTGGTTCATACTGTTCTCATTTTACCCTTGATGCAGATGAGGAAAACAGGGCAGACGTTATGGACAGAGTCAGAACTCAAACTCAGGCCAGTGTGGCTTCCTCAGGCCATTTTCCCTGAGCCATTATTTCTAATCTTCCGGCCAAGGAAACCCCAAGCTTCCCTAGCTGGTCCTGTATCCTTCCGACACAGTGGCTTGGGTGTGGCTCAGCTGGGGTGAGAATGCCCCCAGGACTGGATAGTACCTGAATGGGTGGCCTTAGGCTAATCCCTCGGCCTCCTGAACCACTGGCTCTCATTGGTAAAAGAACTGCATTTGGGAGATAGATATGGGAGTTAGAGATAATGTGTGCCGGCATCCAGCACAGAGCCCCTGGACATGAGCAGGCTGCAAACAGCACCCCCTCTGCTACCCCTCCGCTCTTACCTCCCAAACAAAAGGATCTAAGTTGGGATCCCTGGATCCTACCAAAAAAATGCTGGTGGATCTGGTGGTGGCCTACGATTCCCACCCTGGAAAGTCTTGCAGCCTGGGGAACCCCAGAGTAAAGCAAAGCATATGACCAGTGCACTTCAAGTTAGTTCCCCTGGGTCAGCAAATGTTGGGGGGCTAGCGCTCCATCTCCTCCGCAGCTGTCCACACAGATTATCTACAGAAGGGTGTCCAGGCCCTGTGAATCCAACCAAGAAAGGAAAGAATGATAAGAACTAATGTTTGCCAAGTGCCGCCTGGCACCTGCCACCTGCCACCTGCTGGGCAAGAGGCCAGCTGAGCACTTTGTATTGGTCTTCCTCACATAGCCTGGCCAGCCACAAAGGTGGGTTCCACACATCACACACAGGGGAAAACTGAGGGTGCGAGGACTGAATGGGCCACCCGAGGTTATACCTAGGAGGAGGGGCAGGGCTGGGACCTCAATCAAACTCCACTGTCCCAGCCTCTATCCAGGGAACTCTGCGACCAACCCCTCTGCCCACACACTCCCTCTGTGCCCCTCCCTGCAGCAGGCAAGGCCACCTGTCACCTTCCTGTGCTGTTCAGTGAGCATCTTCAAACTCTAAGGACCCTTCCCAACATCTCGTCTAGTCTCTGCCCCTTTTCCATTTCTTCACAGGTAGAAACAGAGATCTGGGGAGCTGTGATGGCTTTATCTCAGGACTCAGAGCTGTTCCCCAGTGGGTCACCTGAATACACAGTCTCCAGACTCCCCTTAATCAGGTGCACCCCGCCTTTCCCAGCATTTCACTTCCTGGTGCTTCCACCCTTCATCCACTGACAACTGACTTTGGAACCCAGGGCCAAACTTCCCAGCACTAGCCCAGCCCCCAGGAAGCTGGGGCGAGAGGGCTTATCTCACCTGTGATGTGGCCGGCCACCTTGATGAATGGCTGTGATTATTTTGTGGTTATCTTATCTCCTAGCAGCAGTGGTTAGGGAGTCTTGGTGCAGCAGGCAGGTGAGCGCAGTCAGCTGGGTCCACCTGAGGGCCCCATGGGTGCTGTCTCCTCCTGCTGCCTGCTGCGAGTCCCTCTCAACTGGCTGGGGATCCAAAGCAGTTCCTGGCACTTACGCGGGAGTAGGGGTCCATCACCATTAGCCATTGTTCCTCCTGTGCCCATGCAGGCTGTAGACCAGGCCCACCCACCTCAGATCCAGCAGCCCCACCTGCTAGTCAGAACAGTGGTCAGGAAGTAACCTGTTCGTGCCAGCCTCAGGTGCCAAATCTGACTTAGACACTGGTTTAGCAAGCTGATTTGCTTTCTGTGTTGTGTACTGAGTGACCTGAAAGATGGCTGATCCAGGGTTTGACATTGAGGTGTGATTCTACTTACAGGACCCAACCCCAAATTCAACCTTAGCTCTGGAAGACAAAAGGACCCCAGAGGTTGACCCAGACCGGGACCAAGGAAAGATGACCAAATATTCCATTTTTCCAGAATGGTCCAAGGTCACTCCCAGACCAAGTGAGAAGATACTAGGAAACTAGAAGTTTCCATTTGGGCAAAAAGTTATATGGTCTCAACTCTAAAGGAACAAGATTTTTATCCTTCCCCCAGGAATACTGAGACGGCATCTATTCTTGAACCGTGATCAACCTGTCTGAAGCCAAGCAGCTAGCGTGGTAAGGGCTTTGCAGGACCCAGATTCAGAAGACCGTGGCTGGGCTTCTTCACTTTGGAAGGACCCAAAAGACTCTGATCAATCTTCCCTAGAATCATGTGGTCACTCACTGTACAGGGGAAGGAAAGATGAAGAGGAACGAAGGATGGAGGGGAGGTTACAGGGAACACATGAACTATTCAAATGGATTAATCTGTGATAGGAAGACACAGGTATCGACTTGATAATTGATAATTCTTTGTAAAGAATTAGTAGTTGACGTTAAACTCTGAACAAGCCTACAGAAGACTGTCCAATTGGTGGGTAGAACCCAGCCCACTGTGGGCGGGACTATTCCCTGGCACGGCGAATAAGACGGGCAAATCTAGCCAAGTAAAGTTTGGCGTTTTTCAGCTCTAGCTTGAGACTGCTGACGTGTTCAGCCCCAGAACTGAGCTGGTAAGACCAGTGAATTCCATATGAGCCCACTGCTGTACTTCTTTAGTTGGCTCACTGAGTTGGCATTCTTTGGCATATTTGAACAGACATGCTGTCTGCCAAGTGAGGTTTGCCCCTCTTTCAGCAATCCTGTGGATCTTGTATGGCCAGTTCCCTCTGTCTCTGGTGTTAGAATGAACTCTCCTGCCAGGCTAGGGTAAGAATCATAATGGGACAATCATAAACAAGAATGAAACCTCTTGTTCCCTGAAGCCATTTGATCATGAATCTATTGGCAATGTTTGGAGTGACTGCGACAAGAATGAATAAGCGAAAGAGGAAAGAAAGAAAAAAAAATAGGTCAGTAGTTAAAAGGGAAGAATTTGTGAAGTAAAGAGCAAGGACTTTAAAAGGAAAGAGGATAAAGAGATGGATGGGTGGCGGATGGATGGATGGATGAAGGGTTGAAAGAGATGGATATCACAGTCTTCCTCCCACTGCCACCATCCTTTTGACAGGACAGTGCCCATGGAGGGCTCAGCAGGATCTCATTTCCAGAAGGACGCAATGAGCGATTCTTTGGGGCGCCGAGAAGCCAGCCTCCCCTCCCCCGCTGCAAAGCCATTCCCAGGACCACTCCTTGTTTGTTCTCTGTCGCCCCTTCCCCCTGCTCTTTCCCAGAGGGCAAAGGGCAGCGCTGCTGAGCAAGGCCTACTATCAGCCCCGTGTCTCCCAGCCCTGTTTATTCTGGGTCAGCAATTAACAGAGCCTCCTTCCCAGATCAATTAATAGTGGCGGCCTCCGAGGGCACGGCCGGGTTACTCGCTGATAAACAAGGGAGGCAGATAGAGGGCACCCCCTCATCCACGCACCACCCCTGCGATCTCTCCGGGAAGCCCGCCCAGGTCTCATCAGGGAGCACAGAAAGACTCGGGGGAAGATGAAACTAGGAAGTAATGCCGGAGCTGGGAGGAAAAGTGGGAGCGGAGTCTTCGATGGGTTTCCTTGGGCAGCGCCGGGAAAGATCATCAGCCGCATCAAAGCCACAGCCTTTCCCTATACCAGTTAAATGACCTATTTCAGCTCCCTGAGCTTCTGTCTATAGGATAGTATTACATCAAAGATCTCTGTGTGGTTCACACCTGTCATCACAGTATTCGGGAAATAGAAGCAGGAAGAGCACACGGACTGCATTGCATAGCAAGAATCTGCCTCTCTCTCTCTCTCTTTCTCTCTCTCTCCATATATAGCTATATTATATTATTATATTTATTATATTTAAATAATATGTTATTGTGTAATATATATATATACACATACATATCAAAACATAGCAGACGTCTTATCGACAATGCTTTGGGATTCTTGGGACCCCAGAGCATCTTTCTCGGTCTTTCATGCTTTAAGTTCTCCTGCTCTCCCATGAAGTACCTCAGGGAGCAGCCAGCATAGAGACCTTGCTCACTTGCTTGTCTCAAAGAGCATCAGAGAGGGTCCTGGTTTAATAGTCACATGTGGCTATTAAACTTAATTTAATCGAAATGAAATAAAAATGGATGCTCTTCAATCACCAAAAAGGAAGAGAGTGCTAGCGTGTGCTATGACGTGGCTGGACCTCGGAAACATAATGTTAAGAGAGAGAGGTCAGTCACACAAGGTCACACTCTGAATGTGAAGATGGACAGGGAAAGCCTTAGAAGCAGTACAGACTGTGTTGGCTTCCAGGTCACACAGAGAGTGAAGAGATGGGAAGCTTACGGTGAGCAGGGTTTCCTTAGGAGAGGGATGGACCATTTGGAAGCAAACAAAAGTGGTGGTCACATAGCACTGTGATTGTACCAGATAAAGGCCACTGAATCGCTCATTTTAAGGTTGTTGGCTTGTGTGCTTCAGATTTCACCTCACTAACGCACAATTACACTAAAACTTCAGCTCCTTAGGGGCCCCCGGCCACATTTGGCTAGTGATGACAGAATTGGAGAAGGCAGCACGGAACGTGTCCATCACTGCAGAGATGCTACAGCACTGCCTGGTGAACTTAACCTCCAAATAGATGATCAGAGTGATCAAACCTCCCTGCAGACGTGATCTCACCTGGGCCTCTTACCAGGATAATTTACACGTTCCCTCTGTGGATGGGGAACTGGGGAATTATATGACCCCGAGGTCACATGGGAAATAAGGGACCAAGGGCTTCCCTGGATCTTTGGGCACAGAGCTCACATATCCTTTCTGCCTCCTTCAGACAGATCTAAGCTCCTGGTGGCCACTGACTGTCCTGCCCACTTGGCCTCCTGATCTTCCATCAATCAGATCTTCAAGAAAGGGTGTGCAAGTGTGTGGTCTGGAAGTAGAAGGGTGCTCAGTTCCTGTTTGCGGGAACTGTGGGGAACAGAGCTTATTGCCAAATGATTTGGAATTGGAGCAAAAATTCCAGGAAGCCTGAGGCTGGGTAATGAGTTAAGCAGAAAGAATGCACCTACCCCTGACCCAGAGCGCCTCACCAAGGATCGGGGTCTGCAGGGAACAGACCTCTTTGCCTCCAGCAGACCCAGAGGTGTGGTTATAGCCCTCCTTGGTGGGCTGCTCCGGGATCGGTCCTGGCCCTTTCTGCTTGCCTGTCTTTGACACGCTGCACGCGTGGGGCAGAGGAGCAAAAAGAACCAGAGCTTTGCTCTGGTCCCCTCCATCACCTGCTGTCTGGGGGCCAGAGGAAAGCCAGCCTCTCTGAGCCTGTGTTGTCACCTGAAAAATAAGGACTGCTTCTGCGTGTTCCCAGTTGCTGCGAGGGTGGAAGGAAACAACATCTGGGGTCTCAAACCCTTCATTAAGATGGGTTATCCTCATGGGAATTCCAGTAGTTCTCCACAGCTGTCCTGCGGGGGGAGGGGCGGAGAATCTCTCTTGTAACAAGTCCCCTGGAGACTTTCTGGTTAGCACCAGGCCAGACTCACTGAACCCAGGCAGGAGCAAGGAGAGTCACCTCCGAGTGTGGTGGACTGGTGTCCATCCGGAGCCTCCCCCCTGTGACCTCTGACTTCCCAGCTGATGCAAGAGCAAGATGGTAATCCCTCCCCAGCGCATCTAGAGGCTTCTGCAAGATGATGGAGCACTTAGTGCGGGGGGAGGGGGGCTGACATACACTGTCCCCTGACACCGTCATCCATCACAGCACCGAGCTGGGGGGGTGGGAAGATAAGAAGGGTGTGAACCCAACTAACCCCAACCCCTCCCCCCACCACCATCCCC
Organism: Typhlomys cinereus; assembly: GCA_023101885.1. Taxonomy (NCBI): domain Eukaryota; kingdom Metazoa; phylum Chordata; class Mammalia; order Rodentia; family Platacanthomyidae; genus Typhlomys; species Typhlomys cinereus. The sequence goes on along the minus strand of JALPQD010000222.1, from coordinate 839,705 downwards.
AGCCCAGGGATAGAGTTTCGGGTAGGGGAGGGTTGTGGGGGGGGATTTCAGAAGGCAAAGGTTCTCATTTTGGTCTAACGGGGGCTTGTAAGCAGGGGGAACCAGGGGAAAAGGACCAGCTCACCTCGTACAGACCTTCCAAAGGTCTGTGTGTGGCTCGATAGCACAGCACTCTCCTAGCATGCGCAGGGCCCTAGATTTTGATCTCCAGCACCATGGTGGTGGAGACAGGAAGAAAAAAATCCCATCACAAACTAGTATTTCTCTCTGGTCCAAGATCCACGTGCGTTCAAATCATTTCGGAATATATCATGTATTGAATTGGAATCTCTGCAGGTGGCCGGTCCAGAAATCAACATGTGTAAGCTGATCATCTTCCATTCATAGTGATTGCTTTGCAATATACAGTTTGAGAACTCTTCTTCACCAACTATGGAGTGTGCCCACGTCAGGTGACCTGGAAGAAAGGGACCCAGGAGGCCAGTAACCATTCATAGCCACAGGACGTAAAGTCCCTCCCAATCTTATCTGCCTATCGCATCTCTTAAAATGACATAAAACTAGGAGGCAAACGTAAAGACTAATGGGTACACACAGACACGGCAATGCCAGCCGATGACCATTCAAGCAGAATCAACACCAACCAGTCAAGGACAGAAGTTTGACCAATCAAAGCACCCAGAACTTCCACGTAGTGCATGCCCTATGCAGAGGAACCCTGAATGTCTCCTGCAGCAGGGTCCATGGCTGAGTGGGGATCTGGGGTTCAGTACCAACCCTCATCACACTTGCCCACTTCATCTCTCTCTGCTGCTGCGCTCCCCCACACGACCTCCATCATGGGTGAGAAGTGCTACATTCCAGGTACTTTTCAGCAGGTATCGATCGTCTGCGGCAGGATGCCTCCGGTCGTGCAGCTGTGCGTGACACTGTCTACTGAATGCAGGTAGCCTCCATCCTGGAGACCAAGCCCACGCCTCGCCCAGGTGAAAGCCAGCTGCCTACCCACTTGAGAAGCACAGCTCAACTGCCACTTTGCGGGTGGAGCCCGGGAGACCAGGTCAAGTCACCAGCACAGAGGAGGAGGGGTGGAGCTTCACGAGGACGGTTACGGAACTCACCAAGCCGGGTATCAGAGACAAACCTCAACAGTGCCCAGGTTTCCCAGAAGTGGACAGACAGGAAGTGGAGACCCCTCTCCAGAGAGTCTCGTGAGTCAGGCCCAAGCAGCACCCTCTGGGGTCTGACATCTCAGCAACCCCCACGGAGCCACCATTCTGAATCAGGCAAGGGGGCCAGGACCACCTCGGAGGCCCTAAGGGCAATCATTCCACCATTCCCAGGGGAGGCCACAGCTCCCGCCTGCCCGAGGACAATTGCTCCATTGGCTGAGGTCAGTGAGAAGAGTTTCAGTCCCTGCGTCCTCCCCCTCCCTGTGGCCATGGCTGACTTCTCCCAGCAAGTACCCTTTCCTTAATGAGGCCATTGTCTGCCTAGGGTTCCCCAATAGCTGTCCCCCACCCCCAAACTCTCCGTGCCCTGGATTTCCCCTCCAGAATCATGACCCCAGGTCCCTTCCAGGGGTTCCTGTCTTCCTTTCCTTCACCCGGAGCACAAAGTCGCCCTAGGACCTCTGACCTGCTGTCCCCACTAAGCCATGACTCCTCCTTCTTTGCGTCTGGGGCTGTCAGCATGACTTCTGTTCGTGGGAAGGAGTGCAGCCCAAGAGTGAGTCTTTCAGAAATCTCCACTTCAACTTACAGGCACACGAGTCGATCCGTGTTGATCATGGAGAATGGCTGATGAGCCGCTGGGGCGCTGCCTCCTCAGCCTCTGGGTGGTCAGAATCAAGATTGACTTCCGGCTGCTACATAAATCTAGGGTTATCAGGTCAACAGACTGACACACACACACACACACACACACACACACACACACACCATACCTTCCCCACCCCCATCACTTCTCACATGCAACTGGGAACCTACAAACAACACAGGGAAGTGGCCAAGTTCATGTTCTGCTTTTTAGTTATGTGACTCAAAGCAACTTACCCTCTCTGAGCCTGTTCTCACATAAAAGGGGGAACATAACATCTCTCACAGTGCTATAGGGATAATGAAATGAGACCCTATACGACAAAGTACAGAGCATAGCACCAGGTACTCGGACATCCCTCATCGGTGTTTAAGAGGGAAGGAGAGCTCTTCCACAGGAGGAGCTGCCGCTTGTGCCGCCGCCAAGTCTCTAGTAATCCCTGAGAAGTCCCAGCACATTTTGCGAGTAATCAGCATTAACTTTGATGGGTGGTGGAAAGCAGAAATTGCCATCACCATTAATAAGGGTGTGGGACAAAGATATGCTCATGTGGCGTTAAGGAAAGCAGACACTGACCTCACCAAGAGGGCTGGGGAATTCACGGAGGACGAGGAGAGATGCGTGGTCAACGTTACAGAGAATCCACACTAGTACAGGATCTCAGACGGGTTCCGGAACAGACAGAGGGACGCAAAGGATGGGAAATGCAGCCAGGCTCGCAAATGGTTTGGACGACCCAGTCCGTGGAAACCTGGAGCTGCCAAAGATGATTAGAGTCCACGAAGGGCTGTACCTCTTCTCAGGTCTTTGAATCCAATTTCAGCCGCAGGGAGCGTATTGTGGGTGTATCCAAGAAGAAATGAGTTTGTAGGCTTTTTCAATCAGTAAATATAGTTTATATCTTTTAAAAAAGAAAGAAAGAGAAGGAAGCAGAGCTGAATTTAGGGTCTCCTCCCCCACTCCCCACTCCCTAGAAACAGGCAATTGACATACCACTCAACTTGTTTCACCCAGCCTCACCCGCTCTTTCCACAGTCACCCCGGGATCCCTCTGGTGCCTCACAGGAAATACAACAGACCCCCAAAAGATTCTGGGTCCCAGTCTGGGACTTCTGGTCACTTCAACCACTTCCTCCCACCCAGCCACAGTGTTTACTGAGCACGTCGTGTGTCGGGAAGGACTCCAAACAAGACACATCCACATAAATACAAAGTCTTGGTGAAACTCTTGGTTCGGATGGAAACCTGATAGTGAACAAACAAATGCAACCACCCTGTGACCAGCTTGACAAAGGGTTGATGCTGCAAAGGGGGTTTTCGGGGTTCCAGAAAGAGCTTCACCAGGAGACTTTGTCAAGCTGGATCCTGGGTAGAAACTTTATCCCAGGAGTAATGAGCCCCTCGAGGGTTCTGAGCTGAGCTGAGTATTTCCACGGCCCTGAGCCCTGTGGGACTGAGCAGAAGTGGGGAAGGCATGAAGGAGAACAGAGGGAGGAAAGAGCTTGACCAGGCACCGGCACACACCTGCGGTCCCCACGCCCGAGAGGACAAGGCAAGAGGACTACCAGTTCCAGACCAGCTGGGCTGCACGGGAGACCCTGTCTTAACAAACAAACAAACAAACAAACAAACAAATAGAGGGAGGGAGGGAAGGAGAAAAGGAAGGAAGGAAGGAAGAAGGAAGGGAGGAAAGGAGGGAGGGAAGGGGAGAGAGAGAGAGAAAGAAAGAGAGACAGAGAAAGAAAGAAAGAAAGAAAGAAAGAAAGAAAGAAAGAAAGAAAGAAAGAAAGAAAGAAAGAAAGAAAGAAAGAAAGAAAGAAAGAAAGAAAGAAGAGTTAACCTCAGCTCCAATGTTCTCAGTAATCCTATAAGGAATGAATAGCCCTTTATGGCTTTGCAGATGTTACACACAGAGGAAAAGCAACTCCCAAGACCAGGTGGCATGGCTGCAGGCGCCCGAGTACATGCTCTTCGCGAGACATTTGACTGGCAAGTTGCCTGCTAGCCACATCCTAGGGGCTCGCCCATGGGCTAGGAGCTCAGGAGAGGAGGAGAGCATATTTACCCTTTTCCTTAGCCACACCCCAGCCCACCACAGCCCCACCCACTGCAGCCCCACCTGCCAAATGCCAGCATGGCCCCCTTTAGCCAGCCTGTCCCTTCAGATGGGCACGGAAAGCCTGGCTCTGCTTTATTTCCCTGAATCTTGTGAACTCTAGAACCATGAAGAGGATTCAGTGGTCAGGCTTCCAGAAGGAAGGACCCAGATGGACCTCCCTGGACACTTGACTTGGTGACCAACAAGTCCACCTCAGGCCCTCCCCCTTAGCCAGTCCTCACTGCTGTCAGGGTGCCCTGCAATCCCGAGTGGGCCCACCACACTGCTCGCCATCCACAGCTGGAGGCCATGCACAGCTGGAGGCTCCAGGAGGTGCTGGCTTTGCAAGGGACAGAGGTGAAAGGAGGGGGGCGTGCGGGAGACGAGCGCTGGAGTCAGTGATCAGAAAACAAAGCTGATATAGAAACAGTGGGGAGGGGGTGAGACAACGCGGCAGGTCCTGCCAGCACTGAGAGTTCTCTTGGTTCCGCTGACCTGCTCTTCACTGAGCTTCCACAGCAACTGTGCAAAGACAGTGTCCCAGCGGGGAAGTGCTGAGGCTGAAGAGGCCGGTGACTCCGGGGGGCTCTGAAGCACCCACCAGACTTGCCTTTTTTCTGGGAGAGCAAGTTTGAGCTAGATGACCTCCCATAGTCAGAGGATGGAAGTGTGACAGGGACAACGCCAGTTTCCGTCCCTCTCCCCAAAGACAACATCAGCTTGCTTCCAGCAAAATTCTGAAGGCTTCTTGCCATATCGCATCCGACCCTGAAGTTCCCCCTGCAGGACGTGGAGGCAAAGTGTTCATTCCCATGTCCCAGAAGAGCCAAATGGGACTCAAGGCATGGGTGAACCTTGCTAACAAATTAAAAATATCTAACTGAAATTTTTTTTTAATTTTTAAAAATATTTAACTTATTTAGTGTGTGTGTGTGTGTGTGTGTGTGTGTGTGTGTGTGTGTGTGTGTGTAGAACCAAGGGTGACTTCCGGAATCATCCTGGATTGCCTCTCCCTCCTTTTTGCTTCCCTCTGGGATTTCCCAAGCTCCTCCCACCAAGGCCAGAAGTGTAGGGATCTGAACTTAGGACCTTCTGCTTTCAAGGCAGAGTCTTAACCCCAAAACCAAGTTTCCATCCCATGCACTGAGATCTTTTGAACCCAAGTTGGGGTACTCCAACTGCCCAAGACTGTCTCCCCTAGAGCTTTGTGAGGAGGTACGAACAGGGCAGCCTTGGCTTTTGGCTTTGGTAGGGCAGTGACCACACACAAAACACCATGTTCACTATCCTCCAAACAGTAAAGGAACAAAGAAGGATATTCCTTACAGGTAGAAGTACAACCCAACCAGAAAATACAGCCATCGTGAAGTTTCACGCTCCTAACAATACAGCTTCAAAGTATATAAAGCAAAATCTATTCAACTACAAAAAAGAGAGAGAAAAAAAACACAAGGTAGCTTTTAGACAAGTCTCTTAGAAATGGCCAGATTAAACAGACCAGCAGCAGGCCTTAAACATTTGAGGCTCAGACCTCTAACGTAAGTTTTAAAACCAAACCAGGCATAGAATGCATGTCTGTAATCCCAGTTCTTGGGAGGGAGAAGCAGGAGGCTCAGAAGTATGAGATGATCTTTGACTGCACAGAGAATTTAAGGTCAGCCCCAGGATACCTGAGATGCTGACTCAGTAAATAAATAGAGTCTCACAGAGTGATTTTTGTGCCTGTTATTTGTCATGCTTCAAATTTAAAATGAGAAAAAAGTTAAATGCATCAACTTAGTTAATAAATCATTGTATTGCTAACATAAGTTATATGAAAAATAATTAAAGGGAGGATACCATGAGAAAAGTGTCATTGGTTTACATCTTGCACATCTCTTTCATGTCTAGCCTAATGGAGGACAGCTGGGCTCTCCTATCTGCTTCTGCCTTCAATCTGTTGCCACATGTGCTTCGGTTGAACTATATAATGAAGATTTGGCCTCCTGCAGAATTGTAGCTGGAAAGGGAGGAGGATTTTAACAGCCTCTTTTTGTTTCCTATTACCTCCTACATGACACTTGGGTTTGATGCTCGTTGAAATGTACAATCTGAAGTCTAGCATTAAACTTCTTTTACTTCATTATCTTTAAGTTCATTTGGCCTATTTTGTACTTTAATGTGAGTGCATGTGTGTGTGAGATCATACATGTGTGACATACGGAGGTCAGAGGTCAGGTACCTTCTCATTTCTCCCCACCTTATAACTGAAGCAGGTTCTCTCGTTGAACTTGAAGCTCACCAATTTAGCTGTTATCTGGCCAGTGTTACTGGGGATCCCCTGTCTCTGTTTCCAACTGCTAAGATTACAGACAGCCAACCCTGACCACCCGGCTTTTACGAAGGTGCCAGGGATCCAAACTTCTCATCTTTGTGCCTAAGCATCAAACGCTCTGTCCACTGCATCTCCCCGGCCCCTATCTTGTGCTTTAAATATGTGTACGAATTTGACCTTGTAGGTACCCTACAAAGATCTGGGAATCCCTGACCATATTTTGAGAGCCATTGAAATAAACAATAAAAATGTAGGAAATGTAGCCTTGATAACATAATTAAGTTTAATCAAAGAAGCGTCAGATCCGAGAGGTATCTCAGTTGGTATCTGTATAGAATTTTTTGTCTGGAACAGCCAGCTGTGCTAATATGTGCTGCATAGACTGCAGACGCTCCAGAATGGACCAAGGCCAAATGCACCAGGTGTTCTGCCAACTGCCTGAGCTGTGGGTCGGCCGCATGCAGACGGGGCGCCACATCAGAGGGCAGCATCGCCTGCTGGCCTGCACGGCCTGGGGAAGAGCTGACCACAGACTTCCCTGAGCAGCCCGGGCACAACATCTGGTTCCGTCCCTATGAAGGACATCAGTCCATGTCAGAGAGCCTCGGGCTCCCCACGTCGGTGTTGGCAGGCACGGATGGCCCATCTTCTTTTCCCAGAAGGCATCCGGCCCAGCCCTTCTGCCTCTTGGAACCCTGTGGCTGCGGAGTCCAGACTTGCTCAGCTCTCAGGCCACATGCTGGCTTTATATAACCGGCAGAGGAACAATACCGGGCTCTGTCCAGGTCAGCTCTCACCATGCCAAGAGTGTGGTAGCCAACCAGCTGCCCCAGGAGCCAGCACCTTGCACAACTACCTGGGAAGCTCAAGGCTTCTACCAGAGTCTAGGGCCGCACCTCCCCTGCGGGGCAGAAAAAGGTCAGGGCCCAGAAGAGAGAGCCATGGCCTTCTGCTAGGAGTGCAGACCAGATCCCCAGGGTCTCAAGGGATGTTCAGAGCACACATCACGCCTCTGTAGGGATCTGCCATTCCCGGAGGCTCTTCTCATGCCGGCACTGCATGCACAGTCCTTTCCATGCGTCCGCTTTGTCCATCACAATAACATCACAGGAAGTCTCACTTTACAAGGAGACAAAGGGCCAGAACAATTCTTACTTATCAAGGCCACTTGGATAGGTCAAGGTGGGAATTTGAACCTGACTCCTTCTGTTCGAAGAGTCAAGGTTCTTGCATGTTACTACCCTACACTGTCTATACCTGAAGACACCATCTCCTCACCCTCTGAATGGTCATCTGCAGAACCTCTCAATGCGGCAGATGGAGAGAGGGAGAAAGAGGAAGGCAAGGTTGCTCTACCTGGATCCAATTATGTCATCCTGGACATCGAAAGTATCTTGTCTCAACAGTGGATCCTTTCCTCTCCCACGGTGACTTGTTCTCACAACCACATCAGCAGAGTCAGGACCACCTCATCTGCATCCGCACCCCACCTTCCATACATGTTTAGGTAAGTAATAAGCACTCACTATCTCCTTCCACTGTGATTTCAAAGACAGGAACCTAAGGGCAAGGAGTAAGTGGAGGGGTACTCCTGACTCCCAGGAGAGCCGGCCCCCAGCTCCCAATGCCCTCCTAGGAGACTGCTCCCAAGGGGACCCTCTCCAGCAAAGACTGTGGGAGTGATCAGAGGTCAAGCATGGCTTGCAAGAAAGACTCCCTTCTTCCACAAGTCTCTGTTCCGAAGGAAAGCCAGGGAAGGCAGGAGCCCCACGGTCCCTGGAAGTCACCTCTGGGGTCTGCCTGGATGACAGCGACACTTTCCTTCTCACAGTGTTTCCTACCCAGGTAGGAATCTATCTTCACAAAGAGTAGGTCAGTCTTGTTCTTTGGAGCTGGACATCTGGATTCAAATCCTGCCTCCTTTGTTTATGAGTATGTAGCCCAGGGTGGATTACTTCACCTCTGAAGCACCAGAACCCAGTTCTCTTGGCTGTTTCTGGCCTCTGACTCTAGAACCAGAATTTAGATTTAGAATCTAAATTAATAAATCTAGAATTGGATTTAGATGCCAGCTCTAATTGTACCTTACCCTCTCTCAGCCTCTTTATGCATAAAGTGGGGCTACAATAATGGTATCTATCCCACTTCTGTGAGGATTAGAACAATCTAGAACAGCCTAGAACAGTCTTGCAGTGCCTTTAATACCCAGTGGAATTAGATGTTGAACTGTATGGCATACTGTCACTAGCACTTGGTAGAAACTCACTAAACAGAAGCCGCAAGTACACACACACACACACACACACACACACACACACACACACACACACCTCCTTCTTGGTTGCAATATCTGGGTCTTATCCATCTCCCATCCCCAGCAGCCAGCATGGTGCCTGGCACCAGGCAGGAGCTGGACAGATGCTTGTAGACCACAGCAAGAAGCCCTGCCAGACTGGACCAGAAACAGTGACAGCCAGGAGCCTTGGGCGCGGGAAAAGAGCAGCCGAGGTGTCTGGGAAGAGAAACCAGAGCGCAGTGGAGAGGCCGAGGCGGAGATAAGCAGGTGAAGTGAGTGAGACAAGGAACAGGAGAGTCTATCTACGGCTGCTACTACGCAGCAAAGATGTGAAAGCGGCAGGGGTGAGGGTAGCGACCGAACCCCTGGGAGAGGTGCAAGGCCAGGCCAGGGATGCGGTCCGAAAGGGGAGCTCTGGGGGCGCGGGAGCCCGGAGCGAGGCTGAGGGCTCCACCCTGCCGGGCTGCCTCGGGGCGGGGGCCTGGCAGCTGCAGATTGGCTGGGGCGCGGCAGGCCGGGACTGGGGCCCCGGAGGTGGGAGGCGCCAGGCTCAGTCCAGGCGCCCGCCGAGGAGCGAAGACCGCCACCCACTCGGGCGACCCTAGCAGAGACCATCGCCGCGGCGGCGCCCGACGCGCGGAGCACCGAGCGCTGGACCATCGCAGCCATGCGGGCGGCGGGGGGCGCGCGGACCGCCGCGCTGGCGCTGCTGCTGGGGGCGCTGCACGGGGCGCCGGCTCGCGGTCAGGAGTACGACTACTACGGCTGGCAGGCGGAGCCGCTGCACGGCCGCTCCTACTCCAAGCCGCCGCAGTGCCTCGACATCCCCGCCGACCTGCCGCTCTGCCACACCGTGGGCTACAAGCGCATGCGACTGCCCAACCTGCTGGAACACGAGAGCCTGGCCGAGGTGAAGCAGCAGGCCAGCAGCTGGCTGCCGCTGCTGGCCAAGCGCTGCCACTCGGACACGCAGGTCTTTCTCTGCTCGCTCTTCGCGCCCGTCTGCCTGGACCGGCCCATCTACCCGTGCCGCTCGCTGTGCGAGGCCGTGCGCGCCGGCTGCGCGCCGCTCATGGAGGCCTACGGCTTCCCTTGGCCCGAGATGCTGCACTGCCACAAGTTCCCCCTGGACAACGACCTTTGCATCGCTGTGCAGTTCGGCCACCTGCCCGCCACCGCGCCCCCAGGTAGCGCCAGCGCCGACCCGCGTGCTCCGACAATCCCGTGCTCGCGCTCGCAGGGATTGGGTGGAAACCTCTCCCCACCAACACCTTTAGCGCGTTCTGAAAGGTGCCAACCCCCTACATACACAGGCACACACACACACACACACACACACACACACACGCACGCACACCCCTTGCTCACCCGGTATTTGTCTCCTGCCGCCTTCCTGATTTTATGGGACTTAAGATTCTGGGTACTCCTACTGGCTGTCCCCCATTACAACCTCTGTCCCACGCCCCTCGCAGGGACCACCTTGTCAAGCCGCTGAATCTCTGGGCGCCATAGGTCATCCCATAAAGGTCTTAATTGCCTCCCTCAACCCAGTAATGCCCAAAGATGCTAAACAAAGCCTTTCACATGAACTCCAGGCACCCCAACAAGCATCGCCCCTCCCTCCTGTTGAAACTTTGGGAAGACGGTCAGGAAAGAACTCAGAGAGGGGTGGACTGTGCTCTTCTCATTTCTGTTTGAAATCCTAAGTCTTTGGGGCCACGTCTCGGTACATGAGGCTCTGTCCCCAAAGAAGAATTCTTGAGTGATTTGCTTAACTTTTCCAAACTTCCCGCAGTAAAACTCACAGTTTAGCAAAAGCTGTGAGATCCCAGATCCTGCTTCCCTCCTGCATCTTTACCCCCTCATTTCTGCTTATCTCCACCTCCCTTTCTGGGTGCTGGTCCTGTAAACTGTCCCAAGGTGGGGTCTGCACCTCCTCTCCTTGCTGCAGTGTGCCTAACTTTTTCCAGTGTCTCCCTGGCACCCCAGCCAGGATTCTTTATAGCACCTACCGGCAATGGTGCCTGAGTAGTTAAGATGGGATGCCCAAAAGGGCAGCACGACCCCCTCCTTTCCTGAATTCCCCACTCCAAAAAGCAGTTGAACCGCGCCCTGTACCATCCACACCCCCTCTACAGGTCAGCTTTCACCTACCTAGTGCTGGGAGCCCTCACTCTCTGCTTCTCCCTTCTCCCTCTTCTTTAGGTCCTGGGGGGTGAGGAGAAAAGGGGTCCCTCTCCTAGAGGTTGGAAATAACAAGCAAGCAAGGGAGGAAGTCAGCTAAGCAAGGAAATGACAGTCTCCCGAAGAAGTCTCCAAAGGCTTCTACCGTGTCTTCAGTGCCCAGACACGAACAGCTTGAGAAGTTCAGAAACTCCAGACTCGAACCCCCACCTAATCAGACATCAAGTAAAGATTAGGCACCAGGTGGCAGCCTCAGAACCATAAATGTGGAGGGTTGTATGTGGCCAACGGACAAATTTAAAATATTTCACATACCAGTGAAGAGTTTGGACTTCCCTTAAGAAATCAGAAGTTCACTTCCTCTGTTGTTTACCCACCTGCCTGGCCCCTGAAAATACCCCAATCCTGGCAGCTGACCTTGAAACTGGGAGCCACGAGTCTGGAGTCTGAGGTTTTACAGACTTAGTCAACCTCCCCAGACCTCGGCTTGCTTTATCCTCAAATAGAAATAATACATAAACGTAGAAATAGCACATGCTTCACAAGCCGAAGACTGGGTGAGCTAATATTTAGAAGACGGTGCCTGATACAATTGCAGCGGCCGGGTCGGGGGACATAACTGTGTCCACCTCTGCAGTATTGTCCTGCATAGCATCATCACTTGTGATGGTCACGGTGAGTAGGTAGCATCCTCATTACCATCATCCTATTTCCTGGTGAGAAACTAGAGGGATGTTTTGGTGTTGGGTGGGGCCGGGCATTGGAGGAGCCTGTATCATAAGCAGTTGCTGAACTCCACTCACTAACCACCCACGCACCCTTCCCTCTTCTCTCTTCAGTGACCAAGATCTGCGCCCAGTGTGAGATAGAGGACAGTGCCGATGGCCTCATGGAGCAGATGTGCTCCAGCGACTTCGGTGAGTGTGGGTCTCCCCCCAGTACTGACACTGTGCCCCGCAGCCTGCACACACACACACACACACACACACACACACACACACACACACCACATCATATCACAACACAGCAAACTCCAACAGCTTTGGCATCCTCCACCCTTGGGGAAGCCAATGATAACCACAAACCCTCTTCCGAAAAAAATGCACGACTTTCTGCACTTGATCTCAGAGGCTTAGAAACCCATCGCAGCCAGGTCTGTGGGCTGAGAGAGCAGCCCTGCCCAGCCAGCAATCCCTTGGCACCGCTCATATAGGTATCTTCTTGGCTAGGCTGTCTCTTTGGGGAATGCAGGCTTAGCCTAGAGATAGACGGGACCACACAGGACATGGGGAAGGGGGGGTCTAGGATGGAAGTGAATACCTCTATTGAATACCCAGTGCTTCTGTAGCCAGAGGGTTCCAGTCATCTGTCCCCACAGCTTCATCCTGAAACCTTCCCATCTTGGGACAGCTGATTCAAGTCTAGTTAAGACCAGCTTGCATGTGATCTTTGCATAGCTGGCCCTAGTCTCATCTAGTGTATAAAAATGGAGGGAAAGGCAATCATTAACTCCTTCCTTTAAAGGAATCTTTATGCTAATGGACTCTTTGGAAAGAAAGTTCTGCTGAGAGAGAGAAGGGGGAGAAATAGAGAGAGAAAAAAGGAGAGGGAAGGGGAAGAGAGAGGAGGTAGGAGAGGGGAGGGCGGGAGAGGGGAGAGCAGAGGGGAGATTTTAGGACTATTATCTTCCCTGAATAGTCAAAGTCGTTCTCTAGCTTTGCTTAGAAATGAGGCAAACTGGACAAAGGGTGTGGCTAGCCTGAGGCCCCTATGCCCAGCCCAGGACTCCCTGTCCTCAGCCACATTTGATTACCACAGCTAACTATGAGTAACCTGGACCATAATTCACTCAAGCCATAGGCTCAGCCTTGGCCTGTCCACCCAACTCCTCATTCACACTCCTACACATAACACACTGCCATATAGACATATCACATACATGTTTCACACCCACAATTCCCAGTCAACATCCATGCAACTACATTATATATGTTCACACCAGAACTATTCCATGAGCATCTTTTCCCAACTTTATGCCTAGCTGTGGTGGATATCAACTCCTCCCCCCTAAAGTTGGCTGTTAAACACTGCAGTCCAGGGCTGCAGAAATGGCCCCACCCAAGCTTGGAGCCCACCACACACACCACACCCATCCAGAGCTCTCCACTCTGTTTGGTGTGACAGAAAGGCTATGTGGCTCTAGAGCTGGTCCGCCTTGATTAAATTCAGTCTCTACCATTCAGACAGAACACGCTTCCCCGCATCCCATTTCACCCTACTGTAAACTTGAAAGTCCAGCCCACAGGAGCTTCGTTGACATTACACCATCTCCCCCTCTGAACCCCCTCTCACAGCTTCACTCCACTCGGGGCTCCCTGAGAATGTCCCAGCACCAGCCGAGGGTCCCCACTGACCTGAATGGACCTGACCCTTCTCGGGCCACCCCTGCTCTCCTTCCCACAGTGGTCAAGATGCGTATCAAGGAGATTAAGATCGAAAATGGGGAGCGGAAGTTGATTGGTGCTCAGAAGAAGAAGAAGCTGCTGAAGCCAGGCCCCCTGAAGCGCAAGGACACCAAGAGGCTGGTCCTGCACATGAAGAACGGGGCAGGCTGCCCCTGCCCGCAGCTGGACAGTCTGGGGGGCAGCTTCCTGGTCATGGGGCGCAAGGTGGACGGACAGCTGCTGCTCATGGCTATCTACCGCTGGGACAAGAAGAACAAGGAGATGAAGTTTGCGGTCAAGTTCATGTTCTCTTATCCCTGCTCCCTCTACTACCCCTTCTTCTACGGGGCATCTGAACCCCACTGAAGGTCCTCTTCTCTACCCCACCCACGGAGCTGTGCCTCACCTTCTGTCCCTGTCCGCCTGGTTTTACCCCCAACTCCCAGGATGACCCAGTCCCTGGACGAGGACGGCTTTCTTTCCAAAGAGGCCGTGGACGTAAAGACTCCCCGTGCAGTTGCCGCTGGCGCAGACCCCGATGGATGAGCTGGGGCTGAGGCTTCTGCTCCCGGGAGGACTTTCCTGGGAGAAGCCGCAACATACGAAAAAGAAGGCGCAATAGGGCTAGAGTAGGAGGAGGAGGGTGCAGGGCGTTGGGCAGCCCAGGGCGCGGGTTCCACCGCGACGGCTGGGCTTCATCTTTGAGAAGGGCTTCAGTGCTTAGGGGAGAGCTGTCCTCCCCCGCTTCCTCTTTCCAAGTCGTCACAGCCCGTCCGGAGAACGGGAGTTAGAGCCCTGCGCCCTCCAGCCCAACTCCTGCCCCGCTCTGTAACCTCGCCAGGCCACAGTGGCAGGACCGACCCTCACACAAGCTCGCTCTGCGGCTCGGCCTCCTGCTCCCTTTTCTTCGAAGGGTAAATTATTGCTACCGGTGGGACATGATCGAATCTAAACAGTGGGTTTGGTTCTTAATTTTTTTTCAAGTTTTTAAATAAAAGGAAACGACAGTTTGCTTAAAACAAGTCATTTATTCACCTGCTCGCTCGGAAGAAGACGTAGCAAGAAGCTCATATCCCTGACACAAGTCTTATCCATCCATCCCACTGATCCTACTGAGTCCCTCTGGAGGCCTAAGAAAAGTAATGTTCCCTCGGGAACTCAGGGCAAGGGTCACTCTTCTGTCTCATCACTGAGGGATGGAGGCCCTCTGAGCAAGGGACCACAGTCTTTTGTCCCAGAAGAAGAACAGAAGTGCCAAGTTCCCCCCGGCCTATTCCCACAGTCAGAAGATTCCCAATCATGCAATGCGCCCCCCTCGGGCAAAGCCTGGGGGAGTCCAAGAAAGCCAGGATACAGAAACTATGCCACTCCATCGCGGGCACTGGTCTGGACCTGTGGGTGACAGGTGCCATGGACTGGCATACTTTCAGCCTGTCCCTGGCCAGCAGCAGCAATGTCACCTGAGAACTGGGTAGGAATAAAGAATCTCAGGGTGCCAGGAACACTCAGAGAACTGGTGAATGCAGATGCTTTAGCCTCCCTCACCCCAGATTGCTGTAGCAGAACATGTTTTATTTGGGGTGTGGAGGTGGTACTGAAGATCAAACATAAGAAACTGCATTTTGACACACAAACCTAAACCACAGAGCTTTTAGCACAATACTGGACCGGGCAATGAAAGCAAAATCTCTAGGAGGCAGCCAATCGGTGTTTTGTGACCCAGTGGTAGACAAGGCAACATGAGGGAGAGAAAGGGGGGATGGAGTTCTCAGTCAGTCCCCCCTTAAGGTGCAGGGTGGCAGGGGAGGGGAGGATGGCGAGGGCTACCACCACCCAAGTGGCCAGCATTTTGGAAGCTCACCACAGGGGTCTGTCAGCAGATGAGAAGGGACAAGGCAGATTCCCCGCGCAGGGGGCAGGCAGTCCTGGGGGCTTTCCTGGCCAGCAGGGGTACAGTCAGACCTACCGCTCCTCTAAGATACAGCAGCCAACCGAGGTGAGAAAAGCCCAGCCTTCCACAGCATTGGGGGGGAGGGGGTCCACCTTGAGGAAAGGTCACTTGGGCCAAACAGACCAGAAGAGGGCTGGGCGTGGCCAGAAAGGCCCTCGGCAGACTGAAGTGGGCCAGTGCAGCTGCCTCCCGAGACCTCACACACAGGTGGCCCGACCACCCTCCCATAGATTACCCCTGGGCAGTCAGGTGGTCTCCCTGGCAGCGGAGAGTAGCCGAGATCCACTGTTTCTCCTTGCTCCAAGAAGCCACTGCCACCTACGCTGCCCAAACCCTGCCCAGCTCCCTGAATCTGCCCTTTGTCTCCTCGCCTACCACTCCGACCAAATATTTACAGGCACTTCTCTGGTCCCCCAGACACAGGGCTTATTTTTCCGCTGAGCACATGGGACTCGGGCCACCTCTGAATGAAGTACAATGCTGACCTCTGTCAGGTGTGCGGAGGGGGGGCTCCCTCAGCTCGTACCACAAAGCCCACGCAGACCCTCCTGACCACGTTGGGCTGGGGCCCTTGTTCTGCACCTGCTTTGCCCCCACGGAGGTCTGGAATCTCTTCTGAAACCAAAAGGAGGTTCTCCCACACGGCAGGGAGGTTCTGCAGAGCCCAAGCCCACCTTTGCTTTGCTCAGTCGAGTTGGGTGGGCTCCTCTCCCTCCGGGACAGCAGGAGCTGGCACGTGGCTCGGGACCTGCGAAGGAGAGACTCTAGTGACATGAAACAGAACTGAAGCCCTAAGACCCACGAGAACTCTCTCTGCAAAAGTCCGGAAATAGCAAGGGATGGGTATGAGTCTCACTCCTTCAGGCTTTCTGAAGAGGGATGGGGGTCGTTCTTATGGCTACAAGATGACGCCTCTTGCTCCCAATTTCTCCACCTCATTCCAGCAGCAAGGCTGGGAAAGACTAGGGGCAAAAACTGCATAGCAGCGCCTCCAGCCCTTCTGAGCAGGAAAGCAGTAATCCCCAACGGGACACGCCTGGTAGATTTCCACCTCCAGCTCACCGCCAGACCCGAGTCACACAGCTACCTCCCTAGTCGTAAAGAGAGCAGAAGTCAAGATTTTCCTCTGGGTACAAAACACAAAACAGGAGGGGCTTGGGAGCAGGGGACTGCACAATTGGGGTAGAGGTGAGAAGCAGAATATAGGCCAGTTTTGGTTTCAACTCTTGTGACTGTAATGGCTGTGTGACACTAAGAACGCTGCCTGCTCCGGGAGGCCTATGTCAAGTGCATGGCGGTCCCTGGGCACAACACACAGCTCTCAGAAGATGGTCACCAACTCCAGGTTGTTTGTATTCTTATTACTCCAAACTCCTGAGCCAGCGACGACAGCACCAAAGGTGAGATTCTTAATTGTTTCCTTAATCAGTGAAGACACATGACTGGCAGGAAGGGAGAGGGAAAGTAGAAGCATCCCATCTAAAAGCCAGAATAATAGAACTTACCCCTGGAGAGCGGGGTGCACTTCAGAACTACAGTCCCGGGGGGTACAGAAGCCAATATCAGGGGGAATACATCTGACACCAGCAGTAAACATCAAGGCCGTGGTGAGTTTCAGGCAGTGCTAAAATACTTTCGTATTCCAATGGAAGCCTTCCAACAGTCTTTTTTTTTTTTTTTTTTTTTTTGCACTTCAAAAGGTGGTATTTATTCTATTGTTATATACATCTGCAAGTTTTACATAGTGCTCTCATATTGCCCATATTAATTTATCACTTTTTCCATCTCATATTATGTCTTTGCTTTTCATTTTTTTTTTTTTATTTCAGCTCATACAAACTTATTAGGTACACCAGTTCCCTCCCTCCCTCCTCCTCCCCCCGTACTCCCTGCTCCCCCTCCCCACCCCTCTCCCTCCCCATCCCCCAGTGCCTCCCACCCCAATTCCCAGAGAGTCCTTTCTTGTGCATGACTGATTTTCCTCTGGGCCCTCCTCTCCGATGACGTACAAGGACCCAGTGGCCTTTGCCGAACCCTTGGTGCCTTTAGCAGATGCTAGACTTTGTGAGGTCAACAGTGTGTTGGACAATGCGCAGGGCATGCAAAGTCCAATTATGATTGCTTCAGCCCTAACTA
The DNA here is from genome assembly GCA_023101885.1 of Typhlomys cinereus. Lineage (NCBI taxonomy): Eukaryota > Metazoa > Chordata > Mammalia > Rodentia > Platacanthomyidae > Typhlomys > Typhlomys cinereus. The sequence continues at coordinate 822,464 of JALPQD010000222.1, read as the reverse complement.
GTATAGAGTATCTTACATATCATTGCTCCTCCCATCCTTATGCTCTTACACTCTTACCGCCCCCTCTTCCGCAAATTTCCCTGAGCTTCAAGATGGGGAGAGACTAAGCTGGCCTAGTTCTAGGTGGTTGATATAGAGTCTCTGAAGTTCTGGATTGTGGTTTGTTGATTTTCTTTTGCAGTTTTGCTGCTCCTGCAATGCCCTTCACTCCATCCTGGTGGGCATTGTATGTTACCCCCTGGCCAGAGACAAAAAGTTGTTAGAGTCTTGTGATAAAAGCACATTCAAAGGTAGATGTAATAAAAGTGGGAAACCACAGTGAGGGAGGGGTCTATCACCCATTTGCAAAATGGTTACTTTTTATCTGCCAGACTATATGCCCTCCTCTTCTGGTGAGATCACTCCCCCTCAGTAGTAAATGATCAGGAACAAAAGTCTGTGAACTTAATCAGATGTCTCATTACTTATTTGGGTCCTTGGTGGAGGCCTATTTTCCCTGCTGTAACATGGTCCCTTCTCTCCTTCTTTCTGGTGTGGCCCTCCTTCCCCATTCCTCCTGTTCATAATCCTTGGAATTCCTGTCTCTAGGTGGGCTGGGTGGGTTTGGTACTAGGAGCCACCTATTAGGGAGTACATACGGCGCTTAATTTTCTGGGTCTGAGATACTTCACTTAATACAATTGTTTCTAATGACATCCATTTCCCGGCAAATTCCAGTAATTCATCATTTTTGATGGCTGAGTAGTACTCCATTGTATAGATGTACCACAGTTTCCTTATCCACTCGTCAACTGTTGGACATTTGGGCTGATTCCATGTCTTTGCTATTGTAAACAGTGCTGCTATGAACATGGTCGTGCTTGTGCTATTGAGGCGAACCTCTGCTGTATGGGGGGTTATTCCCAAAAGTGGAATAGCAGGGTCATATGGCATTTCAATCTTTAATTTCTTTAAGAATCTCCAGACGGCTCGCCAGAGTGGCTGTATGAGCCTGCATTCCCACCAGCAATGTAGGAGAGTTTCCCCTCTCTCCACATCCTCTCCAGCATTTGTCGTTGTTAGTATTGTGGATTTTTGCCATCCTGACCGGGGTGAGATGATATCTCAGGGAAGTTTTGATTTGCATTTCCCTGATGGCTAAAGAAGTGGAGCATTTTTTCAGATATTTGTTAGACATTTTAATTTCATCCCTGGTAAAGTTTCTTTTAAGTTCCAGGGCCCATTTTTTAATTGGGCCATTGGTTTCCTTGGTGTTTAGTTTTCTAAGTTCTTTGTGCACTCTGGACAATAGAGCTCTATCAGATATGTGGTTAGTGAAGATTTTCTCCCATTCTGTGGGTTGCCTTTGAGCTCGTGTTACAATCTCTTTATCTGAACAGAAGCTCTTTAATTTCACAAGATCCCAACTGTCCAACAGTCTTTTGAGAAAATACATTTTGATAATAGAGTCTTCAGCTCAGAGAGTTAAGTATGTTATCAGAGATCACACAGCGTAACAGGTGGTACTAGATTTGACTTCAAGCTCTTAACCATTATTCCAAGGTTTCTTAAGCTTTTGCCATTTACAACCCCCTTTCACCCAAGAAATTTTTACTCAGCCCTGGGCGTGTAGATACATAAGATAGGTTATACGCATCAAACATTTACTAATAATAAATCATAAATTTAATTTAGAGAAGCTCTTTGACATATACATGCTGCTTATTAAAGACAAAAGCAAATTCGTATACTGACATGGATTGAGTTTGTATATTTTTACATAAAGAGTTAAACTATGACCAGATATTTGATAACTGCAGGATGTAGAGCATCTTCAGCATTTCTCAGAGATGCTTTCATTTTATAATCATCAGTGACAAAAAAGCCACTTCGTGTATTGCATACACATGAATATATTATGTATATGTAAGTATATATGTATGCGTATATGTGCATTATGTGATTGATATATATATGTGCACATGTAATACAAAATGGCAGAGGAATATTCAGGGATTTTTCAGAAATTATTGGAAATTCTCTTATATCCCTAATACAAGCCAAAATTAATAATGCTTTTTGCATGGCCATATGTAAGTGTGTGATTTGCATGTATGTCTATACATATGTGTGTAAAGGCATATGTACAAAAGTGCACTGGAGTGTGTATGCTTGTAGAGGCCCAAGAACAATATCAGGAATCATCCTAGATTGTTCTATCTTCTTATTGTTTTGCTTTGAGGTTTCCTAGGCTCTACTTTTTAGGGCTGGAAGTACAGGCTGCCACCTTATCTGCCTAGCATTTTTACATGAGATCCGGGGATTTAAACTCAGGTTCTTTCACTTGTGAGGCAAAGACTTTAACCACTGAGCTATCTCCCCAAACCCATTGAATGATTTTTTTTAAAGAAACTCAAGTCAACAACTTGAAAAGTAGTTTTTAAAATCAAACATTTGGGTTGGGGAGATGGCTCAGGGGTTAAGACTCTGCCTCACAATCATAAGGTCCTGAGTTCAGATACCAGGTCCCACATTAAAACACCAGGCTGAAAAGCGGTGGCCTGCACTTCTGACCCTGGTGGCCAGAACTTGGGAAATCTTAGAGCAAAGCAAAAAGGAAGTAGAAGCAAACAGGTTGATTCCCAAAGTCACCCTTGGTCTTCCACAGGGATACCCAGCGCACGCGTGCGCACGTACACACACACACACACACACACACACACACACACACACACACTACATAAATATTTAAAATCAAATAGGGCTGACGAGATGGCTCAGTGAGTAAAGGTGCTTAGGGTGCAAGACTGACAACCTGAGTTCAAGTCCTGGAACCCGCACAAAAATGGAAGGAGAGAACCCTCTCCACAAAATTACCTTCTGACCGACACATATATGTACATACATAGACCATAGCACACATACACCCACACACATCCACACGCCAATAATAAAATGTTAAAAATCAAACATACTGAGCAACCGAGAAATTAGGACAGGAAAGTTGTGTCATTGTTTTTCTATTAACAATTGTTTCTACACAAGCAGGAAACTTTGCACATTCCATGAAAACACTGTGGTTCACAAGAATCTCATTTCTAAACTGAGGCGTCTCCATGCCCACTGGCTTTGTGTGGCATAAAGGTGTGCGGTGTCAAGTATGCCTGTTGAGAGTTCAAAACTGAGGCTGTAGGGAAGCAGTGTGATGCAACACGGGAGAGTGCTGCAGAAACATCCCAGAGTTTGATTTGAATTAATTTTCAGTCATTGACTTCAGAAAGTTTTAGTGTTGCCAAATTTTCCATGACCCCATATTCAGTTACGTGACTCTATATGGGGCCACAGCCCACAGCCCACAGCGTAAGAGGCTGGGCACTCTACTACTGTCCACAGAAGTGACGCTGAGAGACCAGGAGATGCAGGCAGCCATGAGGCCCCAAGAGGTGCTCCAGTGCAGGGGCAGAGCAGCCTGTTGCTCTTCTTGGGATCCTGGGAGTCCTGGGAGTTGCCAGCCCCACCCATTCCCCCAGCATCCAGCATCCAGCCTCAGGTCTGGACAAAGGAAGCTCACATCCCACAACTGTGCAGTTGGCTGTTATCCTGGTTAAAGTTCACTCTTTGGGAAATCTCACTGGGGGGAGAATGGGGTGTTGTTGGAATGTGTGTGGCTGGGACCCAGCGCCCCAGCCCAGACAGCAGGCTCAGCTGGAGCTCTAAAGAAGGCTGACAGCCAAGGGAGCCCAGAACCCCCAACCCCCAGCTGTGCCAGAGAATGGAATGTGCTGCTCGGGGAGTTGCCTGTGGGAGGTGGGATTTTGCTGGGAGCTGGGGAAGGTGGCGGCTTCTGCCACAAGGCTGCCTCTGTTCTCCAGGGACTGGAGGTGGGGGCGAGGGTTTGGGTGGGTAGGCCCCTCGTTGCTCAGTGGCTAGCTCGAGTGGGGAGCAAGCAGAATACAGGGTGTAAGAGGGGTTACTCAGAATGTGAACTTCACCCCGAGTTTCTTTCAGCAGCCTCTATAAACACCTGCAGCATGAATCCCACCCCATTCTGTGGCTTCCCAGCTCCGTGGCCTGGGTGGGTTAAGCTCTCCGTGCCTCCACTCACCCATTTAAAACATTCACCAACCAATGGACAGCAAAACTTAGCGTGGAGCTGTGAGACGTTAAAAACACTATTCTATTAGTGCAGAATGTACGCAGGCACACGCACTCTGTGAATGGGGACTAGCTGCATAGTGATTACAGATGTTCATGCCACTGTCTAGCTTTTACTCTAGGGATTTGAAATCAGGTCATCAGCTTGTGTGGCAAGTGTTTTCCCACTCAACCACCTTTCTAGTCTCTGCCCTAGCAGAAGTCTTTTAACACATACCTGTGCTTCCACAAAGGAGAGTTTGCTTCCCATCCTCTGCGGAGGGAGGGGAGTTGCCTATGAAGCTCTACCAATCCCACTGAAAGTTGGCAACTTCATTCTCTCAGTGAGACTTGTACTTTATTTAAAAAAAAACCAAACTATTACTTTGTGTGCACACATGCACGGGTGTGTGTGTGTGGTGTGTACACTTGCGCACTATGTGTCTCTATGGAGGACCAAGGGTGACTTTGGGAATCATCCTGGATTGCTTCTACCTCCTTTTTGCTTCACTCTTGAGATTTTTCCAGGCTCCGTCTACCAGGGCCAGAAGTACAGGATGCTGCCATTTCAGCCTGGCATCTTTATGGGGTGAGGTCCAAACTCAGGTCCTTCTGCTTGTGAGGCAGTCTTAAGCCCTGGGCCATCTCTCCAGCTTGACACCTGTCTTTTAACAATGGGCTCCCCTGCCCACCCTCACATGCACCTTCAGGAGACAAGGAGGTGGCTGAGCCCTGAGGGGAAACCTGTGTTTCTCCTACACTGTAGTTCTCCTGTGACTGACTCCTCCTCGTGGTGCTGGGTGACAGCACTTTACCAACAAGAGTCAACGTTTCTCCTTTCCAAAAAATAAGCTGGCAATGACTTCTCAAACTACATTCAGGGCTCCCCCTGATGCTTTTTGAAAATAACTTAAGATTATTCTATGGCTTAAAAGATCACTGCTGTAAGACACGCAGGGGAGAGCAGGAAGAAAGCACTGAGGTGCATCCACCGCGTGCCGGGCGTCCCAGGCGCCATGCTCTGGACCTCGCTGGTCTCACTTAACCAGACAGCACCCCTCGGAGGCCAACGCTGCTGTCAGACCACTTCACAGATGAAGAGCGTGGGCACAGGAAGGCCAGGCCAGTTCACTCCTGCCCGGCAAGGAAAGGAGGGTGGGCAGTGAGGTGGGGCCAAGCAGTGCGGTGCTGACCCACGCGCTGTGCTGCTGGAACTCGGGGAGTACCTACTCCACAGGCCTGCTGCCCACAAGAGTAAGATTACATGTGCAAAGGCCCTTGCCACAGCGCCCAGAACCCATAGCTGCCAGGCCACGCAGCTCAGGTCTGGCTAGCACCTCGCACCTCCCAGGCAACCTCTTTCCTGGCAGTATCGGAGAAAGCTGTTATTGGCTTTCTCAGAGAGATTAGGTAGAATCTTTTCATTCTAAAACCTGCATTACTAAGCGTTTCCAAATTTTTGCCCCAGTCTCAATCAGTCTAGGGCCCTAATCTGGTCATAAGATGGAGCCAAGGAACCTCAAAGCCTCAAGACAACATATCCAGAATGTATGAGGCCCTTCCTATATACAAGGCAGATTTCCCGCTCCCCCACCTCCAGCCCTCTCCCACCCAGGCCAGGCTGCCAGGGGTACACAAAGCCCACCTCCAAAGCCCAGACTTTGACAGAGCTGTGAGACCTTGTCTGTGCCCAGGAGAGTGTCAGCACAAGGACAGGACGGAAGCAGAAGCTTGAAGCCTTTTATTGACTGAATCTCCATACTGAGTTCTTTTCCACTGTTCTCCAGAGTGAACAAGCATGGGGTGACCCTCCTCTCCTTCCGGGACAAAGGAGCACATCACACCCCCACTGCTGAGCCCTCTCTGTTCTTCAGGACCCACACAAAGTGGGCCTCAGACGAGTCGCTCGTCCTCCACCCGCTCCCAAGTCCTGCTCAGTGACAGAAACCTCTCCACTGCCACGCAGTCCATGACCCTGGGGACCATGCCAGGCAGAAGTCCCTCTTCACCCCCTTCCATGCCGCATGTTCCCAAGAACCATAAAATAAATAAATAAATACCCCGAAAAGGCAAGGCAGCTCCGGGGGAGGGGGAGGGCCTGAGCCAGCTCACGGCTGAGGGAGAGACACTGGGCCCCTGAGAGAGCGCAGGCAGGCAGGCGGCCTGCTCTCCAGAAAGCCCTGGGCTCTAGGAGCCAGTCCAAGAGATCCTACACTTCCCAGGACGGCAAAGGCTCGGGGATTCAGGACTCTGCTCACCCAACTGGTCTCACGCTCCTTGGGGTAAGAGCTGAGTAGGCAGAGGTAGAACGAAGCAGGAGGAGAGGCACCCTAGACTCGGAAGGGGGTGGGAGTGAGAACAGGAGTCACCCGGGAGTCCTGCAGCCAGCCCTCAGGACACTCAGGACGCCAGGGCGTCATGGGGACCGACATGTTGCAGCGGTGCTTCCCCGTGCTACCATCCACTTGGCACTGAACTGTTTGACCTGCCCAACCACCTTCCTCTTCCTCTGCAGAACCTGGGAACTCCAACTCTGTGTCTGGAGCCCTCCTGACCGCTAACTCTGATGGCCACAGATTCGAAGGCAGGACCCTCTAAGGACAGAGGTGGGCGTGGTGCTCCAGGCGGCTCTGTAGGTTCTTCCAGGCCGAGGGAACTGAGAAAAACTTGTTTCCCAACCTTAGGTCTCCTGCATTCCGGGGCCTGGCCGAAGGGCCGCGACCATCAGAGCCCAGTGGAGAGCAAGCCTAGCTCACTCCTGCCCTCTGGTGGACACTGTCGGCCACTCTGAGTTCGCGGGACCTGGGGCCGAACAGGGCGATCAGGCCCTCCTGGGGCTCCTCTCCCCTCTGTGTATGACCGTTGTCAGCCCAGCTGGAAGCAACGGGAAGGACGGGAAGCCCACCTAGCTGGGCCACATTTGCCCAGCTTAGGGGGCCGGTGAGGCGTGTGGAGTCTACAGCTGGCCCCAGACTGCTGCCGGGCAGAACTTGGCCTCTCTCCTTTCACTTGCTCAGGGTCTGGTTACAAGAGGCACACACAAATACAGTCTCTCTCTGGGCTTCGGGGGCTGCAAAGGAAAAAGAAGTTGGTCAGACAGTTCTTTGTGCCCTTTAGCTCAAAGCACCAAGTACCAGGACCACCCTCCCCAGACAGACCACCCACCTCCCAGCCCCCAGCTTCCCTCACTCAGCTCACTCTGTCCTCACACACCCCCCTTAGAGCCAGAGGTCCAGGAGACAGTGCCAAGAGCAGGCCTCTGCCAGGGGTCTGTGCATTAGAAATTCTCTGGGCAGCAACAGAATGCCTTTTTGTTGTTGTTGTTAAATATCAAAGGTTTATTATTTCAAAAGATTTAAAATAGGAGGTGACTTTACAGACAGAATACCTTTTAAAAAAATTTTTAAATAAAATACCAGAGGAAATTTTTCCAAAACTTTTTAATAATGGTTATCTCTGGGTGGTAAGATTATAGGACTATATTTCTCTTTCTTTCTTCTGTATAGTAATTTGAATTTTTTCTGTATTACTTGTAATTATGTATTACCTGTAAGAAGGAAAAAGTCCTAATCCAACTCTGCAACACATCACAAGGCAGCAAGTGACATGAGATCCCATTTTTCAAGAACACATGGGTGGGCGATCTAGCCCCTCATGGCCCTCTAGTGCCATGAGTCTGTTTCCAGCTGTCTACTTCTCTTGGAGGCTCCCTAGCCCCACATGGCCCTCCAGTGCCATGATGAGTCTGTTTCTTGTTCCTTGCTCCTCATGAATTCCGTGCCTAGGCATTGTGAGTTCTCATGGGCTCCCTAGCCCCACATGGCTCTCTAGTGCCATGAGTCTGTTTCCAGCTGCCTACTTCTCTTGGAGGCTCCCTAGCCCCTCATGGCCCTCTAGTGCCATGAGTCCTTTTCCAGCTGCCTACTTCTCTTGGAGGCTCCCTAGCCCCACATGGCACTCCTAGTGCCATGAGTCCGTTTCCAGCTGCCTACTTCTCTTGGAGGCTCCCTATCCCCTCATAGCTCTCTAGTGCCGTGAGTCTGTTTCTTGTTCCTTGCTCCTCATGAATTCTGTGCCTAGGCATTGTGAGTTCTCATGGGCTCCCTAGCCCCTCATGGCTCTCTAGTGCCATGAGCTCTGTTTCATGTCTGCTTCTCACGGAGCGTCCTAGCCCCTCATGGCCCTCCACAGCTGGAGTCCATGAGTTCCAACCTGTCTCTTCTCTAATAAACTCTACCTTAATCCTCTAAAAAAAAAAAAAGAATACATGGGTGCATTCATGCCTTATATATATGCCCATGACAGGAAACATAGGGACATTTTCCTAACTTTTGTTGATCCTATGTTTTACTTATAACAAACATACAGCTTTTAAGAAAGAGAGAGAGATTTTTATTTAGTTAAAAATGTTACAGGGGGACTGGAGACATGGCTGAGTGGATAATTTGCCTCACAAGCAAAAGGACCTGAATTTGAATCCCAGATCATGTAAAAATGCCAGAAAGATATGGTGGGGCCCGTAATTCCAGAACCTGGGAATTTACAAGTGAAGCAGTAAGGTGGAAAAGCAATCCAGGCTGATTCCCAGCGTCACCTTTGGGCCTATCAGTGTGGAGGTATACGCAGGTACACTCTCAAGGGCCTCTTATACATGCACCATATACACACGTGTACACACACACACACACACACACACACATATGTACCACATACATACATAGAAAAGAAAAATGTTTCTAAGGACTGAGCAGATGCTCAGTGATTGTAACACTTGCCACACAAGCACAAGGACCAGAGTTCAGATCCCAAATCCACATGACATGCCGAGCAGGCATCACAACACACTGCATTTCAGCCTCAGAGGCAAAGTCTGGAGTCCCCAGAGCAGGCCGGCTGCCGACCAGTCCTATATGTGGGCACTGGATTCATTAGTGTTCCAGCCTCAAAACAATGGGTGGACTCGGCCGCTAGAGACATGAACACGAACGTGTAAGAGCACCTGCACTGCACACATACACACACAGCGGAAACAAACATTACTAGACAATGAAAGCAAGAGTAAGATCCAGGGGGAAGCAGCTGAGCGCACGCACCTGTGGCCCCCATGGAAGACCTGGGCACCTTGAAGGAGCAGCACCGAGAGCAGAAACTGTTCCCACAGTTGCTACAGCTCCGCTGCAGAAAGAAACAAAGCCAACGTCGGATGGCGCTCTCCCTCAGGCGCCCCAACACTTCCCCACCCACCCAGCCAAGGCAACTAGAACTAGAAAGGTGTCCAGGTGGGGTAGACGGGAGACTAAACAGATGGCCGGTCTGCTGCAGACAGGGGCCAGGAGACAGGAAGCTATCCCACTATCCCACTGGGACCTGGAGACGGACGTCACTGACATTTCCCCTCGGGCCCCAAGAGCTCAAAGTTACGGGTTCCATGAGCATCAGCGAACCAACTTACCCTCTTCTTCAGCACCGAGAAGGTGGCAGAACAGCCAGTGCAGCTCCCTGAGAAACAGAACAGCAACTCAGCTTCGACCGCCCAGTCCGCTCAACCCCCACTGCTCCGTCTCTTCTAATGGGGAGCGACCCCCTCCTCAGCTGCATGTCGTGAGGAGGAAGCGAAGTCTAGATTCAGAGCCAGAAGGAACGCTCCAGCTCCTGGGAGCTGCCGTCTCCAGTCCACGGGTGGTCCTGGACCTCCAGGGCCGCGGAGCCCTGCTCACAGGCCGCAGACATCAGGGACACCCTCGGAATCTCCTCCCCGGACTCTAGTCAAGCCAGATGTGATCCTGCCCCAATGTCTCCTTATCAACACCTGCCCGCAGGCCAGGGCAGAGAGGCCTCCAGCTTTCTGTCATCAGAAGACTCTAAGACAGAAGTTCAGAGCAAGGCGCCTCCCAAGAAGACAGGGCGGAATGCTGAAGCACCGAGAGCGGCAGGCACAGTCCCGCCTGTCCGCCGGGACTCGTAAGATGCCGGCCTCGGAGAAAGGCAATGCAGCCAATGCCAGTGAGGACAGGTGTGAGGAGTAATGAAGGACGGGAAGGAAAAGGTTTCTCAGACATGAGGGTCTTCCCATGAGGGTCTTCCCTGGCCTGCTGTGGTCTGGCAACAGTCAGCACCACAGGACATCGTGCCAAGATTGCCTGCAGTTCTTGCTAACGTAGGAGCCGGGATCAAGGGAAGAAGGCAACAGAGGCCGAGATGTCCAAGGCAAAGGCCTTTTGCTGTGGGTCAACGAGCACCTAGGCAGGAGAGGAGCCCAGCAGAGGCCATGACTGCAGGTGGTGCCCCCTCTGTCAGGGGTCGGGGCAAGGGAGGGAAGAGCCACATGAGACTCACAGTCAGGCCTGTGTCCAGGAACTCCTGTGAGTCAGGTGGAAAACCAGAACCAGGTGCTCAGTAGCAGCCAGAGTCCACTGGGGTCTCAGGTACCCACACGTATCTGGGCCAGGGAAGGCTGGGAGTTGACACCAGCTCAGACGAGTGTGGGGAGCAACCTGCCCCCTATTCCAGCCACAGTCTGCTCTCTCTTGTGAAGGCCACACTCACACACTCCCACCTTCACACGCTGCCGCGGAGAGAGACCAGCGAGAGCCTAAGGCCCCAAGGGGCCTCCCAGAACAGAACAACGGTACCATGGCCTCCAGGAGGAGGATTCTCACAGACGCTCCTGAGGAAGCCCCTCGTCCCTCCCTGTTTACGCTAACTTACAGCCAGAATGGACGAGCCGGTATGGTCCCTTGAGGTTCATCTACTGTTTAATCCTATCACAAGGTGGGCCCCTCATGAATGGGATTAGTGTTCCTATAACAGAGAGGCTGCCTGGTCTACCTACTGTGTGTGGATCCACGAAACAGAAAGCAGCTGTCACCAGAACCCAACCGTGCTGGTACCTTGATCTGGACTCTTAGCCTTCACGATGAAGTAAGTGTGCTGTCTGTAAACTACTCGGTTTAATGTGCTTTCTTACAGCAGCCTGGAAGGATCAAGATGGCCCCCGAAGCAGCCCACTTTAGTATGACCTGGGGACCTCGGCCCAGAGGCAGACACCCAGAAGCACAGCTGCTGCACCTGTCCTCACAGCAGGGATCGGGGGACACAGTACAGTCTAGGATGAAGAGCAAGGGAAAGTGCAGGGAAAGAAGTCTTGCCACCTTCAAGGACCCCTGCATGGCCTCTGCCCACTCACGCAGGGAGTATCTGAATCAGAAACAAAGTTTGAAGGCAGGACTGCCATAAAAGGAACTTCAAAACACTAAGAAAAAGGAAAATCAGGAGGAAGATGATGCAGAAAGGACACAGGAAGAATCAGATGACCCTGAACTGAGGCCCAGTTCCACTATCAGGGAAGTTCTAGGGTACCCTCAGGATACCCATCTGCAAAATGTGAACCTCAGTGCCCCCACTTAAAATGCACAAATATAGGGGCTGGAGAAGTGGCTCAGGGGTTAAGCCTCTGCCTTGCAGGCAGAAGGTCCTGAGTTCAGATCCTAAACCCCACGTATAGACACCGGGCAGAAGCAGGGGCGGCCTGCATTTCTGGCCCTGGTAGGGCGGAGCCTGTGAATCTCGGGGCAGAGTAAACAAGGAGGAGGTGGAGGCGTCCATGGTGGTTCCCGAATTTGCCCATGGTTCTACACACACACACACACACACACACAATTGAATAAATAATAAAAAAAAATGCACAAATATAAACAGAACATTGGCTGAACCAGCAATAGCAATTCCTCTCGGGTGCCACTGGGGACCTCTGGTGCTTCTAAGTGCTTCTGACCTGAGATCTGCCTGTCCCACCCATCTGCCACGAGATATGGGACGATGACAGGGCCCTGAGCTCAGAATACCTACAAAACCCAGGGTCGGCACAATTTAAAGGGTCTTGACTGCTGAGACACAGCCACGCATGGGAGGAGACAGCAGGTCCACGACCTCTACTGAGGAAATCACCTTGCTAGCTGCAGGAGCAGGACGGCAGGCCCCGGAGGCACTGGTGCAGTCAGCATAAGCCCGGCTCCCCACACACAGACCCCAGGACACAGTTCAGGGACTGAGCTCCCGATCACCACATATTCCAGGCTTCACCAGGAATTGAGCTGGCTCTGTTCCCAATGCTGAGCCAGGTTGCACAGGCAAATCCACCCTTCAAGCTCTTTCCTCAACCCACCCATAACCCGGAAAATAAAAATTGGCTGAACTACAAGTTTGACTGGAAGAAGTGAACTCAGAGACCTATCGTGCCCAGAGGAAGACACCGTTCACTCTAACTTGCTTCTCGCTGGGTCACGAAGATCAGACAGACAAACTCCTGCGATCTACGGGGCCGGCCAAAGCATCCCATACGAAGAGCACCAATGAGCACTGAGTCCTTATCAGCCAGCACGGTCATGTGACACCTACAACCTTAGAACGCCCCTCGCCTTGAGGGGGAAACTGGGACGGAAGGATAGGGGCTAATTTGCCCGTGACATCAAGCTCTGCCATCTCAGATCATCTCCCCATAGACCCAGGCTTGCTTGTCTGAGCCCACACAGCTCCTTTCCCTGCCAGGTAACAGTCAGGGGTGGGGGACAGGAAGAGCCCACATTCGCCCCTCGACACTCCCACAGGACACATGTTCATTGTCCAAGGAGACACCTTTCCCCCTTTCTTCTGTTCCAAGTCGGCACCCGCCATGCCCAGCCTCTGCCGCTGTGGCCAAGGTTCCCTCTACGATCTCATCAGTCCCTTCCGACCACACACTCCCACCTCCAGTTCACGCTCTTGGCCATACCAAAGTTGTTGGCGGGGTATCGCTTGCGGAGCCGCTCTGTGAGCCGCGACACCTTGCTGCGCAGCACCTCGTTCTTGCTCAGGAATCCGTTGTCCTGGAGAGCCAGCTCCTCCTCGGCCGGGCCTGGGGCCCCCTCATCATCCTCCTGTGGGAACAGGTCCTGCAGTCACGGCCACCTCTCCATCAGGCCCCACCAGATACAGCACAGCTGGCTCAGCACCCGCCACAGCCCAGCCCTGCCCCCTTTACCCGGTGCCTACTTACCAGCACCACCAGGTGGGTCTCCTGCCTCCCAAGGTGCAGGGGAGAAGGAAAGAAAACAGAGAGATAGCAAGAAAGGGGGAGGCGGAGGGGTCCTCCAAACAAAGAAAATGGTGGTGCCGTCCCAAGTTCTGAACACTTCCCATGGGGTGAGGTTAACAGATGCCCTTCCTGAAAGAAGCCCAGCTCAAGGAAGCTTTGAGAAAGTTGGGCACTATTCCTTTCCCACTGGGGCATTATTCAAACAGACCAGAACAGAGCAGAAAACAAAACTTCCTTAGAACTTTTCAGTTAAGTTCATTTTACAGACTAAAATGTGAGCTGAGTTGGGACATAATGATGCGATCCTCACTGGGTCATGAAGAAAGTCCTTGAAGACCTGTGCTATACGCATTCCACCTTCCAGATGGACAGCCTAAAATTGTCAAGTCTCAGGAGAAATTTTGTGGAAATACAAACTTAAAATGCCAACATGGACTAGTGAAAATTCACTCACAAGATCCCCAACCCTGACTTCCAAATTTACAAAGACACGAATAGAAATAGAATGGTTTCAACTCTAAGCCACAAAGGGGACAACAAATAGCAAGTCGGTGCTCCTCAGTGACTGAAGATGACAGGAGTGTTCAGCACACAAAGCAACTGCAGCAAGTGGCGCACCTAAGCGAGCTGGTGCCTCAGCTGCTCGACTGCTGCAGACTGAGTCCCTAGAGAGCCTGGAACCCTACAGGATCTGACTACACCTGCTCCCGTTCTAAATCCTGGCTCAGAGAATTGTTTTTGAAGTTTACAAGCCAAATTAAACACTTCTGCAAATTACCAGTTGAAACCACTGTCCTAAATCAAAGCTACTGAACTTCCCCTGACCTAGCACCTGGCCATGCAACCCTTCTCCCCACCCTCCCAAAGGGACAGCTACGGAACTGTCTGCACAAGGGCAGAGTCGCAGAGCAGGGGCCTCACGCATCTGCCCCCCCAGCAGCATGACCCTGAGCCCAACATCCCTAACCCACATGACAAACCACCAACGCCCAGAAGGGGTACCCTAAGGCCCAAAAAGCTAATCTTGTCCTGGGCATCAGGACAGATAACCAGATGGCAGCGGGAGCAGGGAGGGGCCACTGCACTCTTTAACCAGTAAGCCTAGCTCACAGCAAAGTTCTGGCTTCCCACATGGACATAAGAAAATAAAAACCCCATGGCTCCCAGCCCAGCCAACACCTGGCCTGGTCAGTAGAGAAGACCAGAAAAGGGCCACCCACCTCAATCGCATCTTTGAACTCCTCATCTGGCTCGGCCTCCTCAGCCTCCTCCACACTGCCTGGCGTGAGGTCCTAGGAAGAGAGACCATGACAGAAGGATGGACGGCAGCCCAGCTCGAGACCCTAGAGGGCCACCTGTCCTGAGCACCAACATCTCGGCTCCTCAGCACCTGGTCCTGCCTCTGAGGAAACAGCACAGTTACAGGAAAGAAGCAAGTGTCAGGAAAGCGAGCGACCCTAACCCCACGGGGCCAGAAGGATGGGAACAGGCCAGCGTCGGGCATATGGTAGCAAGAGCAGGGCTGGGTTGAGGCTCAGTCCCTGCTTACTAGCCACGAGTGTTGGGACGCCAACTCTTACCCCAGACTTCTCTTCTATCACTAAGACTACAACGAACACCCCACAGGGATGAGAGCAATGAGCACAACATCTGACACAACTCTTGGTAAAAATCAGCACTTGGTAAAGCCCAGGCAACTATTTTTATTGCCTTATTATGATTAAGCATTCCAGAAGAGACTGGGCCCTGGAAGAAACAGGATGCACGAGAGGCCCGTCCAGGAGCTGTATGATACAAAGAAGCTGACCAAAGCCAGGGGTCAGGGGAGAAGACAACCCACACTGTACCCACCCAGGCTCTTGCCAATGCTACTCACCTCTGTAGGTGTGGGGGCAGGTGTACTGTCCAGCAGAGCAGCCCTCCCCCCAGCATCCGGCTGCGGGGAGCTCTCAGAGACACACTCTTCCTGCTTGGGGTTTATCCGCCGCTGCAGACATGCCCTGTACTCAGACACCACTACCCAGGAGGCAACGTGAAATACAGTGAGGTGGGTTCTGAAGGTGCACCCCACCTCCTACTGCAGGAAGAGGCACCTAATTCCAAGCAGGTCACCAGCCTGACTCTCATGACAAGGTGATGCCATCACCAACCCCAGATTACTAGTTTCAATGTAGGAAGTGCACCACAAACTACGGGTTCAGTGGGGGCTGGAGAGGTGGCTCAGGGGTTAAGCCTCCGCCTTGCAGGCGGAAGGTCCTGAGTTCGGATCCTAGACCCCACATATAGACACCAGGCGGAAGTGGGAGCGGCCTGCGTTTCTGGTCCTGGTAGGGCAGAGCCTGTGAATCCCAGGGCAGAGTAAACAAGGAGGAGGTGGAGGCGTCCATGGTGGTTCCCGAATTCGCCTGTGGTTCTACACACACACACACACACACACACACACACACACATACATACACATGCGCACACACACACACAATTGAATAATAAATAAATTTAAAAAAAAAACTACGGGTTCTGTGATGAACCACCCCACCAAAGGGAACATGCCACAGGCCCCAGCACGTCAGCCCAGAGGGTGCACGCCGGGATCTCGCCGAGATGCGGCAGCTCTGCCGTGACTGCAGGGGACTGGTGACAGGTGGGGAAACACCCTCCCTCACTCTCAGCAGCCACCTCAGCAGTAAACAGTGATGCATCGCCTTGAGAAAGGAGTGGAACCCCTGTGATGGCTACTCCCCCGGAGGTATGTCAGCCTCCCCTAACAGACTTAAGATCCAGAGACAGACCCTAGGGAGGACCCAACAGAGAATCGCCCCCTCTGTGGCAGGCGGCACAAACAGATGAGCGATAGAAGGGCGAAGGCCTCACTGGCTTTCAGAGCAAGACAGGCTCTCTGTGGCTTACCTCGGAAGAACTCCACGTTTCCCAGGAAGAGTGTGCTGTTCAAAAGCGTGAGGACCCAGCAGAGCGGCAGCAGGTAGAGCATGCAGACCACGCCCAGAAGAGCGCCATAAAACCTGGGTGGCCAGAAAGTTTTAAGATAAAGGGAGTAGTTTACATTGGCCAGGTAGCAAACAGCTATGAGCACGAACTAGCGAGACTTGTTCACCCAACCAGTGGAAAACGGTTGAAACGTTTAGAAATACCAGCAAGTTGTGTTTTCTGAGCGGTAACACTGGCGCAGCCATGTATGTGTCTGAGGTTGCGGGGACCCACGCCCTGGTTCTGCTGTCACCACTCTGGGGGTCTGAATACCAAAGTCTAGAGATATACCAGGGCCTGATCTAGCTCTGCCACCTCTCTTTGTGGCAGGCCCTTGGTTCTCAGAGGATTACTTCCTTCACTCATTAAATGGGAATTTAAGCAGTACCTCCCTACTATAGTTACTGAGACTGAGACACAGAAAATGCTGTGCACAGTGCCTGACACAAAGCAAAGCCCATACAGCTGTTAAGTTATAATTATTCAAACAGAAAGAGCCTCAAAAACACCCATTCCAGTTGATGCAGTACTTTCACATACATTCTAGAAAAGAAATTCTAAAAGATTAAATAACGCTGAGTCCATAAAAATTTTCACCACAAGGCTAGTAATGAAAAGTAGAAATTGTCAAAATATATAATAGAATGCTTCCATAAATTACAAAATAGTCACAGTTCATACTAACATTATTAAATAATTCCAAAGGCTTTATAGCAACAAAGAAAAACACTAATTTTGATGTAACTAGTTACAAAAGAAATCTCACATATGTCAGAAACTACAGGGACATAACAAACTCTAGCAGACAGACTCAGCATAAATCAGCTGCTTATAAGGATAGGAGATTACATGGTCAAAGTACTTTTCCCTGTATTTTCTAAAAAGGGATCTAAACAAAAGTCACAGACTAAAGTCTAGAAGCTTATGTGCAGACCCCACCCAAGGGCCAGGAGGGGCTCGCCCCCAAGGTAGGGGCCAGAAGCCCTTTCAAGGCAGGGTCAAGCTGCACATCCCTGCAGGGTAGTGGGGGCTGAGGAAAGAAGGGGGCCACTCACTGTGAGGACACCACGGGGTTCTCCCAGTGCAGCACGCGGTAGGCGGCCTCACAGGTGCAGCACAAGCGCGTCAGGAAGGCTTCCAGCTGGATCAAGCTGCAGACACAGGAGTCACTGTGAGCGGCAAGGCCTGCCCGGCCATCAGGCAGGACGGCAGCTCTGGGGCAGCGAAGCCTGCGCGCGACCCCAGAGACAATGCCCAGAAGTGACCAATGCCTGCAAACACATGCCGAGTTCTGAAGTCGTGGGGGAAGAGTCTGGCCCAGACACTCAGAACCCTTTCCTAAGCCCCTTGCTGAGGAAGAAGCACTTGAAGTTCCTGCTAATTGTTGATGCTAGGCAGGCTGCACCTTCAGGGTTGCAGCTCCTCATCTGTGAAGTGAAGACTCCCTTACAGGGGGGTCACAGCCAGCTGTGAGGAGGAGAGCCACCTCTCTACACCTGGCAGACAAGGTGACCTCACCTGGATTGTTTGTTTTACACATATGAACTCCACACCCAGAGCAGGTTTCTGAAGGACTCCTCGGAGCTCCAGAACCGGAGCAGGGAAGATGTCAGATGAATTTAAAATATCCCATTGTACCATAAACAGACATTTCAAACTGACGGAGACATATTAAAAGAATACAAAAGTGGTCCCTCCAGCCAAACCTAGGACAATCTGAGATGAAAGTAATGACAGTGACAGATCATTTCTCAATGAATAAAACAAAAGTCGAGCTTGTACTGATAAAACATAAGAGCACTTCCTTATTGTAGAATGCCAGAAAATAAATGTAGAATAATCGGAAAACCACCTCGTCAACTACCCGTGGAACAAACTGATTAAGACAAGACCCACCAATAGATTTTTTTTTTAATTTATTCAATTGCACGCGAGCGTGTGTGTGTGTGTGTGTGTGTGTGTGTGTGTGTGTGTGTGTGTGTGTAGAACCATAGGCGAATTCGGGAACCACCATGGACCGCCTCCATCTCCTCCTTGTTTACTCTGCCCCGGGATTCACAGGCTCCGCCCTACCAGGACCAGAAACACAGGCCGCCCCCGCTTCCGCCTGGCGTCTATACGTGGGGGTCTAGGATCCGAACTCAGGACCTTCCGCCTGCAAGGCAGAGGCTTAACCCTTGAACCACCTCTCCAGCCGCCCCACCAATAGGTTTTAAAGCAGTGAGTGAAAGATGGTAAGTAACAAGGTAATGTACCTAGTCTCAAAGTCTCTCCCCTGAGATTACTAATCACGAACAGTGAAGGAGAGCTTACAGTGCACAGGCCTTAAGCAATCACGGCATCTCTTGACATCGCGCACCCTTGATACGGAAGAGGAACATCACTTGTCACAGCCCTGCCAAAAATGTATGACCTGAATCGAATCACAAGGGGGCAAAAAAACCAGACCGAGGGATCTTCAACAATACAATAATCTTGTACTACATCAAATATGTCAAGGTCATGAGGAACTACTCCAAGCTATCAGAACATAAGAACTAAATGTAAGGGCTGAACTGCAGTTCAGTAGTAGAAAGCTTGCCTGGCACACAAGGGTCTGATCTCAGCATCCCAGGGTAGGGGATGGAATGAATGCTCATGGAATGTATGATCCCAGACTAGATCCTGGATATGGAAAAGTCAATATAAAAACTTCACCAGGGGCCAGGGAAATGGCTCAGCAGTTAAAGAACTTACCATGGAAGCAAAAGAACCAGAGTTTGGATCCCCAGATCCCACATCAAAATGTCAGGTAGGCGTGGCATTCCAGGCTATACTTCAGATGCAGGAGGGGCCTGGGAATCCCAGGGCAAGCCAGCTAACCAGACTAACCTTATCAGTGAGCTCTGGGTTTGATTAGAGACCCATGCTCAAAAAAATAAGGTAGAAGAGCGATCAAAGATGATTCTCAATATAACCTCAGGCCTCTAACACAAGTGCATACACACATTCCCCCCCAAACACACATATACAAAGAACCCCACTGACAAAATGCAATCATGAACCAACTACATAGTAAAAAATAGTATTGATGTTACCACGGTATACATTGCCTAGTTCTAATTATAGTAAGGGGGATATATAAGACACTGTCCTTTTCTTAGGAAATGCATGCTGAAGTATTTGGGGTAAACAAAAAGACATTTACAATTTCTATATAGTTCAGGAAAAAAATCATCTATACAGATAAGCTGAAACCAATAAGACAGAATGGTAGTAGTTCTGTTGAAAAAATGGCATACAGGAACTGTTTGCATTATTTGCATCTCTTGTATAACTTTAAAATTATTTCACATTGGGGCTGGAGAGGTGGCTCATGGGTTAAGCCTCTGCCTTGCAGGTGAAAGGTCCTGAGTTCGGATCCTAGACCCCACATATAGACACCAGGTGGAAGTGGGAGCGGCCTGCGTTTCTGGTCCTGGTAGGGCGGAGCCTGTGAATCCCGGGGCAGAGTAAACAAGGAGGAGGTGGAGGCGGTCCATGGTGGTTCCCGAATTCGCCTATGGTTCTACACACACACACACACACACACACACACACACACACACACACACACACACGCAATTGAATAAATAATAATAAAAAAATTATTTCACATTAAAAAAAACTGAAAAAACAGATACCTGAGTCCCACTCCTGATGGGTCAACTTGTGGACATCTTTCATTTCTGTTTTCACCCTGCTGTATATGAAAGGTCTATACAGAGCCTGATCCAAGAAAAGGCTCAGCAAAGACATGCTGCTATTAAAGCCAGACCAGCTAACATTACTCAGTAGTGTTTGCGTATGTGTGTGTGTGTGTGTGTGTGTGTACCAGAGAACACTTGAGTGTGTATATCTGCAGAGGCCCAAAGGTTACTTTGGGAATCGTCCCAAATTGCTCTACAGCCTTATTGCTTTGCTCTGGGGTTTCCCAGGCTCCGCCCTCCAGCGTCAGAATTCCAGACCTACGCTATTTCTGCCCAGCATTTTTCATGGGATCTGGGGTTCCAAATTCAGGTCCTTTTGCTTGGGAGGCAAAGACTTAACCCCTGAGCCACTTCCCCAGCCCTACTCAGCAGTCTTAAGCTGCTTCCTCAAAGCACCGGCTCTGTCACACTTAGGAAGTTTCTACAGACTTGTAACATGGAGTAACACTGAGACTTCCTGGGTCCTGACACTTGAGCTCCCTGAGTGAGAGCAATCACCGCCCCATTTGACGGTGGGGCTCAGAGGTGTGTCCTCCTTGATGCTACATGGTGGGTGGAGAGATAGCATCTGAACATAGCAGTGCTTATGTGGTGCTTGGATAGTTATAGCACTTAGCCAAGACCCTGGGTGGTCTCTGGAGGAAAAAACATAGCCGTGAACTCAGCTGGATCTAACTCATCCCTGCTGGGTCACTTTCAAGCTATGAAGACTTTATTTTCATTCAAAGTGAGAGAATGGTAACAGCAGTCACTGGCCATAACTGGTAAAGAGACCAAGGCAGCCATCAGAGTGGTGGCAGCTCTTTTCCTTCACTCGGGCCTCCTTCAATACTCACAAGCTCTTCACCTCGGCCACAGCCTCAGGGCGGGAGAGGCGAACTCTCTGCAAGTCTTCCTGCCTTATGCTGTGGTACTTTCTCCGCATCAGCTCCGACTCTGGCAGCTGTGCCCGGCAAACCTCTTGAAGGTAGCCCAAGAGGGCGGGTACTGAAATCATCAAGGCACCCACTGAGTACCATGCACCTAGGAGATCAAGAACACCGCAGCTAGCACAGGTGAACAAGGCCAGCCATGTCTACATGTTCATTCCCTCACTTCCTGCCGGCCACCTCCCCAGAGGCCTTCCCTGGTCACACTGCAGGACTCAGCATGTCAGCCCAACTCTGCAGCCCTTACAACCCCATTTTGTTCTTGGTTCCTAGAGCTATCACCACACCACACCCTTAAGGGCTGATACACACATAATGCCTGATGGAGCCCGGGCCTCGATGAATATGTTACAGATGCTGCAGACGGCCCCTGCCTGCAGGCTGCTACTGGGAGCCCCATGGGGAAATGCCTCTGCCCTCGAAGGCAGACCTAAAGTCTCTCCCTTGGCTTGAGGATACATGAGTCCTGGGATTACCAGGGATGAAACTTAAGCAGAAGCTTCTCCCCCATAACTTAACATTCCAACAGCTACGACAGCAAGCCACCACATACGTCTGACGAACCTCTGTCACGGGAACCAATCTACTTTGGAAATAGTCGGAAAAAGCTAACGTCCCAAGAAATTCTGGTAAAAGAAGTAGGTCCAGCTAAGAACACGCAAATGAAATGTGGGTGTGACTGGTGCGCACTTACAATCTCGGCACTCAGGACGCTGACGAGGAGGATGGGGAGTTCTAGCCGTAAGTTTAAGGCCAGCTTCAGTTACATAAGGAGACCCTGTCCCCAAAACCACACCAAATCAAAATGAAATCTTGCATGAACTGGGCTAATTTTCAGTGCACTGAATTTGCATCTCCATAGGAAACAGGAGACACTGAGAAACTGAATGTAACGTAAGACGGAACACAGGAAAACCAGCTCTCAGAACATTCTGTCCTAGACCATCCACTCACTTCCCCCAAAGGGCTGCTTTTTCTACAACAAGCTGCTAGTTCCAACCCAGAAATGGTTAGTCAGAGCAGAGACTTTGCCACCCAAGATTCTACATCCACCCAACATGCCACCCATCTCAGGGCTTTGTGCCTCTCCTGTCCTGCTGGTGGCTGCCCAGCACCTACTCCCCCCAACCTCCCCACCCCCAGGCACACAGAGAAAATAGATATGATAAAAGAAAACCCCTCCTAAGGTTGTACCCAAATGAGGCCCGAGTCAGCTAGGATCCCATTTTCAAAATGGAAAAAGATCAATGCAACAGCCCCTGTCAAAAAGGAAACAATATAACAGGCTCAGTGGTGACAAGGGCAGGCTGCTGTGTAGCCTCTTCCTCCCTTTAGAGAGAAAGGAAATTAGGCCTCACAGGTAAGTTATATCGCCTGCAAAAGGTCACAGAGGAGTTCAGCCTAGATGATCTTTCTAGAGCTTTTATTCAAACATGAAGCAGATACCAGGAGGAAGCTAATCCAGGCAAAGAGGGGTTACCTCCCACACAACCTCATCTCAGGGTTCTTTCCCCATGTACACACGCGTACACACACACACACATTGCCCTGGAAGCAGTTCTTACCCTCATTCAAAGTGAGGAACAGGATGTTGAGGCCGAAGCAGGTCAGCAGGGAACACAAGGGCATCTGCCACCTACGACACAGAGATTTCTGATCACTAGATGCCGCTCCCAGCGGAGGTAGTCTGGGCGGCACGATGGGAGGAGAAGGAGGCCCCGGGCACCAAGAAACGACAGAAGGCTAGGAGAGGAAGGGCTGCCTGTTAACCTGGGGTAACAAAACCACAAGGGCTGCAGAGGTTTCTCCGAGAAGAAAGAACTAACAAAGCATGTGTTCGGACAGTTAATACTGCCCTACCAAGTCTTCTGAGGGTCTGTTCTCCTTAACAGGGGACGAGGACATCTTAACCTTTTCTTTTCTTTTTTTCCCATAATTTATTAAGGACATATCTGCATACAACTCCTCCCCAAAAGAGGGAAAAAAAAAAACTCAATTGTGGAACACAGAAAATAATGGCGATAGATATATAGATATAAATTTATATATAGATGTAGATACAGATATATAAATCCCTCCCCAATTCATCTTCCCAATCTTTTTGGCACAAGAATTCATCATCCCAGAAACTGAGAAAACTAAATGTAGACCTTTTTGACCACTTATAACTTTATCTCCTTTTGCATCTGTAATTTTGAGCACTTATTTGAATTTGTTTTAAACATGCATTAGTTCAGAAGAACAAAACCATTACTTATTTTTAAATAAGCAACTGAAAATGTGGATGCAGCATTCATTCAGCCAACACACCCCATGTGAACTGAAACAGATGGCAGCAGACAAGCTACACCACAGCCTGCACCGCCACCGCCACCGCCACACCACCCTACCACCATTATCACCACATCACCATACTACCAAATGGCAATGCGGAGTCCCCAAAAAGTAAAGAAAAAAGACCAGCAACAGGCTGCTAAGGAAATGAAAGTGCCACTGGCTTAGTCCATGATAAGGGACGTTCGTGGGCTTGTAAGGGCGCAGATGGAGCCCGATGCGGTGGTGCACACCGTAAATCAAAGGTCAGCCTTGGCCTCACAGTGAATTGGAGGACAGATTGGCCTACATATGATCCCATTTTGAAGTCACTGACACCCATATTCTAAGGTCAAAATATATAAACTGAATTCTCAGAGGAGATAGATAAATAGAAAATAAACAGATCTGCTATTGGCAAACAATGTATTCGGATTTTCAACATATTTTCTCATTTCTAACTGAAAAATTCCACAATTACTAAATGAAATGAACAAGTTTATGTGGAATATTTATCTATTTATATAGTTTGCTGTGCATGTATGAGATATGTGCTTGAATGCATGTTTGTGTGTACACACGTGTGCAAAGGGTGCACCGATTAGGTGTCTTTCTTCATCACTCTCCACCTTTCTATTTTGAGCCTGGTTCTCTCACTGAACCTGGAACTCACCAATTCAGCTAGGTTGGCTACAGCAAGCTCTAAAGATCTACCTAACTCTGCCTCCCCAATGCTTGATTATAAACACACACTTCACCCTGATTTTTAGGTGTGTTCTGGGGATTTAAACCCAGGACCTCATGGTAGCGAAGCAAACGCTTCACCAAATGAGCCATCTCCCTGCCTGGGGCAATGTCCTCTCTGTCCTGTTCACGGAATTCAATATACTCCATTTATAATGGCCCAGCTACATCTCAGAACCAACGGTGGCTGCTATCTGTGTAAAAGAAAATTAACCAACAGGTCTAAAGACAATCCTATTTGAGAAATGAAAACGTTGCATCACCAGCAAAATCACTTTCTTTTTAAAGTTTCTACCTAATGTCTCACTGACAGGGTAGTCCTA
The DNA here is from genome assembly GCA_023101885.1 of Typhlomys cinereus. Taxonomy (NCBI): domain Eukaryota; kingdom Metazoa; phylum Chordata; class Mammalia; order Rodentia; family Platacanthomyidae; genus Typhlomys; species Typhlomys cinereus. Next base: position 798,256 of record JALPQD010000222.1, on the reverse strand, counting down.
GGAGACTCCCCCAGAAGAGCAGCTGATCCCAGAAAACTCTTTGATTAGGCCCCTCCTCGGTCAAACTCTCTGTACCGAGATCAGAGCACTCAGAAGTATAAAGTGATCCAACAGCCACTTTCACAGAGCAATGCTCCTCGCTCTGCCGGCCCAAGACCACAGCCTGTGAACCCCTCCTCCCAACCCATCACACCCCAAGTCTCAAATTTCAGACAATGAAACACTGACAGGCTAGTGTGCCAAGACCCATGGGACCACAAAGAAATGGTGACAGGATATATGTAGCTTTTGTGCTTTGCCTCCAAAGAGCAAAACCCAAGTTCAGCAGGTAAAGCGAACTTCTCAGCTACAATGTCTTGTTCTGGATCCTACCCGATGTGCTCTTGCCCACAGACCTCCAAGAGCATATAAACCATAATCACCAGGTTGTTGCCAGAAGGTGCAAGCACAATGGACACACATACATATGTAGAATATGTCAGAATGTACAGCCCCGTCTCTCTGGAACCTTCCACTCCCCTACAAAGACCAAAGTTCATTTCAGCTAACAGACAGTGCCAGATTATAAACTGAGGAAAAGATCCCTCTCTTCCTACCTGCCTCTAACACCCAGAACAGTTACATTACAGTGGGAACATGGACTAGTTTGTCTCTAAGGATATTGACATAAATTAAAGGGCCTTGTCGGAGAGTTAATAATAAACTGCCAACAGGAAGCTCACTTCAGGCCAGAGGCTCAAAGCCAGTCTGCACATGTCCCAATCCTGTCAAAAAAAAAAAAAAAAAAAACTAATAATGCAAACACCACTGTTGCTAGACTGCAGCAAGGATGAAGATGCCACAGCAAGCTGAGGGAGCCAACTCACTCCTGCCACCTGTCCGTCTTCTTAGGCATCTGATAGGTTGAAGATCTTTACAACAATCTAATGCAAGCTAGCAGCTTTTTTCTAGAAATAAACATGCAGGTACATGTACGATTTTTAAATGCAGTCTCAAGGGTTCCAATGACCCCTGAAACTCATGTTCCAAGTAAAGACCCTTCACTCTTCTGACACTCAGAACTTGTTTTACCCTGGAGTGGTGCACCATTAAAAACATACTTTTCTCCCTCTGGAAATACAAGTCTTTTTTGACTTGACTGCTGTCCAGCCTTTCTGCCCAACTTTCAGTTTGCACTAGAGCTAACCAGACAAATCCAGGAATAAAATCCTCCGACAGTCATCCAAGTCTCTTCAGCAAGCCAGTGCCATGAAGCACAAGGCTGATTTAGACTGAAAAAGACTAAAGAGACATAAAAACCACACATGATGCAATATCCTGGTCAGGAACGACACCTTTCAAAAAGTGAGGAAGCTGAGGACTGAATGTAGGACAGATCGAGTGATTAATTTTTTGTTACGATTACTTTGATGATGAAACAAATGTTCTTATTTAGAGACATAAACTGAAGTGTTTGGAGAGTGCAATGTCATATAGCAGCAATTTAAAATTTCTTTTTGTTTTGTTTTGTTTTGTCTTGTTTTGAGACAAGTCTCATGTAGCCTAGGCTGAACTCAAACTCTATAGCTCAGGATGATCCTGAACCCCAAATCCTCTTGCCTCTACTTCTCAAGTATTGGGATTACAGGCAAAAGCACCCAGTCAAAATAAGGCCAGCTAGTGCTGGCATGGTGGCATGCACCTGTACTCCCAGGACTGAGGAGTCCGAGAAGGCTTGCAAATTTGACAGCAGCCCAGACATGACTTTCAGGCCAATCTGAGCTATAGAGTGACACCCTGTCTCAAAAAAAAAAAAAAAAAGGGGGACGGGGGGAGGGAAGCAAAAAAGAAAATTACTAAGAATGAAAGTGAAAGCAACAGAGGAAAAATAACTGAGAACAATAATCTAATCCAAAACAACAAACAAAAATGGTACCAGCTTCTTCAAAAGTTCTTATATTTGACTTTTATTTAAAATTACATCTTAGGGGGGCTGGAGAGGTGGCTCAGGGGTTAAGCCTCTGCCTTGCAGGCGGAAGGTCCTGAGTTCGGATCCTAGACCCCACGTATAGACCGGGCAGAAGTGAGGGCGGCCTGCGTTTCTGGCCCTGGTAGGGTGGAGCCTGTGAATCCCGGGGCAGAGTAAACAAGGAGGAGGTAGAGGCATCCATGGTGTTTCCCGAATTCATCTGTGGTTCTACACGCACACACACGCACACACCATACGTGCACAATTAAATAAATAATAATAAAAAAAATTTTTAAAGTAAAATTATATCTTAGGGCTGGGGAGATGGCTCAGTGGGTAAGGCATCTGTCACACAAGCAAAAAAGACAATATCCAAATCCTCAGATCCCATATAAGACACCAGGTAGGTATGATGACCCACCTGTAATTCCAGCCCCAGAACACAGAAATTGGGAATTTGCAGAGCAAGTTGGCTAACCAGACTAACCCTACAGACAAGCTCCGGATTGGATCAAAGACCCGTCTCAAAAGAATATGGTGGAACGGAGATTAAGGATGACCCCTGCTATCAATCTTGGACCTGTATCTGCATGCATGCACACACACATGCAAACACATATGCACGCATGCACACACCCCACAAATACAAAAGTAGCAAAAGAAAATGGTTATCTTCATTTTAATACTACTGTATTAACATCAAGAGACAGAAAACAAAGTATGTTAAGTTGTAGTAACTAGGTCAGTGTCCAAAGCTGTGCAGTGGTCTCCAGCCTGCACTGGGCTAGGGCTGAGACACAAGGTGGGTCTGGATAAATCTGGAGACCAAATAAACTTGAAAGAATGAGCCATCGGTAAAGCAAAAAAGACTGCCTAACTAGCACAAGAAGGCAGGAGGCTCGGCGGGAAGAGCAACTCCGTAAAATCTGTACCTGAGCAAGTAGCGAACACCGTCGCCTGCATCCTTCAGGGGCTCCAGGTAGATCTCCAGCCTCTTGTAGGACAGAACCAGGTTGAAAAGATCAAACGCTGGCGACTTGGTAGGTGCAGGTGGGCACTCGGGAAGAGCTTCCGGCATCCCGCTGGGGCTCACCTCGGGCCCACTCCCCTCTCGCTCCGCAGGCTGCATCCTGTAACTATAATTCCCAACACATCATGCACTTCCAGTCCCCTTGCATCATTTTATGTGACGCTTGAAATAAAACTTGTGAGGTGGGCGGGGCGAAGAAAGCCCATTTCACAGAGGAGGAAACTGAAGGTCAAGAGATGCTGCTCTTTGGGGGCCCCATCTCCCCCCGCACTGCGCAGACCTATCAGGAGCTTACAGACCATAATGACCAGGTTTGCAGTCCCAAATCCCCCACGGAACGAACCGCAGGAAAAGACCCAGGACGGGCGCGAGACAGAAGCCCGGGACCGCGAGAAGCGAGCAGGTCGGCGCGGGCGAGGCCCGGACCACCGCCCGCCGCAGCTCTGCAGACGGAGGGAACCCGGCCGCGCCCAAGGTCAGAGCCGGCAGAGGGCGGCCCGCGCCGGCTGTCAGCGCCCGGCTCGGCGATCGGTGGGCACGCAGGGGCGGGGGCGCGATGCAGCCCCTACCTGGACGCGGGTCGAGCGGAGGCAGGGGCAGGGCCGGCCGGGGGGCACCGGAAGGGCCTCTGCGCCCCGGAGCGTTCCCTCGGGCGCGCCCCACCCCGGCGCCGCGCCGCCTCCCACAGCCGCTCCGAAGTCGCAGGTCCCGGAGCCGACGGTGCCGCCGCCGCCGCCGCCGCCGCCGCTTCCGGGACGCCGGTCGCTCTGCGGCGCCGTGCCCGTGACGTCACCGCGCCCGTCCCGCCTCCGGTCCTCGCTCCGGGCTTAGCTCCGCCCACCCAGGCGCAGGTGAGCGCTCTGGTCAGCCGTGCGCCTGCGCGACTCTCCTTCCCAGCCAATGCGCGGCTTCATTCTGTTCCGGACCCATGAACATGATTCATAGAAAAGATCTGGCGGAGCCCTGAGACCCAGAGCCCGGGCCCCTGCCACCCGCTGCCCACTCGCGCTCTAGAACATTACAACAAGGAACACTTGGAGAGGTGGATGTTGTTGGCGGACGTCTGTAATCCGAGCCCTTGGGCTTCTGACGCTGGAGATCAGAAGTTCGGGACCAGCCTCAAAAAACTTAAATCTAGAAAATAAGAACCGTTGAGGCTGGGGTCGTAGCACAGAGGGTAGAGTGCTTACAGAGCTGATGCACAAAACCATGGGTTCGATCCCAGTGCCGCATAAACTACACATGGTGGTGCAGGCTTTAGTCTTGGGACTCGGGAGTATCCTCTGCTGCATAGCAAATTTAAGGCTAGCCTGGAATGCATGAGATCAAGAGTCTATTTCAAAAATAGGAGTAATTTAGAAATAAGAACGATTGGAGAGAAGCCTGGCTGGAAAATTCACATTTTTCATTTTCTTTGCTCCCAACTGGGGACTGTGAGCCTGGGGAGCACAAAAACGTGCCGCACACAGAAACATGCCACACTGAGCTTTCTGGTTAGTACTGTATACAAGGTCACATGAAGGCTTTATCCAGCTCAATCCCTTTCCTACTGTGTGGCCTGGTTAGTGTCCCTTGGCTTTTCACTAATAATAGCCCATCTTTACTAAGTCTCACTGGCAGCCAGCAGTAGGTTAAACTCTCGGTATTAATTATCTTATCTGGCTCTCCTCCAGTAAGTCTATTAGGATTATCCTTTATGTGAGGAATTTGAGACAGAGTAAGGAATTTCTTCACTGTCACAGCAAATAAACCACTTAGTGCACGAATTTGAGCCAAGTATGTCACCTAACTCCTCAACTATACCATCACCCAGTTTAATCTGCATTTACTGGCCCCAGCACCCCTGCTCTAGTTCGGGTGCCTGAACCCCTCCTTTGTCACTAGCAAATAGCACTGCATGCCAGCTCTTCTCGCTGCTTCTGCCCTGCCCCCTCCTTTGCTTCCACATAAATCCAACCTGCTCATCTCTGCAAGAGTCAGCTGTCCACAGCCTCCTCTAGCTTCCCAGCTGAGGATAATCAAAGCCCTCTCAGAACAGCCCCAGGACTTTATCAATGTCTCCTCCTGCAAGAGTCTCCTTTCAGAAAACAGCTCCTATATAGTCTGGCAGATAAAAAGTAACCATTTTGCAAATGGGTGATTGACCCCTCCCTCACTGTGGTTTCCTACTTTCATTGCATCTACCTTTGAATGTGCTCTTATAACAAGACTCCAGTTTAACAACTTTTTGTCTCTGGCCAGGGGATGACATACAATGCCCATCAGGATGGAGTGAAGGGCATTGCAGGAGCAGCAAAACTGCAGAAGAAAATCAACAAACCATAATCCAGAACTTCAGAGACTCTATATCAACCACCTAGAACTAGGCCAGCCTAATCTCTCCCCATCCTGAAGCTCAGGGAAATTTGCGGAAGAGGGGGCGGTAAGATTGTAAGAGCAAAAGGATGGGAGGAGCAATGATTTGCAAGATACTCCACATAAGTTAGGGCCGAAGCAATCATAATTGGAGTTTGCATGCCCTGCGCAATGTCCAACACACTATTGACCCCACAAAGTCTAGCATTTGCTAAAGGCACCAAGATCCTTGGAGGCAAGGAATTGATAGCCACAGTAGTGTTCCTATGCTTAAGGGGAACACAGGAAAGGGTTCAGGGAAATGCCACTGGGTCCTTGTCATCCATCGGAGAGGAGGGCCCAGAGGAGAGTCTGGCATGCACATTAAAGGATTCTCCGGGGATTGGGGGGAGGCACTGGGGGATGAGGAGGGAGGGATGATGGGAGGGGGAGCAGGGGGGTGGGGGGGAGAGGAGGAGGGAGGGAGGGAACCGGTGTACCTACCAAGTTTGTATGAGCAGAAATAATAAAAAATGAAAAAAAAGAAAAAAAGAAAACAGCTCCTGCTCCTCCAGCCAAGACTGAGCTGTGCTAGAAATTCCTGCTCATTTCACTTCCTTGAGGCCCATGTCAGTCCAACAGGGCCTGAAATCCTTGCTTACTGACATCCCCAATCCTAAACAGAAGCCATCTCCTTTACCCTGGCTTGTCTGCCATTGTGGAAAGTATACTACACTCTGTCGTCACCCAAGCCACTCCTGACTGAACTGGGATACTGCTTTACAAAGCCACTGGCTCCTGTGATCTAGCCAAATGGACACTTCCACTCTTCCTCGTAGGTCAGCTACACTCCATATCACTGCCCTCTCCTGCTTGTCCCCCTACCTTGTCTCCTTGGGGCTTTTCTTCTTGCCCCTCAAATGCTGTCTAACTGCCTCTTTCCTTCCTTCCAACTCTCCCATTACCTCTGCGAGTTGGTATTTCCCAGTATGGCTATCTCCAGCAGTTGAAATACTGGTGCTTAGTAGGCATTTAAAAAAAAAAAAAACGAAGCACTGTAAGATGCTTCCATTAGGGGATGGTTGTGGAATTTCTTGCTATTGTTGCTTAAACTATATGTCAGTTTATAGTTACCCGCAATGTTTACAGAATTAGGCATTTTATTTTAAAGCTCTGCTTTAGTTGACTTTCTAAGTTACCTGGCATGTGTCGTGACTCCATGTGAGTAAGGCAGAAGGGCTTCTCTTTGGAGCAGTCGCTTGATGGTTTTTCCAACCATAAAATAGGAATAATCACAGAAGCAAGTTGGCAGGGCTGTGGCAAGAGTTAAATAAGCTACAGGATGGAGATTCCTGGCACATACATGTTCAAAAACTGTTAGTGATCACGGCCAGATGTCTCAGTGAAACCGGCAAGGATAGACAAAGCTCACATCTCACCCTCCACGGACTCCAGCCCTCCAATAATAAAAGTATGAGCATAGAGAAGGGCAGATTCTACTTGCCCTGCCTCCCTGCCTCCAGCCAAGTGAGACGGAGCAGGCTTGTAGTCCTGGCACTCAGATGACTAGTCTGAGACCAGCCTCGAACACCTAGCAAAACCCTATCTCGAAAAAATAAATAAAGGGTCTGGAGAGGTGGCTCAGGGGTTAAGCCTCCATCTAGCAGGCGGAAGGTCCTGAGTTCGGATCCCAGATCCCACGTATAGACGCCAGGCGGAAGTGCGGCGGCCTGTGCTTCTGGTCCTGGTAGGGCGGAGCCTGTGAATCCTGGGACAGAAGGAGGTGGAGGCAGTCCATGGTGGTTCGCAAATTCGTCCGTGGTTCTACACATACACAGACACACACACACACAGAGACACACACGCACGTGCACATACACACGCACATGCGCACAGTTGAATAAATAATAATAATAAAAAAATTAAATAAATAAATAAATAAAGCCCCTCCTTCTTCAAAGAAAGTTACTTAGCTCAATGTCCTAACTGCCTGGAAATCACCATCCATAACTCACTCCAAAGGCAAATTTCATTTTCTTTGCAATGTTTCTCCGACTCTGGCCTCAGACTGACTGTGGCCAAAAGTATTGTTGATTCTTTTTTCCCCTTGAGCTGATATCAAATTAGAGGATATGATTTTTGAACTCCTAGGGGATCCAACTATGATTTCCAGGGGATAGAAGAATTATCAAGGATACAAGAAGGTTCTAGAGACCAAAATGGAACAACAGTATTGGCAATGTCAACAAGCCAAAGTCAGAAGAGACTGGCCAGCTTTGGGGGCGACCTATGATTTAGTTATTTCTTATACTGGGGATGGACTACTAGGCAAGTGCTCCGCTTCTTGAATCTGCCCCCCCCCAGCCTAACTCTGACATTTTATCACTAAATCTTAGCTGTTTTCTCCATCTTTTGTATTGTGACGCCTGGCAGATTGGAAGAGACTAAAGTAGCCAAAGAAGATACTTAATACATTAACTTGATTTTTTCAAGGCTATTCTTTACATCTGTTCTCAGGTGTATCTATGGCCCACATAATTGAGCCGTAACACTCAACATAGGCCTGGGAGGAATTCTAGTCAAAAACGCTGAAATTTAAGTTGATAAACCAAAACAAGAGGGGACCGGCTAAGTGTGCATTCTGCCACCAGGTGGCGGCCTTGCTCACTCTTCTTGAGAACCATGGGGTTCCAAAAACAGACACTATCGGCTTGAGGCTTTCCTGAAGCTGCAGCCGATGTTCATTTGAGGCCTGACGAGATTGAAACATTGACCTTATGCATATTCGTTATGTGAGTAACAATATGACACTCCCAGTGTCTCTTCACTAGAGGCTATTAGGAGGGGGTTTTAAAAATATTTTTATTTGTTTATTTAAAGGCAGGAATAAGGCAGGAAGGAAAAGGAGAGAGAGAACGAGACAGAGAAAGACAGAGACAGAAATAGACACACATGCACAGCATGGCACACAGGTGGAGATCAGAGGACAACTTTAGGAAATCACTTCCTAAAGACTTCCAGGGATTGATCTCAGGTTGTCAGGAATGTGAGCAGGTGAGCTGTCTCGTTAACCCCTCCACAGAGACTCTTTTTTTATTATTATTATTATTTATTCAATTGCGCGCGTGTGTGTATGTATGTGCACGCGCATGTGTGTGTGTGTGTGTGTGTGTGTGTGTGTGTGTGTAGAACTACGGACGAATCGGGAACCACCATGGACACCTCCACCTCTTTGTGCCCGGGGATTCACAGGCTCCGCCCTACCAGGACCAGAAACGCAGGCTGCCCCCTTCTGCCTGGCGTGTATACGTGGGATCTGGGATCTGAACTCAGAACCTTCCGCCTGCAAGGCAGAGGCTTAACCCCTGAGCCACCTCTCCAGCCCCCAGAGAGACTCTTGAATGTCTTCAGGACAGTGGCTGACATCCCCAATAGGGAACATGGACAGGAAGCTAGAACTGTTTTGTCATGATGTATCTTCAGAAGGACCTCAACGGGATTTTCACAATAAAGACTGTTGGCTTTGTGGGTTGGTCCTGTTCAATGTGTTGAAAGATGATTATACAAGAGTGTGGTTGCTAGTAGACAACTGAGGCTATCCTGGAAAGGGCTCTGCTCTGTCAATTACACACTCTTTAGAGTCTCTCTCTCTCTCTCTTTCTCTCTCTCTCATTATCTCTTCTTAAAACTTCTCTAAGGGCTGGAGAGATGGCCCAAGAGTTAAGCCTCTGCCACCCAAGCAGAAGGGCTTGAGTTCAGATCCCAGATCCTATGTGCAAAAATGCCAGGTGTGAATGGCTGCAGACTGCACTTCCAGTCATGGAAAAATGGACCCTGGGAAATTCCAGAGCAAAGCAGAAAGGAGGTAGAGCAATCCAAGATGATGCCCGTAGTCACCCTTGGACCTCCACAGACACAGATGCACACAGACACAGATGACACAGACATACTTACAAAAAATCGGTAAGTACACCATTTCTAAGCATGGTGGCCCGTGAAGATGATCCTGGGGCTTAGAAATATGAAAGGCAGAAAAAGAAAGAAACAGAAATGGAAGGAGAATAGCTGGCCAGAACAGGTAGGAAAACACAGCCTCGCAGAGGTAGAACGGTCAAAACCAGTTGCCAAATCCTGCCAGATTTAATTTATACACAGGGAATAATTCAGGGGCTGGAAATAATGGGCAAATCCAGGTGTGGGACCTCTGGTTGGAAGGGGAGATAGGGAAATGAGAGGACCCTCCTAGCATGCTTGGGACCTGCCTGACCTCCAGGAGAATCACATTCCTGATATCTAACGTCAACCAAAGAGAGTCTGCCCTTGACATAGCTCCGATTTTAACAGAAACCCCAAATCTCAGGCTATGGCCTTAAGTCTTAAGGGCTCCAGAAAACACCAGTGGGGGTGAGACTAACATTCCTGCGCCTCCATGATGTTTATAAATGGATGTAACCATGAGTGTGGCCTATAATCCCAGCACTTGGAGACAGGAGCATGAGTTTGGGCCAGCCTGGGCTACATTCTCTGTCAATTACTGTCTATCTTATATATTGAAACAGGGCCTCTCACTTGAACTCAGAGCTCACTGATTCAGCTAGTCCAGCTATCCAATTTGTTCTGGAATCCCACGTCTTCTCCTAAACGCTGGGATTACAGGTGAGTCCACCACACCTACCTAGCATTTATGTGGGTGTTGGGGATTTGAACTCAAGACCCTCATGCTTCCACAGCAAGTTCTTTTCCCACTAAGCCATCTCCCCAGCCCATGTATCCGTTTTTAAATGAATGGAAGAAATGTTCGGCATGCGTCTTCAGATTCTCGACAGATGCACTTTCTCCGGCATTTAACTTACTACTCAGCTACTGGATGTTTGTGGATCAATAGCTCGCTGCTGTTGCCTGTGAACAGAGCTCAGTAAATACATCTTTATGTTTTTGTACCTGGGAAAGAAGCGCTCATGAGTAATGAGTTTTCCAGCTGTGAGACAGTGAGTTGTTGGACAAACACAGCAAGGAAATGAATGTCTGCAGTTACATTCTTACTCAGAGGCTCTTGGCAGCCATGAAAACAATCATTCATCAAACACTGGCACCAAAAAGAGAAGAAAAAAAAAAAAGTCTCACAGCGCAAAGCAACAAGAACCCAAAGATGAAGCCTCATGGCTCCTGTGAAGGAGGCTGTTCACAATACACACACACACACACACACACACACACACACACACACACACGTCCCCTTCGATAGTAAAGGATCCTTGTGCCTTTGCATAGGATGGGACTAGGAAGTTACTGGGAATGCCGAGTGTCCTTTGCAGGCCAAGACATTTAAAGGTTCGAAACTAAGCTCCTGTTTCCCTCTGGCCAGCTGCCAGCCCAGCGCTGGAGGGATGGAGAGCCAGGGCAGAAAGAACCTGAGTCCACGAATCATCTGGTAGTAGAATGTGTCCCGCTGCAGGCCAGCAGCCACCATGACAATTCTGTAAAAAAGAAATATCCGGGGCTGGAGAGGTGGCTCAGGGGTTAAGCCTCCGCCTTGCAGGCAGAAGGTCCTGAGTTCGGATCCTAGATCCCACGTATAGACACCTGGCAGAAGCGGGGCGGCCTGCGCTTCTGGTCCTGGTAGGGCGGAGCCTATGAATCCCAGGGCAGAGTAAGCAAGGAGGAGGTGGAGGCGGGGTCCATGGTGGTTCCCGAATTTGTCCGTCGTTCTACACGCACACACACATACATACACACACACACACACACACTCACACACACACATACACGCGCACAATTGAATAAAAAATAATAATAATAATAAAGAAATATCCGTGTGTGACTCTGTGTATGTGTGTGTGTATGGGGGGTGATTTTTTATTATGTTAAAGTACCACAGTGTTAGGGCATATCTGTTAGAACAGCCAGACAGCAACATTCATTCATTCCACCAGTAACTTATATTATGCATTTTTCAAGCAAATATACAAACGAATAGTCTAGATTTTTTTTTTAGATAAATTCTTGCCATATAGCCTATGCTAGTTTCTAATTCTCAGACAGTTGATCTCTTGATACTCCTGCCTCAGCTTCTCAAGTGCTAAGATTACAGGCATGTGCTAGCATGCCTGGCTAAATAGCCCATAATTTTTTTTTCTCAAGAGCACTACATTGTGGACTGGGATGGTAATTCTCAGTTGGCAGAGTACTTCCCTGGATTCTATCCCCAGCACCATGTAAACCAGGTGTGGTAGTACATGCCTGTAATCCCAGAACCGAAGAGGAAGTATCAGCCCAAAAGACATAGAAGATCCTATTTACATTTTTTTAAAAAAGATCTTTTAAGGGCTGGAACGCAGCTTATTTGTAGAGAACTTACTTGTCTAGCATCCATGAGACTCTGAGTCACAAAAAAGAAGGAAGGTGGTGACGAAGGAGGGGGAAAGAAGGAAGGTGGTGATGAAGGGGGAAAGAAGGAAAGTGGTGATGAAGGAGGGGGAAAGAAGGAAGGTGGTGATGAAGGAGGGGGAAAGAAGGCAGGCGATGGTGAAGGAGGGGAAAGAAGGCAGGAGAACTGGAGGACTTCCTGAGAGGTATTGTGTCCAGATTATTTTGCACATTAAAAAAGTAGTGTTGGGGGCCGGAGAGATGGTTCAAGCGTTAAGAGTCTGTCTCCAAAGTAGAAGGTCCTGAGCCCCAGTCCCAGGTCCCACATAAAAAACTCTAGGTGGAAACATGGCGGCCTGTTCTTCCAGCTCTTGGTGAGTGGAGCCTGGGAAATCCCAGAGCCAAGCAAGAAGGAGGTAGAAGCAATCCAGGATCATTCCAGAAGTCACCCTTAGTCCTCCACTGGGACACAGTGCACACACCAACAGATAGATAGATATATAGATAGATAGATAGATAGATAGATAGATAGATAGATAGATAGATAGATAGATAAAATATTTTTTTAAAAATGGTGCTTCCAGGTTGAACCCAGGACCACAAGCAAGTCAGGCAAATCCTTGACCACTGAGTTACAACCCAGACCCTGTAGATAAAATATATATCAAATCCACCAATAAAATGATGGAGTTAAACTATTCCAGAATGTAGACTAAGATGGAAAACTCTTTATTTTATCCTATAAATCCAGAATCACTATCCCTGATCCAAATGTCAGTCAAGAACACCTACAAAAGGGAGGGGAGGGCTGGAGAGGTGGCTCAGGGGTTAAGCCTCCGCCTTGCAGGCGGAAGGTCCTGAGTTCGGATCCCAGATCCCACGTATAGACGCCAGGCGGAAACGGGGGCAGCCTGCGCTTCTGGTCCTGGTAGGGCGGAGCCTGTGAATCCCGGGGCAGAAGGAGGTGGAGGCTTCCATGGTGGTTCACGAATTCGTCGGTGGTTCTACACACATACAGACACACGCACGCGCACATACACACGCATATGCACACAGTTGAATAAAATAATAATAATAAAAAAAAAAATTTTAAAAAAGGGAGGGGAATGAGATGGGGGGATGGAGGGGAGCAGGGATAAATACTCAATATGCTTGTAAAATTAAGGAAAACACACACACATACACACACAGGAGCTTTGGGGTTAATGGTATATCCGCCATCTCCATTGTGGTTAAGGTTTCACAAGTGCTTGTATTATATCAAAGCTTATTTTTAAAATGTATTATTTAATATACATAAAACATACCCTGCTGAAAGGGTATTTTTTTTTTTTTCAAAGAAAAAAAAAATCTCAGCAGCTGGGCCTGGTGGCCCAAGCCTGTAACCCAGCACTTGGGCTGTATCGGCCCGGCTGGAAACGCACTTGATTTACCTGAAGATAATATGAAAAGTCAGGCACACGCCTACAATCAGGGTCCAGTTGCCAAAGCCACCACATGTGAGACCTAAGTGTTTGTAACTATTTATGGTTTGCAGGAAAATCCAGCTGTTTTTCTTCAAGGGCAGTGTTGGCACTTGTGGCTTACAACAGCTGCTGTCAGAGCCAGCGGAATCTTTACACGCCCTAAATTAAGATGCCTAAGGTAGTTCGTTCATTTGACTTTGAAAAAAAATCGAACCCAGCAAGAGCTTCACTAGTCCCTAAAGAGGACTCGACAGAGATCACAAGAAGCCGGGCAAACACAATGAAGTTTGCTAGATGCGATGATTAGTATTAGGAGAGCTAGAAGTCAGGCTTCCAGGTCTATCTGAGAGGGATTCTCTAGACTAAGGGGTGACTCTGGGCATAGCTGTAGGGCTGTGTTTTGATTGCCTTAAATGAGGTAGGTAGACTGGCCCGTGGTGGGTGTCAATATTCCCTAGGCTAAAACTTTCTGGTAGAAGGTGAGCTGAGCTCAAGTAAGCAAGCAGACAGTTGTTACTTCCTGTTTCTCGACTGCAGAGGGGATGTGACCAGCTGCTTCAGGCTCCTACCACTGTAACTTCCGTGCAATGACAGACCATAGCCTAGGGTTGTGAGCCAGTAAATCGTTTCTCCCCTAAGTTGCTTTTGTTATTTTATTGCAGCAACTGGAAAGGAAATTGGAACACTCAAAGAAGTAGGAAAAATTCATGTTGTGCAATGTCCAGAGTGTACCAGAAGCCAAGTAACTTGGGAAATGACCCCCATGCCTAGATAAACCCCGGGTTGCATGTAAAGGCATAGTGAGGGGAGTCTGTGAACCTTCTTCTACTGCTGATTCCTGAGAGTCCTGGCTGCTTCGCTCTCCAGATGAACTGGAAATCCAGAAAACTCTGTGGTAAGACTGAGTTCTCTTTCCTGGCTGAAAGGCACTCAGAAGAGGGGGCTGCTTAGAGCATGGAAAACAGATGGCTTATCAGGAGGGACCACCTCGGCTCACTAGAAGGCAGCCACCAAGGGCATCCTCCGGTGGGCAGAGAGTCGAGGTGCCCTGGAGCAGAAGGGAATCCACACTCCGAATCGCCAAGACTAGATTCTGGGCTCAGCATCTTACCTAGGGGGCCTCAGGAAACCCTGCTGCGGAGGACACCATGCTGCCACGAGTGGGCGGATGGCATTTAGGTCCCGGGCTTCTGCTCTGGACCGCATCTCAGGACGTCCTCCCGCAGTGCGGGCAGGAAGCACTGGCCTTATCCTACCGGGCTGAGTGACGAAGCTCTGATGCAGAAAGATTTTTGGAAATTGCCTAAGTCCAGAGCGTTAGCTAATCAGGAGTTGGGCTCACCGCTGACTTCACGAGCTGAGCTCCCCCCACAAATCCAAGCCAGTTATGCCAACTACTCAGAAGCCACAGGAGAAGCCAGCTGGAGCACACTAGAGAGGGATTGGGAAAAGAGAGCTGGGGCAGACTGTGTGGCCAAAAGGAAGCAGCAGCGGGGCCTGTAGAGGGATGGAGCCGGGAGGAAGGCCATCTGCGGGTTCACCTTCCGCCCCTTGGACAGGAGAGCTGCGCTCCGGGCAGTCAGTAGCTTCAAACTGAAAGTTCTTTAACTTCATAGTCATCTGGGAAGTGAAAAACTAATGCAATTCACGTCTGTAAGAATCAGCTTTACCTCCTTCCTGCTCTGACTCAATTTATCAATGTTTCAAAACTCAGACCAGGGTTGAAAGAACGGACTAAAAATTAGAATGAATTTATAAAGAAGGAGCTATGCTAGGCTGGAGAGATGGCTCAGAGGTTAAAGCCTCTGCCTCGAAAGCAGAAGGATCTGAGTTCAGATCCCATACCCCATATTTTAAAAATGCCAGGTGGAAATGGCTGCAGTGTGCACTTCTGGCTCGGGAAGGCCTCTGTCTTTTCCGATGGTGGGAATCTTCTGACCATTGCCTCGGAAAAATCCTTCAGATTAATTCCCCTTTTGCAAATAAGAAATGAGCTGGGGAAATGGCTCAGAAATGGCGTCAAAGGCAAGCAAAGAACCTGAGTTTGGATCCCCAGAGCTCACATTCAAATGCCAGGACAGATATTGTAGCGTCTGGCAATTCTAGTCCTGGAAGGCAGAGCCTGGGAAATCCCAGAGCAAAGCAATAAGGAGATAGAGAAATCCATGATGATTCCTAATGTCACCCTTGGGTCTCTACATGCACACACACACACACACTCAAGTACCTTCTTCTAAAAGAAGGAGGAAGGAAGGAAGGAAGGAAGGAAGGAAGGAAGGAAGGAAGGAAGGAAGGAAGGAAGGAAGGAAGGAAGGAAGGAAGGAAGGAAGGAAGGAAGGAAGGAAGGAAGGGAGGGAGGAAGGGAGGGAGGAAGGTAATGAGAAATGTTTTTCAATGAGGCAGATGATCTCTACCTGTTTTCCCAAACCCGGACTTGAAAACTATTTCCTCCACTGTATTAGTCAGGGTTCTCTAGAGCCACAGAACCAACAGAATGAATATATAAAAAGGGAATTTATTGGATTGGCTTACAAGATATGGCCGAAGTAGTCCAGCAATAGCTGCCAGTAGCTGCTCAGTCCAGAAGTCTGGTCAGTGGTGGCTGAAGGCTGGAGGATTCCTGAAGAGTCTTCAGTCCTAGCGAAGGCGTGAAGAGTTGGAAGGTTGGAGGGTCAAAGAAGCCTAGCCTAGCAGCAGGGGAGAGGAGTTGCCAGCACAGGGCAAGAGTCTCTCTGAGCTCCTCTGTTTTAGGGTTCCTTTTATCTGCTCTGCTACTGAGAGGCCCCACCCAGATTTAGGGCTGGTCTTTGTGTTGCAAATATATTGATCCAGATAACTCTCAGGTGGGCTGGCAGCTCCTCTTTTAGTTAACACTAAACTGTGTGGTCAAGTTGACAACTAGGGTTAACTATCACTTCCAAGAAGTAATAGGTAGAACCTCTAAGCCCCAGAAACATTTGAATGGTTGGGGAAAAAATGGTTCCAAAAATGCTTGGAATTCTGTGGTGTGGTCGCCTAGGTCTTGTTCCTGGCAGCAAGGCGTCAAGTCCCCCCCGGGGAGTCTGTTTTCCCTGTGAGCTCCAAGCTGGGACTCTTAAATGAGGGCGTGTCAAACTTCGCGGGACTGGGAGCAGCGTGTTCTTGGCTTAAGCAGGCACCACATAGTTTTCCTTCTCTCCCGTACTCAGCAGTGCTGCTTCACATTTGGGATGAGAACACCTCCTTCAGGACACTTGGAAGTAGCAACAGGGAAAACTTACCTTCCCACCAGACAGAAAGGCCAGTTATGGAGCCTAGAGACTGCCTGGGACCGAGGGCTAAACCCAGCATTAGTGGGTCTGAAAAGACAGCTCAGTCTTAATGCCTCCAATATCCCAAGTAATCGCTAAGTTCAAAGAGAACTGAGCGAGCCAGAAGTGGCATGAACACCTATAATCCCAGAGCTTGGGAGACAAAAATGGGAGGATGAAGAGTTTGAGGCCAACCTGGGCTACTGCGGAGACTGTCTCAAAAAATAAAACCCCAACCAGCCAGCCAAATAAACAAAAACAGGCCGTGGAGTAAGGGGGCTAAAAGGCCTTTCAGAAGAAGCCAGACTGGAATTTCTATAGGCTGATGAAGTTGGGATCCATCTCAGAAGGCTGGGGACCATATTCAAGTCTTACTCTTGGGTTCTAGACATTTTTCCTCCTCCCCTCAATACACCTCTACCCCACAGAGGGCTCAGGCCAGAGGCTTGAGGCTCAGGCCCTCCTCACCTCTCAGCTGCCTCCACTAACCCCAACGCTTGGGTTCTCATTCTTCAAGACAAGCTCTGGGGTAGGACACAGGTAGACCTGAGTTTGGATCCCCTGAGCCCATGTAAAAAGCCAGGCATGGTAACTCAGCTACGATCCCAATGCTGAGGAGACCGAGTCAGGGGGATTTCCTGGGGTTTGCTGGACAACATAGGCAACCAAGGAGACCCAAGGTCCTTGAGAGACATGTTCCTCTTGCCATGACAAGGGTAGAGCGGTCACAGATCTGAATGAACCACTTCACACTAAGCCTTTGTGTCCTTGTTGCTAAAAAGTCACCTGTAGGTTTGGAGAGATGGCTCAGGGGTTAAGAGTCTGTCTCGTAAAGCAGAAGGTCCTGAGTTCAGATCCCAGGTCCCACCAGGCAGAACTAGCTGCAGCCCACATTTCCGGTCCTGGTGGGCGGAGCCTGGGAAATCCCAGAGCAAAGAAATTCAGGATGATTCCCAATGTCACCCTTGGTCCTTTACAGGGACACGTTGTGCCCTATGATACACACACAGGCACACACACACACACACACACACACACACAAAATAAATAAGTAAATAATTTTTTTAAATCCTTAAAAAGTCACCTGTAGCAAGGTTTGAGTGTGTACATATACACAACCCTTTATGTTCAACTAGTTATAAACAATAAGGAAATCTAATATTTAACTATGGTTTTATTTCTAAAATATGAGATTAGGATATTTGAAGGAATTTTTTTTTTTTACTTTGTACATTTCTGCTTAAAAATTGTTAAAGGGGGGCTGGAGAGGTGGCTCAGGGGTTAAGCCTCCGCCTTGCAGGCGGAAGGTCCTGAGTTCCAATCCCAGATCCCACGTATAGACGCTGCGCTTCTGGTCCTGGTAGGGCGGAGCCTGTGAATCCCGGGGCAGAAGGAGGTGGAGGCGTCCATGGTGGTTTCCGAATTCGTCCGTGGTTCTACACAGACACACACACACACACACACACACACACACACACGCACAGTTGAATAAATAATAATAATAATAAAAATTTTTAAAAAATTGTTAAAGGGCCTGAGGATATAGCCCAGTTTGCCTGGCATATCTGAGGCCTGTGTTCATTCCTCATTACCATTAAACTAGGGGAGGTGATACACACCTGTCATCCCGGAACTCAGGAGGCAAGGCAGGAGGATTAAAAGTGTAAGGTCACTCTCAACTACATGCAAGTTTGAGGCAAGCTTGGGCTATAAGAGACCCTCTCTCAAAAAATAAAATAATAAAAAATGTCAATGGGGCTGGAGAGATGGCTCAGGGACTAAGACTCTGCCTCGCAAGCAGAAGGTCCTGAGTTTAGATCCTATGTCCCATGTAAAATGCCAAGTGGAAATGGCAGTGGCTTGCACTTCTCACCCTAGTGGATGGAGCCTGGGAAATCCCAGAGAGAAGCAAGGAGGTAAAACCAATCCAGGATGATTCTGGAAGTCACCCTTGGCTCTCCACAGAAACACACAGTGCCCTCTAATACACACACACACACACACACACACACACACACACACACATTAATGAGTAAATAAATAAAGTTAAATAAAATATTTTTAAAAATGTAAATGATTGTATATTGGTATAACACATTCATGTAATATACTAATATAGTAAAACACCATAGAGTACTATTTATTTTGAAAATAAGTATTATAACAAATGAAATGACAAATATATGTCTAAATCATGTTCATCAGACCTTTCTCTTTCATGCCCTTGCTTTCCTCCTGTATGCCTGAAAAGGTCAGCTCACCAGCCACCCTACTTCCACCAGAGAAGGGGAAAAGTCGTGAACATAAACGAGCAAACTTCTGGATTTTCCCGGACAGGAAATGACACATCGATTCCCTGAGAAGTAGTGTTCTATTTCAAAGCATCCCTTATACCCCACCCCTTGGTACAAACACACACACACACACACACACACACACACACACACACACACACACAGAGCCAGGAAGTGCCACAGCAAAGCAGTTCTGAGCACCAGGTCTCCAGGAGGGAAAACCAAACCTCACTCAGGTTTCAGAACCTGCCAAGGAGTACAAGGCTCAGTCCCTGTGCTAACAGCAGCCTGACCAGAGTAAGGTCCTTTTTCCTCTCCAGGGAACCTTTTCCTCTACTGGGGCAGGGGTGACATCATTGATTTCTGTGATGATTTAAATAAAGGTATCCAAGTAAAAGCACATTTTTCTATTGTAAAACACCCACGAAGCTAATAGAGCCAAGCGGGCTTCCCAGCTCCTGCATGAAACTGTGCTGCTTTTAATTCTGTCGGTGAAATTTAGGGGACTGGAGATGGGTCAGTCAGCAAAGCGCTTTGCCGGGCAAACCTGAGGATCCCCATTTGGATCCCCTGCTCCCTTGTAGAAAGTCAGGCATGGGTGAGTGGCCTATTAAGCCCCAGCACTGAGGAGATGCAGACAAGAGGGTCCCTGGGTTTGCTGGCCAGACATCTAGCCAACCAGTGAGCTCCAAGGTCGGCAAGAGCCCCGATTTCCAAAATAATAATGAATATGGTGAGAAGCAATTGAGAACCCCAATGTCAACTTCTGGCCTCCATTTGCATGTACACACACACACACACGCACACACGCACGCATGTGCATACAGAGATGGGAGAGAGAAGAGGGAAGTGATCACCTAACCCTAACCTAAACACTAAGAGGAGGTGCTACACACCTTTGCCGCTGAGTTCACATGCTAGAGGGGCTTCTTGGGACAATCAGGCTGGCTGGGGGGTACACAACCCCAGATCCCAGCTGGTGCTATTCCCAGGGAGTTAGGGCTCTGCCAGCGGGATTCTATTTCACAACAGTGTAGGGGAAGGGAGTTACTCCCTCTCTACCCACACTCCAGGCATCTGGGGCATCAGGCAACAGCTGGACAATGACCTCGGGGGAGTCAGGGCCTCCGAATAGGCATGCAGGAAAAAAACAGGGCCTGAGCTCCAGGCAAGCCCACCTCTGCTTCTAATAAGCATCAAAATGACATGTGGTCTCGTGCCTGGATTTTGTTTTCTCTACTTTAAGATGATGGAGTTGGACCCAAACAGGATTCTGCTGGGTTCTCCAACATTCCTGATGTGACAGGGAGTGTGGTACTGCCACACGCAGGCCCATTGAGAACTGCCAGGAGGGTGGAAGCCTCTGTAATTCTCTCCAGCCCCACCCCTCCAGTTGGCTTCTTTCTGGTTCCTGTCCTCGGGCAACCTGTGACCCCTTGCAACTAACCACAGTGGAAATCTGTGAGCTCATTTTCCCCTTTCCCAGAAGGCAAAGGAAGGTAACTGGGGGACCCAGCAGTGGGTTACTACAGAGGACCAGGATGCAAGACGCAAACAGAAGATCAGACAAACTGAACTTTATTCTGAAAAGCATACTGGTAACCATGACTATGCTACTGGATAAGGCACAGGAAGCCCCGCCCCCTTACCACCCACCCTCTTGGTCTTTGTACACACTGCAGATGTCATTCCCCGGGCCCACAAGAGATCCAAGACTTTTGGTCAGGGAGCTGCCAGGGTGGTCTAGGGCTGGCCCTAGTCCTGCTGTGAAAGAGGGAAGCTGAGGTGATTACGTCGGGTGGCCCATACCATGGCACTTGAAGAACGGTGGCTGTCACTACAGGTAAATCCATCCTGGCAGACTGAGGGATCCTCAAGCTGCTGGAGGCCAAGCCAGAAGGCACGTCAGGAAGAGCTTGCAAACTCTGGAACTCTGGAATGCTTGTGTAAATGTGGCACCAGAAAAGTCAAGGTGTCTGCTCCTGAGTAACGTCACCTGGCCACAGACCCACAGGACTGTAGCTGAGGAGATCCTGAGCTGGGAAATGCAGCTTAGAAGGTGACACACACACACACACACACAAAGGAAAGGAACAAAAGCTGAAACCCTCCTTTAGGGCAGAGCTCAGTTCTGGATGTCCAAAAATTTGTGCCCAAAATCAGAGTACAGGATAATAAGGAATTTTCTTGAGTCAGGTCAAAAATGAGTGTCCCCAGACCACACCCATGGCTCTTCCATCAGATGGTATGCAAGGGAGGCAGCTGGCCAGAAGGCATCTTTTCCCCTGACCTGCCTCACTGAAGGAAGATGTACCCTCTGCTGATCCTGGGCAGAATGGTGTTGGCAGTCAGGAGGCGGACCTGAGAGAGGATGACACGACGGGCCAAAGGGGGACGTGGAGGCCTCGGGAACGAGGAAACCTGCAAGAGAAGAACCAAAGTCACCAGCTGTGGAGACCACCTAGGTGTCCCAGCAGAGCCCACCCAGGCACTGATGGGTACTGTCTCTGGCTGGAGAGGAAGGAAAGTTGCCCTTTCGGGAATGGGGACCAGCCCACCAAGACAATGAAGGGACCCAGATGTTCAGTGTCCTGGGATTTCCCAGACAGAAAAAAAAAAAAAAAAAATGTCGCAAAAAGCCCCGCAATCTTTTTTTATTTGGTTGTGGCTGAGATGAGCCCGAAACTCACCATGTAGCCGAGGCTGGCCTTTAACTCATGATCCTCCTTCCATGACCTCCCAAGTGCTGGGGTTACAGGTGAGTGCCACCTACTGGACTCAAACCTCCTGAATCTTAATGGACACAGAAGTCCCACTTTCCCAGATGAAGGAAGTTCCAGAGGAGGATGGTGGTGTTGAGAGTTGTACAGCCACATAAACGTACCTAACGCCACTGTGCTGCACACTTAAAACTGGTTAAAAGAGTATATATATAACCATTCTAGGAAAAAATGCTTCAGGTGCTGGATATTGAACCAAGAGTCTCATACAAGGTACATTCCACCACTGAGCCATCCTGTGGGCCCCAGCGTGAGAAAAGCATAACAGTATCAAATGTTTATTGACCCCTTTATACACAGTACAACCTGGTGCTAAGAGACCAGAGTGCCAGGGTTCAAAGCCAGCTTCTATTACTCATTAGTGGGGAGATCTGTACACCTCAACAGTATTATGAAAGAATACATGAGTGCATGTAAAACACTTTGAGTAATGCAGCCACACAGCAGGTCTATATTTAAGTGCCACATAGAAATCACAGTCCTGCACTATATTCTCACCCTAGCCACCACCTTCATAACCACAGCAGACAAACCCAGCATCTCCACCCACCCCTAAGCTTTAAAAATACCTTTGAAGGGCTGGGGGATGGCTTAGCAGTTAAAGCACTTGTGGCAATAAAAAAACAAAACAAAACAGGGGCTAGAGTTTGGCTATCGGGATCCTATGTAAAATGCCAATGGGTGTGTCAGTCCAACCATAATTCCAGCCTTGGAGGGCAGAGACTGCAAATCCCCCAGGACAAGCTGGCTAGCGGGACTAGCCCTATTGGTGAGCTCTGGGTTTGATTACAGACCCGTTCTCAGAAGTATAAGGTTGAAGAGCTATTCATAGGATGGTTTTCAATATACCCTCAGGCCTCCACATGCATGCAACCTCACACATTTATCCACACACAAGAACTCACCCCCATCTGCCCGACCCCCTGCCTCCCTCTCCACCCCACACACACAAGAAAATGGAAAAAAAAAAAAAAAAGAAAAAGAAAACACATTTTCAGGGCCGGGGAGAGGGCTGAGCGGATGAAGGGCCAACTGCACAAGCATAAGCACGAGGACCTGAATTTGGGTCTCTATCACCCACAAAAAGCTGGGCGTTGCCACAGATTTCTATTACCCGTTACTGGGATGTGGACAGGGCAGATTCCAGGGGCTTGAGGATCAGACAATCTTGCTGAAATGGAGAATTTTGGGTTCAGGAAAGAGATTCTGTCTTGAAAAATAAGGCGAAGTGCTGACTAGATGGCTCAGCAGGTCTAGGCACTCGCTGTTCAAGCCCTGTGACCAGAGTTCAACCCCAGAGCCGTGTAAAGGTGGAAGGTAAACCACTCCACAAGTGGTCCTCTGACCATATATCCCCACACCGACCTCTGGCTCCACATACCCACACAACATGCACTTACAGGGGCTAAGGCTCAGTAACAGGTACTTTCTCCGTGTGATGGGCTCCACCCCTAATATGTGGACTGCTATGTTCTGCTCTCCAGTCCCCAGAAAGGACGGACCTTGGAAGGATTCAGCAGAGAGAGTGGATTTTGACGTGTGCATGGATATCGTGTCCAGTGAACATGACTGCCACTCTTCCAACTTGCTCTGAATAAACTCATTTCATGGAAAAGAAGGTGATGCGATACTTTTTATTCAAAGGCCTTTAACCCTTTCCAGGAATTCAAAAGTGTCTTACCTTAGAGGCAGGGCCCGCCGTCCATCCCTGGGTCCAGAGATGTCTTCCACTTGGTGATGGGGGCTCCAGGTGCCAGCTGTTCCAGGTTGGTGCCAGGATCTCTTACAGGTGATTGTCCTTTTGATCTGGAACCACCCGGGCGGCCCAGGCTTCCATTCTCCAATGATGTAAAGCGTGTTCAAGTTTACTACTTCCCGGGTCTCTGGCTGGGAGGGCAGGGACTGCCAGCTCCTTGGTCACTAGAGGGGAACCCCAGTTAGACATAGTCCCTGGGAAACAAGAGCCTCCCAAGTCTCCATTGGGTGAGAAGGGTATGGAAACAAACTAGATTCAGGACAACACAGGGTTTAAAGAGGGGATGACTCAGGCCCAGAAGTAGTTAATGCAGTCAACTGTAGTACTATGCTTGTGGGATTCTTGTACCTGTTGGATTTCTCAGAGTCCTTGCTATACTAACAAGCATTTTGGGGAGACAGATAGCACCATCCATCAACCCGTTTGACTTCTAAACATTTTGGAGGTAGCTCCTGAACCAGTCTTCCTGGATCACCTGATGCTTTTGAAAGAACGTTGGTTTTAAGCTTATGCTGACTATTCTCAAGAACAAGATCTGGGTCCTCATCCGTACAAAGGGGAATCTCACCTTAACATTTTCCGTTGGCCACACAGGATCCCTAATGCAAACAGATATTAAGGGTGTGGTGGGGCTTGAAGCTGGTGAGTAAAGTCTGAGTGACCAGGGACAGTTAGTACATTGGGCCTGGCCTGTATGAACCTTGAAAATAAAGGCCAAATACTTGAAAGATGTAAGGTACAGCCTTTCCTATCCATCAACCGCCCCTATCCAAAGACAGAGATGTTTTGAGCGCTGTGCAGGGAGGGACCCGGCAGGACGCCCGCACAATCCCAAACTATAACCAAACACGTCACTTGTCCCAAGACCAAGCCAAGGCCTGTCTCCAGCTCCTGCTTGCGGCAGCCTGCCTGCTTTGCCTTTTACAGCGCCCGAGGCTGCAAGTGGGACCGAGGAAGGGATTGTTCCTGCGACTGCAGGACAGGAGGGAGGGGACAGTGGCGCAGCCCTAGGACTGGTTCCAATTTGGGAGCCTGCCCGGGATCTACGCGGCGCCTGTCCACGTCTTGCTCTAAGGCAGGGATGGGGAAAGGAGCGGCCCATCTGGCCGTGTGTGTCAGCCCCACGGATCGCTGCACTGGTCCCTGGAAGCTGCGGTACAGGTTGAGAGATGCGGTGCCGCGATCGGACTGGACGTGAACATCGGGGGCGGGGAGGTGGGGGCAGTGTCCAGGGCTCGAGCAGTGGGAACACAGGAAGGAAGAGGGTGCCAGGGCACACCCGCCCCGCGCGGCGCCCGCGGCTGCAGGAAGGACCCCGGGGGTTTCCCTGCGCCGATCAGGGCCCGCGGCGGCGCGGGCGGCCTCACGCCACCTCCTGCTTGCCCTGGTAGCGACGGCAGCAGCCGTAGAACGCCGAGAGCAGGTAGAGGCCGAGGCAGAGGCCGCCGCAGACGGCGGCCGTCAGGAAGGCGTGGTAGGCGCAGGGCAGCCGGTAATTCTCCAGGTTGCAGTAGCTGTGGCGCTGCGTCTGGTCGATCATGACGCCCGTCGCGGCCCCGTAGAGCGCGGCGGCCAGCAGGTCGTGCGCCACGTTGACCACGAGCCAGTGCGAACCCAGCACGGGCACCAGCTCCTGCTTGCCCAGCAGCGTGATGAAGTAGAGGCCCAGGGTCAGCAGCCAGAAGAGCACGGACACGAAGAGCGCGAAGTGCACCGGGCCCTGGTACTTGCTGGTGGCGATGGTGATCCAGAAGGCGGCGCCGGCCAGCAGCTGCAGCAGCCGCAGCACGCCGAGCGGGCCGCGCAGGAACGGCCGCTGCAGGCGCACGGCGCCGCGGGCCGCGCGCGCCTGGGGCGGCGGCTGGCGCGGGGGCGGCGGGAGCATCGCCCCCGGGCGCGGCGGCGGCGACGGCGGCGGCGCGCCGAGCAGCGGAATGGCGGCGCCTTGCTGGCGGGGGCGGCCCGGCCCGGGTACCCGCTGCTCCCGACGCGGCCTGCGCGCCTGACTCCGCGCCTCGTCCCGCTCGGGGCCTCTCTGGCGAGTCTCCTCCCTTCCTCTCTTTCCCTCGCCCTCTCTCCAGCCCTCCTACCCGCCCTTTGCCTGTCCCCTCCTCGGTCTCCACCCCCGCTTGCGCCTCCCGGCTTCCTGCCGTGGCGCTCTCCACCCTGGCGTCCCCCTTCCTCTGCGCTTCATCCCTTCATCCGCCGGCCAGGGCGGAGCGCCCGCACCCCCTAGACTGCCGCAGGCCCGCCCGGCTGCCCGCGCCGCTGGGCCAAGTTTGCCACATCTGGAGCCGCCCTTGCCCGCCCTGTTTCGCAGGACCTCAGCCAAGCTTCCAGGGAGGGAAGCAGGAGATGCCAACATCCTCCCAGCCTCGAGCTGGGCCCCTTGGTCTCCCTCTCTCCGGTCACAGTTCCCATCGAGGCCTCCTTGCGCGCCTGGGCGCGGGAGACCAGCAGTGCTGGGCTCGGAGCTTGGTTTTCACCTGGACAGCCCCAATGTCCTGCTCTCCCCCACTGTAAACTCATCCTGTCCAAAGCTGGTCTCAGACCGGCCCACAGCGGAGTTCTCTGGGTCAGAGGAAGAGACCACCACTCTCCAGAGACACCTTATCTTCCAGAGGGCACAGAGCTGACCAGCCCCAGGCCTTTTTTAGCCGACCCTTCCTGGCCAAGATTTAAAAGGCCATTAACGGGGCAGTCAGATGGCATGGAACCCAGTGATGTTTATTTAATATTGTTACTGTTTCCTCAAAACACCCCAGAAGAGCAATTCTTGCGCTTCTTTCACTAAGTAAGGAGGTGAAGCCTGGAGGGGTTCAGGCCCTGCTGGCTTTTCTTCCTGTCCTTTCAGACCCAACCTTTGCGGCTCCGGGGCAGATTTCTAAAACAGGCCTAGCCAGATTACAAGTGCTTTCCTCGCTGGCCGCAGGATACAATTGTCTCTCTATGTGGTGTATTTCACAATCTGTCCCCAATCAACTTCCAACTTCTTGGTTTTTCCATTTCCTTCTTTTGCCCATGCTCCCACCCAGAATGCCAGTTATAGCAAGTTTCCCACATAAACTCAGAATGCCCTTTATTTCCCAGACCACTTGGCTGGCAGACCCCTTATCCTTTAATACCCAGTTTAAATTCTACTGCCTTTTGGTCCAGCCTCCCCAGCTGTTGGCTAGTAGCTTTTTTTGGCTAAGATGTGAAGCATTCTTCTACAATTCTCAGTATCATAGCCATGGGTTTTACCCACCTTGCCTGAACCTGGCATATGGGAGACCTCCTCTGGGCATATAAATGGAGTTGGTGGCCAAGGAGCTGCAGGAAGAGTTACGGAGCTGAGAGAGCATCTTATTCTGGCAACCAAGCCGTGTCACACCTCCATCTGATCCTACACTGTAGAGTCCTTTCATGTCCCTGCTTGTGAATTCACTGGCCTGGCAGAGAAGGGCTCTTTTCCAGTGATCTAGCTCATCTTCGAAAGAAAAAAATAAAACCCTTCCCCCCCCATGGCGAGTTCCTGTCCTTTCCAGCTCAGTTTTATCTATGATACTTGAGAAAATGCCAAATGAATATTATGAACGCACAAACAATGTTGTGTGGCATGCATAATCGTGTAAGACAGCATGACGCTGGAATCAGCCTGCGTGCCAGGCTTGAGGGAAGGGCTTGCCTAATCTCGAGCCTCAGTTTCCTGATCCATAATACTATTTTATTCAGCAATCAATACACTGAGCACTTTTTAAAATACCTAAATATGATTTTATGAACTGGCTGCTTGCTATACGCTAGGCTCTATGATAAGCACTTCATCCATTGTTTACCTTGACCATTACACCAATCCTAAGAAATGATTATTAGCTCCGAGCTGCTGATGGACACAGCTGGGTTGAGAAGGTGGAAAAAGTTGATCACGTTCCAGGAGCTAATAGGGAGTATCCTAGCAGGACCTGGGTGAAACTGGCTCTACCACCACATTCCAAATGTTCTCATGTATTTCCTACATTTTACCCTTAGTCACTCTTGCAAGACCCAAAACATGAAGTCATTTGCCCAAAGAAACAGAACTTATGTCAGTATTTTAGGGCTTTTCCTTTAGCCTCTCTTAGTGACCCCTAGAGCAACATCCTCAGCCCTCTGGATGAGGACCGGGCACCAGGGATGAGACTCAGACCTGTAGCTAGTGGATGGTTTTGGGCGCAGGGGCGATGAGGGATTTCTGTGAGCAGGGTCCCCAAACAGTACAATAGAAAAGAATCCTAAAAAGGCATCAAGCCATGTGAGAGTTAGGGCGCCACCTGGTGGGCATAAACTTTCTGCCTCAGGATCCAAATCTGGCTCCTTACAAGGAAGAGTGCAGCAATGGATTTGGGGTGGTATTTTTAGCCTCTGGAATCCTGAAAACATTCCAAGGGGTGGTGGTGTAAGCTTTCTGCAAAAGCTTAACTATGCAGAAAAATATCGACTCAGACCAATTCAACAAATCTAGTCTAAGCACCTGCTAGATGCAAATACGTGGGCATAGTAAGCAGGAATAAAGAGGGCTTGTTCCTGTGATGGCTGTCTGTTGCACAGCTGTGAAACAAAAGACACTTAGATGAGGGTTACAAGAAACTACAAAAGGCAAGGAGAGAGTGTGTGAGAAGAGCCGTTGAGGATGAATAGAATGGACAAGCAGATCTAGGAGGCAGGCATCGGAACTGGTAATTTCCATGGGTCCTCAGCTTGCAGGCTGTTACCTGTAGAATGCCTTGAAGACAAGGCCATAGTCCAACCATTCTTCAGGGTGTGTGTGCGTCCAGTAGCCTCAAGAGATGCGGGAATGGGCTGGAGAGATGGCTCAAGAGTTAAGACTTTGCCTCCCAGGACCTATGTTTGGATGGGGATCCCAAGTGAAAAACACCAGCCTGCATGTCCAACTCTGGAAGACAGAACCTGGGAAATCCCAGAGTGAAGCAAAAAGGGGGTGGAAACAATCCAGGATGATCCTCAAAATCACCATTAGTCCTCCACAGGCACACGCAGTGTCCTTTGATACACGGAGATACATACACACATATGCATACATACTCAAAATAAATGAAGAAAATGTAAAGATATGCAGGAATGTCTTTTCCCAAAGAGGAACACTACACTAAGGAAGATGATGGTGGGAGCCCGTAGGGGTAGGGATCCCCCAAGTTCAAGTTCAGCGCTTCTCAGCTGGATTACAATGTGTGTGTGTATGTGGGACTCTGCGTTGCCCTCTGAAGGTTGAGACCAAGAACAAGCGTTATCTATTGTCATCCCCACACAAGAAAGTTACAGGCCACCACGCTGTAAGTCAATTAAAAAGAGGAGTCCTTTATTAATTAAATGCACAACCAAGAGTGGCTTATGCCTTAAGAATCTCTTGGTGCTGAGTCTTAGGCATTTTGGAATTTATAAAGCAAAAATAATAGTCTAGTCAAATTTAGGTCAGAAAGACTGTGTTACAGTAATTATTTTGCAGGTGTTTTGGTTACATACAGAATTGTTTTGATTATACATCCTGGAGTTATTTTGGTTTCATATCTAGGCTGTGATCAGGGTCATGGTAAACCATGATGCGTTGGCAAGAAACTTATACATTCAGCTGTCAGGGAGTGTGGATCACAGGCTGAAAAAATGCCCGAGCGGCACAAAATGGAATCAGGGACTGGATCAGGACAAAACAGTGCTATCTCTGTTACTTTACCATGATGCTCATGCTGCCTTCCTGACTCAGGAAGCCCTGTCTCCTGCCAGTATCTAGGAAACAGGCCAGCTAATCAGCTTGTCTGGTGGTGGAAGGTCTCAGGGCCAGAGTTAAAATTTGGACATGAAGTGTCCTGTTCTAAAGTCACATGGGTTTGAGGCTTAATCCTCAGCTGGTGAATCCAACTGCAGGGAGATGACTGGGTCATGAAGACTCTGGGCTGAAGAATGGAGTCATTCATAGATGAATTCACAATCTGGCCGTGTTATGGAGAGGTGATGGAACAGTCATAGGTGGGAACTAGTTGGAGGAAGGAGGTCTCTGGAGACACCGTGGAAAGATATTCTCTGCCTCTGGTCCCCTGCCAGTCTGCTTGCAGGCTACATGTGGTAAGCAGCTCTGCTCTGCCATGACATGTCAGCCTCGCCTCGGCTCACAGAAACCTCTGAAACCAAACCGAGTGTAATAGGTAAATGCCACTTTATCCAGAATAACTAATTCCTCCCTCCCTTCAACTGTTCCTCTGTGTCACAGAGACAAAACAAAGCGAAACAACTAATCCCACTGACAGGTGTTCCGGGCAGCGGGTTGGGCTGTTCAGGGGACTGAGGAGCCATGCAGTCCGGTAGGGCAGTGGTGCTCTATGCATCCAGAAGGGAAGACAGCAGCACAGAGTTGGCGGCCCACCTGGACAGCCCATGGCAGGCACTTACTGTGAGGGTGAGACCCGGCTCCAGCCTCAGTCTTGGTTACTAGGAAAGCATTGAGTTCATGGGACTCGACGTTTGCTTAACACAAGTTATGGGGGTCAAGTTTTGTTTTTTGTTTTTTTTTAACGTGGGACCTGGGATCCGAACTCAGAACCTTCTGCTTGTGAGACAGAGTCACAACCGGGGGTCAAGTTTTGGACTGGCATTTGACTGGAACCAGGTAACAGCAGAGAGAAAATGCAAACATGTAGACAGGAGCCGGGACCTACACAATGCTGCCTAGTGTCTTTTTACTAACTTTTTGACATGTGTGCATGCACACATGCATGCTTGAATGCCACAGAACATGTGTGAAGGTCAGAAGACAACTTGTGGGAGTCAGATCTCTCCTTTCACCATGTGGATTCCAGGGATTAAACTCAGGCCATCCACCGAATCATCTCTCCAGCCCTAATTTTATTTTTATTTATCTGTTTAATTTTTTTGTGGGAAGGGTTTGAGACAGGAACTTATGTATACCAGGCTGATCTCAAAATACCATTGTAGCTGATGCTAACCTGAAACTTCTGATCCTCCTCTTTCTGCCTCCCAAACATAAGCTATGTTTAGCTTATATGATTTCTTTCTTTTATGCCTGTGTCTTATAATTAAATCACGAAGGCAGCAATCACTGGACATCTCTTGGGGCCTGGCCTGGCAGCCTGTGGACTTGGCCGGAATAGGCATGGAAGGTTATCCCTTCAGTCTGCTTATTTTTCCCTGAGAGATAACCAAGGTCTAGGGAAGGGAAGGGACTCTCCTCAGGCCACACAGCCACTCGATGATGAAAGGCCTCCTGACTCGCTGTCCAGTGCTCACTCTGTCACATCACTGGCCCTCATGCCCACAGGAGAAGTTTCGCAAAGCCATGTGGCCAGCGACTCTGCTGTAGAGACTAACCTAGGGCCCATACATCTCTAGGCTAGCAACTCTGCCCCCCATCTCCCCCCCCCACAAGTCATTCCCTTTAGGTTATAGCAACAGAGACTACTTGGGGGAAGCTCTTCTCTAGGAAGTGCTGGTTAGGATTCTAGGTAACTCTTGGATATGTTCGTCCAGACTTCCTTTCCCTGAGATTCTCCAGGCTCTGGGTAGCCTGACCTTTGGACAGACTTCGGCAAAGGCAGGCCTGGGGGGTGCCTGTCTCAGACGAGGCAAGTGGTGAAGGCAGTCGATGGCCAGACTCAACCCTCCATCCCCAGTCAGGAGCCGCAGGTACCCCACAGACTCCCTGCTGCTCCTGAGACCAGGCCAGCAAGAGGAGGCCCAGGAGTGCTAAATGAGTCTCCTGCTGGACCTGTGGTGGGCACGGTGGGCCGTGGTCCTTATCAGAGACATTGCTCGACCCAGGAGACTCGGGGGAGTGGTCCAGTGGGAATCACAGCTTAAGTATTTTGCACCCTTCTCTGATTCCCACCATTGTGCTCTGTGAGACAGGTGCTTTTAAAACCACCCCCAGGGGGAGATGGCTCAGTCGGTAAGGCGCCTGTCACACAAGCTTGGGGACCTGAGTTCGGATCCCCAGTACCTATGCAAAAGCGGCACATGGTACATGCACCTGCAATATCGGCGCTGGAGAAGCAGAGATTCTGGGACCTGCTAGCCAGCTCCTCTAGTCCATCGGTGAGCTCCCGACTCCACGAGAGATGTCGTCTTAAAAAGGAAGATGCAGGGCTGGGAAATGGCTCAGCAGGTAAAGTGCTTGCCGCCCAAATGCGAAGCCCTGAGTTCAGATTGCAAGAGTCCAGGTCAACGTCCTGATGCCTGCGGGGCCGGAGGAAGTGGGAAGTGGAGATCTGAGAACCTGCAGAAGTGCTCGGAGCAGACAGCCTGGCTTATGCAGCAGCTGTGAGAGATCCTGCCTCCAGGAAGGTGGAAAGGGGAGGAGCCCCACCCAAAGGTTGTCCTCCACCTACAGAGGTTTGCCTCGACTCCCAGCACCCACACTCACACATACACCTCTCTCTCTCTTTCTCTGTCTGTCTTTTTCTCACACACACACACACAGACACACACACACACACACACACACACACACAGAAAATAAGAGGAAGAACAATTGAAGACACCTATAAGATACAAAGGCCGAATGTGCCATGCCACGGATAAGGAAAGGAAAAGTTTATTGATTACATGTTTCCTTGTGACATGGACTAATCTCAGAGAGAGAGAGAGAGAGAGAGAGAGAGAGAGAGAGAGAGAGAGAGAGAAGCAGGGTCTGCAGGTGGAGTGAGCTTACATAGTACCTGGGCTTGTGGGAGAGAGAAAGGATAGAGGGGAGTGAGTTATCCCCTGTACGCCTGAGGCATATGACTTTGCAAGTGCCTCCTGGTTATTGGGGTTAGGGTAGTTAGTGACCAGCAAGCAGAGCTTTTGCTCTAAATGTGGGGATTGGAAGAAAGGGAATCTATCAACATGCAGCACTGATCTCTGACTTTCACGCATGTGCATATGTGCACACTTCACAGACTCACTCGCATGTACACCAAATATTCACTCTAAATTAAACATAAGAAAATTGAAGTATAGGGAGTTTTCACAGATTATTCAATGTGTCACAGCTGAGAGAGAGAGAGAGAGGGAGAGAGAGAGAGATCACGTATTTGGTGTCCGGATGCATCACTGTCGTGTATGATTTGAGCTTTGGTCTGGAAGGACACTGCTCTGTGTCAATGCAGGAGACAAGTTAGCAGGTGGTCACAAGAGTCCAAAGTTTGGGTTAAGTGCTACAGATCTTAGGACCTCTGACTCTTTGTTTTTCTTTTTTACTTTTTCAAATTTAATTAATTTTCCCCTAGTTTTACATATTGAGTGCTTATACCTGCCTCCCGCCATCCCTCCTCCCTCCCAAACCTCTCCCTTCCCTTTATCAATCCATCCCACACTCTTCTCCCTGGCAGCTTCTATGGGCCCCAAGGTTCTCTCTGGATTGTCTACTCTTGTGGGGGTTCAGGCCTCTGTAACATACCAAGTTGCCCCTCTTTGGGCCACCCCTCACTGATAGGGGCATTTCCCTTCACTCATCCAGCTTAAGTCCCCAAGGTTTCCACTATGTGTTCTTACCTCTCCTGAGTTCCTCGATAGTCTGTGGGGACATGTCAATATGTCAGTCATTATGCAGGTCTGGTAAGGACAAATCTCACTTCAGTGAGTTCCTGGATGCAGCAGTACTCCTTGAATGGAATGTCTTATCCAACAGGGGAACCTTCCCATCTTTAGGTCCTTACAATCTTGCTGCCCCCTCTTCTGAGAAGTTCCCCAAGCCTTAGGATGGGGAAAGATTAGATTGGCCTGATTCTGTGTGAGCCTTGCCAGGTCAAAAGTACTCTGCATTATGGTTGGCCATTGTTGTCCACTTCACTGCTCTTCTACTGCCCTAGACTTCATCCTGTCAGGGTGTTGAGATCCTCTACCTCTGATTTACTAGACTTCAAGGCTGAGTGCTAAGTGCTCTTCAAACCTATGAGTATACTAGTAGCTATCTACAGAGCAGTTTGGTGTACTGTCTTCCTACCTATAGGTTCATTGGTTGTTTTTCCCTCTTGGTCTATTTCCTTCCCCTTTTTAGGTTCTTGCTCTAGTTAACAGTAACAGAAATATGTTCCATTCTGACAAGCGGGTCTTAAATTCAATCAGAAAGCTGTTGGTTGTCTCCTTGATACTCACGCCACTATCACGCTGGTAACCCTGACTCTTTGCTGTCTCACACTGGCGGGGATGGAGTGTAGGGGGGGAGGTGGCCCAGGATGGTGGTGTTCCATGGCTCCTCACCTACCCTTTCAAAAGGATGGATACCAAGGTAAGGCTGGAGTTGGTGGTGCTCTGTGCTGAGTGTTACCTGCATGTCCTCCACCCTCAGCCCACCCTGAAACCTTATGAGACAGTTTCATCATATGTGGCAAGAAGACACTGAGAATATGAAGAATCAAGCTAGTGAGTGGCAGGGCAGGGAACTAAGCTTCCATCTCCCAGCATAGAAAGCACTTCAGCTGTCATCAGCCCCTGAATCCGTGTTAACCAGGAACTTTCCCGTGAGGGTCCAGCCCCACGGAAGTCATTACTTACTTGAACCACCTAGCAAAAGCAAATGTCTCTCTCCCATGACCACTATGTCTCTAGCCTCCAATTACCACTGGAGCCTCTCATAGATGTTGGGGGTGAGTGGGAAACTCCCACCCTGGCCTTCTCTCTGTCACTAAGAAACCCCCCCTCAACAAATGGGTGGACTACTTCTGCCAGGCTCTGAAGAAGTTAAGTTCACGGAAACCACCAGAAAGGACCTTGCCTGATCCAAGTAGGCCGCAGCATCACAAGGGCCAGGAGAGGCTGCAGGAATCTTGAGTGGAGGTCAAATGCTTTGGAGGATGTTAGGTGAAGGCCTTCCTGTGCAGTCCAAGAACAGACAAGCCCCTGCTGTGGCAAGTAAAACAGTCACACCTCCCCTGGTCGCCACCCCCTCTACTACCAAGTAAACAAGTTTGCCTATCCATGTCCCCACGGCCATGCGAAACTTCTAAAAAACTATAAAAGCCTCAAGGCCCCTTGTCTGGGGGACTGTGCAGATTCCGAGGCTTTACAGTGAATGTTAGTTTCATCTTCTTGAAGCTGAATGAGTGTTAAGACCCAAACAGCTTAGGGAAATGAGGGATTTATCCTTGCTTACAATTCTTGGTTACACTTCGTTGCATTTACTGTGCATGTTGCTTTGAATTCACAACCAAATGGCTTATAAGGAACAAGGAGTTTTATTCTCTCTTACAGTTGTCTGGTTACAGTGCTTGATCCAGATTGCCAGGAGAGTGTGCGCCAATACCAGTGGCCCGAGGAAACTGGCCACGCCAGATCCATATATCCACAGGACTGCTGGGAGAGGGACAATCCTTACTTGCCAGACCAGCATGTCTGGCTCAG
Source organism: Typhlomys cinereus (assembly GCA_023101885.1). Classification (NCBI taxonomy): domain Eukaryota; kingdom Metazoa; phylum Chordata; class Mammalia; order Rodentia; family Platacanthomyidae; genus Typhlomys; species Typhlomys cinereus. Next base: position 763,622 of record JALPQD010000222.1, on the reverse strand, counting down.
TGTACTGTGAATGTGTACTTCTTCCAGGAAAGAAGATTCACTCACTGAGCTGACTGATTCCACGGGTTGGAATTTCAGTAGCTGCGGAGAGAGGATCGTCATGTCACACATTCAGAGCCTAATTACACCTTATTTGGGTAACCCGACAATTTCCTCAGGCTTGCTTAAGGGCTTAAGTCATCTACTAATTCTTTACAAAGGTGCCCTGAGCAGAAGCCTTCAAGAGCCAAGTGGGCCCCAGTAACTATCTACCACACCCTGCAGAAGCATGGCAGGAGAGTCCATCCCAGCATCAGGAACCGAGGGAACCAGCCATACCACGCCCTCACAAAGAGTTGAGAGAGGGACATGGTCGCCTGCAGCACTCCCGTAAGCCAAGAGACTGGTCCCATCCCTGGGCTGGATCTTCCCACATCAGTTAATCAGTCTTCAACAGCCTTGCTCAGGGGTTACCTTAACTACTAATTCTTCACAACCCGCAGTTAGCAAGTTGACGCCTGAATCTAATGTCACAGAGAGCCCCCTCTGAAGGCTTCAGATCCGCCCACCCCCAGGGCAGCTAGTGCTTCTATTCTCTCACATTACTCTGTCGCTGATGTGCTCCCACCTCAAAACTAGGTTATGGCCCCAGTGACCATAAGGCCCTCTCTTGTCCTAAGCTCTGAAAGGTCATCTCAAGTTAGCTTCCTTTCCCCACAAGCCAACCCGACAGCCTGTTCTTTGTTACCACAGACGCGTTGTTCCTTCCCCACTGCCCACTTCAACCCCTGTGAAGTGCTGGCCCTAGATGTGAAGAGGGAGGATCAGGCCTGATGCACCTGGCCCGCCCCACTCCTTTTAATGTGTTTTTACGTTTATTTACGGTGTGTGTGTGTGTGTGTGTGTGTGTGTGTGTGTGTGTGCGCGCGCGCGCATGTGTGTGCGCACGAGCTTCGGAGTTCAACATGTCTTCCTCAAGAGCTTTTCATCATTTTTGAAGCAGGGTCTCTGGCTGAACCTGGAGCTCATTAGTTCAGCTAGACTGGCTCATCAGCAAGCCAAGGCCCCTCCTGCCGCACGTTCCCCAGCGCTGGGATTCAGGGATGGACCACGTTCAACTTTTTTACGTGGGTACTTGGTATTCAGACTCGGTCCTATGCTTGTGTGCCAAGCACTTTACAAACGGAGCCCCCTCTCCAGCCTGTTCCTTTTTTCCCTTAAAGCAAAAATGAAGAAATTATATATCAAGTCAATGCATATTTTTCATATCGCCTAGAACAAAATTACAATTTTCCTTTATTTTTATATTTTTATTTATTCTTTGACACTCTCACACATGTACACAATACATTTAATCATATCTACCCCCCATTTTTCCTGCACTCCCCCCTATGCATTTCCCCTCTCACTTTTATATCCCCTCTTTTTCTGTTTTAAAACTGAACTGTTGTCTTGAGAATACCTGGGGGGGGCTATGCTTCTGACTTCTACCTCCCTGGAGGGCTATGCCACCCAGCAATAACCACACCACACGGGGGCGTATTACTGATCCACATATTCCAGGGCGCAGATCTGGAGCCAGGACTGGGTCTGGACAAAGGGCTGTTTCTGCACATTGCCAGAGCTGAGGGGTCCTGGACAATCAACGGTCAATCAATGGTCATGTCCTCAGGGTAGCAGGCCGTGCTTTGGCTGGAGCTGCATCGGGGAGTTCGGCTGCCAACCGGACAGAGTTTTGGAATGCTCTGTCCCTATTGAACTGATCTCGGCCTGTCCCTTAAATACTGTTTTATTCCACATTACATCATCGGGGTACAGGTCTGTTTACAGTTACAATACAGTTATTTTGCCTCATCTTGATATTACACATTTTCATTTCTTATCTATATTTTTATTTTTATTTATTTTTTTATTATTTATTCAATTGTGCATGTATGTGTGTGTGTGTAGAACCACGGACCAAATCGGGAACCACCATGGACGCCTCCACCTCCTCTTTGGTTACTCTGCCCCGGGATTCACAGGCTCCGCCCTACCAGGACCAGAAACGCAGACTGCCGGCGTTTATACGAGGGGTCTAGGATCCGAACTCAGGAACTTCCACCTGCAAGGCAGAGGCTTAACCCCTGAGCCACCTCTCCAGCCTCCACATTTTCATTTCTTATATCTTCCACAATCTGTATCATACCATGGCTAGGCTGACACAGAGACCCACTTATCTATCACACAGTATAGGCTGACACAGCAGCCCACTTATCTATCACACACAATTACATATAGTTGCTTTCACATTCAGTTGTTTTCACATTCTTTTAATATTACACATAGGCTTTCTCATTTACTAGCCTTTCCACGTTCATTTCTTCCTCACTGAAATTTTCCTCATGCTCTCCACAATAATATAAAATAATCTATGAGCAATTTGAGAAAATGGTCTGTGGCGTGTCATGCTACTAAATCATTCAAATGCTCACAGGTCAGAACACCGAGTGTAGATAGAGCATCTCTCATCTCTGCCACCTACCGACACATATATGACACAGCAGCCATGCACACAAAGCCTCTAGAGGCTGTAGAATCTTTCACTAAAAAAATAAAATTTTATATATATATATATATATATGTGTGTGTGTGTGTATGTGTGTGTGTGTGTGTGTGTGTGTGTGTGTGTGTATTGGTCTGGGGAATTCCCTAGTGCTAGAGAAGGTATCAAGTGAGACTGCAGATGGTGGTCCTAACAGAAGTATTGTATGTAAGGAAAGGAAGCCTCTATTCAGAATACTTGCTGGGATGGGTGATCCTCATTGTGAACTTGACTGGATTTAGAAGTCACCTGGTAGACAGACCTACACATCTCTGTACGGGTGTTTCCGGAGAAGATTGACTGAAGAGGGTAGGACTACCTTGAACGTGGGTGACACCGCCCCATGAGCTAGGGTCACAGAATCAAATCCTGACGGTAAATACAAAGTGACCATCTGCATCATGCTTCTGCCGCCATGTCTTCCCTGCCGCCATGTCTTCCCTGCTCACGCTGTGGACCAAAATAAACCCTTCCTCTTCCCTGAAGGTTTTTTTTTTTTTTTTTTTGGTCAGACACGTAGTCATAACAAGAAAAATAACTAACACTTGCCCTCTTTCTGGGCTGAAATAAATCTCTCACAGGTGCCTTGTTGGCCCCTCGGTGGATGTGTATTGCGGGATCTTTGTGTGGGTCTCTTGTCCCGTGGAGCAGGAACAGAGCAGTCGAGTCATTCGGGCTGGTTTGGTTAGAAGGAATTCATGGGCTTATAAACCGCTGGGTTGCTTCCATCTCTGCTGCCACAGCCATTGCGTTCATGGGCTGCAGAGTAAAAACTCAAGATGCTGGAGAAAGAGGTTGCCAGATGCTGTCATAAACAGATATTGATCATCTTGAGGGTCTACCAACCATCACAGTGGTCAATTACACACACGTTGACAATAATGTGTTGAGCTGATCTGATAATCAGGAAATAACAATATACTGATAGAACGTACAGGATCTGAAGAGTGGAAGACGAACCCCACAAAAAATTCAAGAGCCAATTACCTCGCTGAAGTTTCAGGGGGCATTCAGGGACTTGAACCATGTCACATAATACATTTTCCATGGTGAAAGACAATCTATGCCCCATATCATCTATCTCAAAAAAAAAAAGGCACAGTAATACATCGGAAGATTTTTTGTGATTTTGGAAGCAGCATATACCACATGTGAGACCACTACTCCAAGCCATTTGCAGGGTCCCCACCAGGGCTGCCAACCGAGGTGGGGTGAGAGCAAGAGAAGGCGCTGCTGTAAGTTCAGGCCTCAGGAAAAAGCGCTCTAGCATTTAGGCCTTATGATTCACCAGATCTGATGACACTCAGTGTTCATGGAAAACAAGACCGGCTCACCAGCGGCCACTCCCTCCTTCTGTCAGCAACCAGTCTGTTCAGGCTCTGGCAGCAGATGTGCTCAGAAGTAACCCACACGGGGCGAGTCAGGATGAATTTCAGGTTGCCACGGTAACCTGACTTCTCTTTCGATTGGTCTAAGACTACATAGGTGACCCGGCTTCTGGTTTTCACCTGGTTTCGCCAGTTGAAGAAGCTAGATCCCCAGGAATGAGAACGCAGGAAGAGAAATGACTCAGGAAAGATGTGGTTTGACATGTGAGTGTCCCCCACAGGCCCATGTGTTTGAATCCTTAGTTTGGGAAAGTCACAGCACCTTTAGGAGGAGGAAAGCTTGCTGGAGGAAGGCAGTCATTGAGAGTGGGCCTTGGGGTTGGTTAGCCCCACCCTGTTCCTGAACCTGCCTGCAGCAGCTCTCAGTCTCCCTTATGTCTGCGGTGACCTAGAGCTCCTCCAGTTTCTGCCACCAGCCACACCTTTTCTGCCATGAAGGACTGTCTTTCCCCCTCTGGAACCGTAAGCTGAATAAATCTTCATTTTGTCCCTCACATTGTTTGAGCCTTAGTGATGTCTCACAGCAGCAATAGAGGGGAGTAACTGGCCATAAAAGGTTTCCTGCCAGAACCTTAACTTCTACGTCTCACAGTTAAATGTGTCCTGATGATATGTACTTTCTCTGTCTTCTGGGTGGAAATTTACTTATGGCTTTTTTGTTTTCTCCAATTTTATTAAGACCTGGCTGACAAATAAAAAAAAATTGCATTTGAGCAACCGAGATGGCTCAGAGGTTAAGACTCTACTTCCCATACAAAAGGATCCCACGTAAAAACACCAAGTAGAAATGGTGGTGGCCTGCACTTCCGGCCCTGGAAGAAAGAGCCTGGGAAACCCAGAGCAAAGCAATAAGGAGATAGAGAAATTCAGAGTGATTCCCGAAGTCACTCTTGGGCCTCCACAGTGCCCTCTGATACACAGATACACACCTACACACACCTACACACACACACACACACACACACACACACATACACACATGCAAAAAAAATTGTTTAAGGTGTTCAACATGGTGTTGTGGTCCATTCATTTTAAGTTGCTATGCTTCCCAAATTCCATGTGTTAGGAGGTGGGGCCTAATAAGAGTTGGTTGGAGAACGAGGGCTCTGACCTCACAGATGCATGAGGCGAGTGTCACTGGTCAGTAGCTTAGCTATCAGGAAGGCAAGTTCAATTCAGTCCCCTCTTCCCTCTCTCTTTCTCTCTTTCTCCCCCGCCCTACGTGAGAAGGTTCTGTAAGTCAGGAGCAGATCCCTTACCAGAAACTGAATTGGTTGGCATCTTGAACCTGCATATCCCAGCCACAGGAACTGTAGGAAAATAAATTTCCCCTACTGAGCTACCGAGTCTTTGTGTCATGGTTTGAAATAGGAGTTGTCCCTCACAGGCTCATGCTGCTGTCAGTGTTTGGGAAGGTCATGGCACCTTTGGGAAGTGGAGCCTTACTAAGGAAGGCACATCACAAGAGGTAGGCCTTAGTGTTGGTTAGTCCCGCCCTGTTTATCAGATGAGTCTGCTATTGCAGTTAGCACTTTGAGCTCTCTTGGCCTCCATGATAGACGTGACTTAAGCCACCTCCAACTTCTGCCAGTCAGGCATGCCTTTTCCGCCATAAAGGACTTTATCTCTCCTCTGGAACTGTGAGTTAAGTAAGTCTCCCTTTCTCCCTTTAAGTTACTTGAGTCTGACTGTTGTCTCACAGCAACAGAAAAGAGTAACTGGTAGACTTTGGAATGTTGTTATAGCAGCTGTTACTTGCTTGAACAAATTCTCCCAGATTTCCTTTCCTTGAGGGTAATAATAATAATAATAAAAAATACTGGGAAGCACGCGGGAGCCTTACATATATTCTTCTGTATTCAGAGTGGGAAAGTGGATGAAAGTCCATGTTGCCCAACTCATTGGGATGCTGCCATCTGTTCTCATGAAGCTGCTGCCACGCAGCCTGCCTGGAAACTGGAGGATAACGGGAGAATGTCTGCTTCTCTTACAAAATAGAGTCATAAAAGCAAACAAATGTCTGTCTTTATTTTAAAATTTCACATTTTTGTCCACAATGTGGACTTTTTGACATCCACTTTTTAAAATTACTTTATGATATTATCTTTTGGGCCAGTGAGATAGCTCAGTGGGTAAGGGATTTGCTCAAAAGCCTAGCAACCTGAGTTCAAGGCCAGAAGCCTACAAGGAGGAAGGAGAGAACTGACTTCTGAAAGTTGCCACCCCATGGCATGTATGTATATTCCTTCAGTTTTCTCTCCCTCTCTTTTTTATTTTCAAATAAATAAAATATTTGAAGAAAAATAAATCAAACTTATTGTTAGACCCTATATACTATGAGCATTAAAAAAAAAAAAAACTCGGGCTGGAGAGATGGCTCCAGGTTAAGGCTCTGCTTTGCAAGCAGACAGTCCTGAGTTCAGATTCCAGGTCCCACATAAAAATTCTAGATGGAAAAGGTGGTGACCTGAACTTCCTGTTTTTGGAAGGTGGAGCCTGGGAACTCTCAAGAGCAATGCAAAAAGGAGGTAGAAGCAATCCAGGATAGTTCCCAAAGTCACCTTGGGCCTCCACAGGGACACATAGACCCTTTCACACACACACACACACACACACACACACACACACACACATACAATTAATTAAAAAATTCAAGGCCAGAAACAAAAGATGTTGTCTATCTTAATTTCCGAGTACTCTAATCAATTTTGCAACCCAAAAGAGCTCTTCATTTATCCCATTTAATCTGGACCTTAAGCAAAACCAGCTCTTGACCTTAATGACATTAGGGGCCATTTCCCACTGACAACTTCGTATAAACAGGACCTCATAAATTGGGTGTGGTGATATATATCTGTAATCCCAGCACTCAGGAGGCTGAAGCAAAAGGATGGGAATATCAGAGGCCAGTTTAGGATACATAAATACCCTGTCACAAAAGAACAAGCCAATAGTGTTCTTTGTACTGAAAGTTACCGTCTTCTGTTCCATTTTGTGAGGTTCAAACATCCCTATTGCTGGTGAGACTGCTCATGGCCTACACTATAGGAATGCCCCATCTTTTCATCAGAAATAATTGAATCATAAATCTGTGACAATGGGAATGGTTCCACTGTGTGGTAAGCACAATCACATGCCTACAAAATTATTGGTAGGCACTAGATTTTCTCCACCCAGCCTTAGTCACATCTGACCCAGAACCACAAGTTCCCGATTCCTTCAGTGCTGTGTCCTTATGAGACTTCCAGGTGTTTTGAGCACTGACACCAAGAGTTTGGCTTTCTTATTGCTCAGAGTGAGTATGAGGGAGTCTCTGGCTCAGAAGAGATGTGGAGAGCTCATCTCCATAATCCTTTCATAGGGAAGTCGGCCATCTTATCCCTGGGAGAATTGGAGTCAGTTCCTCAGCACGGGTGATTCTCAGCAGGGGTGTGCTAGCAGTGGGGGATATCCTTCAGGAATTTTAAAGACCTTCAAAGAACTTTAGAGACTCGTTCCAACATAGCTGTTCTAATCCTGCCTTACTTTCACTGGAATGAACATTACTGATCTTCCCCCCCCCTCATCATTTCCCCTAGGACTTAAGAAAAAACAGAGAAACCCCTGCTAAAATTCCCTGCTAGAGCTTTCGTGTGGAGGGACAAAGAGAATTGTAAACTGGGATGAACAGCTACCAAACTTCCCTTTCACCTTACAAAAAGTAACCTGCAAACCTTGGCTGGCTCTTACCCTTCCTTTTACAGAAGAAAAACTTAGAATATTAACTTCGAAGTGACAAAGAAATCAGGGAGACCCTGCTGCCTATACTCAGCCACTTTTCCTGACCCGAGGAAGAGCATTAACAACCTCAACGAAGAAAACAAGCATTTACCAAGAGCTGCTGGGAGCTGGGCTTGGTCAAGGCATATGCCAGCAACCGGAAGTACATGCCAGCAACCGCAGCACTCACGAGGCTAGGGCAAGAGGATGGATATTTCAGCCTGCACTACAGAGGGAGACAGCAGAACTAATAACAAATAGGGCTGGGGCTATAGTAGCTAACAACGCCTAGTGCCCACAATCACTCCTGGTATAACTTTTAAAAAACAGAAAGTTGGGGCTGGAGAGGTGGCTCAGGGGTTAAGCCTCTGTCTTGCAGGCAGAAGGTCCTGAGTTCGGATCCTAGACCCCACGTATAGACGCCAGGCGGAAGCGGGGGCGGCTTGCGGTTCTGGTCCTGGTGGGCGGAGCCTGTGAATCCCGGGGCAGAGTAACCAAGGAGGAGGTGGAGGCGTCCACGGTGGTTCCCGAATTCGTCCGTGTTTCTACACATACACACACACACACACACACACACATGCATACACGCACAATTGAATAAATAATAAATAATTTAAAAAAGCTGTTAAAAAAATGTTGCCACCAGGAGAAAATGAGCCAACACTTGTAATGTGCTGACGTGCACTACTGGCGGGAGTGCTACAGAATGCCTATTTATAAGCACATGCCAGGCAATTCCCCTGCCTAAGTCCCTCAAAGATGAAATGCCAGCTAACACACTGTTCCCACTTCCATTATCTTCAGTCTTCCAGGACCTCCCAGAGAAGTTCCTCTGCTTGACTTTCGGTAACCTGACATTGGTCACATACTGAATGCTTAGGGTTTTTGTCTTTGTTTTTCGTGCTTGCTTCCCTTACTTGACTCCCCCAAGGCCAAAGGGTGCATGCGGTTCTGTTATTATAGGTGAATGAAGGACCTCGACTAAGTAGAAACTTTGTCCTCTTTAAAGAAGTGGCCCAAACTCGCAGAGCTGCAGTAAGATACGAAGCTCACTCCGACGGCAGCCGGGGCCGCTCCTTCCCTCAAAGCGGGAGTCAGAATACAGGTGGGCAGAGGAAGGAGAGGTGAGTTTTAGGAGCCGTAGCTTATCTCGGCAGAACTCGGCGGGCTGGACTAGATTTAGAGAAAGGGGCATCTGTCACGTGTACCCAGCAGAGACAGACGCCGCACCCCGGGGCAGGAATGCGGCCCCGCCCCGCCTCTGCGCCAGCAAAACCAAACTGACCCTGGGACTGACGTCAATAACCCGGGAGGGCCGAGAGCGCAGGGGAGGGACACGCCCCCTTCGCCGCTACACCGGCGCTGATTGGGAGCAGGGAATCTGCGCTCTTGATTTTGGAGGCGGGCGGAGGGAAGGGGCGGAGCCGGACACGCCCCACCCCTTCTGGCGCCGCTGATTGGCCCACGGCGTCTCCGCGTTTGATTTTGGAAGGTTCTTGGGGAGCTCGCACAAGACTGTGGCCGAGGATTGGCTGCTCCGGGTTAAGAAGCGCTTTCTCCGGGGGAACCGTGGCTGCGATCCAGGTGGCCGAGCGAGGCTCGGGGCTGCGTCCTGCCCGCCTCGGGCAACCAGGTACGTAGGGCAGCTTGGCTGTGCGCTGGAGCGCGCGGGCGGACAGCCACTGCCAGCTTCCTCGAGTCGCGCACCTCGATCCACTGAGGGCCTGGGGTTCTGCGGAGCCTCGGGGCCGTCGGTGCTGGGGATGCCACCGCGTAGCCTCGGTAGGATACCCCCTCCCAAAGCTTGCCTGCCGGTGGTCATCGCTTGGTCCTTGAGATCACCTCCCCGGCGCCGCGTACGCGTTTTCGCTGTCCCATCCCAGCTTGAGGTTTCGGAGCTGTCCTGCAGCGCAGCCCCACAAGGATGGCGCCTCGAAGGCACAGAGGCGGGCTAGGGAGGTCCGTCTGTCTCTCTGGAAAGTTGACCTCCAAAAGTCTCAGTCGCAGATAACCAGCCTTCCAGAGGTTTCAGAATCTTCTGGGCCTTTTCTTTTCCCCTGAAGACCTCAGTCATTTGGCAGGAACAGAAGTAACTCTTGCTGGGGTCAGACCACCTGGTGGTCTCTGTCGCCTACCAGCCATGCATGTGGGGTTGAGCTTGGTACTAGTTTATGACCCCAGCTTTCTTATGAGTAAAATGGCTATAACGAGAGTGCCACCTCACGGGGTCGTGTGAGGATTAAAAAGTGCTCTGTTCTGTACTTGACACATCAAGCCGCCTCTGTGAGTTTCATTGTAAAAGTGCACAGATAAATTTGTCTGCTTTTGAAGGTGTCTGGGTGGAGTTTTTAGATGTCGATAATTAAGATGATCATGATTCTTTAGTCTTTAATTACCAGCCTCCCACTCACAGCATTCATTCATTCAACCGATGTACGCGGAGTGTCTGTTATATGCCAGGTACAGGCTCTGGCTGCTTCATCTCCCTATCCCACTAAGGATGATTTTCTCACCATTTTTGATTGATAAGCACACTGAGGTAAAGGAAAACTGAAACTTGGCGCGGGGTATTCAGTTACCATTGGCACAGCCAGAACTCAAGATTTTTGAATTTTTTTTTTTTTTTAAGCAAGCAAAGTTTATTGAAAGGAGGAAGAGAAGTCTCTACAGTGAGTCTGCAGAGAAGGGACATGAACATGGATTGCCCCCTGAACTCTTAAAAAAGGAGTTATTCCTGGACCAACTAGAGTGTTTCCAGGTCATGTTTGAAAATGGGTCTGCAGTAAAGTCCCAGTTACTCTCTTCACTTCCTGGGGCGCAGGGTTTGGAGAGCCAGTAGCATCTGGGACCCTAACAGCCATTTGGACGTGACTTCCCACTTAGGAAGCAACTGATTTTGGCTCTTGTTCAGAGGTACGTCTTTGTATAGCAGCAGGCCAGGATCACAAGTGTTGACTTGGGCTTTGGGCCAGAACTTCTAGTTATTTTTCTGAGAGGCCCTTGGCCCCTGATTACAGAGATTATTGCCATCGCCAACGTTATTCAAAAGGGACAAAGTGACTAGGAAGCAACTGCCAGCTCACTCAGGTGCGTTCTGAACTCCCCTTGATGACCCGAGCTTCCTCTGGAGGAGGTGATGGGATGGAGAAATGGTGGACCAACCGTGGCGCTAACTTCATACGTTGTGGAGCATGCGCCACTGTGCACCATCCTCACATGTCGCCAGCCCACTGCTGGGTGAGTCATTTTTTTAAAATATATTTCTTTGCTGGAACTCTCCAGTGCTTTATTTATTTAAGCCTGACTCAAAATAAGTTGACCTTTGTCATTTTCAGCATCGGATGTTTACTTTGGGGGTTCCCTTTAACCCTTTGTGTCAAATTGAAGTTTTTTGCTAGTCTTTACTCTTTTGCGTACGGGCCCATGCTTATCTTTCATATCAGCTCTGAAATGAAAACGCTATTTGTTATCTTTTAGTAGCCCAGTGGTTTCATTTTCCAGTTCTAAGAAGTACCATTGTTCAAGTATACATGAGCTTCCTGGATTGAGGTCTCGTCCAAGACATGAGGGGCACAATGATGACTGAACACATTGAATGAGACAGGGAGGTTCTTATGACAGAGTGTTGTGATTTACCACTTCATCACTTTTTCCAGAATTTTACCATCTTGCCTGGAATCCACCTATTTTTATTCCCAGCCTCACTTGGGAGCCCCTGATTCTCAGGATGAGGCTCTCAAAAATAGGGATCAAGTGGCTGTGATCGAAGCTAGCCACTGGACTCCCCAATAGTTTCTTGCTATATTTGTGATTTGGCTGGCTGGAGACTGGCTTTGTAAGGCCTGCAGCTTTGCAGAAGTTGCTGGAACTATGTGAGAAGTCAGGCTCCAAGCTATTTCCTCCCCACAAACAGCTGTTTGATCTTTGTTCCATTTTTTCCTTAGGGAAGTGTTGAGATTGCTGAGAGGAGGGACATCCCCCACTTCTGCCAAGCCTGGAGTCTACTCTGGCTTTCATCACTGGGTATTTCAGTGGAGTTCTCTGTTGCTACCAGATCCTAATCCTTTCCGCCCACTGTAGCAAACCAGTGTCTGGCCTCCAGGGAGGATTGGGGAGAAGGGTAATTACTGGTTGAGCAGTTTGCTGGCACCTAATTAGCCAGATCTGTCCACACACGTCCAGCAGCAAGGGGCAGACTAGAGGGCTGACTTCTACAGACCCAGCCTCGTGGGAACACTCACTCCAATGACTCAACACCCAGGCGAGCCCTGAGACCATCAGCATCGGTCAGCCTGACGGCAAGCAGGAATGGGTAACTGGTCCTCCGGGGCCATGTGTGTTCCTGAGGCCTCTCAGGCAGCGAGTGGCAGAACCAGGACTAGATCCTGAGTCTTCTGTGCATAGGGTTTTTTGCTGGAAGTCAGAGTTTCCTTTTGAGAGAGCCACAGGTTCAAAGTGGGGAAGTTGTCAGCTAGTCAGCAGCCTTGCTACTGTGACTAAAACAAATCGTACTCCACCCTGTGGGGTCATTCATGCCCTTCCCTTTTTCCTTGGCTGGCTTTCCACAGGAAGGATGCAGCGATCCCCATGGAAATGTGAGGAAGTGCCAATGAACTGCTTGCCTAGGGTGGGAGATTCCTGGGTTTTCGGGCAATGGACCCCATCCAGCTTGGGCCCAGCCACTGATACTCCTGTCTCGTCCTCGGTGCAGTGGCATGGGTGGTAACATGCCCTACTTCCTAGGGTTGAGATTTGAATGACGTCACACCCATCACCCAGTACTTAATAAGCAGCCATGTTTGCCATCTCTTTTTCCATAATATCAGCCTGAAAAGCGTGCCATAGTCATTATCATTCTCCAGCCACAGCATGAGTAGCCACCAGGTCTGAGGGTTCATTACCACACAGACTCGGTTTTAAGTGGATTCCCTAATAGTGCTTACGAATAGGCAAGTTTACTCTACCCATCTTTTTTTTAGATAAAATCCTTCTTATTATTGTATATACGATTTATTTATACATGGCATGCCCATACCACAACATACCTTGTAGGGGTTAGAAGACAGCTTTGAGGAGTTTTTGTGGTTGTTGCTTTTGTCATTATGTAGGTTCCAGAGATGGTTCCAGTTTATATAGCAAACACATTTTGTCTGTTGAGCCTTCTCGCTGGTACAAAACATATAATTTTATGAATAAATTTTTTCTAGATGTCTTCTGTGGACTTATTTTAGTCAGACATTAAGTCTTTTGAAAAGAAAGTGGGCTCTAAGGATAGAAACTGGGACAAGGTGAATATGGAGACTACGGGAATAATGTGAGGTGGAGGGAAGGGAAGGACGAGGGAGGATGTAATAGTTCTGGGAGTCTGAATAGGTGCACAGCTGACTCAAACTCTCTAGGGAACAAAAGATTGAAGGGCAAGTGAGGGTAAGGTCTGCTGCCACCCGTGGGCCTAGGGAAAGAAACTAGGAATGCTTTACTTTGTATGACTCTGTTACTCTTTACTTTTTTCTTTTTCTTTTTTTTTTTTTTTTTTTTTTTTTTTTTTTTGGAGACAGGTCTTATGTAGCCCACACTGTTATCAAACTCATTATTTAGTAGAAGATGGTGCTGACTGTCTAATCCTCCTGCCCCCAATCTGGCACGCACCACCATGCCCATGTTATGTCCGGGTATCAATGCCCTAGGGCCTTCTGCTTGCTAGTCAAGCTCTACTGAGTTGCATCCCCAGGTTTCTCAGCCTCTTTTGCAGTAAATATGTACATACCTTCCTTTGGATATATGTATTTTTTTATGTTTGTGTAGATGTATGTGAAGTACGTAGGTGAATGCCATGCTGTACGTGTGGAAGTTAGAGAACAACCTCGGGATGGAACCTCGCCTTCCACCATGTCTGAGACAGGGTCTCTTAGTCATTGCTGCACACATCAGGCTAGCTGGCCCTCAAATTCCTGGAGATTCTTGTCTCTACCTGCCACCTTATCAGAGGTAGACACATGCGACCATGTTCAGCTTTACTTGGGTTCTGGGGATCCAAATTCAGGTAAGTGCTTGTGTGGCAAGCACTCACCCTCTGAGCCGCTCTACAATTCTCTTTGCATATATTTTAACGTTTTTTTGTCTACTTTGAGGCCAGCTGCTGGTTGATCTCTGTAGATAGCTGTAGGAGACAGACCAGGTTGGGGGGACTAGGACCTGCCCCTCTCCCAATTAGGGCTGTGGCTGATGTCTTTCACTTGACTCTGGCCATACTGCTTAGAGGAAACTGAAAGTTCCTATCACATCCCTGACCTAGGTACAATTATCAGGAAGGCCAAAAGGGGATACTTGCATTTAATTAGCTTTTACTGGGTACCTGGTGCCACACTAGATTCATTTAATTCTTATTGCAGTACTATTATTCCCATTTTCATTTTAAAAATAATTATGTTTGCATGTGTGCATTTTAAAAATAATTATGTTTGTGTGTAGCAGAGGGCACTGTGTATCTCTGGAGGCCCAAGGGTGACTTCAGGACCCTGGATTGCACTACTTCCTCTTTGCTCTGGAATTTCCCAGGCTCCTCTTCGCTTTGCTCTGGATTTCCCAGGCAACGCCTTCTAGGACTGGAAGTATAGGTGCTACCATATACACCTGGCGTTTTTACATGGAATCCAAACTCAGGACTTCTGCTTAGGAGGCAGAGACTTAATCCCCTGAGCCATCTCTCCAGTCCCCCATTTTACATTTAAGGAACGGGTTCAGTTGAGTAATTTACCTAAGCTAAGAAAGGTGGCAGAGTAAGGATTCAAGCCTACCTAATTGGATAACGACAAAGTCCTTGGTCTTCCCTGTTCTCAAGGTCATTTTCCAAGCTTACTAGTTTTCTCATGCTACACTGGGTCACAAGTAAAGTGGGGAGTGTAAAATATCCAGAATGAAGGAAAATGGTTTTTCATTTCCTGGATATGTTGGGCGACTTTGACAAGAGAGCTTGATTTCTACCAAACTTCCTTTTATGCACCTCTGTTCTTAACGAGTGCTGACCTTTGCAGCCTCCTCTTCTGTGCCATTTCTGTCCCTCTGTCTGTGTAGATCCTTTGGAATATGGTTAGATTTGATCGGTTTGTCATATCGTTGGCCAAGTTATGCAGAGCTTGTTCATCTTCAAGCTCTTGAAGTGAGATGACTTAAATTAAAATGCAGAATACAGATTGAACATGCCTAATCTGAAACTCTAAAATCTGAAATGCTTTAAAAGCCCATCTCAGAGTTTTTGAGCACTGATGTGATGTCACAAGCAAAATATTCCACACCATAAAATTTTGTGTTTCCCCAAAGCTATTTAAATATATTAAAATTACCTTCAGACTGTGTGGGAGATGTAGTTGAAGCATAAGTGAATTCTGTGTTTAGACTTGAGTCTTGTCCCTAAGATATATCAATTTATAAATGCAGGTATTCTGAAGTCTGCAAAGTCCAAAATCCCGTACAAGGAATATTGCGCCAGTGGCAGTATAATGAGTACTGTTCTAAGTGCTTCATGTCTTTGTATCACCCTACAAAGCCAGTATCAGTTCTGGCAGCGAAGCCATGCAGTGCCACCCAACCACTAACTAGCAAAGTACACTCACCTCCAGGGTGGCTCAGTTCCACCTCATACCTCTGTGTGACACAGCCTGGGCCTTTGCATCAACCATGACTTGTAGCTGCACAACCGTGGGTGACTTTAACCATTGGGTGCATAAAAGTACTTACCTCCCATGGCTGCTGGGCCTGTGGTGTAACACGCTAGGCATCCTAGATCTGCATGGACTTGCCATTCTCACACGTGGCTTTGTAACCATGACAACTCAAACTCAAAATCAACACTAATGTTACCATCATGAGGATGATGATGATTCTTACCATACCAACTGAGCTGTGAGCCAATTGAAATTCAGGTGCCAGGAGACAACCAACAGCTTTCTGATTGAACCCAAGACCCATTTCTCAGAACGCAACACATTCCTATTACTGTTAACTAGAACGAGAACCTAAAAAGGGGAAGGAAATAGACCAATAGGGGAAAAATAGCCAATGAACCTATAGGTAGGAAGTACACCAAACTGCCCTGAAAACAGCTGCTATTATACCCATAGATTTGAAGAACACTGAGCACTCAGCCTAGAAGTCTTTTTCTACAACAGAGGTAAATAGAGGACCTCAACACTCTGACAGAATGCAGCCTAGAGCAGTAGAAGAGCAGTGACGTGGACAGCAATGTCCAGCCATAATGCAGAGTACCTGCAACCTGGCAACCTAATCTCTCCCCATCCTAAGGCTTAGGAAACCTTGTGGAAGAAGGAGCAGTAAGATTGTGCTGCATCCAGGAACTCATTGCAGCGAGATTACCAAAACTGCACAATGACTGACATACCAGCATGCCCCCATAGACTATCAAGGAACTCAAGAGAGAACATACAGAGGAAACATTAGGAACTAAAGCTGGATGAGTAAAGGGAAATGCCCCTATTAGTGGGGCGGTCCGGAGAGAGGCAACTTGGTGTGCCACAGAGGCCTGAACTCCTACAAAAGTAGACAAATCAGAGGGAACCCTGGGCCCATAGAAGCAGTCAGGCAGGAGGGTGGGAGAGAGTGAGATGGACTGATAAAGGGAAGGGAGGGGAATGGGAGGGAAGGGGGATGGATGGAGGGACGCAGGGATAAGTACTGAATATGCTTGTAAAATTAGAAAAATAAATTTTAAAAAGTACAGGCATGGGCTGGAGAGGTGGCTCAGGGGTTAAGCCTCTGCCTTTCAGGCAGAAGGTCCTGAGTTCGGATCCTAGACCACATGTATAGACACCGGGCAGAAGCAGGGGCGGCCTGCGTTTCTGGTCCTGGTAGGGCAGAGCCTGTGAATCGCGGAGCAGAGTAAACAAGGAGGAGGTGGAGGCGTCCATGGTGGTTCCTGAATTCGTCCATGGTTCTACACACATACACACACACACACACACACACACACACACACACACACACACACACGCATACACACACGCACAATTGAATAATAAAAAAAAAAGTACAGGGGTCTCTCACATACATACCTATTAAGCTTTTCTGTTTTGTTTTTGGTGTGTCCATGTGTGTATCAGAGGGCACTGTGTGTGCCTGTAGAGGCCTAAGGGTTACTTTGGAAATCATCCTGGATTTCTCTACCTCTTTACTTTGGTCTGGGGTTCCCCAGGTTCTGCCTTCCGGGGCCACAAGTGCAGGCCACCACCATTTCCTCCAGCATTTTTACGTGGGATCTGATCAGGTCCTTCTGCTTACGAAGCGGAGGCTTAACCCCTGAGCCATCTGTCCAGCACCTGTCAAGATTTGAAAACTTCCCAAGATGACCTGAGAGACTTAGTAAGGCGCAGGTGCATGTGTGCACTTGCTCATTTGTAGAGGCCAGAGGAGGATGTCAGGTGTCCTGTCCTGCCACTCTTTGCCTTATTTGAGACAGGGTCTCTCCATGCTCTGGAGCTAGCCCAGCTCCAGAAATCCTCCTGTCTCCACTCCACAGCTCTGAGTTTCAAGCATGGCTGCGCCTGCAGCAAGCGCTTTTATCCACTGGGCCATCTCTCCAGTTCCTAGTGTGATTTTAAAGCAAGAAGCAAAGCTGTTTGAATCCTGGAAAATGGAAAACTCCAAGAAACTCTTGCATTAAACAAGACTCGCGTTTTGGGAAGGGTCTGTTGAAAGCTTACGTCTCTACTACTCTGTCCTTAGGGCACCTGCGATGGGGACCCCAGCCTCTGTGGTGAGTGAGCCACCCCTGTGGCAGGCCCCAGCCGAGGCCCGGGGCCGCAAGCAGGCCTCTGCCAACATCTTCCAGGGGGCTGAGCTGCTGCAAATCCAGGGTCTGTTCCAGCGCAGTGGAGACCAGTTGGCTGAGGAGCGGGCCCAGATCATCTGGGAGTGTGCGGGGGACCATCGTGTGGCAGAGGCCCTGAGGAGGCTGCGCAGGAAAAGGCCCCCACGACGGAAAGCTCTGGGTCACTCACTGCACCACTGCGGCCAGCTCAGGTAGGTCCCGGGTCCCGCAGGGCCAAGGGAGGCCTTGCTGCAAAGTACCTATTGTTGATATTGCTGAAGGGACCTCGCAAGGATGCCACTTGATTGACACCTAATAGACTTCAGTTATTGTTGGCATCACTTAACCTTCTAATTCCCATAGGAAGGGGTGCCCGGTCAAAGCAGTACCATCATTTTACAGTGATTGTTGGAAGAAAACAGTAACTGTCCACCTGTAACAGAACAGGTACTATTGAAAAGGAAGCCAGTTTGAAGCTTTGGCTGGGGGACAAGAGAAGGGGCCTTGGTGTATACTACAGAAGCTCCATGGTTACAAGCTGTAGAAACTTTGAGAAGAGTATCTTCCTGGCCATCGGGCTGTTTGCCAGCCCAGGAGTGATGAGCTCCTGAGGACTCGGCTGAAACCACCTGGCCCAACTCATCACTTCCCTCCCGGCTCCTCTTTGCAGTCAGAACAGCAGGACCAAGCAGGTCCTCAGGTCCTCAGCGGCAAGTCAGTCTTCATTAACTCCAGCTCATCAGCAGCCAGGGCCTAATCACTGGTGTCAGTGAATTGGGTGTCTGTTGTGAATGCCAGAAGATGGAGTTCTGCCAAGTGTCCCATTCCCTGATCCAGCACACCCCTCATTGTGGCAGGAAGTTGGAATCGGGGTTGGGCAGAGGTGGTCTCGTTCTGCCCCTGAGCAGTACATTTTTATAGTCCACTGTTGGGACACTCCCGGTCTCCATCCTACTGATGGCGTCTCATTCATTTGTTCCCAGCAGAGTTCCAGAGCCCAAGTCTACACTGGATGACACCCAGGGCGGTGCCACTGAAACAGCCTCCAGCGAGCAGTTTGGAAACTCCAGGAGGTCAAGTGCCAGAGTCCGCCGGAACTGGAATAAGCCAGGCCCCGCAGGCTACCTCCACCAGATCAGACACTGATCCTGACGGCCAGGAATGGCACCATCCTCCCCAGGAATTGCAGGGACTTCTTGACAGAGGCCGTGTGGAGGCACTGAAAGGACCGGAGGCAGGTCCCTGCTTGGGCTAATGAAAGAGGTCACACGTGTCCCTGCTCAAGTCAGAACCCATCTGGAGGCAGCTCGTGTTCTCTGCACCACATGGGTCCTGTTCTTTGAGTGAGGAGACACTGTGACTGGGCTGCATGACATGGCCCTGAGAGACAAGCAACAGGCACTATGATGCATCTCAACACTCCGCCACTAACTGCAGCTACTGTCACCATGTCTCCCACGCCTTGTGCCATCAGGCCAGGGCACAGGAAAACAACCGTTTAAGTAGCAAATAAAACAAAACAAACCTTGCATCAAGAACCGTGTGATCTGTTACAGGAGAGAAATCCCAAATCAAGACTTAAAAGTACAGGGATTTCCCATGAAGGCAAAATTGGGGCTAGATTCTTTTGCTTTCTCAACCCCCAAGCACACTGCACAGCTGTCTTGGGAAGGCCTTTGCAGGCAGGCTTGATCCAAAACAGCAGCCTAAGGGAGCGGTTATGTCAGTCCCACAGTGAGCGGGGTACTTGGCCATGCCCACAGTCACAGTACTGCGCATCTGGTCTTCAGAAGGCATCTTCCTCTGTAAGGTCAAGCCTGTCTAAGTGGTTGGTTGCTGTGCCAATCAATCATTCGTATGCACACACACTACCCTAGTGACCCCGGTAACTTTGAGGTAGTTGCTTCTGCTCCTCCATCTCCACCCTACAAGCAGCCAGCCAGAGGAAGGATCTCAGTCGCACTCCCCTGGCTGCTGGATTATCTCAACTCAAAGGACCCGGGGTTCACTGGGGACAGGCGATGCACATGGGGCAGGGCTGCCCTCTGGTGGCCAACAGAAAAGTCACCTTTTGCTAAGTTCACCTCTGTACCTTATCCCAGAACTCAGGAAGTGGCCAGGGAAAATACTGTGGAGTCCCTAATGGTGTGTGTGTGTCGGGGACTCAGATGAACATCTGTACAGCAAATATTTATACCAAGACAAAAATGCATTATCAATAACAGTGTCACATGAATACTGGCTGGTGTCGGTTTCGAGATGAGTTATGGAAATGAGATTGATATTTTCCTCTACTAGGGAAAAATAACCTCAGGTGCCGAGTATATGCTGTTTCATGGAAACAAGTTTCTTTGTCCTGATAAACTTCATTCTACCTTCTGTGTTTCTCTAACACCCCCCCCCAAAAAAAACCACACACACACAAGGCCATAACTGGTTTTGTTATTCATACATTTGTGTTGATTTAAATACATTACATACAATTTCTACAGTGCATTAGAACAGGGGGCAGCAGCATTCTCAGCCTAGTCTCCACTCCTGGGTGCTGGGGACAGGCCCTAAAACTGGCAGAGGGGATGGCCGTTCTGGAAATGCCACACAGAAACCTGCCCTGGTACTCTGCCCTTCTCCCAAAGTCTAAAGGAACCCGAGTTCAGGCATCGAGGGAGAGAGGCAGGGAAGGACACCGCACCCTTACCCACTAGGTCTGGCACTAGCTTCCTCTTACATTGCACAGCTGGTCTGGTGCAGCACAGTGCAGATGCGGTTGGTGGAGCGCCAGGTACCACTGGCTCTCCCAAGCACCCCAGGGAGGGGGGTGCCAGCAACTTGGTTTGGAGAGGTCTGTAAAGACATACTTGGGCTCCTGTTGTCAGGAAGTGGACTTTCCCCAAACATGGTTCTACAGCAACAGCCTGGGTGAGCTGGTGGGATTGTCAGGGTGGGGCAGAGCGGAGCAGTGCTTTGTCACAGGGCAGCATCTCAGCACTCATTCCTGTCAGCTGGATGGAAGCCTCTGACAAGCTAGCTCCTGGCCCAGCTGATGGGAGGGCTGCGTGCGTCTGCTGTCTACCCGACAGTGAGTGACCGAAGAGACACACGGCTATGGTCCTCATTCCCTCTCTTTGGTTTTTGTTTATTTTTTAAGCCGTCAAGACAATTTCTTTCCAAGGCTGATTGACCAATCGCAGGGTGTGAGAACCTCCAAGAGTCCATAGCACAGGGTGCGCACCCCACTGCCTCTCAGCAAGGGCCCTTTCGCACTCCCTCCTGAGGCTAGTTCTTTGCTTTGGTGTAGAAAGAGCTTGAAGACCAGAAGGAGACAGCTGGGGGAGAAGACACGTAAAAGCAAGAAGATGCACGCTGACGGGCAGGCACTGGGCACATTTTGAAGGCTTCTCTTCAAGAAGCTGTGGAAAAACCAGCCTGGGACAAGAAGCCAGGGAGCAAAGGGACACTGCCAGTTAAGAGACAGAACACAAGTCCTGCTGCGTCCACAGGCAGCAGTGGCAGCACATGAAGAAGTCCAGGGACTGATAACCTGGCCCTCATGAACGACTCACCCCAGAGCCCTTGCAGAGATCCATTCCAGAACCAAACTGAACTTCTCAGCCAGAAGAGTTTCGGGGGAAAGTATTTAAAATAACAAAAACCGATCAAGGGAGGAATGAGGCCGAGGACCCAGAGCACGGCTGAGACAGACTGTCCCCTGTACCACTCCCAGCTTCCCACATACACTGCTGTGTAGATCCCTTTCAATGCTGCACATCCACTTCTAGTAAAACAGAGCAGCTAAGGCTGGTCTCTCTTGCCTCGGCCAAATGCCCAGCAAGACGAAGCAGGACAGAGGACAGAGAGGTTCTCTAGACTATGCTGCGCAGTAAAAGCCTGCCTGCTGCCAAAAGCCAGTACCACGCTGGTGGCAAGAGAAAGATTTGGCAAAAACAATAAGGAAGGGTGTGACTTCTGTCTGTGTCGTTACTGTGAGTCTTCAACGGCCCCGTGACTCAGTCTTGGTTTACGGGAGTAAGCAACTGCCAAGCACCCACATGTCTGGGTCTCATCAAATTTAGGTCTGGATTAAAGTCTTCTGACATGAGAGGTTCTGCTGCAAGCATTTGAATTTGTTTCTGTAGGTTTTTTTTTTTCTTTCTTTCTGATGCAGAATATAATAGGGAATGCAGTGGAGTCCTCCGAAGCCCCCTGGCCTCTTGCCTGGACTCCAACTTCCCCACACTCTGAGGCCTGGGAGCACTCGTCCCCTGATTGTGCTTCTCCTTACGAGGAAAGCCTGCGAGAGGCAAGCGGACAGGTACTGCTTCTCTGGCTTCCCTGCACTAGGTCCCCAGGCTTCCTCCCAGCCTGTCCCCCACAGGATTTCCTCTGCCTGCCTCCAGTGCTACCACCATGAAAAGAAGGGCTTCCGACTCTGAAAACTCTGTGTGTAGGATTCGCTAGCAGACCGCTGGTGGGAACGAGCCGTCTCGACAATCACAGGTGGCATCTGGACGAGGTGCAGGGGACTCTTGTTGTCTTTCAGAGCCTGGGTAAGGTTTAGAATCTGCAGTCAGAAAACAAACAAGAGTGAGGGAAAGGCTGGGCATTTCTGGCTTCCTCTGTAAGGCAGCCAGCAGATAGCACTCTCAAGACATAAACTGTCAATGTAGACCAGCTACAAAAGTAGGAATACTAACAGGCAACAAATGAAAAATAGAAACAACCTCACAAGTAATTTAAGAAGACAAATGAAAAGCTGGCCATGTACTTCCTCTTAGAAGAGGCTGAGGAAGGAGAACTGCTTCAGGCCCAGATTGAGACCAGCTTTGGCAATACAGTGAGACCTTGTTTTCATTTTTTTATTCAATTGTGCATGTGTGCACATGTGTGTATGTATATGTGTGTATGTATGTGTGTGTGTAGAGCCACAGGCGAATTCGGGAACCACCATGGACGCCTCCACCTCCTCCTTGTTTACTCTGCCCCAGGATTCACAGGCTCCGCCCTACCAGGAACCAGAAGCGCAGGCTGCCCCCGCTTCCGCCTGGCGTCTATACATGGGGTCTAGGATCCGAACTCAGGACCTTCTGCCTGCAAGGCAGAGGCTTAACCCCTGAGCCACCTCTCCAGCCCCGAGACCTTGTTTTAAAAAAGAAGTAAGGACTAGAGAGATGGCTCAGGAGTTAAAGTCTCTGCCTCAAAAGCAAAAGAACCTGAGTTCAGATCCCCAGCTCCCAAGTAAAACAGAACAATCCAGGATGTTTCTGGATGTCACCGCAGGGCCTCCACAGGCACAAACACACTCAAGCCCTCTTCTACACACCCCCACACCTATCTACATACCCATACCCACACGTGTAAAAAAAAAAAAGTACAACCTTATACGGAAATAAATACCTATTCTTTGTCCTTTAATTTAGTAAAAATTTAGTGGTAGAGAGAGTTTGAAGACACAGCAAGCTAACAATACACGCTTAAGAATGAGGTTTGAGGGGCTGGAGAGATGACTCGGGGTTACAACTCTGCTTACTAAGCAGAAGAATCCCACTTAAAATCGCCAAGTGGAAATGGTGGCAAGCCTGCACTCCTGGCTCTGTACGGCAGAGCCTGGGAAATGCCGGAGCAAAGCAAAAAGTAGGAGCAATCCAGGGTGATTCCTGAACTCACTGTTGGGCCTCCACTGGCATACAGTGCCCTGATACACACACACAAAGGGAAAAATAAAAATTAATAAATTAACAAATAAAGTAAATAGAATGGAATTAGTGAGATGGCTCAGCAGATTTGATTCCTGGAACCCACAAAAGTCGGATGTGACGGCTTGTATCTGTAATCCCATCATCCCTACAGGAGAATCACTCGGAAACTCACAGGTCAGCTAGCCTGAGTTGTAGAAGCACAGCAGAAAACAAGAGACGTCTAGCATCAACAGAGGGGAATGAGAAAACCAACTCTTGAAAGTTATCCTTGGACCTCCACATGTACCTCATGGCATACACCCTCATACATACACATGATATGCACAAACACTTGAAAAAAAACAAGCCTTAAGAATGAACAGAGGTATTTGGGAGACAACTCAGAGGGTAAGTGCCTGTTCTGTAAGTATGAGGACTGAAGGCTGGATCCCCGAGACCCATAAAAAGCCAGAGCTAGCTGGCTAACTAGCTTAGCCAACTGGTGAACTCTGGGCTCAACAGAGAGATGGTACCTTAATAACAGAAATGTAGAGAGTGATCGAAGACACGTAACATCATCTTCAGGCCTCTTCATGCATGCATACATATAGGGATGTGTGCCCCACATATACATGAAAAAAAAAAAAGATAAACCAAACCTCTGATTCCATGCATTTTCCTTCTCTCTCTCTCGTGGTGGTGGTGATTAAACCCAGTGCTTCATATGTGCCAGAGAACAGTGCTCGCTACCACTGAGCTATACCCTAATCTCCAGCAATTACATTTTCAAGAAATAAGAAAAACCACTGATACATATAAAACATTTAACTTAAAAAATGCAATGAACATATTATAGTTCATATGGAACATAGTATATTATGAAATATACTATCACATTGTCTAATAACTGAAAATTATATGAATTAACTAATAATTTAAGGTATAAGAAATAAGCAATTAAGTCAAAATATGGCCTGGAAGGTGGCTCACTCCATGCTAGCTGTGCAAGCATGAAGATCTACGTTTAGACCCCCAGTATCCACACAAAAAGCCAGGTGCCTGTAATCCCTAGCACTATAAAGGCAGAAAACAGGAGAATCTCTGGGCCTGCTGGCTAGCTAGTCTCATCAAATCAGTAAATCAAACTGACAAGAGACCATCCCTCAAAAGGAAGGTGGAGAGCAATTAAGAAGACACCTGACATTGACCTTCGGCCTCCACAGTATACTCACAGGTGCACACAAACACAAAATGTGCTGAAATGTCTTTTCTGCGCGCTAGGGAGTGAATCATACATGCTCAGCATGTATGATGCTGAGCTAGATGAATGCTCTACCACTGAGCTCCAACTCACCCTCAAACATAAATACAAGTGTTGTCATGGAAGTTGACCACAGTGTTGCTACATGAAGCTTGATCACATGCCCAGAGGGAGAAAAGGAACAGTGTTGACTGCAACACTACCTTTATTTTCTAAAATTCTAGCTCCTATTTACCTCTCTTCCTATATTTAAAAAAAAAAAAAAAAAAGTGTGGAAGTTGCTTGTTTTGGTCTCTAGGGAATTACAGAGGCTTTTTGTTTACTGCTGTTCAACTTTTTCTTTCTTTCCTGCAATGATGATGCATTTTTAAAAGGTCAGTGCTTCTACTGAATACTTCCTCCAATGCTGTCTCTTCATTAATTTTTCTTTCAATAAAAATTTTAAGCTGAGCTTCTAGTTATATCCGCATTGCTGCAAATGGTAGAATGTTTTCCTTTATGATTGCATATTATTCCATGGTGCATAAATACCAATTTTTCAATCTATTCTTCAGTCAATGGATGGATGGATAGATAGATAGATAGATAGATAGATAGATAGATAGATAGGCAGGCAGGCAGGCAGGCAGGCAGACCCAAAGTGTGTCTAAAGCACTTGACAATCAATTTGCTGGTTAAATTAGGTGCTTGGTTTATAAAATAATACTCATACTGAAAGAATGATTGGAAAGCAAAATGTATCTAACTATAATTGGATATTTGCAGCATTTTCACAAAAAAGTAGATTGAACATATTTGAAATGACTGTATTTGCTGTCAATACTAAAATTTCTTACATCTGAATGATAAAAATTTTTTAAGCTGGTTAAATTTATTGAAAAGTTACAGACAGGCTACCATCTCAGCTGAGTAGACTGGTTTGTAGAAACCCTTTTTCCTGTTTTATGTCAGATTTGGTATGTGAATAATAGATTAGTGAGGACATACATGATATACTGTACATGGGAAGAACTGAGTGATTCACACCTGTATTCCCAGTGATATAGGAGGACTGCTGTGAGTTCGAGGCAACCTGGAGTACAGAGACCCTATGTCAAAAACTTTTTTTCCATGTATCGCTGGGGATTGAAGCAGTAACTCCACGTGTGTGTAGGCAAGTGCTCTACCACTAAGCTACAGCTTCAGGCCTCTGTCTCAAAACCAAACAAAATACCAAACCTCCATCCTGTTTCCCATTCTCCTGAAGCAGTACCAGGAATAAACCAGGACCGTGAGCGTGCCAACACATGTTTTCCACTAAGCTGCAGCCCAGTCCTTTTCAGACAGGCTCACTAAGTGGCCCAGGTAGTCTTTTACTGACCTCAGCCTCCAAAGGCTGGGACAAAGGTGTGTGCCAATGTGCCTGGCCCTGCCACTTTGTAGTGTGGATGGATTGGCGAAGTGCACATATCTAAGCAAACACTGATTTTGAGAGTCAGCAGGTCACTAAACAGTCTGCTGTCCACTACGACTCCATCTTACCCCATGAGCATTTACTGAAGCCTCATCAGCTGATCCAGAAAGTTTTGAAACAATCGATGTAGTAGCAGATTCCATCTCTGGATTTCTTAGAAGTTTTCCCTCCATTGTCCCTTGCCTGAACACACCTTAGGTCAACTTTGGAAATGTGATCCAACTTCAATTCCTATTTTCTAACATTTCCTTTGCTTATAAAATACCCTGGAGATTTTTCCGCAACAGTCATAAAATGCCGAAAGTATATCCCAAGACGTTAAGAGCACAAGATGGAAAGAAAAGAGAAAACTTCACTCCCTATTTTCTTCTACACATTAGATAATGGCCCTAATTGGGCACAACAGAGAAGGCTGCTGCGGTGTTGGCCAGGGGCTGAATGGAGAGAATGGTGCAATATGCACCTACATAAACTTGTGAAACAAACCAATTAATTCCTTTATGTTGAGATCTGGGGATGCAATAAGTCTTTGAAGGTTTTAAAAATTCTGCCAAACTAACTGAGTCCTTACTTCACTTGGGAAAGGCAAAACACTGATATGCAGACAGCTATTATAATGGCTGCTCTTAAAACTTCTAGCCATGGGGCTGGGGAGATGGATCAATGGTTAAAGTTTTTGCCTCACAAAACTCTAGTTTGGATACCCAGAACTCACATAAAAATTCCTTGCAGAGCATGGGAATCCCCAGACTCACGATAATAAGGTAGAAGAGTGATCAAGGATGAGTCTTGATGTCACTCTTGGTTCTCCACAGGCACACACTCAAGCATACTCTACATACACCTGCGCATATTCATACCTACAATCACACGCATGAATACACCTATACACACATGCACGAAAGAAAAGGGGGAACCTCTAGCCTTTCCATTTTTAAGGAAAACAGATTTAGCAAACTAAAGCAGAACTCCCACTAGGTGCCTTTAGTGCGATGGCAGGAAGAAGTAAATGAATAATCATGGCTACAAAGACTAATCTGTATTTTAAAGGCTGAAGTAGTAGCAAATACTTATAATCCTAGCACTGGGGAAGCAGAGGAATGAGGATTAGAGTTTAAGATCATCCTTGGCTGCAACAGCAGATATAAAGGCCAGTTGGAGCTATAAGAGGCCCTACTTTAAGAAAACATACAAACAAACAAAAAACAGATCTAAGCTGACTTTTCTTTTTTTTTTTTTTTTTTAGAAAGGGATTTTTTTTATTTTTATTTTTTTTAATTTTTTATTATTATTTATTCAACTGTGTGCATATGCGTGTGTATGTGTGTGCGCCTGTGTGTGTGTCTGTGAGTGTGTGTATCTGTGTGTAGAACCACGGACAAATTCGAGAACCACCATGGACGCCTCCACCTCCTTCTGCCCCCGGGATTCACAGGCTCCGCCCTACCAGGACCAGAAGTGCAGGCTGCCCCCCACTTTCGCCTGGCGTCTATACGTGGGATCTGGGATCCGAACTCAGGACCTTCCGCCTGCAAGGCGGAGGCTTAACCCCTGAGCCACCTCTCCAGCCCCCCTAAGCTGACTTTTCTATATAAAGAATCATAATGACAGCAGCTCAGAGCTTCAAAACATCATGTACTACTCCAACTATTTCAAATAACTTGTCTCATTAAAATCTATGAAGCAGGTATATGATACAAATGGAGAAGTGAAGGGAAGAAGAGCCTCGGTTACTTGCCTGGAACCTAAGAGACAGCAGTGAATGGTAGGGCTGTCATGTGGGGCAGGGAGCCAGGCTTCGTCCCAGACATTTGTGATCAGTTTATGCCGTTACATCCTAGACTCTCTTTAAGACTTCAAAGAGGCACATGCAACATCAATGCCCTACAGTATTTTCTGTTTATTTTCCTAGAATATTCTTTACTATGCTTTGGAAGACCGATGATGCCCTGAATTTCTATACTTGCCTGAATGTAAGATGGAAGGAAAGAGACTAATATAACTTGTAACTTAAAACAACAAAATTAGAACCAGTCAGTATGTATCTGAGTACTTACCATCAGCCAGGCATTACTTTTACTTAATGTTTGACATACGTTACCTCATTTGATCATGCTGACAGTACAAAATATTTCACTAACCTATATTGTGTACAAGAAAACAGACTTGTCATTGGCAAGATGATCTAACTCCAGAGCCCAGCTTCTAACCCCACGGCACGTGGCAAACCTTGAGCAACTTGAACAGTGTGTGCTGGTTTATAACTTACCCAGAAATCAGCGCAAAGATAAAATGCAAGGGAGCGAAAATAAAATGCAGGGGAGCGAAGATAAAATGCAGGGAGTGCTTTGCCTAACCCTGGATTGACATGGAAGGAGGAGGGGACTGCAAAGCACAACCTTTCCTCTCCCATAGTTTAGGGAAGAGTCAAATACTACGGCATACACTGAAAAGAGTATGAAACAAGCTCTCCACTTCCACACCACATGAGCATATAACCATCTCAGACAGGAGAAGACAATGGGTGATGCCCCAGGCTTACCTGGCCCCGCATGACAGCAATCTGCTTATGGAATTGGCCCCTGTCAAAACCAGGATCTTTCTGCAAGAGAAGGACAAGAGGTAGATGAGACCTATGGGAATGCCTGTCAGGACCCCATTTTCTCCCCTACTTGGAAATGCTTTTTGGAAGAATAGTGTACTGATTACACTGCAAGGGAAAAGTGGACTGGGGAGTTTCCTGGGTGATCAGCACCCTAAGATCTTCCCTTTTTATAGAGACAGAAAAACAACATCTCCACCTTCAGACCTCTATCTGAAAGCAACAGCTCTGTGGATTGTGGCAATCCCTCGATTCAGCAAAATATCCATCCAGCACAGCTGCCATTTTTCCTTATGTAGTGCTGAGTGATCTTGAATTTCTGATTCTCCTGTTTTCATCTTGAATGCTCTACCACGAAGGGTTTATTGTTGATGGAAAGGAACCCAGAGCATGATAAGCAAACACTCTACCAATTGACCCACATCTTCAGCCCTGCAGCTGTCTTTTCCTTCAAATCATCCAAACCAGATCCGGCTGTCCATGTATGGGAAACTTTCCCTTCCCTGGCTAACTTGCATCATAACCAGTGTAAGCGTCGCTCTTTCTTGATTTATGCCACGACCAATCTGAAAAATCACAGAATTCATTTTTCTATACAGCAACTGGGCTGGGGTTCCCAGGGCTAACCTTGAAGAGTTCATAGAGGTCCTCTTCCAAGTCCTTGACAAAGTTAGGGTCTGAAATCTTTGGAAGAATCAAATTTTTGATCTCTTTAGAGAATGGGACTTTCGCCTGGGGCAACCAAGCCCAGTAAAAAGGATCTGAAAAAAAAAAAAAGGAAAGGTTAAAAAAGCAAAGTTGGTGTTAGTAAAGTCCTTGATCATCTGTGTCTTCTCTCCAGGTACTTTCAAAGAGAGAACCCCTCGTCCCTAATTTAGAACAGAAAACCTGCAAAAACATTCCAAGTGCTGCTAACTATAAGGCTACAGGACTAGGAAATAGAGGAATCAGGATCCAAACAGATCTGCCAAACTCAACCCTTTCTCAGGTGGTGAATGTCCTTTCAAGCATGCAGTTTCCAGATGCAACTGCCTGCTAAAGCTACGGTCTTAAGGATGAAGACTAACCACACAGAAAGTGCTAGTGACTATCTTCTGGTGTTTCTCCCCCTTTCCACTCGTTTTCAATGATAATGGGGTAGGAAATATCAGCAAGGAAAGTAAGGCATCGTCAGCAGTTTGTCCTCAGACATCCAAGCAGAATGAATTACTAAAAGATTAGTTCTTGGAATGAGTAAGAATGCAAAATGGAAATGAGAAAACCCATTTTATTTTTCTGCATTGCTGGGGATGGAACCCATGCTAGGGGAGTGCTCTACCACCAAGTGACAAACCCAGCCCTCCGTGCTTCTAACTTTAATTGTCTTCGTGCCTCTATCTGGAACAATGTACGGTAACATTTTGGTAACAGTTTACAATCACAGAACATCTGTCTATGCCCATTGCTGTGCCCAGGGAAACAACTGGAACTGAGCAGAGCAGAGGCAGAGCCCTGCTCTGGAGACTCACATGCCCTCCAGGAGTCAGGATGCTTCAGCGGGAAAGCCAGTCCATTGTCTATGGCAGCCACCTTGATAATTGGCTCCTTCACCACCACCCAGTCTGGTTCCTGCAGAACAGACAGAGGCTGACTGGTGAGGAGCCCACTCCCTTTAGTACAACGAGTAAACAACCACCTCAGCCCCTCCACCACCAGTCCTCTTTCACCTTATCTAAATCGAACTTGTCCTCTGGTTCCTAATTATCTTCTGAATTTAGGTCATTTGTGGCACTTGCTTAATTTTGTTTGTTTTTGTCAGTTTGTTCAGGTTCTCAGAATCCCTCCCTCATTCCTTTTCTTCCTTTCTCTTTTCCCCTTACTATTGCTCAGGCTCATCTTGTACTTGTGATCTTTCTGTGGCTGCCTCCTAAGTACTGGGATTACAGGTGTGTACCACTGTAACACTGCTGTCCAAGGACTTACCAAAATCCTTGGTTAGAAAGGATCAAGAAAGATAGTAAGTCACTCCTCCTAGGGTAAAGCAGTGAGAAAACCCATAACAGCTGGGCGAGGTCCTTTCATATGGACCTTGACTCAGACAATACTTCACTGGTAATGACACTTTACAGTGAGAAAACAGAATCCAGAGGAATGACAGGCAGCTGCTCTTGCACAAGGTAGTCTGTTCCCATTCTCCAGGGACGGGAAAAGGACATGGGCTAAGTGAGCACATCACTTCTGACAGCTCACATCAGGGACACTATGTCTGCCTACGTGGCTCTTACACTTCCTTCCGGCTCACTGGTACCACCACAGGAACTGGGTCTGTAGTCCCAGGATTCCTGCACAGGAGATTCCCCCTGTCAATCAGTTCCTGATGGAAGAGCCTCAAAAAGCTGTACTAGGTGTTTTTCTTCTCTTTCTCCCTCCCATCCTCCCTTTCTCTCCATTCTTTTCTTTCCTTTCCTCTTTTTGGTCTTTTCCCCAGGTCTTCACATATTCTAAGCGAAAACTCTACCACTGACATACAGAAATTTCAGTGATTCAGACACAAAAGTTGAGAGCCAGTATTTAGAAAGTCACTATAAAAAATAAAAACTGGGATCAGTGAGATAGCTCAACAGATAAGGTGTATGCTTGCAAATATGACTATCTGGTTCTATCCCTGGAAGCCTATATGGTGGAAGTTAAATTATCCTCTGACCTCCACCCATGCACCACTCTCTCGAATAAATAAATATTAAAAAAAAAAAAAAAAAACTGGAGCTGAGGGGGCTGGGGAGATGGCTCAGGGGGTTAACGCCTTTGTCCTGCAAGGAAAAAACCTGAGTTTGGATCCCCAAATGCCACATAAGAAAATGTGGAGTAGACCCCATCCTGGAGCTCAGGGACATTTGCAGAAGAGGGGGCGGTAAGATTGTAAGAGCAAAAGGATGGGAGGAGCAACGATTTGCAAGATTCTCAACAATAGTTGGGGCCAAAGCAATCATAATGGAACTTTGCATGCCCTGCGCAATGTCCAGCGCACTGTTGCCCTCATAAAGTCTAGCATCTGTTAAGGGCACCGAGACCCCTGGAGGCAAGGGAATGACAGCCATAGTAGTAATCTTATGCTTAAGGGGAACAAGAGAAAGGGCTTATGGAAATGCCACTGGGTCCTTATATGTCATCGGAGAGGAGGACCCAGTGGAGAGTTAGGCGCACACAATAAAGGACTCTCTGGGAATTGGGGGGGAGACACTGGGGGAAGGGGAGGGGGGAGGGAGGGAACTGGTAAAAAATTTTAAAATGTATAATTAAATTTTTAATAAAAAAAAAAAAAAAAAAAGAAAATGTGGAGTAGAATAAGGAGGTAGAGCAATACAGGGTGATTCCCAAAGTCACCCTTGGGCCTCACAGGTACACACAGACACACTCACCTTACATGTAAAAAAAAAATACTGAGTGATGACCTACACTTCCAGCCCTGGAAAACAGAACCTGGAAAAAAATCCCAGAGCAACGTAATAAGGACTGTCATGGTTTGAAATACGAGTTTTCCCCTACAGGCTCATGTGTTTTAGTTATTTGGGAAGGTCATGGCACCTTTAAGAGGTGGAGCCTTACTGGGGGAAGGCAGTCACAGCGAGTGGGTCTTGAAATGGATTAGCTCCACTCTACTTCCAGGAGAGGCCTGCTCTAGCAGTTGGCAGTTTTGCAGCTCTCAGCCTGCAAGAAGGATGTGACTTAGACCACCTCCAGCTTCTGCTGGTTGGCCACATCTTTCCCACAGAATGGATTAGCTCTCCCTCTGGAACCGTAAACTGAATAAATCTCCCTTTCTCCCTTTAAGTTACTTGACTAAGTTACTTGTCTCACTGCAACAGAGAAGAGTAACTGGCACAAGGACAAAGCAATTCAAGATGATCATCAAAGTAACCGCTGGGCCTCCATAGGCACTCCCACTTAAGTGCCCTCTGGTACACAGAAACACACACACACACACACACACACACCACACACCACACACACACACACACACACACACACACACACCACACACACACACACACACACACACACACACACACACACCACACACACACACACACACACACCACACACACACACACACACACACACACACACACACACACACCACACACACACACACACAAACCTGGGGCTGAGGGTATAGGGTGTAGCAGGTCAAAGCCTTGAACATCATTCCTAATATAGTGGGGAGGAGGTAGAGGGGGTAAGAGGCAAGGGAGATGGAGAGTAGGGGAGGGGAGAGCTCAAACCACTCCAAGAAGCCTTCCTACTACTCTGAGAAAAACTATACCAAATATTATGTTAATTTTAAACCCTTGTTTGTATAGTCTCTGATTCTTCCAAATTAAATGATCTAAATACATATTTTGTGTTTCTACATTTTAAGGACACTCCTCCTCACCCTCTTCTTTGCTGCAGAAACAAACGTCTTACCCGAGAGTTAGAACTATCCATTGGACAGTCATATTTGATCAGCCAGTTGTCATTGCCTCGATCTGTGAACAAAAATATAAAGTTAACAGAAATAATCTGGCTGATATATTTTAATTTTAGTAATTGCGGACTAGGTAGTTTAGCTCAAATTTAGTAACTGAGGACTATTTAATATTGTTGCAGTTTGTCTACATGTTGCTAATAAATTAATAACCAAAAAGCTAAGAGGAAAAAGGAGATTTTAGTCTTCTGATTCTGGTTTCAGTTCTTAGTCTAGTCTGACAGGATCAGAGGGAACTGGCCACACCATATCCACGGGAACTGCTGCAAGAGGGTTGAACTCTTCTGCTGCAGTCCAGCCTGTAAGGTTGCTGATAAATCACCATTAAAATGCTTAAGGGAACAAGGGGCTTATTTTCTTACAATAGACTGGTTACAGTTCTCAGTCCACCTTGGCAGGGTAACATGCACCAGCACTGAAGGACCACTGGCCACACCATCTCCATCCACATAGCAGCTGAGAGAGGGACAATCATTACTTGCCAGACCAGCATATCTGGCAAAGTGTTCACAAGGATGCCAACTTTCTCAAACAGTTCCCTCCATTTTATTCACCTGCCTGGGGACTAGTTTCTCCCACCATGGGCTGGGCCTTCCTCATCAGCTAGACAATCTCCTGCAGGTTCATTCTGGGTTTAACTGAATTACTGATTCTCTCTAACAAATGTGCCCAGAGCTCAAGCCTCAACTGATACCTGTATGTAGCCAAAACATCTTCTGAATATGCCAAAATACATTGAAGACTGCCAACTTACTGAACCAGTTTCTCCCACTTACTCATCTGCCTGGTGAATGGTCCCACCTACTGTGGACTGGATCTTCCCTTATCAATCAGGCAATCTCCTGCAGAAGAGGTTGCTCAGGGCTTATTTTAACTATTAATTCTTTATAACTGTGCCCTGAGCTTAGCCTTAAATTGTCAAGTTGACACCTAATATCTAATATCTTACCATAATGATGGTAAGAATTAACTGTCAAATTGACACCTAAGAGGAAGATCTCTAGGCCCACCTGAAAAGTAATCTGTAGACTGGCCTCTGGGTATGCCTCTGAGGTAGTGTCTTACTGCATAAGTAATGTACGAAGACCTAGCCAGGGAGGGGGAGATCATTCCCTACCTATATGATGGAGACAGAGACAGCAGGCTGAGCATGGGCAAGAAAGCAACCATACTGCTGTATCTATTGCTTTCTGCTCTTGACTATGGATGTGTTGTGACCAGTTTCCTTGGCTCCTGCTGATTCTCCTGCCATGATGGGCCTGGAACTGTGAGCTGGACTTTAACACTCTCCCCACTACATTGCTTGGATTAGTTATTTTTTTTTACACCAACATATAATGAAATTAAAACAGTATTTGAGGTACTTGAACCAACTCTTCAACTAACACCCACTACAAGGTCTAAACAAAATATTGAAAACAGTCTCTGGAAGGGACAAGTAATTTCAACAAGACCCTAAGTTAAAAGTCAAAATCTTAGCACTCAGGAGGCTGAGGCAGAAGGATCGTAACTTTGAGTCCAATCTAGGCTAACAGCAAAACTGTCACCAAAAAAAAAAAAAAAAAAAAAAAAAAAAAAAAGGAAGACTTTAAGAGTTGAAACCTAGAAGAGAAAGAACATCTAGACAAAGGATGCCTGGTAGAAGGCTGCCAAGTGAGACCATGTTCTCAGAGTCTTGTGAAATGCCTTCTAATTATTTATGTTTATAACTATAAATTAGTGTTGCTCTCAACTTTGGCCAGAGAAGCTTCTTTTTTTGCAGTGGGCAGCAGTTAATTCAGACTCACAACAAAAGTACTGAGAGAAGTGACTACTGGGTGCTCCGCCCTACATGGGACATCTGTGTCACCACCATCCCCAAGGCTCAGGGAATATCATGGGACAGGGGTCGGAAGAACGTAAGCGCCAGAGGATGGGAGCGGCGCTGTGAAGGCGCTGTGCTGCCTTCTGGACATGACTCGGCCACTGACTGCACTCATGAACTCACAGCACCTTTGATGTGTCAGACTGAGCCTCTCCACACCGGGCACAGAAGGAGCAGCTCATGCGGCTATGCCCCAGCTAAGGAGGTGCTGGCAGTTAATGGCTGCCACTGTTAAATGCTCATAAAGTAAATAACTACACATCCAAGCACACGCAAGCAAGGTCAATTAAACTCAGTGGGTTATTAAAAAAAAAGGACATGGAAGTAGGTAAGGGATTATTGGACAAAAGAGGTCCAAAAGAAAATGGGAAGGGATTTGGGAGAGAAATAGTGCCAAAAGGATAGCTCAGAGTGTGCGGTGCCTGCTTGCAAACCTGGCGACCTAGGTTCAATCCCCAGAAACCAACATGGTCAAAGAAATGACTTCTGAAAGCTGTCCCTCTGACCTTCACCTGCAGGCCATGACATGCATGTGTGCTGCTTCTCTCTCTTTTTCTCTTTCACATACACACACACACACACACACACACACACACACACACACACACACAATATTTTTAAAAAGAGACAAACATGAGGCTGGAGAGGTGGCTCAGGGGTTAAGCCTCTGCCTTGCAGGCGGAAGGTCCTGAGTTCAGATCCTAGACCCCATGTCTGGTAGGGCGGAGCCTGTGAATCCGGGGGCAGAGTAAACAAGGAGGAGGTGGAGGCGTCCATGGTGGTTCCCGAATTCGCCCACGGTTCTACACACACGCGCGCACACACACGCATACACACACAATTGAATAAATAATAAATAAAAAGAGACAAACATACGAATATACATGACACCGTTAAATAATAAACAAAAATATTTTTAAAATAAAAAGGTGAAATGGACACTTTCAGATAAACAAAAATAGACAATTCAGGAACAGTAACTGATAATAAAATATCCTCCTGGCCCAAGAAAAGGATCTCAAATAAAGTTTGGAAATATAGGAAGAAATAAAAAGGAATAAAATGAGTAAGTACATTGGGAATTCTATATAAAAACTGTCAATTTTATTTAGATATAATAGTAAAATAATTTTAACTTTTTCCCTCTTATCTGAAGGGATATGTTTCAAGATTTCTAGTGGATGCCTAAAACCACAGAGTACCAAACCTTACATAAACTGTTTTCCCTTATATATGCATACTGTGATACGCTTTCACCTTTTCACTTAAGAAAATCATTTTATACCTTCTCTTTGGCATGTTCCAATTGCTACGTTCAGTATTCTTGAATTTAGTAAGATACAGGGATCTTTTTGGAGAAGGGGAGAATATACATGCAACGCAGGTGAAGGTCACAAAACAACTTTCAAAGTCAGATGTTGACTATTTGTGGGCTTCTAGGGACTCCACTAAGGTCTGGGATTCCCCAGGCTCTACCTTTCAGAACAGGAATTACGGGTCGCAGCCATTTCTGCCCAGTGTTTTTACATGGAATCTGCAGCTGAACTCAGGTCTTTCTGCTTGCAACATAAAGGCTTTAACTTAAACCTAAGCCATCTCTCCAGCTCCAAACTAAGGGTTCCTTAAACACAAGTACAATAATATAGCAACAGCTGATAGAACACTCAAGATGGCTACTAATTGACCCACAGACAGGACAGATAATATCTGCAGGAGATATGGTGAATAAAGGAATGACTCATGTCTTGGGTGAAACTGCAAGAAATCTTATGCTGTTCGGAGTGGCACATATTTTAAAACTTATGAGTTATTTATTTCTAAACTTTTCCATTCAATATTTAAGAGAACAGCTAACCACAGCTAACAAAAAAAACCATAGACAGCAAAACTGTAAATACAGCAGCTTTGGGCAGAGTGGTTAATGCCTGTAATTCAGCACCTGAGAAACTAAGCCAAGAGAACTGCTGTGCTTTCTAGACTAGTCTGAATTACGAGTGAATTCCAGGAAAGCCTAAGCTACAGGCTACAGTGTATAATCCTTTCTCAATTTTTTTAAAAAGAGAAAAACCAGGAAATTTTCACAAATTTGTGTAATTAAACAACATACTCTTTTTTTTAAAACTTACTTCTTTATTTATTTATTTAGTATGTATGTGCATCAGTGTATGTGTCAGAGGATACTATATGTCCCTGTGGAGACCAATGGTAACTTTGGGAATTGCTTCTACCTCCTATTTGCTTTGCTCTGGGATTTCCCAGGCTCCGCCCACCAGGGTCAGCAGTGCAAACCACTGTTTCCACCTGGCATTTTAATGTGGGACCTGGGATCTGAACTCAGGACTTTCTGCTTGCGAGGCAGAGTATAATCTCTGAGTCATCTCTCCAGCCCTAAAAAACATATTCTTAAATCAATAGATGAAAGAAAAAAAATCACAAGAGAAACTAAGAAATGGAAACAAAAATATACCAAAATGTGCAGGACAGAGCAGAAACAGTGTTTGTGGCCAACTATACAGAGATAAATGCTTATACTGCAAAATGAGAAGCTCACAAGTAAACAACCAAACCTTATTATATCTTATGAAACTAGAAAAGGAACAAACCGAGCCCGAAGCAAACAGAAGAAAATACTGGACCTGAGGTACACAAAACAGAGAATAGACAAATAACAGAAAAGCAATGAGCCAAAAAGTTGGTCTTTAAGATTATCAGGGGCTGGGAAGACAGCAGAGCTGGTGAAGCACTTGCTTTGCACGGAAGACAGCTGGAGTCTGAGTCCCACCATTTACATTAAGAAAAGTTTGCAATGGCAGCGCACACCTGGATCCCAGTGGGGAGATGGGATAGGACCGGTCAGCCTAGTAGAATCATGCGGAGCAGAGCCCAGTACGGCCACTGTCTCCAAAAGAAAAAAAATGTAGACCTGAGTAACAACTGACATTGTCCTCTGACACTGGTGCACACATGCACACATGCACATGCACGCACACACACACACACACCAACA
Organism: Typhlomys cinereus; assembly: GCA_023101885.1. NCBI lineage: Eukaryota > Metazoa > Chordata > Mammalia > Rodentia > Platacanthomyidae > Typhlomys > Typhlomys cinereus. Next base: position 725,720 of record JALPQD010000222.1, on the reverse strand, counting down.
AAGAAAGCCAGGCATAGTGGCAGAATCATTATATAATCCCTGCATTGGAAATGGGTGGAGGCAGAAGGATCAGGAGTTCAATGATAATCTAAGCTACATAAAGAGTTTGAGCCCAGCCTTGCCTATCTCAAAAAAATCCTAACATCCAAACAAACAAAAGATCAACAAATCTGACACATCTTTAGCTAAAGGGACTAAAAATAAATAAATATATATGGTTCAAATTACTAAAATAAGAAATGAAAGCACAAGTATCACTAACACTTCTATAAAAATGAGAAGAAATTAACATTAACAAAACCTGTATGTCAACAAAATGGAGGACCCTGACAAAATGGAAAAAATTCAAGAAACACAAAATCTATGATTAAACCACAAATAGAGAAAAATCTGAAGAGACTAATGCATCTCTGTTTCACAGCAACACCCTACTTCTTTGGACCCAACTGTCTTAGTTTCATATTCTCTGGCTATAAATAATATCTAACCCCAAAATTTAGGGGAACGAGGATTTTTATTCTAGCTTACAATTACAAATTATAGTTGATGATAATGGCAGAAGAGTTATCAGTACAAGCCAAGGGTACTGGCCGCATCTATCCACAGCAAGAACAGAGTAGGCAAGAATCAGTGCTGCGTACTTGCTTTCAAATAAGCAACTTATCAAATAATGAAGCAGCTCTCCCATCCGTCTGCCCGGGAAATAGTCCCATACACTACGAGCTGGGTCTTCCCACATCAATCACGCAATGAAGACAATCTCCTACAGGCTTGCCAGAGACCTGCTTTGACTAAATGATTCTTTATCTGTGGGCTTTAAAACACAGCTCTAAGGTGTTCAGCTGACAACTACAGCTAAGTGTTTCAACATAAACTAGTAAAGAGACTATTTCAGTAATCAAAAAATTCTTGCAAATAAGGCATTAAAAACTTTGGCTTAAATACATATAAAGATCAGATTACATGAATTCAGGTTCACAGAATGTTTACCAGAACAGTCTTTAAAATCAGTGACATAAACATTTATAGCAAGAAGTTGATCATCTAAGCATGTGCATCAAGAAGTTGGAAAAAGACCACATTATCTTTGTGCGAGATCTTGATGCTCTAAGAATTATCAAGAATAAGTATATCTTCGTGGTGTATAACTGTCAACTTGACAGTTCAGCGCTGGAGCTCTGGGCACAGTTGTAAAGAATTGGTAGTTAAGTTGAGCTGTGAGAAAGTTTGTATGAGACTGAGCAATGGAGAGGGCTCAGCCCATGGTGGGTAGTATCAGGCCCTGGGCAGGTGGATAAGAGAGGGAATCAGGTAAGGAAATCGGCATCCTTTAGTACACTTTGCCAGACATGCTGGTCTAGCAAAAAAAGACTGTCCATCTCTCAGCATCCTATGGCTATGAGATGGTCAGTCCCTTGGCTCTTCGTGTTGGTGTGGACTCTCCTGCAAAGCTGGATTAAGAGCTGCAACCCAACAATCATAAGAGAGAATAAAACCCTCGTAATCCGATAAGCCACTTGGTTGGGAATTTACCGATGACATGCAGAGTAACTGCAAACGTGTTTTGAAAAACCAATTACCTAAGCATCTGCATCAAGAAGTTACAAAATGAGCCAGCTGAGGCAGCTCAGCAGATCAAGTGACTGCTCCTAAATCTGGAGACCTGAGTTTGAGCCCCAGAAGCCGACATGGTGGAAGGGGAGAACTGACTTACGAAAGTTGTCTTCTCTCTCCACCTGTGTGCCACGACATGCATGCAGGCATGTGTCATGGTTTGAAATATGAGTTGTTCCCCAGAGGCTCGTGTGTTTGAATCTTGAGTTGTCTGAGAAGGTCACGGCACTTTTAGGAAGTAGACCTTGCTGGAAGAAGGCAGTCACAGGGAGTGGACCTCCAGGTTGATTAGCCCCGCCCAGGCCTCCAGGATGTCTGCAGTGACTTAAGCCTTTTGCCAGCTTCTTAAGCCATTCATGCCTTTTTCACCATAAAAGACTCTATCTTCCCTCTGGAACCATGAGTTAAATAAATTTACCTTTCTCCCTTAATTTGCTTGACTTTGACTGGTGTATCACAGCAACAGAGAAGAGTAACAGGTATAGCATGTACGCTTGATTGCTCCCCCCATAGGTCTTTTTTTTTTTTTCAATTGTGCACGTATGTGTATGTTCCTGTGTTTAGAACCACGGACGAATTCAGCAACCACCGTGGACGCCTCCACCTCCTCGTTTACTCTGCCCGGGGATTCACAGGCTCCGCCCTACCAGGACCAGAAATGCAGGCCGCCCCCACTTCTGCCTGGCGTCTCATACGTGGGGTCTAGGATCCGAACTCAGGACCTTCCACCTGCAAGGCAGAGGCTTAAACCCTGAGCCACCTCTCTAGCCCCATCCCCCCCATTGGTCTTGATGCTCTAAGAATAATCAAGGAAAAGTATACCCTTCATTGTGTTTTTAGAAGAATCAGGTGTCTTCTGCCTGGAACCAGTAAAGAGCTAACATTAATCATAAATACTGGCTCCAGGCTCACCACTTCTGGTAATGAAAGCTCTAGATAAAGCTTAACCTGTTGGAGCCTCCCTAAATGTGATGATCTTTCCCACAGGAAAAACAACTCATCTTGACAAGGCACTGATTATTCCAGTCCCTGTGAACCTCCAGGTGGCCCCAAGTCTCAGCAGTCTGGCACAGGGTCTGGGACTCCCCCTGGCTGCCTACCAGTGTTACGGATGATGTAGTCCAGCACCACCAACCGCTCAAACTGCAGGAGTAGTTGCCGGTTAGTGTTCTCAGGGAGAGGTTCCGCTTCAAAACGGCGCAGCCAATAATCTGCATCTTTGTAGCCTTCAACGAAAAGCTGGAATGAACCAACCTGCAACCAAGAGGAAGGTACAAAAAACCCAGGGGTTAGTAAGGAACCCACAAAGATCCTGTAACGTTCACATCAGAGGCGACCACATCCAAGAATTTCACACCTTCATTTACTTGCAAGTACAGAACAAAGGGGCTGTGACAGAGATCATATACACGAGTTAAAGCAACCTATCCATGTGATCCAGAGGAATGAAACGCGAGTTAGGGCAACATCTCCTGAGAATTATTCCCCAAACCTGGGACCTTGGATAGAAATGAAGAAGACATAAGTCTCAGGCAGGCCATTTACATGACCATATTCAAGCTTCTAGGCACCTTGCTTCCCTGCTGGAGTGACTATGCCACTATAAACCATCACTTTTGATGAACCAAACAGGAGCAGTCTATACCTTTGGGGGTAGGCCAATTCGGTTAAATCGCTGCCCGACCTTTGGCACTTTCTCCAGCGCAAGCCGCTTACCCCTGGACTTCACTCGGTCAATGGCATTATAGTTGAAAGTTTCACTAGCCAGGTATACTACCTGCAGAGGAAAGAGAAGAGACATCCAGGTGAGAGTCATATTTAAAGGACAAGACCACAATGACAGGGTCAGCCCGAGGCTCGATAATACCGGCCCTCTTCCACAGTCCAGAGAAAGTACTTCTTAGCTTCTTAGAAACTAGAATAGTAAACACGACTAGTTCTGGCCGGCAGAATGTAGAGACAAAGTGATCTACGTGCATTGCTCAAGGCCCAGGCTCTAGAATATCCACAGCCCTTAGTCCACATTTTCCAATCTGCACAGTTAGAAATGGAGGATCCATGCCAGCCTGGTCTACAGAGACTGACTCTCAAATAAGTAGAGAGGAGAGGGGAGAAGGGAGAAGGGAGAGGGGAGAGGGAGAGAAGAAAGAGGGGAGAGGGGAGAAGAGAGAGGGAGAGAAGAAAGAGGGGAGAGGGGAGAAGAGAGAGGGGAGTGGAGAGAGGAGGGAGAGAGGAGAAGGAAGAGGGCAGAGGGCAGAGGAAAGAAGAAAGGGTTTTCTGAGGCTACTTTGCTTGTTCTCACTTATGAAAACCCTCACTCTATCAAGCTATAAAACATCCCTTTCTGCTATCAGATTTATTTGCAATCATTCTTCCCAACAAGCAACCTTTCCTACCCTTATGACTAATAAAGCCATCATCACCTGAAACGTCACAGGAACAGACAGCAGAAACAGCTAATAAGCCTTGCTATTTGGGGACCATCAGATGCGAGTCCTGTTTCCACAGAAGCAGATGCTTTGATCAAATTGGACAGAATCAGGTCACGAGGGCAGGGAAGGAGGGGAGACAGAGCTTCTCTTACTATTCTCTAGCAGCTGAATTTAAACTTGCAAAGTTCTCACCTCAGCCTCATGAAGACAATGTTTTGCCTTTGCCAAAAAGATCCTCAGGACTCATTAAGATTTTCTGACAGGAAAAGGAATGCTAAACAAGGAATAGAGGGACTGCAGGGTGACATTAACAATTAGAATAGTCCAGGGGCTGGAGAGGTGGCTCAGGGGTTAAGCCTCTGCCTTGCAGGCGGAAGGTCCTGAGTTTGGATCCTAGACCCCACGTATAGACAGCCAGGCGGAAGCGGGGGCGGCCTGCGTTTCTGGTCCTGGTAGGGCGGAGCCTGTGAATCCCTGGGCACAGTAAAGGAGGTGGAGGCGTCCATGGTGGTTCCTGAATTCGCCCGTGATTCTACACATACATACACACACGCGCACACATGCATACATGCACAGTTGAATAAATAATAAAAAAACAATTAGAATAGTCAAAAAAATACTATAGGGCAAGATGTATGGAGTATTACTAGGTTACGTGTTCTACCTGGATTATCTTTTTTTTTTTTAATTTTTTTTTTTTTTATTCAATTGTGTGTGTGTGCGTATGTATGTGTGTGCGCGCGCGCGCGTGTCTGTGTGTGTAGAACCACGGACGAATTCGCGAACCACCATGGACGCCTCCACCTCCTTCTGTCCTGGGATTCACAGGCTCCGCCCTACCAGGACCAGAAGCGCAGGCCGCCCCCGCTTCCACCTGGCGTCTATACGTGGGATCTGGGATCCGAACTCAGGACCTTCTGCCTGCAAGGCAGAGGCTTAATCCCTGAGCCACCTCTCCAGCCCAACCTGGATTATCTTGTATAACCTTGATAATCACTTTACAAAGCAGTGATTATTTCCATCCCATTTTTACAGAGAAGAAACTGAATCTAGGGAATTAACTGATGTGATCATGAATAAAAAGTTAGAGGGCAAGTATAGAGTGCATACCTGGGGGGCTGCACTCAGGAGGCCAAGGAAGGAGGATGTGGAGGTTAAGGTCAGCCTGGGCTACACAGTAAGAGGGAGGAAGGAGAAGAGGGAGGGAGGGAGGAAGGGGAGGAAGTAAGAGAGGGAGAGGGAGAAAAGGAGGGAGGGAAGGAAGGAGGGAGGGAGAAGAAAGAAAGAGAGAGAGAGAGAAAAGAAAGAAAGAGAGAAGAAAGAAAAAGAAAGAAAGAAAGAAAGAAAGAAAGAAAGAAAGAAAGAAAGAAAGAAAGAAAGAAAGAAAGAAGAGAGAGAAAAAGAAGCCCCAGAACTAGAATTCAAGCTCAAACCTCAGAGCCTTAGGTACTACACCCCAAAAGCCCCAGCACTACAGGCAAGAAAAGTCGGGGTCCTTTGCCATCTGCTAGTAAAGAAAGAAAATTACAGAATGATAAGCAAGGGGAGATTAAGAGTTTCTAGAGTCTAGGAGGGGACCTACTAGGAGAATTTCCAAGAGACTTGGAAGCATTAATTATACACAAAATGTTCAAAGAATATTATTTATCACAGAGAGAGAGAACCAATGTATAAAGAGAAAGAATGAGCTTACAAAGCCAGGCAGTAAATTAGATGTCAAATGGAAACTAGAAGTCTGATCAAACATTCTCTCCCGAGACGTGAAGTTGGGAGATTCATGGTTAAGACCCAGAGCTGGGAAGATGTTTCTGCAGCCTTAGGGCATCAGATCACAGACTGACTGACGCTGTTACTGTGCCTTGGGTAGCACAGGCTCAGTGGGTGATGACATTCCCTGAGCGTTTGTATGCTGACCAGCATGTTCTTTCCCTTCACAACTCTTACAGAGTTTCATGCTGCACCCTGGAATACAGGGGTTCTTAAACGTGTCAGTAAACTTCCTGAACCTGTATGAAACCAAGAATGTATTCAAGCATTTTTTTAAATGGGAGAAGGAAAGTATGTTCCAAAGTCTTTATCAGAACCTCAACTAAGTTTGCAACACATACAATATGTGTGCAAATCCTACATGTGAATGTACCTAGAACTGGTCCCTTCCTTCCCCTCTCCCTTCTCTCTTCTTCCCTTTTTGCTTTCTTTATTCTTTTCCTTTCCTTTTCTTCCTTGTGGTGTTAGGGATATATCCAAGGTCCTATGCTAGGAAATTGCTCTGCCATTCAGCTGTAGCCCAGGCTGGACCTCTACTCTGATGTGCTCAGACAAGCCCCAGAAATCCACAGCATAAAGTGAGGAAAATTCCACGCCAGTTCCCTGTAGAGATTTGAACAGACGTTTTGCTTGAACCCTTAATCTAACTGAAGTATTTTTTATCAGACCCTCCATCAGTGCTTCAGTTAATAGCAGCTTCAGGTTAACACTGGTGATATACTTCTATAATCTCAGCTTGGAAAGCTGAGGCAGGAAGATCACTTGAGGTCAGGAGTTTGGGGCCCATTAGAATAATGTAACAAGGGTTAGAGAGAGAGAGAGAGCTCAGGAGTTAAGACTCTGCTTCACAAGTAGAAAGTCCTGAGTTCGGATCCCAGGTTGCATGGCATGTAAAGATGCCAGGTATAAATAGAGGCGGCCTGCACTTCAGGCCCTGATGGGTAGAGCCTGGGAAATCCCAGAATGAAGTAAAAAAGGAGATAGAAGCAATCCAGGATAATTCCCAAAGTCACCCTTGATTCTCTACAGGGACACATAGTGCACTCTAATACACACTAACAGGGAGGGAGGGAGGGAGGGAGGGAGGGAGGAAGGGACGGAGGGAGGGAGGGAGGGAGGGAGGGAGGAAGGAAGGAAGGAAGGAAGGAAGGAAGGAAGGAAGGAAGGAAGGAAGGAAGGAAGGAAGGAAGGAAGGAAGGAAGGAAGGAGTGTTAAAGAAAAAAAATAACATAACAAGACCCTGCTCTTAAAAAAATAAAAGACAGAAATTGCAAACTAAATCTTGGTTCAGAAGTCTAAAAGAATAAGCAGGAAAAACAGCCAGGCCTCTAACCAAAGACCAAGGGAGCTCATACCTGTGCACAAGTTATCTGTGAAACTTGTAAGATTACATGTGAAATCTGTATTAGTCCTGATAATTTTAACTAGATGATCAAAGCATGAGCTTAATTCTGCCGTCCTCCCTCATGAAAGATAAAGCACCCTAGACTTTTTTTGTGGGTGGATATGGGTTTGGCTGTGTATAAAAGAGGGCACTTGAGAGTATGGTGGCCTGTGGATGCCCAAGGGTAACTTCAGAAATCGCCTTGGATTGCTGTGTCTCCTTATTGCTTTGCTCTGGAGTTCCTCAGTGCAGGTCATTGCCATTTCTGCCCAGTTTTTGCATGACATCTGATACAGAGACTCAGGTCCTTTTGCTTGTGAGGCAAAAGCTTTAACCCCTGAGCCATCTCTCCAGCCCAAGAACCCAAGACTTAAATACCGCCACCACTACCCCAGAACCAAAGTCCCACTAACAGAACTTAGCCCAGACAAAACTTTAGCAAGTCCTAATACTCTGAGAAATGGACACTGACCTTTGTAGTGGGTACAATGTTGAGTTCCAGTTTTTGGTCCACCAGGCTGGCCCCTGCCTCTGAGAGATAACCCTGGTTGAGGACAAGGCAATCTCGGCCAAAGCAACATGGACAACACAGCTTTTGTAGCCACTTGGTCCACTTGGGATTAAGGTTGCCATACGGCTCTTCATTTTTGGGTTTGAAGACAGCGATGATCTTCTATACAGACAAATAAAAAACGAGACAACAGTGTTATTTGGGAGTCTGGGGAGTGTAGATCACTGGTAAATCCCCTACTCAGCATTTGTGAGGTCCTGGGTTCAAGCCTACACACACACACACACACACACACACACACACACACACACTTGTGAGGTCCTGGGCTCAAGCCTACACACACACACACACACACACACACACACACACACACACACACACACACACACACAGTGGGTTCATTAAAGGAATCACATACCAAGTCAGCAGAACTCCAAAAAGGAAATCAGAGCTCAAGCACAGACAATACCTAACAGCTACTCCCTACTTGTTAAGAAGCCAGCTCAAGTCCATCTAAGAGACAAGTTATTAAAAAGGGCTACAGCTAAAGAAGATGCCAAGGCTCCTTGTTGTCCTGTTTGACTCTTCTTCCCCACTGCCCATTCTAACTTTGTGCTTCAAAGTAATTGGGTTTGTACATTTCGAGTAGCAAGACCAGAAGCCAGGTGGTCTTGGGTAACAAACCCCCGCCAATACAATGCTGTTTAGTCCCCTCAGAAAAGATATAGCATACTACATGTACCAAGGGCCACAAAGTAATCTTTCCACCAAAACATGAGGAATTAACTAAGCGCAGGTTATATATTATCTTTTATTGTACGCATCCCATTTATCTATAAGATCTTTCTTTATATGGCATACTAAAAATTTAACACCATGGAACTTCAAATGGCAAGATATGGGCATGTGTTTATATACTGTTGCTATTGGGAATTATGAAAAGATTCAAAAATAATCAACCAAAAGGACATAAAGCATTATGGAAAATGCGACTGTCAAGAAAAATCTACTGTCAAGCTGGAAAGATGGCTTAAGGATCTTGTGCTAAACATCTGCCTCGAAAACAAAAGGACCTGAGTTCAGATCCCAAACCCCACATAAAAGCACCAGGTAGGGGGCTAGAGAGATGGCTCAGGGGTTAAGACTTTGTCTCACAAGCAGATTGTCCTGAGTTTGGATACCAGGTCCTACATAGAAACGCCAGGGAGAAACAGCGGCGGCCTGCATTTCCAGCTCTGATGAGTAGAGAAGGTGGTTTCAGTCCTTTGTGCTTCTTGTTCTAGTCAGATGTCACAAAGGGGTTGGGCTTCATTTTGGCAGTAGCCATTCCCTTGTCTTCTTTTTGTTTTAAGTATCTCATCTCTTTTGTTTTACTGTGTTTCTCCCTCATTCCTAAAAAATATGTATGCATTGTGTAATTTGATGCCATTTAAAGGTATCTTTCTGTGAGAAAGGATCTGTAGTGTGTGTACGTCTCCCTGGCTGAAAGCCCTGTTCCTGAATTGGAGCTGTTTTCCCACTGCGGCACTGACTCAGCTCTGTTGTGTATTATGTCCACTCATAGGATGCTCCTAGAACAAAACCGGAATTGATCTTCAAGTTAGAGGGTGAATATGAGCCGTGGAGTGTGTCTGCAGCCTCATCCTGGAGTCTCATCCTGGAGCCTCCCGGCATTCCCAATGCCAAGCAAGAGGTAGACGCAATCCAGGATGATTCCCGAAGTTACCCTTGGTCCTCTGACACACACACCACCAGGTAGAAGTGACTGTGGCCTGTACTTCTGGTCCTGTAAGGCAGAGCCTAATAAATTCCAAAGCAAGGAAATAAGGAGGTAGAGCATTGCAGGGAGATTCCCAAAGTCACCCTTGGACCTCCACAGGCACACACAGTGCCCTCTTTTACATAGGCACCATGTATGTAAACACCTACACCCACACATGCAAGATAGATAGATAGATAGATAGATAGATAGATAGATAGATAGATAGATAAAAGAAACTTTCATTACCAACAGTTGATTTTCTCTGTCAGTCTTATTTCATTCTTGGATGTTAATGAAAACTCACAATAAAAAGCTTAAGAAAGGGCTGGAGAGGTGGCTCAGGGGTTAAGCCTCCGCCTTGCAGGTAGAAGGTCCTGAGTTCGGATCCCAGATCCCACGTATAGACACCAGGTGGAAGCAGGGGCGGCCTGCGCTTCTGGTCCTGGTAGGGCGGAGCCTGTGAATCCCGGGGCAGAAGGAGGTGGAGGCGTCCATGGTGGTTCGCGAATTCGTCCGTGGTTCTACACACACACAGACACACACAGACACACACACACACGCACAGAGACACGCACGCGCACATACACGCGCACGTGTGCACAGTTGAATAAATAATTTAAAAAATTAAAAAAAAATAAAAATAAACAAAAAAAGCTTAAGAAAGACAAACTAAAGAAAGCAACTAAATGGGCTGGAGAGATGGCTCAGGGGTTAAGTTTCTACCTTGCAAGTAAGAGGTCCTGAGTTTGGGTCCTGGATCCTATGTAAAAATACCAGGCAGAAATGGCAACAGCCTGTACTTCCAGTGGAGTCTAGGAAACTCCAGAGCAAAACAAATAGGTAGAAGCAATCCAGGGTGATTCCCAAAGTCATCCTTGGTCCTCCACAGGCACACAGTACCCTTTGAGACACACAGACAGACAGAGAAACACACACATGATAAAAGAAGAGAAGAGAAGAGAAGAGAGGAAGAAAGGAAGGAGAGAGAGAGAGAAAGAAAAGAAAGGAAGAAAGGAGAGAGAGAAAGAGAGAGAAATGAAAAAAGAAAACTACAGCAGGAAAGAATCTGCTACTGGTTAAAATGGGGCTATCTTAAACAATTTTAGTAGGCAAAGGATCAGGACATGAGCTGCTGTGAAGACAAGCCCTCTTCTCCAGCCTACAGCAACTTAATCTTGAAGGTCCCTGGAATCAGGAGGCCTACAAATGACAGCCCTCCCTCCGCCTGTCTCTTACAGGACCACTCAGCCTTTTGGCTTGTTTTACGCTTATCTCACTCCTTCCAGCTCCAAACCAGTAATTCAAAGGAAGAAAAGTGAATATGCTAACCAAGTGATTCATCTTCCTATCTATCATATGACTCTCCTCCCAAACCCACAGTCAACCCAAGCCTGTCTGGGTCATAAGATACATTTCTGCGTAACTTTCTGAGTGGGAGGTCGCAGAGACAACATCAACCCATCTGCCTCCATTGAGTAAGTACACTCTCATTCTTATGAATTGACTAGTTTGATGTCTTACAGAAACTGGTCAATCTTCAAAAACTCCTGCAAGACAAATTCAGAGTTCCCTTCCTCCTTTCAATAAAAAATCAATTTATCATTAAAGTCAAACTTATTTATTGGCAAAAATAAAGTACATATTCATGTTGTAAATCTTTAGAATCACTTTCTGGTCCAGAGAGGCAGAATGCAGGGGTCTTCTCTGTGCCTGCCCACCCAGAAACAGCTCTGGAAGTCAAGGAGCAGCAGGCTCACAACTGGGTGCGTGAGAGGTAAAGACCACTGCAACCCTCTGGTTCCCAGACAATGAAACTCAGAGCAACCTGAAGCAACTCAGCAGTTCACCCAAGGCACCGTGACTTCAGCATACTGGCCTCCAACAAAAGGCCTTACTAGTGAAGACTCAAAATGCCAGGGATAAATTAAATCTTCCACTTAAAACAAAATGAAGGGCTGGAGAGGTGGCTCAGGGGTTAAGCCTCTGCCTTCCAGGCGGAAGGTCCTGAGTTCGGATCCCAGATCCCACGTATAGACACCGGGCAGAAGTGAGGGCGGCCTGCCCTTCTGGTCCTGGTAGGGCGGAGCCTGTGAATCCCGGGCAGAGTAAACAAGGAGGAGGCAGAGGCAGTCCATGGTGGTTTCTGAATTCGCCCGTGGTTCTACACACACACACACACACACACACACACACACACACACACACGCGCGCGCGCACGGACACACACACACACACACACACGCGCGCGCGCACGGACACACACACACACACACACACACACACACACACACACACATGCAAATTGAATAAATAATAATAAAAATGTTTAAAAAAAAAAACAAAATGAAACGAAAACACAGAACTTGGCTGGGAGAATGGCTCAGGAATTAGTCCTTGCCTCACAAGCAAAAGGACCTGAGTTTGGATTCCCAGATCCCATGCCAGACAGAAAAGGCCCCAGAGCAAAGCAATAAGGTAGAAGAACTATCCAGGATGATCCCTGATGTCATCCTTTGATCTCCAGAGGCTCAACACTCTAGTGTACACACACATACATACACACACTCTAGTGTACACACACATACATACACACACTCAAGTGTACACACACACAAAGTGGAACTAAGACCTTGCCTGACAGCCTGATGCCCTCAGTTTGATCCTTGGAATTCATATAAATGAAAAAGCCAAACACAGTGGCTCACATCTGTAATCTCGGCATTCCTCCAGAGAGATGATGGGAGGCAGAGACAAGATGGAAGCTCATGCCGAAGGCCAGCTCATCTGGAACATGCGAGTGGTAGAAATGAGAGATCCAAATGAGACATCCTGTCTCAACAAGAGCTGTCCTCTGACTTCACACAAGCACCGTAGTGCGCATGCAACACATAAACGCACAAAATTTAAAAAAAAAAATCATAATTTGAAGGTCAAGATTGCAGTCAGGCCTCATTTAGGGACTGACCTCCCAAGACTTCTCAATTTCCTTCCATCGTAAGGAAAGCATTCAGTGCCCCCCCCCCAGGAATTAAAAATCATTATCTTAGTCACAGAGACTTCATTTAAAAATACTGTGTGGACTAAATAAATGAAGGTATGGGAGGGGAGGGGAATGGAGAAACAGAAGGACGTCAGAGAAGAGTGAGAGACACACGTCTTTTGGGACTAAGAATAAGCCTCAGTAGATCGAGTTCTGTTTCAACTTGCTCAGGACCTAGTTTGTGTTAGCATGTGGTAGGTTTCTTCAATAGATAAAACAGCCTCTGGCCTAATTTCCAAAGCCAAAGTTCACTTCATATGGTAAACTATGTCACTGACTGATCAAGATATATTCTCCTCATTCATAGATAATGAACTACAAGAACTCAAATTAGACACCCACAACTCAAATTGGAAAGACATCCACTAATATCCTGCTAAGGAGGAAATGAATGATTTTTCTCATCTTATTTCTTTCAGCAGATGGTCTATACCTAGAGAAAGTTTCAGTTTGGGGCCAATATTTTAAAAGCACCTTTCTCAAGGGTCACTTACTAATTACTTTTTTTTTTTTTTTTTTTTTTTACTTACTAATTATTAATTGAGGGTTTGAGCTCTGGGCACATTTGTAGAGAATTAGTGGTTGAGTTATGCCCAGAGCAGACCTGCAGATTGTCTAACTGATGAGGAAGGTTCAGTCCATGGTGGGTGGGATTAGGCCCTGGAATAAAATACAGACAGCTGGTTGAGAGAGTTGGCATCCTTGTGTACACTTGGCCAGATATGCTGGTCTAGCAAGTAAGGATTGTCCCTCTCTCAACCATTAAGTAGAGATGGTGTGGCCAGTTCCCTTGGCCTTGGTGTTGGTGTGAGCTCTCCTGTCAAACTGGACTGAGAACTGTAACCAGATAATTTTAAGAGAAAATAAATCCTTAAGCTGTTTGATGGTCATTTATCAGCAACCATGCAGGCGAACTGCAACAAGGGAGTAACAAATAGATAGCTTAAGTTCATACAGTTAGGATAAAAACAGAACTATACTAGTAAACACTCACTTCTTAGTGGCTGGTGTAACTCACAATCTGTTTCTGGAACCTAAAGTTTCCTACAACTAACCAGCAGAGAGATAGAGAGGGTGTGAGAGCCCTTGCGCAGGGAGAAGTGTCATCCACCTGTAGCTCCGGCTTCCTACGAGAAAAACTGAAGAGGAAGATCACTTAAGCCCAAGTGCATTAGGCGAGCTTGGGCAACAATGCTGAGACCTGCCCAATAAGCAAACAAGCTAGGTGTGCACACTTGTAAACCCAAAAGAAGATTAAATTTGAAATCAGTGAGAGAGAGAAGGAAGGAGAGAGGGAGAGAGAGAGAGCTCTTTTTACTAAGAATCTAATTGATTTATTTTTATTTTGCGCGTGTCTGTGTGCGTACCAAAGGGCAATATGTGTCTGTGGAGGCCCAAGGGGGACTTCGGGAATCACTCTGAATTGAGCTACCTTCTCTTTGCTTTGCTCTGGAGTGTCCCAGGCTCCATCTTCCAGGGCTGGAATTACAGGCCATTTCCGCCTGGCATTTTTATGTGGTATCTAGGATCCAAACTCAGGACCTTCTGCTTAGGAGGCAGAGGCTTAACACCCGAGTCATCTCTCCAGCTCCAAGAATCTAAAATTTATGACAATTCAATTAAATACAAGTATATTACACAACAAATGTCTGTAAAAGTTTGGTAAACAACATGAGCAGTTTAAACTATTTGGTCTTAAGACTCCTTTTCAAGTTAAACAAGATGAAACATGCCTGTCATCTCAGCATTTGGGAAAGAAACAGAAAGATCCAGAGTTTAAGTCTAGGCTTTATAACACCTTGTCTTCACAAAAAAAGAGGAATTCGTCTCTCTGTTTCCCCATTATGGATGTAAGGCATCCAGCTGCCTCAAGCTCCTGCTGTCTTGCCTGCCCCACAATGAGGGACTTTATTCTCAAATTGTGAGCCAAAAAAGAAGCCCTTTCTCCCTTTAAAAAAAAAAGTTGCTTTTATCAGAGTATTTTCTCACAGCAACAGGGAAAGGAAGAAAGACCTATTTAACAACCTCCAACCAAGGATGAGCTAACTGCAGTGCAGGATCATTCAACCCTGCTTAAATATATATATATATATATATATATATATACATTATTATGTTTGGAGAAAAAATGGGGCTGAAGAGATGGCTCAAGGGTCAAGACTCTGCCTTGAAAGCAAAAGGACCTGAGTTTGGATCCCAGATTCCATGTTAAAAAAATACCACGTGGAAATGGCTGAGGCCTGTACTTAAGGATCTGGAAGATAGAGCCTGGGAAATTCCAGATCAAAGCAAATAGGAGGTAGAAACAATCCAGGATAATTCCCAAGTCACACTTGGGCCTCCTCCACAGGCACACACAGTGATATGCACAGACACAAACACACACAACGAAGTTAAATAATAATAATAATAATAATAATAATAATAATAAATGTTGGGCTGAAGAAATGGCTCAGATGTTAAGACTCTGTCTCACAAGCAGAAGAAGGTCCTGAGTTTGGATCCCAGGTCCCACGTAAAAATGGCAGGCAGAAACAGGAGCAGCCTGCAGAGCCTGGGAAATCCCAGAGCGAAACAAGGAGGTAGAAGCAATCCAGAATGATTCCCGAAGTCACTCTTGGTCCACAGGATACACAGTGCCCTCTGATACATACACACACACACACACACACACACACAAATAAATAAAATATTAAAAATAAATAAATGCTATTTATTTATTTAGGAGACAGAGAAAGAAAGGAGGATAGAGACAGAGATAGTGAGGAAGTAAGTGCATGTATACCGTGGCACTCAGGTGGAAGTCAGAGGACAACTTCTGGAAGTCTTTTCCTTCTATCAAGGGGGCTTTTGGGAATCAAACTCAGGTTGCTAGGTTTTTGAGCAGGTTCCTTTATTAGCTGAGCTACTCATCCAACTGATAGGTTGTCTTAAAACAAACAACAAACTCTACGAAAAAGAGTAACAAAAATATTCTTTAAAAATGTTTTATTTCCTTATTTTTTTCAATGAGATGGGGTACTACTATGCTGTAAATCTCTATGCAGCCAGGCTTGCCCTCAAGCTCCTAACAATCCTACTGCTTCTTTTCAAATGCTGGAATTACAGGCATATAAAACACTTGGCTAGAATTCCCTTACATGGTTAAAATTAAGGACGACTTAAAGTTTCATATATGTGAATGATAGCTTTACTCATTGTATTTAAAATTTAAACTGAGAAAGAGATGGCTCAGGGTGTTAAGCCTTTGCCTTTTGAGCAGAAGGTCCTGAGCTTGGATTCCAGATCTCACCTAAAAAAGCCAAGCAGAAATGGCAGCAGCCTGCACTTCCACTCCTGGAAAGCAGAGCCTGGGAAACTCCAGAGCAAAGCAAATAGGAGGTTGAAGCAATCCAGGGTGATTACTGAAATCACCCTCTCTCTCTCTCTCTCTCTCTCTCTCTCTCTCTCTCTCTTTCACACACCCACACCCACAAACAAAAAATAAAGTAAACTTAAATGCTAAAACTACTCATTTAATAAAATTAAACATACTACACATTAATATAAATGACTTATTAAAAAATAACAAATTTGGAAAAATATTTTGCTAAGAAGATTGGCATTGTCTCACATTTTTTGCAAACCCCTGGAATAATGACTTAATAGATGACCACTGTATCCCCCTGTCTTCCTTAATATTCAGTCTCTTTCACTATCAAACATCATGTGATCTCCAGGTAGCTCTAACCTAC
The DNA here is from genome assembly GCA_023101885.1 of Typhlomys cinereus. NCBI lineage: Eukaryota > Metazoa > Chordata > Mammalia > Rodentia > Platacanthomyidae > Typhlomys > Typhlomys cinereus. The sequence continues at coordinate 709,476 of JALPQD010000222.1, read as the reverse complement.
ACTCAACAGGCAATGAGTGAAATGGACAAAAGAAAAAAAAGCACCTTGTATTATGAAAAGATTCTTACTCTTGGACACTGACCCACAAAAGCAAGAACTGCTATGTTCTGTATTAGAAGTGGGAGGGAAGTCCCTGACCTAGAGCTATGTGGGCAGAGAAGCCATATGTACATGTCAACTTGTATGAAAGAGAGGAATACATGAAACCAAAAAGAACATAATAAAGGAGATTTAAGTGTAAATAATTTCCCATCCCACCACTAGTTGACCTTAACCAGTTTAACTCACTACATCTTATGGCATGGACAACTCCAGATAAAACTTAAAATCTTGGGCTGGAGAGGTGGCTCAGGAGTTAAGCCTCCGCCTTGGAAGGTCCTGAGTTCGGATCCCAGATCCCACAGTATAGACGGCCAGGCGGAAGCGGGGGCGGCCTGCGCTTCTGGTCCTGGTAGGGCAGAGCCTGTGAATCCCGGGACAGAAAGAGGTGGAGGCGTCCATGGTGGTTCTACACATACACAGACACACACACACACACACACACACACACACACACGCACATGCGCACAGTTGAATTAATAATAATAATAAATTTAAAAATATATATATTAAAAAAAAACTTAAAATCTTAAGACCCACACCCACACAGGATACACAACATTCAATATTTAGTAATAGAATGTTACCCCTTAAAATTCTTCATTTGGGGCTGAAGAGATGTCTCAGAAGTTAAGGTTCTGCCTCGAAAGCAAAAGGTCCTGAGTTTGGATCCCAGTTTGCACATAAAAATGCCAGCCAGAAATGGCTTTGGCCTGCACTTCCACCTTTGGAAGGTAGAGCCTAGGAAATCCAATGTGAAGCAAGGTGAAAGAGATAGAAGCAATCCAGGATGATTCCTGAAGTCACCCTTGGTCCTCTCTGATGCACACACACTCAAATGCACACCGAAAAAATAAAAGATTTGGTGATGGCTATTACTAAGGTTCTCAACAAAAAGGCAAGAATTTTGGAGTCAAGTGCGATGGTTCCCAGGAGGAGGATTTAGAAGGCTGAAAGAGAGGATCACACCAAGTTCCACACCAGCCTGGACTACAAAGTGATTGCTAAGCAGCCTGGAACACAGAACAAGATTGTGCATCAAAAAAAATTTTTTGGAAGACACAGATAGTCAAAAGTACTTTAAATACTAAAAAAAAATGGTAAAAGATGTCAGCTTAGAAATTGTTGGTATTTAAAGTTTCTTTAAAAATTGCAAAGTTGAAAATCACTATCGAGTTCCTGGAATATAGGGGTAAATATCTTTGCAGACACTATAATTAGTAGTGTGATGCAAATTAAAAAAGGGCAAAATGGAAAACTAAGTTCCTGACTAGCACTAGGAACTCTATCAGGGGCTTTCATACGTGGAACCTCACTTAATCCACTTGCTACCCTGTGATTCTTTAGAATATGAACGTCCACTATGGCCAGCCACGCAAAGAGAAAAATGAGAAAACACATTTGTCACTGAGTGAACATGAGACTGAAGGACCAGGATGTAAGTGAGGAGGGGTAAGGTGAGCACGCTCCACCACAACTTCTATCTAGCATTTTCCATCTTACGGTGCCAGGTGCTTATTTACTCATCCCAAAGCAGAAACTATCCTAAAATGGGAAATAGAATCAAGGCTGATGTCTTCAAGAATCTTTCGGACTGTTTCAAAAGTGCTATCACACATACTACTGAAACTCTCCCCAGTTTGTTTCCTCTTCTTGTATATCCCCATGTCCCTCATTTTTAGAAAGGCAAGATTAAAAACTGCAGGCCCAGCCACTACAGCAAGTACATTCTGGACAATGGGATATAAGCTGAAAAGTCTGGTGTAACTTCTATGAAGAACCATGAAGGATGAAGGCACATTCTTTCCTTCCATTCTTGCAACTGGCTGAGAAGCATTAAGTTGGAGCTGCCATTTTGGAGGATGAAGTATAGGTAGGACACTGTAAGGACAGTTGAATCCTGGGTTGAAGAAAAAAACCTTTGCTGGTTCTGAACAACCTATAAACTTTCTTTTACATTTACCTTTCTCTGCAGGTGGTTATGGGGAATACGTGAGTTAATGTTAAGAAAGCACTTAAAACAGTCCCTGGCATACGGTTAGTGCTCTTTAAGTATTTTTTAAGTGAGTTAAATATATTTTGTGCAGATTCAAATAACAATGCCAACTACATTGTGTCTGTATGCCGGTCCAACCTGCCACAGCACTAAGGAAGTGACTCTCTGTCCTAAACCACATTTTCAGTGGGAGCAGAAGAATCACATTAAGTTTTGTTAGGCATCATGTGTTGATTTCTCTAACAAACAATTCATAAAATTATAGAGACCGGAATCCACATGTATATGGTCTATTGTTCTTTATGTATGTACTGAGGGGACAAACATGAGAGATCTATTACTCCTACCTGTCAGAGTACCAGATCTCAGCTGACCTGACATATATTCCAAAAGAGCTCTAACGAGTCATGAAACAAAACAAAAACCTTCCTGTGAATACCAAAAGTGGTGGCCTATCTTATATCAGCCAACATACTGATCACCTCCTGCCCAAACCAAACACTAAACTCTCCTATTCTCAAGTGGAAAGATAACATCACATTGCTGACCTGCTTTGTGTTATCGTGTTGGGAGGGGAGAGGTTAAGTGAGGGGCCTTGTGCATACTCTGGAACTTTCTCCAATCCAGCTTATACAAAAGAGATGACAGCAAAATCCCTCTTGTTCTTGGTAATTTAAGGACAACTCTGGGTGGAATAGCTTACTGAGGACTCCTCTATCAAAACAGCTTGCTGGAGTCTACCACACAGCATTTGGGAGGTTCAGGCATAAAAGGCCTGAGAGTCTGAACCAACTTCGGTACATATTGAAGCCCTGTCTCAAAAAAATGAGTTGAAAGGAAATTTCAAAGGAACTCTGACATCATTTTAACGTATATAACAAGAATTCATTTCTGTGTGTATGTGTACCAGTGAGCATTGTGTGCCTGTGGCGGCACAATGAAGACGGCAGGAATTATCTAGATCTTCCCCCCTCCCCTTGCTGGAGTTTCTCTGGCTCCGACTTCCAGGGCCCCAAGTGCAGGCCGTTGTCATTTCTGCCTGGTAGCTTTTAGGTGGGATCTGGGATCCAAACTCGGGTCCTTCTGCTTTCCAGGCAACGACTTAATCCCTGAGCCATCTCTCCAACCGTAATAATTCAGTTTTGTTTGTTTGTTTGTTTTAACGAGCCATTTGGGATACCAAGAAACTTCAACAAGATCTGACATTTCTTAAAAAAAAAAAAAATCTGACATTTCTTGACCCACTAACCTTCCAATACCTTTAGTTTGACCTGAGCAAATACCTTGCATTCTTTCACAATTCTCAGAACGACAAAGGTCACCTCTCAGCTGCCCTTCCATCCCATTCCATCCTGCTCTTAACCTCCCAGGACACTCAAACAAGGGACAAAACTTTGTCTTAGCTGACAAGCAAACTGTTGGTACACTTGAGAGGGCAACCACAAGACAAAAATCTCGCGTTATTAGAACTCCGCGTTCTAAGCTGAGGCATCACAGGCGATGGATAATGTGAATCTTCTCCCAGAAACGAGCAACGAGGGCAAGATGAAACTGATGCGCCCACCCACGCTGTCACCCCTGGCATCATTAAGAAACCTGGGATGGTGGCAGGACACACCCCACAAAGCACAAGGGAGGAAGTGACTCCTCTGGATGGATCAGATCGCCTGCGTCCGTCCGAGGACAACGATGGGCCTAAACCCCCAAATCTGTAGGCCAGCGGGAGAATCCTGGTTCCAGCAGTGCAAAGCTAAGGACCGTCCTGGAAAGCAGCAACGTCAGCCCCGATCGGCCCAGAAGCAGCCGGCCCCATCCCCGCTGGACCCGGCCCGAATCTGGGCAATTTCCCCTTTTCACTTTCCGCTCACGCTTCCCCCACCAAAGAGGCTCTGATTTCTTTCTTCATTCCGAAACTTCCTTGTCTGCAAGCCCTAGAAGCATCACCCCAAAACCCGCCCGGGGCTGACGCTGAAGTTGAGTCCACCACCTCTCGCCTTCCCTCCGCCCCCGCTGCCGAGGCGAAACCCCCGCGCGCCCCCCGCGCCCGCGCTCACCCCGCGAGGGTTCTTGACGAAGTAGCTGCCGCTGGACCCCTGCGAGATGCGCTCGGGGAAGATGCCGCGCCCCATGGCCAGCTCGGCCTGCCGCACCACGGCCTCAAACGCCGGGTCCTCCGGGAACACGTTCCGCTCGCGGTGGCCATGGGCGGCGTGGGCCGCGTGGTGCGCGTGGTGCGCGTGGGCGTGGGCCTGCGCCGCCGCCGGGTGGCCGTGGCCGTGGGCCGCCGCGCCGCGGGCCCGGTCCAGCAGGGGCTGCCGCTCCCGGTCGGGGCCCGGGGAGGCCGGCGGAGAGGGGCCCGGCACGGCCCCCGCCGCCACGCGCACCGCGTTCCCCGGCACCTGCGGGAACTGAGTCAAGCCCGACGGGGAGGTGTACTCCGGGGGGTGGGCCCGCTCGGGGGACACCAGTGGGCTCGTCTCGTCCATCCCTCAGACCGCCGGCTTGGGGACCCGGCGCGCCCCGCACAACCAAGCTCAGGGCCACGACCAATCCGCGGCACACCCCCGCCTGCGTCCTGGCCAACCAGCGCTCGCCGCCCGCGGGGCCCCGCCCCCAGCGCCCTGTTTACTTGGCGACGCGGAGACACGGCCCCTCGCGCGCGAGCAGTGGCCAATCGGGGCCTCGCTGCTACGCAATCGCGGCCTTCGCATTTTCCCTCGTCACCCTGTAGGAAGATCGCGCATGCTCCGAACGTCCAAGGGGGGGGTCAGACACGCCCTCTGCGCCTGGCCCCGACCCCAACTCCCAAATTGAGGGAGGATTTTTAGGCGTTTTTTCCTTTCTTACTGTCGTCACAGTTCTTGAATCCCAGCTCTCCGGTGATTTGTTTTTTTTTTTTTTTTAAACTTTACTCATTCATTGTGTGTGTGTGCAACTTACGGTTGCTTGTTAAAATTGACTGTTTAGTATGAACTGGCTGTGAAGCTGAAAGGAAATGTCACTTCTATTGTCATTAACTATGTTCAAAGTGCTGAAGAGACAACAATGAGGCAAGGATGCTCCCTTATCCCATTATCTCAATAATAAGCTTAATAGAAAAAAAAAGAAACAAAAAAAAAGAAGTGGGTGAGATGCTTAACCTGCCGGCAAACCCGAGTGCGATGCTTGTAAATCCTCGCGGTGGAAGGAGAGACCGGACTCCTGAAAGTTGTCTACCAGTGCGCCATGGCCTCAGTCTCTCTCTCTCTCTCTCTCTCTCTCTCTCTCTCTCCTCCCCCTCTCTCTGTTTCCCCCTTTCTCTCGCTCTCTCTCTCTTTCTCCTCTCTGCTCTCTGTTCTGTCTTTCCTCCTCTCCTCTCCTCTTTCCCCCACCCAGGCAGGTAGAAATAAAAAGACAACAATCAACAACAATATGAGCTCAAACTTCCTAACAGGAATTGGTGGACTTAAGGAAAAACTGCAGAATAACAAGAACTACATGAAGCCTGTGCCAGAGCTAAGTCGTAAAGGAAGCAACTAAACTACGGGGCAGGAGAAGAACACAGTGAATACCAATCAGCGCATTTTGGGAGGGAAGGAAAAAGGTTAGTTGAGCCTTAGGAGGACAGCAGCCAGATCAACTGACAGGATTAAATTAGGGTGTCTAGAGCCTGATGAGCCACACACAGGTCTCTGGCATATAGGGGCCTCCAGGAACTTCAGAGGACAGATTTGGAGTGAGGGGAATAATGTAGGGGATGACCCACTCCAGACTCAGGTAGAGCAAGTAACTCAAATGAGAATGGGCATCGTCCTTCACCCAGAGATGGTCTTTGGAAGAAGTTCATATTTTAATTAAAAAAAAAAAAGTTTGCGTGTGTGTGTGTGTGTGTGTGTGTGTGTGTGTGTGTGTATCCCAGGGCACTGTGTACGCCTCTGGAGGCCATAGGATGACTTCAGGAATCATCCTGGATTGTTTCTAAATCCTCTGCTTTTCTGTGGAGTTTCCCAGGCTCTGTCTTCCAGGGCTACAAGTACAGGCCACTAGAATTTCAGCCTAGTGTTTTTACATGGCATCTGGGATCCAAACTCAGAATCTTTTACTTGCAAGGAAAAGAGAGACTTAAGCCCTGAGCTATCTCTCCAGTCCTGAAGTTCATATTTTAATGCATAAGATCCTTTGAGTTAAAAATTGATACCAACATGGACTTCTGGATCAATGAATTTTGAGCTTGAATCCCAGCTCTCCAATGATTTGCTTTTTTTTTTTTAAAAACTTTATTCATTTATTGTGTGTGGGCCAAGGGTGACTTCTTGAATTATCCTGGATTGCTTCTTCCTACTTCTTGCCTCACTCTGGGATTTATCAGGCTTTGCCCACCAGGGCCAGAAGTACAGGCCACTTCCATTTCTGCCTGGCATTTTTATGTGCAAACTGGGATCCAAACTCAGAACCTTTTGCTTTCGAGGCAGAGTCTTAACCCCTTGAGACATCTCTCCAGCCCTAATTTGCTATTTTTTGAGAAGTTAATCTCTCAAGTCTGTTTCCTCATCAACAAGATGGGTAAATTCATTAAATAAGACACTGTGATGTATGTAGCACAATTGGCATAGTGCTTAGGATATAAAAAGCACTCTACAAATGTTCCCCTGTCATCCAGGCTGAGAGGGTTGTTAATGCTATTATTTTTTTGCTCAGAGTAACCAGCAGATGAAGGGATAGGTTTTCACAAAAGATGACTAGCCATGTAATTGCCTATGTTTCATAATCAGATTTTCTTAAGCCTAACTATTGCCATAGTACAGTAGAAATACTGAGAAGAACTATTATTTAATTGTGTATATGAGAATACTTCAATTTTTTTTCTTTTTCTTTCTTCCCCTTTCTTTCTTTTCTTCTTTCTTTTCTCCCAAAGGATCCATTCTAGAAGTGAGGGGCTAGCTCAATGGCAGTGTTTGCCTCGGATGTAAAGTCCTGTGCTCAATTCTCAACACAAAATTAAAAAGATTAAAAAACCTCTCAGGCAAAGATCTACAAGGAGCTCCATTGCCCCTTTAAGCTAATGTATTTCTTTTCTCCTGCCCTGACATCAAATAATGAAATGATGCTTGCTCCTTGTGTCCCAGGAGCCTCAGGAATAAAGTTACCTGTTGGGTACCATTTAGCTCATGAGCTTTAAATCATGGGCAATGCTTGCTGATCAAGCATGAGGAGCTTGGATTCCAGAACCTATGTAGAAGGCAGGACCAGAAGAGAATGTCCAGTCTACAAATAAGAAACCTCAATCCAGAAAAGCAATTTGCTCCATCTCTTCATGCACTTGCCTTCTCTTAATAATAAAGCATTAGACTTTTCTGGGCACACAATAAAGCAGTAAATGCCTTGAGAGCACCCACCATCATCTTGGTCTTCCCAGACCCTTGTAAGTTAGCTTCATGCTGTTCAGTAGATAAACACGATACACGAAGTGGTGCGCATAGTATTTAGGGAAATTTATTACCATCTTGGCACAATATTTGTTTAAACTTATTTTAAACTTGCCCATATTTTACTTTATAAGACAGAGAAAAAGAGAGAGTTGAGAGAAGGAGATGGGAGTAGAGAAAAACTTTTGAAAGTCAATTCTCTCCTCTTCTTCCCTCATCTTTTCTCTCCTTCCTTCATATGGGCTTCGGGGGTAAAACTCAAGGTTTTCGAACCTTAGCCGCTGAACTCTCCCGCGGATCCCTTGGTACTGCTTTTGAACACAGGGACCTGGGTCATAACAAGATAAATCTCTCTTATGAATGTGCTATCGTGCAGTGGGTTACAAACTACAAAGCTGAGTCTCTAAAGCTGATTTCAAGTCTATCCTCAAATTCAGTGGTCCATGAATATAAGAATCAGAGGATCCTGACAAGTGGTCGCTTCAGGCACAAGTTTGGCTTTATTCGGGCTTAACCTTTCTGCTTGGCGACCAATGGCTAGGGCGAGACTTTGATCCAGCAACTACTGGGGTTGCTCAGCACCTACTCTTGCAGCAAAACACCCCGCCCCGCACAAAGATGGCGCCGAAGAGGGCTGGACCAATGGGGAGTAGCGTTGCTCCCAGTTGCCTAGGTAACAGCCAATGAGCAGCCGGAATCGTGCCCAGCGCGGCCTCGAGTGATGGCGGCGTCCGGCGGGGCCGCGTCGGTGGAGGGGGTGGCGGAGAGGAAGGTGGCCGCGGGCAGCCGGGCGGAGCACGGGTCCGGGCCGCTGGAGCCCCGCGTCGCGTCGGGCGTGACGGTCGTCCGGAGACGCCAAGCCCAGGTGGCCGGAGGCGCGGGTGGGAGGAAGCCGCGCGAACGGGGCCCGCCAGGTAGGGCCTGGAAGAGGAGGGGGGGGGACCCGGGCCGGCGCTGGCACCGAGGCGCCCACCGACGGCGGCTTCGGGTGGGGTGCCACACGCAGGATTTGGGTTTTAACCTCGCGGTGATCGCAGCCCCGGAGAACACACGACACCGGTTAACTAGAGAGGGTTGTGGGGGGTCAGTGTCTGGAGAGGATGTCAGATCTGGGGGTGCAGGAGGGGTAGGGGTCAGGATCCGGGGAGCGGGGCTGAAAAGAGCAAAGCAGGGGAGACGGGGCCGCCTTGCTGTACCCCGGAACCCCTGTGCCGCGCTCCAGTGGAGGGTGGGCACGGGGTGCTTGGAGGACTTGAGGTGTCGTCGCCAGCGCCCCTGACCTAAATGTTTAGGTACTGCCTCCAGGAGCAGCCGCCTGATCCTCTTCCCCCCGTGGAATGGCATTCCCACGCCTTCGCTCCCCGACGGCCGCTCGCGTTTCTTTCAAACCTTCCTTTGGGTGCCAGTGTTTTCTTCCCACTTTTTCAATCCAGCCGTCTTGCAGTCTTTCAATGTAGCGACAATTGGATGAGAACTTTAAAAATGTAATTATTTCACAGTCACTCAAAAACACTTTAAAAGGGGCTCTCCGGGGCTGGAGAGATAGCCCAGGGGTTAAGACTCTTTCTCACAAGCAAAATGGTCCTGAGTTCAGATCCCAGGCCCCATGGTGGGCAGAGCCTGGGAAATCCCAGGGCAAAGCAAGGAGGAGGAGGTTAGAAGCAATCCAGGATGATTCCCGAAATCACCCTTGGTCTTCTACAGGGACATGCAGTGCCCTCTGGTACACACATAAAAGCTCAATCTTGGTCCATCAGACCCTTCCTTGCCTCTTTCCTCTTCTTTAGGATTATAAAAAACATACAAATGCTTCACAACTGAAAGAACTTTCACAAGACTGCTATACCCTGAGAAAAATGGCCTTAGGTGACAATATGAAATTTCATATATGTATGTACATATCTGTAATATTACATATAGACATGCACACAAGCACATTTAAGGTGACTGCTTGTAAATAGTCTCTAACTGATAATGTATTGTTTTGTGTGTGTGTGTGTGTGTGTGTGTGTGTGTGTGTGTGTGTGAGAAAGGGCATTGTGTGTCCCTGTAGAGGGCCAAGGGTGACTCCAGGAATCATCCTTGGTTGCTTCTACTCCCTTCCTTTTTGTTTTGGCCAGGGATTTCCCAGGCCCGGACCACTAGAGCCAGAAGTGCAGGCAGCTGCCATTTCCACCTGGTGTTTTTTTAAGTGAGACCTGGGATCCGAACTCAGGTCTGCTTGTGAGGTAGAGTCTTACCCCTAAGCCATCTCTCCAATCCTGAAAATGTATTCTTTTTTTAAATTAAAATTTTAAAATGTCTTTATTTACAAACGATCTGGGTTTATGTCTTTGCCCTGATTCCCCCCCCTCAAAAATGTAGTCTTATGTTAAAGCACTCTGAGATTGTTATCTTGTCTTTTTGGTTTTTTTTTAAGTCCGCTTAATTTGAACACAGGTTACTTCGAATGTATAAATGATCTTTAATACGCTTTGTAAGTTTTTTAAAAAGAAACACAAAGCAAACATTTTTCTTCACTCTCTTAGAATTTTCTTTGGAACCATATGGGGAAGAAGAAAATAAAAGTAGCAAGGATATGGTCTGTTTTGCAGAGACAAAATAGTGATTTTCTTTTAGGTAAATGTTTGGACTAATCCTTTGCAACTTAACCATCAGGAGCACAGAAAGGAGGATCTGGGGGAGTTCAAAGGAGCATGTGGACTGTGTATATCTAGCCCCTAGAGCATTTATACTCTTTAACAAGATTATGTAAGTAACTAATATACTAATTTGCATCCCTTATTAAAGTGTTGGCCTTTTCCATCTTCATTAACACTGACCATACTCTTAAATTAGATTTGTTTCAATAACCATGGTTACTGGCAAAATTCCATTTTTTTCTACTTTAAGGGCTGTGAAACTGGCAATTAATTAGTATGGCTAACTACAAAATCCATAAATTTAAATTCTAATACTGTCCCATCCAATGACAGTATCAATTATTTGGACACATATATTAGTTTCCAGTCAAACATATTCAGTCATGGCCTGGCACCAGTAGATTCCACATATATTTTCTTTAATTAGCTCTCCTCATTTTGGTCTTGGAAACAGATGTGATTTTGACAAACAATTGCTGAAGGGAATTTACTACATCTTAGTAGATCAAAAGGAATGGGCATTTGTAATGTATTTTTGAAAAAATAGAAAGTGATAGCAAGGTTAGGTTGACAGTTATTATTGCTATTAACTATTGCTCTATGACAAATGACCCCAAAATACATTAGCTTAAAACTGTGGGATATTCCCAAATTCTATAGGTCAGGAATTTGGATTTGGCATCATGGAGATGGCCTCTGTTTACTCTATATTAATCTCAGATGTGATATGGGCTGAATGTTTGCAAGCTGGAATCATCTAATGTCTTTTTTAAAAAGCAATTAATTTATTTAGTGTTGCTCTGGGGTTTCCCAGGCTCTGCCTTCCAGAGCTGGAAGAACAGACCACCTGGCTTTTTTTTTTTTTTTTTAAACATAGGATCTGGATCAGAACTCAGGTCCTTCTGCTTTCAAGGCACAGTCTTAACTTCTGAGCCATCTCTCCAGTCCCCATCTAATGGATTTACTAATGTCTGGTACCTGATAAGAGAATTCAAGGATAAGAGCCTCCTGGAGCCAAAAACCTGTAGGCGGTCTGTCTGGCTTTCTATCCTCATTGCGTAAGAGCCTCTAGATAGCCAGACCTTCTTTGTGTAGTAGCTTCAAGTCCTGAGCTTTGGGTATAGCAGTGAGCAGAATGAATGTTGCTTCACCTTGTATGGTCAGCCCTGAAGAGACACAGCACTTTCATGGTGCTGTGTTCTTTGAAGCAGTCCATGTTTGCTCAAATTCGAGGGAAATCAGCGAGGCTCCACCTTTCCGTGAGTCAGTGGCAAGGCCAGATTGTAGAAGAGCATGTAAAACAGGAAATGTTGAAACATCTATTTGGTAATCAAAAGATAACTTCTTTGGCTTCCTTAAAATATTTAAAACACAGGCCCCAAGAACTAGCAACATACCCAAAAGGTAGTTTGTTTTACAATTCAAGGGTATTTCTAGTACTTTGTCCATAAACCAACATCCCCCCCTCCTGCCTTTTTTTTTAGAACCCTTCTGATCTCTATGGAGCAAGGTGGAATGCCAGTCTAGAAATTCCATGTAACTTTCAGGAAAAGTAAATAGTACTAAGGCATGTCTTATTGAAGCCCCAGGTGCTAGTTTCTCAAATCCCACTGCAGTAACTCCCCAAAGTTTGAGTGAAGATAAGTTAATTTAGCAGTTACTAAACATTTAAAAACACCCTTATTTTACAATCTTCTGAGTATGTATTTCTTTATAAGATAGTCTAGACCCTGAACCTCTCTTTGTAGAGCATATACTTACCTCACTCAAAGCCTTTGATTCCATCTTCAAAAGTCAAAAGAAAAAGAAAAAAGTTTAGCTGTAAGATTTAGTAGACCATCCAGCCTCATGTCCAAGTGGATGTGTTTTGAAAAGATATCTCCAATTTGTACCATCAGCTGACCTTTTTTATTACTTATTTGTTAGCGTGTGAGTAGTGTATGTGTGGGGTGTGTGCAGGTGCCGGTGCACGCTTGTGGGGGTCAGAGAAGGATGTTGAGTGTCCTGCTCTACTGCTCCCTGCCGTATTCCCTTGACACGGGCTCTCTTACTGCACCTGGAGAAAGGCTGGTAATCAGCATGTCTCAGTGATTCTCCTGTCTCTGTCTCCAACAGTGCTGAGGGTTCAGGTACATGCAGCCATGTCTGACATTTTTTGTAGGTTCTGAGGATTTGGGTTTGTGCAGCAAACACTCTTCCCTACGGAGTCATCTCCCCAGAGCCTCAGTTGACTTTTGGTGCTGCGAATCAAGAAGTTCTAGAAGACCTAAAGATGGCCTGCAGCTATCAAAATGCCTTAGCTGTGCTATAAAGCATTCGTCCTGCAATTCTGATGGAAAACTGCTTCTCTTCTCTCATTAATGTTGTATTTGCAAATGAAGTCACATTGACCTCTACCCCAGCATTCTCTGATGCTAGACTGATATAAGACACTTGTGAGCCTGAAATTGGATGCTGAGACCTTATGGGACATTGATAGGATGGGCACAATAGGTACCAACATCACCACTCTCTGAAAGCAGCGCCCAAAGGTTGGAGGGGCATTTTAATTAGGGGGCAATTGGTTTCTTCCAGAGATTTCGTGTGGTGTGTGAGGGCTCCTGAACATGGAGTTCCTGGTATTTGGAAAAGTGGGAGAATCCCTGGAAGTGACCCCCAGACATGTCTCCAAGAACCTCTGCAAAGCTGTTCTTCATCATGGGGTTAGAAATTAATGTATCTTGCCAACTACAGTGACACGTGCCGGTAGGCAGATGCCAGGAGAGTGAGGCAGGAGGGTCATGGGTTTGATTGCTGTTTTCTGAGGTTTTCATGAGAACACAGGGTAGAACTTAGAGCTGGGACTTCAAGCAGAGCGTTGCTCTGGTCAGACTCGACTGCTGTCACAACAGACTGCTTCTGGACATTCAGTGTCTGTATCAGAAAATGACCAAAGTTAAGAACCAAGTGCCTGTAATGCCAACACTTGAAAAGCTGAGGCAGGAAGATCTTGAATTCAAGGCCAGTTTTAGCTACATAGCAATTTTCAGACCAATTTCAGCTTTATAATGTGATCCTGTCTCAAGCACACACACACACACACACACACACACACACACACACACAGTTAAAGTATCTCGTTGATCAGATATTTATCAGGTATCAGATGAGTGGCAACAGATACAATCGGTTTTTTCTCTGTTGTTATATTTCAAAATGTTGGGCTGGAGAGATGCTTAGGGTGTAATATTCTGCCTTGAAAGCAGAAAGTCCTGAGTTTGGATCCCTGCAGCCTGCACTTCTGGCCCTAGTGGACAAAGCCTGGGAAATCCCAGAGCAAAGAAGGAGGTAGAAGCAATCGAAGGTGATTCCTGAAGTCACCCTTGATCCTCTACAGGGACACAAAGTAAATAAATAAATATATAAAAAATGTTACATAGACAGCCTTTTTATACTGAGTAAAAATTTTAGAGACAGTAAGTAAATATGTGCATTTAGGCATTTTTCTGAAAGATGAAGGGGGGGCATGTGGTACACACCTGTAATCCAGGTACTTGGGAAGCAGGGAGACTCAGGAGATCAAAGTCATCCTCAGTTACCTGGCAAGTTTGAGGCTAGTCTGGGTTATATGAGACCCTGTCTTAATTCTCTTCTCCCCAAAAGAAGAAGTCAATATTTAGTGGACAGGACAGACAGCATTCTAAATATTCATGTGTGATATCTGCTTCATTATACCTTATACCTACTGATTCTGAAACAATATGTTATTTCCATTTTAAAGATAAAGAAACTGTAATTTAGAGGCTTTTAAGTAACTTGTCCCCAGTTACTAGGACTTGAACTCAGGTCTTTTTGTTGTCAGGAATCACAGGCCACTATACATTCTGGGAGGCAGTACAAGATACCATGAGATGAAACTACATTGTGTTTAAAAACCACTATGACATACAATAAGCAATCAACAAATGTTCCTGCTATAATGATATTTTGAATAACTTCTCTTTGGAACTTCATCCTGATTTTCAATAATGGAGGCATCAGTACAGCCTTTACACTGAGGGTATAGCTCACAGGTACAGTGTGTATTTAGTATGTACAGGACCTAATATCACATTACATATCCACACATACAATCTGGGAGAACAACCCTTAACACTGTATATGGTTTCAGTGTCTCTGGAACTTGAAAGAAAATTGGTACCAGATCCATTAAGGATTTAAGGATTCCCCATGGTTTTGTGCACCAAGGTTTGGTCCCTGTACCTTGAAGATAAGGTGCATTTGTCCTGTTGCCACTCAGTCAGGTGCCTGGAGGGTCAGACTCCAGGTTAATTATTAATCACGGGGAGTTTTCAGTGGTGATATATAGCACAGAGAGCTTCACTTATAGTGCTTCCCGTAGTTCAGTAGGAGTTCACAGACTTTAAGTGGGAACTTAATGATGTGCTTATTAAAACTGTAGATTTCAGACTGGAAAGGTGGCTCAGGGGTTAAGACTGCCTGGCAAGCAAAAGGTCCTGAGTTTGGATCCCACATAAAAGTATCAGGCAGACACTTTTGTGCACTTCTGGCTCTGGTAGGCAGAGCCTGGGAAATCCCAGAGTGAGGCAAAAAGGAGGTAGAGGCAATCCAGAATGATTCCTGAAATCACCCTAGACCTCCACAGGGACACATAATGCCCTCTGATACACACACACACACACACACAAATAATTTTTTAAAAATCTATAGATTCCCAAGCTCAGCCACATAGAACCTGATACAGCAGGTTTGAGTTTGGGCCCACAAATATGAATTGTTATCATTTGAGAAAACATTGTATAGCTTGGATCTGGAAAAAGTAAATGGGTGAATAAAAACACATAGAAAATTGAAAAACAGGGTTTGAATTTTTTCTTTAGTATGTCAAATGATTCTATTTATTTTTGTTTGTTTCTAATGATACTTTAAATATCTCCATTCTTGTGAGATATTCTTGAATGCAGCATTTCTTTATCATCTAGCTACTCCCAAATATTATTGATATGGCTTTTTTCCTATGGTGTATTTGTCATAGCATAACTTCTACTTCTATTGTACTGTAGACCACCCACTTATACCTGGATATATAGGTTTGATAACACATGCCTCAAAATGTAGTGGTTTGAAGCAACCAATAGGATTGGGCAGCTCTTTTGATTTTGCTAAGTTTATTCAGGCATCTGTGATTAATGGGCACAGCTGTGCCACGTGGCCTCTCCTCATTTAGCAGATTGGTCTAGACTCATGTAGGGCCAAATAGGTCCAAGTGCAGCAATTGGCAAGCCCAGTACTTCCAGGTCCTCTGCTGTATCACCTCTGCTACCATTCCCTTCACAGAGTGACTAGCAAGGCCAGCTCAGATCCAGAGCCAAAAGGTGGAGGAATATACAAACTGCCTCCTGGTGAAGGATATGTGTGTCGCATTGCAAAGGCACCAATGGAAAATCACCGTGCCTCTCTCTAGGTCTGTGCGTTGCCGCAGCTCTTCCTTGCACAGCTTCTGACAAGACTGCTGTTCCCCCCACCCCCAATCCGTAAACACTGCTTCCTCTCCTTACAGTCCTTGTTCACAAGTCCCCCTGGAAGTGCCCTCTTTCCCTGTCTTAGCTACTGGTAATCTCTCTTCTGCCCAGTTTTCAGTGAGTTCCAGGAGCTGTTTTGACCTAAAAACATAGTCAGGGAAGCTGTGCCAGTCCAAGCTCAGCCGCCAGCCAACTTTTTAGCCACTCAGATGTTTCTTCGTCTTTAAAATGAAGGAGTTTGGATAAAACCCCTGAGGTTCTTTTCAGATGAAAGGTATCAGCTAAGTGTGACTATCATTCCCTAAATATGTCCTTGGGTCTAATAATACTGGGCTTTTTCTATTTTTCCGCTGAATAGTCCATGTTTAGGCTGCTCTTTGCCCTGCGATTCTGTTTTCTCAACCAGGAATTATTCTTAATTTTCTTTGATGCTTATTTTTGTTTGTTTTTGCTTTGGGAGGGAAGGAGGGAAGGAGGAGAGAGAAAAAGAGAAAGAGAATGCTGCAATGTGTTTGTGGAGGCCAGAGGACAACTTTCAGAAATCTGTTCTTGCCACCATGTAGGCTCTGAGGATCAAAGTCAGGCTGCCAGGTTTGTACAAAAGCACTTTTGCCTGCTGAGCCATCTCTCTGGCCCCTGCTTTTTTGTTTGGTTTTGAAGCAGGGTTTCAGATAGCACAGGCTGCCTTCAAGCCTACATTGAACTTAATTTTTCCGCCTCTACTTTCCAACTGCTGGGTTGTTTTAAACCCTGCTTATCCCTTGTCTTTTCTAATTTCTACTGTTCAACTTGGCATTTGATTACATGCTCTCCGATATAACTCACTGTTTTAGTTATTGGTTTTACTGTATTTTATGCATTTACCAAACACAGTAAGTATTGGATAAATATATGTAAATTAAGTTTCTATTTCCATCTCAGATCATAGAAATTAGGAATTGGCTGGAAACTTCTAAAACAATCAGGGATGAAGAGGGCTTTGACAGAGGTGGTAATGAAGAGTGAGAAGGGTGACCTTGTTAATGTACCCAGGAACATTGTTCAGTTACCTTCTACAAAATTGCTTTGTGATCCTTTCCCTTGGTCATCCCATGACACTGGTTCTCTGCTTATTTCTTACAGTTTCATCTTTTCTTCTGTAAGCTGCCACCATGACCCTGACAAAGGGCTCCTTCACCTACTCCAGTGGAGAGGAATACCGTGGCGAATGGAAGGAGGGTGAGAAGGACCCCTGGGGTGTCCAGCCATGAACTCTTCATCCAGCTCAAGGGACAGAATATATGAGGACAGCCAACTTTGTCATTGTCCTTTGTAGTACCTTCCCTTTACTCTACTTCAGGGTTAAATAAAGGACTTAGAAAAATGCTATTTTGATCAACCTTCCCCCTAAAAGTTAAATCTTCCCACATCTCGATTTCTAATGTTTTAAAAGTTTCTTCATTTACTATGTTATCTTAATTTTGATGTGAATTCTTTTAAATGCCTGTGCACCGAATTCTTTTAAATACTGCAGTAATTTGGTTGTAGTGAATTTTCAGAAGTTAAGGTAGCTCTGGAAAGAAGGCAGACACTCATGAGCCAGTGACATACATTACCATGAGTTTCTTGTGATTGCTTATTACAGTGGGAAGTATGTAGGCTAGTAAAAGTTTTTGAAATTGTGCCATACCAGAAACTACTGGGAACCATTCACTTTTGACACTGGAAGTTATTCAATTTGAAACCCAGCCTGTCTGCCTCAAAGCTTCGTGGTTCTGGTCCTAGGAGGGCAAGGATTGTTCCCAGGACCCTGGACTCGTCTATGTTCACAGAGGTGAAGGGCGGTCTGCACTGTGACCAGCCCTGTGCCCCATACATTCCACATAAGAACTCTACATCTGCTAAACCAAACTGCTGAGCCTTGAGGAATTGCGTCCTGCCAGCCCAGCCCCTTGCTTCCGCCTCCCAAATTCCTACTGCTCCCTTTGCTGTCCTGAGGCTCTGCTGTGCAGTGTCCCCTCATACTGAGTGACACCCAGGTCAGTGAGTAATGGCACGCAGATCAGTGCTGCCAAGCATGCTGGTAGGTTCACCCTGCTGCACAATGCCAAGGGATACTTTGATTTTTCCCCCCCAAAGAGGCAATGGAGGTAGTAAGATAGAGAACTGGCAAGTCAGGCTACCTGCTACATTCACATTTTTGCAGTATATACTGAGAGTAAATATCTTGAGTAGGTTATTTGGCTTCTCTCCCTCATCTGTTGAATGTCTGCCTCATAAGTTTGTCATGCAGATAAAATGAGATGATAAGCACAAAGTGGGCTAGAAAAGTGGCTCGCTACCATAGAGCAAAGGCGCTATCAATATTAACGTTGTTCTCGGGATGCTCTTACTCATACTGGGAGAGGCCGACCCCAAATCTGGTGGTTGTGATTGATTATTAGATTGGAAGCTCCGGGAGTCCGGGTTTTCCTGGTGCCTCACCCAGCTCTGATAATGCCACCCTCACCTTCCTTTCTTTTATGGGCAAGGAGAAGGAAAGTATGGGATGCTCAGTGAGTAAGACAGGACCCTGCACCTGCCCATTCCAACCTGGCGCCTTTCTTTCTCTTTGCCCAGGCCGCAGGCATGGTTTTGGTCAACTGATGTTTGCAGATGGCGGCACCTACCAAGGTCATTTTGAGAATGGGCTTTTTAATGGCTTTGGGGTACTGACCTTCTCAGATGGCTCAAGGTGAGTATTAGGTCATTATTCTCTCAACCTTTAAATCACAGAGGTTCTGCTTTAAAATTGGGGCACTGATGGTCAACTCTGAGCTTGTCATAAGCCCCGAAGGAAATAGACAAGAGGTAAGCAGTTGTTTTTCTTGATTGCTTTTTAAGACCCAGGCATGGTAGTACTTGTCTAGAATCTTAGCACCTGGGAGGAGAGGCAGGAATACCTTGTTCAAGGCCAGCCTGGACTATATAGAAAGACCTTGTATCAAAAAATAAATAATAATAAATTAATCAAATTAAAAAGATATACAATGGAGATGTCAAGAATGTAAGTCGCCTTCTACTCTATTTCGGGTCACCTAAATTCTCTCTTGGGGATTAGGACCTCTGTCCATATCACCTTTGACCATTCTCTATTTGAGAATGCCGTGGGCGGAGCTCTGAGCTGGGCAGAACGAACTTTACTCCATGCTGTTGCTATCACACTAGCAGCTCAGTTAACCTTGAACAAACAGCTCACTCACCCACTAAAAGCTAACATCTCGATGTTTCTGCAGGTACGAGGGGGAGTTTGCCCAGGGCAAGTTCAATGGCGTTGGAGTCTTCATTCGCCACGACAACATGACCTTTGAAGGGGAGTTTAAAAATGGCAGAGTAGATGGTTTTGGTAAGTTACAGCTCAGTAGGATGGTAACTTAGGTGAGCACAACATGGGTGGAATTGTATCTTCTTAGTTTTAATTCTGTGTTGTTGAGCAGTCCACAGTGACTGTGTGGGAAGCTGTCCATCAAGCTAAGCTGCGACATTAATGCCATTCTCATTTCTTCTCTGATCTCAAAGGCCTGCTGACTTTCCCTGATGGTTCTCATGGGATACCCCGCAACGAAGGTCTGTTTGAGAACAACAAACTGCTACGGCGGGAGAAGTGTGCCGCTGTGGTTCAGCGGGCACAGAGCGCCTCCAAGTCAGCCAGGAATCTCACTGCCTGATGGGCACACTAGACAGGCATCTGGTAAAGCAAGGTCCCCTTGTTTACTCAAGGAAAACGGATGAACCTGACGTGAGGTGAGAATGCCATAGAGTCCAAGCCTGTGGAGTCCCCGTCACCTGCCAATCAGGAATTGAGTCACTGAGAAGTGTGAGGCTTTGGGGCTCAAGACCTCGAAGCAGCTTTGTCTTTCCTTGACCCTTCTGTGCTAGAGGACAGGCGCCGTCTTCTTTGCTGGTGCTTCCTTCGACCTCGGGTTGCCCAGTGCCGTGGCCTTCACTCCATTTGCTGCCAAGTCATACCAACTCCATTCATCCTGCCTACATTTGGGGCAGATGATCCCAGCCCTGACTTAGCGCCAGTGCTTTGCGCTGTCCTGGAAAAGCAAGGGAAAAGACGGAGATGGCTTACATAGTACAGTAGCTCCATGAAAGTCAAGGCCAGGGCTTTTCCGTGTTACCCCCTCATGCACTGTGGTTGGATTCCTGGCTCTAGGCTTCCACTTTGCCTATTGGACTGATCTCTGTCTCTGCTTATCCCTTTGTGAAGGGCTCAGTATAAGAGTGGTGTTTTCTCCTACTTTCTAAACTGTTTGCCTTTCCTGAGTTATGTCGTATAATACTATTTGTGCCTCTCTCCTCCCTTAGATGTTAGCAAGGATCCCTTTATGGGATAGCCAAGTAAGAAGCTAATGTGAAAGTAACTGTATTCATTGCTCTCTCCAAGGGGAAGAGCAAACCTATCCAGGGCACTTTAGGCCTCCCATGGAGTGACCTGAATCCCGGAGGAGGCTTGAGCTGGACAGAGTTCTTTCCCAGTGGGCCAATGGATCAGACTCACAGTCCCTTACTGTTGTCATTGGACCCATCCTAAGCTGCAGTGAACAGAGCGCTGGCTGCTTGCATTTGGCTCACTCGTTCTTCCAGCAAGAGCCTTTCTTTGCTTAGGCCTGGGGTGGATCTGGACAACAAAGACTCCTGCCCAGCGCATCACAAGGCCTCCAGTTAACCCAGGTCCTGGCCCCGGCCCCAGCTCCCACACAGACACTGAGTCTTCCTTTGCAACAGACTGTGGTGGAAATGATAGCTGTGCCTCTATTCTCTGAACTGTGCTATAGAGACAAGTGTTCATGGAAATAAACAATTCACCAGAACTGCCTATGATTAACGTTCATAACCTACATATCAGCCTGTTTGTTATTTGTGAGGATTAATCAGACAGGGGCTTGGGACTGAAACTGAACTCTTTTTTTTTTTTTTTTTTTTTTTCTTTCATGTGTGTGTCTGTCTGTGTGTATCAGAGGGCACTGTGTGTTTCTGTGACTTCAGGAGTCACCCTGGATTTTTCTACCTCCTTTTGGCTTTGATCTAGGGTTTCCCAGGCTCTGCTTCCCAGGACCACATGTATAGCCACTAATATTTCCACCAGGTGTTTTGGGGATCCAAACTCAGGTCATTCTGCTTGTGAGGCAGTTTGATCTCCAGCACTTACATAAAAAAATTGCTATGTCAGTGCGAGGGAGGCAGAGACAGGAAGATTCTGAGGCTTGCTAACCAGTCGGTCTAGCCTAGCCAAGTCAGCAAGCTCCAGGTTCCAGCTAGAGACCCCATCTCAAGGAATAAGATGATGGTGGGGGTAGGGAGATGATTCAGTGGTTAAAGCATTTGGCATACAAGTAAAAGGACCCTAGATAACCACGTGACAGTCTCCCTGTAATTCCAGCCCTGAAAGGGAAAGCCTGGGATGCTCAGCGCAGGCTAGCTAACCAGACCAGCCATGTCAGCCAGCATTGAGTTCAGGTAGAGACCCAGCCTCAAAAGACTAAAGTAGAAGAGTGAGGATGATTCTCAGTAACCAACGTGCTCGCTCAGCTGCATGCACCCACACACAAACAAGTATACACACACCACGTGCGTGTGTTTAAAAAAAAGTAGAGCTAGGGAGATAAGTCAGTGCTAAAGTACTTGCCACACAAGCAAGAAGAAGACTAGAATTTGGATTCTCAGATATCACGTACAATGAGATGGAAGAGCGAGCCCCTATAACTAAATGCACCACACACATTCAAACTCTCACACATGCATACACACAGACACAAAGGTATGTGAGTGGAAAAAAAAAAAAAAGGGTAAATAACTCCTGAGGAACAATACCTGAGATTGACCTTAGGTCTACAGGTCTACTACACACACACACACACACACACACTTCTGTGGAGGATTTTTGTTTTATTTGTTTTTTAAATCAGGCAGACTCAACTTGCCCAGCCTAGTGAATGGCAGAACTGGGTAGGGTTTTTATCCTAGTCTTTCTGATTCTAACTTTCTTTCCACTGGATTCTCTACCCCATGCATCAGAACATCCTGGGGCCAGTTACTACCAGACTTATGGTGACCTCAGGCAAGTCAACTCCTGCTTCAATGAGTTTCCTTTCTGCAGCACATAGAATATCAGACCAAGCCCCACCATGCTAGTGCGTTTATCTGCAGCTCTGAGTACTTCCTCAGCTCTGGGAGGAAGGTCCACTTAGCTCTGTATTACAGATGAGGCTCAGGAAAGCCGGGTCATTTCCTTGAGGTCCCATGGACACTGGAGAGCAGAACTTAAACCCAGGCCTGTTGAAGCTCAGGGGCCGAACTCTGCCAGCTCTCTTGGCTGCCCTAAACCTCTCCCTTCAGCGTAAAACTGCTCGTCTGTGAGCTTCTCTGTGGAAGGTGCTTGTGCGAAGAATCTCAGAGCCAAGCCTCAAGCTTGTGATGGCCACAATTATCTTCTGCAGGCTTCTCTTTTTAATGAGTAACTTAAAAATTTGGTTTTTCTACAGTTTGTCATATATTACCACCAAAATGAGTTAAGCATGTTGCCAAAGGCAGACTTTGGTTCATCTATGAAGTATTTTAACAATCTCAGTTGGGCCCTTTTGCCTTTTACAGTCTGCCGTACAAACTCATTTGGTTCTGTTAGAAAGTTAGGTCTCCTTATTACTGAGAAAAGGCTGATCACATGGACTCAGTTGCTTTTCAAAGGGTTCTGAACATCTGGTCAGGAAATCTAGTACGTAAACATACACATTTTATTTGTTAAACTTTATTATCGTTACAAAGGTCATTTCTAATGACAAAAGCAGAGTGCTTATAGATAAGAGGGTGACCCTGTCTCAGTGCAAGTCCTGGGCTGGTTAGAAGTCTTCCAGAATGTAGACTAGATGTCTCTCCACCAGGTGTCATTATTTACCAGTCTGACAAGCTGCTGGGCTGTTTGTCAGTGGTGGGACTCAGCTACAGACAAGAGTAGAGATGAGTGAAAATGGATTCAGAAAAGATGAGATTTCCTAAGTTGCCACTTCCTTCAGGAGTCAGAACGAGAGTTCTCAGAGCTATCCCTGCCTTCCAGCCGTGTCATGTTAGGTTTGGATTTCTAGCCTCAAGTAAAACCAACATCCTTAATTTCCAGCTGCCCTCCTGTCCTTTCCCTTGGCTGTCTGGTTCTCCTGCCTTAGAGCAAAGGAAAACACCTGCAAAAGAGATAAGAAATTTCTCCTTCCCAGTTGAAGGCGTCTGGACTCGCAGTGTGTGTGGGACGTCGTAGACTTTGAGAAGAGGAGACTACAGAACCACCTGCTGAATGCCACAGTGAGTGGAGTAGGAAGGAGTTCCTAGTTCCTAACCTCCCATGGTTCAGGGTAGGAGAGCAGGAGGAGTCACAGAAGCCTCAGGTCAGCCTTCTATTGCTTGTTGTCAAAGCCAGCCATTGCTGCTGAAATCCATGCGCAAGGCCTCCTCCTCCGTGGGGCTCAGCTCCTGCAAGGGCGCACGGCACGGGCCTCCATAGTAACCAAACCAGTCCATGGTTTTCTTCAGCCCTGGGATTCCAAAGCGCCGAGTCACCTGAAAAACAAGGTCTGTTAGAAGAGACTGCCAAGGACACACACATGCACACGCATACATGCACACGCACACACACACCAAACTTGGGACCCAGTGTCTATTGTTTTCAGAAAGTTAAGGTTTCTGTCCTTCCAAGGTAAAGGCTCTTCACCACACCTGTGGTGCCTAAGATACACTGAGAATCTAGATCACACCAGAAGCTGGTTGATAATGGAGAGCAAAGCACAAAAGTCTCAGATTTAGGAAGGAAGATACCCTTTGGCTTCAGGAGAAAAATCCACCCCAGTTGGCGGGACAGTGACCCTAAGAGCTGAGACAGAAGGCGGCATCGAGGCCAGGTCACTAGAGTAGCAAGAGCAGAAAAGAGTCAGGTTCCCAGGGCCTGGGCAAAGGTACAGCAGGTCCAAGAAGGCTGAAAGGAGACAGCCTCAGAGACAACCCAACCTCAGACCCCGTGGTCCCTAGCATTAGGGTCCCCCACACCTGTGTCTTCTCCCTGACCTTACCTAAATGCTGTCAGGAAACAATACATCATTATGCAAAGGAGTTGTATCATTTTCCTTGGAATTTTTCTTTTCCTGAAGAAAGTGAAAGGACTGAACAACATGGCCAGCCAGAGGCCTGTCTGCGCTAGTGGGGGACTAATGCTAGTGTTGACGCTTAAAATCATGCATAGAACGTTACAAAATGAAAGAAACGCCAAGTTTCTTCATTTCTCTTACAGTCACTGCTTATTAATATTGATCAGAAGTGTTAGAATCCACCTTTGATGATCCAAAAATTCAGGATAAGATGGCTTGGGTAGCTAAAGCCTTTGCTTTGCAAGCAAATGGACCTGAGTTCAGATCCCCAGATCCCATGTGAAAACGCCAGGTGGAAAAGGTGGATTCTGTCCTCAGAAGACGGAGCCTGGGAAAGCCCAGAGCAAAGGAAGGAGGTAGAGCAACAGGATGATTTCCCAGTGTTCACCCTTGGGCTTCCAGGCACACGCACTTTAGTGACCCCTGGTACACACGCATACGTACAAATAAAAAATATTTTTAAATTTGGGAAGAAATCATTACTTAATATAAATTGTACTTTAAAGGAAGGCATAACTTTAGAAGTGTGCGCTTTGTGAAGGGTAAACGTGATGAAGTATTTGGTGGAGAAAGGTTGGGATGAATGCTGGATAACGATCTGATGGGTGACTGACTAGCAGCTACCCTCCATCAGAAACAGCTGCAGCAAATATCTGGACGTTTTTCTTGGTATTAGGATAAGCTGCCCTCCTCCCAGCCCTAGTCCTACTTACAATGTCCTAATAGCCTGACCTCTTACCCAAAACCTCTGTAGGCAGGAAAGAACTACAGAAGGGGACAGAGCCAAGTGCTACCTGGAGAAAAGCTAACTTCAATGGTTGTTTTCTGAAAATAGCCGATATGCTCCCTCCACCGCCCCTGAGAAGGGCTGATTGTTTTTGGTAGTAAAGACCTGAAAGTCCTAAATATAGCCAGTAGAAGCCAGGTGGGTGGGAAGGCCAGGAAGGACATTGCGTTCAATCAGGGCAGGGCAATAGAGTGACATCAGGCTGCTGTTGGGGCGTCTGAGCCTACAGCGCAGGCAGCAGCAAGGTGTTCCAGGCATTCCTGAATGTGTGCCCAGAGCTGGCGCAGGAGGGCACAGCCCTTCGGGATAAGGCAGGAGGGGGGAGGAGAGGGAGGGAGAGGCGGGTAATTTCAGAGGACCGTGATGACAGTTGGTCTTCCCATTTTCAGCCTAGGTTGCATGCTGTAAAGTGGAGTATATCTCTGCCTACCACAAGGATCGCATGAGACAAACACCCCTAATATTTTCAGCAGGGGCCCTGGGAGCACCACCTTCTCCTGTCCCGTTGAGATGCTGGTTGGTGTAGGGGCTTTCAGGGGAACGTCTGGAATGTTCAGTATAGGTTAAGCTGAAAGGCGCTCTATCCTTCAAGGTCTTACACTCTATTTATAGAGTGTGGCTCCAGGAGAATCTCCATATCCGGGAAGACACCTGATTTCCTCCTCAGCTGTCTTCCTGTAACGCTGACTCAGCCTCCCCCTTGAGGTACAATAGCAAGCTGGGAAGGTCATCTACCCCAGGACGCGGTGTGTCTGCCACCTGAGGCTGGGGTCACTTGCCTGTGATGCAAAACTTAAGAGCAACAACAACAAAGTACAGTCGAGATAAACTGGACCTGGTGACACAGACCGTAACACCAGCTACTCTGGAGACAGACACAGAGGACTGAAAGTTCGGGGCCTCCCTATCTTGCCTGCAGAGTAAATCCAAGGCTGTTCTAGGCATTTTTTTTCCTAGAAATAGATTTGAAGGAGAAAAATGTTTTAATGAATATGTTCCTATTAATGCCAGGAAAGTAAAATTATAATAAATCATTTTGGTATTCATAAAACATTTAAACTTAAAACAATGCTGTGAGTTTTCATATACCCATTTGGCAATATATTGTTTTCCACTACTCTAATTCCCAGGAATAAGGGACTAACAATGTGGAATTTTCATTTACAAGAAGATGGATTACTTATACTTGTGCCTGTCCCACTATGACTGCAACTAAAATATCTGGACGCTATATATAAAAACAACAAGAAAAGCCTGAACGGTTGAAGAGAGAAGACCAACCAGGGACATCAAACCCCAAGGAACTTCCTGGTGTGTCCACTGACCCAGACTTGAGGCTGAAACCAGCAACCTTGAGATGCCAATGACCATGGGTAATAAAAGTCTCAATAAAATCTGTTCTTACTAGTCAAAGACCAGGAAAGTCTAGCAAGATGGAACACTTGCAAGATAATGGTTTCCAACCTGACCCTGTGCAGTCAGCTGGCCCTCAAGTCCACAAGCCCAGCAGAGGCTGAATAAAGAAGCATGAACTCCCACATGCCCCATACCCAGGAGCTTAGTGAAAGGGAATCATAACTTTCACCATTGCTCATCCTTAAGGCGACCCTCAGAAGCCACTCACACGTTCCCCACACAGGTGATGTCAACGATGGAGGACATGTGTGGAGCAATAAGGAGACACCCCTCCCTGCTAGGGAGGGGTCAGAAGTCCAGCAGGGGTATCATTGTGTCGTTGTTTTGTGGGTTCTGGGAATCAAATCTAGGACCTCAAGCCCCAAAGAACATGACGGCCAGAGAGGTGTAACATTTTATAACTACCAAAGAAGAAATCCCCAGGCCAGATGGTTTCAACTGGAGAATTCTGTAAATCAAAGATTTGTACATAAATAAGCAACACTCTTAGAAAAATAGGAATACAGGACATTTTCTTCAATTGATAAAAAGCACCTACAAAAATCTAAAGTTAACATTATACATAGTGATGAAAGGTTCAATTCTTTCTTTTAAGATCAGAAAACAAGAATTTTATTCAACATAGCACAGTAAGGTAAGAAAAAGGAATAAAAGTCACACAGTTCAGAAAGGAAATAACTGAGCCTTATTTTTAGATGATATGATAGTCTATGCAGAAAATCACAAGAAATCTACAAACACCAACAAAGAATTAATAAGTGAATTAAGAAAAGCTATAGAATATAAAGCAAACATGTAAAACTCAGTTGTAGGGCTGAAAATATAGCTCAGCGGTAAAGTACTTTTCCAGCATGCTTGAGGCTCTAGGTTCTATCTCCAGAAACAACAACACACACACATACACACACACACACACACACACACACACACACACACACACAATCCATTGCATTTCTAAATACTTTTATACTAGTAATAAATGGATAGTAAAATTATGATAACCATTTTTTATTTTCACTTGGGCTTGGCAAAAAAATAAGAACTACATAAATATATATTCATCAATAATATATAAATTATACATATGTATAACACATATTTACTGGAAACCATAAAATGGATAAATAAGAAGATCTAAGTAAACAGAGAAATGCAATGTTGGAGGATTAGAAGATGACACACATGATGTCACCCATCTCCAGATTGGTATGCAGCTTTAACAATTTCTAGCAAAATAACCAGCAAGATTTTTTGGCTGTAGACAAGTATATTCTAAGATTTCTATGGAAAAGGAAGAGAGTTAAATTACCTAATACAGTTTGGGGAGAGAAAAAAACATGGAGCAATCTACTACAAGCTTATTGGAATCTTTACTACAGAGCTGTAATGATCCAGGTGTGTGTGTGTGATATTGTGTAAAGGCAGACACAGATTGTTATAGTTAGGCACAGGTGTCAACTTGATAGTTGAGGGTTTGAGCTCTGGGCACATCTGTAGAGAATTAGTGGTTGAGTTAAGTCCAGAACAAAACTGCAGGAGATTGTCTAGCTGATGGGGAAGGCCGAGCCATGGAACAGGTGAATAAAATAATGCTGGTTGAGAAAGTCGCCATCCTTCTGTTCACTTGGCCAGATATGCTGGTCTGGCAAGTAAGGATTGTCCCTCTCTCAACCATTATGTGGTGATGGTGTGGCCAGTTCCCTTGGCCCTGGTGTTGGTGCATTCTCTCCTGTCAAGCTGGACTGAGAACTGTAACCAGGAATCATAGAGAGAATAAAACCTTGTTCCCTTAAGCCGTTTGATGTCATTTATCAGCAACCATGCAGGCAAACTGCATCAGGTTCCATCTGCGATAATCTTGAACTGAAGGAATTATAAAAAGTGAGCATACTTGAGTTATGAGGAGTTGGGGGATCCTTAGGCTGATGGCAGTAGTCTGCATCTTCACCATAGCAAGATTGCTATCTTCTATCCTGTCCACTGTTGTGAAATTACAGTTTTGTCATTGATAGCTGCTATCAGGAGAAACTGATATGGGATCTCTCTGTCTTATTTCCTACAACTACATGTGAATCTACAATTATCTCAAGACAAAAAGTTTGGAGTGCAGATAGAGCTATGATCAGTGACATGAGACGTAGTCACAGCTGCTCAGAAGGCTAGGCAAGAGGGCGGATGACTCAGTGGGTAAAGGAACTTGCCACACAACTCAGTTTGATCCCTAGAAACCACTTAGAGGTATAAGGAGAAAAGTGATTCTGTTTAAGCTGTCCTCTGACCTTCACATACTCTCTGTGGTACATGTATGCCTCTTCACATCTCACACACACACACACACACACACACACACACACACCAATCATAAATTAAAAAAAAAAAATTTCAAAATGGCTTTGATCTTGACAACCCCCCCCCAGTCCAAAGCAGAACTGTAGCACATGATCTGAGTTGCAGAACACATAGTTCTGACAGAAGCCTCCCAGAAAATCAAAACATCTACCATTTCTTCACTATCCTTGTCATCCTAGCTTTCAGAATCTGGACCCCACGAAGTTGCCCTAACGGTGGGTAGGTCCTGGTCTCTAGGCCTTCCCGGCACCCCCAAGTGCAGTCCCAGGGTCAGGGATGACAGCATCACTCAAGGCGCTTCTTTGAGTGCATACTCACAGGGCTGGGCATTGAGCTAGCCTGCACCCCGAGGCTGAAAACCCACGCCCCAACCCTGTCTGCAGCCAGGATCCTCTGGGGGAAGCACAAGGAGTCCCACATTGGGGCAGCGGTGTGGGGGGAGGGGGAGGGAACCTTCTAAAAGGTTCCTGCCAGCCCAGGCTTCTGTTCCAACGGGGGCACAGCTGCCCTCCCCAGCGCCCTCCCCAGCGCCCTCGGCTGGGAGCTCACCGCAGTGTTGGGCTCGATGAGGCGGTGCTGCAGTTTCTGGGCAGCTTCCCATTGCCCTGTGAGGCAGAGTCGCTCCAGCTGGCACACCTGCGCCCCAAGGACGTTGGCCAGGGAACACACGCCTCCCACGGCTCCTGCTCAAAACAAGTCGCAGAATATGAGCTACTTCCCACAGAGAATCGCTGACCCCGGCCCGCCCCTTCTTGGTTCCCGGACGCGGAATCCAGTTTCCTAGATCATTGGTGGCCACATCAGAAGTATGCTCTGCATGTCCAGAAAGCACAATTCCAGAGAGAAGAGCTGCTTGTCCATTCAAAATAGCCTGCTGGCCCAGAGGCACCTGCAATCCCCGCCCCCCAAGAATCAAATCCCCCAACGGTGCCCTGACTCCCCATTCTCTGTGGGCGCTGGAGTAGTGAGCAGTCTTCTGTAATCTTACTCCCGCAGTGAATTCACCCTGGGCCAGCAGGTTGTGGGAGCGCGATGTGGGAAAGAGCTCTGGGCACGAGGTCCGCTAGAGCCTGGGCCTTTCCCCCCACGGGCAGTGTGATCCCGTGAACAGACTTCTCTTTGCTCTCATCTGGGTGAGCATAGGTTGACTGTGATCCCTAAACACACCCCCACACCCCTCACCTCTGCTACCCTCTGAATGTGATCTAAGGGAAGTCAGTAGTGCTAAGCAAAGTGGCCTTCAGACTGGAGAGAAGGGAGACAATTTGTAATGAACTCACACAGCTTCCAGTTATACAATACCCATGAGGCTGACCTCGCCATTCTCACAAGACCTTCTCAACTCTTTGTTGTGGTGGTGGGTTTATTTCTTTAAGACAGGGTCTTAAAGCAAAAAGGTCTCCAGTTTACTGTGCAGAACAGGATGGCGTCTTTCCTTTACAGAGTAGGAGCTCAAGACGCAGGAAGAGCGGGTGCTGGGCCTTGCGTTAGTTGGTGAATAAATGTCACATGCCCCCCACTACCAGAGCCTGTGGTTTCATGTCTACACTCTCAGGAAGGAGTTGGAAACAGGTCCCCCTTCCTCCCCTGTGCTGTCGCAACCACAGTACAATACGGGGAGATGTGCAAGGGCCTCAGTAGCCAGTTTGCAGAGCTCAAGGTCATGGGAATCAATGCTGTTCCCTGTGGCACTGGAAAAGCCACTCAAATCTCTACTCACTGGGACTTTGGCTGAAGGAAGCTTGTGCCTCTATTCTCCTCCCTTAGCCTCCCCTTTGGGGCTTAGTTCTACCTGAACCCATGGAACTTTCCCCCAAACAGACAAAAGCAGTTCGTTTAGTGACATTCCTACACTGCTGGACGTGAAGACCATGTGGTCAGGCCTCTGATAGCCCATTTTGTTCCAGGGCCAAGGGCAGACAGAGGAAAACAGACTCCTGATCTGCAGCAGAGGCCTGGAGACCTCTGACCTCAGAGAATGATTGACAGGGGGAGATTAGCAAAGCCAGATTTGTCGTCCTAGCATAGAACTTGGGACTTGATCATCTGCTGGCGTCCCCGGCAGGCCAGGATTGTATCCTGCCACCCTCTTCCACCTACACGACCATGCTCCAGCACCCCACGTTCAGAGAGCCACCTTCTGTAAACCCAGCCCTGGCTTCAGGTCTCTCCCAGTTGACTCAGATGCATGGGTGTGTCTTTGTCACCAAGGACAGTTTAAGAGCAATGGGAAGCCTACCTATGGCATAGCTGGCCAGCAGGAAGCCAACTGACCCGGCCAACACTTGGAAATCCTGCTTGCTGGTTTTATGAACAATCAGCCCAATCCTGGTCACCTGCAATGGCAAATGCAATGTGAGAGCTGACCCCAAGTTCAGCCGGCAGCCTGGACAGGCTGGGCACACGTTGTCGAACCTCATTTACTCCCCAGAGAGCTGCCCTGGAGTTCAAAGCCCCAGAGAGTCCATCTGACAAAAGGATCCAGGCTGACACAGGTCCCAGAGATGCCTTGAGTGGCAGCTGACAGGCCAGAGCCAGAAGAAGCCACGGGAGCTTGAGTCGGGATGGCCGCCACTCACGTCGCCACCGCTGTCCTTCATGCCCACGATATTAGGGTGCTGGGACAGTGTGATCACTGCATCCACAGGCAGGTCCAGCCCTGTGTTGGCGGGGACACTGTATAGCACCACGGGGATTGGAGAGAGGTCAGCAACCTGTAGAGAGAAAGGGGAGAAGGCAACTGCCTGGGTCCCAGGAGTCGAAGGCTCACCCCAGCAGGTCCTGGTCTGCCCGAGGGGCCTGGCTCCCGCAGTCGGGGTAGATCGATGGCAGCGTGCGTGTCAGGCCCTGTATGTTGGGATCTCATGGAGCCCTGACGACTGCAGGAGGTAGATTCCTCCCACATTAGAGGGGAGGAAACACGGAGGCTGGGTAAGTGGTCTGATGTCACACAGCTGGTATAGGATGGCTTGCTGCTTGCACCCCAGGATGACTGTTAGCATGAAGCAGGCCACCGCTCCGCTCCCCAGGCCTCCTCTTAGTCCCAGGCTTCCCACCTTGCTACCTTTGCCACCCACCTTGGTGTAATGGTGAATGAGAGCAGCGCTGTTCATGCGGCCACGATAATAGCAAGGGGTCACTACCATGGCAGCATCGGCGCCCACCTGCGCCATGCTGACGGTCATCTCTACTGTGGCTTGAGTGGCTGCGGAAGGAAGGAAGACGGGGGAGGGGAGGCAAAGGAGCCCTCAGGGTGTTCCAAGGCCAAGGAGCCCAAACCCCACAGGCCTACCACCCCAGACCCCGGGGCATTGTGGCCTCACACTCGCAGCCAGAGCCAGCTAGAAGGAGCTTGTCCTTGGGTATGGCTTGACGGACGCGGCTCACCACCTCCAGGCGCTCCAGGCTGGTCAGGAATGGAAACTCGCCGGTGGAGCCCTGGACCACGAAGCCTGCAACACAGCCCTTCACAGTGACCCAGGACGCTGGTGCTCAACAGTCCCCAGCTAACCACCACAGTTTGCTTCCCAGCCCCGGCCTGGCCTGGTGTCCTTCCCACCCCCTCTCCTAGCAGGAAGAACACACATGCCACGGTGCACGAAGCGAGGTCAAGAACAACTTTAGGAGGTCAGTTTTCTCCTTCAACCATGTGGGCTTCCGGGGATTGAACTTAGGCCGCCAGTTTGTGAGCAGACAGTTTGATCACTGAACTATCTCACTGAACTTATCTTCATTTTAATGAAACATTTTAGCTGGGCTGGAAAAAAAATAGCCAGTGATAAATGCCTAGCACCCATAACAATCCTTTCCATCACCTTCCTCGTCTTTCTGTCCCTGGTGCGTACTGTTCTCCTTCACGGCTTCATACACTGACAGCATACATACGGTCCCATGAATAAGATAATATATACTTTGCGTAAATGGAACCAAGCTTACATAACATTCTGTGGTTTTCTGTTTTTGTTGAGTATTGTGTTTTGAGTTTGTCCACAGCGCACATACGGCTCTGATGCATCCATCTTCACTGACATCTAGTGTTCAGTCATATGACTGGACCACACTTTAGTTTTCTCTGGCTGAGCACATTTAGACTGCTGCTTTCTTTTTGCCTTGCAAATAAGCAGAAACCACCATTTTCTGGAAAAGTCTTCTTGACTTATATCCAGGAATTCCACTTGAGTTCCCACAGTTAATAAAAGCAGAGTCTGGCCTGGGTACATCTGCTGAGATGTCGCACTTCCAACTGCTCAGTGCCCCCTGGCAGCAGCACGGTGTCCATCTATGCCAACTCCTGGTATTGTCAAAACTAACTTTGCCCATTTTCTGAGGGTAAAGTGATAGCTCACTGTTTTATCTTCTTGTTTGTATCTTCCTGTTGTGTCAATCATTTATTGGGAGGTTTCTAGCAGATACATTGTGTGTGTTAACATCTTATTTCTCTGAGAGCCCAGCAGAACGGATGCTCTCCAGCTCAACCTGAGGGGATGTTAGTAGAATCATTTCCTCTTGCGTTTTTCACTTAACTTTTTTTATTGCAAGTTTTTAAAATTTTTTTTAAATTTTAATTTCTGTGTGTGTGTGTGTGTGTGTGTGTGTGTGTGTGTGTGTATCAGAGGGCATTGTGCATCCCTGTGGAGGACCAAGGATGACTTTGGGAATCATCCTGAATTGCTTCTACCTCCTTCTTGTTTCCCTCTGGGATTTCCCAGGCTTCGCCCACCAGGGCCAGCAGTGTGGGCCACCTAAGTTTCTGCCTGGGATTTTTAAATCGTACCTGGGATCCAAACTCAGGATCTTCTGCTTGCAGGACAGAGTCTTAACCCCTGAGCCATCTCTCCAGCCCTCCATTTAACTTTTATGTCCTTTTCTTTCTCTTCTCCATGACTTTCCATTAAAGATTTTAAAAAATGGAAAAAGACATTGAGCCAGGCTTGCAATCCTGGCTCTTGAGAGGTAGAACCAGGAGGTTGAGGAGTTAAAGGTCACCTTCAGCTACATGGCAAGTTCAAGGCCAGTCTAGGGATTACATGAGATCCTCTCAAACAAATAAATACACCCTGAAGTAGTTTACAGATGTAATGCACAATAAGATAAATACATATTTAGGAGAAGAAAAAGAAAATAAAGTTGCAGTACGGTTGTGAGAGATGAGCCATTAATTTAAAGCAGAGCTTCCCAGCAGTCAAAGCTAAAAGGGAAACATGGTCAGCTAGGAGATATGCAGAACCCAAACGATAAAAGCAAAGCAGCTGCCCTGGGGAAACACAGAGTTTCCTGGCACTGAGACCAAGAGAAATTGTTCCTATGAGTCACCCTTAAAGGGACACAGTGTGATGCCGGCTCGACTTCATAGCACACACCTTTTTCCATGCTGTTCACAAACGATTGGACTTCTGTGCGTGGGTTGTCAGAATTGCCAGGCTCTCTCTGCATGGTGAGCTTTTTTGGTTCAGTAATATTGCAAGGAACACCTTGGAACAAATGGCATTTGGCTGCAATTGGATCACCTCCTCAGGATTAATTCCTCCAAGTCAGGCTGGGATAGGATGGTAGATCCTCTCGGGGCTTTCAACATGAGATGTCACTGCTTTCCTGGAGTCAGACCCCTTCAAAGAAGCTACCCACCCTGGTGAGGACTGTCATGTAGCCACATTGAACCAGCACCTTAGACTAAGGATTTTGAGACTAAGCTCCAGTCACTTCTTCTATTCCAAGGCCAAAGCAGGGCCAACATGGTAGCTCAGTGGGTAAGAGGCTCTGAGTTCAACCCCTGGAAGAAACCTAAGTTTCTGCCTGGCATTTTTAAATGGTACCTGGGATCCGAACTCAGGACCTTCTGCTTGCAAGACAGAGTCTTAACCCCTGAACCATCTCTCCAGCCCTCCATTTAACTTTTATGTCCTTTTCTTTCTCTTCTCCATGACTTTCCATTAAAGATTTTAAAAAAAGGAAAAAGACATTGAGCCAGGCATGCAATCCTGGCTCTTGAGAGGTAGAACCAGGAGACTGAGGAGTTAAAGGTCACCTTCAGCTACATGGCAAGTTCAAGGCCAGTCTAGGGATTACATGAGATCCTCTCAAACAAATAAATACACCCTGAAGTAGAAGAAGAAAACTGGCCCATATATCATGGTAATCTCTCTCTCTCTCTCTCTCTCTCTCTCTCTCTCTCTCTCTCTCTCTCTCTCTCTCTCTCCATCTCTCCAAAAATGAACAAATAAGATTTTTTTTAAATGCCAGAATCATCTGCCAACTTGGACTGGGGTGGGCTTGTGCCAGATACAGTCACTCTCAGGTCACCTTTCATCCAGCAGTCAGTTCTGGAAGCCCCTTGGGCCCCACGGCTGGATCTGGTCTCAAAGCAGAAGTCTTGGTGCTCCAAAGTCACGGAATCAACCCAAATGTCCAACAGTTGACGAGTGGATAAGGAAACTGTGGTACATCTATACAATGGAGTACTACTCAGCCATCAAAAATGATGAATTACTGGATTTTGCCAGGAAATGGATGTCATTAGAAACAATTATATTAAGTGAAGTATCCCAAACCCAGAAAATTAAGCGCCGTATGTACTCCCTAATAGGTGGCTCCTAGTACCAAACTCACCCAGCCCACATTGAGACACTCAAAGGTAAACCTATGTAATACAGTAATTGCAAGGATTATGAACAGGAGGGATGGGGTTGGAGGGCCACACCAAAAACAAGGAGAGAGGGGAACATGTTACAGCAGAGAAAATAGGCTTCCATCAAGGAATGCAAGTAAGTAATATGACACCTGGTTAAGTTCACAGACATTCGTTCCTGATCATTTACAACTGAGGGGGTGTGATCTCACCAGAAGGGGAGGGCATATAGTTAAGCAGATAAAAAGTAATCATTTTGCAAATGGGTGATTGACCCCTCCCTCACTGAGGTTTCCTACTTTTATTACATCTACCCTTGGATGTGCTATTATAACAAGACTCCAGTTTAACAGCTTTTTGTCTCTGGCCAGGGGGTGACATACAGTGCCCATCAGGATGGAGTGAAGGGCATTAAAGGAGCAGCAAAACTGCAAAAGAAAATCAACAAACCACAATCCAGAACTTCAGAGACTCTATATCAACCACATAGAACCAGGCCAGCCTAATCTCTCCCCATCCTGAAGCTCAGGGAAATTTGCAGAAGAGGGGGCGGTAAGATTGTAAGAGCAAAAGGATGGGAGGAGCAACAACTTGCAAGATTCTCTACACTAGTTGGGGCCGAAGCAATCATAATAGGACTTTGCATGCCCTGCGCAATGTCCAACACACTATTGACCTCACAAAGTCTAGCATCTGCTAAAGGCACCAGGATCCTTGGAGGCAAGGGATTGACAGCCATAGTAGTGTTCCTATGCTTAAGGAGAACACGGGAAAGGGTTCAGGGAAATGCCACTGGGTCCTTGTACGTCATCAGAGAGGAGGACCCAGAGGAGAGTCAGGAATAAACAATAAAGGACTCCCTGGGAATTGGGGGGGAGGCACTGGGGGATAGGGAGGAAGGTGAGGGGAGGGGGAACAGGGGGTTCGGGGGGAGGAGGAGGGAGGGAGGGAACTGGTCTACCTAGTAAGTTTGTATGAGTGGAAAAAAAAAAAAGAAGTCTTGGTGCTCTGGGAGTCAGTCCTCAGCAGGTCTCATGCCCCAGTCTCCTGTGGCACGGCCTTTTATCGTTTTTTTTTTAAAATCATTTTTATTAACATCATCTTCCTAATTACAAACATAATAAATGGTTGTCCCTGACTCCCTTCTTTCCTCTCCCTGAACATGTTTTTTTAAATTATTTTTAAAATTTTTACTCTTTTACAATCTCATACCTGTGGACAGTACATTTTGATCATAGCTACCCCTAATCTCCCTCCCACTTCCCCTGGACATTTCTCTAGCATCTCCATCTCCTCCTTTTATGTCCTATGTTTTTAAAATTGGACAATATAAAATAATATGTAAGCAATAAAAGAAAGTATATTAAGGATGTAGATAGTTATTATTGAGCTCTCAGTTCCACATGGTTAAGAGCGCATGATAAAGCTGAATAATAGCAGTTCTGTCCATTTTCTATGAGACTAAGTTCATGGTGTGAGCACACGGAGCCCCGGCCCATGGAAGGCCATCCCCACGTGGGCACACTCAGGGAACATTCAACCGCTCTGCCCACTGCAGCAGGATTGAGTCCCTCTCAGCATGGAGGCTGCTCTGGACGTGAGGCATGGGAAGGGCAGTGGGTGAGGCTGAGGATTTACAGCAACATGGTGAGGCAAAGTATTTCTCACAGATGTAGTGTCCCTGGTCATGTTTGTGAGCCCATGGCTAATTACCATTGCCTTCTCCAAGAAGTCTTCCTGAGACCCCTTTGTGCTACCTCTCCTTGTTCCACGGATATCCCTGTTGCCTGCTCACAAAGAGATCCCTGAAACCCTGCAGTCACTCCTGGAGACAGATAAAAATCACTCTTGGGCCTGCAAGATGATTCAGTAGGCAAAAGCATTTATTGTGAAAGCCTGACGACCTGAATTTGATCCTTAGAATCCATGTAAAGGTGAAAGAAGAGAATCGATTCTGCAGAGTGGTCCTCTGACCGCCACATATACCATGTGGCATATACGTACCTACATTCATACATATACATACAGAATAAAAATAATTTTAAAAATTACTCCTGGGATTAGGGAAAATTTCTTCTAGAAAATGAAAAAGGAGGACAGATGGTCTCTAAAGTCCTTCTGAGCTTAACTTTGATACTTTTCTGGCTTTTCCCTTAGTCTTTGTCCTGTCTCTTAATATTCCCCTTCCTCCAACTTGACAATCAAGGAACTGATCTGGAAACTTCCTCCCTGTTTCATAGTTTTCATAGTGTTGGAAGGTGTTACACAGGCTGCTGCTGGGTAAGAAAGACGTCAAAAGCTATATCAGATCCCTGCCTGGCATGTACAAGGTCCTAATTGGATCCTCTGTACCACACATACACACACACACACACACACACACACACACACACACACACACACACACACACATCAAACCTGTCAAGGATCCCCTCACTCCCAACACACCGCCATTTTCCTGCCTATGAACATTTGCTCATGGTTCATCCTTCTGCCTAGATCCCAGCAGAAATCTCTCAAAAACTGAGAGCTGGAGGTGGAGAGGTGGCTCGGTGGGTAGAGAAGGTGCCTGCATGCAAACCTGGCAGTCGGGTTTGATCCCCAGAGCCCAGGAGAGAAATGATTTGCAAAAGTTGACCTCTGACCTCCACACACATAGAGGCTTCCTCCTTCTCTTCTCCTTCTCTCTCTCTCTTTCCCCCAAACCCACAGCATTTTACCATCAGATCTGTGTGCCTCTTGCTTTGCCTGAAACCCTACATTAGGGATGGTGCCTCTCTTCTGAATGCTCAGACCTGCTGACGAGGGTGCTGACGATTTGTTGTGTTTGAAAAAAAAATTGTGCCAAACTTGCCTGGCCTGGTCTTTTAACATGATATAAACTCCCTCTGAACCCCTGACAAAATGCTTAAGTAATTTACCGATTAATTTTAATGCAATTAGACCTCTTTCTGGGAAGCCAGCCACCCTCCCAACTGAATTGGGTTTGAGGCTAGTGGCTATTAGCGGCTCTCTGTGTCTAGTCTAGCAGTTATCTGATGTTCTGTGTTCTAATACAAATGTCCTCACCAAGAATCTACACTTGAGTTGCCTGACTTCATTTTGCTTGCTGCATGTATAACTAGAATAAAAGTTCGATTTTCAAGGTGTCCCGATGGCTCAAGTCTGATGACAAAACAAAAAGGCTTTGGTGTGCGCTCATAAATTGTTCTGAAAGTGCTTCAAACTTTGAAGTCTGTACGTTAGAAAAACTGCAAATACAAGGTAAGAAATTCCTATGCATCCCTCACCCAGGCTTAGCTAATAACATGTTCTCTAGGATATAATGATCAGAACCAGAAAATTAACATGAAAAAATTAAAGACTTCATTTTGCCAACCAGAAAGTATTTTTTTGGACACGCACAGTCTCATCCTTGGACAGACTTGCCTCATACTATATAGCTGAGGATGACCTTGAACTGCTGTGCCTCCTGCCTCCATCTCTCAAGTCCTGAGGTTACATTCATGTATCGCTATAGTCAGATATACCTTTTTAAAAAAGATTCCAAAATTATAATTAGCTAATATGAAATTTCATGCATGTTCCTTTTTCTGAACCAGAGACCAAACCCAAGGCCTTGAATATGGAGCCAAGTGCTCTACCACTCTACCACTGACATACAAACTCCAGTCCTGTGCATGCATTTTATGTCTCTTTGAAAGCCAGACTTGAACATCCTCATGCTTTTTGTTTACTTTGTCAATCTTCAACATTTTTTTTGGTGTGGTGGACTCCATTTTTTTCTAATAAAAAAAATCTGTGTGTACATACATGTGCACAGGTTCGTGTGTATACAGGCATGTGCGCATGTGTATGTATGTATATGTCAAGACCAGAGGACAAGCTATAGTACCATTCCGCAGCAGCTGTCCATCTGGCTTTTTGAGATAGATTCTATTATAGCCAAGGACACTCAACTGGGTGGCCAGTGAACTCCAGGGATGTCTACGCCTCCCTAACCAATTAAAATTTTCACAAAATACTTTAAATACACAATTACACAAGTCAAAAACATATGCAGTCATATTAGCAGTATCCAGAAAAATCAAAATATTCCCATATTTACTCAAAAATCATTTGATCATGCTTAGGATGTCTACATATTTATCTAATCTTTGCAGTAACTTGTCCCTGGGGTTTGAGGCCCCCAGACTGGAATCCATAACAGATCCAACGGTAAGAACTTTCTAGATCAAAAAAGTCACCAAGTTAGTCAGTGCTTTGTTGTTGATCTCCCTAAAGTTTCAAAGGGGAAGTGATTCCTTGACTCATAAGGAGTTCAAAAATGCCTTGTTGGGACCCAGAAAGAGGAGGTGGGAAAGAATTTCAGACTCCTAAGAGGGCAGAGGAAGTGTAACATGTGTGGAGATGTCAGGGATAAGCTATGTGGGTAGTGGGTAGGAAGAGAGAAAAGAGGCAACACTCAGTAGGGACAAAGGGACTCCTCGGGCTTTGTGAGGAAGCTGAATCTAACACCTCATTAGGTCACCTGGATGAAGTTTATCTCTCAGAACCCCAAGAGCCTCACTTTTAAAAGAGACAATTCAATATGTTCCTTATAGAACTGTAGCTTAACATAAAGCAAAGCACCTACTTATAAAGAAAAGAGAAGGGCGATAGTTGTACCACTAATACCTGGTGGCAGTTCAGTAACCATAGCCACAGTCCCGGCAGTGGTCACATAACACAAACCAGAGCGGTAGACCAGATCTACAACTTTGGACACTTCATTTCTATCCTTAGAAGTGCATAGGGCAGGGTCACAGACTTGAGGTAGCCCCAGAAGATGGGACCCAAAGTCCTACCAGTTTGCTCATTCTCTTTTGATTGTCTGTCACCGGTTTCCTCTCCCCCAGCGTAGCGCTGTTTCTTTCTTCCCTAGCAATAGTAGGCTGCTGGATTTGAGGCCCTGAGACCAAAGGAGAGATTGTTATATAATCTCAAGTCAGGTTCAGCGAGAGGACCTCAGCCAAAGGACCACTTTCAGAGGATACACCCCTTCCCTCCAGACCTCAGCTGTCCACAGATTCCCTGGACACGGAATGAGGGCATACAGGGCTTTATTGGCTCCATCAGGCATGTGGCGTCAGTGTGGGGCTCATGCCTGCTCCTACGATCTGCCTCATCTGTCTTCTCATTGGGTCTTCAAGGCCCTCGGGTCTGTTGTAACTGCCTTGCTTCTTCCCCTACTCATGACCCCGGGGGCTGGGGCAGGAGGGGAGGAAGGGACTTGAGTGGCAGCTTCTCAGCCTGGACCACATAGAGTTCCCCACAGAAGAGAAAAACAGGCCTGTGTGTGTGTGAGCCGGCCCTGCTGGGGGAAGGGGGTGCATGCTTAAGTGGCTTCAAGAGTCATAGATTTGGTGGCCTCAGTTGGGCATACTATGGCTCTGGTGGCTTGGGTGGCCTGACTGAATCTGGTGATTCTGGTGGCCTGAGTGATCTGGATGGCCCTGGTGGCTTGAGTGGCCCGGATGACTCTGGTGGCTTGAAGGACTTGGATAACCCTGCTGGCTTGGGTGTCCTGGATGGTGATGGCCCTGGTGGCTGGAGTAAGCAGGAAGGTTCTGGTGGTTCTGGTTGGGGTGGCCCTGGTGGCTCTGAGCGCTGTTATA
This sequence comes from Typhlomys cinereus, assembly GCA_023101885.1. Taxonomy (NCBI): domain Eukaryota; kingdom Metazoa; phylum Chordata; class Mammalia; order Rodentia; family Platacanthomyidae; genus Typhlomys; species Typhlomys cinereus. The sequence continues at coordinate 668,825 of JALPQD010000222.1, read as the reverse complement.
GATAGTGTGTGTTTGGTTGGTACCGGCTATGTTGTTTTCCCTCTGGGAGAAGCATTTCCCTTTCAGCTTCAGCTCTACCTCCTCCAGAACCTTCAGCTCCTCTGGGCTAATGTCCCTGGATTCGAGGTGGCCGGTGTTCTGGCACACGGCGGCGCGCTTCAGCATGGAGCTAGCCAGGTGCTTCCCCTTGGTATCAATGTCCTTGACGCAAGCGGCCACAGCAGCCCACGTGGCCTCTTCCATGGATGAAGGCTTTCCCGTCTCCTTCTGGACTTCCTTGGTCACGGAGGTCCCACACACCTTCTGCTTGCTGGCAAAGGACTCCCGGCGCAGAGCCGGGCCTCCTTCTCCATGTGTGGAGGTGATGGTCTCCACGTGGACCGTGGTGCTGGCCCTCCCCTGCGCAGGCTCAGGAGGGGGGACGTTGTTGCTGGTGCTCACACAGTGTTGGACGGGCAGCCTCTCTTCAGAGAGGCAGCTATAGTGAGATTTGATCCAGCTATCGTTGGCTCTGTGGGCTTCCGGAGGATCATCCTGGATACATTCCGGGACTATTGTCCTTCTCCTCTTCTTCTGAGTCCACAGCATGAGGCCTCCTCCTCCTAGCAAGAGGGCTGTCCCCAGCACCACCTTGCATGATGGTTGCTGGAGGAACTCCAAGAAGGCCTCCAGGGCCCTTTGCCTCAGGCAGAGTTAAGAGCACGCTGGCAGTGGCGGAGCCCTGGTGGTGTGGTTCATACTTGAAAGGGCTGGCGCCCCAAGGGTGTCTGGCAGGCAGGCCCCTACCTTCCCCTCCCTAGAGTGCCCTCTGACGCCTCAGCAATGAGCCCCATTGTGAGGAAGGCAGTTGAGGGTGGGGTGATGCCACCTCATCACCAACACCTAGCCAGGCAGGCATTGTGTAATGCTTGGGGCCTGTCTGCCATCCTGACAGTTATCCTCAAGGTCAGCGGAAGGGCAGTTTACCTGATTTTGAAGTCGCTTCCACCTTCTGCTTATCACCCACAGTGCTATTCAGTCCTGCTTACCTGCAGCCTTCGATTCCCCTCCCTCTCCATCTAGTGGCTCTGATGGGATAAAGGATACTGGACAAACTGGGACCCTCTTGGCTGTATCCAGTCAGTATCCATCCCTGACTCGGAACTCTGATAGCTCTCTCTACCCAGGACCACCCTACTTCAGCTCTAGTCCGATTATAGGGCACAGTCCAGAAGGAAAAGGAACCAGGAAGGAGCTCATTCTGGAATAAATCGAGGTCACAATTGGGAGAGACCAACAGGAGAAGGCTGAGCAGACAGGACGGGAGACTTCATCAAGTCCCATGTCCTCGTGACAAGGCTGTTTCTTCTGACCTTGACGATGCATCTGCAGATCCAGAATTTGCCCTCTGGTAAATGGGCATGGTGGAGGTTGTGAGCAGGTACCTTGTACAGGTATCTATACAGCTCTACATAAATCCCACACCTCTAGGGCTAGAAATAGTCCCGGGCTACTGTTTCTGGCAGGTTTTGAAATGCCATAATTGTCTTGCAAATATATTATTAGAAATATTTTCTTTGACCAAGTAATGTTAATACATGCAAAAATGTTTTATCTTTTACAGGGAACCACGAGAATGGAAAGAATAAGGCACAAGCTAAAAATTTCAGGGAGAACCTCATCCCCACTGGCCTTGCTGAGGTATCTCTGTGGCTGTCTGCTAACCTCACTTTGGGAATAACAATTCAAAGTCCACCTTCGAGGCTATTTACAGGGTGAGTTCAGTGCCAAATGGCCCTTCTGACCCTTCCCTCCAGCCTGTGGCTATAACTTTTATTTTAAAAGAATACTTTATATAAATAATCAGTACAAATTAGCAATGCTTTAAAAAAATAAAGATAAAAATGAACTATGTCGTTTTAGTCAGTGTCTTCCAGAAGAAGACCCCAATAAGAGAAGACCCCTCCCCACCTTCCTTTGGGGAAGTCTTTGCTGCTCAAATCACTGAAGTATAACATATAATGGTGATTTTCTCTGCCTCTGAGTGTTAGGCGGCAAAGTCTATTCCAAAAGGCAAGTGAGACAGATTTCATGTTTTGGTTGTGTCTTGGAAATAATAGTCATGGGATACCCCCTTCAATCTCTGCACCAGGATCCATGGTTCACCATCTTGGGGGGGGGATTATAGTTAACCCTATGTCTAAGAGCCTGAAGGTTCTGGACCTATTTTCAAGTGACAAAACCAGAGGAGAGAGAATGTGTGATTTCTCAGTCAATGTAATGGCTGGACCAGGAATCTTCAACTTGCAAACACTGGGCTGTTTATCCTAAGAACTCAACTCTCTCGTGTATGGGGAGTGATCAGAAAACTGTAGGAGTCAGTGAACCATATCCACCGAAGCCTGTCCCCTGAAGCACTCTGTGTTGCTGAAGCAAGAGGGTCTCTTGGATTCTCTCTGGACGGCTGAAACACTAGATGCAAAACTCCACCCTCCAGGCCCCTGAACTACACTATTCTTGATCCTTAAGTTGAAGCAGAGGCTTCTGTCACAAGCTAGGAATCTTTGTGCTTTGCTTCAAGAGATCCAGGTCTCGGCGCTTCCTCTAGACTCCCATAAGCAAGCCTCAGCAGCCATGCTCAATGTGGGTATCTATAGGGCATTCACTGTCACTGAAGAAGGGTCATATCAACTGGGTACAGGGCTGTGAAGGGTGCTCAGCTGAACCACTGGTCACTGTCGAAAAGCAGTTTTGCCACAAGGTCCCTTAGGCTGCCACTTTAGTAATAACCACAGGAATTGACACTAATTTATACCACGCTTCCATTTACATTCTCCCCATTCACTTGCATAGCTCTCTTGGTATACGTGCAAAATCACTCCCATGTATCAGATGGGGAAAACAAGGTTTATGGTAAGACAGTGTCAGAGTTGTGTCTGGAAACCAGAGTCCACTGTCTTAGCTGCTTCCCATCTACCTCCTCGCCTGGTGCCCACCAATTGTCAGGACAGTCTGGGTCGTGGATCTAGAAGGGGGTGTTAGAGTCAGGAGGAGAGAAGTGCAGTCAGAGCCAGTTCCAATATCAACTCAGCTGTGTGGTAGCAGAGTGACTTTGGCTGGTTAACATGTCTCTCTGCCCTAGGTTCCCATCCGCGAGATGGTAGCATTGGCAGCACATCCCAGGGGACTGCTCCCAGCGATAGGGTGAGAAGAAGCAGACCAGACGGATGGTGGACGGCTTCCTTCACCTTCATTTACTGCAACTGCAGCGGTAGCAGGTGGAATGTCACCAACAGGACCTGGTCCTTGGCCTCAGAGAGAAGACCCGTGTGTATCAGAGGGGTGAGCACAGTTGAGAACCAGTTCTGCAAGAGAGTCTGGAGGGCGAGAGGAAGAGGCTAACCCCTGTGTCGCCCCCTCAGCAGAGTGCTGGTTGAACAGGATGTTCCTATTTGCTCTAGAGTTTAATCGCCACAATTACCCTGGGCCTAAGAAGACACTTCAGCGCAGGGGGCCGGAGCGGGGCGCCTGCCGGTCTCCCTGCCCGGCCCCAGCACGTGGGCCGCTTACCTCTGAAGGGGAAGGTGCTCAGCTTGCCTATGTTCTCCTCCAGTCTCCCATAGTCCACCTCTGCGGTGGCAGTGAAGGGGGTGGTCAAAGGTGGGTAGATGCCGGCGATGTCCACCTTCCTGCCCTTCACATTCCGGGACAGGCCCCTGCTCAGTCCCTGCCTCACAGAGGCCCAGACTCGGGGCGCTAACATCTCTTCAGGAGGCCTGAGGCCCGGCTGTTTGTGGCCCAAGTGAAACCTAGTTTGAACTCCTTCCTACCAGTTAATGATCAACGGATCCAGTTAAAAATTGGTGTCCCCCTTGCCTTGCAGGCTCGGGGCAGGCCTGCACCGCGGCTCCAGGTCAGAGGCGAGACCGAGCGCTCCACTTCTCCTTGGGGATCGGGTGAAGCCACACGACCTGTGGTCCCGCCGGCCGGAAGGCGGCTGGCTCTGGAGAGTTCCACACTTTCCAAGTTTGTTTCTGGCAGAGCCTAGGCCCTCCTCCCTCGTTTCGCAGCCCCCAAATCCGTAAACCCTCACCGTCTCCAGGCTGTTTTGAACCTGAAAGAGTTGATTGGCTGAGGCAGACTGGTCCCTCCCTCTGGCGGGAGGTGCGCACCAATGCAATCGCTGCTGCGGCTAGAATTCTACTGTCTGCCTTGCCAGGTTCCTGCCCAAGGCGGTTATGGGTCAGCCCTATGCTGGCCGCACAGTTCCGCAGGACAGCAGTCTTGGGGACACCGGGGAATAAAGAATGAGACTGTCATAGAGTAGGCTCGGGGTCATCCTGGCACGAAGGGATTTGGGAAGAAACACTGAAAGGAAAACAGCAGACAGACTCAGAGGAGCCAAGGGACCCCGGAACTCCTCTGGTTCCCAAGCCCACTATAGCACCCTGTTATTCTGACATGTTTGCAACACAAATGGAAGTAAACATCAAAAATAGCAAAACATCTGCTTTTCTTTTTTCTTTTTATCACTCTAGTTTGTAGGCATTTCTGGCTGCATGGCAGGTCATAGCAGGGGTGCCTAGCAGGCATTTATTGGGCTGGCACAGGCTGGGGGGTCGCACGCCCACTCTCAGTCCCCTCCAGACCGTTTTGCTCTGACCCGGACTCAGGATGCTCCAGTGCGTGCTTGGTGTCTGCCTGCCACAGCTGAACCAGGTCCGTCGGGGTCTTTCCTGCCTGGAGGAACCAGAAGATTTGTTTAGGGTTCAGAAGGTGCCCTCAGTTATACCAGAGACTCTTAACTGGGAGCAAATTGCCAAGGGTACCAACTTGAAGGGCACAACTCCAGGGTGACTGCTACTGTATCTCTAGGGAGTTTGGAGACTTAGAATGATGCCCAACCATCCCAAATGCACAGGACCGCCTAGGAAGATTGTCCAGCCCGTGTCCTTTGCGTTGAAGCTGAGAAACACCCACACCTTTTCTGTGTGCTCTTACTTTGCCCAGTACCCCTTAGCCTTTCTCATACCAGAGAGACCCTCCCACACCCCTCTTTTGTGATTGCTCTGAGCCCCAAAGAAGACTCTGGATCAAAAGACATCCATCTCAGAAAACTCGAGGACTACAGGAAGCAACATGGTGTGCTACAATAGAATGGTCACACCGACTGAACACTTAAGCTCATTCCTGCTGACCACCCATGACTGGGCCTGTGCATGGGGGGTGACGGTTGGCCTGTCTGGGGACCTTTGGAAAGTCCTCTTACTGTCCCTCCTCCTGTTCCTCTGAACTTGTACACTGGACAATAATACATGCAGAAAGAACTGGGGAGGTAGAGGGTTAGAATAGCATGGTGAAGAGCCAATGGCATGCATTCTTAGTCTGTGGCATCCCCAGGGCCCCAGCAGTCTCCCCCCTCGCAAAGACGCACCCAGTCACTGAAGCAGAGAAGGAGTGAACTTACCAGGTTCTTAGTCATCATGTCAGGCCCCATGCAGGAGCAGCAGCTTGATGATTTTGTATCGGTTGAGTCTCACGGCATCATGGAGGGCACTGTCCCCTTCCTAGAGTCAGCACAGCACTCAGCACAGCCCTTGGGGGCAGTGGGTGGGGAGCAGGGGAGCAGAAAACAGGCTGGAGGCCTCGGTCAGGAGTTGTAATCCTGGGGTCCCCCAGGGAAGGACCACACACAGCCTGCGGGCTGCACTGACACTCAGGGTGGGGGTGAAGCAGCGGGGAGTCCAGCCCTCACCCTGTCTTTGGCATTGATGTCCAAACCCAGGGAGAGGAAGTGTTCCACGATCTCCACGTGCCCGGTGCGGACTGCCACGTGCAAGGGAGTGCTCAGCAGCTGCGTGGGGAAGGAAGCAGGACTTGCTGCCGCGTGGATCCAGACCACGGCACCCCGGGGCTGGATGGCTATATCATCTCTAGCTTAATCTTTCTTCCAAGTCCAAGTGCCGAGGCCCGAGGCCTTGAGGGGAGGGAATGTTACCACGTCCCATCATTCGACTCAGTGACCTGGCTGTAAAGAAGAGCCAGCAAGATGGCTCAGCAGGTAAAAGCACCTAGGTGCTCACCTGGTGATCTGAATTTGATCTAAGGAGAGAATCAACGTTCTAGAGCTTTCCTCTGACTTACACATGTACACTGTGGTGGGGGGTGTCTCTGCTTTCTTTCCCTGCCTCTCAAATACTTAAAGAGAAACTTTATTTTTTAATATATCTCCAATCTTAAAGAGAAACTTTAAATGCCTCTTCCTCTCAAGCTGTGAGCGAGTGGTTCGCGTCTCTACTCTTCACTCCTTTTTTCAGAGTAACTGCAAATTCTCAATCCAAAGTGCCAGGATTTCTGGGGTGCACTACCGTGCTTGGGTTTTTGTTGAATTAATTGTTTGTTTATATGGGGATCAAATCCAGAGCATTGCATAGGCTAAGCACATACCCCCTCCTCAGCCCATCTTCTTTTAATAATTAAAACAGGTAAACAGATCCCATTTATTGAGAGATGAATATGATTTGTATGATGAAAGGTTTTTATGTTGAAAAATAATTCATGTACATACATTTTCCCACGTAGTCTAGACAAAAATTCAGCAAGTTATACACATGAAGAACTTAGCTCAGAGGCGACGTATGGGGTTACATATAAAGGAATGGATGGATAGAGGATGTTGATTAGTAAGTAAATGAACAGATGACTAAATGGATGGATGGGTGAGTGAATGATGATGGGTGTTATGAATGCACAAATCCCCCATCTTTCCATTCAGGCCATGTCCCCCAAGATCATGGTGGCCTTCTCTCCTCTGCTCTTGCTGCTTCATGGTCCTTCAAGGGCCTGCAGCAATCTGTATCTATTCTAAGAACCAGATTTATTATTTTCTTGTTGCCTGAGCTCAGCTACCATCTCCCCTGCAATTCCTCCCCACACCACCCCAACGTCTGTGGCTGTCTCACCTTGTCCCTCACATCGGTGCTTGCTCCTCGGCTCTGCAGGAGTTTCACCACTTCCAGATGGCCCCCGCGGCAGGCCCAGTGCATGGCCGTGCAGTCCAGCTAGAAGTGAAAAATGATATCTAATGGCAGGGCGGTAGCGGAGAAAGCTCCCAGGGGAAATGGCACCAGATGAGAGGGCCAAGAGGATATCCAAAGGAAAGATACAGGGAAGTGGGATAGACACTTGGTGGTCTGGGACCTCAGAGATACAGAGGTGCCCCAAAGTGAAGATGGGACTCATAATAATGTTACGGAACCTACTAGAGATAAGACTTGGTTCCTGAGCAGCCCACAGGTGCCAGTCTGGCAGAAAGCGGAATTCCACTAATGCAAGACCCACCTCTTACTTTCCACCCAATACTTGCCCTCTTACCCTATCCTGAAAGTCCACGGTGGCCCCACGCTCCAGAAGCTTCTCCAAGATGTCCATGTGACCCTCCAGGGAGGCTCGGTGAAGGGCTGTCCGACGAAACTGTTTCCAGAGAGACTGTCAGAGCTGAGCCCATGTCCCTCCAAAGTGGGGCCAGGCCTTGCCACAGCTCCATGCTGACCTAGACAGGTTGCCCATGGCTCTGAGCTCTGCCTGCTCTTATGCAGACCAGCCTTGGAGCCCCTGCGCTGGGAATTCCTGCCTCCTCACCGCCATTCCCCTCTCCTGGCGTGCATCCAGCCATGTCTTTGCACAGGCTGGCCCCTCAGCTGGCCATGACTATTTGGCCCTCACATTCTATGGCGCTTGATGATAAGCTACTCCTCATGCTCCATTTTATCCTTGAAACCTCTAGGCAGGCTGTCCTGGGGATCCTTGAGTATATGAGAGCAGCGGAGCGTAAGCAGGGGTAGGCAGAACTGGGACACACATGAATCACGCAACTACTGATTCAAGGAAAGAACAACCCTCCTCCCCTCTCTCAGTCCCTTTCTGCTTTGGACTCATGAACCCCTCAGGTCACATGCTAATGATCTGCCCATGGCATTCTCTCACGACCTTTCACTTTTAGCTTCTTTTGAACTCAGCACCTATAATAAATAGGAGGTACTTGGGGGGAAAAAAGATTAAGAATCTAAAAGCTAAAGAACAGAAATGAGGGGCTGGAGAGGTGGTTCAGGGCTTAAGCCTCTGCCTTGCAGGTGGAAGGTCCTGAGTTCGGATCCTAGACCCCACGGATAGATGTGGGGCGGAAGTGGGGGCGGTCTGCATTTCTGCTCCTGGTAGATCGGAGCAGGTGAATCCTGGGGCAGAGTAAAGGAGGAGGTAGAAGCGGTCCATGGTGGTTCCTGAATTCGTCCGTGGTTCTACACACACACATACATACACACACAATTGAATAAATAATAAATAATTTTAAAAAAATTTTAAAAAAGAACAGAAATGAGACTAGCGAAATGGCTCAGTAAGTAAGATACTTGCCATGCAGACCAGGCAAGATGAGCTCAATCTCCAGGCCCCACATGATGAAAGGAGAGAAACCACCCTTAAAGCTGTCCCCTGACCTCCACTCTCACACCATGACATGTGTACACATACACACTAAAGAATTAAAAGGACAAGTGGTCAAAGTCTACCATATGCAAAACAAAGGTGGGTGACCATTGGTGCGTTTAGTCCTAGGATGTGCAAACAAGGGAACACCTTGAAAGTGCCAAGAGGCAGTTTCAGGGCAAACAGAAAGTATGATGAGTGATGGGAAAAAATTTAAAACTAGATGATGGCAATTGTGGTCATCATCGCGAGTGTGATTCCTATCACTGAATCAACCTGGTTAAAAATGCATTTTTTACATTGTGCTTCACAAAATAAAAATGATAAAAATTGGGTATGGCTCAGGGATAGAACATCTGCCTGGTATGTAGGAGACCCTGGTTTCAATCCCTAGCACTACAAATGATGATACTTTTTAGAAGAGCTATCATGAGAAGCAAAAAGTATCATATCCCAGCACATGCCTTATAACTTTTCTGTTCACTCCATAAATGTTTATTGGGGCATTAGCAGTTCACTTGATCCTAACACATTTCAAGGGCACTAGGCCTGGGTGACAGGGGCGGAAACAGGCCTGGAGAGGCGACAGATGACAGGTCCCACAAGTAGGGAGAGGTAGGCAGGGGATTTGAGCTCAGATCTGGTCCTGACTTTTTATTGGGTATTGGGTTCCATTCCTACATCTTCCCTGAAGAAACATGTGACGTTTGTTACTCTGAAGGTGGTCTGAGTTGAGGAAAGGTCTAAGGATTTGGGAGGCATCGCTGGGTGAGAACACACAAGGGCAGTCCTAACTGAGCCAGGCGTGGGGGCAATCCTGAAAGGGACATCACCTCATCGCACGCGTCTGCGGAACCTCCAGTCGGCCAGGAACTTCTCAATGACCTTCGTCTTCCCTCCACGGCGGCTTTCAGGAACGTCTCCTCGTCCACAGGGCCGGTCTGCAGGGTGAGCCGCCAGCCATCAGGGGCAGCCAAGAGACCCAAGGCCGCGCGACCCCCCCTGCCCGCAAGGCAGTGCTGCCGGGGATCCTTACGATCTCCTCGGGCTCTGGAGGCGGCTCCTGGGAGGCGGCCAGGGCTTCCCGCTTCTTCTGCTTGCGTTTTTTCCGCAGCTCGATGAGGTTCTGGATTCCACCCACGTCAATGATTTCCCGCCGCAGGTCCAGGGATGTCTTGCGCACGCGCTCTTGGCCCTGCATGGGAATAATCTGTCGGCCCCACAGACCCACCCCACATTGTATGGGGGGCTTGGAGCATGCCTAAGCAGGGGGGATGAGGTGGGCAGGGAGACCAGGGGAGAAACCGGGATCCAGCTTTCCTTCCAGGGTAAGATGGCACTGACCCTGGCAGTTCCGACCGCCAGGCAGGCTTGGCAGTGCGTGGATCAAGTATTCGCACCCAACTCACTGCCAGGAAGCTTAGCTGCTGGTGCAGGGGTCAAGGAAGAAAGCGGGGAGATGCTGCAGCCTTCAGTGGCCAGTCACCTGAGTGCAGACTCGGGGTTCTCCCACACTCACCTTAACCTTTTGTAAAGCAGGGCTCTGCACCCCAAGGCGCTTCTCATCCTCCAGCACAAGCAAATCCATGGGCAGCTTCCCTGGAGCAGATCCTCGAAGTTTCTGGAAAGCCCAGAGTGTGCCTTGAGGGTTTGTGGGGTTTTTTTGTTTGTTTTGATATGTGGATCTCAGCCCAGAGGGAGGATATGAGAAATTTCTGGCAGGGTGTGGTCGCTCACACCTGTACTCCCACCACTCAGGAGATGGAGACAGGAGGAGGCACATTGCAAGCCAGCCTGGTCTACAAACTGCCAGGCCAGTCAGAGTCACATGAGATCAACTCTCAAAAGTCGAAACAAGAACAAAAACAAACAAACCAACCGGAAAAAGCCTAAGTATAGGCAAGCCTCTTGTTATACAATGATCTTTTTGCACATAATTTACACGTATTGCTTCATGTGCTTTTTGTCTCAACAATGTTTTTCTTTATTGTTTAGAGAGTAAACACAAGGAAAATATCTGTATGCGTTCATTACAGAGAATTAAAATATGTCCCATCTGTAGTTGGCTATGCACATTACATGTGTACACATTCCTTTAGCATTAAAAATTCACTTTGGTAAAATAATTGGTTTGTTTTTTTTAATGTGGGACCTGGGATCCGAACTCAGAACCTTCTGCTTGTGAGACAGAGTTACAACCCCTGAGCCATCTCTCCAGCCCCTGGTAAAATAATTGTAATTAGAGACAGTAGCTGAGTTTGGTTTTCGATTCTTTCTCGTCATTTTGGGTATTGACCCCAGGCCCTTGCACATACTAGATCAAAGTTCTAGTACTGAGCTATATGCCCAGCCCAATCATGTTTTTCCTCCTACCATGGCCCTCTCGGCAATATACAGCTCCGTGTCAGACACTGACTTTATTTTCTCAGAAATGCTTGGAAACAACTTTGGAGACCCAAGGACAGAAGAGCAACTTCCACAATTCGGTAAAACTCCCTCCAAGCTCAGTTCCTTGTAATCCTGGGCTTTCTGGCCTACTTCTCCATGAATAGTGTAGCACTGGTGTCGCCTCCCTGAGCCCCTATACACTTGAGTGGATGTGTTCAGCTTGGAGTTTGCCGAGGCATGACGGCAGCAAGGGAGCGCTGGCCCCTCATGGGTCTCAAGTGTCTTGCTCATTTCCCACTGAGCTCTAGTGTTAGCCTCTCCCAAAGAAGGTTCAGCTTTTGAGATCTCCACTTTACTTTCACTTTTTATGATCCTGGGGAGACTCCAGAGCCTCACACACACACTAAAGAAGTACTCTGTCAACTAGCTTTGCCTCCTCTCCCCCAGTGAACAGGCTTCATTTTGAAGGAAGTTCCAGTTGACCACTGCTTTCTTCCTTGCCAAGCTTACATAGTTGGGCATCTCCCCAAGTTGTTCTTAACAGAAACATTTTCTTCCAGGATTAGAGATGGCCAGGGGTTGCAGTTACTGCTGTCTGTGAAACCCCATCTGGGTTCTTGAAGAATTCAGAGGGCAGGTATGTGGCTAAATCGTCTGCAGTTCCCAGCAATCACTCTGACCAGCCTGGCATACAGTAAGTGCTCAACTAATGTTCATCGAGTTAATGAATGAATGAAAAATGGCAGCAGGCTCAGCATCTGAGTTCTCAATGGTAACCTTACTGGATAAGTGGCAGCCCCCATGTGACCTCCTGCTGTAGGAGGGCCCACTGGCTGAGGCTCCAGGAAACATTTGTGGACCCTAAATGCCCCCTGTATCTTACTCAGACTCACTTAAAGGCCTGTCTTTGTAGGTTGGTACACAGGAAGTGCTCAATAGAGGTGTTTTGAATTGGATGCTGGCTGCATGCATCCAAACAAAACATCCACCTGGCTCCACAGACTGCAGTTTAGAATAACGGACAGAATGACTGTAAAGTACTCAGCCCAAAGCCTGGCACGCAGAGCCCCTGGGTGTGAAGGCTGGCTCCATGGGCACCTGTGGCTATATTTGTTGGATGAATGAATGGAAGAAGATTGCTCTGGGTCCCCTTGGGGAAGGTTCCTGTGTCTCATGGCAGCACTTCAAAGATGGCACAGCAGCCTGGCTCTCCTGCTTGGCAGCAGCCATGCACACATGTTCTTAGGGCAGCGAGCGGTGGGATTCCTGGAGAGGCAGGGATGCCCAGCTCAACCCACGCCCTTTCTCAAGTCTGAGCTTATCTCTCCCCTGGGAGTTTGGGTCATCCCCTCCTACATTTAAAAAAAATTCTTATGAGAGAGAAAAAGAGAAAATGTGCCTCAGCACGCGTGTGGAGGCCAGAGAACAACTTCTGGAAGTCGGTTCTCTCTTTCCACCAAGTGGGTTCCAGTATATAACTCAGGTTGCTAAGTTTGCAAACAGATAAACAGGTGCCTTTACCCGCTGAGTATATATATATATATATATATATACTAGTTCCTTTAAAGCTAGTTTTTTTAAATTTCTTTTTTTGAGACAATATCTCTTAGTACACAGACCAGGCTGGCTCCACCTCTTGAATTACTGACTCAAGTGTGCCTTTGTATAAAATTTAGAGCAGAGTAAGTCAGTGCTCCTGCCTCATTTCCATGATCCTAGAGTAAACACAATCGTGTCCCCAAAAGCCACCCTAAGGGCCCACCACAGCCCTGGAGAAGTTCGTGCTTGCCCTCTCCGTCTCCCTTCCTCACTCATTCTTACCAGTCTTTGTTTTCCTATAGCAAACTCTGGAGATGTTCTTGCCCCAGCCTCTGCCAACAGTTGGGGGATCTCAGGGGTCAGCGTTCTGGGCTTTCCCAGGCAGCAGTCAACTGTCTACTTTTTACTGCTCAGGCTGTCTGGGAAGCCTGGGTGGACAGGCAGGTTCTCCCCACCCCTGAAGACGGGGTGGGTAGGCAGGGTCCCCCCACCCTCACCCCTGAAGACTGGGTGGGTAGGCAGGGTCCCATCCCAAAGCTCAGTTCAGTCCCCCAGTTCCACCTCCTGTGTTTGAGATAGTGAAGTCCTTACCACCAGCGATCCCCCATCAAGAGCATGCTGAGGAATGAATGGGCCAGCAGGACCTTGGGGGACACCTACCTGGCCCACCACACACCATGAGGGGTGACAGCTTAACTAGGCCCCCATACCCTGGAGCCACCCTCTCCCCCCAAGCCTGGTTCCCACCTCGCTCTCTTCCTCGCGGGCGAGCCGCTCCTCGATGAGCGCCGTGGCCCTCTGCACCGCCTCGGAGCCCTCCATGGTGCTGTCCACGACCGGCTGTGCAGGCGGCAGAGCGCGGGGGCTTTATAGGCTGGAGCAGCCCCCACCCTCCGGGCGCCTTTGCCATGAGTTCACCGCCTAATTCTCCACCTGCCCCCCTACCCCCCTTGTCACCTTCACCTCTGGCAGCCCGAGGGGGCAGGGCATGCCAGGGCCGGTTGCCCCTCCCACAGCCCTTAGTTTATTGGCGCCAGAAGGCACAGCGCCCCACGAGGAGAACTGCAGGAAGGAGCCTGTCCAGTTGTCCAGGGTTTGGGACTGACTGGGGCCCCAAGGAGCTGCCAGCAACCTCTGGGCGCGACGTCAGCGCCACCTGCTGCACACCAGCCAGTCCTGCCTGGTTAGGACCAGCCAGGAGATTGAAAAGCCAAACATGGGCTCCGAGTCGCCCTGTAAAGGGGCTCTGTGTTGACCGTGAGGATCTTCTCCAGGTTGGGGGTGGAAGTTAAGGGCAACTGCTGCCCTGTGGCCAAGGCTCCGACTGATTCCTCTTGCTGAGGTCTCACATCCCGAGGGAAGCGTCACTGCATTGGAGCATATGTCCATTTGTCAGGGACAGATGCTGTCTGTCTCCTTCCACGGTGGTCTTTTGTAGGACTTTACAGGGTCGCTTTAAGGGAAGCTCATTCCTATCTGTAAGCCAGAGTGTGGAGGGAAGGCTGGCTGGCCAGGAGCACCGCGGCCAGGCTGCCTGAGGATGAAGATGCTTCCCCATGGGAGAGATGCAGACATGCATCTGTCAGTTCTATTCAGGGGCTTGCAGGCTCAAGTCCCAGCTCATCATGACCCAGGTGTAAACCTACCAGTGGACTGCAGTCACCCCGGCTGTTTCTCCAATGCTCATGTTCACTTTGAGCGAAACCCTATTGGAGGCTCCCTTCTTGTGTACATTCTAGAGAGGAAACGCAAGACTCTGGTTCCACTGTCTGTCTGGCTCAAAGACCTGACAGTTAGTAATCTCGGTTAGTGGGAGGCTCTGTTCTCATACTTGCGGGGGGCCGTGTCTCCAGGGTCACCCGCTGGCCCTGCTGGGTGTCGGCAGACCAGCCTTGCTCATGGTTCCTTCCTTGGTGCCACCTTACTTTCACAGCACTTCCACAGCGGCCCCCTCTGGACCCTCCTAGCAACTGTTGCAGAAGGCAGGGCAGGCGGCATCATCTCCGCTTTAAAAAAAAGTGAAGGGGATTCAGATGAAGTGGCTTTTTCCTGAGGACTCATGAGAACCAGGAGGAGTTGGGATTAGCACCCAACAGAATAGCAGCTCAGGTCTGTATGCTCCACTTGGCCCTCCTGTTCCCGTTCCAAAAGAGCTCTCTGGAACTCAAAAGTCAAAATGCCAGGCGAGGGCTGGAGAGATGGCTCAGGGGTTAAGACTGTCTTGTAAGTAGAAGGTCCTGAGTTCAGATTCCAGGTTCCATGTAAAAACTGGCATGTACTGCTGGCTCTGGTGGGCGGAGCCTGGGAAATCCCAAAGCAAAACAAGGAGGTAGAAGCAATCCAGGATGATTCCCAAGTCACCCTTGATCCTCCACAGGGACACAGTGCCCTCTGATACACACACACACACACACACACACACACACACACACACGCACGCCAGGCAAGAGAGAAGGAGCAAAAGGCTTTATTGATAAATATGCAGATATGTCTGTACACAGGGCGCTGCTAAGGGGCCATGACCAGGCTGCAGACCCCACCACCACCTGGGGCTACAGCCAAGAGATGACCCTGTGCAGACCCTGCAACAAAACCCAGCCATCTGGCCACTGCCAAATCTTTGCTGATTGTGCTGGATGTAGGAAGAGGCAGAGGCTTGCCTCAGACTCCCCAAGCCTTGGGGCTCACTGGTGGTTCTCTCCCCTCCAAGGACTGGCACTGTGCCCAGGGCACAGTCGTGGTAGGGAACAGACAACTGCTTCTAACCCTGAGCAGAAAACCAGAGTGAGCACTGTGGCAGCACCAGACGCCACATCTGGGCTCTAGGACCTCCATGCTATCCCTGCGCCTCAAGCCTGCTGTGGGAGAGATGGGGTGGAGGGCCCTGGCGCCTTTTTTTTCTGACAAGGTTGGCAAGGCCTGTATGTGTCAGCACTGCCCCCTGACACCGAGCACTGGTGGTCCCAGTGCCCTGGGGAGGTAGGGTCCCTTCACAGCTCATCACAGCCACATAGAGGGGCGGTGCCAAGTGCCCCTGAAGAAGACAACAAACAGCACTGGAAGGCAGCAGCGGGATGGGGCCTCGTGTTCCAGGCCCTGCCCAACCCCACAGAGGACCGCCACAGCCTCTCTTCCCGGAAGTCATCGGCCTGTCAGTCCTGGGCTGGTGGCGGCTGGTTGATGATGACCTGGATGACAAAATCTTTCTGGATCTTGGTTTCCTGGAGCCGTGTGCGGTCTGTGAGCAGCTTCCCAGAGAAGAACCATCGCTGCCAGGACGGCTCGATGCCCTCCTGGCTGTGCAGCTGCCTCTTGAGCTGCCCCACGGTGTCGGGCAGGCTGGCGCTGAGCCTCACATCCTTGCCTGTGGAGAGACGCACCTTCAGCGGGAATTCGCGGCGGATGCTGGGGGCCGGCTCGGGGGGCTCCAGGGTCTCTTCCTCTGTGTGCTCTAGCAGCAAGTTCACGGGTGGTGACAGGCAGTAGATGGGCAATTGGTAGCGATTGCCCAGTTCGTCATAGCATTCACAGAGGGTGCCTGTGGGGAAAGCAGGGCAATCAGTGTTGGCTGAGGAACTGCTGCTAGGCACTGAAGGTCGTGTCCCCAAAATTTCTTAGCTGAGATCCTAAACTCCGATTGTGACTGTATTTGGAGATGTGCCTATATGGAATTAATAAGGTTTACTTGAGGTCATAAGTGTAACACACTAACATGACAGGATCAGTTTCCTTACAAGGAGAGACACCAGAGAACTCGCTCCTTTCTTACTTGCCATGTGTGGGCATGGGGGGAAAAGGGCTACCTGCGACATAGAAGAGAATCCTCACAGAACCCAAATCAGCTGGCACTTTGACCTAAGACATCCCAGCTTTTGGTGATGTGAGAAACAACTTTCTGGTGTTTAAAGGACCTAGTCTGTGGTTACAGCGCCAAAGCAGATGAATTAACTCACCACAGCTACTGAACAGTATTCAAGGCTCTCTACGCCAGCCTCTGACCAAGCCCCAGCATATTACTTTCCACTGGTTTATTCGATGACTCTGCTAAGTGCACATGCTTGTCGCCGGATTGGGACCTTATTGGTTCAATGAATGCAGCTGGAACTACAGTTACTAAGTCTTTAGCACCACCTAGGTGCTGGGTCTGGACTAGGTAATGTTAAGTGCACCTTGCTTAGTCTCCCTGTATGGCTGCAAGGTGCTCGGGCTCTAATATAAAAAGTAGCCGGGGCTGGAGAAGTGGCTCAGGGGTTAAAGCCTCCGCCTTGCAGGCGGAAGGTCCTGAGTTCGGATCCTAGACCCCACGTATAGACGCCAGGCGGAAGCGGGTGCGGCCTGCGCTTCTGGTCCTGGAAGGGCGGAGCCTGTGAATCCCGGGGCAGAGTAAACAAGGAGGAGGTGGAGGCGTCCATGGTGGTTCCCGAATTCATCCGTGGTTCTACACACACACACATTCACACACGCGCACACACGCATAAATGCATAATTGAATAAAAAAAAAAAGAAGTAGCTAATTCAGGGGGACACAGTTGGGAAAGGAAAACCACTAAGCCTCAGGTCTGCAAATGGAGTTCTACATGTACCCTGCTTTCCACAGCTCAGTGTGGCTGTTATGAGCTTAAATGAGATAATACATCAGAAGTTCCACTTTAAGGCTCAGCATATACAACCCAATAGATCACTGCCCCAGGTACTGAGACCCCCCAACATCCTCACTAAGCCTCTGGCTTATAGGTTTTGCTAGTGTCTTTTTTTTTTTCTTTTTCTTTTTCTTTCCATTTTCATGCATATGTGTGAGTTGTACATGTGTGTATGCATGTTTGTGTGTATGGGTAGGCATGCATGTGTGTAGAGGCCAAAGGCGTGACACCATCCTTGATCACTCTTCTACCTTACTGTACCAAGGTGGAGCTGCCTCTAGGGCTAGTCTGGTCAGCTGGCTTGCTGGCGGATTCCCAGGCTCCACTTCTTGGGGCTGGAATTAAGGTGGTTCACCATGCCCAACTAAGACTTTACCTGGGATCTGGGGATCTGAACTCCAGTCCTCCTGCTTGTATGGCCAAGTACTTTAACTGCTGAACCATCTTCCCAGCCCTCTCTCTATTTTCACATTAGACAAGTGGGGTCTGTGTCCTCCTTTCTTCCCTTCCTTCCATGACGAGGTCTTATATAATCCAGGCTGGTTTTGAACTTGCTTATGTAGTCAAGGATGATCTTGAAATTCAGGCCTTCTTGTCTCCCTCCACTCATGAGTAGTGGGATTACAGCATGTGCTACCATGATGATTTTGTGTCGTGTTTATGTCTCCCTTCCTAGTCCATGCTCAGCCAGAGCCATTCAAATGAACAAGACAGCCACATACACGAATACCTCCTCGCCTCTACCAGCTTGGACAGAAACTCCTGACAAGTGGCAGGCTACTGGCTGGTCCATCACTATCATTACTGTACTGATGGCCAACTCCCCCTCCCCATCAGCCCCACCCCTACAAGCCCTGCTTGCTTACCGTGAGGCAGGGTGATGCTGGCTCCGTCCAGGATGGCCTGCGCCAGCTCATGGTCATTAGCCTCAGCAGCATAGGCGGCGGCCTTGAGGGCATCCCAGATCTCCTTGCGGCCCTCGAAGGCGGGTGCTGTATCCCAGAACTCATCCCGTTTGCTCCGCAGTTGCCCGTCAGTCATGGGGTAGTCACTCTTCCACTTTAGTCGCTCCTTCTTCAGAGGTTCATTGCGTCCTGGCAAAGACAGTGAGAGGAGTTCAGCATTTCTGAAGTCACTTGGGCTACAATCTGCTCTCTCCCTGAGCCAGACCCTAGCCCACTAGGCACCCTGTGGACTGGGTCTTAAATATTTAGGGCACTGGAACCCTTTCTTAGCACAAGTGAAGAGAGGAAATAACGTGAATTTGTCAACCAAATACAAACAGATGCACCTCAGCTTATAATATACCAATAAGCCTCTCATAAGCTGGAATCACTGAGACAAGAATGTGTGCAGTGCATGTAGCCAGCAGATACCACGGCTCGGCAGCACCGTCCTGCTGGGTCAGCTGTTGCCTCCCGTGACAGTGACTGCTGGAGCTGCTGCTGCCCAGCTTCCAAGGGCTGTCGCACTGCACGTTGCTAGCAGGGGAAAGATCAAAACACAAAATCTGAGGCATTCTTTCTACTGAACATGCATCACTTTGCATTCTCAAGATGGAAAAAAATTTTTTTTCTTTTTCTTTTTTTTTCCCCCTTAGGATAGAAAAATCTTAAGTCAGGGACTATCTGCATAGCCTTTGATGTTGCCGATGGTTTGTTGGGTTCTTTTTACAGGAGTCTCAAGGCTGATGTGGAATGCACAATTGTCCTGTCTCAGCTTTCAGAGTGCCAGGGCTAGTGACATGCCACCATGTTCGTTGTTGGAAGTTTTGATTTTACTCTTTTTGTGACTACAAAGTATCAAGTACATGCTTAGCCTAAAAGAAACATGGAAACATAAGTGTAAAAACAACTGACAAGACCAGGCAGGTGAAGCATTTTCCTTGGGCAGAGCCGAGGCAACCAAGACGCTGCAGCTGGTACGGGTGCAAACCCTTTGTGGGTAAATGTTCTTGAGGCTACAGTCAGGTTCTCTCCCCACTGTACTAGAAACCAGCAAAGAACTTTCCCAACTGTCATTCATGCTACGCACTAATGACAGGTCTGTATCCTCAGAAGACCCTGATTTACTAGAAAGACACTTTCAATGTGGCTTGACTCTTTTGGGTTTTTCGAGAGGATCATGGAAAAAAATCACCTTAATAGGAAGATCGGGTCCACCGTGATTTGGGAGAAGGCAAAGGTCATGTTACCCCCATGAATATGCTGCCTACCTTATAAATATTTATGAAAACTTCTTAAAAATCCCCAAGGCAGGGCTGGAGAGATGGCTTGGGGGTTAATCTGTCTCAAAAGCAAAAGATCCTGAGTTCAGATCCCAAGTTCCATGTAAAAACGCCAGGCAGAAATGGAAGTGGCTTGCACTTCTGGCCCTGGGGGGTGGAGCCTGGGAAATCCCAGAGCGAACCAAGGAGGTAGAAGCAATCCAGGATAATTCCCAAAGTCACCCTTGGTCCTCCACAGTAACACACAGTGCTTTCTCACACACACACACACACACACAATAAATAAATAAATAAAATCCACAAGGCAGAAGAACCCAGTGGGCTGCCGCCTGCCCCCTTTGGATTAGCCCACTCCAATCTCTCTTGAGAGTATACTAACTGCTCTAGTTTTGCTAAATAAGCTTCAAATGGAGGAGAACCTTGGTAACAGACCATTTACAGAGCACAAACCACAGGTAGACTCATGACTGTTCTGTTCCCTCTTTTCTGTTGCTTTCTTTTTAAATAATGTTGGAACTCAAACCAGGGCCTTATGTATACTTGGTAAGCATTTTGCCACTGAACTATTCTTCAAAATAATCCAGCAGATGGGAAGACTAAGACTAGAAGAGTTTGTCATTCCTCTGAAGTTACACAGGTATCAACTTAATACTCTCTGATTCCAAAGCCCAGTGTCTGGTCATTTATTATGCGGCCATTGGGAGGAAAATTAGAATTCCACCATTCAAAAGGAATAACTTTTAGCCAGGCGGGGCAGCTGAACACGCTGCCTGTAATACCAGCACTCGGGAGGGGCACAGGCAAGAAGATCAAGAATTCAAAGTCATCTTTCACTATATATATAGCAAGTTAAAGTGCACTCTGGGCTATATGAGTTCCTATATTAAGGAAGGAAGGAAGGAAGGAAGGACGGAAGGAAGGAAGGAAGAAAGGAAGGAAGGAAGGAAGGAAGGAAGGAAGGAAGGAAGGAAGGAAGGAAGGAAGGAAGGAAGGAAGGAAGGACACCTCAGCACATTTCCCTATCTTTAGTATATTGGGGTCATATTATTATTTTATTTCTTTATATTTCTTATCTCAGAAGTGACAAGATATTTTCACACCAATATAAACTTTTATGTTATATTACTGTTAACTTCCTATATATAAATATTATAAACAATTTTCAGCTCTCGGTATCAATGTGCTATGTATGGTACAGTTACAGGAATTTTTTCTCTTTTTTTTTGTGAACCCTTGTGCACATAGGTGACTGTTCTACATCCCATAGCTCAAGAACATTTTTTTGTGTGTCTGTGTATGTGTGTTGCATGTAAATGAGTATACATGTGTGGGCATATGCACAAAAGGGTATTTGAGTGTACATGTCTGTGGGACCCAAGGATGACATCAAAATAATCCTGGATTGCTCTACCTTCATATTGATTTATTATGGGGTTTCCCAGGCTCCACCTTCTAGGGCCAGATTACTGGACACCACCAACTCTGCCTGGCATTTTTACATGGACCTAGGGATCTAAATGCAGGTCCCTTTGCTCGTTAGCTAAGAGCTTTAACCACTAAGCCATCTCTCCCACTGTCACCCCATAATGTTTTTAGAAGTTACTTATGTGTGTCTGCGCCGTGGTGTCCATGTGAAGGGAGAGGACAACTCGTGGGAGCCACCGTGGGAGTCGTGGGGGTTGAACCCAGGTCACTGAGCTTGGCGGCAAGTGCCTTTACCCACTCAGCCATCTCATCAGTCTCCAAACAATCAATTCCCACAGCATTTGAAGAAAACATTTTGTCAAATGTTATTTTCTTCTTTTTACCCAGTTCCAAGTGATCTCCAAGACAATCTGACTGTGGCTGAGGCTGAGGATGCAAGCAGGTATCTCTCAAAGGAACCTGGGGGCTCAGTCACCTCAGAGCTGAGGGCGAGGATTCACAGGAACTTTGAAGTCTAATTCAAAGCCAGGGCAGCCACTACGCTGCTCTCCCTGGCTGCGGCAGGAGGGGCTGCTCCATGCTAGAGAAGGGCACTGCTGACCACAGACTGCAAAAGAACCCCACTGAGCACTTCATTTATGCACAATATCCCATTTCAGCCTCACCGCCCCAGGCAGGAGGCACTAGGATGCTATTTCACAGATGACAGGACAGATGCAGAGAGAAAATGGTTTGCCTGAGGCCAGAGTGACAGCAACCAAGGAGGGAGGGTTGCACCTGAGTTTGGATTAAATCTTGTGGTTTACACTTTAAATTCACAAAAACTCTGCTGCCATACATTGCCTTGAAAGCGTTCCTATGAAATGCAAATCCTCTTTGGGAGATAGCTTCAAACCAGGCTTTAAAAATATCCAACAGAGCCAGCAGGAGTAGGGCGTGCTTGCAATTCCAGCGCTAGGAGGCTGAAGCAGGAGAATGCAGCAGGTCTGAGGACAGCCTGGGCTATAAAGGGAGTCTCAGGTCGCTACAGTGTAGGACCCTGTTTCAAAAAGCAAAACAAACAAGCAAATGTAAAACATCAATCAAAATCAAGATGGGAATCCCTACCTTCTGGTAGCCACAGTTCAGCGACCAAGAATGGAAGCAGTAAAGAAAGGGGACACATTTTTGAGGGTCAACTTTTGCCTTGAGAAGGAATGGCGCACCCCTTTCTGAGTTCCACGCTTCTCTTTGGTCCTTTGCTTATGATTACTGTGGGAGCTGCGGTCCTCAGGAGGCCCAGCTGCAGAGCGCTGACCTCAGGGATCCTGCCCTCTGCTCAACGGCTTCTTTTATATTATTATTTTAAATATAGAACGTTTCACATATTTGCATGTCATCCTTGTGCAGGGGCCATGCTAATCTCTGTATTGTTCCAATTTTAGTCTATGTGCTGCTGAAGTTAGCATTGCTCAATGGCTTTTAATTTTTTGTTGTTGTTGTTGTTGTTTACATTTATCGGGCTGGGGAAATGGCTCAGGGAGTAAGACTCTGCCTTGTAAGTAAAAGGACCTGAATTCAGATCCTATATCCCATGTAAAAAAGTCAGGTGGAAATGGCGGTGGCTTGCACTTCTGGTTCTGAAGGCAGAGCCTAGGAAATCCCAGAGCAAAGCAAAAAAAGGAATATAGGGTGATTCCTAAAGTCACCCTTGGGGCTCCACAGACACACACAGTGCCCTCCGATACAGACACAAATAACTTTTTTTACATTTATTGTGTATGTATGTATGTGTGTATATGTGTGTATGTATATGTGTGAGCGTGTGAGTGTGTGTTGTGTGTGTGTGTGTGTGTGTGTACAGAATGAAGACCAGAGGACAATTTCCAGAAATCTGTTCTCTCCCCCCAACCATGTGGGTCCCAGGGATCAAACTCAAGTTGTTGGGCAGGGCAGCAAGTGCCTTTACCCAGTGAACTATCTCACTAGTCCCGCTGATTTCTGTGGCTTTCCTGCTGTGTTTACCCTTACGACTGAAGTTACTGGATCGTGACCCTAAGGACACTGAGTTGTAACTCAAGGGTGCTCTATGTCTGACGAACGTCACATAAACAGCCGTGGTGGCCCTTTCAAAGTCATCGCTTTGGGAGCCCACCCACGTACCTGAGTGATGCTGCCTTTGCTCACAGCCTTTCAAGGTGCTCTTAAAGGCACCTTCAGAGTCACCTTCTTTCACTTAGGAAGTAGCTAACTTTCCAAATTGTCGTAATGCTCTTCTTACCCATGGACGAACACTGTGCCTCTCCAAGAATTAACAGCATCTGCAGTGACCCAGGATACAAGTTTTAACTAACTAGTTTATTTATTTATTGCTTTATAGGAGAGAGGATACAACAGTTTAAAATTAGGCTCCTCTCCTCCGTGAAGAGCCTTGGTGAGAATAAGAATGGGTGGTGGTGAGCCGGGGGATTAGGGGCAGCAGCAGAGTTAACATGAGGAAACAAGCAGCCAGCTAGGCGCTCAGTGTCATTCTTCTCTCTGCCAGCAGAGGGCGGCCATAGCACCGGCTCCCTTCATCAGTGGGTCAAACAAAGCATAAAAATACCAGCTCTCCAGGCACAGGTGAGCGCCCACAGGATCTATGCCTGAATGTTTGAGCTCGCCACACTGGTACGTACAGTCTTAGCAACATCCAGACAAAAACAGAAAAAGAAGCTTTTCATTTAAGCATGTAAGTATGATAAACATATAATTACATGCATATAGCCTTTAATGATAATATTTTCATTTTAAAGATATTTTATAATTAGTTGAATTAAAAAAATATGGATAGCTGCCTGTAATTCCAGCACTTAGGAGACTGAGGCAAACAAACTGCCATGAGTTTGAGACTAGCCTGTCTATGTAGCAATTACTAGGCCAGCTAGGGTTATAGAGTTGAGGCCCTGCATAATGAATAAATTAACTAAAAAAAAAATATATATATATATATATATATGGCTGGGGTTGTAGTTTAGTTGGTAGAGCGTCTATCTAGCATGCACAAAGTCCTGGGTTTGCTCCCTACCACCACATAAATCATACGCAGGCCTGTAATCTGAAGACTCAAGAGGAAAATCAGACGTTCAAGGTCATCCTTGGTTACATAGTGAGCTTGAGGTCAGCCTGGGCTATAGGAGGCCTTATTGAGAGGTGGGGGGGGGGAGAAAGAGAAAGGGAGAGGGAGAGACAGAGAAAGAGGGAGAGAGAGAGAATGACATCAGAAAGACTATAAATACTTAAATGCTACATAATTTGTTACAAATCTTATGAAAAGCATTTATTTGGGATGACACTAAAAATTGCTAAGTACAACCTTTTGGCTGTCTTAAAACTAGTTTCTAGGAATGTATTCTAATGAAATAATACAAATACATCAAATGCAATAATACGAAGCTGTTAACTTAGAGTTCTTACTAGGGAAAGCAAGAAACTGCTGAAATACACACTGCCAGGGAAAGGGAACATAAAACCTGCATCTGAACCAAGCAGTATGGCAGCTTCTTTGTGACAGTGAGGACAAATTCCAGAACAGTAAATATTCTGTTCCAGCTTCTGCTTCTAAAAAATATAAAATTACATACATATTCAAAAGGCAAGAAGGGGACCAGTAAGATAGCTCAGCAGGTAGGTGCCTGTGTTGGCAAACCCAGTGACCTAAGTTTGATCCTTGGAAGCCCACACGGTGGAAGAAGTGATTTCTTTTTTTTATTATTCAATTGTGCGTGTATGTGTGTGTGTGTGTGTGTGTGTGTGTGTGTGTATGTGTGTATGTATGTATGTGTGTGTGTAGAACCATGGATGAATTCGGGAACCACCATGTACCGCCTCCACCTCCTCCTTGTTTACTTTGCCCTGAGATTCACAGGCTCCGCCCTACCAGGACCAGAAACGCAGGCCGCCCCTGCTTCCACCCGGCGTCTATATGTGAGGTCTAGGATCTGAACTCAGGACCTTCCGCCTGCAAGGCAGAGGCTTAACCCCTGAGCCACCTCTCCAGCCCCCGGAAAAAGTGATTTCTGAAAGTTGTTCTTTGACTGCCACCCATGCATAATGAGTGAGGATGTGCACCTTCTCTCCATATTTCTAATAAACTGAATACTTTTTTAAGCAGGAAGACGGGCTGGAGAGATTAGCTCAGGGATTAAGCCTCTGCCGCGCAATCAGAAGGACCTGAATTCAGATTGCGGATTCCACATACAATGCCAAGTGGAAATGGTGGCAGCCTGAAATTCTGCCGCTGGAGTCTGGGAAATCCCAGAGCAAAGCAAAAAGGAGTAGAATGATTCCCAAAGTTACCCTTGGGCTTCATAGTACCCACAGGCGCACATAGTACCTTCTGATTCACACACACAAACACACAGACATACACACAAAGGCAGGAAGAATCTATACCAAAATGTTTAACAATTAACTGATTGGCAGGTGTCATTTTTTTGGGGGGGGGAGAGAGGCTTATAATTTCCAGGTTTTTTTTAAACCATGAGAATTGGTAAGATTATTATAGACGTCAGTAAGAAAAGAGAAGACTTCTGGGGAACAGCTGGAGAAAAGCAGGAGGAGCTCGAGAAGCAAGTGACGGACTAAGGTGGGGAGCAGGAAACTCAAAGCAAAGGCCACTGCTCTGGAGCTCAGCCTTTGGCAGGCCGGCTCTCTGGACGCGGCAGCAAAGCATCCATGGCCACCTGTCCCAACAGACTTCTCTGTCCATGATGAAGTGGCAAAAGAGCATCTAGACACAACAAGCCACCACAAGGCACCCAGCCCATGGAGAGGAAAGGTGGGAAGGTCGACGAGACCCTGGGTTCCTGTGACTGAGGTGGGTTAAAGATGCTCGTGATTCAGTAGAAAATGTGTATGTCCGAATACACAAGCACAAGCCTGGAAGGTTGGTTCATTCGCCTCCTGTATTGAGTCTCAAGTTAAAAAGCAGATTCGCTGGGCATGGTGGCACATGCACCTGGGAGGTGGAAGATAATCAGGAATTCAAGGTCATCGTTGCTCAAAGCCAGTCTGGGCTACATGAGACCCTGACCCAAAAAACAAAAACAAATGAAAACTCACACAAAAAGGAAACAGTGCATCCAGGCATAGTGTAACAATACATTAGTTCAGCACATGGTCTCCAAAGTGGCTCCCTGGCTGACCTGGGGTGGGAAAGAGGAGAGAGCAAGAGGGCACAGTGTCTGGGTTGGAGGAGGATAATGATGGTGGCTGCTGTGGCTTGGCCTGGATAATGAATGGTGTCTGATGATACCCCCCAAGGGAGGGCTGTAAGAGGAGACCGGGGAGAGAACGCTAAAGGTCCTTTCCAACCCTCCTAGAGCTGGTGTGTGAGTGCGTGGGTGTGTGCACACACACGAGTGTACTTGTGCATGTTCGTTCAGACTTGACTACACAGAACAGGGGTTCTCAGAACACAGGAGAGACAACAGACCTTAGCTGATTCACTCTGAATCTGCTCACAGGTCTGGTACGCATTCTCAGCAATATCTGCTGACTTAAGAATGAACCTCAGTGGCCCAGAGAGATAGCTTAGCAGATAAAGCACTGCTCGCACATCTGGCCACCTAAGTTTGATCCTTGGAAGCCAATATGGTAGGAGAGAAACTACTTTCAAAAGTTGTCTGACCTCCATCTGTGCCCTGCGGCAGCATGTGCCTCTCTCTCTTTCAAATAAATAAAACATTTAAAAATTTTTATTATTATTTATTCAATTGTGCATGTGTGTGTATTTGGGAACCACCATGGACGCCCCCACCTCCTCGTTTACTCTGCCAGGGGATTCACAGGTTCCGCCCTACCAGAACCAGAAACACAGCCCTCCCCCCCCCCCCCCCCCCGCTTCCACCCAGCCCTCCCAATGTCTATACGTTTGGGGTCTAGGATCCAAACTCAGGACCTTCCGCCTGCAAGGCAGAGGCTTAACCCCTGAGTCACTTCTCCAGCCCCTTAAATACATAAAATATTTTAAAAAAGAATGAACTTGGGCTGGAGAGATGGCTCAAGGGTTAAGACTCTGCCTTACAAGCAGAAGGTTCTGAGTTCAGTTCCCAGGTCCCACGTACAAATGGAAACACCCAACGGAAATGGCAGTGGCCTGCACTTCAGATCCTAGTGGGCAGAGCCTGGGAAATCTCAGCGCGAAGCAACAAGGTGGTAGAAGCAATCCAGGATGAACACAGTAAATGAATAATAAATAAATAAAGGTGTTAGGGAAAATGTGTTAAAAATAAATAAATAAATGTCATTCCCAAAATTCTCATCTTGACCAAGCTTTAAAAAAAAATAAAAGAATGAAGTGATGGACACAGCAGGATGAGGAGAGTGGAGGAATGAGCTGGAAGGGGGGTGCAGGCAGGGAGAAACCAGAGTCCCTTCGCTACTGCTTTTTATTTTTGTGTGCTGAGGCTAAGTAGCACAGGCTAGCCCATTCATAATCCTGCCCCCCCCCCAGCCTCTTGAGTGCTGGGATTACAGGTTATGTCACCATGCCCTGTTTCTTGATCCCAGACCATAAGAGATCCTTCCTGGCCTCTGGAGACTGGAGTAACTAAGCTCTTGGGATGTGACACTGAAGTGGAGACCGGCAAAAGGGAGCAGGGACTTCCCAAGACGTCCCGTCAAAGCCAGAGGACAGCCCTATTTATACCTGCAGCAATCCCCAGCTATTTCCATACGGGCTACCGGGCTCCACCCAGAGGCAGGCTCCAGGGATGCAGCCAGTAGTGTCTCTCCAGTAGCACTAATTACGGACAAGCCTGAGCTTGCGCTGGGCTGGTGAGAGGGACCAATGAGGCTCCATGTGAACGAAGAAGGGAGTCAGAGCTTCCCAGTCCAGGCCTGGGCACAAGGTTCCTTTGGTTAGAATGAAGCCCTGAATCTGTTGCCCTTTTCCCATCCTCACCAGTGTTCAAGGCTGGAATGCAAAGGACCACAGTGGCCCACCTGGCTGAGAAGATAGAGATCAGAAGGAACAGGAAGCCCCAGAAGGATAAACTCACACCACAGCCAGGGGAATCAGAGCAGAGGTCATGGCTTCAGGAAGTAGTATTTACAGCCAGCCTTATCCTGGGGTGACTCTCAGAGCCTGGGCAACCTTTGAGGGGACTGCAAAGGAACAAGGCAAAGGGAAAGAAAGGCACATGCTGGCTCAGCTCTTGTCTGGGGGCCTCTCTACTCATTCCCTGGGGTCCAGCTCCAAGGCTTAGGGAGGATAAAGGGTGGAGCTGGTTGCTAAGTGATAGGCCAAACTTCCTCACTGTATCTCCTCCTGGAGTACACAGGGTCCCAAGTGGTCCTAGGCCCGGCAGGAGGACATGGCAGAAAGATTCCTGTCCTCTGGGACCGTGTTCCTGGCTCCAGGGTGATGCCAGCCCAGGGCTCTGTGGTTCTCTGTCACCATTTTGCTCAGCCACAGGAGTCTGGGAGCCCCTCCAGTTTATCTTCCTGGTCCCACGGGTAGGCTCAGCATCTGGCCCGCTGCATGAGTAGGGCCAGCAGATTAGAAAAAGAGGTGGCAAGGAAGAAACCCCTGTAAATGGGGGAGAGAGGCTAGTTTTGTGAGTACATCTTACAGACTCTGAATAGAAGGAAACGGGAGGGAGGGAAACCAGCGGGGTGGGGGGGCAGTCGTCCCGGTGTACAGTGAGAGGACCTGCTGATAGACCAGGCACGGCACGCCAGAAACCAAGCCCAGCATGGACCGGAACCTCTGTGGTCAAGGGAGCTGCAAGCGCAGCCAAGAGAAACAGTTCTACCCAGAAGCCTCAGCGGCTGCTATGAAAAAAGACAAGGGGGCTCACAAGAACACAGACTGAGCTTTCACTACTCTGACACAACGTGTACATTTACCAGCCCGCCACCTGAGCATGCTGGGAAAGAGACCTTTATCCACTCTCTGGCCTGAGCCCCCAGGCCAGACCCTGGAAGGCCGGGGAAAGGGGTAGCATTCATCAGCTGTCCCTGGCACACTTTCTGAGGAAAAACTATGGGATCTTGACTACAAGCACAACCCCCACATCTTGGAAGTGGTCTACCATGTCACATAAACAAAAGTTCCTTTGCCGAGGGGCTAGTCTAGAGGGAAAACAGCAAGTGTTGGGAAAGTGACCGCACTTCTTCAGTTCATGTGAACTCTTCCAGTCGTTCTGTCCCGGCCGTAAACACCTTCTCACCTTCACCTTGCACTGACGTGCCTGTACTTGAGTGCAAGCAGGGCCCTGGCCGCACATGAATGGTCCACACGTGCTTTCTCACCTCAGATAACTGAATGAGGAGACACAGTGCCTCTCTCTGCTATCAGTCCTTCACCAAGGCCTTCAGAGACGGGCAGCAAGGGTTCTCTCTGCTTAGTGACCACTTGTATGAATATGGGCAGATGATCTCACCATCCTAAGCCCATTATTTCCATCTGTAGAGAGAACATAACTCCTACCTCGTGGGGCTGCGGTTAAGGCTGAGAGAGACCGCTTTGCTCCATGCTTTAAAGACAGTAGCTACTGTTTTCAGTAATCAAGCCAAGTCAATACTGTGCATTACCATGACGCAATTAAAGGCTATCATCTTCATGAAGCTGCTGTGAAAAACTGAAAACTCCCACTGCCATGAACTTGTGTTCTTTACCTCGAAGTGCAGGAGAATGCAGGGGTTAAATGAGGTTAACAGACTGAACGGGCCTGGTGGATACTGAGCCCCTGGGCTGGCCCTGCGGCACATGGTCAGCACTTCTTCCAGGTACAAGGGGGAGGTGGAGGCTAATAAATAAATCAGGAGCTCCTTGAGCTCTGTTAGGAAGGTCTCCTGTATCGGCTGGCAACCCTTACTACCTTGGCGCTGCGGGGGGCGGGGTCTCTGCCACTGTGCTCTCCTTACAGGCAGCTGGTGTCCTTGCTGCCATCAAGAGGAAGAACCCAGTTCTTCCTACTTGCCAGGCCTACTGTGCCACTCTGAGCTCTGTACCATCCGTGTCAGTGGCCATGCCATTAGCCTAGCCAGGGGATGGGGCAGAACCTGTCACGCAGCCTCGGCACTTCACTTCACAAAGAGGAAAATGTGCCTGAGGAGGTGCCTTACCACCACAGCTCTTTCCCAAGTGTGTGTGAAGCATTCCATTCTTCCTACAAAAGCATCTCGCCGAGTGCAAGCTGAGTGTTAACTAGAATATGGAAACAGATGCTGAGCACACATGGATGTCAACGGGAAAAGCGTCAAGAAAAACGGAAAGTATGAGCAAGAGGACAGGAGTGAGGAGGACCGGCCCCACTTTTGGCTTCTACATCCTGGATCCCACCGAGAGCCCATGCCAAGGTCTCCGGCAGGATTGAAGAAACAGACCCAGGCACCACTCAGACCCCCTCCTCAGCACAGTGGGCTTGGGGTTCAGTGATGGAGACCAGTGCCCCATTCCATTCAACACCCTTGCCTGGGGCGTCAGCACTGTGTAAACCCCAGCTGCTGTGATCACTATGAAGAACTCTCTTTCTATTTTTGGATGATCTGATGTTGGAAAGCAACAATTCAGTCCTTCTCACTGAGCTGCAAGGCAGGCATAGAACACAGACCTGTAGAAACGGATAAACTGACACAGACACTGAGGATGCAGACGCTCCCCTACTACAATGGTGTTTCCTCCTTAGAAGCCCATTGTAAGCTGAAAATTGCATTCAAACCAAAATGCATCTGGGGGCTGGGAAAATGGCTCAGTGAATAAAGAACTTGCCGAGCCAAGTGTGAAGACTACAGTAGTTCAAAACGCCAAAACCCAGATGAAAGTCAGGCAGGTATGGCTGCCACCTTTCAGAGACAGGGGGTCCCCAGGACTAGCTAGCTAGCCAGCCTAGCTGACCCATGAACCCTGGGCTTTACTGAGAGGCCTGACTCAATAAATGGAGTGCAGAGTAATCAAGGAGGACACCTGATATCACTTCAGACCTCCACATGCACGTATGTGCACATACACCCCACCTGTATGCCCATACACAAGTGAACACCACACACAAGAAACTTAAAATGCATTTAATTATCTAATCTATTGAACAGGATAGCTTAGTCTAGCCTACTTTCTTGGTCCCTTTTGTGTTACTGTAACAGAATGCCAGAGAATAGGTAATTTATAAAGGAAAGCAACCTGTTTTGGCTCACAGTTCTGGAAGCCCACGAGCACAGGCCAATGTCTGCCCAGTGCTGGGGAGGCCATGTGCGACTGGGCACACACAAGAGAGAAGACGGGAACCAGACGCCGAGGAAAATGTCAGCCCCTTCACCCAGGCAGATCTTAGGGTGCTATCACCTCTCAGTGCCATTTGGGTGGGACTGAGCCTCCACACGAGTTGTCACAGACAACCACACCTGTGCCATAGCATCTACTGTCCATGTGCTCAAAATACTTTGTAAACTACAGTTGGGTAAAGTCATCCAGCACAGTGTAGCTCACAATAAAGTGCTGAACATCTCATGTAATTAACTGGATACTATGTAGAAGGTAAAAAAATACAAAGTGGAACAGTTGTAAGATATGCTTTTGTGCCAGCATAAAGTCAAGAATGGTTAAGTCAAACTACTGTGTATGCACTGGGGGGTGGGGGAAGAGTCATCCACACAGGTTTTGGAGTCAAGACAAACCTGACCTTGTACATCCATGCTATCATTAATTAGCTAAGTAATGTTTGCAAACACTTTAAGTTTGCTAGTTTCTTTTAGGGCTGAATAGTTACTGTCCCACTTCTTAAGGAGGCTGGAGATAAATACTTGCACAAACACACTCATTTAATCAATAAACGTCTACATCGGTCTTCTTAGCAACAAATGCACGGGCTCTTGCTTCCCCCAATGTACACACACACACACACACACACACACACACACACAGCATCATACATGATCCTACAGAAGCACTGTGGTTGTTTCTGTCATTATTATTAGCGCTATTATGTGAACTTGATGTCGCCTAGCTCTGCTCTCTAGATTAACACAGGACAAATCCAACATCTTTAGAAGAGCTTTCTGATACTTCACTGTTCTCCATGATGCAGACCCGATCTCCTCCTACTATTTCTTCAGAATCTTCAACATCCTGGACAAGATGTTGAAACAGATCAAATCTCAGAAACATAGGAGGAAATGAAGCGTCTGAGGAGACCAATAACCAAGACAGAGAATGATGACTAGTCAAAAACTTTCCACCATGTCCTCGGACCTCTGTATACACACCATGTCACAAGAAACCTACTCTCTCTCTCTTTAATAAGTAAAGTATTTTTTTTTTAAAAAAACCAGCCTCTGTTTGTGCTTTTTCCAATATAATTAAAAAAAAAAACAAACAACTTTCCAACAAAGAAAATCCCATTACTAATACTTGGGCGTTGGTCTAATTATTTAGTTCAGAGGTCTGCCCAGCACCAAGTTAAACAGGCTCCTGAGTTTCTCCCATGGGCACCAGATCTCTGCCTTACAGCAAACACCGTGGCAAATGTTCTCAGAATTCCTGGGCCAAGCTGGTCATGGTGGCATATGCCTGTAATCTCAAAGTAGAGGCAGGAACACCAGGGAGTTCATCCTGGGCTACACAATAAGTTTAAGACCAGTCTGGACTATATGAAATCCTATCTCGAAAAGTCAAGAAAAAGAAAGAAGTATAATTAGGGCTAAAAGGATGCCATATTCTTTCCCCTGACATGGTTTCAATTCAAGTCCCCTGGTTCATTTAGTCTGCACGTCAGTCATGGAGTCAACATTGTTATCTCTCTGGTCTGTGTTCTTAGAGGGTAAACTTGGAGTCAGAAGCCCAAGTCTGCATGATCCTCCGAAAACACCTGCCAAATATTAATGCCACTCTTCTATTTACCTGGAGAACAATTCTAAGATTTGAAGCCCCAATCTTATCTAGGGTCATCACCCACTTCTTCATGCGGCACAACTCAGGACACACAACATTTAGTTTGTGGATCGACAGAGAACTCCTCACTGCGCACACTCATGCTCCGAAGCCAAGCTCAGGCCTTTGCAGGCAGCTGCGCCTGACTCATCCCTTCCCCTTCCTCCTTTACAGCCCGTGACTCACCAGCCCTGGCAGGCTCCGTCCTCTCTGCTTTTCTTCCCTAGCACAGGGGTCCAGACCTCCAGCTGCCATTTGCTGTGACGCAGGACCCACAAGGCTCAAGCCCCACACCAACTCTGGGTCATATGCACGCTGCACGGAACCCTGTTCCCCGTGTTGTTCTGTCCTGGTGCTTGTCACTCCTGGAGGACAAGCTCTCGAGGAGCCATCTGCATGGCCCACCAGAAATAGGAAGGGGGGAGGGGAAGAATTCCAAATTAATTGCTCTGGAGTCTTCCCCACCCCACCTCCCAGCACCAGAGGGGTTTAGAAGCTCTCCAGATGGTTCCAATAGACAGCCAGCCAAGAAGCCCTGACTGGAACTCGCTACCCACCCAGGCTGCTTCCTCTGTGTCAATCGGGCCTCTGTAAGGCCTGGCAAGAGATGTTCAGGGAGAACCCTGTGCCGAGGCTGACCATCTGGACAGTCAGGCTGGTCACCCGACAGGAGGGCTGGCTCAGGAATCTTGTGTTTGGGGAGACCCAGATGTGTGGCCAGGGGACAGTTCCCTCTTTGCAGACAAGACAAGCCTCAAACCACGTGCGTGGAGCCAGACTGGCAAGGCCAGCAGTGCTCTTCGACCCTCTCACCTCCTGTCTCCACGCAGCCTCGGGCCTGAGTTCTGCACGGGTGGCCAGGGCTAGGCACCTTTTGCTAGGACCAAAGGACTCCTCCTCCAGGGAGGAGTTTCTGTGTACCATGCACACAGAAAACCAATCGCTTCAAGGCAAGAAAGACGAGTAGGCGAGCAGAGGGAGGAAGGTCTATTTCCTATGAAGCCCCTATTCCTCCCCTGCTGCTCTAGCACCAAGAAGGGAAACCCTGACTCATCAGGACGGGTGTGACTCACAGGCCCATAACTTGCTTGCCACACTCGGGTGGGCAGCTGGGGAGGGGGGTCCCCACTGGGGTCATGGACAGGTAAAGCCTATCCTTTTTCTCTCTGGCTGCTCTAGGACACATCCTGCCACCAGAGCTGCCAGGCCTCTGGCTGTGTTCAGCTTGGCTCCTGACAGCCACTGGAACCTTAAGGTTCAGCGAGTCACCGGCATGACGAAGAGGGTGAGAAGCTCAATAGGCAGCCGTGCAATCAGAGAGGACTCGAGTCTCTCAGTGTTACCCTCAAGTGCGACCCAAGAGAGTCAATTTTCTGAACCTTGGTTTCCACATCCAACAAATGGGCAATAGAGCAAGTATGGTAGTACAGGCTGGCAACCCCAGCATTGATTGGGTGGTTGGGGCAGGAGAATTTTGAGTATGAAACTAGTCTAGACATAAGATTCTATATCAAAACAACAAAAACAAGCAACTGATTAAAAAGTTAAAACCAAAAAAAAAAAGCAGGGCTTCAGTGAACACAGCCTCCCACACTTTGACAGGAGAATCACAGAATCCAGATGTCTAGGTAAGACGGGGCCCACAGCCCCAGGGGCATCGTGCCCTTTCACACCCAGAGAGGGTTCTGGATGAGTAGCAGCCCCTCGGGTCTGAGTGGGTGGAAGAGCCCCTGTCTGTGCCTGGCCCCAATTGTAGAAAAGCTTCAGGGGTTGCCCAGGCATCCTAAGCTACTTATTTTGCCAATGCCTGAAGAAGGCATTGGAAGGAAGTCAACATTGGCATATAGTCTCCAGGGGGCCCTGTAGGGAGCAATCAAAGGCAGGAACTCGTCTTCCCACACAGTACGTCCCCAGCTCTTGGCCAGCCACAAAGCAATCTGAACAAGGAGCAGGTTCCTTTGAACCCCCACCCCTACAGAACTGCCTGAAGGAGTGGTCAACTGAGGCCTGGTTTGAGTAGCAAGCAGTCTCAGGGTGAGTTTTCTTTTTATGTTTTTGTTTTTGAAACTGTACAAATCAGGGCTGGAAAGATGGCTGCCTCACAAGCAGAAGGTCCTGAGTTCAGATATCACATCCCATTTAAAAACATTAAGTGCATTTTTGGGCCTGGTGGGTGGAGCCTGGAAAAACCCAGAGTAAAGCAAAAAGGAAGTAATTCACCTTTGGTCTTCCACAGGGATATACAGTGCCCTCTGATACACGGGCACGCGTACACACACACACACACACACACACACACACACACACACACACACACACACACTAAATAAACTCCTTAAGAAAAAACACAAACTGTACAAATCTTTTTCTCACAGAAAGTGTGGAAGGCTTTCAAAGTAGCCGTTATCTGAGGCAGGTCAAGGGGAGCTGTTCTGGGAGAGGACAGCACACACCATGTGCACTACTGAGAGCCCAGGTCCCCAGGTGCCAGAGGACGGCTAAGTCAAAGGCTCCCACTGGCACTGCCCTCCCTGGGCCTCTTGGTGGGAACTCTGGTGCAATACAATAGTCTTTGCCTGGGCAGTGCCCAACTCAGCTCAGCGTGGACTTCGGAATCTCGGAAAGCAGGAACACTGTCTGCCATTCCATTCATGTGCCAAGTGACCTACAGCAGGTCTGCTTGGGACCCTTGGTTGGGCCCCTGTATGTATTATGGTTCCTACTCTAACCCATTCAGTGGAAAGTCTATATTGGACTACTCCTGGCCCTCTAAAATACAGAGCCTCTACCTGGGCAGCAAGGCAAGCCATCTGTGATGTACACAGAGAGAGAGAGAGAGAACCATGAGATTCTACATAAGAAAATGCTTCGAGACTCAGAGAAGAGACTCTCCTAATCCCCAGGGAACCTGTTAAAGTGGAAACTGCTCAGATTACTCTCAGTCATTCATGAAACATTCGCTGGCCAAACAGTGGATGGTCAGACAGTACAAGCCCCTGAGCAGACACGCTCATCTCATTGTCTGACTGAAGCTGAATCACACGAATGATGCACAGCCCTCAGCTCTGCGATGCACTGCACTCACGTTGCTGTGAAAATAGCTGAACAATTTAGGAAATCCCTGCAATGTGTTTCTGGCACATTTCAAAATATGTAAATATATAATAGAGATGTAAAACATGAAAACCACAACAAGTAAACAGATTGTGAGAGTGAAGGCATGTGACCAGTTTGTGGGGAGCACAAACCTTGAAGCCACTGCCTCTTTCAGAGCTACTGGAGTGTGGCAGGGAGTGCGCCGGCTCATCTACTGCCTCCAACCTGGACCCTGTGCGGCTGTAGCTGGGAGAGTGGGGATGAGGGCAAATCTCACTCTCGTGCCTGTATGTCAGACTCCACAGTTCACCCCTCCCCACCAGCAGTGACCTGCCCAATTTGGCCCGTTTTCATGCAGTGATAATGATGGTAATGGAGAGAAGTATTCCAGATGAAAGACCCCAATGGAAAGGAAGTCCCAAGAGCACCTTGGATGAACTGGGGGTAAGCAGTCCCCTGTTCTGCAGCTTTCCTATTCCTACTGTGACGGCCTTGGCCTTGAGCTCCAGACTGGGGCACATTCTGGTTCACAGGACCCCTCCACCCCACCCCCAAGGTAACCCAATTCTTTGTGCTCAAATGACAGCCAGGGGTGGAGCCAGGGAGTAGAAGGCAGGAGAGGGCTATGATTACTGGCTGCCAGGGTGCACAGGCCTGGACAAAAGGGTCATGGCCCAGATTCATTTCAATATCAGTTCTTGAGCCCCTCTTGGGCTGAACACCCCGCCAGGCTCTTCAAGGCTCGAGAGAGTGATGATGATGTGTTACAGTGACGTCTCAGAGTGTTCATGGCCTCTCCTTAGGGGGGTTTTCCCTGCCGACATGGCTGCAGTGGGCTCCCCATGCCTCATCTCAGCCCTTGCCTTTCGTTTAGCCACTGTTAACTTACCTTGCTGCCTGGCTACTGAACTAGAAGGCGGCTCTTCTAGGGCTCAGATCTCTGAGATTCCCTGGGTGGCTGGGTGGTGGGTGGGCAGATGCCTGGCTAGATGATTATCACCAGACAAACAGTAGGTGACACAAAGGAGACTCAGAAGGCTGTGAGGAAGCAAAGGTGGAAATATCTAGAAGACTTCCTGCAGGAGGAGGCATGAGCTTGACTTGGAAAGACAAGGCATTGCGGGTGGCTGGATGGAAGAGGCCGTGGATTGCGGTCAGGTAGGACAGCAAGCACAGCCAGCAGGACCAGCTGGGCAGCTACAATGGCCTGGACCTCGATGGGATTCCCCAGCCCACAGGCCTCCTCCTGACAATGGTAATCGTTTCCCAATGATAAACCAGGGCCTGATCGGTATCTGAACGCATGCCTGTGGTGTGATGAGCAGGGACACCGCCACGCTGAACCCTAACTGTGCCATCTGTTGGGTGCCTTCCTGTCTTGTTTTCTTTTCTAGTCTGTGCTGCTGGTTGACTGGCCGGTCCTAAGTGTGCCAGTCATGGAGGACGAAGGAGAGCTCCCAATCTCGTCGTGACAGGCCGTATCACCTCTCTCCCAGTTCTCAAAAGCATTTCTCTAACTACATTTATAGATGACAAATTAATTTTCTTTAATTTTTTTGACACAGAATTTTACTATGCAGCCAAAGCTGGCACGGCACTTAGGATCCTCTTACCCACCACATCCAGCTGTTAACTTCTTAACAATGGAAATACCTTTAAGATGTATCTGTCAACTAAAACTAGGAAGGCAGCACATGGGAATTAGTGGCTTACAATGAACAAGACATCAGTCTAAGAAAGAAGTGTCTAGGTCCCCCTTGATGTGCCTGGCCTGGTATCCTGAAGCCAGAGATGGGGCATGAGCAGAAGTAAGAAAGGCCAGAGAGAGGACAAAAAACCCAGGAGCCTGCAGTCTTGAGTATCTAATCACGATGTCCCCTCAGCTGGCTTATCTTCAAGAGGTGTGGGGTTAGAGGAGTGCCTTCCCAGGCCAACCAAGGTGTTAGACACTGATGTGGAACAACGTGGCCGAGAAGAACTTAAGACCTTGATACTACCTTCTTAGCAGAGGTCAGACATGATGCAACTTCAAGGGGTCAGTCAGTGGCCCTTGGATACTGTGAGTCTCCAAGAAAACTGGCAACTCAGGGCTGGCAAGATGGTTTAATGGATATACGCCACCTGGAGTTTGATCCCCAAAGGCCACACAGTGGAAAAAGAGAACTGACTTCCAAAAATTGTCCTCTGACCTCCACATGTGCGCATGCGACCCTTGCATACCTGTCTGTGCTCTCTGCGCTGCTTGTTTACATGTGCATACTTCGCGCCTTTTCCCCTTCTCTTGTTCTCTCTCTCTCAAATAAAAGAAAAAAGAAGGAAAGCTGGTAACTCTGAATGAGCTCAAGTTTACAAAAACAACATTAGTATCCATGAAGAAGAAAATCTGGATGGGGAATGTACCTTGCCTTTTCTAAGGAAATACGTTTGCATTTGGACTTAACTTTTAAAAAGGAGTTTTGTGTGTATGCACGCACGTGCTCCTTAAGTGTTTATTTGAATGTGGTTTGGTAGAGACTCTTGAGACTTAAGAGAAAAGCTATACAAGACCCTTCTCATGACATGGCTGAAACAGCTCAGCTGGAATTTGGGGAGCCTTCTACACACAAGGCACCTTTAAGGAAAGACTTTCTAACTGATCAAGTAAAGCTCTCAGTTAATCTCCTCTGTGTGAGTTCTACCACTAACCAGTAAGCTATAAAGAGATTAAATGGTGACATACACCCGTCTGTAGGCTGAGTCAGGACTGCTTAAGCCCTGCAGCTCAGCTTAGGGGACATAGATGGCAAGACTCCATCTCAAAAACCACCGGGACTTGGTCTTTACCACCACGGGAGCCCCAGGTTTCAGACGGTGCTTATCTGAGCGCTCAGCGAGAGCTGACAGAATGACGCAGGGAGGAGATGACATGCACGGAGCAAGGGCTCAGGTCTCCTGGGGGAAAGGTAAGGACGAGAACGGGACAGGGGACAAGAGTGCTGCAAAAGGCAAAAGGTGGGGCGGTCCTTTGTTTCTGGGAAAGACTAGCTGACAACTGCGTGGCTGGAGAAGGTGCAGCTGTTCCTGACTGCAAAGGTTCACGGAGAACCAAGCTCCAAGGACTGGCTGGCCTGGGACAGCTCCTATCACCCGCCCCTCCTGAGACCAGTCTGACAAGGGCTTAAGATCTGTGTCAAGCAAGAGCTGAATCAGTCTTGGGGTGGGTGGGGGCATGGAGCTACGCACCGCAGAGCAGACAGGTCAGGCCTCATTCTCTCAGGAGTGTTCCACTAGCCCCAGGCTGGCCAGGGTAGCTTCATCACTGACCTGTACCCCTCTCCCCAGTCTCCTGGGACTTCAGAGAAAGGCAGTCTCCCTGTTTACTAAACGCAGAAGAAAGTAAAGCCTTAGAGAAAACTAGGCCCTGAAAAGACGGCTGTCTTGCAGACAGATTGCAGCTGGTATCTGGGTACTAGGAGACCACCTGTTCTGTCCCAAGCCTCTTCCCCACCATAGATGCCAGGCAGGATCTGAAGTAGGGTGGAGAAGAGGAGGTGTCAGAGGCACAAGCAGGGCAGCAAGAGGTATCTGTTTTCAGTACAGCCACTGAGGGACAAGGAGAGAATGCTTGGGCGCAGCTCCCAGCTGGTGGAAAAGGCATCCTCTCGGTTTCAGCTCAGCTGGAGGTCAAGAACTGCTGAGGCTGGCAGCCCTGCCGGGGGATGCTATTTGCTTGCACGGGAGCATCCTGTCGCCTTGGTGACCCAGGGAAGCACTAGACAGGAGCCAGTGCCAAAGCAGAGTAGGGCCTTCTCTATGCCACTCTGGGCCTTGACCTTTCCAGCTGGGAAGCACTTCGCCCACATGGACTCTGACTGTGGGCCAGGCACTTCGCAGTCCTGTGCAGATCACAAAGATGTGCAAGGCTCCGTCCTGCCCTGAGGAGTGTCGAGGAGACCCCAGAAACAAGAAAGCAGGAAACAGAAAGCTGAAAGAGGCAGGAACAAACAGCCAGGAGCAAAGGCTGAGGGGGCTTGAAAGGAGAGAAATCTCAGGAGTAAATATGAAGACGTGGCCTTGGGAGGAAATGCACATCAAACAGCAAGCGAGCCAACGCATCTCATAGACAGACAACTTCGCCTGTTTGCTTTGGCCCTGAGTGAAGAATATCTTGATTGGAGGCTCCCTCTAACTGGCTGCCTTCCTCAGCCCAGTGAGTCCCCACCATCTGCTTCTCATCGGTCTCACCTTTCCAACAAAGGCGTCCCACTTGGCTGCCTCTCCCTGCATCAAGCTGCCTGCCAGGTTGGCCAACTATCCAGTCCCCGGTGTCACCAAGTCCCGCTGTCTGGTTCCCTGCTCAGCCCCACTCCTGCTGCACTCAGACCAGGTTCTCTGTTCTGGTCCCATTTGGAGACTAGCTTCCAGTGGCAAACTCTTAAAATCCCATCACACCGTGTGTCAAGTTTCTTTCTTTCCCAAGGACCCAGAGAGCGCAGGCCAATGTTCTCTGGGCCTGGGAATTGTCTATGTATTGCTAAGATCATGAGGCCGTTTCTTGGCGCATCAGAGAGTCGTGTAATAGACCCAGTGCCCAGGGTCAGCCCTGGAGCTGGCTGAAGCTGCAGCGCGGGAGTCTCCACACTCAGCGATGCCATGCATGATCGGATCCCCTTGTTGTTTAAAAGAGGCATGTGCCACATGCACAGAAATTACATAACAGAAACAAGAAAAAAATGTAAGTCACCCATATCCTATCACCCAAAAATAACTAGCAGTAACACAGGAGGCAGCGTCTTTCTGTTCTCGGTGCACATACATACTGTTGGAATCATATGGT
Source organism: Typhlomys cinereus (assembly GCA_023101885.1). Classification (NCBI taxonomy): domain Eukaryota; kingdom Metazoa; phylum Chordata; class Mammalia; order Rodentia; family Platacanthomyidae; genus Typhlomys; species Typhlomys cinereus. The sequence goes on along the minus strand of JALPQD010000222.1, from coordinate 628,338 downwards.
ATGACAATCGAAACTTCTATCATTGTGACACCCTCACTCCTGCTTTTATTTTAATCTGATGCCAGCTGCCGGCTCAATGGTTCTCAATCTCTTGATGCTTGTCAGCTTGATACAGATCAGATGCCCAGTTGGTTCTACCTAAATATTGACTCATGAAGTAAAGGAAATCCACAATAAGTAACACACTGAAAAAAAAAAAAACACCTTGCTGCTTTTATTTTTGTCAAGATTCACCCAATAAGCTAAGTACTAAGTACTTGTCAGGCATTGTATAGGATACATTTATTCTGAGCAAAAATTTTACAGCATTCTCTATTCATTCATTCATTCACTCATTCAAAAACATGTACTGACACTCATCAGGCCCCAGGCCAGAGTGTAGGGAGAGAAATCAGTAGTAAACTAGGCTTTCAAGGTCAGAGCTAGTCAGGGGGACAGACACATAAAGAGATGGTAAGAAACCAAGTTACAAGTACAAGGAACAGCAATACACAGTCTATACCTGTAAATACCAGTATATTCTTGGGTTCTATATTCATTCATTCAATGAACTATGTATCAAAATTTTTTGACTTCCATCTATACCAAACATGTGCAGACTTTTCTTAGAATTCTTATCTTGTGGGGGGAGGGAACTGGTCTACCTATTAAGTTTGTATGAGCGGAAATAATAATAAAAAATGTTAAAAAATTAAAAAAAAAGAATTCTTATCTTGTTTGAGACAGTCTCTCTCTCTCTATGTAACCCAGGTTGCCTCAAAACTAGCAATGCTCCAGACTCAGGCTACACAGTGCTAAATAAATTACCACTATATACCTATACCTGGCTTTTACCATTATTTCTTTTCTTTTCTTTTTCTAGTTTTACAAACATATTGAGCACTTATCCTGCTTCCCTCCATCCCCCTCCCACCCATTTCCTTCCCTTCCCTTCCTCAATCCAGCCCACTCCCTCCCACCCTCCTGCCTGTCTGCTTCTATGGACCCCAGGGTTCCTTCTGATTTGTCTCTTTTAAAAAAAAATTCTACTTTTACAAGTATATTGAGTATATATCTCTTCTTCCCTCCATCGTCTCTTCCTCCTATCCCTTCATCAATCCCACCCTCCTGCCTATCTGCTTCTATGGATCCCAGGGTTAAACAATGCATCATAACAGCTATTTAAGTAATACTTGCATTGTATTAGATATAATAAATAATCCAGAGATGATTTAAAATATACAGGAGGATACACATGGATTATTTGCAAATATTATACTGTTCTACAGGGACTTGAACATCTGTAGAGTTGGTATCCACTCTGGAACCAATTCTGAGGGATACCGAGGATTACTGCACATAAGAATCATGCACAGGGCATGGAGTGGTCTTGGCCTATGGCATAAAGCAGGTCCTGAAATCTGCTCCAAGTGATACTGGATTAGCTATGTTCTCTAGGCAAAGGAAACAGCATGGGGCCATCCTGACCTCTGAGGAAGCAGATTTTGAGGGAGATGCTGGAAAACTGTTAGTATTGATAATTCAAGGCAGGAGGTGATCAGAAACAAAGCCAAAGATAGCAAGACAGGGAAGGCTGTCCGGCCAGTGACATAGCTTGGTCACTGCCCCTGAGAGCTAGGAGGATCTCTGAGGAGGTGAAGGAATGTTCTGACAGCTCACTCTGGCCCCCACATGGAGGGTGGGGTAGGATCCAGACTGAAGGCAGGAAATTTAGGAGGCTAATGTTATAGCCAAAGGGGTGGAAGACAGGGCTGGGCTGAGACTTTATTGAGGGTCTCTGGTTGTGGCAGGCGGAGTTTTAGTGGCATTAGGAATAAGAGGACAGAGTTGGGAAATACTTGAGTTAGATATTAGATAGCTTCCATTTTTTAAAATCAGTGGTGGGGACAGGCACAGATAGAACCAGGGCTTTGTGTATATCAAACAAGCACTTTACTTTTAAGCTATACTCCTAATATGTTTCTCATTTTTTAGACTGGGATGAAAGTATTGCACACATTTCAGCTTGCTTTCTTATGATAAAATTGTCACCGGGGAATTTCTAGGCCAAAGAGCAGGGATATTTTTAGGATTCTTGGTACTTTTGCCAAACTGTTTTCCAGAAAGACTTTGAATTCCCACTCTCACCAGCAGTGCCCAAGAGTGCCTGTTAGGATCTTGTAGACAGGCTCACATTTTCCCTGTTGTTAGGACCAAAGACTCATCAGAGAAGTTTGCTTCCCAATGAAATGATAGTGCCCAGGAATAGATTCCGTACTATACCAATGTCACCCAGGGCTGGGGGTGAGTGGCTCTGAGGCTGGGCTGGGGCCAAAGAAGGGGCACTCTCCCAGCTCTTAGAAATGTTTCATAGTTCCTCACTGACTTCAAGATGAGAGCTAAATTCCCTGTTATGGAGATCAAAGTTTCCAAAAATATGATCTTCAGTGTAATTCATTCACTTATTTACTTAGTCAACAAAACAATATTCCTTGCTCTCATGGAGTTTACATTCTAAACATATAACACCCACATCATATAATATGTCAGGAATTTATGATCCTAAAAATAAAGCAAAGGGTGATGAAAGGTGACCACTGAACACTTCTAACAGAAGACAGGTAAAGCAGCCAACATGGAGGGAAGGAAGAGCCATGTGGGAATCTGGAGCAGATCTTCTCACTCTCCCTCTGTCCTCAGAACACAGTCCAGTCATTAGACTCTATCAATTCCCAGATCTCCGGGCCTCTGCTAGTTCTCTCCCCTGCAGATCCCTCCCTCCATCTAGGAACCTTAAATGCTTTGTGTCACCTTGCCTATCAGCCCTTCTGTGAAGCTCTATACGACTCCCAGCACTTCCCTTTCCACTTGTGGTCCCCATGGCTGTGCACGCCATCAAGGCCATGGGTGGTCCTAAGTTCTGTGTTTGCAGTGCTCAGCACGTAAAACAATCTCTAGGACGCACTCTGGCTTTCACACAGAGTGTGAAACCCTCGCCAAACTACACAATAAACTTCAAATAGGCAGAAATTGCCTTAGTCAGCTTCTGGTTCACTAAGTGTGTGGTTTGGAGTCTGGCACACAGATGTTTGCCAAGGGGAGCAATGTGCAAGTTGTCAGAGACAGAGGGTATACTAATGGTGGAGAAACCTCTCAGCACATGTAAATTAGAAAATACTCTCCATCTTCTGTAGGGAGACAGATGCCTACCCAAATCCTTCTCTTCTTGGGCACACTAGAGTATCTTAGTTAAAACTCTTGCTGCTGTATTCAGAGACTCTATATCAATCACATAGAACTAGGCCAGCCTAATCTCTCCCCATCCTGGAGCTCAGGGACATTTGCGGAAGAGGGGGCGGTAAGATTGTAAGAGCAAAAGGATGGGAGGAGCAACGATTTGCAAGATTCTCAACAATAGTTGGGGCCAAAGCAATCATAATGGGACTTTGCATGCCCTGCGCAATGTCCAGTGCACTGTTGCCCTCATAAAGTCTAGCATCTGTTAAGGGCACCGAGACCCCTGGAGGCAAGGGATTGACAGCCATAGTAGTGATCTTATGCTTAAGGGGAACAAGAGAAAGGGCTTATGGAAATGCCACTGGATCCTTATATGTCATCGGAGAGGAGGACCCAATGGAGAGTTAGGCGTACACAATAAAGGACTCTCTGGGAATTGGGGGGGAGGCACTGGGGAAAGGGGAGGGGGAGGAAGGGGGAGGGAGGGAACTGGTAAAAAATTTTAAAATGTATAATTAAATTTTTAATAAAAAAAAAAAAAAACTCTTGCTGCTGTAATGATCCGGGAACAAGAGGATTTTTATTCATGCTCATGATTTCAGGTTACAGTCCATTATGGCAAGAGCTGTACCAGCCTCAGGAGCTAAGGGAACTGGTCACACCATATCCACAGCAGGAACAGAGTGCCCATGATTTAGAAAGGTTCCCCAGAAGCCTATGTGTTAAAACGCTTGGGTACCAGCTTGTGGCATTACCAGGAGGTGACAGAATCTTTAAGAGGTGGGGCCTAACTGGAGGAAGTGAGGTCATTGGAGACAGACCCTTGATTGATGGGGAATTGGGATGCGGAACCCTTCTTTCCTCTGTTTCCTTGCTACCATGAAGTTGACAGGCCTCCTCTGCATGGGCTCCATGATGTGCTCTGGTTTATCACAGAGCCAAATGAGCATGGACTGAAACCTCTGGCACTTGTAAGCCAAAATAAACTTTTCCTCCTTTCCAAGTATTTATCTCAGGTATTTCATTACAGTAATGGAAAGTGACTAATGCAAAGGGCTGAGGGAAAAGCGAACGCACACAGGCACTTAGGCTAATTCTGCCTTGTGAACTTCCTCAGTCTCATCCTGATGGCTGCTCTAGGGCAGAAGGTCATAAGAGAAATGGGCAGAAGCTGGTAGGACTCGGGACTGAAGGAATACTGCCTGCATCCAGGTCAGGACACGTGCTGGGTCTGCAACCTCAGCACTACCTTGTTTTCACACCATTTCTGGACACTCTCAGCCTAAGCCCTTGGTATCCACCAATCACATCCTACACAAACCTGAGTCCCTAACCATCAGGTTCACTGAGCTCTGCCTGACAACTCTATTTTATCTCCCCCATAGAGCATGGCAGGTTAGACAGAGTTCTACAGAGTGGTATCAAAGACCAGGGAAGCCAAGCAGAAGAGAAGTCACGTACTTATCCTATCCATTAGCAAGTGTCCGGCCCTAAGCAAGCTTGAATCCTTGATCTGTAAACAGAGATAATGATGGCACCTCTCAAGGTGTCCACGAGGCAATTCTACAAGTTCATTTCCTTGCATTGCTCCTCCTCACTGTCCTGCCACTGTCTATGAAATTCCCACCACTGAACCTGTCCTTGAGGTTTAAGGCTCAGTCTGTAAACGCCCCTGTAAAGAAAGATATCACGTCCTACCTAAGACAACGGGGTGTCAGGGAGGTTGGCAGACTGAGTCCAGAGTGTCTTGCTGAGGTTCTGATGTGAAAGCTCTCAAGTGCAAACAAACAGGATGTGCTAAAGGGCTACACCAGCTACAGAGTCCTGTGAGATGTTACACAAAGCTACCATGTGTCAAGGACACCAAATCTCAAGGCCCAGGGTCTCCGGAAGGGCAAGGGTCCGTTAGCTCAGGGGTGCTTCGTCAGAAGAAAAAAGGAGAAAGGAAGAAAAGAAATAGGACAGAGAAGTGAAAGACCATACAGGAGGCCTAGGGGGAGCTGGGCGTGAACTCAACCAAAAGCTCTGATGCAGCATGCACGGGCCCTGGGTTCAATCCCCAGCATTGTTTGTTAAAAAAAAAGGAGCCCTGGGAGCTGCCAGGGTGACCCAGACATGCCAATCATGGCCCTCCACTGAGACTCAGCTGTCGCATCCTAGCATCATGTGGCTCCTACGTGCCTAACCCCACCCACCCCTTGCCCTCTAGCCGGTGCATTCTAGAGAGGAAGGCAGCTAAAATCTCCCGCCTCGCTATTCAGAGAGTTATCAGAAGCTTTACTTTAAATGTGTTGTTAAGTCAGAAAGGAGATAAAATGCATCTGGGCAGCGCAAGGATAAGATTGAACACATGCGAGGTTGTGTTTCTGTCCTAGCTTCAAAATTTGGGGTGACTGGGCAAGTTATTTGGTCTCGTTTTGATGTCTACCACACTCTAAGATAAATCATCAGCCCCCCTCCCAAGTAGAATCCCAGAACCAACAACCAAGGAAACTCACTTAAAAGGAAGAGAGATAAACTATGATGCCCAGCTCCTGGCAGAGGAAACCAGAGCCGACCCCCTCCCCCCCTACGATCCAGGATGGTCTACCTGGAGCCTGCTGCTCACGCCTGGCTAAGAATGGCTCTCTTCCTGCAACACCCAGAAAGAACTTCAGCCAGACCACAGCAGCAGGACTTATTCTTTTGCAGAATCCCACCACAGCTGAGGGGTACAGGAAGGCCTGTAGCATGTGCTGATGTAAGTACCTCCTCCTCTGACTTCTATATTTAACATTTATGACAGATTTATCTGGACATAACCCCACCATGAACTGCGCATCTATATATGCTTCAGATTAATCTTGAATTTTCTAGAAGATGACTTTTTTATCCGCATACAGCAAGAAGGGAGTAGCGAAGCCACAGGGTTGGCCACCCAGAGCTCCAGCTGATCCAGTGCAGACATAGCAGGCACAGGGGACAAGCCAGTGTCCATTCCGGCTGAGTGACACAGTAAATCAAGGTGCCACATGGGCATTATTCCACTTAACCCTCACAGCTATGCTATGAGCTCCACCCACACTTAAAAGATGAAGGAAGAGAGACATTAAGAGTTAAGGACTACTGAGTCAGCAAGACGGCGCAGCAGGAGGAGGTACCTGCTGCCAGGCCTGAAGACTTGAATTTGATTTCTGGAGCTTACATGGAGGAAAGAGAGAATCAACTTCTGGAAGTTGTCCTCTAACCTACACACATATGTTGTGACACACACACACACACCCCTCGGCACACCTGGACCCCTTCCCCCCCATAAATTTTAAAAAATGGATGGAGTGACACAAATCTGTAATCCCAGACTTTAGGAGACTACAACAAAAGGATTCTAAGTTTAAAGCCAACCTGGATTACACAGCTTTCCAGACCAGTCTGGGCCCCCAGCGAAACGTAGTGACAAAAGTTAAGGAATATATCCACTTAGTATAACTGAGATTTAAACAGTGCCTTAGTTTGACTTAATTTCATAATGCAAGCCCCAAGATGATCATACGACTGGTCTGAGCACCTCCCCAAGCCTCTGGATCTTCTCCTGAGACCCATATAATGTCTTCCAGTACAGAGCCTCCACTGCCTACAGCGCCATAAAAGACAGATGAAAGATGAGGTTTCAAAACACACACTCCCTTTGGATAAATATATAGGCTCACACGCACACGCCCTAACACAAAGTGGTGTTTCACCTGGGAACTAAAGCAGCATCAAGTGAGACTTTGCCCATTTATAAATATATTTTCCAAACCTAAAATGTGATTATGATATTGAATATGCTTTTCAAATGTCACATATGCTTCATTCCCCAGAGATTACAATTCATTCTCTCTCCTCATTGACAGTCATCTCTCATAGAGAATAACAGACCCCAAGGACCTACCACCAAGAGCAGAAACATCCTGGGTCAGTGCAGAATGTGTGGAACAAGGCCTGCTGGGGCCATTTCGAACCCACCTTAAACAGGATGGCACCTGAGTTTTAAATGAGAGCCAAGGGGTTAGACTATTTCTTAGGAAGCCCCTGTGTCAGGATAATGTGAGTAAAAGACCAGAAGGCTTTAGGAAGGCATTTTCCCAACTGTGAAATGGGTCACTGGTGTGGGGGAGACCACAGTGAAGAGAAATATCCAAAGGTTCTTTATGTTAAGAGTTATGGAGAACGGCATGAAGGGTCTCCTTCAGTGTGCTAGTGACAATCTGTGATAGGAAAAGGAAAACTGGAGAAACTCTCTTCCAGTGGGAGGCAAGCACACAGCCAAGGCAAGAATGCCCACAGAAGTCAGACCAATGCAGGCTCCAACTTGGTTCATTTACTGAGAGTTTCGGCCAAATCATATAACTTCTCTGCGCCTTGATCTCTTTCAACCATGAGAGAATGAGTCTATGGCTTAGCTCACTGAGTTACTATGAAGAGAAAACAGTACATGTAAGTGGCATAGGATCTGAAAAATAAGAAGTGAACATAGTAAGTATTAGTAAATATTTATTTTGCCTATTAATATGGTTGCTTCCTAGCAGAAATCCAGGCAGCTGGAAGGGTAGTCGACAGGCACCCGGCAATCCTTTCCTCATTTCCTATTTATTGTTGCAAGTGACAGATTCTGTGGTTGAGGACAAGAACAGCTGGGCAGGCCAGGGACATGCACAGCTGCCGTGTTTTAGGAAAAGTAATATGCTGTGGGGCCCACTTTGGGAACAAGCAGGCAGGAGGATACAAAGTCAGGCCTGGGGTAGGAGAAAGCAGGCAGCTCCCACAGAGAATCTGGGAGGGGAAAATGGACAGAAATAGCCAAAGGGACTGTAGGGTAAGGAAACTCGCACCAAAGGCAGTGTGGGGCACAGGAAGCAGGACCTTCCTTCAGAGGGCGAGCTGCAGGTGAGCCAGAGGAAAAGCCGGATGTGGGCGGCAGAGGGGAGCTAGGCCCCATCCTGACACAAGGCAGCTAGGGAGGAAGACCAAGCTGCCTCTGTAGCCCGGAGGGAGACGGGGCGGCAGAATGGGAAGGAAGCCGCGGCTCATCTCCTGCTTGACCTTGGGCTCCTCCTGAAGCCTTTTCGACCTCCCTGAACTCAGCGAGCCCTAGACTTTAGCCAGTAATCCGCAGTGACACCACTTACTACCTCCATCTGGGTCCCTCCCTTTGGCGACCGAATGCAGATTTCATCACTTCCCCCTTTCCTGGTAACTTTGAAGCATGAACACTATGGCTTTCTCTGTGGGGAGCAAGCCAAGAGGCCAGCATGGGTGAACAGGGGACCTTAGAGTGGCACCTGCGGTTCACACTGGAACATCAAGGGTAAACTTGCTGGAGCACAGGTCCTACTGCACTGCCTCTTTCCTTTCTCGTAAGGTGAGGTCTGCTATCTCCCTTCTGCTTCAGCCCTATTCCTCGTCTCCACAGACAGAGCAGCCAGCAGAGGAATTTTAGAAGTCATCTGAGGTGAAGACCTATCACCTGCGGGTTCTAGACAGATGCAGTGCTCCGCGTCAAACTCAGATACTATAGAGCAGCAATGTCATCTGTGCAGGGACATGAGGTGGCTCTTGTGAAGCCAGGGTTAAGCTGCACCCCAGACCCAACAAGGCTTAGCCTGATCCTGCAGTGGGTCACTGTTGGTGCCATGGTACCGAAGGTCATGACAGGACTTTCCAGGTGCAAAGCACTGCTGCACATAATACCCACATCTCTATGAGGGGACTGAGCAGATGTTCCCATTTTGAAGAAGCAGCTGGGGCCACATGACCATGGTCACAGTTCCTAAGAAGCAGAGCTGGTAGGAGCATAGCGGTCTCCCCTTAACCCAAAACTTCCCTTCTGCTCTGAAGTTACTTCTCCCCAGCCAAACCAGAAGCCACAAGCCCCTCCTAACTCCTTTGGTGGGACAATCAGGGCTAGGGAATGTGGCGCAGGGGCAGAGCACCTGCTAGCATGTGTAAGGCCCTAGCTTTCATCCCCAGCAAGCATACACTATCCCCTCCCAGACATTCCTACCATCTGCCTCACACTTCTGCAACCCCGTACTCCCACAATTGCTCCTGTCAACCTGTCATACCCTGTAGATGTTCTCAAAGGACTCCTGTGTGTAGTTCTACTCCCAATACTTCCCTCTCTGCCTAGAGCATCTTTCTCTTCTAAATAGCATGCCTTATTCCATTACCCGATTATCCTTTTCATGCTAGGGTGACCTCCCTGACCCCCCTGCATGCTACAGTGCAGGTAGCAACTTGGCTCCACAATCCTTCCCCTCAGCTAAGCAGTCAAGGTGCCTTCTAGCCCTTACCTTTCGCTGCTCCCTCCTGGAAGCATATATCTGCCAAGAGGCTCTCTGTACCCCTGCCCTGGATCAGCTGGGCCCCTTTCCTGGCCCTCTCCTCTGACCCACCCTTCCAGGTTCCGCTCTCCAGTGCCTTCAGCATCCTGACTCAATGAGAGGAGCTGTGTTTCTTGCCACTTGCCTGCCCAAGGTTTTGAGTCGCTCCTGTCAGCTGCCTGCACTGACAGGTAGTCCTGTTCAGGTAAAACCAGAGGCCACAGACCCCCAAGGCACAGTCACCTCCGTTCCTGACCGTATCCAGCCTCACTGCCTCCTGCTCCCTGAACCCCATGGAGCTCTGTGAACACGTTCAGAAACCCTGAAGCTCTGTCCCTTCGACAAGCTCCTAGAGGAACTTTCTACCAGGCAGGAATCAGGTTTTGCCAAGAGAACACCTTTCATCGTTTTCTGCGTGGCTCCAACATGTTCTGCACACACCTGGTTTCCTGACTGGGACCGCAGCTCCTCATGAAAGCCTACAGGACACAGAGTTTTAGAGTTTCTGAGCAACTCCGAGATCCCCTTTTCTAGAGCTGCCCCTCTCCTGCACCTGCATGTACAGTGCTTGAAGTGGCCTGTGCCAGATTTGCTTTGCCTTGTGTGACTATCTCCTGGCTGGAGTTGGGCAGACCACAGGTGAAGACCCGACCTGAGAAGGGCCTAGCTAACCCTCTCCCTGGGAACACAGGCTCTGAGCGAGAAGACTTCGGTGCATCTGAGAGTGGCTGGAACTGTGTGGGAACACATGGGGCATGTGGTCCAGGACAGAAAAGCTGCAGAGAAAGGAGAGGCGCCAATGAAGAAAGCTAAGCAATAGAGAGGGACTTTCCCAAGGCATCAATCTGACCTGCCGAGAACCCCCCCCCCCATTAAGCTAGATTCAGTTGGTTTATATTACTTGCAATCTGGGGGTCCTAACATAGCTGGAGTTTCCCTTTTGAGCTTCTCCATGAATACAACAAAGGTGCTCTACAAATGTCTGCTGAATGAAGGAAAACTAGCCCCAAATTCTGGCTTTCCTATTTCTGTCAAAGACACCATTGTGTTGTACAAACACTCTCTATATAAAGTGTGGAACTCAGCCCCAGGCCACTCAAAATTAAATGCACTTTCCTTGCCTGAAATGAATTATATCCTCCTTTATCTCTTCTCTAGGACAATCAGCACTAGAAGGAAAGGCAGGCAGGAGCAGGCCAGAAAACACTGGCCTTTCCGAGTACAGAATGGCCCTGCAAACTGGGCTACAAACTGTGCCGCTCTGACTGCCTCACTACAAGCTCTTCCCCAAGATTCTGCCCTCTGCCCTCTGCCGCACCCAGGATGACCGTCATTCTCATTCAAGAAGTCCCAAAACTAAGAACACTATGGACGCGTCATTACTGTCAGAGGCCACACATAAGGCCAGAGGAACCTCAGAGAATTGTCTTGCTGAGATGTTTTTAAAACGTAGGCTTCAGAGGCTCGTGGGAATTAAATGGAAGCCCCGAGAAACCATTTTCCTTGGCTTCCATCAGGATAGTACCCGTCTGATTGCATATACCAAGTCCCCTTGTGATTTCCATGTGCAAGGGTTCCAGGAGTTTAAAAAAAAAAGTCAAGAGCAACTCCTTCATCATTTAGATGTAAAGGGCACAGGAGACTTGTCCTGGTGGCTTCCTACCCCTACCCTATGACCCCTACCACACTCCGGGCCTCAACGGATAGGTACTCAGTCTGAGATGATCCTGCCTGCATCAGCAGAAGGGTGATGCTAAATGGCCTGAACAATGTAGAGCTGTCCTGATGGTAGTCCTCTGCTATATATAGTTGCTCCCCTCAAATGACCTCACACAGCAGAAAGGTTTGTGGTGTGGCAAAACTGGCTCTGTGTCCCTGAGTCCAGAGGAGGGCTGCTGGAGAAAGTGGATGGTAAACAGGAGAGAGGAGTCTGCAGGAGGGAAGAGTAGAGCAAGCTTTGGACGGGACCCTGGAGGAATTCTTGCGTTTGACTTCTGACCCCAGATAGTAGGAGAGGTCAACTCGACGCTCATGAGGAGGGTGGGTAATGAAGTGGATGCCAAGTTTCAAGTGATAAAGCCAGTTAGATGTGACAGGCTCCAATGCTGCCCGCTCCAGATGTCAGGTGCCTTCTCCCGAGCTATGTCACGCATCTGTTTTCCTTGCATAAGAACCAACAGGAGCTCCCATTAGTCCAAACACTTACATTTACTATGCAAGACCTTCTATAATCTTGGTGTACATAATCAAGTTGATCCTACTGCTTAAAAAAGGAAGGGGAAAAAAGCTATAGGGATAAACATCAAAAGAAAATGGAGAAGCTCAGTATTGGAAATACAAAGAATGTTTTTGGGCTTCTGGTATTGTAGTTCACATTTTACATGAATATATGTTGCTTTTACAAGAAAGAAAATGTTTGTTCTCTCCAACCTGTACCCTTTGCTCAAGTCACTAACTTTTCTACAAACTATATCCATTTAATGTTTGTTCTGTTCTAATCCTACCCAGGCCCCTAAGAAGCAATTTCAGTCTCACTACTCTCAGATACCTTCCCTTTATGTATTGCCTGCATCGACTCCTTCTGAGGTTTCTACCCATTGCTTCTCCACTGCATGATTCAGCACTTGTCTAGGCATTTCCCTGTTTGAAACGCTACTGTATCTTGGCCTTCTGTCTTTTCTAGATAGCCCACAAGCCATCACTGATTATGTGATGGACACATATAGCCCACACACCTACGTTTGCAGGATGAAATATCAGGAAGTGGGGTTGGATTTCTTATCAGGTACCAACATCCTATCCCACACTGCATTTGCACTAAACAACAGCCTGGGCTGGCGAGACTCTGCCTTGCAAGCATAAGGTCCTGAGTTCGGATCCCAAGTCCCATGCCGGGTAAAAAGGCAGAGTCTGGGAAATCCCAGAATGAAGCAAAAAGGAAGTAGATGCAATCCAGGATGATTTCTGAAGTCACCCTTGGTCCTCCACAGGGACACACAGTGCCCGCTGATACACCCCCCCACACACACACACTAAATAAATAAATATATTTAAAAAATAAACAATAGCCTGACTTCTCTGAATCAGTCCCCAAGGTCTTCCCACTGAATCCCCAGCTCCTTTACCCCAACAGGAATGATTCTGGTAAGCCTGGATCCAGAACTGAGGTTTCTACCTACCTAGACCCAAACTGGCATAAGATGGTGGGTAGACACATGAAGAACAGGGTCTGAAGCTAAAGCTGCTCTTTGCCAACTTCCTCTGAGTCATGGCACTGCCACAGACAAATGGCAAAAGCAAAGTGCTCTAAAGTGCTGTAAGTTGAACATCTGTGCCAATGCCGATAGGAAAAGTGCCTGATGGATGAGGACAGGCCAGCCACCCAGGCTCTGTCTCTTCCACAGGACTTATGGCACAACAGGACGAAGCCAGGTTCAGCTTCAAGCAGAAGAGGGCAGCTTCAGATTACAGGTATTCCCAGCAAAATGTAGCTGTCATTTTGCTTACTGACCGCCCAAACTGCTCATCTTGTCCCTAAGGAGAAAACTCAAAAAACAATAATGTGATTTTTTTTAGGGATTCTATTGGGCCACATAAATAGTCACAGTAGTAATAAGTTTCTAACTAAATAATGCTTCCCATCTCCTCAGCAGCTAGACCTAGACCGAGCCATGGCAGGAGTAACATAGCAAGTCAGAACCAGATAAGCTCTGGGTTCTGCAGACTGAATATGACAGTACAGAAGGCAGAAGGGCAAGGTATAAACAGGAGTCAACTGCGGCATAAGTATGGCTGTGCAGAGGATATGAGTTTCTTCAGGCTTGCCTCTTAGGCTCCCATTGAGCTCTCAGCCCTGTAAGCTAAGGATGTATAAAAAGGGGTCGAGGCAGGTAGAAACGGATTTGGAAAGATAAATCTTAAACTCCAGCATTAGTCACTCGCCCCCTCTTGAGAAGTGGGGCTAAGTTTCATAATCTGGTAGAGGCAGTTAACAGAGAGGTCGTCAATGAGTAAGTAAGTAATACCAGAACAAAGCAGTTCGTTCACTTTTAGGAGTCTTAGCTAGGCTGGAGATACATTTCAATGGCAGAGTGCTTGATTAGCATAAACAAAGCCAGAGTTCAGTCCTCATAAACAAAGCCAGAGTTCAATCCTCGATCTCTGACACACACAAAAAGCTTTACTTTCCTCACCTGTTAAGTCTTTATTAAAGTGGAAGTGATTGGACCTACTTTGCAAGGCCAAGTGAAAACTGAAGGCAGCAACGTCAAACACTCGATCAATCAGTAGTACTCATTTCCATGACAATGATTGCTGGAGTTGCAGGAGGGTTTGGGAAAGCAAATATTTATGCTTTATGAATCTACTTTGAGGGACTAGGGTGCTTTTGCTAAGTAAAAAAACAAAACATTAAGTGCTATGTGTAATATCCTACATTACGGAGGGCAGTGTAGACTGACTCAGACACTGTGTGGGGGTCTGAGGAAGCTGGAAAAAGGATAGACTCATAAAAATGGTCATAAGTGTACTTTCTGGAACATTAAGGAGGCATAGGGCAAGAACTGGCAGAAAGTAGGGAACTGCTAGTCACAAGTGTCAATGACGTCAGTAAACCAGCTATACCTGTTCAGTGACTAGTGAGCCCTTTACTGAAACTGAATTCGAGGCAGGTATGGCACGTGAGGAACCCAAGGCTAGGATCAAAAAGAATCATCTAGGACTCAAAATCTTCCATTTCTCATTCAATAGTTAATACCATCAAGTGGCTCCCTAAAGTGAGAAAGACCCTCTTTTCAGGGTTAAACTCCCCAGGAAGATCAGATGAGACAGGTGTAAATGTCGATTGTTACAGCAGTGCATTTTTGTAATAATTGTAGTCCAACAACATTTGAACCTAGATGCAGGGACTATTTAGAAGGTTTAGAAAAGTGGCTCTGGTGGGATGTACATCACAGTAGCTGAAAAGTCAGAGATGTCGTTTGCAGCTGACCAACAGGCCAATGTACAAAGCTTTAGGAAGGAAACTCCAGGGGTCCCAGAGATGTTTGCCAAACTGAAAACAGGCAAGGCAATCTGAGGGCACCCATCAGCCCTGACCCACTAAGTAACAAATGTCTGAGTCTATTTGGAGACAGCCTAGAAAAATCATCACTGGTTGTTGAGATCATCAGCTAGAGCTACCGGGAGTGTTGCCAGTGATTTGTTACTAACGAGAGTTGAAGTTCTCATGTTTTTGTGAATGATTCACATTTTTTAAAAAATGAAGCTGGCTTGAAGGCTATCTCCATAATAACATCACTGTCTGGCAACCTGCTTACAATGTGCTTTGTTGAATAAATGGAATCATAAGAATGATAACCCAGAGAACTGAGGAATGAGGTCCTGCGTCTGAACATCATCTTCATTTCAAGAAGGCAGATGCTGAGGACAGCTGCCAAGCTTGTTAGTAAGAGTAAAAAGTAAGATAATGCATGTTTAGCATGCCCTAGCGAAGGTCTCCCTGCGCGCACGCGCACACACACACACACACACCCCAATACTCATTTAATCCTCACAACAATCCTTTGAAGCTAATTCTGTTATCTACATTTTACAGATGAACAAACTGAGGGCCAAAATTCAAATTAACTTGCCCAAGATTACATAGCTAATGAGGTGGAGAGATCCTGGAATAATAAAATGCAAGTAAAAACTAAGTGAATAAAATATTTACCATAATTATCATAATTACTGTCACCAAAAGAAAACTGCCTCATAATCTTCTGAAAGACCTGATTTTGTGAATCAATGAAGTTAGCTGCCAACCCTTGCTACACACTCTAACTGCAGGGAAGGGTCAGAGAGTGACCACAAGCAGACCTCCCAGGCAGGAGTTTGAAGGCTCCTTTCTGTTCTTCCCGACACTGGGTTTGAACAACAGTTAGTCAACTGCAAGTCTTCAGAAAAACAGAAGCTTTGCCTTGGACGTTGACTAAATTGTGTGTGGGCACCTAGTTGGGCACTTAGCCCTCCTTATCTTTGAGTGCTCCAAATGGTGGGCTCTTCTCATTTTACAGAGGCAGAAAACTGACGCTCTGCCCTGAGATTTTCACATCCAGTAAAAACGAAGTAAAGCCACTGCCCCCATCCAAGGCTTCTGCTTATTAGTAATCTGGGGCAGCTCAACGATCCTCACCAAGCACTAGCAGCTTCGTCTGTGAAAACAGCAAAGTGATTCCTGCTTGCCTACCTACCAGGATGAGTGTGGGGATCAAATGATGCGTAACAGTCAAGAAAGCACTTTGAAAACTGCAAAATGCTGAGCAAAGCAAGGGATCATTCATTTTATTAACAACAAAGAGTGACACCTGATTCTGCAAGCACTTTGCTAACGTGACTCTCTTGCCTCTTTTCCCTTGAGAATTTGGAATAACTCAGAAGCTGCAGTGCGTGGGCAACTCCTTCCTTCAAGCCCCTAGCATCTGGGATTTGGAAAGTGGGGGCTCATTCTGACAGAGGGCGGAAGAAACAACAGCATTTGCATTCTACTGGCAGTTCTCTTTAGGAACACAGTCTTGGCTGGGATTCCATTGCCTCTAGCACTCAGCCCTCAAATAACAGTCCAGGCATGTCTATTGAACACCTACTACGTGCTAAGAGAATGACTGGGCTTCTGCTGGTAGTCAGGAAACCAGACAAGGTGGGAGCAGCCACAGGAAGAGAGAGGAGTGGCTTATCTTGGAACTATGAAGCCCTCCCGGCTGCCAGCCCAGGTGCCTGCCATGGGATAGGCAGGGCTGCAGCGTAACAGACTCTCCGTGAGAATGCAGCTGGAGTCCAACTCTTCAGGCTCGGTTCCAGCTCTCCCTCTTAGCACTATGACTGCAACAGCTAAGCTACTTCACCTTCTTGTGTCAGCATGCAGAGAAAGTTGTTCCCATAGTTCAAATGGAGACACTTAAGAAGGGGATCTAAGCAAGATACTTGAAGATACTCAATTAAAAATGTTGTTTTATTGCAACAGGGTCTCAATATGCAGCCCTGGCTAGAACTCAGAATGGCTCCCAATTCAGAAGCAATCCTCCTACTTCTGCTGGGATTATGGGTGTATGCCAGTATGCGCCTCAATAAAAAGAAAAAACAAAACAACAACAAAAAATTTCCAAAACCAAACAACCGTAGCACTGGAAGGCAGAGGCAGAAGGATGGCAAGTTCCATCTCAACTGGGACGACACAGTAAGTGTGAGGCTAGTCTGAGCAACCCAGCAAGATCCGTCTTTAAAATGCAGAAACAGGGCTGGAGAGACGGCTCAGGGGTTAAAACTTTGCCTTGCAAACAGAAGGTCCTGAGTTTGGATCCCAGGTCCCATGTAAAAATGCCAGGCAGAAATGATGGCAGCCTGGTGGGCAGAGCCTGGGAAATCCCAGAGCAAAGCAGGAAGGAGGTAGAAGCAATCCAGGATGATTCCCAAAGTCACTCTTGGTCCTCCACAGAGACACGTGTCCTCTGATACACACACACACACACACACACACACACACACACACACACACACACACACGTACACTAAATGAATAAATGAAGTTTAAAAAAATTCAGAAATAAAATAAAAACCAAAAGCAAAGAGAAGTTTTTTCTCCTATTCCAACAAACTATGGGAGCCAAAAGTTTGGACTCTGAGATCAGATCGCTAGGCCTGCAGTACCTGCTGCAGTGGGTGTTACAAGCTGTATGGCTATGGCTTGGTTGCCTCTGTTTTGTCACTATTTAAAAGGGGAGTTGTGAAGATTTACCTGGATCCTGCACCTGATGCTTCTGGCACATGGTGCATACTACATGAACAGAGGCTGCTAACTGACTCCATCCCAGTCCTTGAAATAACAAACCTGTGCTCCCAGAACTCACCCTTCAGATACAGGCTGCTTACCAACTTATGGATGTCTAAGTTCAGGCTCTGGAAAAAGCAAGTATTCACCCCTCACCTCTGGAACCAGCTCTCCAGAGAAACCAACCTGCAAGGACCCATATCACTTCTCTACTCCCCCCACATTAACAGTACTGCAGGACTCCAGTCCTTTCCTGGCAACCTCCCTCTTCTGAGGGCAGTAAGGGGTGAGATTGAGGATGCTCCGTGGTGTCATGCACACTGAGCTCAGTCTCCTTTCACATGCTTTGAAAACAGGAAAAAGCACCCATCAAGCAGCCAAGTCACCGTAACACGCCCACCTTCTCTCATGGGAATCATAGATCTACCATTCTCATAAGTGAAAGGAACTGAAAACCAAAGGCACCCTAGGCTTGAATAAGATGACACTTTGGGAGCCAGATGAGTCATCAGAACACAGAAATGCACTATTAACCAGAAGTTCTGCTCTCTGTTCATCCCAGTCATCAACCACGACATCAGAATCCAGAAGCAAGCCAGATTCTGAATGACCAGAAAACACGTTGGCCTACCTGCTCAAGCTCATGTACCGCACCTTCTAGAGCATCCCTCAGTCTTCCACTTTGGACCTAATATGTTCAGCTGTTTCCACAGGAAGCTGGAGGGGCTATCTGAGCCCACCAAAAATGTCCACTATATGAGAAAACATTGTGCGCCCATTAGTATAGGAATAACAAAGATAAAACAGCACCAACGGTGAGGATATGGAGAACTTGGAACCCCTATGCACTTTTGCTAGGAATGTAAAATGGTTCAACCACTGCAAAAATAGTATTACAGTTACTCAAAATTAAAAGTAGAATTATCATTTGGTCTAGAAATTCCACTTCTGGGTATATGTACAAAAGAAATGAAACCAAAGAGTAAACAATGATCTAATCTGTAAGCATATGTGACAGCAGTACTATTCTCAACAGCCAAAAGATGGAAACAATTCAAATGTCCAGTGTGGGATGTGAATTTAAGGACCCAAAGTTGCAAAAATGTTATTTATGTTGCACATATTTTACTTAGGAATATTATCAATCCTTTCAGAAGATTCTCATCCAAAAATAGTTTTTATCTTTTATAGTTTTATACTTTTAAAAAATGAGCTTTAATGATCTGAGGGGAGGGGGATCACTGGACATCTTTTTGTGTCCTGTAGCTTTGAATAGAAACTTTCTAGGTTCACAAAGTCTTTTTTTCACCTGGGTTCTTACTTAAGGTTTACAACCTCTCCGAGAGGTCAACTAGAGACAGTCTCTCCATTATACCAATGGGGACATTGAGGCAGAGTTTATTAGAGCAGAAAAAAAACCGGAACTCATGGAGTACCATGAGGGGCTAGGGCACCCTGGAGAACTCGGGGACTCCAAGCATGGAATCCATGAGAGGCATGGAGCTAGAAAAGAACTCGTGGACTCCAGATGTGGAGTGCCATGAGGGGAAGGCACCATGAAAAGAATTTAAAAATAATATAAGTCTATTTCTTCCCCATAATGTCTTGCTGTAGTAAACTGGAAATAGTATTGCCATATAAAAGTATATATTCACAAAAAAAAAGTATATATTCACAGAGAAAGGAAGAAAGAAAGAAAGAAAAAGAAAGAATGAACTAAGCACAAATCACCTACTTCCCAAATCAATTAGGAGAGTGCAAAAAAGGAAACTAAACACCCTTCTTTCTGAATACATTTGACCTTGACTACTCCTTACTGCTTCACTTCAATGTAGTCAATACTTAAGGAGCCCATGAAATTTTTATACCGGTTGACCATATTTCTGTGAACCAGGCAGGAAGCAGACATACCTTTGTTCTCTTTTTTTTAATAGCTGGATAACAAAAAAAGAGGTTAAAGAAATCTCTAGGTTTCTTTTCAGCTCCAAAATTCTATGAACCTAAAAATTCTCTAGCAAATCAGTGGTAGGGAGGCCTGGAATCCACATGCTTGACTTCCTGTCTCACATTCTATGGGTCCACCCCTTCCCTGCCCTGAACGTTAAGGACCACAAACACCAAATGAGCCTGCACGCATGAAGTGACAAGAAGGTGCTCCTGCCTACCTAGGTCCTTGTGGAGGCTTCATTCTAAGCTCCCTGCTTTGGCTCTGCTCTCCAACAAGACACTCCCATAGGTCCCAGAACCCTTAGCCACGCATGGCAGACAGACATGCTAGGCCCAGAGAACGATCACCACTCTGAGTTTGTGGGTCAAGTCCCTTCCTCAGGATCCTTGTCCTCAAAATAATAATAACTTTAAAAAAAAAAAAAAAAGCGCATGCACTTGTAAACCTGGCAACGTGTGTTCAATTCCTAAAGTTCACATGGTAGAAAACTGGCTTTTGAAATATGTCCTCTGACCTCCACCCATACACCTATGGCATGCATGTTGTTTCTCTGTGTTTCTCTCTCTCTCTTCCCCCTATCTCCCCACCAGTCTATCTTTCAAATTATATATATTTTCAAAAGAACCTGCCCTAATACAGGCAGACTGATCGGTTTCCTAAGGGAGGAGGTCAGATCCCACCAACTCTGTAACGTGCTAATTTTATTAAAAAAAAAACTATTTCTTGGGCACCTACTTACCTGTCAGGCACTACTCTGGTACCCAGAAGCAAATACCTGACCACATGCAGTAAGATGGGATGTACATTGAGAAAAATAAAAGAGGGGAGGAGATAACGTTAGCAGCAGAGGGACCTGCTGATTTTAAAAAGGACCTGGGAGAACTGAGAAGAGGGACCCGTTCAGGAGTTTGGAAAAGGGAATGAAGAGAAGAGATGGCTAAGAGGAGAAATGGGCAAAGCCATGATGCTGTAGTCTAGCACTAGATGTCAAACAAGCCCGGGAGTCACAGGAAGGGCTGAGCAAGGGAGTAACAAAACCTTACAGTTTACAGCATCGCCTTGACTACTATGATGGAATTGGAAATAAGTCTGTCAGGAAACAAGGAAGCAGGAAAGTCAGTTAAGAGGACAGTGATGATGTATGTAGCCAGGGTGAAAGTGGTAGGGATGGGAGAGTCGGGTCAGGATATGTTAAGGGCAAACCCAGGAGAATTTTACTGACTAAATGGATGTGGGGCCCTAGACAAAGGGAAACTCCAGAGTTTTGAGGACAGTATTTAATATTCAAATGAATTCCAAATAAGAGGTGAAATAAATGTGGCTGATAAAATATTCATTTATATTTCTACTTACAAACAACAATCAAAAAACAAACAAACAAACAATGCTGATCACAAAACTCAGTGAGATGAGAGGCTCATCTAAACCTTATACCAGTTAGAGAATCCCTAACCAGAAGCATTGAGTCTTTGCTTCTTCACCTGTCAAATAACCAAGAACACAGAATCAGGGACAAAAGGTAGTGTTGTACGGCACAAGATTTCACCTCAACAATTCTAGTTTGACAGTCATCTTAGGAGATGTTAAAACAGCTCTAATGACTTTGTATAACTGTTCCGTTCTGACATATCAGAAGTGTGGCCCAGGAAGACCTGGGGACCTGCTCCGGTCACTGGACGGAGGCTCTGTCTCTCTGTTGAGGGTTTCTTCTGTCACACCAGAAGAAAGGAAAGAGTAACAGTGGGAGCTGGAGAGTGCATGTGACAGTTTTTCTCCCTTTTTTCTTTCTTCTTTTTCTTTTCTTTCTTTTGTTCGTTCATTTATTTGTGCTGGGAATCTGCTGCAGTTCGCCTGCATGGTTGCTGATAAATGACCATCAAATAGCTTAAGGGAACAAGAGGTTTATTTCCTTACAACAGTCCAGTTATAGCTCTCAGTCCAACTTGACCGGAGAGCATGCACCAACACCAAGGCTGAGGGAACTGGCCACATCAATCCTACATAGTGGGTGAGAGAGGGACCATCCTTACTTGCCAGACTAGCATGTCTGGCCAAGTATACAAAAGGATGCCAACTTTTCAATCAGCTCTCTGCATTTTATTCCAGGGTCTAATCCCACCCACCATGGGCTGGGCCTTCCCCATCAGCTAGACAATCTCCTGCAGGTCTGCTGTGGGCCTAAGTCAACCACTAATTCTCTACAGAGCTCAAACCCTCAGCTGTCAAGTTGACACCTGTGCCTAGCTATGACAGAATCCAAGAAAGGGTCACTCAACTTCTAGACCAGGACTTCACCATGAGCCACTCCCAGCTTATGCATTAATCTTATAATAGGAAGCTATGTCTCTGTCACAGAGTAAGCTGTAGAAGTTACAGGAGTGCCAGGTACATGCTGTGACGTAAAGAAGGATTTCTTCTCTTGTACTAAATCTGTCATCCTCCAGTTTCCCCTTGGCCTTGGATTTTATGAATAAAACTATTCACAGGATGATCCACAGAATTAAAGCAAGGATTCACTAGCAGATTAAAAAAATGCAGGGATATACTGCAGCAAAATGTTTACATAAAAAATTCAAGTAGTAGGATGAAGTCCAGTTAGCTTTCTAAAGTCGACAAATATTGAGTGCTTCCTCTGTACGAGCCACTGTGCTAAGTGCTGACTATACTGGACAAGACTGCATGGGTGGGTGAGAGACAGAGACAGTCCAACACATTAAAAAAGACAGAACCCAGATCTCCAGGCTTACAGTGTGGTTGCTGATACAAGACTGAGAACTTCAAAGACATGACTAATAATATGAAGTAGATAATTGCTAAGTAAGTGGCAGAGGTAATGTGTTTGCAGTTCTCAGAAGCAATCACTTCTGCAGGGGATGGTGGAACTACCAGGCAAGGTGCTTCAAGAAAGAGGTGAATATGAGCAAAGTACAGCGACATAGATGTATGTATGAAAATATTGTGAGCCAACCCATTATTTCTATGCTAACTGAAACACTAAAGGGGAGGCAAGGTATGATGGTGTACTCCTATAATTCCAGAGCTATGGAAAATAGAGAGTTCAAGGCTAGCCTAGACTATGTAACTACATTAGCTACATAGGGAGTTCTAGACTAGTCTGTGCAACATAGTGAAACCCTGTCTTGGAAGGAAGGGACGGAGGGAGGGAGAGAGAAAAAGGAAGGAGGGAGGGAGGGGAGGAGAGAAGGAAGGGAAAAAAATAGGAAAACATGGGATTCTGAGATGCAACTTGGAGGGAAAAAAGGCTCTCATTAAGAAATGGAAATGGCATGAGCAAACACTGGTGGTCATAGAAGAGGAGAAATCACATCTTAAAGGGAGTGGACTATATTTGAATAGTCCTGAAAGTTAAAAGGTCGTGGAAGAGTAAAAAGTTGCAGAAGGAATTTGAACATACAAACTACAGGGTTTGGGGACACATTGACTTGAAAATAGTCTTCTGAAGGAACTCTGCAGGAATCAGATGGATGACTCAAGACAATCTTGTCCTTGATTATTTCAGCCTGGGGAAAGAGGTGGTCTTGAGGTGATAAGGGAGTGAATTCAAGTGGAAAGAGGCAGGTCTGTAATACAGACAAAAAATCTTCAAACAGTCCTCTGTACTGGCTGGCAGGAGACAGAGGACGACAAGGCAGTAGAGAGTCACCAACAGGGATTCTTCTAAGTGTAAAGCCAGGTAATTGGCAAGACAAAACATTAAAGAGGGAAGATGCAGAATTTAATTTTGCCTGGTGGGCAGAGCTTGGGAAATCCCAGAGCAAAGCAAGAAGGAGGTAGAAGGAATCCAGGATGATTCTTAAAGTCACCCTTGGTCCTCCACAGAGACACACAGTGACCTCTGACACACGCACACACACAAACTAAATTAATAAAATATCTTTAAAAAGAATTTGGTTTTGGAGTAGTTGATTCTAAGGATATTTACATCACAGTATACAAGTAGACACCCAGAGATGTGGGTCTGAAGTTCAAGTTAGCAATTAGGAGTTGAGGGAGGGTCTTATTGATGGGAGGGAGTATAGTAAGACAAAAACAGAATGTCAAACTGAGGGGTGGGTGTTCCCCACAGGTAGGAGGTAAAGGTGGGAAGGAATGATCAGAAAGGAAAACCAAAGACTGGAGTTGTAGCTCCGCGACAGATAAGCTTGCCTAATTCTCTGACCCTTGGCCCTGCAAAAGAACAAAGCAGTGACAACCAAAGGAAACTAGATAAGCCAAAAAAAGAGGTGACAGGGAAAGACTCAGATAGAAGATGGTTTGTCAACCACGAAAATAGGCTATAAAACCAATGACCATCAGAGAGGAAATACTTGGCTGAATGAGGGAGTACACACAAAAGCTCTTAGGCTGGTAGAGAACCAACTGTCC
The DNA here is from genome assembly GCA_023101885.1 of Typhlomys cinereus. Classification (NCBI taxonomy): domain Eukaryota; kingdom Metazoa; phylum Chordata; class Mammalia; order Rodentia; family Platacanthomyidae; genus Typhlomys; species Typhlomys cinereus. Next base: position 604,640 of record JALPQD010000222.1, on the reverse strand, counting down.
TCAGTCAGAAGAATGATCATGGTAGCTCTGAAGAGGATTTCAGTGTTAAGATTTACCTATTCTTTATATATAAAAAAGTTTCTGCATGTACAATCATCCTGTCCACTACACAGACATCCTTTCCTGCTTCCTGCACGTTTCTTCCCATCCTTCTTCCCAGTTTCCACAAGCAAAACAACACACCTTCGGTGCCAAAGCTGACAGGAAACTCCAACTAGTTTCCACTTCATTAACAAGTGCGCCTATGACTCCTCTTACATAAAGGGATATGTGGCAATAGGGAGGAAGAGGAGACTGGGTTCTGGCCCCAGTCGCACTACTAACTAGCTGTGTGACTTTGGACAAGTTGCTCAACCTCTCTACATCTCTAATTTTACGCAGAGAGGCGAGGTAGGTCTATCTGGAATTCAGACAAGTTTCCAAGGTCCCTTTGTGTTCTATAGTCTTTTTTTTTTTAACTCATTCTCAGAGAAGGGAGTTACAAGACCCCGACAAATGACCGTCAGACCTCTTCCTAAAACACAGCGCCAGGATAAGAAGAAGAAGGGGTGTGCCAAGAAAGTAAGACGCGCTCCAGGTGCCTCCCGATCACCAGAGAGCACATTTCATTCTTAAAGCTGGAAGGAATCCTAACAAGCCCGGACCACCAGCGAGGGGGCGGATGCCACCAGCAGGGCTGGGAAGAATCCTAACAAACCCAGAATGACTCTCACCCTGAACCCCACCTTTCCTAGACTCCCGGACGGCCTGAAGATTCTAAAAAGCCCTGCAGAGGGGCGGGGGAAATAAAGATTTCTTTCCCAGAGTCCTGCGCTGCTTTTGTAAGTCGGATTCCCGCAGACACGCTGTGCAGCCGGATAATGACACGGTGACTCTGGAAGGAGCGACTGTGCTTGTCTGGCTCGCTCGGAGTTGCGGAGACGCCGGCAGTTCGCGCCGCGCCCCGAGCGGCCGCCGTCCGACCCCCCGCCCGGGCCGCCAGGCCAGCGCGTCCTCGCCCGGCCCCCCTCTGCCGGCCCCGCTGCGGTCGGGAAACATTTCCTGCCCCCGCCCCCACCAGGAGCTTCCCGGTCGGAACGAGTTGGTCTTGCAGCCGGGTCAGCGCTCGCGATCGCCCCAACTCGCTCCCCAGCCACCCGACGCTGGGGAGGGGCTCCGTCTGGTTCACAGCAGCCAGCGGCACAACCCTGGCTCCGGGAGCCGCGGGAGGTCGCCGAAGAACCCCAGGACTCGGGCAAGGAAGGGAACGACCGGCAGGGCGCCGTGGCCCCGCTCCCTTCGCTGGCGTTACCTGCTCGCTTGCGGGGGTGTCCCGGAGCAGCCGGCCTCTCCCGGCGCTGTCTCCCCACGCAGTTGCCCATGCTGGATCCTCAGCCGGTCCCCATGCAAGGGAGGCGGTGGGCTGCCGACTGCCCCGCGCTTCTGCCCCGGACCGCGGCGTCCCGGGTCAACGGCTCCTGCAGCCCGACATCGGGAGCTCCCGATCTCCCCTGGGACGCGCTCTGCCCGACGCCGGCTCCGCCACAAACTTTGCCGGCCAGGGGAGAGGGATGTGGCCGGCTCCCAGCAAAGCCCCAGGTGGCCGGGCCAGGGGGGCCCGCGACAGTGCCCGGCCTGAGAACAGCCCGGCTGGAGGGGCGGAGGGAGGGGGCGGACACCGCCGCGGCTACTCGGGGACGGCTCCGGGCTCCCAGCTGGGGCCAGCCCCCCGGAGCCTGTCACTCACCTGCCTAACCCCGCCCGGCCCGGCCCGGCCCCACTCCCTTCCTCCGGCTCGCGGTGCTGGCGGTGCCCGCGCCGCCACCGCCACCCGCCCCAGGTGCGCATGTGACCAACAGCACCGCCCCTCGGGCCGGGTCTGGCTTTCTCATTGGCTTCCCCAGGGCGCGCCCCGCCCCTCGGCCCCACCCAGCCAGGTGCCCACCCCGCCGTCGGTCTCCCGGGGAGCCCGGCGGGGAATTGTGCGCCCTCAACAGCCCGGGGTTGCGTGCCCAGCGGTCGCTTCCCGTCCCAGCGCCGCGCCCTAACCCAGACCCCGCCCACCGGGGGAGGAGCCATCGCGTCTCTTCTGGAACCGCCGGGCGGAGAGCCGGCAGGCACGTGACCAGAGAGCGCTCCGCCTCTGAGGCCCCACTCCATGATTGGCTGAGGAGGCGCATGCGCAGAGGCGCGTCTCGGGACACCGCCTACTTCCCCTCCCACAGTCTCTGGCTCGCGTCATGGCTGCCGCCGCCGCTGTGGAGGCGGTGGCACCTACGGGCGCCTTATGGGGCCTCGTGCAAGACTTCGTCATGGGTCAGCAGGAGGGCCCTGCTGACCAAGTGGCTGCAGGTACACCTGGGAGCGCCGCGAAGCTTCTGCGCAGAGCCGACCGCAGGGAACGGTCTCAGTGTCTGCGCGCGCCGGGCAAGGGAGTGAGGGGCGTAGGTGATTGCGAGGGGTCTGATCCTGGAGCTGGAGAGTCGCTCGCATCTTCCGGGAAGCTTTTACCTCCCTCGTGGTCCATAGAGGAAGCCGAGGCCGAGTGAGGGCAGGAGGCGCGGGCCGGGCTGGACGGGGAGCTGGAACCCCGACCCAGGTGTCCAAGCGTGCAGGTGGGGTCCAGGTGCTGCGCGACCCCGTTGCTGGGAGTGAGCGCGGGGCGCCGCGGGTCGCGAGGGCTGCGCTGCCTGCGCGGGGCATCCTGGGAGTGACTGGCGCCCGGCTCCTCCTCGAGTGGCTGGTGGAGGAGAAGGGAGGAGCCAGTCGGGGCGTGGGTGATGCTCTGGCGTCCTGCTGCGGCTCCTCTGTGCCTTAGAGTCCTTTTTACATTTGCTTCACGACTTCCTAAAACTTGTAATGGTGTGTGATTTGGAAATCGGAGACCAACTTGGAGTCACTCTCGCCATCCACCTTGACGCAGGTCGTTCCGGGGCTCGAACTCTAGTTACCAGGCTCGTCGGAAAGCTCCTGTACCTGCCGAGCCATCGCCCAGCCCTGTGTGTGACTGCCCCCCGCGTGTGTGTGTGTGTGTGTAGAAGAGGGCACCGTGTGCTTGTGGAGGCCCAAGAGTGACTTTGGGAATCATCCTGGATTGCTCTACCTCCGTATTTCTTGGTCCTGTAGACAGATTCCTCGGCTCTGCCTTCCAGGGCAGGAAGTACAGAATGCCACCATTTCTACCTGGCATTTTTACATGACATACGGGGATCCAGACTCAGGGCTTTTTGCCTGTGAAGCAAAGACTTTAACCCCTGAGCCGTCTCCCTGTCCCAGTTTCATGACTTTTTATGTATCTTTTGTTATATTTATTCTTTGCAAATTTCTGGTTTCGGATATTTTTTAGTTCTGAGTTTGTTCAAGACTTGAACAGATTTTAGATTTTCTTGAAGTTCTTTCTGACTTAGCTCTTTGGAAAAATAAACAAAGAACTAGGGCTAGAGAGATGGCTTAGGAATTAAGCCTCTGCCTCAAAAAGCAGAAGGTCCTGAGTTCAGATGTGAGGAAATGGCAGAAGCCTGTATTTCTGATCCCTGGAAAGCGGAACTTTGGAAACTTCAGAGCAAAGTCAAAAGGAGGTAGTAGCAATCCAAGGTGATTCCCAAAGTCACATTTGGGCTTCTACAGGCACACACAGTGACCTCTGATACACACACACACACACACACATACACACACACACACACACACACGCGCAAAATAAATAAATTTTAAGTTGTTAAAATGCCAGGCTTTGTTTTGAGAAAAGGAACACAAAATGGATACAGATGCGATTTTAAGTTTTTATTTTTAGAAATTTTGCATTCCTGAGAGAAGACATGTTTCTCTGGCATGTTGAACAGATTAACTTTTAGGATTCTAGAAATATACACTGGTCCTTAACAATATTACACTTTCGTTCTACCATTATTGAAAATGTATTTTTCACCATCAAGAGCAGTAAAAATATAAATACAAATTTCATGAAATCCGTGGCCACCAAAAACTTACAGTGTAGTAGGAGAGAAAACCATAAGAACTAAGTACAGGGTAGTTTAGAAGCAACAAGGAGCAAAAATGCTCTTGACAGAGCTTGGTGGTTGTATTAGTCAGGTTCTCTAGAGACACATAATCAATACAATTGAATTTATAAGTAGGGAATGTATTGAGTTGGCTTACAGATATAGCCGAGGTAGTCCAATGATGGCTGCCAGTAGCTGCTCAAATGGGTGATGGCTGAAGGATTCCTAGAGAATCTTTAGTCTAGTCGAAGACTTGGATGGTTGGAAGGCAAGGGTCGAAGAAGCAAAGAAATCAGGTGGCTGGAAAGAAGAGTGATTCCCTTTTATATGTTCCATTACTGGTAGGTTCCGATGGGATCCCTTCAGGTGGTCTCAACTGATCTTTCCAGGTGTGGTCTCAGCCCTTAGTTAATGCCACGAGTGTCAAATTGACACCCAGGATTAACTATCACAAGTCCACCCCTTGTTAATTTGATACCAGATCACATTTCCTTAGGCCATTAAAAATCTCCAAATATAAACAGTAAGATTTATAGTATATGCCTATAATACTAGTACTTGGGAGGTAGTTACAGGAGGATGACAAGTTTGATAGTGAGTTCTAGAGTCAGGTTCCATTCCATTATGAAACTCTGTCTCAAACAAACAAACAAATCTGATGCTTGGACTTAAGCTTAATACCTTACAACTTTTCCAAGTATAGTTTGATACTTGGGTTTATAATTAATAAACACAGAGTATTATCAACTTTATATTCCTCGATATGTTTTTTAAATTTATTTTTGTATGTCCTTAGACACATGAAGGTGCATGTGGGCCATGGCCCACCTGGAGGTCACAGGACAATTTTCCGGAATCACTTCCCTTCTGCCCTGTAGGTTCCAGGGACTGAACTTAGGTCTCCAGGTTTGAGCAGCAAGAGCATTTACAAGCCAAGCCATCTTTAGCCCTTCCCCCAGGGTGTTATTATGAAAAATTTCAAACATTTAGCAGACTAAAGAATTTTATAAAGAACATAAACACAACCACTGTATCTTGTGTATGTTTGTCTGTATCAGAGAGAACTATGTGTACTTGTGGAGACCCAAGGGTGACTTCAGGAATCATCCTAGATTGCTGTACCTCCTTTTGACTTTGCTCTGGGGTTTTCCAGGCTCTACCTTCCAGGGCTAGAATTACAGGCTGCTGCCATTTCTGCCTGGCATTTTTGCATAGGATCTGGGATTTGAGCTCAGGTCCTGCTTTTGGGGCAGAGTCTTAACCCCTGAGCCATCTCTCAGCCCAGACCTTTTATTTAAAAAAAAAAAAAAAAACTTGGATTCCAAGCAAAAAGATTTGAATGATCGATTGTAGGCAATAGGAATTGTAGACCGTTGAGCAATAGAGTCATAAAATGAACACAGTTTGGGAAGGATTAAGTTTGTGTTCTCACTATTAGATCACAGTCATACCCGGTCATGAAAAGTTAACAGTTTAAATTATCACCAGGTTAAGATGTGCTTTCTCTAGCTTAAATCAGTTTTTATTCATACTGAAAGACTTTATAACATCAGCCTCTCCTATAAATTCCAAATGCAGAAGGAACAATCTGTGATCTCAAAGGCAGCCACAGCCAACTTTGTTTCGTATGTACCTGGTGGTGATCTGGTGAAAATAGTTGTCAGCTCAAAAAAAAAAAAAAAAAAAAAGAAAGAAAGAAAAAGCAAGTATTGGAAGGGAGATGACCTGAGAGCCCAAGAATTAAGGCCTGTTAGGCAGGCAGTCAAAGGTTGCCAGCCTTGCTTCTCAGTGTTACCTTCCCTTGAACTTTAGTTGCAGATAACCTTCATTCTCAACTCCCTGTTACTTTCCTTCCCAGTTCCTCCACCAATTCCTCCTAATACAAATTTAGACTTCAGGAACAAGTCCCAGCCAGAGTGCCATCTCAGGGAAGCATTCCCATATTTCCCTTGCCAGGTAGCATCACACTTCAGAATCTTTGTAATACTTATTTCTCAACCATCCATGTACTTTTTAGCACATTTGTTTTATAGTTATGTCTATATGCGTGGCCACATCCCACCTCCCCATTTCTGCCATCAGGGTGTCCTGGAATTATCGTATGTAATGATACATATATAAAAAATAAATATAATTATGATAATAAAACTGCCTATGTAGATGGGTTAAAGCTGTTGAAGGAAGAATCTGTGGAAGTTGAAGTTTGCAGTTGTTATACGACTTGAAAGAAGGAAAGGGAAGGCTCTCCAAGATGACCCCAAGGTTTTGATCCTGAGAACCAGGAATAAAAGAAAATTCTTTATCCAGGGGCTGGAGAAATGGCTCAGGGGTTAAGACTGTCTTGCAAGCAGAAGGTTCTGAGTTCTGATCCCAGGTCATGTTAAAAAAAAAAAAAGGTAGGCAGAAATGGCGGCTGCCTGCACTACTGGCCCCAGTGGACAGAGCCTGGAAAATCCCAGAGTGAAGCAAGAAGGAAGTAGAAGCAATCCAGGATAATTCCCGAAATCACCCTTAGGCTGCCAATTCAGATTCTTAAGAGGCCACAACTCCAGACAGAGATCTGATTGTGCCTTCTAGGTCACAGAACACATAAATACAGCTTTGATTCCTTCCATGTGCTCCACATGAACTAATGTCTGGCTGAAGAAAATGTGGGGAGTTGGGAAGTACTAGAAAGTTCAATTTCTAGATGCAGATTCTTGAATACATTGGGAAAACTTTGGCCTTCTGTAAAGGGAAAAGATCTTTGTTTTTTGCCCTGAATGCCAGGAAATCTACCCTTGGGGAAATTAACTCTTTGTCACTTTCTTTTATCCCAGGAATGCAACAGCATAATTGATATTTCAGTTATTTTCATTTGGAAAGACTTTACTGTGTTAAATGAATTAGTCATTTAAAATTAGTACCAAGCTCTACATGAGTGATAAGAGGAGTCTTGATAAACGAAGAGATTAAAGGGTTTCAGAAGTAAATCTTGAAAGGCCCTCAAAACAGGAGAGTTTAGTCAATAAGGATCAAATTCACAGCAGCTGATCCATCTCCCCAGCCCACCCATATTATGTATCTTCATTGGCTGTGCAGGTGTTATGTGAACACTTTTCCAGGAGAAACGCCACACAGCCACCTATTTGAGTTAGTTACAAGAACAGGGACCATTCAAAGGGAACTGCATCACGAGGAAGCCCCAGCACAGGTGAGACTCACAGAAGCTCCGCCTCTGGAGCTCCCTGCATATGACTTGCTGGGAGCCTCCTCCAGGCTTCTAGATTGCTGTGTCTCTTCCAGATTTGACTGTTCGGGGATGTTTCACATTGTTATACGACATCCTCATCTTAGACAGGGCACAGTTTAAGATGGCATCAAGCTATGCCCAGAGGAAAAAATGCTACATAACAGCAGGCATATATTTTTGATAAAACTCACCAATCTGTATACTTAATACTTGTGTGCATTTTACCATATATGAGTTTTACCCTGTGTGTGTGTACTGAGGATTAGACTTGATCCTATATATGCTAAACTTTATGCCTGAGCTACACCCTCAGTCCCTGCCTTACTTTTTTTTTTTAATAGAGGCAGCTGGATGTGGTATCTTTAATCCCAGCACTGGAGTAGCTGAGACTAAAGGATCTCAAGTTCAAGGCCAGCCTGGGCTAATATAATACATTAGCCACAAGCTTGTCTGAGAGAGCAACTAAGTCTGGGGAAGAGGAGGGCTGGCAACCAGGCAGGGCCCATCAGGCAGGTCTTTTGATTTACAGCACTTGCGATTATTTCCAAAAATAGATTGTAGTCCAGGATCCACAGAGAAAAGGATTTTGATAGTATTGTTGAAAAAAATGATTCCATTCGGTGTCCTTTGTTTCTAACAGAAACTAGTACTACTAGTCCCTGTTGCTTCACGAAGTGTACAGTTGCTATTTCCTTCAGTGGTTGCTATTGAAGTTACTTTTTATTTAGATAGGTTTAATCTGCAGAATTTTCTGGTTAGGAGTTCCAAGAGAGACTTCTGCATTTCTTTTTTACAGTTTATAATCCAGAAATAGGTATTTCTCTGCATGAAGGGTTGCCCTTCAGGAATTGGACATGGAACTCAACTACCAGTTCTTGGTTTGCTTGTCCTGTAAGCTGAACTTGCTCTCCTCCCGCGCGCTGCGCTTTCTCAGGAACTGGGCAGCTGTTAAGCTTTCCACATCCTGGCACAAGTAGAGCTAAGAGTCTCTGATGGTCACCTTGGTTCCAGTCATGAGCTGCGAATCCTGACTCGAGTTCTCCTTTCCTCGGGCTGGTTAGAATTGTTACTCCAGTGTTAGGAGACTTAGAGTAGTGAACTGGGAGTTGAGAAGATTGGTCTCACTTTTTCCTGTTGGTAAGAGGCGGTGACCCGCCTTTAGGAGCATCTGGCTTAGGAACCCAGAAGCAGGCTGGTGGAAGCAATTCGATTGCCATAGCTTCATTTGCTTCCTCTATGGTAACCCAGCACTTAGAAAGATACTCTTAGCTTTCCCCTTGAAGATATGAACCAAGAAGTTTCAGTTAGACTTGTGTGTTACTCCTGTGCTTTTAAAAAGCTAAGTAATATTATTACTAGATAGAACAAGGGTGCAAAAGGATATGCAAAGAGAAGTTTGTGTCCCAAATGTGACAAATGAATCATTATTATTTATTGTGTGATACAGCTTCAATTGCTGGGATGAGGGAAAGAACTGGCTTAAGTGATTATAGAAAATAATTTTGTCTGGATACTGTAAGGCCAAAAGCAAAACTATAAAAACACTGTATTCTTCTTTTAAATCCATTCTCAGAAAGGTTGACAATACTTGTTGGACCAGGAAGGTGGCTTAGCATAAGGATCTGAGTTCAGATCCCCAGAACACACATAAAAATTACCAGGCAAGTTGCAAGGTGAACTTGCAGAGTTTTGTTGTTTGTTCATTTATGACAGGGTCTCACCTAGTCTTAACTACTAGGATTGTAGAGCTACATACCCAGCTGGGACTTACAGTGTTTTATAGAGCTGAAAAGTAAGAAAATGGTGACTAAATAAAAATGTCAGTCATATTAACAAGCTATAGGAACTAACCTTAAAAAGCCCAATAGCACAGGCTAGAGTGATGGCTCAGGGGTTAAGACTCTGCCTCACAAGCAGAAAGTCTGGATCCCAAGTTCCATGTAAAAACGGTAGGCGGAAATAGCTGCCTTCATTTCTGACCTTGATGGGCAGAGCCTGGGAAATCCCATGGGGGAGAGAGGGAGGGAGGGAGGGAGGGACGGGAGGACGGGAGGGAGGGAGGACGGGAGGAGGGAAGGAGGGAGGGAGGGAGGAGGAAGGAAGGAAGGAAGGAAGGAAGGAAGGAAGGAAGGAAGGAAGGAAGGAAGGAGGGAAGGAGGAAGGGAGGAAGGGAGGGAGGAAGGGAGGAAGGGAGGAAGGGAGGAAGGAAGGAAGGAAGAAAAGGAAGGAAGAAAAAAGGAAGGAAAAAACAATCCAGGATGATTCCTGAAGTTACCCTCACTTCTCCACAGAGACACACAGTGCCCTTTGATACACACACTAAGTTAAAAAAAAAAAAAAAAAAGCCAATAGCGGAAACTGGGGAGATGACTCAGTGGTTAAAGCCTTTGCCTTGCAAACCAAAGAACCTGAGTTTGGATCCCCAGATCCTAGATACGGTCGCAACCTATAATTCTAGACCTGGATGACAGCTGAAAAACCCCAGAGCAAAACAATGAGGTGGAAGAACAGTCCAGGATGATTCCTGATGTTACCATTGAATCTCCACAGACCATACACTAAGTACCCTCTTATATTCAGTGTATATACCCACATTCGTTCACATAAGTCCAATGGTTGGACCAGCAAGATCAGATCAGGTGCTTACTGCCTAGCCTTGATGACCTGAGTTTAATCACCAGAGCCCAAGTAGGAGGAGAGAACCAACTTCTGAAAGTTGTTTATGCCGTGGGGTTTGTGCTTACTCTTGCATTCATTCACACTCTCTCTCTCTCTTCCTCTCTCTCTCTCTTTCTTCCTCTCTCTCTTTCTTCTTCTTCTCTCTCTCTCTCTTTTAATAAATAATGCTGTGGAGTCTGGTGTGGTGGCTCACACTTGTAATCCTAGCACCTGGGAGGCTGAGGCAGTATTGTCATGGTTTGAGGACAGCCTGGACTACAAAGTTAGACCCTGTCTCCAAAACAAAACAAAATTGGGGCCAGTGAGATAGTTCAACAGATAGATTTCTGCTCACACACCTAGCAGTTTGTTTTTGGTTCTTGGAGTCCTTTATGGTGAAAGGAGGGAACTAACTTCTGAAAGTTGTCCTCTGACTTCCACTCATACAACATGGCATGCGTACACTCACTCACTTTCAGTCTTACTCTGAACGAATGGATGAATCAATAAATATTTTTTAAAAGTGCTTTGCTGTATGTACTGTTAATGTACACTGTTCTGCTGTCAGATCTGGTTCTGTTATCGATGTATGTGTTACTTCTTTAGTCTTGTTTCTGGATTTAGTCTGTTATGAATAATGCTTTAATGACTACGGGAGGATAGACAGGGTTTTTGGACTCTTAATTTCATTTTCTTTAGATATAGAACAAAAAATGAGATAATTGCCTCATGTAATACTGTATTTTTTCCATTCCATGTGTATGTATGATATTTATGTGCTTGGGGGTGTGCACATGCACATGGGTGCTCATGCATGTGGAGGCCCAAGGTTGATGTTAAGCATCACTCTTGATTGCCCTTGACACCTTATTCTTTTGAGAATGAATCTGTCACCACCCAGAGCTTTCCTGTAGGACTAGTCTGGCCAGCAAGCTTACTGTAGAGATCCCAGACTCGTTTCTGTGCTAGAATTACAATCAAGTCATCAGACCCACCTAGTTCTTGTTTTACATGTGAGACATGGGGACTGAACTCCAGCCATTTTGCTTGTGCAGCAAGTGCTCTAACCAGGGAGCCATCGCCCCAGGCCTCTATTTTTAATTTTTGAAGGAACCTCCTACTTTTTCCATACCTTTCCATAATGACTGTACTAGTTTATATTGCTACCACCGATGTACAAGGATTCCCTTTTCTCTGTGTCCTTTTTAGCACTTATTTCTCGTCTTTTCTTATAGTAACCATATTAACAAGTGTGGTTACTATTACATAAAGATATTTTAAATGTATGCTTTTTGGTATATATTGGCTAGGTATTTTCTTGGTGTTTTTTCACTATTATAAATTATATATTTATTTTTAAATAAGAGCTCAACCCCAAGCTGGGATAAAGCTCCTATATAATTGAAAATGACCTTGACTTTCTGATCTTTCCACTTTTGCCTCCCATTCCCATTTGATAGGATTATAGGCATGTGCCTCTTTCCAGGTTCATGTGGTGCTGGGAACTGAACTCTGGGCTTCATATCTGCTAAGCAAGTACTTTCACAACTAAGCTATATCCCTAGCCCTGGCTTTTTCTCTTTGTATTATCCCCATCCATCCTTTTTACTATTATAGGGGTGTGTGTGTGGGGGGGTGTAAATTTCATATACTAATTTTGTACATAATCTCCTTAATTTTTTTTCAATGTCTTGGGTTTTCCAAATACACAATCATTTCATTTACCAAATCTATTCTTCCCTCCCCACCTCCAAAACTGCATATCTGAGGTCTAGCAGTAATGTTTCTTATGTAGGAGAGGTTTTTGTCAAGCTCAGTGGGACACCATGTTATAAACCCTAGAATAAACAGGAAATACTGATAATTGGAGCCATTGAACTCTATAATAGAGGTTTTGTTTTTATTTATTTTTTTCATTTTTCTTTTGTTTCCTCTAGATGTGAAATCCGGCAACTATACAGTGTTACAAGTGGTGGAAGCCCTTGGGTAAGACCTTCTGTTCTAGAATGTTCTTTTAACCTTGCCTGGGAACTCATAGATTACTTTGTGTACTACTGCTTTCCTAGAGTTTGAATTTCTCCTCATAGACACACTTCTGTTGTATATATCACCATCTCAATCTAAGCCTGTCTTTGAATTGTTTCCCCTGAAAAAGGTACACCAAATAAGCCACATCAACATTGGTGCAGCCCACAGGTTTGGGTGAAGTGGTGACTAAAGCCCTCTCACTCTTGTTCAGTAGAGTCAGAATTTTTCTTGTTCTTCCATGGATTCATCCAAACAATTTAGGATTCTAGTTGCCACCAAGCAGGTCAAACAAATTGTGGTCCCTTTGTGGAGAGTGATCAGGAGGCTGTCTGCCAGACCCCCCCTCCCTCCACTAGAAGAAAAGGCTTGGGGAGACAGCTAAAGGAGCAGCAGTATTGTCATAATCTAGGCTTCTAAGACTCTGAGAAATTACATGCCTGTGTCTAAGGCTTGCTATCTTCATGTTTCATACTTGGTAGGCCACTTAAATTGGCAAGTCTTACTATATCATTAGTTCACAGCCAACATGTCTTCTGAAATGCAAAATTTAGATTAAAGGACATTTGGCTGGAAAAAGTACTTTCTTGGAAATAAAGAGTACTTGCTATTCAAGCATGGAGATCTGAGTTCAAATCCCCAGCACCCACATAAAAGCTGGGTGTGGTTCTGTGGGTACCAGTAACCCTAGTGCTGTGGAGGGCAGAATTAGGACTGTTCAGGTTTGCAGGTCATCATCCTAACTCCAGGACAGTGGAGACTCTGTCTTAAGGAAATAAGGCAAACAAAGAGTGGTAAGAACTTGATGATTCATTTTCTCTAGCCTCCATATGTGCAGCCTTGGGGTTTTTAGGTTTTTTAATAATAGTTTTATTGAAATATTTATATATCATTAAAATTCACCATTTTAATGTGTGTAACTCCATGGATTTTAGTATATTTACAGATTCTCTCCCTCCCCCCAATCAATTTTAGAACATTTTGCTACTTCAGAAAGTTCTTCCCAACACCTGACATTCTGTTTGGATTTGCTCACCATAGACATTTCACATACCATAGACTGTGACCTTTGTACTGCCCTTTTTCATCAAGTACATTTCCAAGGTTTGTCTGTGTTGCGGTGTGTGTCAGTTCTGTTTTTTTGATTGCTGAAAAGTATGTCATTGTACAGATAAAGACAAATGGATTATTCTTGAAGTTTAATTTAAAACTCTCTGCCAGATTCTCCAGAAATCTGCTTCCTGCTTAGATTACTTCTAGTATGTTAAAGAAGATAACTCATCTTCAGCTCAGTCTAGTTTCTCCCGTATCAATAAACCTACTTAGTTAACACTACTAGGGTTGTGCATATAGCTTCTTTAATAGAGTGCTTACCAAGCATGAACAGCAAAGCCCTATGTTCAGTCACCAGCACAGTCATAAACCATTTATAAAAGTAGTGCTTGCTGGAATCCTAGCACTTGGGAACTAGAAGCAGGAGGATCAGAAGTTCAATTACAAAAAGGGTTTGAAGGAAGCCTGGGCTACATGAGACCCTTTCTCAAAAAGTAAAAAAATAAAAATAAAAAATCTCTAGCCACCTTGATTACCTTTTATTTAGAAATTTGAGATATGTTTGTTACTCCCCACCCATGACTTTAATTGCTCTTAATAAGTATTTACAATTTTTAGACCAGTGTGGTAGCTCGTGTCTATAATCCCAGTACCTTAAGAGCCCAAAGAAAAAAAGATCATACTGTGTTTGAGGGCAGCCTGGCTACAAGTTAGATTCTGTTGAGAGATAGAGAGAAAGATTGTGGAGATGACTTTGTTGGGAAAGTGCTTGCTACACAAATAAGAGGATTGTGTTTAATTTCTACTTCCCACATAAAAAGCCCTGTAATCGCAGTGCTGACTTTTGATCTCCATGTGTACATTTGTACTTCAACACATGAACATACCCACACATAAAACAGCCTCAATTTTTTAAAAAAATTTTTTATTATTATTATTTATTCAACTGTGTGTATGCGCGTGCGCCTCCACCTCCTGCCCTGGGATTCACAGGCTCCGCCCTACCAGGACCAGAAGCACAGGCCGCCCCCGCTTCCGCTTCGCCTGGTGTCTATACGTGGGACCTGGAATCCGAACTCGGGACCTTCCGCCTGCAAGGCGGAGGCTTAACCCCTGAGCCACCTCTCCAGCCCTGTGCTGGTTACTCTTAATGTGGCTATGAGAGAATGAATACCCAAAGTCAAGCAACCTAAGGGGAGAAAAGGAGGTTTGTTTTTTTTTTTAACCCCTCCCCCCCATCGAAAAGGAGGTTTATTTAGCTTACAGTTGCAGAGGGGAGATACATTCTTTCATGGCATGAGCGGTGTGGCTGGAGGCAGAGCTGGAGGAGGCCTAGGTCACACCCGTCCAGAAGGCCGAGAGCTGCTGATGGCCACCTGCTGGAGCAGACCTCTCCAGGAAGTAGGGTGGGAGTAGGTACCTTTCTCCTACAAGACTTCCACCTCCTAAAGGTGTCATGACCCTCCCAAACACATAAGTCTGTGGGGGACACATTCAAACCATGACAGTATTTATTCCTTTAAAGGTTTGAACTGGCTAATGGCTGACTCTTTCTATCCTGCTGTCTTCCAGGTCATCTCTGGAAAATTCAGAACCACGAACTCGGGCACGAGGGATCCAACTTTTGTCACAGGTGCTACTACAATGCTACTCCTTGCTGCTGGAAAAGGAAGGTACTTGCATCACTAGTACTAGAAATGTCTCCAAATTGCCTAGTTACGGCCTCCACATCTGATCTCTCTGATTTATAGGAAAAGAGGATATATTGACTAATTGAACTAGTGAATGGCTAATGCTAGGTCTTCATTCCTTACTGGCGTATATAGCAGAGATGACTAAAATTGAGATACAAGACTGATGGATTTGAAATAGAGTCCTAGTAATTCTTCACTGTATTTCTGTGACTATTCTTTGAATAGTTGCATCAGAGTCCACTTTTTTTAAGCATATAATATCTATCTGGCCCTTTAAGGAAAAGTTTTACAAGTCTTATGCTCAGTCTACAGCTTGGGGGGAGGGGAGAATAATTGATGGTTTTTATACTTGTAATCCCAGAACTTGTGATTCAGGTAGATCCGAGTTCAAAGACAGCCTCAACCTCATACTGAGCTTGAAGCCAGTCTTAGCTACATGAGAACCTATGTCAGAAAACACAGTTCCCTTAAGTTGGAGGTGGTGACTCATGCTTATAATCTCAGCACTTGGGAAGCAGAGGCAGTAGGATTGCCACAAGTTCAGAGCAAGTCTGGTCTACATCGTGAATCCAGGCCAGCCAGGGCTAACACCCTTTTTCAAAACAATAACAATGAAGGGTGATAGTATGGACAGTGGTGGAATTCACAAAGTTCTGCCTGCAGTACTAGCACCAAAGAAGAAAAGAAAGAGTCCGTGGAGCCCCCCAGCAACTGGGAAAGGCAATTCTGGGGATAGAATGAGTTTTACTATGAATTTATATGAGAATGGATAGTGAGAGAGAGGTATTTCCCTATTTTTCTAACTCGAAGTCCAAACACCATCAGATAGAAGGATACAGGACTTATCCCTTCTTATAAAAGGAGAAAATTGGTAGTCAAACCCAAACTACAACAACCATGTAAACATAGGGAAAAATCATAGGTGGTGGGCCTTCCTCACACCTGCTCAACTAATGGTCAAATCTGGTTTGCGCAGTGGTACACCTGATCCTATTCTATGAGAATCGGCTGAAGGACCATCATCTTGTGATCCCTTCTGTACTGCAGGGCTTGAGGGCACTTGTGAGTTTTCCTTTTCATTAATAACTGTGTTTGTGGGAGCCTTTGTGGAGTTCTCTTTGCCCTTTGTGAGTGGGCCTTCATATGCTGAAGGACAGAGGAGGTCCAAACATGGGAGCAAATTATGTCAGCAAGCTGTACTTCAGTTTTTACTCTAGAGAATAAAGTTCTTTTTGGGGGGAGTGCTGAATTAGAAAGCTGTGAAGAAATGCTCATCAGAGAAAGTTCCTCACTGGTCAATTTCTTGTTGAACCAGAATGTTGGGATTCCCATTGGAACTAAGTAGGCTCCTCGTAGGGCTGTGTCTTTGAGATGGTGCTACAATTCCCTCACTAACTTCCTTTCTTCCCAGAGCTTGTGTGCAGCCCTGCCCCCAGGGCTGGCTGTCTCTGTGCTTAAAGCCATCTTCCAGGAGGTACATGTGCAGGTGAGTGGTAACAGTTGGTATTCTTGAATATAACCTTGATACACCAGAACTAGATAACAAGACAAATCATCTTCAAAGTTCTCAACACCTCAGAGATCTTGTGATTTTGCACATACTTTATCCCTTCCTACTGGATAGAGAGAAGAATGCATGATATTGTATCTGGCCTGTGTTCTCATACCTAATAAACATAAGACATATATGGAATAAATGTGGGCTATTAGCATTACTGCTAGGCTGGTAGGTCGGCGACCATATCCTTTCTGTACAGTTCCTCTTAGCATGGTCTTGTCTTGATCTAAAGAGAATTATCTAAGTAGAGATTATGAAGCCAGAAGTGGTGTCTTGTTCTTTAAGCACATTCTTCTCTTACTTCCTTTCCTCTCCATCCTGAAGTCCCTGCTACAGGTAGACCGCCACACGGTGTACAGTATCATCACCAACTTCATGCGATCCCGGGAAGAAGGTAAGTGGCAGAGCACTCTGATAATTTGGAGAGCAAGCAACTGTGGTATTTTTCTTTTCCTCCATTGACAGAATGCATTGTAGCCTGGGGGTTGCGTAAAAATGATACCAGGGGACTTGAAATCCATTGTTCTTACACCACACCTACATAGCTGCTTTAGCTAAGTATTTCTCTTAGAATAGGAAAACAAGAAGGGCCTGCTCTGTCAGGCAGAAAAGGAGAACAAGTGACAGCAGGAGGAGAAAGGCCAAGCTTTCTATCCGGTGGGACAGCAGTGACCTTATCCTCTCCTTCCCAGAACTGAAGGGCCTAGGAGCTGACTTCACATTTGGCTTCATCCAAGTGATGGATGGGGAAAAGGACCCCCGCAATCTTCTGGTGGCTTTCCGAATTGTCCATGACCTCATCTCCAGAGACTATAGCCTGGGTACGTCTTAGGAGTAATGAATTAGCTGATGGAGGTTTGTCAGATGAATGAATCTAAGTCAGCCTTATTTTATTCTTTCTCTGTTGCCACAGGACCCTTTGTGGAAGAGTTATTTGAAGTGACATCCTGCTATTTCCCTATTGATTTTACCCCTGTAAGTAGTACTGTCATTCATTTCATCAGTACCTGCAGTATGTAGGCACTGGAACTACAGGTGAACAAAATAGACATTTTAGAGTCTTTATAGATGGTGTGTGTGTGTGTGTGTGTGTGTGTGTGCGTGCGTGTGTGTGCGTGCGCGCGCGTGTCTATCAAAGAGCATTGTTGTGTGCCTGTAGAGACCCATAGGTGAATTCAGGAATATCCTGAATTGATCTACCCACTCAGGTTCTACTTTTCAGAGCCAGAAATGCAGGCGGCCACCATTTCCTCCTGGAGTTTTACATGGGATCTACGCTTGTGAGATAGGGGCTTAACTCCTCCTGAACTACCTCTCCAGCCCAAGAGACCTCTTAGATTTGTATTTTAAACTGGGAAGTGGCAAAGCATTCATCACCAAAGAAAGGGTTCAGCGCAACAGCTACTTGGGAGGTTTCTTAAGTTCTGTAATACTGTCGAGGGGAACAGGATTGTAAATCATGATTCCTTTCCCTTGAATGCTGAAACATTGAAGTAATAATAAGAGATTAGGTATCAAAATGAGCAGTGCTGTAGCTGTTCTGAAAATAGGCCTCAGTGTTAGCTATGGTTGTCAGTGACTGACCTCATAGATAAAAGAGGATTTGTTGGCTTTTGAGGAATGTGTAGGATCTGATTCTGCAGTTGGAGGGGCATTTCAAGGGATAGAAACAAATTAATGCAACAAAATGGCACCATTGAGTACAGTCTGTACAAGAGGTATTTGCTCTGACCCTCATGGCCTTCCCCCCACTCTGCTTTTGCTTTGCCTTCTACTGCCAAATACTCAAGATCTCATCACTATGTGGATGTGTGGGTATGTGGACTGCATAAGCATTAGTAATGTGGAAGAAATGAGAGGATGCTATTGCAGCATGCTAGCCACATTGAGCACTGACTCTCACTGCCATCTCCTCTGGATCACATACAGCTTTCTTCTGTTGGCATCGTATCGGGCTACTTTTCCTAACAACTTTTTCTTTCTTTCATAATCCATGACTTTTATAACTCATAAGAATTTTTTTTTATTCAACTGTGTGTGCGCGCGTGTGTGTATGTATGTGTGTGTGTGTGTAGAACCACGGGTGAATTCGGGAACCACCATGGACCACCTCCACCTCCTCCTTGTTTACTCTGCCCTGGGATTCACAGGCTCCGCCCTACCAGGACCAGAAACGCAGGCCACCCCCACTTCCACCCGGCGTCTCTACGTGGGATCTGGGATCCGAACTCAGGACCTTCCGCCTGTAAGGCGGAGGCTTAACCTCTGAGCCACCTCTCCAGCCCCAAGAATTCATTTTTGAAATCTTGAAAAGTAACCATCAGATTTTAGTTTTGTTCTGTTTTGCAGTTTTGAGAAGATAACACATTACATGACTTAAAAATTATAAAAAGGGACCAGAGATGGTTCAACAGGCAAAGGTACCAAGCAAACCTGGCAAGATGGGTTTGTTTCCTGGAAGCCCACATAGCAGATAGAGACAAGGACTTCTGAAAGTTATCCTCTCACTTCCATTTGCACACCTGCACACTCTCCCTCTCAAATAAGTAAGCCAGATACTTTTTAAAAGTCTTTTTTTGAAAGTTGTAAAAAGATGAAAAGTATCCCAGCACTGAGTTTTGTACATAGCACATTTTATTAGTTAGGTCTGTGTCTTGCAGAACTTTTTTTCTCCTTATATAAATCACTTCTTCTCCACTCAGTAGTACCTTGCTCTGTACCTTGCCCTTTTCATTTAACAACAGTATATCTTGGAGAGAGTATTCCAAATCAGTATACAAATAAACTTCTTTAGGCCTCAAGATGCTTAGTTAAGGTACCTGCTCTAAAACCTAGCAATTTGTATACCATGGCATAATGGCATGTTTTCTCTCTCCCTCCCTTCCTCCTTCTCCTTTATCTCTCTCTCTCTCTCTCTCTCTCTCTCTCTCTCTCTCTCACACACACACACACAAATTTGTCACCAGCAGCTTTCTCATTCATTTGTTTTGTTTTATTTGGAGACAGGTCTCTGCATATCTCAGGCTGACCTTAAACTCACTCTGAACCATATTTTGGCCCTGAACGTTTAGCCATCCTCCTTTCTTGGTCTCTGATTTGGTCTCTGAAATGTTAAAATTATAAGCATGCACCACCACATTAGGCTAGATTCTTCATTCTCCATGGCTGTTTGACATTTCTCTTCATGGAATTAGCCTCATTGGTTCTTTATAGGATAATTGTTGGTGCTATCCTTTTGCTATTACCAACAAGTCTTTTTTTTTTTTTTTTTTTTTTTTTTGAGACTGGGTCTTATGTGGCCCAGGCTGTCTTCAAAATCACTGTGTTGTTGAGTGTGACCAAGAACCCATGACGCTCCTGCCTCCACCTCCCAAGTGAGATCACACTACTTGAACCCACTAGCTTTATGTGAACTAGGCAAGCATTTTTTAAATTCTGCTACATCCCCATTCCTGATACTTAAATATTTAAGACTCTTAAATGTTCTTTTACATCATATCGATTTTCTCTTTAGAAATAATCTTTCTTCCCAGCTGTATATATGTCTTCCCAGGGGTATGCCAGCAAAAATAAACTTACAGATAAGAACTATGTTTTTTCTCCTTTTCCTTTCTTTGTTTTGTGGCAGAGTTTCACTATGTAGCTTGACTGATGTAGAACTACTGTGTAAACTGTGTAATGTGAGCGAATGAGGGTGTCAAAGTCAGAAGAAAACTTTATGAAGTTGGTTCTCTCCTTCCACCCTTTCATGGCATTGAGATCAGTCTCGGGTCATGAGACTTTCTTAGCAAGACCATTGACCCATTTGCGCCATCTTGCTGGCCTGATGTTACTATTATTACTTTATTTTTTTCTAGTTTTACAAGCATATTGAGTACTTATCCTTGCTTCCTTCTATCCTCCCTCCTCATATCCCCCTCTCTTCCTTTCATCATCTCTCCCACACTCCTGTCTGTCTGCTTCTATAGACCCCAGAGTTCCTTCTGGCTTGTCTACTCTTGTGGGGGTTCAGGCCTCTGTGGCATACCAAGTTGCTTTTCTTTAGGCAACCGTACTGATAAGAGGCATTTCCCTTCACTCATCCAGCTCTAGTCCCCAAGGTTTCCATTGTATGTTTTTATCTCTCTTGAGTTCCTCAATAGTCTATGGGGGGATGTTGGTATGTCAGTCATTATGCAGTTCTGGTAAGGACAAGTCTTACTGCAGTGAGTTCCTGGATGCAGCAGTTCTGCCTTGAATGGAATGTCTTGTCCAATGGTTCTTAGAATTTCACCACCCCCTTTTCCACAAGGTTCCCTAAGCCTTGGGATGGGGAGAGATTAGGTTGGCCTGATTCTGCGTAAGCCTTGCTGGGTCGCCAGTATACTACATTATGACTGGCCATTGTTATCCATGTCACTGCTCTTCTACTGCTAGGCTGTATGATACTACTTTTTAAATGTCTTCACTCTAGGGGCCTGGAGAGATGGCTCAGGGGTTGTGACTCTGTCTCACAAGCAGAAGGTTCTGAGTTCGGATCCCAAGTCCCACATTAAAACAAAACAAAAGAAACAAATCCAATAAATGTCTTCACTCTACTCCTTCCAAATTTTTTCAATTCTGAATTTTTTCAGTTTATTTTAGGAATCACTAGAAATTTATACATGTTTCAAAGTGGAGATTATAAATTGAGTAGAAGGGCTGGAAAGATGGCTCAGGGGTTAAGACTATGCCTCAAAGCAGAAGGTCCTGAGTTCAGATCCCAGGTGCCATATAAAAACGCCAGGTAGAATCAGCAGCAGTCTGCACTTCAGCAGTGGTGGGAGGAGCTTGGGAAATCCCAGAGAGAATCAAAAAGGAGATAGAAGCATTCAGGATGATTCCCAAAGTTACCCTTGGCCCTTCACAAGGACCCACAGTGCCCTCTGATATCCACATACACATACACACACACACACACACACAATAAATAAAGTTTAAAAAAGAATAAATTGAGTGGAAGCTATGAGCACAAGGGGGTGGGGACCATATCTCTAAAAAAAAATAGTAAAATGCTCTTAAAGTAGCAAGTAAAAAGAATTATTTTCCAATCATTTTAAAATATAAGTATATTTTTAGAGAGATAGCATATATCATAACATAGCAGCATGCACACACACACACACACAAGAAAGCAATATAGACAAAAGTTAAGGGTGCTTATCTCTAATTGTTAAAACTGTAAATCAGATTGAAAATGTGTGATCAGGTTGAGTGTAGCAACTCTTGCCAGTAATCCTAGCATTTAAGAGACTGAAAGTTCAAGGCCAGCCTGGGTTGCAAGGACTCTGTCTCAAGATATCAGAATTGGGGGGAGGAGGAGGGAGGGAGGGAACTGGTGTACCTAATAAGTTTGTATGAGCTGAAATAAAAAAAAAAAAAAAAAAAAAAGATATCAGAATTAACCAACAGTACTTGGTTTCCTTTTATATTCACAGACTACTACATTTGGCATGATGTTGAGTGGGACAGAAAACTGTCCTACACTTAATGTCAAATCATATGTTTTAATTAGTTATGTTTCTTATTGACTACATTGTACAACTATACAAAGTCCTATCAAAGTGCAAAGTAAAGGTTGGAGAGATGGCTCAGGGGTTAAGACTCTGACTCGCAAGCAGAAATTCCTGAGTTCAGATCCTAGGTCCCCATAAAAATGCCAGGCAGAAATGGTGCACTTCTAGTCCTGGTGGGCGGAGCTTGGGAAATCCCAGAGCAAAGCAAGGAGGTAGAAACAATCCAGGATGATTCCCAAAGTTACCCTTGGTCCTCCACAGGGATACACAGTGCCCTCTCTCTCTCTCACACACACACACACACACACACACACACACACACACACACACACACACACACATGCTCTCTCTCTAAATAAATAACAAATTTTTTAAAGTGCAAAATCACTTTTCATTTAAAATACAAAAAAAGAAAAGGACACCAAAATTAAATGATGAGGGGATATAATGTGATCATATAAATGCCTAAGATGGGGATATGGTTTAGTAGTATAATGCTCACCTAGCACGCATAAAATCTTACTTCGTTTCCAATATCATAAAAAATAGACGTCTAAGATAAATCTCAAGAGACACATAAGAGCAAGAGTCTTCTTGCTGGGGTCTCATGACATACTGTAGTGCTAAATTGAGTTTATCTATTCTGTGGGATTGGGCTCATTAGGTTCAAACTGCCTGGAGTGGTCTGAAAAATCATGCAAACCATGATCCTTCTCTCCCTCCAGCCACCTAATGATCCCTATGGCATCCAGAGAGAAGATCTCATCTTGAGTCTTCGTGTTGTACTGGCTTCTACACCACGATTTGCTGAGGTGGGTCTGGTCTAGGTTAGGGTTTATAAGTCTCTGAAAAAAGAGGAATAAGAATATGGTGTGAGATCTCCGGCTGGCCGCTGCTCTCCATCCATCATGTCCACTCTGATGCCACTGCACCGAAGGGCCTGACTGGCCCCGTGAGTGGCTGGCTTGTGGTACCTCGAACCCATGTCCACTTGAAACCTCAGGAGTCTTTCGGGGCCTTGGATGTCACCATTGGGCTTATCTCCTGATTCCTTTGCTGCCTCCTGACTGCGAGCTGGGTCCTGTTGTACCTGGAGTGCTACAAGAAACCCAAGGTGACCAGACCACCTTGCTGGCCCGTCCTGATCGTGTTTCCTGCATTCCTGGCTGGTCTTCCCTAGAATCATGTTGTACGAATCCAGTTACCTCTTCTGTAATCATGACCTCTCAGTGTGTCCATGGGGACATCTAGAACCACAGTATATTGGCTCTGCAGATGGGGTCCCTCTTGACCAATAAAGTCTATTTAAAACTTGCTCCAAAATGAAGGGAAAAAAAAACAAAACATGGTGTGAGAAATAAGGCACTAGTGTATATTTTAGGGTTTGGTATTCTATAAGCTTCTTATGTGGCAAGTATCTTAAGACTTTCAATATAGAAAACCATTTTGTCCCCTGAAATACTGACTTTATCTTATAGATGGTACTTTTCTGAAATCCTCTAGCTTTGCTGATTGGCATATTTTTCAGTTAATCACAGCTTGGCAGAAAAGCTAGCTTACAGTCACAATTCCTGACTTACGTGTGGTTCCTGAATGTTGTTACACCTGTCCCGCAGTAAAGATATGGTTGGTCTTGGTGTGATCAAGACACTAAAAAAAAATCTCTGGCTTAGGTTTTTTTGTTTTGTTTTGTTTTGTTTTGTGTTTTGTTTTGGTTTCTTTTTTTTTTCCTTTTTCTTTTTTTTTTTTTTTTCCTTCTTTCCTACAGTTCCTGCTGCCTCTGCTGATTGAGAAAGTGGATTCTGAGATCCTAAGTGCCAAACTGGATTCTCTACAAACTCTAGTGAGTGATATTTCTTTGCAGCATTCTTTAGACAAGTTAGTGGTGCCAAAAGTTGCAGATTATTGCTCATGGGCCAGGATTTGGGCCTATGTGTTTGTTGATTTGCTGCATATATATTGCTGCTATGTATATATGTTGTCTTATTCTACAGTATTAAAACTGACTGGAGCTCCCTATAGTTTTGTTTTGTTTTATTTTTGATACAAGTCTCATTTAGCCCAGACTAGCCTTGAACTCTTGGTCCTCTTATTTCTACATTTCAAATGCTGGGATCAGAGTCATGTGCCACCACACCTGATTTTTTTTCAGAGGAGGAAATATGATAGAGATTGGACCCAGAGACAACCATGCTACATTTGCTAGACCCCCATTCTTCCACTGAACTACATCCCTAGCCTTTGTGCTGCTTCTTCATGAGTCAGAATAGGACTACCGTGATGTCCTCCTGATCTTTCTACTGAAAATTTGCCTCATTTAAGTGCTATTTTTCTGGAGTTACCTGCATATCCCTGAGCATCTTGAGCTAGCTGGTACCTATGGTTCTCTTGACAGAATGCTTGTTGTGCTATATATGGACAAAAGGAACTGAAGGACTTCCTTCCCAGCCTTTGGGCATCTATCCGCAGAGAGGTGAGTGTTAAGTAAACTTGCTACTGTTAGTTGACAATTGTCAGGCATGAGAAAAAATGTACTTTGTCCTTTTCCCTGCTGACCTCAGGGTCAAGGTACTATGCCTGGCTTTTTCTATGTGCAGGCAATTTGAAAGAGAAAAGTGATGATTTCTATGAGGCCAGCTGTTTGGTGATAGTATATGACTCCCTGTCATCATGGGAAGAAGCATGGGTCATGTATAGGGAGAGAAAGAGACATATGATAGGGGTCCTAATATCCAACTGCTCAGAGCCTCTATCTTGTTGCTTACAAAGTATCGTTCCTAGTGGAACAAAGGACTGGGTATTCAGGGAGAAGATACTCAGTTGGGGTCTTAATTTCCATTGCTATACCTTAAAGGTTCTCAAACATACACCCCTTATCCCATCCCAAAGAAATAGGTAAAGGTTGTGTGGGGCCTCACCTGGTGCAAGCTCACCTCAGTAGCCATGGGATCCTCCCTGACAGGTGTTCCAGACGGCAAGTGAGCGAGTGGAGGCAGAGGGCCTGGCAGCCCTCCACTCCCTGACTGCGTGTTTGTCTCGCTCTGTGCTGAGGGCTGATGCCGAGGACCTCCTTGACTCCTTCCTTAGCAACATTCTACAGGGTAATGGGACCGTGGCAGCCAAGGGGAGTGAGCACCATAGAGATAACATTCCTAAGGGCCGATAACCCATCATGAGTAGTTCCCCTATGTTCACTGATTTTGGGGACTACAGCCCTGCTTTGAATGAAAGACAATTTGAATGGCAGCTGCTGGCAAACCATTCTAGGTATCAGTCTGCAACCATTATGGATATAGGGAAATTGGGCATATTTGGCCTATTCCCCAGGTCTGTGATTGCTGCCTCTCTAGACTGCAGGCACCATCTATGTGAGCCGGACATGAAACTGGTGTGGCCTAGTGCCAAGCTGCTGCAGGCAGCTGCAGGTGCATCTGCCCGGGCCTGTGACCACATCACCAGCAACGTATTTCCCTTACTGCTGGAACAGTTCCACAAGCACAGTCAGGTAAGGAGATGATGGGAGTTTGGAAGGGGCAGAGCAAGTGCAAATCTGAAGCTTTAGTTTGAGTCCAGATAGAGCCAAGTTTCCCCCATTAGCTTCTACTTATCCCCTTGTTTGCTTTTTCATGGTCTCAGTCTTGAGTATGAGGATAATTCTCCCCAAAGTGTCAGAATTGAAATCCTTTAAAATATTCTTTGACTCCGTACCCCCTTGCAATATTACAGGGCAACCAGCGACGGACAATCCTTGACATGATCCTGGGTTTCTTGAAGCTGCAGCAAAAATGGAGCTATGAAGACAAAGGTGAGGTCACCTTCCAGTTAAGGTATCCTGGGGGCTGTT
The DNA here is from genome assembly GCA_023101885.1 of Typhlomys cinereus. NCBI lineage: Eukaryota > Metazoa > Chordata > Mammalia > Rodentia > Platacanthomyidae > Typhlomys > Typhlomys cinereus. The sequence continues at coordinate 579,062 of JALPQD010000222.1, read as the reverse complement.
TAAGCTCTGTAACCCTGGAATGAAGTGGCAAGATTTAGCCCTTCTTCTAACCTCACAGCCCTTGCTTCTCTCTAGATGAAAGGCCTCTGAGTGGCTTCAAGGATCAGCTGTGCTCATTAGTATTCCTGGCTCTAACAGACTCCAGTACCCAGCTTCAGCTTGTTGGCATCCGGACACTCATATCCTTGGGTGCTCAACCAGGTACCTCTTAATGAAAGAAATGATAAGGGTGTCAATCCTCTATCTTACTGAAGAAGTCTTAATTCCCTATTCTTTCTACAACACCAGATCATTTTGGGTTTCTACTAGGATTGTTTGGGTTTTTTGTTTGTTTTGTTGTTTTTATACTTTATTTTGAGAGAGAGAGAAAGAGGTAGGGGGAGATGTGGACTTCTGGGAATTGAACTCAGGTCACCAGATTTGTGCCTTACCTGCTGAGCTATCTCATTGGCTTCTCTAAGAGGGTATTTTAAAAAGGTTGTAGTTGCAGAGAAAGAAAGATAAAGTTCTTTCTTTCTAATCACAGATCTCCTATCTTCTGGGGACTTGGAGCTAGCAGTGGGTCACCTGTACAGACTGAGCTTCCTGGAGGAAGATTCTGAAAGTTGGTGAGAATCTAAATCAGTGAGGTAGAATTGTTTGTTCCATGCCTTTGATCGGTAGCTAGATATATCAGGACTTAGAGTTCCGTTTCTGACCCTTGCCTCTCCTTAGTGAAGGCAGACTCTGTGATTCTTGCTGTTAACTGCTTGGAAAGATGTGCGACTAACCTGTGTTTTCTTGGACATTAAGAAGGCCTATCCAACTTAGTGGTGTGTAGGTAATTAGATCTTGCTTTACAAAACCTACACTCCTGGATCTGCCTAATGACAGGCCACAGCAAGAGAACAAGAGGCCAAAGCTCAGCTAATGCTCATCTGTGCTCTGCCCCCAGTAGGGTGGCAGCACTGGAAGCATCAGGAGCCTTAGCCACTCTCTATCCTGGAGTCTTCAGCAGCCACCTACTACCTAAACTTGCTAAGGAGCTGCATGAAGGTATGTGTAGCTAATCTTGCATAGCCCAGCCCCTGCCAGCAAGGCTCTGGAGAGGGGCTTCATACTGTCACACAGTGAAACCTTGTCTTGATTGCTTTCAGAAGAATCAGATATGGCTAGAGAGGATGGTCCCACCAAATGCTCCCGGTATCTCCGCTGTCTGCAAGCTTTGTCAGCTGTTTCAACACATTCCAGCATTGTCAAGGAGACATTGCCTTTGCTGCTAGAACATCTCTGGAAGGCAAACAAAGGTAATTACTAAGAATGCTCACTAGGTCTGAATGGAGGCCTGCAGCCAGGGATACAGTTGCCACTCCTAAGACAGTTGTCATTGTAATTGTACATATGGGTGACATGGCAAACACTTTAAAAATTGATATATAGGGCTGGAGAGATGACTCATTTTTAAGACTCTGCCTCACAAGCAGAAGGCCCTGAGTTCAGATCCCTGGTCCCACGTAAAAATAACGGACTGCATATCCGACTCTGAGCAAAGGCTGGGAAATCCCAAAGAGAAGCAAAAAGGAGATAGACACAATCCAGGATGATTCTCAAAGTCACCCTTGGTCCTCCACAGGAACACACAGTGACCTATGGTGTCACACACAAAAACGTTTTAAAAAATTAAAAGCTAAATTTTTTTTAAAATTCATATATAGTAATTGTATGCGTATTCATAAGATGCAGTGTAATGTTTCAATATTAATACATATATATAGATAGATAGATAATAGTGATTGGTCTGTCAGCTCACATACTTAATGTTTTTGTATGTGTTCATTAAAAATTCTCTCCACTAGCTATTCTGAAATAATCAAGTAATTGTCGTTGCTATAATTACCTACTATGCTTGAACATTAGAAGTTATTTCTCCTGGGGTTGGGGATATGACTTAGTAAAATGCTTGTTGAACAAGTATGACAACGACCTGAGTTCAATCCCCAGCACTCACATAAAAAGATGGATATTGCAGGGCTGGAGACGTGGCTCAGGGGTTAAGCCTCTGCCTTACAGGCGGAAGGTCCTGAGTTCAGATCCTAGACCCCATGTATAGATACCGGCCAGAAGTGGGGGCGGCCTGCGTTTCTGGTCCTGGCAGGGCGGAGCCTGTGAATCCCGGGTCAGAGTAAACAAGGAGGAGGTGGAAGTGGTCCATGGTGGTTCCCGAATTCACCCGTGGTTACACACACACACACGCACGCACACATGCACACATGCGCATACTTGTATACACGCACAATTGAATAAAAAGTAAATAATAATTTAAAAAAAGATGGGTATTGCACTGGGCTATAGATACAAGAAGGATCCCTAGGGCTTGCTAGCTAACCAGTCCACCAAATCTTGGAGTAACAGGTTTATGAGAAATCCTGTCTTATAAAAATAAAGTGTTTAAACTACTTAGTAGTTAAAGTTGCTTGCCCACAAACCTGGCAACCTGAGTTTGATCCCTATAGCTCACATGGTAGAAAGATTTGACTTCTAAAACTTGTCTTCTGACCGCTATACATATGCCATAGCTTATATATGTCTATCTCTCTGCCTCCCCCTCAAATAGTGATGTGGATCTCTGGCCTCAACACACACATACACACACATAAAATGTTATTCTTCAGGTCAGAGAGATGATTCAGGGGTTAAGCCTCTGCCCCACAAGTAGAAGGTCCTGAGTTTGGGTCCTGGACCCCAGGTAAAAATGGAGGCTGCCCCATACTTCTAGTCCTGGAAGGTGAAGCCTGGGAGACTCCAGTGCAAAGCAAAGAGAAGGTAGAGCGACCCAGGGTGATTCTTGAAGACACCCCTGGGCCTCCACAGGCCCACACAGTACCCTCTGGTACACAGAGACATACATACCAAATGAATAAAAAAATAATTTTTTAAAGTTATGCCTCTTATTTAATAGTACTTCAATAACCCAGAATCCATCCTCTCCCTATTCTTCCCTTAATTCCCTTTCCAGTCTGAAATATTTTGACAATTGTGAACTTAAAATACAGACCAAACAAACAAACAAAAGACTGATAAGCCTCAGCCCACCTCCGTCTACCAGAGCTTGGGCTCATTAGAAATGTGGGCTTTCAGGCTGACTGGTAAAAATCTGCATGTGAACAGAATCCCAGGGTAGTTCCCAGGCATCCTCCGATTTTTTCAGGGGCCAAAATGGCCACAGCAGGTATTACTCCTGGTCACTTTGTGTCCTCCCTACTCTAAGCCCCTTGTTTTGGTTGTGCCCTCATGAGTAGATCCAGAGCTATGATGTTTGACCCAGCAGCATTAGGTAGTAGAGAGAACACTAGACTCAGACTGTGATCCGAGTATGATTTCTGACTGGTGCGTTTTCTGCATCCCTGCGGGGGACAACAAAGCACTGGTAATAGTTGGGGAAATGGCTTAGGGATTAAAGACTTTGCAAGCAGAAAGACCCGAATTCAGATCCCCAGATCCCACATAAAAATGCTGGACACAAATGGCAGAGCCTGGAACACTCCAGGATGATTCCGAATGTTAAGGTTTTACTTTGCTCTGGGACTTCCCAGGCTCCACCCGCCAGGGCCAGAAGCGCAGGCTGCCACCATTTCCACCTGGCATTTTTTTATGTGGGACGTGAGAGCCAAACTCAGGACCTTTGGCTTGTAAGGCAGAGTCTTAACCCCTGAGCCATCTCTTCAGTCTGCAGGTACCCTCTCATACACACTCATGCAGGAAGGGAAAAAAGCCACAATTTCAGTAAGCCTCTTTGTCTTCCTCTGTGGGTTAGGTGGTTCGGTCTAGAATTGTTGGAAAACCCGAAGAGACACATTACATACTTCTGTTCCAGAATCTGGTGTGGAACAAATCGCAACTCTAAAGCCTGAATAAATGAGGGGGAATGAATAAACAACAAGAAACACTTAGAAGGATAAAATGGCTTGACTTTCTTAGCTTTTTTCTTGTTCTTTGACAAGTTCATACATGTTTGTAAAAATGCAGTCAGTCTCCCCTCCCCCTTATCTAGAACCCTATCTTTCGTACCTGTCCCCTCTCCTCCCTACCAGACCCTTTCCCAGATTCCTGAGTTTTTGGTTTATTTTGTGACTGACCATTTAGTTTAACTAGAGCCACCTGTGTGATGTTTAGATTTGAACTGTCCATAGTGAGCTTGGTGGAACAGTAGTGGGTACACAAATTAAGGCAATGACGTCTCTTGGCTTTTTGATAAGACTCTTTTGGTCTTTTCTTCAACTTTTTCTATTTGTCATTATCTTCAGCTTTCTGTTTGCTATATTATATGTCTGGAAGTGTTTTTGAGAAAACCTTAACAGAGAACACTGATTTTTCTCTCTGCACAGGGGATGTGATTACAGGATCCAGTGAAGTTATTGCTGTGTGTCAGAGTCTCCAACAGGTGGCAGAAAAATGTCAGCAAGACTCAGAGAACTGCGGGTATTTCCATGAGAAGGCTGTACCTTCCCTATTTGCCTTGGCTGTGCAGGCTTCCATGCCAGGTATTTTTCTCTGACCCTCCCTCCCTCTTGGAATTCAATCTTCTAATGCATTGGACAACACTGCCACCTTGTGGCACTTTATACCAGCAGGTTTATTTTGAATCCTTTTCCCCAGAATTCAATTTAAGGTGAAGGATACCAGTCCCACCAGCACCATTCAAAGGGATATATGCTTTATTCACTTTTAATCACTGTGTTCTTGGAATTGGGCTTTGCAGTCAACTGGGCTTGGTAGGGTTTCATCCCATACTTGCTGTCTCAGCAAATACTCACCCATTCTAAATGCAGCTCCCTTACCCACAGCATGCAGAAGAAAGCATCTTATTTACCAAAGTTAGAATTAAAAAGATGCTATGACACCAACTTAGCAAGTAAAAATGCTTGTGTACCAACTCTGATAAATTAAGTTCAATCTCCATATTCCACAATGTAGGAAAAAATGAATAATGTAGATGATTATCACTTGAACTCCACATACATATGGCAGGTGGCACATGCATTCACACACATACAAAATAAGTTTCTACTTGTGATGTCAAGAATGTCTGCATTAGCAGACCTCATTTTCCACTGCTAATTAATCTAAACTGTGCAGTCTTCTTGGGAACTCTGTGGCCCCAGTTATCGGTGCTGTTTCTGACACCTTGGGGATTTTCAAGAGCAGAGTGTTCTAGAGGACACATTAAGAACTGTTGGATTTTGCCATTTATAGTGGTGCATTCCTGCAATCCCAACACTTGGGAGGTAAAGACAGGAAAATCAGGAATTCAGGGTCCTCTGTGCTACATGAGACCCTGTCAAAACACAAAGAAAAATAAAACAACAAAAAATAATTTATTTTCATTTCTCCCCCCTTTTTTTTTTAAATCATTTACTTTATTTTGTATGTGTGTGTATATATCAGAGGGTACTATATGTCCCGGTCGAGAGCCAAGTTACCAAAGGTAACTTCGGGAATCATCCTGAATTGTTTCTACCTTCTTTTTGCTTCAATCTGGGATTTCCCATCCTCTGCCCATCAAGACCAGTAAAGGTCGCTGCCCATTCCACCTGGCGTTTTTACGTGAGACTCGAGATCAGAACTCAGGACCTTCTGCTTGCGAAGCATGTCTCCTGAGCCATCTCTCCAGCCCCCCTTTCCTCATTTCAACAAGGACTCACTATACAATCCAAGCCTGACCTGAACTTACAGTCCTTTGAATGCTGAAATTACAGGCAAACCTTGGATTACATTTGGATTTCTGGCTTTATGTATGTGAATGTACTGGTGTTTGGTTTTTTTGCAGAGAAGGAGCCCTCAGTTCTGAGAAAAGTTCTATTGGAGGATGAGGTCTTGGCTGCTCTAGCATCTGTCATTGGCACTGCCACCACTCACCTGAGCCCTGAGTAAGTATAACCATGAGTGTGACCTGAACCCCAAAAAAGGATCATTCTTGGGAAGTTGTCTTACTAGCTATCCTCATTTACATGCAGACATGGAGGCAGTTGCTTATTTCCTTTGTTGGCAAAGCAAAAGGAAGAAGGGGCTTTGAGCATCGTGAACTGTGGGGTTCAGTGAGCCATGAGTCAATTCTTTTGACTACAGAATCCTCTTTGGAACATGTTAAACACAGATACTGCATTCCTCACAAGAGCGTAAGCTCTAAAAAGACAGGCATTTCATCTATGTGGTTCATCTATGTGTTGAACACAAGTGGCTCAGCAGTTAAAGGATCACACATAAAATGCTGGGTGGGTGTGGCTGCCCAGCAATAACTTCATCTTCAGCAGACAGAAACTGGAATTCCCCAGAACAGGGTAACCATCCAGGCTAGCCCAATTTAATAAAACTAGCCCGAATTTAGAGACCTATCCCAAAAAGAGTAATATGGAAGAATGGTTGAGTATAATTTCCATTATCAACCTCAGGCCTCCACATGCATGTGCACACATACACACATATATTTACTTTCCCCTACATATATGCATGAAAAATGGAGAACAAAAGAGATGGTTTTTTGCACATGGTATATGCCTCGTTGCCATATTGAGTATGTGAGTGATCACTGCTTACTCCCTTGGCTTAGTGGCCCTACTGTGAATCTCACGTTGAGGGAGGGCTATGGTAGAATCCTAGCTCCTGACTCAAGTATTCTCTCCCCAGGTTAGCTGCCCAGAGCGTTGCCCGAATTGTGCCCCTCTTCTTAGATGGCAACACCTCCTTTCTGCCTGAAAACAGCTTTCCAAGTCAATTCCAGCCTTTCAAGGTAATAGTCTAGTGGGTCTGGTAGGAGAAGACCTTGGAATTTATGTTCTTCACCTAATTTTTAGATGTTCTGTGATGGGCATAGGGCATGCAGGTCTCCTGCAGGTAGACAGGCTTGATGGGGCTCTTCTTTCTTCACAGGATGGCTCTTCTGGGCAGAGGCGGCTGGTTGCACTGCTTATGGCTTTTATGTGCTCCCTACCACGAAATGTGAGTTGACCACATTTGGGTCCCTGCTGACTCTGGACTGAAATTTGCCACAAGTTAAGCTGATCTTTTGTTTCACCCACCAAAAAAGTTGGTTTTCTTCCATACTGGTCTTTGCTGCCACTTTCTTTTGAGTATCTCCTGGAGTACAAGTATTTTTGTTTTCTATAGGTGGAAATCCCTCAGCTGAACCAACTCATGTGTGAACTTTTGAAGCTAAGCTGCCTCGACAGCTGCTCCTTCTCCTCCACTGCTGCTGCCAAATGCTTTGCAGGACTCCTCAACAAGCACCCCGAAGGTATTTAGGCTTCCCTGAGCTTCCTATCCATGAGATCTTCAGGTTTGTCCTTGTTCTCCTTAAAAAAAGGAGCCTACAGGCTGGAGAGATTGCTCAGAGGTTAAGCCTCTTTCTGCCTCACAAGCAGAAAGCTCTGAGTTTGGATCCTGGATCCCACATATAAATACCAGGTGGAAATGGGGGTGACACATATTTCTAGCCCTGAAAGGTAGACCCTGGGAAACTTCAGAGCAAAGCAAAAAGGAGGTAGCACAATTCAGGATGATTCCTGAAGTCACTCTTGGGCCTCCACATACATACAATGTCCTCTGGTACCGACACACACAAAAGGAATGAATGAATGAATGAATGAATGAATGGACAAATAGACATATAGACGAATAAGTAAATGAACAAAAATTTAAGAAAGCTAACTAGTAGCGCTTCACCTGCCCAAAGACTGTCCTGAAACAGTCCTTGGGACAAAAGTCAAGACAAAAATTTGGCAAAGCATTGCAGGGTCTAAGAAGAAGATACAAGGAGCATGTTCTGCCTGGTGCTGGAGTCTTATTTCCAATGTGATGCCATGGTGAATAAGTCATTGGGAGTAGACAGTTCCTCTTCAGTGCTGGTACCCTGTGCTGAGAGGACTGTAGTGGGCTCCTGCTCATTGTCCTTTTCTAATGGCTTCTCAGATGCTTGAATCACTTGAATGATTTGCCTCCTTTGTTTTTAAAGGAAAAATATGTTACCATTTCACCTGCATGTCCTCCTTCCCTTTTAGGGCAGCAGTTGGATGAATTCCTCCAGCTCGCTATGGACACAGTAGAGACGGGCCTGGGCTCTGCATCCTCTCGCAGTCAGACCTTCACGCTATTGCTTTGGGTAAGAGAGTAGCACAGATGCTGGCTAGACGCAGGAAGTTATGTCTATTAAAATAAACTCCCTATTTGACTGAGCTACATGAAGCAGATGTGCCTCAGGGCTCTGGCATTTGAATGTCAGCCGTGACTGCTCTTTCCCTGATTACAGGTAACCAAGGCTCTAGTACTCAGATACCATCCTCTTAGCTCCTCTCTTACATCTCGGGTAAGTCCTTCCTGAAATAGGACTAATGGGAATTAAACAGAAACTTGCCTGTTGACTTTATTGCTCTTGTTCTTAAATAACTTCCATCCTCCCAGTATTTGAGATTCTTCCTCCCAGCGTACTTCAAAGGCTCTCTCTTTGCCAGCTCATGGGTCTCCTCAGTGACCCAGAACTAGGCCCTGCAGCTGCTGACGGCTTTTCCCTGCTCATGTCTGACTGCACTGATGTGCTGACTCGTGCTGGTCATGCTGAAGTACGGATCATGTTTCGTCAGCGGTTCTTCACGGACAATGTGCCTGCTTTAGTCCAAGGCTTCCATGCTGCTCCACAAGGTGAGGAGTCTAAAAGACAGCTTCCAAACAGGGACCACTCTTCTTAGCAACAGTCCCTAAAGTCATGTAGGACCCATATATTTTAGACTCCAAAGATACACCGTGTGGTCTGTACCTAGAAAGCCAAACTTCCAAATTCATACTCCACTTTTTCCTTAGTAGGGATATCTTGCTTATGAGCCCAAGAGGCTAATTGTTATTTCCCAATTTGTGTATGTGTTCATAGATGCATTTATGTGCAGAGGCCTGAGGTGAATGCTAGGTGTCTTTTTTTTAAGACAGTCTCAGACTGGAGAGATGACTCAAGGGTTAAGACTCTGCCTTGAAACAGAAGATCCAGAGTTTGGATCCCAGGGGTTAAATGTAAAAACGCCAGGTGGAAACAGCGGAGGCCTGCACAGCCTGGGAAATCCCAAAGCAAAGTTTTTTAAAAGGAGGTAGAAGCAATCTAGGATGATTCCCAAAGTCACCCTTGCTCCTCCATAGGGACACACAGTGCCCTCTCATACACATCAAAAAAAGAAAAAAAAAAAGTCTCGTACTAAACCTAGAGCTCACTAATTCAGCTACGCTGGCTGCCTATCAAGTCCCAGGAATCCTTCCACCTCCCCAGCACTGGGATTACAGGTACACACCACCTTATCTGTCTTTTAAGAGTTCTGGAGTCAACTTGGGTCCTCATGCTTGTGCAGTAGGCACATTACCAAATGACTTATCTCCCCAGCACTGACTACATGACCTCCCAGATACACATTTTTCTTGGTGTTGGTTTTTTTTGGGGGGGGCGGGGGGATGTTTGTTGTTTGTGTATGTGTGTATCAGAGGGCAATGTGTGTCCCTGTGGAGGGCCAAGAGTGACTTCAGGAATCATCCTGGATTGCTTCTACCTCTTTCTTGCTTCCACCAGGCATTTATACATGGGACCTGGAATCTGAACTCAGGACCTTCTGCTTATGAGACAGTCTTAACCTCTGAGCTGTCTCTCTAGCCTTTGGTGGTGGTGTTTTGAGATGGTGCTCTGACCTTGAACCTGGAGCTCATGACAATCCTACCTCAGCTTTCCAGGTGCTGAGTTATACATTTGAGGTACCACACAATATTATTTTGCTAAACGTCAAAGAAGTAGAGATAGTTTAAGCAACTCCCAAGAACAGGAGTGGGCTACTGTGCTGGAAAAAGGCATATACATAAAAGTTCAATTCTGCTGATATACTCAGTAACTGAGTTTTCAAACTGAATGTGTAAGTGAGGTTTTTCTCCTAAATATTTTTTCTATTTCTTACAGATGTGAAGCCAAATTATCTGAAGGGTCTGTCTCATGTACTCAATCGGCTGCCCAAGCCTGTACTCTTACCAGAACTGCCCACAGTAAGTCTTCAGTGAGGGACAAGATTGTTCTTCCATGGCTAAAGCTAGAAGGGAAAAAACTCAGAGCACTTTACATTTCCTGTTGCATCTTAGCTCCTTTCCTTGCTGCTGGAAGCTCTGTCCTGCCCTGATGCTGTGGTCCAGCTCTCTACCCTCACCTGCCTTCAGCCTCTTCTACTGGAAGCACCCCAAGTCATGAGTCTTCATGTTGATACCCTGGTCACTAAGTTTCTGGACCTCAGTTCCAGCCCTTCCATGGTATGTTGAGCACCAGCACTTCTCCAGTACCTTTTTGTTTGGGAATCTCCTCACCCTAGCGTTTGTGTTCTAGGCTGTCCGAATCGCTGCACTGCAGTGTATGCACGCTCTCACCCGCCTACCCACTCCTGTGGTAAGTCTTAGGAGAGCCAGAGTGCTTGTTTGAGACACTCTCATGTAGTCCAGGATGGCCTCAGTCTGTATACATGAAGCTGGCCTTGAATTCCTGATCCTTGTGCCTTCAAGTGAGATTGATCATCCTGCTGTGTATAGTTGAGATAGAACTACATACATTGTATACATAGACAATAGTCATCTGTCCCTAAGACCTAGAATGGATACAGTAAATTGACATACTCTAGAGTCACTCGAGTAGGTAGGTGCATGTGTTCAACATGTTTCAACCCTTGGATTCAAATCCTGCCGTCCAAAAGGGGGAAGGGGACATTCACTTTCCTCAGTTTTACAGTGTCAGTGAAGTAGCACTTCTTATTGCCCATGGTTGAACAAAGCTAATATTTTCTCTGATCCCACAGCTACTGCCATACAAACCACAGGTGATCCGGGCCTTAGCCAAACCTCTAGATGACAAGAAAAGACTAGTACGCAAGGAAGCCGTGTCAGCTAGGGGAGAATGGTAAGCTTTTTTGCATGTGCGGGGTGTGTACAAGAGGCTTGAGGGTGACATTGGGAATCGTTCTGAATTGCTCAACCTCCATATTGTTTTGCTTTGTCTTCCAGAGCTAGAGTTAGAAGCTACTGTCCTTTGTACCTAGCATTTTTATGTGGGATCTGCGATCTGAACTCAGTTCCTTTTGCTTATGAACAGAGGCTTTAACCTTTGAGTCATCTCCCCAGCCCAGTTCTAGGTTTTAAAGGACGTGCTGGAACTATAGATGACTCATGATTCATGTTACAACATTCTTTGTGTCTGCAGGTTTCTGCTGGGGAGCCCAGGCAGCTGAACCTTTATTTCTGGCCAAGATCATTGACAATCTAACCTGCAAGTACTAACTGTTGAATCATCCTACAAGACAAGACCACCGACTTCTATCCCTTTCCATGGATATGGCATAAGCACTGGGCCACTGGTGTATAAGACACATAGGAATCCTGATTTTTAACTGACTGTTGAAGAAACTGAGTGAAACTACTTGTGTTTGAAAGAAAGACATTGGGTTGTAGGGCTCTCCTATTACTTCCTGTGTCAGGAAGAGAGAGCTGTGCACCTGAGGGGTGAGTGCAGTTGAGGGCAGCCCTGAAGATGGAATAGTGGGTGATCATGTACCTATGGAGAATAAATACTTCTTTTGGTAATGAAGCTGACTCGCCACATATTCCCCAGGAACCCACATAGGTTGCCACAGTAGCAGAAATTCTGAAGCACATCCAGATCCTCCCTAAATAAAGCTACAGGAGGCAGAAGCAAAACAGCCATTCACTAGACCTTGACCCTCATTTCCCCTAGAACTTTACAGATAAGGCAGAATGGGAAACTACTTATCTTTACAAATCAAATGCCTTTATTTTTGCTCCCTTTGGTAGCATGAGAAATGGCAGTGACCTTGGCAGCAGGCTTGGTATTTTTATCCCATTGAGAAGCCAGGATCCTGACATTCCTCCCAAATCTTTTCCCAAAGTGAAAGAGATAGTGATTAGCCCCAGTGCTGATTTGGGGGACATGAGGATTAGCACTGGACAAGGTAGCTAATTGACCTCTTATTTGGGGCTAGAACCTCTGTTTGCCTGAGTAAAGAGACTTCAGCCCTAGGATTTCTCCACTTTGCATCTTGCTTTGAGGTGGCCATAAGATTGGCCTTTAAGTTGTCCCTGTGTAGCCTAAGGCAAGCCCAATGGCTCTTTGTGATCAGACTCCAAGAAAGGCTGCCCTTTGAGACTCTAGCGACAAAACCAACACAACAAATGCTCAAGTTGTGGCAGACACAATGCAGCTCATACTGCCATCACAGAGGCTGAGTGAGCAGTCACCCAGGGAGGGGGATCCCAGCTCATTCCATTCCCATGGGGTAGGTGACTAGAAGGTAACAGCACTCGGGTCAGCCAATGCCTATAAGACACACAGAAAAAAATCTCTTTAGTTCACCTCTTTGATTGTCCTGTCTATTCTGCAGCCAGCATACATCAAGCACAAAGGTAATGAAAGTTCTAATTCTGTCCAATAAATGTGTCCTGAGGCCTTAGGGTGTCTCTCTTTAATGAAGTATAGTTGGGAATATATTAAGAAATATCTTTAATGTACATTAAGCAGATTGGACATGTGCAGAGATTAAGAGTATATGTATGATATAGGCAGGTTTCAGAACTCTGGCATGTACTCAAGAATCGATCTTTTTGAGTGCCTCACTCTGCAGCCAGGATTGAACTCTTGATCCTCTCCTGCCTTTATCTTCTGATTGCTGTACGTAACCTAGCTCCAATCGTGTGAGGAGTCACTATAAGCAGAGGTAGGCAGGAATGTAGTGAGGATGGAAATGAGGTATCTAACTTTCATTTGGTTGTTACTCTGCCAGGGTTTTTCTTTTTTGAGGAAAGTGGTCTCAAATAACCCAGGCTAGCACGGAACTCCTAATCCTGCCTGTACCTCCCAGGCGCTGTGATTACAAAACATACATCACCAGGCCTAGTCTAGTAATTGCAGTCTGAAAAATAATTTCCTTATAACTCTTGGGTTAGAAGAGTTAGCCTCGTGTATTATCTTAGGACCATGTCACAAGTAGATTGCCATAGTCTCTTGAATTGCTGATTTAACTCTAGACACTGTCACATAAGTGAAGTTGGTGGCCACTATATTAACTAGATTCCCTTCGTAAGAACTGCTTTCTTGAAGTTCTATAGTCATCCTGAAGCCTCATCTACCTAAACCACATTTTTGGTCTCAGGCAGCTTGGGTCAAATGAAAGCAATGATCTAGTCCTAGAGTCTGGAACTATACAAAGATAAGAACATGTGGCCCTTTTGACTCTTCAGTGGCACTAACTACATTCTGTTTCCAGGTGTAAACCATTTTCCCCATCACAAAGTTCTATCACACAGCACTGTATACTTTACCTTCCTGTGTCCACACCCAGGAACACCTTCCAGTTGTCCAAGCAGCCGTAGTTATAAGGATTCCTAAATACCTAATGGCAAGAAAATCATATTTCTACAAATATCTTCTACTCAATCCCCTTTTCATCTTAGAGACTGATGGCTAAGCTACAGCTCAGGTAAGTAAATCTGCCCTGATTTCGATGTGTCTACAAGATGTAGCTTCAGTTACACACCTGCCCATCCAAGCCTTCCACCCTACTCACTCTGCCCTTAGCCTGTAATCGACGTCTCTCCTTCTTGTTGATGTGCCTTTCAATGCTAGTCTCGCCACGACTGATGAGAACGGCATGCCATATGGTGAGGGCACCCAGGGCCAGCGCCACAGAACTAAGAGAAGCAAAGATTGTGAGGAATTAGAGGCTAGAGTAGACAGTCTGGAATGGCACTTGCAATGATGACTGGCTAGCAACCTCTGCCTCGTTTTCTTTACTAACTCATATGTAGCCTACATGACTATATGTTTATAAAGACCATCAGAGCAAAGACACATGAATGTGAGCTAGCAAAAAGTTATGTGGGAAGAAAGGTGAAGAAATGAATTTATTGAGAAAAATATGTAGAGTTCCTATAAATGGCCATACTTGAGATAGCAGAAGGTCATAAAAGTCCCAGGAGTAGGACCCAAGATGGTATGAAACTTATATTTTAGCTCTGTGATTCCTACCTGTTTATCATGGACACTTAAGTTTTCCGACTCCCTCATCTACAGATACAGTCAGCATGTTTGTAGCTTTATGTGTAATAACCAGCAGTGCTACTATTCTTATGTTCCTGTTGCTGAAGCGCTTGAGAAAAGCAATGTCTCTGCCAACTTCAATTATATTAAACAGTGGCAGGTCACTCAGGAATGGGTTCCTGTCTGCATGTGGGTACCTATGAGGTTTTCTTGATGCTGCCCCTCCCCTAAAACTATCAAAACAGAGTTAAGTACCTGCACAGGAACCAGAGGTAGACAAGACTCTTGTGAGTTATTCTTTCTCGAAAGGAGAAGGTGGGTGGTGGGGTCTGGTGGTAAGTCTAGGGGAAAATAAAACAAAACAGCAAAGCCTAGTTCCTTTACTCTGTTGTCTCCAGCAACTGTACCCAGAGCCCTGAGCACCTACAGGCAGGAAGGAATACAAACCCAGGCAGGGAAAATGAGGGTCAGAGCCACAGAGGAGTCAGGCCGGCAGCCAGATGGGTAGACTAAGCCTGGTGGCACCATTACATGGACAAACACCGAGTAGAGCAGGTCTAAACATGATGGCAAAGCACAGGAGCTGACCCTAGGCCTTTAGGCTGACAACAGAATGGGGCTCCAGGGGAAGTCACCCTAGCTCCAGCCAACCACAGCTGCTTCACCATGTTGGCTCCATTCCACAAGAGAGGAAAGAACCCACACCCAGCATGGACCAGCTGGAAGTAGGAGGACTGAACGTTACAAGCTCGAGACGTGCACAGTATAAGGGGTCCTAAAAGGAGGGGGGAGGAGGGTAGAGGATGCCCGGATGCAGATGGACCAGCCTATTAATGTCCCCTAGAGCCCCATTACACAGACTAACACAGACCCCTTGCTGCTCAGGCCATCACCAAGGCAAGAGTCCAGGCTCAGCCCAAAGCGGTGATAATGGGATAGATCACCAAAAACCTGCAGCCAGCCCCTGTAAGTAAACTAGCAGGCCCAGTGACATAAGTTTTCTTACACCCCCAGGCCTGAGCAGCAGGAGGCAGTAGGGTGGAGACTGCCCACCTGGTTGGCAACTGCCTGTAGTTTGTTCTTGTCGAGCTGTTTCATTTTCTAAGAGGGTGGAAAACATTGCTGGTTACATTCTCAGGCCTCTAGCAACCCCATTCCTTAGGGACAGATTCCATACCCCAAAATTCTGAACTGTTGAGTCACCCTGCCCCTAGACATAGGCTCACCTCGATGGCAGCATAAGCCTCCCGGAAAAGGTCCCAACTTCCGTAGCTACAGTAGACACAGCCCAGGGTCATAAAAAAGCAGAAAGAGAAGAAATAGCGATGGTTATAATGGCCTACACAGTTGTTTAGCCAGGCTGGTGGGAAAATGATTAAGGACAAGATCAAACACAATTTCAGGGGGTGTTCAGGCCCCCTGTCTAAGACATCATTCAAACAATTTTCCAAAGGCCAGAAAATAGAGGACAGTTTCCCAAGGTTGAAATAAAAGTCACCTAAGCTTTTCAGAGCTCTATAAGTCCCACAAGCCAATCATGAAAACAGCCTGCAAATATATCTGCCAGTAATTCAACCTGACTCAGGTTAACTAGACATCTATGTGGGAAAGCAAAAGGCGTTCCCACAGTTCTACCTGGGACTCCCAGTGGACAGCCACAGAAGCTCAAATACCTCTTCTATAAGTCTCCACAAAAGCCTACAAAAGAAGACCTGCTAGAAGATTCCCTGCTCCCAGAAAATTCATGCCAGAGAGCTTGTAAGCCTCCTTGCCTCCCCAGATGGTCAACCTACATGACCTCTTCTAATTGGTTATGAGCCCAGCATTATTTGAAGAAGAATGCTAGAAGCCTTGGGCCTGTGACCATTAACCCTGTAGAGTTCTCTGGAGCTTAAAGCAACAGCCTCAAGCAGATGAAAGCAAAAGGATACGGCAGTGATGATCCATCTTCAGCACACACCTGTGAGGGAGGGACACAGGCTCTGTTACGATGGCCAAGGTTCCTGAGATGTCAGTGACAATCCTTTCCTACAAGGACCAGCAGCATCCTGCTGAGGTGGAAAGGGCACAGACTTTGAAGATGGGCAGGCATTCCTTCAAACCCAGCTTTGTACTTAATTGGCTATGATACTGGACAAGAGAACTCATCTCCCTGAGTCTCAGTTTCCACAAGTAGTAGCAGTACGTGACTCAGGACCATCCTGAGGACTAGGTATCAGCGGGTGGAAAGCACATGGCCGAGGACATGGTGCTCTGATAATGTAATTTAACAAATTCCAGGGTCAGGTTTGGCCCTAGGATTACAACAAAAGGGCCTCTGCTGAGATTCAAAGCAAAGTCAAGACCTACCTATTGCAGATACTGCAGTGATGTGTTCGGGCTGGCTTGGGGTAAATGCACTTCTTACAGATGGAGACAGTAGCTATGTCATTCCTACCCTGTGCAAAGGTAAAAGAACATATTGACCACTATGACAGAAAAACAAGGCACTCTCTCCCACTCATGGAACTGGCCAGCATAGGCTACAACTTCCCCTTCCTCACACCCCGTAGGGACCCACCTGAGGTGGATACCCAGGAGGAGTGGTGATGGCCTGGTAGTAATGGAAGACGATGAGGATCAGATTCCAGTGGCTATAGAAGAAATGCCAGCAGAGTCGTGGCACTGAGTAGGTTCGGAGGATGAGGGGCAGGACACACAGGTAGGCAATGGCTACAATGGAGCTGGTCAGCACAATCACCAGCACCACGAACATCTGTCAAAACCAGTGAGATCAAGGCATCACTGAGCAAGAACCTGAACAAATATTCCTGGGGGAAGTTGGCCTCTTAACGTCCAAGGTAGAACAGTCAGAGATAGATCCTCTTCTCCCCCCAAATAACCTTTTCCAGGGTTCCCTGGGCATCATCACTTACCACCCCAAACCATCGGATCACATTGTCCACAAGCCAGTATATTGGCTCAAAGGCAGCATCGACAGCAGTGTCACTGCCCCCAAAGGAGTTATAGAGCAGGGAGCGTATGCAAACTTTGCCGTAACGCCAGCGTTGTACCAGGCCCCGAAGCAGAGGTGGGCAGCGGCGCCTGTAGCCCAGGAGCAGAAGGAGGCGCAGGCAGAGGCGAGCTGGGCCCAGCAGTAGGCTCCGCTGGCCCCGCATGACTCCTAGGAGAGCATAAATAATATGAGGATCCACCCTGAGTCCTGCCCTCCCCCACCAGTGATAAAGCCCAGAGTATCAGCTGGAGGGCAGATATAACCTTGTTCTGCTACTCACCAGCTGTGGGAAGGGAAAAGATCACTTTTCTATAGTGTCCCAACCAGATTGCAAGAGAGTCCGAGCCTATAAAAGTCATCTTTACATTATAGCACATGAGGTGATAAACACCTAAACAGTCACAGTAAAACAGTAAGAGAGAAGCAGGTGGCCCTGAGTCAGAGAAATCCTTATGTGTGTGGAGGCAAGAAGTCACTACTGGGTCCTCAGTTGTTCTCTATCTTGATTTTTTGTTATGTTTTGTTTTTTGAGCCAGGGTCTTTTCACTGAACTTGGAACTCACCAACTTAGATAGGCTTGACTGTCCAGTGAGCTTCAGGGACCGGCTTACCTTTGGGAAGAAAAAGCTATCGCCTCTTTTTCTACTTCACCAAGGCTGAGATTACAGACATGAAGTGCAATGTCAGACTGTGTGTGTGTGTGTGTGTGTGTGTGTGTGTGTGTGTGTGTGTGTGTGTGTGTGTGTGTTATCAGAGGGCACAGTGTGAGCCTGTGGAAACCCAAGGGTGATTTCAGGAATCACCCTGGATTATTTCTATCTCTTATTTGCTTTTGCTCTGGAGTTTCCCAGGTTCTGCCTTCCAGGATGGACGTATAGGCCTCCACCATTTCTGCCTGGCATTTTTACATGGGACCTGGGATCCAAACTCAGGATCATCTGCTTGAGAGGCAGAGGCTTAACCCTTGAGTCATCTCTCTGGCCACACAATGTCAGACTTCGTGTGTGGGTAGAGTACACCTATTCAGACCCTCATGCTTTCATAGCAAGCACTTTATCAACTGAGCCATCTCCCCAGTCCCTGAAAAGAGTTTTTTTTAGAATTATCTATGTAGGCAGACTGGGTAGAACTTAGCCAACATGAACAAACTGCTACTATGTGTTGGTGCAGCCAATGTGGAAGGTTTCCTAGAATTTTTCTGCCAGCTCTGGTCTACAAGTGCACAGATCCACAAGATCCTGCACCTAGAACTTCCTTGGTACTACTGCTATCTCCAGGTATTGATATCACTTCTTCCTATTCCTGGTCTGAGCTTAACAGACTAGCAGAAAGACTAAGCATGAAAGTCCTTCTTCCTTATTAGGACAATCAGACATTCCTTGAATGACAAGAGATGTCTGATTCTACTCCCAGCCCTATCCCAAGGACACAGTACTGAAGACTACTTCAGGTATTTGAGCAAGAGACGGGCAGGTAACAAGTAAGGAGAAACCTGTCGTCTCAGGAGTCCTTTCTGTTCCACTTGAGTTAAGACACTCAAGAATGGACTCTCTGGATAATGCCCTTGGCCTCAAGCTTCCCAACTACCTTGGCTCTCCAACACTCTTCATGTCTCCCATGCAAGTACCTTCATCTCTGCACTTCCACAATATAGGAGGAGCTTACTGCCCAAGCAATGGACAGAACTGTGGACACAAGTTCCAACAAACTTTCAATGACAATCTTGCCAATTCTATAAAGTCTTTTCCAAAAAAAAAAAAAGTCGACTATCTGATTTTCTTCTGTGGTGTCCAGGGAGTCCTGCTTTGTCCTCAGCAACTCCACTGACTTATTTAACAGGCAGCTCAAAACCCAGCAGAAACTGGAGGAGGCTGCTCCACCATGAAGATGGTTTCAGTTTAGTAACTGGAGCAATGTACTCTCCTTGCACCCTGGCTCATCCCCACCAAAGGCCTTTCAAAGAAAATAATTAATTACCTCTTTCCACAAACCTGGAAACTAGGTGAAAAGAAACCCAGTAAATGAGACCAATAAGAAAAAAAGAAATAAATGAGAGAGACCTATACCTATTGCAGCAGGATAAAGAAACTGGCCATTCCCAACACCAGGAAAGTGAAAGAATATAGAAAAGAAAAGTAGAACTTAAACTTACAGCTTCTTTGGACTGCTACTAGTTGAGAACCATGATTTGGATTAAGCATGCATTTTAGATGGCCACAAGCAAATGTAAGAGTGTAACTTATTGTCCTACAACAAATCCAGGTGACTTACAGACTCTCTACACCACTATCTGTGCCCTTAGTAGGGAAAATGGAAAGTAATTTAGATGTTCTAAGGGACTATACACAGTGTTGTAATTATTAAAGTTTTTGTAGCAATAGTATGCAAGAACTCAACTATCATTCTCATTTGTAACATGCAAATTATATGCCACCTTAGAGCCACCGTGTCATTCTAGTCTTTAAAAAGAAAAAAATTCCTCCTATTGGACATGATGGTACATGCTTATAATCCCAGCACTCTGGAGGTAGAGGCAAAAGGATCAGAAATTCAAGATCATCTTTGGCTACAAATTGAGTTCTGGACTAGGATGCATGAGACCCTGCATCAAAACAAAACAAAATATCCCTAAACAACAAAAACTTAAAACCTCCTGTTTCTCAGATAATCTACTTTTCATTTTATAGTCTACCATGTGTGTGTGTGCGCGCGCGTGCGTGCGTGCATGCGTGCACGCACATCAGAGGGCACTATGTATGCCTATGGAAGCCCAAGGGTGACTTCAGGAATCATCCTGGATTGCAATTCCTCCTGTATGCTTCTCTCTGGGATTTCCCAGGCTACACCGTCCATGGCCAGAAGTGCAAGCCACTGCCATTAAACACCCTCTGAATTCCTAATTTCACTACTTACCTCAAAGATTTGGTTTACCAATTCTTACTTGCTTATTTAGAGATTAATTCTGCCCTCAGATAGTCCTGTACTTCTGGCAGGTTGTCGGAGCCACTAGAATTCAATCTCCTTGAGTTCCTAGTCAGTGGTTCCTTCTAGCTCTAACCCTTTATTAACACACACACACACACACACACACACAGGAATATGCAAATGAATGTTTATAAAGGACAAGCACAATACCTGGCTCATGAAGTACTCAATAAACACTTGTTGAATGAACGACTTGGAGAGATGCAGAACTGGAAAGAATGGCCAATCCTAGAATACTAGCGAAGATGCTTCTGCCAATGTGATAACACTAAAGTTTTTTCTGCTATCATTCTTTCATTCTCCTGTTTGATACAGAAATAGAAACCGTTATTAGAAACATAGCACTAAAGAACTAGAAGATGTTCTGTAAACAAGTCCAACCAGAAATCAAGCATGTAAATGGAAAGCTTGTAGCTACTGATTAGATCTGAGTAGAGAAAATGTGAGGCCAGGCCTCTTGGGCTCACTTCAGCTAGTGGATATAGAGGAAAGATCCATGGATCAAAGTGAAGCAGAGGCTACTTGAGTGGTTCCATTGTCAAGCCAAGGTGGCCATCTGCCTCCAGGCAACACCACTCCCCTCATCCAGGGTCCAGAGTCAACATCTGCCTTCCAAGGAAGCCTTGACTGGCAGGGAGGGGAGGGATAGGAATAGATTTCAAAGCTATCAGTCGTCAGATGAAACAGATTAAAGTCACGACAAATTCCATCGAGACCAAGGTGCTGCTCTCAGAAGCTGATGGCAGACAACAGAAAAGCTCAGTATTTTATTCATGCAGACTTCTCTTCTGAGCTAACACGCTAAAAAGAAAAAAAAATAGTAATTTTATCAAACTTCTCATTCAAAGTTAAGGAGAAGCCCAAACTATTAAAGAATTCCTGAACGCAGGACAGTTTAAAAAAAAAAAAAAAAACGGGAAAGGATTGTGTCTAGAGTGGCGTGGTCAAACTACGAAGGACCAAACAAGACTCGAATTACCCTCGAGATTTTGGACAATCCAACCTTCGACTCTAGGTCTGAGTTTCCAAACCTGTGAAATGGGCCAGTTGGGTTTGGTTGACTTTGCTCTGAGCAATGGAGCTGCCTTGAGGTGCGCGCGATCAGAAGGCACAACTCCCAGGGGCAGGGCAACGAGAAGACAGCAATCTGAACTTGCAAGGCCTGGACACCCGGCCCGACCCTAAAAAGGGGGACTACTAGCATAGAGAGCAAGCGCCGCAGTTCAGCTTTTACCTGCCAACTGCCAGTTTCTATCAGCCAAATCGAGCCTCGTAGCCCCTGCCGCTGCTCACTGCCTCCCCCTCCAGCTCCGCACCCGGGCTGGGTCGGGCTCAGTGAGACCCACCATGGCCCGCTGCCCGCAGCGCCAGCCAAAGGACGGGGACCTGCCGCCAGCCCATCCTGAGCCCGGCGCACGCGCAAAGCCTCTCCCCGGCCTCTGTCCCGATGCAACCTGGGAAATGGAGTCGGCCCTCCGCGAAGCCGGCTGGCGAATCACGTGACGACGCGCACCAATCGGTGCGCTTCTTACTGCGGAACCGCTCTGGACCTGGCCAATAAAAGGTCGGCTTCGTTTTCGTCGCGGGCTGCGGGACAGCGGCCGGCATGGCACCACCTGTGCGGTACTGTATCCCCGGTAAGTGAGCGGGTCCCGTTCGCCGCCCTAGGAAGGGACCGAGGCCGGGCGCCGCGAGCCCGTGGCTGATGCAGCGGGGTCGTTTTTTGTGCGTGTGTCCGCAGGCGAGCGCCTGTGCAACCTGGAGGAGGGCACCCCGGGCAGCGGCACCTACACCCGGCACGGCTACATCTTCTCGTCGCTGGCGGGCAGCCTGACGAAGAGCAGCGAGAACGGCGCGGTAAAGCAGGGGGCGTCCCACCTCGCGTTCCTGCGCTTAGGCCGCCCCTCGACCCGGTCCCGGGGGCGGGGCGCCGCGGGCGCGTCTCCTCGGCGGTTTCTCTGCGTGATCGGCTGTGACGGCGGCAGCTGGCCGCTTTCTCCCCGTCCCCAGACCCCACCCGGGAGGTTGATCTCGTGCTGGGGCGCTTGGGGAAATGAGACGGGGAAAGAGCCAGATGCAGGTTGAGGGGAGACCAGCCCGGCAGTGGACGGCCATCCTGTCTGAATGTCACCCAACTTTCTGCCTTCGTCTGGCGTTGCTGAGTCCACTCTTGTCCTGACGCCCTAAGCTCTCCCCGGCGACGGAGCCGTGGTGCCCGGACTGCCTGGAGCACACTCCTGTTCATCCTTCCAACTTGTAAACCTCTAACATCTAGTGTTCACGTTCTCAGAGGAGCTCTTCTAGACCCATCCGTTGAAAAAACAGTTTTAGCGGGGGTAGAATTGTTAAGCACTCAATTTTTTTTAGTTTTCCTCCGAAGATTATCTAAGCATGACGCTAAGTACTGATTGCATTACCGTCACTAGACTCTTCCCCCACTAGAAATGGTGGTGCGTGACTATATTCAAGTCACTTAAGAGGTGCAGGACTTTGGGTAGCACAATAAAGCACCGGGATCTTTAAGAACCAGGAACATAGCTTGGTGAAGAAATAGCGTACAAATCTGGCGATTTGAGATCAGTCCTTGAAGCCCGAACCTGTACAGTAGAAGGAGAGAACCAACTTCTTTAAAAAGTTGTCTTCTGACCTTCACATCACATATGTGTACCGGTATATTCACCCTCTTTCTCTTATCACTTTCTTAAAAGGATTAAGACCTAAAACATTAGGCTGAGTTTGTGACTTGTTATTCTTGGTATTAGAGTGTTTCCCTAGCATGCCAAGCATAAGGCCACGGATTTGATTCCTAGCACTGAATTACAACACTTTAGGTGCTAACTATACATTACCACTTTTAGGTAAAAAACCTAAACTCCAGCTCTAGCTTCTTCCTTGTCTGTCAAACAAGGGACTTTATGTTTCTTTACTTCATAGATAATCCTGAACATTTTTATCCTGCAAGTGTTGACCTTGTACCAATAGCTGAGGATATAGTCATGAGTTGGATACACTTAGTTTATGCTGTTAGGGGGCACATGGCCAAAGTCATAAAGGACCAAATGTAGCTTGTTTAGGAATAGGAATTCTTCAAAAAGGTATTACATAGTACCGTGAGAACTTTTAACTATCATGTGTCCATTCCCTTGCATATTAAAAGGAATATATGGGCTGGAGAGATGGCTCAGGGCTTAAGACTTTGTCTCACGAGCAGAAGGTCCTGAGTTCGGGTCCCAGGTCACATGTAAAAACGCCAGGCTGAACTGGTGGTGACTTGCACTTCTGGCCCTGGTGAGCAGAGCCTGGGAAATCCCAGACCGAAACATGAAGAAGGTAGAAGGTATCCGGGATGATTCCCGAAATCACCCTTGGTTTTCCACAGGGACACACAGTGCTCTCTGACACACACACACACACACACACACACACACACACACACAAAATAAAGGAGCATTTATACCATCTGAGGAATAAATAGAGGTGGAAGAGTAGAAAGATTACAGTTCGGACATAAAAGAGCAAGTCGAACAGACATCTTGAAGTTGAACAAATTTATTAAGGCGAGGAAATAAAAACAATAAAGAAGAGATTGACTGTAAGGAAAACAAAATATTTGTCTCATTTCCAATATTGGGTTCAAAGAGAAAACTATAAATAGTTCCTTAAATAAAATAAATATTGCCATTATATAACATTTATTTGAAAATTCTATCCCTTGTGATAAAATAAAAAACAAAGGCAGTATAACTTTGGAGGAAAGATTCAGACTACCCATAATTATAAGCAATATTGTTGCATACCAAGAAATTCCAAAAGGGTCATCAAAAAGTTTAGAACTAAGGCTGGAGAGGTGGTTGAGGAGTTAAGACTGTCTCGAAAACAGAAGGTCCTGAGTTGGAATCCCAGGTCTCAGGTGTCAGGCAAAACAGCCCAGCCTGCACTTCCAGCCCTACTGGGCAAAGTCTGGGAAATCCCAGAGCAAAGCAAGGAGGAGGTAGAAGCAATCCCTTCAGAGGGACACACAGTGCCCTCTGATACACACACACACACACACACACACACACACACACACACATAAAATAAATATTTTTAGAAACTGATAATTATTTTTTAAAGTTTAGAACTAATGTAGAATGGTCATATTAGATCTTCTGGCAGCCTTTTTCCAATGGCCGTTTGTCCCTATTTCCTAAAATTTCTAATACTCTCTGATGTGGCTACGATGAATCCATAGTCCAGATGCTCTGATGACCCCCGACTGCTTTAAGGCAATCCTGTTTTCTCAAGTCGCAGTTACTTGCCCAAGGCTTAGCAGCATATTTATTTTGTATTATTCTCTCCATAGCTTCCTGTGGTATCTGTGATGAGAGAAACAGAATCTCAGTTACTTCCAGATGTGGGAGCTGTTGTCACTTGTAAGGTAAGTTGTGTTTAAAGTACCCTTCTACACCTATAGTTGCTAGTCACTAGCTGTGTATGGCTTTTTGTATGTTTGGTATGTGTGTGTAAAAGTAAATCAGAGGGTAATGTATATCTGTGGAGGCCCAAGAATCATCCTGATCTGCCTCCTCTTTGTTTTGCTTTGGAATTTCCCATGTTCTGTCTTCCAGGACCAGAAGTACATGCTGCCACCGTTTCCCCTTGGAATTTTTACATGGGAACCAGGTTCCAAATTCAGAACCTTCTGTTTGCAAGGCAGAGACTTAACTGCTGAGCCATCTCTCCAACTCTATGTATATGGCTATTTAAATTAATGTTAGAAATTCATTTTCAACCAAGCATGATAACTCACACCCTTTATCCCAACACTTAGGAAGCTAAAGCAGTAGTATTGCCAGGAATTCAAGACTAGCCAGGGCTACAGAGTGAGATCCTGTTTCCAAAAAATATTTTGATTTTTTTATTCAGTGTAGCTACATTTCAAGCACTGGGGTTGAGGTTGGTGACAAAACCACATGACTTTTGTTTGTTTGGAGAGAAACTTTTACTAGAGTGTTTGCTGAAGGTTTCCAGACCAGTGATTGAAGCAGCCAAATTCAGCCATCGATAGCTCTTTCACTAGCTTGGTGTATAGTGTCTTATTTAGGGCCAAGCAGTCCAGTCACTTATTCTCTATACTTTGCCCAGTTGTGCTAAATGGTTTCTATTACAAAAGAAGCTGTTTAGTCCAAGGCCGAGAGCTGCATTAATCTATAATATATAAGTTAAGTTTAGAAACCATGTCCATAGAGCAAAACTACAATTCTCTCCTGAGGCCTGTGCCCTACTCATCCACAGGTTCATAGGCAGGTTTATAGTACCAAGCTTAAGTTATCTGCTAAAGAGCAGACTTTATATACAATCAGAAAGCACGGGTTACACCCATGACACTCATGCTATTGTACCAATGGGCAATTTTGCCAGGCTGGTTCTTAACTGCAGTGTGCAGGATTCACAACTGAATTAAGACTATTGATGCGTTTCCCCTTAGCATTCTATATAGTGTTTTCTGGTTCTGTGAGAGCTAGTTGGCAGGGAAGACGATTTCTCCGTGTCCTGTAAAGTGTACACTGTGTTCAGAAATAGGGTCTTATCATCAGTTTATGGTGGGTAACCAAGCACAACAATAATCTCTATTGGTCGGGAACCTCTTGGGATCTCTCTGACCAACAGCTTATTGGAAGTATTATATACCTAGTACTGGGAGCTTTGGTTATTCACCTATGGTAAACATCTCAAGGCAGATTCTTGGGAGTTTTTTTATGTTGGTTTTGTTTTTGTGTGTGTGTTGTGTTGTTTTTTAATTCTGAAACGATTGTCTCGGTGAGCTGCTAAAGCTAGTCTCCAACTTGCTCTGTAGTTTAGGCTGGCTTCAAACTTGAGATCTTTTGTTTCAGCCTACCTAGTAGCTGGTAGTACAGGCATGAACCACCGTGCCTATCTTAGACCTTTTTAAATTAGTATTTTAAAGTCTCATTTGTGGTCACTGTGACTTTTAAGTCTACAGATATCACTTAGGCATAGATAAGTAGGAGTTAGATGGTCCTAAATTCTACTTAGTAGGGTTACTTGAACTCGAAAGCCTTTATTCCTGGTTTGTTGCTGTTTCCTGGAACCAATACCTGCTCATGTTGTGCCAATCCTTTCTCTATTCCACAGGTCTCTAGCATCAATTCACGTTTTGCCAAAGTGCACATCCTATACGTGGGGGCCACACCACTTAAAAATTCCTTCCGAGGAACTATCCGGTAAGAAGCGCTCTTCTCTTCACATTTGCCTGAAAATCAGGAATGGGGACCAGTTACAGTTCCTACTCTGCTTCCTCTCCTATAATGCTTTGATTAACCTTACAAGTATCCAGAGAAAATGTTGTATGAGATAAGACAGATGGACACTGTTAGTAAAGAGAGTGTGATGTTAGAGCTAAAAGGAGGCTGGTGATGTAGCTCGGTTGTTGGGTGCTTGCCTAGCATGGATAAAGCCCTGAGTGCAGTCCCAGGACTGCATAAACTGAACCTAATGGTCCATGTGCATAATCTCACTTAGAGGCAGAGGCAGATAAGTCAGAAATTCAAGATCAACCAGGACTACATGAGACCTTGTCTCAAGAATTAAGGGAAGGGGTCTAAGAGATGACTCAGGGGTTAAGTCTCTGCTTCCCAAACAGAGGGTCCTGAATTAGGATCATAAGTCCCACAGAAAAATGCTAGTCGGAAATGGCAATGGACTGTACTTCCAGTCCTGGAAGACAGAGCCTGGATAACTCAAGAGCAAACCAAAGAGGAAGTAGAAGCAGTTGCAGAAGCAGTCCAGGGCACATTGTACCCTCTGATACACATGAACACGCGCACGCGCACATGCGTGTGCAGGAAGGAGGAGAGGGAGAGAGGGAGGAAAGGAGGGAGGGAAAGAAAGGAAGGAGGGAGGAAAGGAGGGAGAGAAAGAAAGAAAGGAAGAAGGGAGGAAAGGAGGGAGGGAGGAAAAGATTAAGAGAAGTTTAGCAATGTCAATGAGTCAATCCAAGCCAAGAAGATAGTCTAAGAAGTAGCTGGCCCTGCTTTTGCAAATGTGTGTGTGTGTGTGTGTGTTTGTGTGTGTGTGTGTGTGTGTGTGTGTGTTTGTGTGTGTGTATGTGTGTGTGTGTTCCTATGGAGGCCCACAAATGACTTCAGAAATCATACTGAATTGCTTTTACCTCTTTTTTTGTTTCACTCCGGGATTTCTCAGGCCCCTACTGTTTCTGTCATTTTTAAATGGAATCCTGATCCAAATTCAGGACCTTCTGCCTTCGAGGCAGAGTATTGACCCCTGAGCCATCTCTCCATCCACTGGAAGTAGCTTTTTATTACTGATTTTTCTTAATATTTATATACTGAGGAGAGAGTGTATATGTGTGCTTCAGTACACATGTAGAGGTCAGAGGACATGCAGGGTCCTCACTCAGTCATTTGTGTGTAAGTGCCTTTAGTGACATCCATGACTACCTCCACCACACACACACACACTGTTTTTAATATTTTCTCTGTTTCAGAGAGCAGAGGAAAGAGAGAGGAGGCACATAAATCCATACATGCATGTCATGAGTAAGGTCAGGGGACAATTTTGAGAAGTCATTTCTCATCTTTCCACCATGTGGTCTTCCAGGAATCAAACTTAAGTCACCAGGTTTTAAAGCAGGTGTCTTAACCTGGTAAGCTATCTCACTGGCCCATTTATTTATTTATTTACTTACTTATTCGTGTGCATGTTTATACCTGCAAGTCAGAAGAAAACTTTTGTGGAATCAGATTCTCTTCTTCCACCTTTACGCAGGTTCCAGGATTCAACTCAACTTGTTTCGTTTTGTTGGTGGTGGTAACTATTTCTTTATTGTTTGTTTTGAGTGTATGTATGTATAAGAGGACACTGTGTTTGTAGGGCCAAGGATAACTTTAGGAATCATCCTAAATTGCTTCTAACTTCTTGCTTCACTCTGGGATTTCCCAGACTTTGCCACCAGGGCCAGAAGTGCAGGCCACTGCAGTTTCCACCTGTTGTTTTTACATGGGACCTGAGATCCGAAGCTCAGGACCTTTTGCTTGCCAGACAGAGTCTTAACCCCTGATCCATCTCTCCAGCCCCGTTGTTTCAGTTATATCGCAAGCCTATTTGATGCTGAGCCATCTTGTAAGCCCATTATTCTGGAATTTAATACAATTAAGCCCAAGATGTATAAGACATTGAAAAGGTTTGTGAGTAAGATGGTATGTTGTTTGTTCTGTGGCATCTTTGATGAAGAGCCGTTTATTTGTTTGTTTGTTTGTTCAGGCAGGTTGTAGACTTCCAAGATTGCCTTAAACTTTCTATGTAGACAAGAATGATTTTGAACCAATTTCTTGCCTCTGCCTCTCAAGTGCTGAAATTATTCTATTTTTTTTAATTAATTTTATTCAATTGTGCATGTGTGTATGTGTGTGTGTGTAGAGCCACGGGTGAATTCGGGAACCACCACGGACCACCTCCTCCTCCCCCTTGTTTACTCTGCCCATGGATTCACAGGCTCTGCCCTACCAGGACCAGAAACACAGACCAGCCCCCCCACCCCCTCACCCCTGCCCGCTTCCGCTCAGCGTCTATACATGGGATCTGGGATCCGAACTCAGGACCTTCTGCCTGCAAGGCAGAGGCTTAACCCCTGAGCCACCTCTCCAGCCCAAGTGTTGAGATTATAAGTGTGCACTGCCACACCCAGCTTTTGTGCAATGCTGGTGAGAGGGGGCGTCTTAGGACTCCACCTGTACTAGATAAGCACTCTGCCAACTGAACTACATCTCCACACCTAGTTAACTTTTTGAGGACCTCTCCAGCCTTTGAATTCCCTGTGGTTCAATAGTGCCTCTATTCAAGTTTTCCTGGAACAGCAAGTCTTTTACTCGTCTTTCCCTGTGATATCTCTTCAGCTTTTCTCCAGAGATATCAGTACTACTATTCCACAATGATTCAAGAAAAGGTAAATGTTTTCTGGGTCATGCATACCAAGGATGTCTCCTCACCCTGCATCCTTGGTGTCAGCCGCTCTTTCCTAGAAACGAGTAGAATCATTCTTTCTTACAGATAATCTAATTCTTCTTTTCTTTTTTTTAATAGCAAAGAAGACGTCCGAGCAACTGAGAAAGACAAGGTTGATGATTGGTTTGGGTATTTCTTTCTGTGACTTTACAGATCTTACTTTTTTAAAAAAATCATCCCAATGAATTTCAGAGATTCATGAGACTGTAGAATGAAAAGATGTTTGAAACTTTTCCTGCTGTGACATGATATTCACCTCAGGACCCTTTTGTTCAAATACCACACAAGTTTTGTTCATTAAGTTGAACAGAACAGAGCTAAATTATTGTTATTGTTAGAGATTATTGTTATTGGTTTGATTATTGTTATTGGCTCAGCAAGTAAAATACATGCCATGAAATCAGGAAGATCTGAAATCTCATGTAAAAAGCCAAGCATGGCAGCTTACATCTGCATTTTGACACAGGCTAAACAGGAAGAGACAGGACAGAAGACTTCCTGAAGCTTCTTAGCCTATCAGCCTAGCTAAAAATCAGACTCAGCCTCAAAAACATAGGTGGGACTGGTAAGATAACCCACCTGATAAAATTGCTTGCTCTCAAGTCTGACAAACTGAGTTCTATCTCTGGAAACCACATAAACATGGAAGAAGAGAACCAACTCCATGAAGTAGCCATCTGACCTCCATATTCACATTGTCTCACACACACAAATAATTTTTAGAGTTAAAAAGAAAAAAGTCGTAAAAGTAGAGACACAATATCAATACATACATGCACCAGACATAAAGATTATTTAATTATTTTATTGTTATTATTATATTGCTCTGAAATGGTGTCTTAGTATGTAGCCCAGGCCATCTCAGGAAGGAAGTGATTCTCCTTCCATTTCCCAGGTGCTGGTGTTTATAGGCTAGTGTTAGCCACTATGCCTTTGCTCTTTGCCTCTGAAGCTGGGTTTTTATTCATTGTTCTTCCCTCAGATACTCAGGCCCTTTCAGAGCCAGTTGTACCTTTGTATAAATGAGATTCTGATCAGGTTATAAATTCAAATTCTTTGATTTATTTGACACATAGGAACAGTAAAAGGTTTAACTGACATACTGATAACATCAGTTGACTGAAATGAAAAAGTAACATCATTTTATGGGGGTTAGTAGTTTCACGTACACCTGTCTAGACTTTTTTTCCTAACATTCCTGTTCGCTCTTTGCAGGTTGAAATTTACAAGAGCTTCCGCCCAGGTGACATCGTGTTGGCCAAAGTCGTATCCTTTATTTGATCAAACTTCTGGTTTTTTGTCAAAAAAAGTCATGATGGCTTGTGCCAGAAAACCCAGCACTTGGGAGATGGAGGCAGGAGGATCAATAGTTCAAGGTTATCCTCTGCTGCCCATTGAGTTCAAGGCCAGCCTGCCTTACATGAGCCCCCTCTCAAGAAATATAAAGAGAGGAGAAAAGAAAGCAAGTAGCAATAGAGGTGGTTATAACATTTAAAGCTTCTCATTTTCCTTCACAGTGTTACGGTTACTAGATCTCCCTAGGCGATGCACAGTCTAATTACCTACTAACCACTGCTGAAAATGAACTAGGAGTGGTAGTAGCCCACAGTGAATCAGGTGAGTTGGTCATGTTTACTTTTCCCTGTGAACCATTTTTAAGATGAATCCTTTTTTTTTTTTTTTTAACAATTTAAAAAATATTTATTTGAGAGGGAACAGGCATTTGTGGCACACATGTGGAAATCAAGATGACAACTTTCTGGAATTGATCTTCCACCATTTATGTTTGTTTCTTTTTTCTTTAATTTAAAGTTTATTTTGCGTGCGTATATCAGAGGGCACTGTGTCCCTGTGGAGCATCACTGGTGACTTTTGGGAATCACTCTGGATTGCTTCTACCTCCTTTTTGCCTTGCTCTGGATTTTCCCAGGCTCTGCCCACCAGGGCTGGAAGTGCAAGCCAATTCTGTCTGACATTTTTACGTGGGACCTGAGATCAGAACTCAGGACTTTTTGCTTGTAAGGCAGAGACTTAATCCCTGAGCCATCTCTCCAAGCCCAATGTGTGTTTCTTGAACCCAGGTTACCAGGTTTGTAAATGAAGTCACCCACCTGCTGAGCCATCTTAACAGTCCTGTTTTTCCAGGTTATTTAGGTATATATGAGATTACAAAATTTTTTGATCAGTTATAGATACCATATACCATATGGGTGGGTCCCATAAAATTATAAGACCTGGTGTTAATGTATCTAGCATTGTAGAACACATATTTAGCATGCCTGAGGCTCTGGGCTCAATCCTCAGCAGAAAAACAAACACTTCCAAAGATAAATCTCCTAGTAATGTAGCTGTCTTTGTTCGTATAAATACATTCTGATGGAATCTCATCTCTCAGAACCTGTGCCTGTTGCTGAGCAACACAATTGCTCGATACACTGAGATTAGAATAATTCCCCTAAGTCTAAGGAAATGGGAGATCAACCTATATATCAGTGGAACAAGCTTTCCCTTTTTCTGTATAAAACAAGGTTAACTAAATGAAGCTTCTCTCACCCCCTTTCCATCTCTACTGTAACACTGGAGACCTTGCATACGTAACAGTTTACTATGGAGTTGTGTCCTCACATCCATCTGAAAGCTGAAAAGAGAAGATACTTAGAGCATCTCCAGCACAGCTTTGTCTTTTTCCTGGCAGGTGTCCAGATGGTTCCCATCAGCTGGTGTGAGATGCAGTGCCCCAAGACTCACACTAAAGAGTTCCGCAAAGTGGCCCGAGTACAGCCTGAATTCTTACAGACCTAAGAAGTTCATTTTACCCCAGAACGGTGTAAGCTGTTTCCAAGAATACATGCATAAAAATAATCTCAAGATGCCATGGTCTTTATTCAGGTACCTGGGATCAACCAGCAACCATCTCTTGAAAAATTTGTCAGAAACTTATTCTTTCAAGAAAAAAAGAAATGGACTGGAACATTATTCTTGTGAACCTTATAGTGAATTTCATTCTCTTGGGTGATGAAACTCTTTAAGAGATACCAGCAAATGAAATCATGTAATGTTGGAAATACCTATTCCTTCTGACAGTCTTTATAAATATTTTTGTGCAATGATGAAAAATGTAGTTTCTCTTGTCTTGAGCAGAGAAAGTCATCGGTACAGTGTTGTAAGTTTTAGATAAGAAATTTGTCTTGGGGCTGCAGAGGTGGCTCAAGGGTTAAGCTTCAGGCGAAAGGTTCTGAGTTCGGATCCTAGACCCCACGTATAGACGCCCAGCAGAAGCGGAGGTGGCCTGCGTTTCTGGTCCTGGTAGGGCGGAGCCTGTGAATCTAGGGGAAGAGTAAACAAGGTGGAGGCGGTCCATGGTGGTTCTCAAATTCTCCCGTGGTTCTATACACACACACACACAATTGAATAAGTAATAAAATTTTTAAAAAAACACAGAAATTTGTTTGCCTCCTGGTAACCACTAACTGATAATTAGCCCTGATCAATCTCTTGGCTCCTCATACCAAGCACTTGTGAAAGCTAGAGAACATATGTGGTCTTTTAAATAACATGAGTAGTTCTGAAAAAAAAATGGTTGGTAGATTGCAGGTATCCCAGAATATGTTCGTTAAGTCTGAATTGATAAGGAGATTAGTTTTGCCATGTGAAGAACCAGGGAAAGATTTGTGCCATGAGATCTGAGGGAACTGAAGAGCTTAGGTAAGTGGCAGTGAGACCATATATCTCAAAACACAACCAAACAAAGATGGTAACAGGAATTTTGATGGTAATAGTCATCAATTCTTTTCCTTTTTTAGTTAGATTTGCTCTTTGACCATTTCACTGATAACACTCTAACCCTTGACCCTGTTTACTCACTACTAATTTTTGTGTGTTGTGTGTGTGTGTGTGTGTGTGTGTGTGTGTGTATCATAGGACAGCGACTGGGAATCATCCTGGATTACTTCTACCTCACTTTTGCTTTGCTCTGGGATTTCCTAAGCTCTACCTTTCAAAGTTAGCTCTACCTTTCAAATGCCATTTCTGTTTGGCTTTTTTTTTTTTCTACTTTTACAAGTATATTGGGTATTATCCCAGCTTCCCTCCCCCTCCTCCCTTCCATCCCCTCCATTCCCTTCTCTCCCATTCTCCCCCACTCCTTTCCACCCTTCCACCTGTGTGCTTCTATGGACCCCAGGGTTCACTCTGGCTTGTTTACTCCTGTGGGTGCTCAGGCCTCCATGGTATATCAAGTTACCTCTTCAGGCCACCCCATTAATCTGTCCATTTCCCTTCACAATCTAGCTTTAGACCCAAAGGTTTCCACCATAAGTGCCCATTCTATGGGTGTAATAAGAGCTACCAACAGTACTTTGATGTACTGTTTTCCTACCTATAGGTTGATTGCCAGCTTTCCCTGTTGATTTTTTTTTTTTTTTTTTTGCTTTTTTCTTTTAAATAGGTTCTTGTTCTAGTTTACAATAACCAGGATGTGCACGCTGACAAGTGGGTCTTGAATCCAATCAGAAAGCTGTTGGTTGTCTCCTTGATACCCATGCCACTATTACACTGGTGGTCACCTGTAGCCATGGTGTCTGCCTGGCATTTTTTACATGGGACCTAGGATTTGAACTCAGATTCTTCTGCTTTGAGGCAGAGCCTTATAACTCCTAAACCATCTCTCTAGCCCACATCTGTATCTTTTTGTTTTGTCCTGTGACACACTATGTAGGGTCATTGAATGACCATAGATTGGAGCTATCCATTGTCACCTGCTGGGCTCAGCAGTGGGTGTTCACTGTTAATAAGGCCTCAGAACCTGCAGCCAAAAAACTGTAAGGAGCAAGAAGACCCCGTGAGCTGCTTCCTGTCCAGGACTGTTGACTGGGCTGATCTTGTGCATCCCCAGTGCATGTAGCCAGAGCTGTGAGGTCGTGGTCAAGTGGTTTTGTAATGCCTACAAATTTCACTTTCTGTTAATGTGCTTCCTGCCCACTCTTCCAGTGTTCCCTGAATCTTAAAAAGGCTGATAGTTCTCAGTGTTTTCTCATCTGAATAGTACATGATCTCATGGATTATGACAAAGAAATAAGGTGAAATTGCTCAGAACATGCCAATATTTTGTCATTGTATTTGAATATTCCTGATTGCCCTCTATTGAGTATCTCCTAATACTAGGCCTTTATATTAGATAAAACCTGACAGTTTTTCTATTTACAGATGTTACAAAGGAAACTCTTTATCATTTATCTTTGTGTGTGCCTGATTCTTTTGCAAAACAGTAGAATGCTGTTTCAGAATATATACAGCACCTGGGCTACATGGGAGTCAATTTTTTATTCGATTTTTCTGTAGTACCGCTTGGAAATGCGATACCAGTGAAATCTCTTGGTAGCAGTTTTAGCCATCTTGTTCTTTTATTTACTTTTTTTTGCATGTGTGTGTGTGCACGGTGTGTGCACTTCGTTTATCAGAGGGCACTGTGTATCCCTGTAGAGGCCCAAGGGTGACTTCAGGAATCATCCTGGATTACTTCTATCTTCTTTTTGCTTTGCTCTGGGATTTCCCAGGCTCCGACAACCAGGGCCAGAAGTACAGGCCACCACTTGGCATTTTTAATGTGAGACCTACCTGGGATCTGAACTCAGGACCTTCTGCTTTTGAGGTAGAAGCTTAATCTGAGCCATCTCTCCAGCCCCTTTGTTGTTTCTGAATTTCAGTGACTCTGAAATGCAGCAATCATTATCGTATCTTATGAAAGTACAAATTAAGACTAGAATACTTGTCCCAAGTCATAAAACTGTCATAACTGTCATACCATTCAATCTCACCTATCTCAACATTAATCTCACAGGCTTCTTTCAAAGCACCGCCAGCATTGTCAGATGTTGCAAAGAATCTCAGGTCATTCATCACAAGTGTTTATCGGATACCATTAAGTTATATTGAGCAATTCTGCCTACAAGTTCCAAAGAACCAGAGCCCAAACAAGAACAGGATAGAATCTTGTCAGTTTACATTCTAGTGGGGAGAGATGGTAACCAAAGAAGTAGGTTTTCTTTTTTTATTATAGAAGGGCATGTTTGGTAGAGAACTACTTTGTGGAGTATATTTTCTCGGTCTACTACATGGGTTCTAGAAACTGAACACAGAGTGCCTTTACCTGCCGAGCCATCATCTAGCCTCCAAAGTAGTTTTTAATTCCAGATAATAAAGGTATCACAAAGAGCAGGGCTGGAGACGGAGCTCATGGCACAGACTTTATGGGTTGCATCCCCAGTACCATGTGGGGGAAGAAAAGGATATGGGAAAAGGAGGTGGCTAAGGTGGCTAGAGATATGGCTCAGATATAGGATGCTTGTCCGGATACATACAAGGCCACAGGATGGACCCCCTGCACTGAGAAAAAAAATAAAAAAGACTAGAAGGCCTGAATGACACCTTAAATCCTATGATCTGTCCAGGGCTAAAATCTTGTGCTTCTTACTCTACTTTTGGGAGCTAGAGAGATGACTCAGGGGTTAAGACTCTGCCTTATAAGCAAAAGGTTCTGAGTTCGGATCCCAGGTCTCATGTAAAATACACCAGGGAAAAATGGCAGCAACCCGCACTTTTGGCCCTAATGGGCAGAACCTGGGAAATCCCAGAGCCATTTAGTTGAAACTACAATGTGCAGCTCAAGTGATGTTAGTACGTAATTTTCTAAAACTGCCAGACAAGAGCTTCAGTGTATCAAGATACTTTAAACCTGATGCCAGTTTCCAATGACATGAGCTGTATACACATGGTTAAAAACACTTGCATAACCTTGAGGACGAGTTCAGATCCCAATACCCAAGTGAAACATGGTGTCTCATGAACCTGTAAGCCCAGGGCTGAGGAGAAAAGTAGACAGGATTGCTAGGCCTGCAGCTACTCGTCTAGCTGTCAGACTGATCTCCAGCCTCAACTAGAAACCCTGCCTCAAAAGGAGTAAGAGTGATGGAACATACTGGATACCCTACTCACTCATGCAGGGGCACGCACACATTTTTCAAAAAGGCACTACACAGAAAATATTGCACATCACTCCTTTATTATACTGATCTGGAAAAAAGACAATGTGTTCAAAATGATACTGAGCCCAAATGTCAGGGCCTAGCAATTGGAACATGATTCATGAGGCACAATGAAAGACACTGTGGACACAATCAAGGGGCATTTCACTGCCACAAACTAAGGCAGAGAAGTTCTAAGACACAGCAGGAGACCCTCCTGCCCCTTCAAGGCCAAGGAGCCTATCCCATTTGGGTATGAGGAATGGCTTATTTTTGGCGACCACATGTGGGACTATTTCAACCGCCACTAAAAACCTTAACAAGGTTTTTGAGTAGTATTACATATATGTAGGATTCAGGATTGATCCAAACCTTCCGGAGCCAGCTCCTCTGGGGTCAGGGAGGAAGTAGTTATGTTTGCTTTGTTTTTTAAACCACCATGCAGGTTACATTCATATTCCACTGGAATGACTACAGCCCCCAGCGACCCGACTGCAGTACAGTACAGGACGCGATCCAGGGACAAAAAGATGGGTTCTGGCTTCTCATTGGTCATGCTCCAGCATGGTCCCCCTGGCCTCTTCCCAAGCAGGTCCTTCGTGAGCCAATATCTCTCAACTCTCCTGGCTAAGAGGAGCCTTCTCTGAGCTTGGACAAAGAACCTACACCCCAGATGTGCTATTCTGATTAGATTCTATGAAGGGAGTGGGTATAGAGGGCAAAATGGCTTTAAAAAAAAAAAAAAAAAGGGAGCTACTGGTCCGGTCCCCATCTGCAGCTACAACTTAAAATCCTAAAGATGTAGTCAGTGTGACAGGTGCTGGGGAGAGGTGCAAGAACGAATGGGCAGGGAGGGTGTTCAGTTGTGGTCTGCACACTCGTCTTCACTTCTTGGCCTTGCCTTGAGCAGCCACAGCTTCCATGGCTTTACGCACGGTCTCTTCATCCCCCAGGAACTGCATGGGCTTGATAGGCTTTAAGTTCTTGTCCAACTCATACACAATAGGAATACCAGTTGGCAGGTTCAGCTCCATGATGGCTTCTTCAGAGAGACCTACAAGAGCGCAGCAGGATCAACCACACACACGTCTAAATCCGCATCATCCCCTCAAGTCTGCTCTTCATCCCCCTGCCTATTGGAACATAAGACACTGATCAAGTGTAACCAACCGATCCCTCAAGGACAGTCCCCAATTAGCTTCGCAGCTACTAAAAACCATACGAAAAAAGAAGGTATGCAAGATCCCAAGATGGGCCAAGCCAAGAAGGCTGCAAGGGCCACAGTGAAGCAGGACCATGTGAACCTCACAGTCCATCCACCTGTCAGATTGCGGCTCTGGGCTTCTAAGTCCACAGGAGAGGAACAATTTAAGATGCAAACAGTTATGGCCATAGAGGACTTTATTGGCAGTTTCAACTGGCAATTCTGGAGGTGAAGTAGGTACCTAGAAACTAATGCACGCAAACCACGCAGTAGTTGCCAGTTCCAAAGTGAATACGCCAGAGGCCCAACTTGCACTGCTCTGCAAATCCCCATTTTGTTCTTAACTACATTTGAGACAGGGTCTCGGCCTCGCTTTATAATCCAGGCAGTCCTCGAACCTACAGTCAAGTGCTGGGATTACAGCTACAACGGTCTTGAAAAGTATGTCAGCCTTTTCCTAAAACCCCATGATTGATAACAATTTTGCTTTATCATCTTTAAAAACCCTCCTAAAAGTGCACATACCCTCCAGGTGCTTGACAATGCCCCGAAGGCTGTTGCCATGGGCCGCAATCAGGACCCTTTTCCCCTCCTTAATCTGGGGGACAATTTCTTCATTCCAGAAGGGCAGTGCTCTGGCAATGGTGTCCTTCAGACTCTCACAGGACGGCAGCTGATCCTCCGTAAGATCTGCGTACCTGCGATCCTACGCAACAAAGAAGACCCAGTGTGCCAGTTATTAACAGTAGCATCTTATAAGCAAGGGGCTTTCATAATGTAGCAATCCTTTCTCCACTCCTAAGAGTTAAGTGACAAGTGAAAATCTCTCTTAAGGATTCAGAATGCTGCTGAGACTTGGAAATGAGCACCCCGTTACCTGGTCTAAAAGAAGTCTGAATTAGTAAAGGGGGAACAGAGCTGGAGAGATGGCTCAGGAGTAAAGCCTCTGCCGTGTAAGCAGAAGGCCTGAGTTCAGATCCCAGTAAAAAATGTAGGCCAGCTGGAAATAGCAGTGGCCTACACTTCTGGACTTGGAAGGCGGAGAACAAAGAGGAGCTAGTTCAATCCAGGATGAGTCCTGAAGTCACCCTTGGACCTCCATGGTCAGTGACCTCTGATTCACACAGACATACAGAAACACACAGGCACAAAATGAACAAACAAGTCTTTTCCCAATTTAGCTTGCAATTGGTTTAGAAATGCTATAAAGTTTTATAAAGTATGGTGACAGAGACGTGAAAAAAGAGAGATTCTCAGATCTACAACATAAACTACCAACTAAATCTCATAATCGGTGAAAGTCTCCCTAGCAAAAGAGGATTGTTTCATCCTAAGTTATAAGCCCTGTGGCATTGAAAGAAGTGGACCACACTGTAACTTCAGCAATGTGAATAAAGCTGCACTTGCCAGTACCTTACTGATGGTGCTGTAGAAGGGGTGATCTGGTTCCATGGGAGGTGGCGGGACATCATAAGAGCGCCTCCAAATCTTCACCTGCGCCTCACCGTGTTTGGCAGCCGTTTCTGCCTTATTGAGGCCAGTCAGACCCCCATAGTGCCGCTCATTGAGGCGCCAGGTCCTCACCACTGGCAGCCACATCTGGTCAATGGCATCGAGCACTGTCCAGAGGGTACGAATTGCTCTTTTCTGCACTGAGGTGAAGCAGATGTCAAACTCATAGCCAGCATCTGGAAATTAAAAGCATCAAGTGATGTACCAATGAGGTCCCAGCTGAGCCACAGTTGTTTTACATACAAATTTCTTATACAGTTAGTCCAAATGAAAAATATTGGTCCAAGTATTATATTTTGTTATCCTTGCAGTGAATATCCAGCCTTTGAGGAAGACAAAATTTGTTATGTCGCAGATTACAGCATACCTCACCCTTAGTAGTTCCTCAGTGATCTATCTCTGGGGAAATGCACAGTTAAGCAGCTAAAATGAGGTCTCTACTACTTATGCAAATCCCCAGGATGTTAAACTTTAGCACATTTTAAGACTTTATTTTTGCTTCTGGTCTTTAGCAGAGAAGGTACCTTAAAACTTAGAATCTTTTCTGAAACAGCTAACATTTCTAGAAAGCTTATCATTGGTCAAGAACTGGAGACATTATAATCCTTACAACCCATTTTGCCAGATTAGGAAAATAAAGATGAAAAATTGAACAAATTATCCAAGCTAAACTCTAGGTTGGGATGTAGTTATGGCATGCGTGACAAACTGGATTTAATTCCTCAGGTACCACAGATAATTATCAATCAATGAAACAGACATTATCACTGAAATCCAACTCTTAACTATCATCCCCAATTTTTTCTATTTCTCAAACTAAGGACATGGCATTTGTTTTCTGAAATAAGATCTTGTCATGTATCCCAGAAGAGCCTGAACTCACAATCCTGTCTTACAGGGCAACACACCCATCCCCTGGTATTTGTACTTTGATTAGCTGTCAGTCTGATACTTACTAGACCTCTGGCCTGGGAAACAGGGATTTTTAAAATCTCTTGGAGAATACTAATGAAACTTTTTTGTTGCCTGAAACTACATTTTCACTAATACACGAGTATGGAAGCTTTTAATCTATAGTTCCTTTTTATTATAGTTACAGTTGTGTTAAGCCAAATTTAGAAGTCTTTCATCCAAGGAGGGTGCACAGCTCAGCAGATAAGGTGCCTACTCGCAAACCTGGTGACCCGAGTTCAATCTCTGGAAGCCCACATGGTGGTAAGAAACTGAGTTCCAAAAGTTGTCTTCTGACCTCCACCTGTACACCATGTCATCTCTCTCCCTCAAATAAAAAAATTTTGGGGCTGGAGAGGTGGCTCAGGGGTTAAGCCTCTGCCTTGCAGGCGGAAGGTCCTGAGTTCGGATCCTAGACCCCACGTATAGATGCTGGGTGGAAGCAGGGGTGGCCTGAGTTTCTATCCCTGGTAGGGTGGAGCCTGTGAATCCCAGGGGCAGAGTAAACAAGGAGGTGGAGGTGTCCATGGTGGTTCCTCAATTCATCCGTGGTTCTAAACACACACGCATACATACACGCGCACACGCACAATTGAATAAATAATAAAAACAAAAAAATTTAAAAAAAAAAATTTAAGTCATTCATCCAAGAAACAGCAAGTGCAATCTGTGTCATATCATCTCCATATCTCTCTCTCTCTCTCTTTCTCTCCCTCCCTCCATTATTTTGTTAGAAGTCATTCATCCAAGAAAGACTAAGTGCTGTGCTCTGATTCCATCTTAAAGGAATATCATCTCCATACACAAGTTAAGAGCTGAGCAGGGAGAATTATATAGATCCAACCAACAGGTTTCAACCAGTCTTCACTGTACAGTTATTTAGCGCAATGAGTTCCTTGGTTGTACACACCTATAATTCCAGCACTGCAGGGGTAGAGAGATCCTGAGCTTGAGGCCAGTTTAGGCTACACAGGGAGACGCTGTCTAAAGAAATAGATTGTTCTGAATGGGGAGATAGTGATGGCCTTTTCCTTATGAAGCGTCATGGAAACATTCCTGGTTTCTTGCCATCTACACAAGATCCTCTTCAAAATTCAGCACAAACCTTTCTTGGCATTGCATCATATTGAGGTTAGCAACAGCAATTAATAAAATGGGAAGTGAATTTCCCTGCTAGTCATTCAACTGACATGAAGCCACTAAGAACCAACCATTTGGGGAATGGAGATTAACTGCTAGGAAAACCACCACCACAACCTACAAAAGAAAAGACAGATCTCACCACTGAAGTCTCTCTCTGGCCAAGGCCAACTAGAACCAACAACCAACAACTCCCTAACCACAAGAGGAGGAATGGCTCCTTAACAAAAGGCTGAGTCACTGGGAAGAGAATACCTCCATAGTGCAAGTCTCAGCTCCCTGCGAGGAAAAGCTACAGGCGGTTTTGCTGCAATTATTTCCACTTGCAATAGGGCCTCCTACTTTGGATCCACAAATAATCCCCAAGGATAAAGCAGTTCTCCCTTAGGACTCAGAACAGAGAACTTTGAAGGATCAAAAGCACAAAGCCTCTTCCTTTAGCTTGCCATCTAAAGCAAAGGTAGAGCCAGCAGAGAGTAGACGTGAAGTGTAGACGCCATCCCCCCATCCCTTCCTTGACCTTAAGGTTGCGAGTTCTCACTAGTTGCATGCATAGTCCTCCTGAAATCTTCTGATTCTTCTTTTTGAACCAATCTTGCTATGTAGTCCCAGTTGGCTTTGAACTCCCTGTCCTAGTGTCAGCTTCCTGGATGCTGATACAGTTGTGCAGCATCATGTGTGGTCTTAAGTCTGATTTTCTAAATTAAGTGATACCAGTATTTAAGATGGAAATGGGGTCTGTTATTTGATAGTCATTACAAGTTCAATATATGATCCAGGCAACTTACTTTATCTTGGGCCTAGGCATTAACGACGTACCACAGACCTATAAAGCCCTTCATGCCAAAGAGCTAAGAAAATGGCTTCCTTTACCAGCACTTTCTTTTTCTAGCCTCCTAGGTAGAGAATATGGATTTGCAACAGGCCGTCCATCTGATAGCATTCACGCTCCCTCCATCAGGATTACCTTTCTTTGCCTTATCTCAAAAGGTTATATACTGTGAGGGCAACAAGCTAGGGAGAGCAACCAGGGGCCAAATGCCAAGACCACATCAACCAGGCATCAGTAACCTTTTACGTGACTGCTGCTGTGTGTGGAGGTTAGAGTGGATGGCTGAAGCCCCTTGCCTCTGGGATTCTCTGTACTTCCTTATGAGCATTCCAAGACCAGGGAACACTAGTGGTTAGTCTGGACTGGCAGGCATTCTCTCCGGACACTTACACCCTTTGCCCAGCTTCCGTCCTTGGCCAAGAGCCCGCCAGTTCCTCGCACCTACCTGTTACTCCACCCAGAAATGGGGCAAAGACGGCGAATTAGAACTATGGCATGACCTCGTCGTCTTTCTGATCCTCACTTTTCCTGACTATAAAAAAGTGGGGAGGATGGGAAGAATAAAATCTGCCTGCTTCGTGAGGCCCTAAAGAGCATCAACCCACATCTGTGGACACTTTTGGAGCCACGGCATAACTAGAAGTACGCAGGTTTCTCAGTGTCTGCCAGGCCCCCAAAATGCGGCCTCGCTTCCCCACCCCCACTCCCCAGGCCGAGCCCGCGGCCTGCCGCTTCCCCTAGATCTGCAGCCGCCTCTGGAGAGGGGTGAGCAGAGCCGCTGCAGGCAACACGGCATCATCCTCCAGCGCCCCCGGTCCTGGGGATACCCTAAAAGGTCCTGTCCGCACGGGCGGCTGCATCCGAGGCAACCCGAGCCCGAGTTGCTCATTCAGATTTGAATGGGAGATTTCCCCCGGTAACCGCGTTTGGGGCTGCGAGGCGACCTTCCGACGTCCTCTCCGTGGCGCACCCCTCAGCTGCACCCGGATGACCTTGACCAGTGTACTCTCCACTGGCAAACGAAACTGGAGCCGCCACCCGAGGGGTGCGCCCCCTCTCCCGGCGGGGTGCAGCCCCGCGGCCTCCAGGCCCGCACGCCCGGGTCCCCGTACCCCGTCCCGCTCCGTACCTCGCAGCGCCTGCCCGCCGCGCTTCGCCTCCTCGTGCCCCGCCGGGCTCAGGTCGGCGTCGTACCAGCCGCTGAAGCGGTTCTCCAGGTTCCAGGCGCTCTCGCCGTGCCGGATCAGCACCAGCTTGTAGGCGGCCATGGCGGTGCACTGGGGATGCAGCGGCGGAGCCCGGGGTTCGCCGAGATTGCAATGGCACCCCCGCCCCGCCCCCGCCCGCGCCTGCGCGCTCGCACGCCCGCGCACTTTCTCGGGGAAATCTTTCCAGTCGCTTCCGAGGCCGCGCCGCCCTCCAGGTGTGCGCATGCGCCCCACGCCCGCGCTGCAGCCACCCCACGGGGAGGGACCGCGCATCCGGGGCGCCAGTGCGCATGTGCCCCGGGCCGCGGTTGCCGCGGGCAGCGCGCGGGTCACGGAGCGCACGTAGCACCGCGGAGGGCGGAGGGGCCCGGAGGCCTCCCTGGGAGTCCCGGCCTGTGGTCGGAACCCCGGGAATGCAGCGCATCCGATACCCCCGGAGAGAAGAGAAAGGTCCTTCATCCTATGAGCTGTCCCTGGGTGAGCCGTGGGACTCACACGCTCGCGTTCAAATGCACTTTTTCTCCTTTTTTATTTTCAACAGGTAGCAAAATCTCTCAGCCTCGTTTGTAAAAGTGGAAGCCGTAATTCTTACCTGACATCTATCTACTTGGAAGTGATCTGTGAACATGAGTTTTGTGTTCCACTTGGGTAGCGTTAGGCATGTTGAACACAAAATGACTCAAGGTGGCAACCCCCCCTTCCCACATCTTGCCTCCCGTGTAAGTGTCCAGACAAAAAACCTCACGGCCCCAGCCCGCTGCAACTCGAGATAAATAATAAACTCTTCCAAGGACTGTTCCGCAGCCCGCAGCCTGTCTGCAGCTGTAGATAAGCCCATTCTCCAAGGACTTTTCACTTACCCCAGAGCGAACCCCCTTCTCATCCCAGTACTTTTCCAGTCACATGTCCCTTGCCCTATTAAAAAAAACCCAAAGTGAGATTTCGCTGCTGCCTCTGTCTGATTCAGAAACAGCCCTCCTGCTTGTTTGCCAAATAAATTCTCCTGCGTGCGTGAAGCGCTGGTTTGGCGTGTCTCTGCGTCCCTATCCTGGTGCCTCGCCCCACCCGAAATCAGCAGTGCAAGAAAGTATCTGCCTGTTCCGACCTGTGTTTCCTGTCTAGGTCGGTGGGCCCTAGTTCACGTCAATCCAACTACTTCGTGAGCACTAAATATGGGACGGGTGTGGCCTAGCACTAACTATAGTGGGATCCACAGGGATAAAATGTTTTCAAGAGGGCTGGACAGATGGCCCAGAAAAGCTTTCGAAAGCAGAAAGTTCGGAGTTCGGATCCCAGGTGACAGATCCAGAGACCCCTTCTCCCTGCACTCCACCTATAAAAGCGTGCACCCCTGGCTTCATGTCAGTAGCCATTTCCATCTAGATGCTGCTCCCTGGATTTTTGGAGGAGCTTCCTGAATAAACTTCAGTCTAGGGGTGATGAAGCTTGGGTTCAAGTTCTGTCTCTCATCCCTCCTTCTCTCTCTCTCTCTTTTTTTTTATTATGTATTCAATTATGCGTGTATGTGTATGTATGTGTGTGTGTGTGT
Organism: Typhlomys cinereus; assembly: GCA_023101885.1. Classification (NCBI taxonomy): domain Eukaryota; kingdom Metazoa; phylum Chordata; class Mammalia; order Rodentia; family Platacanthomyidae; genus Typhlomys; species Typhlomys cinereus. The sequence continues at coordinate 534,557 of JALPQD010000222.1, read as the reverse complement.
GTGTGTGTGTAGAACCACAGATGAATTCGGGAACCACCATGGACGCCTCCATCTCCTGTTTACTCTGCCCCGGGATTCACAGGCTCCACCCTACCAGGACCAGAAACGGCCGCTCCCGCTTCTGCCCGGTGTCTAAACGTGGGGTCTAGGATCCGAACTCAGGACCTTCTGCCTGCAAGGCAGAGGTTTAACCCCTGAGCCACCTCTCCAGCCCCTCTTATTTTTTTTTAACACCAGTCCCACATAAAAACACCAGGCTGAAATGGTTGTGGCATGAACTTCCAGCCCACTGGCAGAGCCTAGGAGATCCCAGAGTGAAGCAAAAAGGAGGTAGAAGCAATCCAGGGATTCGTGAAGTCATCTTTGGTCCTCCACAGCGACACACAGTGTTCTCTGATGCACACATACACATACAATAAATAATTTAAAAAAAAATCATCTGAAGAAACATTTGTGTTCCTCAATCTATCTGTACCATTGAAACAAGAAACCCTTTAGGAGAATTGAAATTTCCCCCAGGAATCTTGGGCTCGGAAGCAGCAGGCAGCTGAAGCCTAGTGCCAGACAAAGGGAGCCAGGATTTCACAGTGCTGAAAACATGCCAGCCAATCAGGAAAAACTGGAATCAAGACAAAATGGTGCCCAGGACTGCCTAGTTACACATATCTCATTTAAACCTCACCCTCATGTTTGAACCCAAAAGATAGATTTTGAGGATCACCGAATCTCGTTGTCTCTCTTCCCATTGTGGTCAGATCAGGAAAAAAGAAATTCCTTTTTTCTGTTTTATCTCCTTGAGTTGACTTATCCAGGACAGGTGATTGACCTGGCCTGCTGGGGCACAGAATGTTGTCCTAGGTCCAGTAACATGAGGTTGGGTTAGTAGGTGTAAATTCCTGCCCTTCCTAGCAAGCAGTGCAAATAAAAACCAAATTTAAACACATAACGAGAGCCAGCAAAATAAAGCTCAATAAATAAGATTCCTGCTTGAAAACCTGGAGCCCTGAGTCCAAGCAGAAGCCCACACGGTGGGAAGAGAGAACATCCAAAAGTCGTGCTGTGGCCTGTGCGACATGACACGCGTGTGTGCGCCTTCTCCCTCCTCCTTTCTCCCATAAATAAAATTAAAAAATAGTTCATCAAATTGTGCCACTTTACTTTTTTTTTTACAATTAGTATTAAAAGAGAAAGAGCACGTACACGCATGACATCTTCGAAAAGTCATTTCGGGAGGACCTTTGAAAATCTTGGAGGCCATCCCCCACTGCTGAGACTACCCTGAAGGAACACACCCTGTTAATCTGGAGGAATTGGTTGAATCCTTCACAGAAACAAGGTTACCAATTTCCCCCGATCCTCTGTTCATGAAAGGCTATGGAGAAGAGCTCTCATTCCAGAGAAGTTGAAATTCTTCAAAGCAAACTGTTCCACTAGGAGGTGGATCACAAGATCAATCACAAGCCCCAATATGAACAGACCAATGAGATGCAGGGAACCAAACATTCTTATCAGGTTTGCAGAGACTAGAGCTAACCAATGAGGAGAAGCCAATTTTCCTGGGCCTGCCTAACCCTATAAAGACCCCTGATCCTACCGGCCATCTTTTGCTGCCTTGCCCCTCATGGGACTCCACGTTTGGAGGCTGTGAGTTCTTTTCTTTCTCCCCTCTAATCCTCTCACGCTGCTCTCCTGCTTCAACCCCTGCACACAAGAAGGCAGAATTTTGAAATAGCTGTTAGACAACTCTCTCTTGCCCCTCTCAAAATTCATGTCAGTGAGTTCCATTCTTTCTCTCCTCAAATAGACTCTGCCTTACTCCTCTACAAAGGTTCTGGTTTCAGTCTTCAACTCCTGAACACAAGAACCTGCAAGTAAAAACCCCAGATCCACATCAATTTTTCTCCTTCTGCCATGTGAGCTTCCAGGGATGGAACTCAGGTTGCCAGATCCCAAAGCAGGCACCGTATTATCCTTTGAGCTATCTCACTGCCCTCCCCCTCTGCATTTTTAATGTTTGTTTTAACTTTTATTTATTGTCTGTGTATATGTATGTATCAGAGGGCACTGTGTGTCCCTACGGAGTGGTGACTTCAGGAATTATCCCGGATTATTTTTACCTCCTTGCTTTTCCTCTGGGTTTTCCCAGGCTCTGCCCACCAGGGCCAGAAATTCAGGCCACCATCATTTCACCTGGCATTTTCACGTGGGACCTGGGATCCAAACTCAGGAACTTATGCTTGTGAGGCAGAGTCTTAACCCCTGAGCCATTTCTCCAGCCCCCCAGTTCTACATTTTGACAGAAAATTTTAGTATGCCCTGGTGAAGTATCCACTGCATATGAAACAGCCTTTTTATTACTTTATGAATATTAACTCATTCAATCCTTCGCAAGTGCCGTCATTCCCACTTACAGGCGAGGAAACAGGATGAGGCAATTTCACCAATGTTACAGGAACAGAAGTCTCAAAATAAAATAAATGTAAAGAGTGGGGTCAGAAACCAGGACCCAAACCCAGACTGTCTGCCGGGCCTCATCTGCAGCTCTGACTACGGTACCCACTACCTCCTTATGCTGCTGGGAGAAGATGCAATTCAGTTTTGGAAAGACACAACCCTAAAATCTGCACACACACGTTCACAGGACCCAGCGCTGCACACTTCAAGGCCCCTGGCAGAGGCCCCGCAGGTCTCCCTCGACCTTTCTCTTGGCAGTTCTTCTTTTCTTCCTTGGTGCTCAGTCATCTGGATGCAGGCCTCTCAGGAAAAGCATTTCCAGCCTTATCTTCTCTCCTTAGACTTGACTTCTGTCCCTCTGCCTTGTCCCTAATCCATTTCCCCAGCATGACTCCCATCATATTCCTTTCTCTTGCTACCCTTACAAAACTCAAGATTTCTCAAAGACAATTGGGAGCACCCAGCCAGCCATCCTCACTGAGCCTCGCCTGATAAAGAATACTTGGCTGGCAGGAGGGCAGCTAAACAAATAGCTATAATTCCTGTGTGTGTGTCCAGGCGCTCTTGTTTTGCTGTGGTTTTTTTTTTGTTGTTGTTGTTTGTTTGTTTTGGGTTTTGTTTGTTTGTTTGTTTGTTTGTTTGTTTGTTTTAAACAGTCTTGATGAAAGCCCAGGCCGGCCTCCAACTCTCAATCCTGCCTGAGCCTCCTGAGTGCTCAGATCCCAGGAATACACCCACTCCCCTCTGCACAGATAACTAGAACTCTCTGGGCTGGAAGCCAGAGCATCTGCGTGTGCCACCAGCTCTGGGAAAGAACGAAGACATCTGCCTGTTCCCTTCAACAAGCCCTCTGCTTCTGGAAAGAATCTTCTCTGGAATTCTAATGAATTGCAGTAACTTTAGGCTTTATTTGCAAGACATTTACCTGGATCGTTCCAGATTTTGTTGTTGTTCTTGATGACTTTTGTTCGTCCTGTTTTGTTTTTCAGACAGGATCTTGTGATGCAGACCAGGCTAGTCTGGAACTTTTCGTCTTTCTCCCTCGGCTTTCTGAGAGCTGAGATTGCAGGTACGTGCACCATACTCAGCCTTTTCCAAAATTCTGGAGTGTGTGAGGGGAGCAGAGGTTGACATCAGGTATCTTCCTCAATCACTCTCTACCTTTTTCAGAGAGAGAGAAAATGTGTGTGTGCGTGTGTCTTGAATGCATGCATGTGAATGTTTGTGGGCACCTGTGGGTGGTGTGTGCATGTCTGAGTGTGAGCGTCCTCCCCACTTTACATATTGAGGTACAGCCTTTCACTTGAACTCAGAACTTGCTGATTCAGTTAGTCGAGTTAAAGTAACTAACTGCAGTGATTCTGCTGTCTCTGTCTCCTGAATGCTAAGATTATAGGTGAGTCAACTGGCATTTCCATGTGTGCCTCAGATTCAAAGTCTGGTCCTTATGTTTAGCGGCAGGCACTTTACCAACTGAATCAGCTCTTCAGAATGTTTTATGCATGCTTCATATCTGTTGAGCTTCATATTCCTTGAGAATAAGTGCCATGTCTTAACTATTGATATTTCTTTTTAAAATTTTTTAAAATATTTTATTCATTTATTGTATTGTGTGTTTTAGAGAGCACTGTGTATTCTTATGGAGGCCCAAGGATGACTTTGGGAATCATCCTGGATTACTTCTACCTCCTTCTTGCTTCGCTCTGGGATTTCCCAGGCTCGGCCCACCAGGCCTGGAAGTTCAAGCTACAGTCATTTCTACCTATTTGGTGTTTTTACATGGGACCTGGGATCTGAAGTCAGAACCTTCTGCTTGGGAGATAGAGTCTTGACTCTTGAGCCATCTCTCCAGCCCCTATTGATATTTCTTATACCTTTCCATTCCTCTTTTTCTACCCCTCGACACATGCACCATTCCAAGAATCCATCCTTAGGTGATTCAAGCTGGAATATTGAGATCTTTCAGTGCAAGTGCTTAGAAAACAGATGCATCTGTAAGAAGTCAGAAGTGATCAAAGGAGAAGGATACTAAGGATGGGCTTTGCCATCTCAGGAGAGAATCAGGTGTCCAAAGAAATCTGGAGAGGGAGAGACATGGGGCCTTTCTCTCCCATGCGATAAAGACTCTAAATTTGCAACCAGAAACCAGAATCCATTGTTTTTTTTTTTGTTTTTTTTTTTTAAATTTTTATTATTATTATTATTTATTCAACTGTGCGCATGTGCATGTGTATGTGCGCACGTGTGTGTGTGTATGTGTAGAACCACGGACGAATTCGCGAACCACCATGGATGCCTCCACCTCCTTCTGCCCTGGGATTCACAGGCTCCGCCCTACCAGGACCAGAAACGCAGGCCGCCCCCGCTTCCGCCTGGCGTCTATACGTGGGATCTGGGATCCGAACTCAGGACCTTCCGCCTGCAAGGCGGAGGCTTAACCCCTGAGCCACCTCTCCAGCCCCCAGAATCCATTGTTTGAAAATGTGGCCCATTCAGTGTGTTTCATTGAGAAACTTAAAGCCTGTCAAATCATGGAGGATTCAAACACCAACCAATGTACTCTCCTTCTACTCCTTTTCTTCTTCACCTTACCTCTGCTGAACGCAGCACACAGTCAGCACTGACTTACATCCTCTAAACCTCTGTTTGGGAGTAAAGCAACATTCAGTCTCAAGAACAAATAAGGGCCGGAGAGATGTCTGAGGGCTTAAAGCCTTTGCCTCGAAAGCAGAAAGACCTGAGTCCAAATCCCACATAAAAACAGCAGTTGGAAATGGCGGTGGCCTGCAATTCCAGCCCTGAAAGAATCTGGGAAACCCCAGAACAAAACAATAAGGAGGCAGAGAAATACAGGATGATTCCAAGCTGGGGGAGACCTTGAAATCCTCTTGCACACGCACAGACCTTGAAATCCTCTTGCACACGCACGCACACGCGCGCATACACACACGCACACACACCCACGCACGCACATTTATAAAAAAGAAAAAAGGGTGATGGGCGCAGGATCGCTTCAGGGGTGTAGCTCAGACATCGTCTTTCCCTCTTTCCACCCCTCCCTACAAACATGGGTCCGAGGGATCCACTGTGCAACGTTCACTTGGACCGGCCTCCCTCGCCCACTGTGTGGGCAGCACTGAAGCTAAACAAATTCATGTGATTCAGATGTGAAGGATCATGTGTGATCCCCTAAAAGAAGCACTGTGAGAGGCGAGGCTTTGAAAAGCCACTGGATTATGAGTGTTCTGCCTCTCTGGAATTCATCCATTGATGGGTTCAAAATTTGAAAAGTGCTGGGAAGAAAAACTAGGCAGGAGAGGGCTTATTTAAGATGAGTAGTAGGTAGTCCTGAGGTCAGAACTCAGGTCCCATGTAAAAACGTCAGGTGGAAATGGCAGTGGCCTGCACTGGTGAGCGGAGCCTGGGAAATCCCAGGGCAAAGCAAAAAGGAGGTAGAAACAACCCAGGATGATTCCCGAAGTCACCATTGGTCCTCCACAGGGACACCACTGTGATACACACACACACACACACACACATACACACACGCACACGCACACACACACACACGCATACACACACGCATGCACGCATGCATGCATGCAAAAAAAAGAAAAAAAGTGATGAGCAGTAGGTCACTGGGGATATGCCCTGGAAAGACGTACCTTGTCACTTGGCCCCATCCATTCTCTACCGCTCTCTGCTTCCTGGCCATTACGAGGTTGAGTAACTTTGCTCCTGCTTGCCGCCATGATATCCTTTCTCCTTAGAAGCCCACAGCAAAGGGCTGAAACCATGAACCAAAATAAAATCTTGTCTCTCCTTGAAATGTTCTCAGGTATTTGGCACAGCAATGAAAGGCCTGACTAATGCAGCTCCCCTCCCTGTGGGCATGGCTGTCAGGGATGCCCTGCTCGTGCCCTTTGCACTCATTCCAGAATCAGGAATGTTCTTCCGTGGCGTGCTGGAATAACCAAAGTCCAGGGAGGACTCCAACTGGCCTTGAAAGCCTGACCTCTAGGCACCGACGGGCCCTTCTGGAGCAGCGTTTGATTCCTCAGCCCGCGGGGAATGTCCCAGGACACAACAGGCCTGTGGTTGCAAAAACCTCGGAGAAGCCACTGCCCTGTTTTCCTCCAGTGTCTGTCCAGAGCAGCAGGGTCCTCTCTCAGCCCATCTCCACTGTTTGTTTGTTTATTACAGCAGGGTAATTCCCTTACCATGTACTGAACATGCAGTGAAGACCTGATTTAGAAGCAGTGGGGCGGACCAAGCTGTCTGAGGGTTGAAAGGAGGAGTAGTTGCCATTCAGCCCCGGGGACTCCCTGTGAAGAGCCACATGTCTTCACCCATGGAGACGTCTTTCACATTCGGTGCCAAATGCTTGGTCTCCTCAGCTCAGCAGTGTCTCAGGAGAGGACTTGAGTCACAGAGAGGGCGGAAGGGAGCGAGCTGACTGACGCCTTGCTCCTCTGAGCGCCCAAATCCCAGAAGGATGAAGCTCAGGCTTTCGCCCTCGAAATGCAGTCACCACTGTTGAGAAGGAAGGTGTCTCCAGGCTTCCTTCAGACTGAAATTCTGCTTAAAAATTTGAGACAATCCTTGATTTCTGTTTGTGCTCTGTAGGAGAGACCATCAGGTGGGTACCAAGTCCGCTGGCACCAGGCAATGTGCAAAACTAGAATGACAGCTCTCAAAGCATGGCAGCACACAGACCCTCTGACCCTCATCACACACAGGGTTGTCCCAGCGAAGCAGGCATGTGGCACAAGAACATATAATACCAGCTCTCAGGAGCCTGAGGCAGAAAGATACTGAAAGAAACCTGGGCTTCACAGTGAGACCCTGTCTCAGCAGAACAACAAAGGTAGACAGGCACTTTGTCGTTTGGGAAACATTTGTAGTTGAGTGAATGGCTGGGAGTTAGTAGCAAGCTGGTGCCGTACCTCTAAGAAACGGTTACCAAGACTGGACATTCAGGAAATGTAGGAGGAAAACTGACCCAAGGCAGGGAGGGGGTCGGAGGGCTGGAGCACCCCTGCTCTAAGAGAAGGGGTGAGAGAAGGTAGCCTGGCCAGGTAGAGGCATCTTAGATGGCAAATGCTTTCTGAAGAAAATTCAGCAAGCCTGCCATGGGAGTACTCAAGTCAAAATCATCCTTTAGTGAGGCCCACTTCTAACCTCATAGCAGCTATGAGGCGGGAATGCTAAATTCTGACCAGGCGCAGTGTAGTCTGGGAAGGCCCGGAAGGATTTCAGAGGGAAACAGTTAGGCCCTGTGCCAGCAGAAGGACCTGGGTTTGGATCCCAGAGTCCGTGTAAAAAAAAACACCATGTGGAAATGGCAGCAAATGGTTTTGGAACGTGGAACCTAAGAAATCCCAGACCAAAGCAAAAAGGAGGTAGAAGCAATTAAGGATGATTCTCGAAGTCATCCTTGGGCTTCCACAGGGACACAGTGTTCTCTAACACACACACATGCACACACACAATTTTTTAAATAAAAACAAAGATGGCTATGGTCATGGCCAACCCAGAAGGATGAGCTACACTATACCTTCTGCTCTCAGGGCAGAGTCTTAACCTCTGGGCCATCTCTCCAGCCTGATCATAACCATCTTGAAACAGATATGTGACTCTCAGGAGACCTGGCTCATTGGCATTCTCTTATGGAGAGATGTGGAGTGCCATGGAAGCCTAGGAGACCCTCCCCACCCCAGAATCCATGTCACTATGCAAATGGTAAAGAGGTGTAACCTCTCATGCTCCTGTAAATTGTATTGGTTAACTCCAGTTCCTGCAAATCTGATTGAAACTTTTGGTCCTCTACATCTCACTGGTCTGTTCATATTGGGGCCCAACCCAGTTAATCTTGTGGGGGACCTCTTGGTAGGGCTTATCTACAGTGGAGAACTAATCTCCATATTCTTTCATAAACAGAGGATTGGGGGAAATTGGCAACCTTATCTCTATGAAGGATTAGAACTAGTCCTCCAGATTAATAGGTTATGTTCCTTCAGGAAAATCTCAGCAGTGGGGGATGACCTTCAAAAACTTTCGAAGACCCTCCCAGCATGGCTGCTCTAAAACTGCCTAACTATGACAATGTTACTGTCACACCCTCTTTTTAAGCTGTGTATATGCATATGTATGTGCAACATGCACATGCCACAACATGTATGTGGAGGTCAGAATTTTGGGTCTTTGCCGCATCCTTATCCAACCATGCTGTTTGACAAGGTCCAGCATGGCAGAGAATGGCTTCAAGGAAGCATTTTCTGGAATAAGGGCATGGCATTGAAATAAATAAGAGAAATAAGGAAAATATGGGTATTGTCAGGCCTTGGTGTTCCTGCCCAGTTCGGGCCTAAAGCCTTCTCACTGGGGAGTGATACCTTAATATCTATGGACAGGTGCTAGGGGTTCCTTCCTATGTAATTTAAGTTTTGCCTCTGGCAGGAGGGATCCTTCTTCTGGGAATTGGGTGTGCCTTCTATCTGTTCTTAGGTCCTTTTTTTTTTTTTCTCAGGATTATCGAGGCTATCACCTCCTCCTATGATTCCTGCTCCCTGAACTAGAGATACCAAGTAAATTTGCTTTGAGTCTTTTTTTTTTTCTAAATAATAGCCAAGCCTGCTTTTAACTTTAAATCAAATTCTAACTAGAGATTTCATGTCTAGTCACACACAGTAAGCAGACTTGTTACCCAGAATGTATACACTGATTCTAAAGAAATTAGAGAGCAACTTCAAGAGTCCTAAAACATAGATGGGTAAAATTCCCTCAAGAATATGACTCTTGGGGGTTGGGGATTTAGCTCAGTGGTAGAGCGCTTGCCTAGCAAGCGCGAGGCCCTGGGTTCGGTCCCCAGCACCGGAAAAAAAAAAAAAAAAAAGAATATGACTCTTGGGGCTGGAAAGGTAGCTCAGGGGTTAAGCCTCTGCCTTGCAGGCGGAAGGTTCTGAGTTCAGATCTTACACCCCACGTATAGACACTGGGCGGAAACGGGGGCGGCCTGTGCGTTTCTGGTCCTGGTAGGGCGGAGCCTGTGAATCCTTGGGCAAAGTAAACAAGGAGGAGATGGAGGCATCCATGGTGGTTCTTACACACACACACACACACACACACACACTCGCACACACACTCGCACACGCACAATTGAATATTTAAAAAAAAGAATATGACTTTCGCTGAACTAATTCAGAAATTTTGTAAATATGAGACTATGCTATCTGTTCACTAGAATTGATACACAACTATTTCTTATAGAGTGCATATGTTAATAGAAAATAGTAATAAAACAAATCCTAATATAATTTCTACCATTATGACCTAATAAAGGCCAGCTTATATGATAGCAGCCAAAATCTGGTATCCTCCAAAAGGAAAAATTAATGTATAGCATGCACCCCCTCCAACAGATTCACCTTTACCATTTATAAAAATGTATAATGGATATAGCACATGTTCCTCATTAAAATCTAAAAATGCAGTCTCCATTAAAACAATGACAACTATGCAGATTGAGATCCTGTGGCCATTTGATGGAACATTATAGAGATTTGGAGATACTAGGAGAATGGTTCCCATATGCGCCTTTACCCTCAAGCAATAGGTTAGGTTCCCCTAATTTGTTTAGGAGACTGGGAGGATACGTGTCTGTTTTCCTCTATCTGCAGGTGCAGCAACACATTAAAAGCTGTTACAAAGTTTCAATAAAACAGGTTCAGATTCACTCAGCCTGGAGCTGCGTGTGTTTGTTCCTCATCCACCTACTCCTTGCCCACTTAATGGGGTGGGGGGGAGTCCTGGATCCAGACTGCAGCTGGGCTGCAACAGGCCTTCCTCTTGTTTGAGACAGAGTCTGTTGATGTTCACTGTTACCTATGGCAGGCTAGCTGGCCCGTGAGCTTCTGAGGCTTCTCCTGGAGGAGAACAGCAAAAGATGCTTTCGGGATATGTGATTGGTGGGGCTGGAGAGGTGGCTCAGGGGTTAAGCCTCTGCCTTGCAGGTGGAAGGTCCTGAGTTCAGATCCTACACCCCACGTATAGACCCTGGGCAGAAGCGGGGGGCGGCCTGTGCGTTTCTGATCCTAGTAGGGTGGAGCCTGTGAATCCGGGTGGAGCCTGTGAATCCCGGTGGAGAGTAAAGAAGGAGGAGGAGGAGGTGGTTCCCGAATTCGCCTGTGGTTCTACACACACACAATTGAATAAATGATAATAATTAAAAAATTTTAAGAAAAGAATATGTGATTGGCAAATTATCCCATGTGAAACTTGGTCTGGTGAGAATGCTCCCAGAAAACAGGGTTATAACCTACCAGGAGCACAGAGAAGGTTAAGTCTGGTCATGCACTTCCTAGTCGAACATCTAATACAAATAAATTCCAGCCAGGTTCCTGATAAATACAGATTTGTCTAACACAAACATAGCCGACATGTTTGAGAACAGGGCCTAATTATCTGCTCTTGGAAGATATTGTTGAGAATAGAGCTAGTTCAGGTGTACTCTTTACCATCTGCAGCTATATGCGGTTTCAGTCCTATGAAGTTATCCTTATGCTGTTCTCTGTTTAAGTTTACCTTCTTCCTGCTGCTCACGTAACCAGAACTCTATAAAAGTGATTTGCAATAAAGCTTGGGTCCCTCTGAAGTCTGTATGTGTCCAGGCTTTTATGTTCTGAAGTTAAAGATTGAAAACAGAACACACATAAGGTAGAGTTTATTAGAGGGGAGAAAGATCAGAACTCAATGAGGTAAATCTGTAAGGGGCAAGAGAGTTGCCAAGAACTCACAGACTCCAGGCATGGAACCCGTGAGGGGGAGGAAAAGGGAGAAAAGGAATTCACAGGCTCCAGAATTGGAGCACCATGAGGGGCAAGGGCACCAAAGATGGCTGCCAGGGTCAGAGATATTTATACACTTAAGCAAGCCAGGAAAAATGGCTTTTCCTCATTGGTTAGCTTGTTTCTGCAAACCTGACTGTAACTTTTGGTCCTCTACATCTCATTGGTCTGTTCATATAGTTGATCTTGTGCCTGACATCAAAGTAGGGCTTATTTATAATGGAGAACTAATTTCCACATCCTTTCAGCAACAGAGGGCTGGGGGATGTTGGCAAAGGGGGTGTTCCTTCAGGGTAACTCCAGCCCTGAGGATGACTTTCCAAGACCTTCAGAGACCATCTCAGTATGGCTGCTCTAAAACTGCCTAATTTGGGTTTACAACTCTTGGCCCCTAGTGCCCCACAATTCTGTCTGTGTTATTTCTTTTCCTTTTTAAAAAAAGATGTGTGTGTGTGTGTGTGTGTGTGTGTGTGTGTGTGTGTGTGTATCACTCTGGATTGCTCTACCTTCTCTTTGCTTTGCTCTGGAGTTTCCCAGACTCTGCCTTCCAGGATTGTAAGTATAGGCCACCAGCCATTTCCTCCTGGCATTTTTACATGGGATCTGAACTCAAGACCTTCTGCTGTCAAGGCAGAGGCATAACCCCTGAGCCATCTCTCTGGCCCAGTCTGTATTATTTCAATGCACTCATGTCCTCAGATCCCAGACCCCAGAAGCCTGACATCGTTCCATTTCACTGTTGGAGGACTAGGTGCATAGATACATACTAAGGTCATTCTCCAGTGCTGGAATTAACCTGGAGGAACACACCCTATTAATCTGGAGGAACTGGTTCTAATCCCTCATAGAGATAAGGTTGCCAATTTCTCCCCAATGTTTAGGAAAGCACTGGGGATGATCTCTGTGTTGCAGATACTGTTCAGAAGAAACAGTAAAACTGAGATTGGCCACAAGGACGGATGGGCTGGCCTTTATGAACAGACCAATGAGATGTGGAGGACTAAAAGCTCCAATCAGGTTTGCAGAAACTAGAGCCAACCAATGAGGAAAAACCACTCCCTCTCTTCCAGATCTTGCCTGTCTAACCTTATATATACCTCTCATCCTGCCAGCTATCTTTTTTTTTATTATTATTATTATTATTTATTCAACTGTGTGCATGTGCGTGTGTATGTGTGCATGTGTGTCTGTGTGTGTCGGTGTGTGTGTAGAACCACGGACGAATTCGTGAACCACCATGGACGCCTCCACCTCCTTCTGCCCCGGGATTCACAGGCTCCGCCCTACCAGGACCAGAAGCACAGGCCGCCCCCGCTTCCGCCTGCCAGCTATCTTTGGCTTCCTTGCCCCTCACGGATTCCATGTCTGTGAGTTCCATCCTCTCTCTCCTCTAATAAAATCTGCCTTAATCGTCTACAAGTGTTCTGTTCAATCTTTGATTCCTTAACCCCTCCCCCAATCTCATCCCTGCAACACCAGCAGTTGCTAGGAACAGTTTGCTTCTGCCGCTGGTCCACTGGCAACAGCCATACTCAAGGTGACCGATCAGTTTCGAAACTCTTCCCTTACCCCAAGTATAGACATCACCCTAAGGCAGGATTAGAGCGGTTATGTTGGGATGGCTCTCTAAAGTTCTTTGAAATTCCTGAAGGCCATCCCCCACTGCTTGGATCATCTCGAAGGAACACCCCTGCTGAGAAACTGACTCCAACTTTCCAACTTCCCTATGGCTAGCTTCCCTATGAAAGGATTATGGACATGAACTCTGCATATCCAACAAACAACTTGATCTGTAGCCCCACTAAGACCCAGGAGCAACTGGGTTGCACTGTAATGGGAGCTAACCAATGAGAAAAAGCCAGTTTCCTGGACTTGCCTAGGTATACAAATATGTCTGATCCTGACAGCCATCTTTGGTGCCCTAGTTGTTCGTGGCACTTGGAGTGCCATGAGTTTTCAAGCTCCTTGCCTTTCATGGATTCCATGAGTTCTCTGCTGCCTGCCCCTCCTGGCACTCTAGTGCCATGAGTCCATTTCTTGTTTCTTGCTGCTCATGGGTTCCATGCCTGGATTCCGTAAGTTCTCTGGGGTGTCCTAGCCCCTCATGGCGCTCCACATCTGGAGTCCATGAGTTCCAGCCTTTCTCTCCTCTAATAAACTCTACCTTAATCCTCTACACGTGTTCTGGTTTCAATCTTCCACTCTGGACACAAGAATCCGCAACATTGGGACGGTTGTTCCTGTGACATTTGGTGAGACTGTTTCTGTATCAACCCCACCTCCAACTTCTGTAGCCTGTATTGAAGCTCACCTCCTGACTCTACTCAGAGCTGCTGGACTGGACAGGCAAAACTGGCCCCTTCTTAAGCAAGGAACACGGGCAGCTTGTTTCAGGCATTGGCTGGGCTTCGGGTGGGTTAGCAGCTACCTTGCTAAACATTTCACATGCTTGTCTCATGGGAGACTCATGGTAGCAAACGGTTTTCAGAGGAGGAAACTCTCAAAATTCACCCACCTATCTCAGGCCATGCAGCAGGGCTCTGGCTCCAAAGTAGACCCCTAGTGTGTAGCGCGGGACCCTCCCCGTGGGACACAGAGGCCATTCAATGTAATAAAGGCTTTCTCTTTCCCAGAGCTGGTGTCCTGTGTGCAAACACCCAGACCACACACTTCCTCTTTGTTTAGGGGACAGAAAGGAACCCCCAAGTTCCCTCTCCTCGGGCCTGGCATCCTCACCTATTATACCCTCTCCCTCCCATCTAGACCATCCTCCTGCTCCTCCTTCACCTTAGCTCTCTGGGTGCTCTCTATTGGATGATTCGTTTCAAATATTTTATTTATTCATTTACTAGAGAGGAGGAGAGAGGTCTACCACTGTGGCGCAGGTAGAGGTCAAAGGTCAATTTGCAGAAGTCGGTTTTTTCCTTCCACCCTGTGGAATAGAAAAGAAAATTTTACAGAAATTGTGACAAATAATGAGGTTATGACTAACAGCCTGGTGGTCAGCAGTTTTCAGAGTTCTAAAAACAAAAGTCTAATATGGGCGGCTAGATATTGAAAACAACTCCACTCTCAAGGTCCCTGTGAGAATCTTCCCCCTTCAAGGTCTCGGAAAAATGTTTTCAGTAGGTGCAGATGCCGCCTAAGCCCGCTTGCCCCCTCCCCACACAGAACTCCGGGAAATGCTCCCCCTCTCAAGGTCTAATACGTGCAGCTATGCCAAATACCACCAAAGCCTTTGTATTATTATTGTAACTATGACCGAAGCTTCACCCCAAGCCCACTGCTATTGTGGAAGAAAAGAAATTTTTACAGAAATTGTGACAAATAATAAGGTTATGACTAACAGCCTGGTGGTCAGCAGTTTTCAGAATTCTAAAAACAAAATCTAATATGGGTGGCTAGATACTGAAAACATCTCCACTCTCAAGGTCTCGGAGAAATGTTTTCAGTATGTCCAGATGCCGCCTAAGCCCGCTTGCCCCCTCCCCACACAGAACTCCGGGAAATGCTCCCCCTCTCAAGGTCTAATACGTGCAGCTATGCCAAATACCACCAAAGCCTTTGTATTATTATTGTAACTATGACCGAAGCTTCACCCCAAGCCCACTGCTATCTTGCACAAACAAGTCAGCCCTGCTACGGACGTGTTGACCGGGACCTCGCCCACCAAGAACTGCCCACGACCTCGACCAGAACATCTGATGGTCAGCCTTGGCTGACTCAACTTCTTTATGTGCTGTAAAAAGTGTGCCAAAGAGTGCTATAGAAAAATACAAAATGTTTTCATATGTTTTGCTACCCTATAAAAACCCTACCCCGACCTCAGTCGGGGCCGCTCTTCTCTTGCTTGCAAGAAGGAGGCGGTCCTGGCATGCCAGAATAAACTCGCCTATTGCCATTGCAGCAGCCTCTCGGTCCTCGTGTCTCCTTTTGGGGTCGGGGCGGGTGACTTGGAGGAACTTCGGTTCCAACACTATCTTGCACAAACAAGTCAGCCCTGCTGCGGATGTGTTGACCGGGACCTTGCCCACCAAGATCGACTAGAACATCTGGTGGTCACCCTTGGCTGACTCAACTTCCTTGAGTGCTGTAAAAAGTGTGCCAAAGAGTGCTATAGAAAAATACAAAATGTTTTCATATGTTTTGCTACCCTATAAAAACCCTACCCCGACCTCAGTCGGGGCTGCTCTTCTCTTGCTTGCAAGAGGGAGGCGGTCCTGGCATGCCAGAATAAACTCGCCTATTGCCTTTGCAGCAGCCTCTCGGTCCTCGTGTCTCCTTTTGGGGTCGGGGCGGGTGACTTGGAGGGACTTCGGTTCCAACAGAATGATTCTGGGAATTGAACTCAGATTGCCAGGTTAGTGAGCAGATACCTTGATGAGCTATCTCACTGGCCCACAGATGGTTTTTATAGCCATGGCTACAGACAGGAATTTTTTTTAACTGGGAGTTGGATCTCTCCGCCTCTGCCCAGCAGGCAGCTCTATGTTCTTGAGAAGTCACTGAACCCCTTGGGACCATGTTTCTCAGCTGTGAGATGAGGGGCGTGTCTGTAACCTCCTCCCTTGGATCACAGATGAGGCATTATTTGGAGCTCAAGAAGAGTTCTTTGGGATGCAATAGCAGCTCATATTTATTGCCTGCTCACCATGTACCAAGCATGTCTCGGCACCTCACTTGCATTCCCTTATTCAGCATTGTTGAAACCTGTGAGTTGACATTCTTGCCTCCATTTTGCAAAGGCTCGGAGAATAAGGTGATTTGCTTAATTAAGGTCGAGCAGCAAATGATGGCACTGGAGTCCCTATTCAGAGAGGGTCAAACTGTAAGGTCTGTCCTATGGATGGCCTTTTTTAGCCATGTAGTGTGATCAATTCTGGTCTTGGCTAATTCCTCCTGATGGAAGTCTATTGAAGTCACAAGTAGGAAAGTCTCGCCTTCACCAAGAAAGTGAGTCTGGGGTGCAAGTGGGAGGGACAGTGCTCCAGAACATCTGGGTCCTTTTTGCACACAGTTTGGAGGTGCAGTTTTCATTCCCCAGTAAAGGGTTAAACTAGGCTTCTGAATCTCCCCCAAAGGATTTGCACAATTCCAGCTGTCATAGTTAAGCACAGGTGTCAACTTGATTGTTGAGGGTTTGAGCTCTGGGCACAGTTGTAGAGAGTTGATGGTTGAGTTAAGCCCAGAGCAAACCTGAAGGAGATTGTCTAGCTGATGGGGGAAGGTCCAGCCCATGGTGGGTGGCATTAGGCCCTGGAATAAATCAGCGGTTAGGTGGTGATGCTGTGGCCAGTTCCCTCGGCCCTGGTGTTGGTGCATGCTCTCCCGTCAAGCTGGACTGAGAACTGTAACTGGACTGTCGTAAGAAAGTAAACTCCTTGTTCCCTTAAGCTGTGTGATGGTCATTTATCAGCAACCATGCAGGCGACTGTGACACCAGCCTATGCCTCAACATGGCTGCCTTTCTGTATTTTAGCCCAGCAAGTTATTTGAAGAGCTCCCTCTGGTGCAGAGATGCACTACTGCACCCGTAACTTTGTTTTTGGAATTTTCCCTGGTTTGACATAGACACACTGTGTCTTGACTGTCAACCTGACAGAAGTTAGAATCACCTAGGAAAACACTCTCTGATCTTGTTTAAGAATATTCCTACAGTTTTTTAACCCAGTGGAAAGACAACCTTGGATACGGGCAGTACCAAGGTGCGGGTAGCGGATATCTCGGGTTGAATAAAAGGGAGAAAGTGGGGCTTGAGAAGTGATAATGCGCCCCCCCCATAGTTGGTGCTCAAAGAACTCATGCTTAGCATGCTTGCCTCACCCTTAGTGCTGGTGGGTCAAGGTCAAAGACTGATCCTGCTATACTTCCTGGGCCGGGCAAAGGTCCTGCAAATCACCTCTAGACCCTGCCCCCTCAGCTCACCCACCAACTATGAGGATATAAAACCCACCATTCCCTTCTCTCCGCTCTCTTTTTCTTTTTCTCTTTCCTCCCTATCCTACTCACGATTGGCCCAGAGGTTCTGGAACTCCGTTAAAAACTTCCATCTAGTCTGTGGTGTGGTGCATTTTTGAGGTTACTACCTTACAGGGAGAAGGTTCAGTAGTTAAAGCTCTTGCCTCTAAAGCAAAGTGATCTGAGTTCAGATTCCCAGATCCTATGTACAAATGCCAGGTGGCTGTGGCAGGAAACTTCAGAGCAAACTGGCTAGTCAGACTAGATCTAATGGTGTGTTCTGGTAGTAGAGAACCAAGCTTACAACAATAAAGTGGAAGAGCTGTCAAGGATGATTTGCAATGTTACCCTTGGGCTTCCAAGATATACACATTCAAGTAATCTCATGTACATACATACATTCACACACGTACACCACCCACATGCAAACACACACCCAGACACATATGTATGGGGGAACCTTTGAGTATTGACCAGTCTGAGTAACAATCAGTGGTCTGAACGCCTTTGTTCCTGCTCTTTGTCCCTTTTGGAGATTTTGTTTACACTGTGGCCAGCCGCAGGGGGAACTTGATATTGATCAGCTCACTGTGTTCTCACCTTGTGATTTATTAATTGCAAATAGGCCCGAATGTTCCCAGAATTGTGCTTAAAGACTGTCTATCTCGAAGCTGCTGTTACCTTGAAACTGCTAACGGTTTTGAGTACTAAGCTAGTCATAATTTATTTTCCCATCAAATGTTCTCTTGTTATTCATTCATTATATGAGGTTATGCTATTCTTGTTGCTGTGACAACCTGACAAATACTTGACCATTTGGGAATACTGAGTATTAGGTATCTCTGATCACATTGTGATCACATTCTCTTTTGGCTGTTATGAAGGACTTTGAATGGCTGCCAAACTTTCATGTATTAATACCTATCTCCGGTCCTCAGTCTTAGTAGGGTTGAGGCCCCTCCACCAATCCTCCTTATAGTACTCTGCATTGATAGGTAAGTGTTGGCACTTACACACACACACACACACACACACACGAAAGGAAAAAGGGAGAAAGCAAGTAGTGTCCCAGCATTCACCTCTCAGTGCAGCAGACACAATGTGATCAGAGATACCTAATACCTGGGGTATTTGTTAGGTTGTCATAGCAACAAGAAAAAATACACTCATATTTTCATATTGAAACCTCATAGTGACCCAGTGGGTTTAGTATTATTTATTGCAGATTTAAAGAATATGATGAGAACTAAGCACAGTTGTACATGGATATACTTTCATCGCCTGAGATTCTAAGACAGGAGTATTACTAACTAGTTCAAGGCCAGTCTGCAATGCATAGCAAGTCCCTTTCTCAAAAAATAAACAAAAAGTTGGGGTTATCAAATGGATTAAAGGGTAAAGACACCAGCACAAAAAACTGAAGAGCTGTGTTTGATCCCCAGAGCCCATATGGTAGAGAGAACCGACTTCTAATAGTTTTCCTCTGACACACACACACACACACACACACACACACACACACACAATGACTTATGTGGCTACTTTCTTTCTCTCTCTCTATTTAAAAAAAAAAACAACGGGGCTGGAGAGATGGCTCAGGGGTTAAGCCTCTGCCTTGCAAGCAGAAGGTCCTGAGTTGGGATCCTAGATCCCACATATAGCTGCCTGGCGGAAGCGGGGACAGCCTGCGTTTCTGGTCCTGGTAGGGCGGAGCCTGTGAATTCCCAGGCAGAGTAAACAAGGAGGAGGTGGAGGTGGTCCATGGTGGGTCCCAAATTCGCCCGTGGTTCTACACACACACACACATACATACACACACATACATATACACATGTGCACATACGCATATATGCACAATTGAATAAATAATAAATAATAAAAAACTACATAAAATATTTTAAAAAGAGAGTAATTTATGTGGATAAAAAAAAAACCAAGAATATGATGGACGTGGGCATGTATCTCTCAGTGTTAGACTTTTGCACAGAAGATATGAAGCTCTGGGTTTGATTCCTGACACTAACACCACAGCAGAAGAAGAAGGAAAGGGAAAAAAGCAAACTCAAAAAGTTAAGTTGAACTTGACATTTTCTTCCGCTTCTGCCTGCAACTGCCCTGAAGTCTGTGGTTCTTAGTACCACCTTGGTTGCAAGAATTTCCACACTCTGCTTCTGTTTCCTCCCCAGGCCACCAATTCCCTCTTCTCAGCCTGTGACCAGGATCAAGGTCATGGAGAGTGGTGGAGTGGTCTCCTCCAGCCCTGAGGCTGGAGGGGCTCAGGCCCAAAGTCTATCCTGGTTCTTGTCTTCTTTGCACTGGTGCCTCAAAATTACCAACCCGTTTCTTTCATGTATATGCTTGTGTGCATGTGTGTGTGTATGTGTGTGTGCGCATATGTATATACATGTTTTCATATGAGTAAACACACATATGTGTGAATCATGTACATGGAGGCCTGAGGTTGATATTGGGACTCCTCCTTCATGATTGCTTTTCCACTTTATTCTTTTGAGCTTGGATTTTTTTTATTATTATTATTATTTATTCAACTGTGTATATGTGCCTGGGCGCGTGTGTGTCTGTGTATGTGTGTGTAGTGTGTGTCTGTGTAGAACCACGGACGAATTCGCGAACCACCATGGACGCCTCCACCGGCCTTCTGCCCTGGGATTCACAGGCTCCCCCCTACCAGACCAGAACGGCAGAGTGACCACCGCTCCACCTGGCCGTCGTACGTGGATCTGGGAATCCGAACTCGGGACCTTCCGCCTGTAAGGCTGAGCCTTAACCCCCTGAGCCACCTCTCCAGCCCCTTGACTGATTTTTTTTTTTTTTTTTTTTTTTTAATTTTTTTATATTATGTATTCACTGTGTCAATATGCGTGTGTAGGTCCGCGCGCGTCTGTGTTGGTGTGGGTGTGTGTGTGTGGTGTGTGTGGGTGTGTGTGTGTGTATGTCTGTGTAGAAACACGGACGAATTCGTGAACCACCATGGCAACCTCCACCGCCGTCCTGCCCGTGAGTCACAGGCCTCCGCCCTACCAGGACCAGAAAGCGCGGCCCTGCCCGCCCTTCGCCGTCCGCCTGGCGTCTAAGCGTGGGATCTGGGATCCGACTCAGGACCTTCCACCGCACAGCGGAGGCTTAATTGAACTCAGTGGGGGCTGGGAGAGATGATTTAGGGGTTAAACCTCTGCCTCACAAGCAGAAAGGACTTGAGTTCAGAACCCAGGTCCCATGTAAAAATACCGGGTGGAAATGGCAGCAGCCTGTACTTCTTGTTCTGGAAGGTGGGCTTGGAAAACCCCAGAGCAGCAAAAACAGTAGGTAGAGGAATCCAGGATGATTCCCATTAGGTAGAGGAATCCAGGATGATTCCCATAGTCACTCTTGGGCCTCCAAGGGCACATGGGCACAAGGGCCTATTATTCAGTGAACACATTCAGCTCTGCCCCACACAAGCATTTGAACAAAACCACACCTCCTGTGCTCACTCTCAATTATTGCCATCTCTTAATACTCTATGATCATAACGTGGTAGGTTAGTCATGCTGGGTTATTCTTGTTTTTATACTTTATCATGTAACACGCATTCTTTTTAAAACTATCTTACTTATGAGAAAGAGAGCAAGAACACCTTTACATGCCATGGCACATGGGTAGAGGTCAGAGGACAACTTTCAGAAGTCAGTTCTCTCCTTCTACCATGTGGACTTTCGGACACTGAACTCAGGTCCCAGGTTTATAATCAGGGGTCTTACCTGCTGAGCTATCTCTTGGGTCCAATAAGCATTCTTTTATGTCTGGAGTTTTTCATTCAATTTAATAGTCTGTATATGCACATAGCAGTTTTAATCACTGCATATGCAGATGCTGCTATGTAATAACGCTATAATATTCCACTTTATATCACTATATCACAATTTTTTTAAAAAAATGTATTTATTATTTATTTAGTTGCGCGTGTGTGTATGTATGTGTGTGTGTGTGTGGAACCACGGACGAATTCGGGAACCACCATGGACCGCCTCCACCTCCTCCTTTTTTACTCTGCCCGGAGATTCACAGGCTCCCAGGACCAGAAACGCAGGCCGCCCCCGCTTCCGCCCGGCGTCTATACGTGAGGTCTAGGATTCGACTCAGGACCTTCCACCTGCAAGGCAGAGGCTTAACCCCTTAGCCACCTCTCCAGCGCCCCCCCCCCCTTTTTTTAAACAGTATCTCACTACGTGTTCCCGACAGGAATGGATATGGTGATGTAGACTAGGGAACAAGTAGCTTTGAACTCAAAAAGATACGCCTGATTCGGCCTTAAGTGCTGGTCCACCCACGCTCCGCTCCCCCCACCTTCTTTCGTTTTTGAGACAAGATTTTTACAAATTTCGCTTTGTACCTCTGACTGGCTTGGAATTGCATCAATCCGCAAGCTCTGCCTCCCAGAAACTGGGCTTACATGCCCAGGGATGAAAACAGATTTCTTTAAACGTAATACTAACGTACGTTTGCCCTTTCATAAAACTTGCAACGGAATTTCGTTTTACTTATTTATTTTATTTATTTATTTTTAGAGGATTAAGGTAGAGTTTATTAGAGGAGAGAAAGGTTGGAACTCATGGACTCCAGATGTGAAGTGCCATGAGGAGCTAGGGCGCCCTGGAGAACTCACGGTGCCTAGGCATGGAATCCATGAACAGCTGGAAACAGAACTCATGGTACTGGAGTGCCAGGAGGGGCTAGGGCGCCTCCCTGAGAAGCAGGCAAGAAACAGAGCTCATGGCACTGGAGTGCCAGGAGGGGCTAGGGCGCCTCCATGAGAAGCAGGCAAGAAACAGCTCATGGCATTGTGCCAGGAGGGGTTAGGGCGCCTCCATGAGAAGCAGGCAAGAAACAGAACTCATGGCACTGGAGTGCCAGGAGGGGCTAGGGCGCCTCCATGAGAAGCAGGCAAGAAACAGAGCTCATGGCACTGGAGTGCCAGGAGGGGCTAGGGCGCCTCCATGAGAAGCAGGCAAGAAACAGCTCATGGCACTGTGCCAGGAGGGGTTAGGGCGCCGGAATTCCGTTTTATAAGGCTCGACCTTGTGGCCGAGAACCATGGTTCTAGAAGAGGATCCCGCAGAACACGCAACAGCAGAACTCCACAACAGTTCACCTTCGGTGGTTGCTCCTCCGACCGGAAGCAGATGGGCTGCCTCAGAACCGGATGTTGATAGTATTTGCCTTGGTAACAGAGGCGATCCCGGAAGTGACGCGGAGGAAGCGGTGGTGAGGCCGGCTGGGCGCACACGTGGGTTCGAGTGCTGCGTTCTGCCGGTCTGGACGCCGGTCGTAGCGGCGAGATCGGGTCGCGGTTGAGCCAACATGGGTCGCTCGGGGAAGCTGCCCTCCGGGGCGTCGGCCAAGTTGAAGCGCTGGAAGAAAGGGCACAGCAGCGACAGCAACCCCACCATCTGTCGCCACCGCCAGGCCGCGCGCAGCCGCTTCTTCAGCCGACCGTCAGGTAGCCGCGGGCTTCCGAGCCGACTGCGTGCGGTGCGCCGGCGCGGCATCTAGCCGAGGCCCAGGCCGAGAATGACCTGTCAGGGTCCCGCGGGTCCCGCGGTGCCAGGGATGGGGTGCACGGCTATGGCTGTCCTTGTGTGGTTGAGGAGGGGGAGAGAGAGAGAGAGAGAGGGAGGGAGAGGAGAGAGATGCATGCATGCTTGCTTGCTTGCTTGCTGTGTGTCCCGCTGAGAATCGAACCCAGGGGCTTGTAAATGCCCATCGGGCGTCCACCATGGAGACCCCCATCCCCTAGATGGCCCTTTGCAGAGGCTGTCATCTTCGTCCATGTCACAGGGTCTGGATGGACCCCCCGGGGACTCCCACGGACGCTGCGCCCTTGGCGCAGGGAAGAGAATCTTCCTTTCCCGTGGCTCTCTGAGTGTCTGGCGTCCAGGGAGCTACGAGGGCGGGCTGGGCTCCGCATGCAGTCGCCGGGCTCCGCATGCAGTCGCCGGGCTCCGCATGCAGTCGCTGGGCTGGGGTCCAGACCTGGCCGCTGCGAGCCTGTTTCTCCGTGGGGCGTTCACCTTTTGCCTCCGGTACTCAGGGAAGAGCGACCTGACCGTCGATGCCCTGAAGTTGCATAATGAGCTGCAGTCCGGGTCCCTGAGCCTGAGTAAAAGCCAAGCCCCCGAAACGGCCATGGATGAAGACCCCGAGTTGGCGGTCACTGAGAAGTCCTCCGGCACGTTTCTGAGTGGCCTGTCCGACTGCACCAACGTCACCTTCAGCAAAGTGCAGCGCTTCTGGGAGTCCAACTCCGCGGCTCACAAGGAGGTAGGGGTTGGCTTTAGGAGGGCGTGGGCAGTAGGAGGAACCGCACTTGTGAGTTTATTTTTTTCCAGCTCTGGTGACAACAGCTGGCATTTCCGGTGATGTGTCATCTCTGGTACTCTTTGTGTCCCCTTATCTTTTGCCTTCCTCTGGCAGCTTCCTCTTGTCTCTGCCCAACTGAGAAGTCCTGAAGGGAAGAAATACTTTCCGGACATTTGTCTTTCCACCTGCACCTCATACAGGAAATTTTACATGCATTTCTAAGAAACATTGGCTCAGTAAATTTATGGTGAATGAACAGAGATTAGAAAATGTTTTGTTTAGCAGAAACCATTTTATTTAAAGTTACTTAGGTATATTCTGCAGCGTTTAAATGAGAAGTGTCCAAATGTTAATGACGCAAAGCAATGTGAATAGAATAAAATGTTGTAACTGTTTTCCCAACTTGACTTATTTCCAGTGTTTCCTGTGGATGTGTCTTTCTTCAACCAACATTACCCAATGATAATGTAAAGCAAACCACAGTTGTAATTTTAAATTTTCTAGAAGTTACATTTAAAAAGTAGAAAAACAAAACAAAAACTATGGAATTAATATATTTTATTTGACTCACTATATCCAAAATATTATCTTTTCAGCATTTATAATCATATATATAAAGGCACTTTAGCATCATTTATATTTTTAAATGAGTTTTTTGGTTGGTTTACTTGTTTTAAGAGATACAGCATCTCTTTGCTGCCCAAGTTGACCCCAAACTCATAGGCTTAAGCAGTTCGTCTACTTCAGTCTCCCAAGTGGATTATTAGCTCAGAATATAGATTCTTTACTCACTTTTTGAGACAAGGTTTTATTCTGTTGACCTAGACGGCCTAAAACTCAACTCAATTTCAGGGTTGCCTGAAATTCCCCTTGCCTCAGCTTTGTGAGTGCTGGAATTACAGATGTGTACCATTATGCCTGGACCTGTTTAGGTTTTTCTTGTATTTTTGCATTTTTTTTAAAACTTGGGTTTACTAAAATATGATGATGTTTCATATGTATTGTTCTCCAACTCAAACTTTTTTTAAACATTGATTTTTACGTGTTCACATGCATGCACTGTGTGGACATGCATGTGGCACTACATATGTGTAAAGGTCAGAGGACAACTCTTGGGAATCAGTTGTTTTCTTGTACCATGCAGGTTTCCGGAATTGCAGTCAGGCCATGAGGCTTGGCAGCAAGTACTTTTGTACCTGTTTCACCATTTCACTGGGTTTGTTCACCCCACTAAGTCATTGTGTCTTATTGTTCCTTATTTTCAATGTTTCTACAGCATTTAAATCTGTTATTTGTTGGGTCTGGTGGTACATGCCTATAATCCCAACACTTGGAAGACTGAGGCAGGAAATTGCTGTGATTTTTTTCTCCAGGCCAGTCACATAGTAAAACTCTTACCTCGACAATCATGACAAACAAACAAGAGTCTGTCAGTTTTTAAATAATAGTTATTTGATACCCTGTTGGTGATCGCGTGGCTCTTTCGGTTTGTTGTTGTGGTATGTAAATCTGCACGCTCAAGGCATTTCTGTAGATATGGTATATGTGCGGTGATACTGTGGCACCATGTTCGAAGGCTTCCCATTTACTAGATCCTGTAGAGTGTCCCCGACTTCTGAATACTAGTCTCTTTTTGTCTAACTCTGGGCAGGACATTAATTTGTGAAGGAGTAAGGAGACCAGACCACCCCGGCCAGGGTTGACTTTAAGACGCCCGATGAGTACTTTCTCCTTTTGTGTAGATCTGCGCGGTTCTGGCTGCTGTGACTGAGGTGATTCGCTCCCAGGGAGGGAAGGAGACAGAGACTGAGTACTTCGCTGCTCTGGTGAGTGGGCGTGACTGGGGGGGGGCTCAGAGAAGCAGGTTAGCCAGACTAGAGAGAACAGTGTGCTCTTGCCTGTGAGGGCAGAGCGCAACCTCCAGCAGAAGCCTGGTGGTCCTTATCTTCCTCAATCCCCCTGTCACTCGTATAAAATTATCCCATTGCTCTGTGAAGGTGAGTTAGAATGAGGTGATCCTCTGGAAAAATTAATTTCCAAAATCGGATCTGCAAATCCCCAAGACTCTTTTTTTTCCATTATTTCATAGGCTAGCATATAATTATTTTCATGATTTCCATTACAATATGTGAAGAACATTCCCACTTTTATTCTCATGAATGTTCTGCAGAGTTTTCCAAGAGTTACTTGATAGCTGAAGCCTTTTTTTTAATGTGTATTTGTTTGTTGCACTATGTGACTCAAACTGGCCTTGAATTCATGATGTTCTTCCTGTCTCGGCCTCCCAAGTGCTAGAATTATAGGTGTGCACCAACATATCCATCTTGGTTTTTGTTTTTTTAGCAGTGCTAGGGATCAGATTCGGAGCTTTGCATGTGGTAGACAAGTATTCTATCATTCAGCCTCATTCCTAGCTCCACAGGACAAAAAAATGCCCAGGATAATGAAATCAACTGTCAGTAATAAAAACTATGTTGGACCTTTCACTATTCTAAACCTTACTCTATAACACAAACCCATAATATCAACAACAGCACAGAATGGTTCCAAACCCAAAACATTGATAAAGAGATTAGAATTGAAGACCCACATATAAGGACATACAACTAATGTTACCTGATTTCTTACTACCTTGCCTAAAAAAAAAGAAAATTGGGAAAATTACAAATGGCGCATGCCACAATTCTATATCTACATGCAGTAAAATGAAATTGGACCCTCATGTGTCACCTTGCATGATAAATAACTGTAAAGGGATCACAGACCTCAATGTGAGATCAGAGAGTATAGAAATCCAGAGTAAGGAATAGAGAATATACTTGATCCCCCTAGTTATGACTTGCCACTGTAGAACCATGTATAGTAACACGAATTTCACTAGCTTAGAAGCACCAGCACCCCAATATATCAGTTTTGTCCACACACAGAGACAGATAAGAGGGAGGGGAAAGCTTGATGGATTGTAGGGTGTTGGGCAGGTGTGGAGTAAAGGGAATGGATGGAGGGGGTGTGTGGATGGATGCAAGGGAAGAGGTCAGTGCAATGACATAAATTTATAAGAAACTGAGTCTCAGAGTTACTAGGCCAAAGCTGCGTGGCTTTAAAGCTGAAATTTAGTCCTTGGACACCATGATTCTTGGTCATAACCATCTGTACCGCATGCAGCTCCCTCTGTTTCTGTATGCAAGTGTGGCCCTTTCTCCATCACCCTTTACCCTTCGCCCGCAGATGACAACTATGGAAGCAGTGGAGTCCCCAGAGTCACTGGCTGCCGTTGCTTATCTATTGAATCTTGTCCTAAAGCGGTGAGTCCAGCTTGTGTTTGAATCCCACCTGTGTGTGTGGGTCTATTGACAGGCAGGGATTGTGGGGGGCAGAAATGTGGATAGGGTAAGTTTCACAAATGTGTATTCTATCATAATTAGCAATGGAAAGATTAACAAAAGAGTGAGTATGGTGGCATACACTGATAATCCCAGCACTTAGAAGCAGAGGCATGAGGATCAGGAACGCAAGGCTTGTCCTTATCTACACAGCAAGTTCGAGGCCTGCGTGGACTACATGAGAGGGTCTCGGGAGCTGGCTCAGTGGTTAAAGTGCTTGTATGTAAGCAACAAGGCTGGTGTTTGGATCCCCAGATCCCACATAAAAATGGGCCGATGGGTAGATGGGTGAAGGCCCCTCTTGTGAACAGTGCAGAGAATGTGGGTGATGTGTGTATAAGGCTGGCGGGGAAGGTGAGGGAAGCAGAAAGGCAAAATCCCGTCTTGATTTGCTGAGTCTCATCCTTTGCTATGAGCGCCTGCCCCAACTGGTCTTCTGAGGTTCCTCTGGGGTGACCTTCTCTCTTCTCTCCACAGTGTTCCTAGCCCTGTACTCATTAAGAAATTCTCTGATACCTCCAAAGCCTTTATGGACATCATGTCTGCTCAGGCCAGCAGCGGCTCCACCTCTGCCCTCCGATGGGTCAGTATTTGCAGCTTTCCCCAGCTTAATGGGCATAGTTACAGGTAGACCCTCCCTTTCAGTGTGCGTGGGTCTACTGGGGGAGAGGGGAGGAGTTAGGCAGATGGTGGATCCTCAGATGCCTCTTTTGGGGGGTTTTCCAGGTTGGTGAGAATCTAGACTCTTCTTAAGGCTGGAGAGCTGAGGAGTTTTTTGACATTTTTCTTCAAGGTCCTCTCCTGCCTGGCTGTCCTGCTACGGAAGCAAGACCTGGAGGCCTGGGGCTACCCTGTGACTCTTCAAGTGTATCATGGGCTGCTGAGCTTCTCCGTGCACGCCAAGCCCAAGGTGGGAGCTATTCTGCTTGAGCTGGTTGGGGAAGTGGCCCTGAGTCCTGCGATTTTACCTGCGGTTTCTTTCCTACCCCCGAGGTCTCATCCACTTGAATCCTAAAGATGAGGCGCATCTGCCCTGACAGCAGGAGGGTCGCTTTCTGGTCCTCAGTCAGTGACCTGTCGACATGTTAGTCTCTCAGATTGTCTCTACTTTGCAGGGAGGGATCATCCTTGGGGGAGGTGGGTCTCTGGAGTATCATAGACCCGAGAATTGGATATTCTCTCTCTCTCTCACTCTCTCTCTCTCTCTTTCCAGTTAGAGTCTCAGCTCACCATGTGACATTATCTTGGGCAAATTAATCTGCTAAGCCCAAGCTTCCTGTTAAGTAGAGTGATTCTGGTCTGCTCAGCCGTCCTCAGGCCTGAGGCAGTGCCTGGTTCCTAGCGATGCCCAGTAGGTGGTGGTTCCAGGCACCTCCTCAGAAAGGCAGGTCTGTGAGCACAGTGACCCCTGTCAGCTCCTTCCCTGGGCGAGCGTGCTGGCCAGGAGCCTCTGCCTTCTTCCCTGTGTACCTCCATGATCCGTTCTCTCACCCTCTTTAGTCTGTGCTGCAATGTCTCGTCACTCGAGTGACACTTTCCTGATTACCCTGTAAAAAATAGCAAGCCTGAGTGGTCTGCAAAGTATATTTTATCTAGTGTATGTCTGTCTGTTTCTGCCTCTCAGGCAAATGTGAGTTGTCCACAGTTCACTACCACTTTGCTAACACCCAGAGCAGTGTCTAGCTTAGTGGCCCTCAGTGTGGCTGCGTGAGCACCTCCTGCCTGAAAGACGAGGACCTGCCACTCAGAATTGAAGTGGCTGGGTTTGCTCAGGGACATTTGGTCAGTCGGATTCTGTACATGAGCAGATCTTTCACAGCATTGGTAGAGTCCGTGTTCAAGCTGGTGGTGGCAACTGTGCCAAGCAGCCAAGATGCCAGTGGAATCCTGGTCTGGCATTGCCCTGTTTGCTTGCCTTTCAGATCCGGAAGGCGGCTCAGCATGGGGTGTGCTCGGTTCTCAAGGGCAGCGACTTCATGTTTGGAGAACAGGCCCCCGCCCATCATCCCGCTGCTGTCTCCACTGCCAAGTTCTGCATCCAGGAGATCGAGAAGTCTGGAAGTGAGAAGCGGGCTCAGGCAGGTGGAAGGAAGAAGGGCGGTGCAGGGGGTTGACACAAACGTCCCTCTGTCCGCCAGGCTCCAAGGAGGCCACCACCACGCTGCACATGCTGACGCTGCTGAAGGACGTGCTGCCCTGCTTCCCTGAAGGCCTGGTGAAGAGCTGCTGTGAGACCCTCCTGCGGGTCATGACCTTGAACCATGTGGTGAGCTCAGGACACAGGAGGAGGAAGAAGGGCCATGAGTAGCAAACTCACTGAATGGGCAGAGGGCAGGGCCTGGCACCAGGCATGGTGGCAGATCCCTATAGCGCCCTTCTGTTGAGGAGGCTGAGGTACAGATTGCTCGAACCTCGTGTTTGAGACCAGCCTGGGCAGCAACGTAGGCTCTGGAGTTTTCCTGTCCTGACAAGGCTCTTATGTTAAACCAAGGACACCACGTCACCTGTGGGATTGGGTTGCTGTCTTAGGTCCAACTGACCAGCAAGCCCCAGGGATTCTCCTGTCTCTGTCTCCCCAGCTCTGGGTGGGATTACAGGAGGGCCCTGCGACTGTGTGTGTGTGTGTGTGTGTGTGTGTGTGTGTGTGTGTGTGTTGGGGGTTGAACTCAGTCTTCATGTTTGTGTGGTAAGCACTTTACTGACTGTGCCCTCTCCCATAGCCGTTTTGTTTTACTTTGAGACAAGGTCTCTGAAGCTCAGGCTGGCCTCAGACAATCCTCTGATGACCCTCCGGCTTCAGCTTCCAGGGGCTGAAGTTATAGGCACGTGGCAAGACCTTTGGCTTTTTTTTTTTTTTTTTTTAAATGGGGGCCATTCGGGATTGATCCAGGGCCTTCGTGCTTGCTGGATGAGTGCTCAACCCTGAGCTACACAGCAGCCCTAAATTATTCCAGTTTCTCGGTGGATGCTGTTTTTGCGGGCAAGGTGACGAGGGCGGGTTTGCCCGAGGACCAGGGGACCTGTGCCTCCTTGGCTTCTGGGTACAGGAGTTGTTCGGGCTCCAGGGCAGCGGTGGGCTTTGTGCTTCCCTTCTAAGCCTGTGTTTGTCCCCCAGCTGGTGACAGCCTGTGCCATGCAGGCCTTCCACAGCCTCTTCCATGCCAAGCCCAGCCTGGGCACCTTGTCGGCAGAGCTCAACGCTCAGATCATCACGGTGAGGCGGGTCCCTGGGAGGCGGTGCTGGGGGAGTTGGCCCTCCTATCTGACAGTGGGGTCGGGTGACTGCTGACCATGTGTGGAGGCCAGTGGACAGGGGCGCAGACAGGAGAAGGCCGTTCAAGTTGTATTGGTGGCGAGAACCTGGGTCCTGACACTTTCCCAATCTAGGCGAGCTCATGAAGGATTTCAGCTTGGCACTGTGCTCACAGACTCTTCTCAAGTATCTCTGGATGAATTTCTGAAGGGGGCACACATTTCCCCAGATTGTGAAACGTACACTGAAGCGAGAGCCCCTCAGAAGGGCTGCAGCTTCTTTCAGCTCGTTGGAAGGGCGTCAGCTCCCTGAGTCTGCGCTCCTGGAGCACCCTGTCCACGGTGTCACAGAGTGGGCAGCCGTGCGGGCCGGGAGTCCTGGCCAGCCGTCACACTCTCTGGTTCCCTGGGGATAGAAAGGAGTCGACCTCATCTGCTGCTGACTATGACTCAGTTACCTGGTTTTCTTCCTGTTGCGCCTCTAGGCCTTGTATGACTATGTTCCCAGCGAGAATGACTTGCAGCCTCTGCTGGCCTGGCTTAAGGTCATGGAGAAGGCCCATATCAACTTGGTCAGGTGAGGATGGGGGGGTTGTAGGGCCTCCCTCCAGGCTGCTTGCTCTGCATACAGATGGGAAGGACCAGAGCTGGAGAGGCCAAAGCAAAGGGCCTGGTGGTCCTGTGTGGAATGTGAGGACCTGCTCTTGTGTTGACCAGGCAAGGGTAGAGCAGCGTGGTGGTCTCTTTTTTTTCCAGTTTTGTTCTTGTGCGTGTGTGTATCAGAAGGCACTCTGTGGTGTGTACCTGTGGAAGTCTAAGGATGACTTTGGGAGTCATCCTGGATTGCAGATTGCTCTGCTCTTTGCTCTGCTCTGGGATTTCCAAGGTTCCGTCTTCCAGATCCGGAAGTGCAGGCAGCCTTATTTCTGCCTGGTGTTTTTACGTGGGATATGGGGATCTGAACTCAGGTCCTTCTGCTTAACTCCTGTGCCATCTCTCCAGCCCCCAGCATAGTGGTTCTGGGCAGTCCAGTTCCTTCTCTACCCTGTCAGAATCTGTCAGCTAGCTATAAACTACAGCAAGGTGCACTGAGGGTTCAGTGCTATCTGGACAGCGTCATAGTTAGGCACGGGTGTCGACCTAATAGCTGAGGGTTTGCGCTCTGGGCACATTTGTAGATTATTACTAGTGGAGTTAAGCCCTGAGCAAGCCTGCAGGAGATTGTCTAGCCGATGCGGAAGGCCCAGTCCATGGTGAGTGGACTAGTCCCTAGGCAGGTAAATAAAATGGAGGGAACTGTTTGAGAAAGTGGGCATTCTTTTGTATAGTTGACCAGACATGCTGGTCTGGCAAGTACAGATCATCCCTCTCTCAACCATTATGTGAATATGGTGTGGCCAGTTTGCTCAGCCCTGGTATTGGTGTGAGCTTTCTTGACAAACTGTACTAAGAACTGTAACTGGATGATTGTAAGAGAAGTAAAGTCCTTTGTTCCCTTAAGTTGCTTTACTATGGTTTTATCAGCAGCATGCAAAGTCACTGTGACAGGCGGGGGCTGTTTGATCTTGTGCGCTTGGTGACTTGGTCAGGGTCATTTATTTCCTTTCTGTGGTGCTATTTCACCCCTGCCTAGACTCATGGTTTCTTCCTCAGGGTTTCATAATGCTGTGACCACAGTTTCTGTTTTCCTTCTGTGCATTTGATTCAGGGCCTGACCACTTAATTTCATGTTTCTGGAGTAAAGTTGGGAAGAAATCGAGTAATCTGTTAGGCACCTGCTTGGAGATGTGTGGCTGGAGTGATGGTTTCTAAGCCTGGTGGCTCCACCATGTCAGGGTCTGCACTCAGCTCAGGGGTCCCACAGCCTGTGCTGACTCCTACTGCTTTGACACGTAGCATTTGCCCCATCTACTAATCACAGTCGCCTTACTTTGTAAGCCAGAAGGTGACACTGTGAATTAGCTCGTCACACAGCTTCTGCGGAGCCAGGACAAGGGTCTAGCTGAGATCTGCTGGGTTCCTGACTGCCTCACCTGGAAGGATTGGAAGTAGCAGAATCACCCCGTTTATTATTCCTCAGGGTTCATCCTACAGGAGAACACCCACAGTTGTGTACCGGGATGTCTCCTGGGATGTTTGTTGTGGTCGCCTAGTCCCACGGAGGAGCCAAGAGGTTGAGTGCAGATAGTGAAGTACCATCAGGTGGCCGTCAGAAACGCCATGTGTGCACTCGCGAGGAAAGCATCCAAGACCGGCGAGGAGCAGCCTGTCTTTCAAACTTTATGACTATTATGACAATTGTGTGTGTACACACGTGGGGGCTAGAGGTCAGTTCTAGGGAGTTGTTCTCTCTTTCCACTGTGGGCTCTGGGTATTGAACTCAGGTCGTTATTCAAGCTCCACTATTCGCTGATGTGTCTCAAGGGCCATTGCTTCTTTTCCGAGGTAGGATCTCATCGCCCAGATTGGCCCTGATCTCTTGATCCTCGTGTTTCAGCTTTGAAAATGCTGGGACCCAGGCATGAGCCACTTTGCCTGGCACCAGCTCTTTTGTGTCACTCTGGGGTCAGATCGCCCTGGGTGAAACCCTTCTTGCAACACCTGTTATGTGGCCTTGGGCAAGTTGCTTGACTTGTGAGTCTGTCATCTGCAAAATAGGAATTATAATAGGACTTATTAGTTGCTGCAAGGTTGAAGTGAATAAATGTCTGTTATGTCAGTAGTTGGTATGTGGTATTATGTAGATAGTATTACAGTTATTATTATTTTGTTTGCTAAAATATTTTATTGTGAATGAAGACATGGCAAACTTACTATATTGCTTTTATTTGGAGTATTTCTTGCTCCTAAGTGTTACTAACTAGAATGTTATTTACCGAAGGAGGGAGAAACTGTGCACATACATGCCACGGTGCACAGTAGAGGTCAGAGGACAACTTTCCAAAGTCAATTTTTTCTTTCTACCACATGGGATTCGTAAGCTTAAACTCCGATCAACAGGTTTGAAAGCAGGCACCTTACCATCTGAGCTTCCCACCAGCCCAGTTACTATTCTGTGTGTCTAGTAAAACTTCTGGAAGAGTGTTAAGAAACTGATTTCACCCGCGAAGTATATCTAAGGATCAGCTCAGAAGACAAGCCTTCATTCTGTATCCATCTGAAGGCAGTTTGAATTTTTTAATTCATATATTATTACCTGAAGGGCAATGCCTTTTTTAATGACCTGTCAGGAAGCCTTAGAAACTGCAGTCAGTGGATGTTTTCCACTGGGGCTTCTGAGGGTTGAGGCCTGGCCTCATAGAAACCTCATAGAAACCTTTTATCTTGACAGGTTACAGCGGGACCTAGGGCTCGGCCACCTTGCTCGCTTTTTTGGAACCGCAATGACCTGTCTCCTCTCCCCTCATTCGCAAGTGGTGATAGCTGCTACCCAATGTCTCAAGGTACTGGAGCCTCCGAGCCTCGCTCTAGTGGAGGAAGCAGAGCGCACAAGGGGTTCTGCCTGGCTGTGTCCCAGCCCATCCAGACCCCCAGCCTGGTCCTGGAAGACTGTCTCCCAGTCAAATGGGAGATGGATTTCTCAGGAGCTTAAGAGACTTGGGCTAGAGAGATGGCTCAAGGGTTAAGACTCTTCAGGTAGAGCCTGGGAAAACCCAGAATAGAGCAAAAAGGAAGTAGAGGCAACCGGGATGATTCCCAGTCACTCTTGGTCCTCCACAGGGACACGCAGTGCCCTCTGACACACACACACACACACACACACTCACACACACACTCACACACACACTCACACTCAAAAATAAATACATACATACATATATAAATACATAAATAAATAGTGCAGGCTTTTGGGATGGGTGTAGGCTAGGCAGGGGGAGTCTCCCTTGCTTAGACAGTCAGGACCTTTATTTGCAGGAGATGCTGAAGGATTGTGTGGCTCCACACATGACTGACCTTGGCCCTGTGACCTCCTCGGCCTCAGGTCCTACTCAGCACATCGCCAAGATGTTCAGGTGAGAATGTGACTCCTGTCAACTGGAGCATGCCATGTTTCAGAGGCTCTTTGACCAGGAGAGGTGTCATAGTGTGGGACACGAGAGTATGGGTTCATGGATACCTGCCCCAGAGATCCCACACTCTGGAGCTGAGTTCAAATCTAGCTGTGCTCTTTGTAAGCCCCAGGCATCTAATGCAAGTTGCTGTCTGCACTGCTATATTATTTCTTTACACCTCAGGATCCTTACCAGTGGGAGAGCAGAATGGCACACCGCTGGCCATTCAACAAACTGCTAGTGATCCTGTGGTGCTAGGTGATGGGTGGGACAGGCAAGTCACTCAGCCCCTGACAAGCTGACTCTGGAGTCTGCTCTCTTACTCATAGCTGAGGAGAGCGCTCAGCAGGGTAGCTTACGTCTGTGAACCTTGGTTTCCTCGTCTGGAAGGGGGTGCTACCACATGGGCTACTTCAGGTAGCTCCGTGTGAACACTGCAAGCATCGGCCGCTCTGTGTCTTTGCTGGGGAGTGTGAGTGTGGTCCTGTTTTTGCTCCTTGATAGGTCGGTGGAGGAGGGCTTGACATACAAATTCCACGCGGCCTGGAGCTCCGTGCTGCAGCTGCTGTGTGTCTTCTTCGAGGTGTGTGGGAAGCAGGCCCATCCGGTGATGCAGAAGGTGAGCTGAGGCTGCAGGGCCAGGACCGAGGCAGGACTCGGTGCCTTGGGCTGTAGGGTCCTGCTGGGGAGGGGGCAACATGTGTGATTCTACCCATCCCCATTGGACAGTACTCACAGTAGGAGCCCACTACCATCTCCCGTGCAGGTGACTAAGCAATGTGGGTGGGAAGAGGAGTGGGAGTAACTCCCCTACCTGCTCACTAATCTACTGGAGTTGATTTTGTGTGTGTGTGTGTGTGTGTGTGTGTGTGTGTGTGTGTGTGTGTGTGTCTCAAAGGGCACTATATTCCCTGTGGAGGCCCAGGTATCTGGGGCAGGTATCCATGAACCCATACTCTCGTGTCCCACACTATGACACCTCTTGTGGCCTCAGGTCTTCCTCACTGACTCTTCCCACTGTTGGGAATCATCCTGGTTTGCTTCTACCTCCTTTTTGCTTTGCTCTGGGATTTCCCAGGCTCTGTCCACCAGGGCCGGAAGTTTAGGCCTCCCTGTTTTCTGCCTGTCATTTTTTTTTTTTTTGACAGTATATTTTATTTATTTATTTTTTTGTTTGTTTGTTTGTTTATTTCCACTCATACAAACTTAACAGGTACACCGGTGCCCTCCCTCCCTCCACCCCTCCCACCCTCCTGCTTTCCCCTTCTGCTCCCCCCCTCCCTCCCCACTCTGCCTGTTATTTTTACGTGGGACCTGGAATCTGAATTCAGGAACTTCTACTTTCTAGGCAATCTTAACTTCTGAGCTATCTCTCCAGCCCAAGCCACAGGTTTTTAAATTTTAGTTCTCTATATCAAATAAGTAAATGTAGTATTGATGTTTTGGACAACTTTAGGTCCCAAGGGATTCCTCCAGTCCAGAGTAAACTATCTAAGGACCTGGAATCTTGAGCAGAACCTAGTTCCAGGAGAACATGGGCTCAACTTAACCACAAGGTGAATAGCTTGTGGCCTCAGGTCTTCCTCACTGACTCTTCCCACTGTTTAATGTTAATTAATTAGAGCCACCAGGGGCTGGGAGATAACTCAGTGGTTAAAGTCTTTGCCAGGCAAGCAAAGGAGATCCCACATAAAAATACTGGGTGGTCCTGGTGGTGGTCTATAATTCTAGTCCTGGAAGATGGAGCCCAAGAACCTCCAGAGCTGGCCACTCTAACCCTGTTGACATATTCTGGGTTTAGTTAGAGCCCTAAATTCACAATAATTAGGTGGAAGAGTGATCAAGGATGATTTCCAACATCACCCTTGGGCTTCCACAGGTACACACTCCAAGTACACTCATGTGTATACACCCACATGTACACTCCCAACCACATGCAAATACATACAAATATACCCCTTATACATGAAATTAAAAAAAAGGCCGAGCTTGAGGAAGGGGTTACCCTCTAAAGATCTAACTGCTTAGACTTGGCAAACAAGAGGTCAGGCAGGGTTGTGAGAAGCTTTGGCCTTTTTGTGTGTGTGTGTGTGGTACTGGAGAATTGATTGTCGTCCTTGCACATGCCCTGTGGCCCTGCCTCATGTCTCCCTGTGCACCCTTTCATCCCCTTGCTCCAGTGCCTCCAGTCCCTGTGCGACCTGCGCCTCTCACCTCACTTCCCCTACACGGCAGCCCTAGACCAGGCTGTGGGGGCCGCAGTGACCAGCATGGGACCCGAGGTGGTGTTACAGGCTGTGCCTTTGGAAATTGATGGCTCTGAGTAAGTGTGACACCCGAGAAACCAGGACAGCTAGTTCTTCCTGGGAAAAGGTTCCTCAGAGTCTCCAAAGGGACCTTCAGACACCAACCTTTTCCTCACCGAATCATTCCCGTCCTTCTCCCAGAGAGACTCTGGATTTCCCACGGAGCTGGCTGCTGCCCGTCATCCGGGACCATGTCCAGGAAACACGACTTGGTTTCTTCACCGCCTACTTCTTGCCCCTGGCCACCACCCTCAAGAGCAAAGGTAGAGTCCTTGGTTGTGTGCCTGCGACCCCCACGACCCAGGAGGTCTAGCTGAAGGGATCCCAGAGGTCTGCATCCAGCATTCCCGGCACGACAGCATTCCTCTGCCAAGCGAGGAACTGGCCAGTACTCAGGGAACGATCCCTTAGCAGCCTCCCACTGGGGGTCTTATTCCTCCCCCTTGGATCCAAGAAGCAGTCTTCATCTTCTGTCTCATGAAGCCCTTTAGCTAGGTTTCAAAAACAATTATGTTTGTTTATATGGCCCTCTGCATATAACTGGCCCTCTGTCCCTAGGTTCTGCGCTGCAGATTCAATTAACGGCAGAATGAAAATATTCAAGGGAGAAAATTTATCTGTACTAGATATATTCAAATCTTTTTTGGTCATTATTTTCTAAATACTGTAGTTTAACAACTCTTCATCTAATACTTTCATTGTATTAGGTATGATAAGTTACCTAGAGGTGATTTAAAATATATAGGAGAATGTGCACAGGTTGTATGCAAATACTACACCATAGGAGACTAAAGCATTCAGTGTCATATCCCCAGGGATCCTACAGCCAATCTCTCTTAGTTACTGAGAAAAGACTATATATATATACTTAAGTATTTGAAAGTGATTATTCCTGATTGTATGGTAGTGTGTCTTTTAACTTGTTTTGTTGAGGGAGGGTCCTGTAGCCCATGCTATCCTCAAGCTCAGCCATCCTACTTCAGCCCCCAGTACAGTCCACGGTTAGAGTTGTGAACACTATGCCCAGGCCCAGCCGTCCTTTTGGCTGCATGTCCTCAGTCACCCCCATCCTCTGGGACATGGCCTTTTGTCATGTTCTTGGTCTTCTCTCGCCATACATTGTCTAGTCTACTCCTGTCCCTGTGATCAGCAAACTCAGCCCCTCATAAGGACAGGGAGTTCTGGATCACGTTTCCTGGTCTGGTAGTGTCTCCTAGAAGAACAGGTGAGGATGATTCCCAATACTAATCTCAGACATCCACATATATGTACACACGTGTACCCACATACATGCAAACATGCATAGGTATGTGTACATAAAACACACACACACACACACACACAAATGGAAAAATAAAAAAAATACACCAAGAAATTTTTTTAATA
Organism: Typhlomys cinereus; assembly: GCA_023101885.1. Classification (NCBI taxonomy): domain Eukaryota; kingdom Metazoa; phylum Chordata; class Mammalia; order Rodentia; family Platacanthomyidae; genus Typhlomys; species Typhlomys cinereus. Next base: position 496,560 of record JALPQD010000222.1, on the reverse strand, counting down.
AGATCTCTTGTAGCCCAGATTACCTTGAACTTTTTATGTAGATGAGGATGACCTTGCGCTCCTGACCCTCCTGCCGAAATACTGTAAGCGCTGGGGTCACAGGCTGTGCCCCTCACAGGCTTGTTTCCATTCGATTGCTCTGTTTCTCCCGCTGGGGACTGAGCTCAGGGACTTGGTATTCCGATCACAAGCTCTACCATGAACTCCAGTCCTGACAATGGCCTTAACCCGAGACTATGAACTTGCTAGTAGTACTCCACTTAGGTGCCACTCCTGAGGAAAGAGATGTGTGCACTGTGCTTGAATATTTTTAAAGCTGTCCCTGGTAGCATGGTTTCTACTAGCAAAGAATGTAATGAAGTTTTACATTTCATTCAGATAAATTAACTCTGGTAAGGCCTCACTCGGGGATTTGATACAGCTATGATTAAGAGAGGGAGGTACTGGTGGGTGGGGAGCGAGGGCAGACAAGAGGAGTCAGCTGGGAAAGGTACTTGCTGTGCAGACCTGGTGACCTGACTTCAGTTCCAGGGACCCACGTAAAGGAGGAGGAAGAGAAAAACCTACTCCACAGAGCTGTCCCCTGACCGCTCCACTTGCATCATGGCATGTGTGCCCCCCCACGCAATTAAAAAAAAAACATTCAGGACTAGAGCTATAGCTCAGTTGATAGAGTGCTTGCCTCTCATTCCTTCATAAGTTCAAGGGTTCCTAGGTTCAATCCAGCAACACATGAGCAGGCATTCCTTCACTGGGCAAGTTCAAGGCCAGTCTGGGATGAGGGAGATCTTGTCTTGTCTGGAAAATCAGCAGCAGGGCTGGAGAGATGGCTCAGGGGTTAAGCTTCTGCCTCAGAAGCAAAAGGACCTGAGTTGGGATCTCAGATCCCACCTAAAAAAGCCTGGCAGAATTGGTTGGGTTTGGAAATGGTAGTGAAACCCCACAGCAAAACAAAAAGGAGGTACAGCAATCCATTATGATTCCCAAAGTCACCCTTTGACCTCCAGAGGCACACATACTCACGTGTCCTCTAGTAAACACACGTGCAAACACACACATACACAAGCAAAAAAAAAAAAAAATCAACAATAACAAAACCCCCAGACAAGAAAGGGTAAAACCAATTATTGGTAGGGACAGATCGGACACATATGTAGTAGATAGTGAATCAAGAAAACTAGATTTAAATTCCAACTCAGCCAGGGAATAGCTTGTTGACTTTGGACAAGACTGTTTAATTTGCCAGGGCCTATTATGCCTCATCTGTAGGATGGCAGGATAATTATACCATGATCATGGAATAAAATAACCACAAGAAGTATACATTATTCAGACTGCCACACAGAACATACCCAATAAATATTACCAACTTTCTTGTCTGGTTAGCATTATTACAGAGTAACAAACATCGTGCAGTCTGTGTTTTATTAAAAAGTGTACATGTGTTTCAAGAAGTGTGGGAATCATGAGAAACAAGCCATTCCTCGGGGAGTCAAACTATGGAAGTAAATCCACTGCTCTTCCTAGGGTTGAGTGCATTTTGCTTTTTTTTTTTTTTTTAATGGTTTTTAAATAGGCCTAAGGGTGACTTCAGGATTCATTCTGTGTTGCTTTACCTCCTTTTTGCTTTGCTGTGGCATTTCTCAGGCTCCACCTTCCAGAGCCAGGAATTCAGGCCTCTGCTATTTCTGCCTGGCATTTTTTGGTGAGATGTGGAACCTGAACTCAGGTCCTTCTGCTTTCCAGGCAGAGTTTTGACTCCTGAACTATCTCTCTAGTCCTATAGGTTATTTTAATTGTTTAGGATAATTAGTGTTACCATTTAATTTATAAGGGCATATCCATGTTCCTGTTCTCATCATAGGGCTTTTGGTTTTGGTAAAATGAGATGCCCAGAGTCACACCATACTTTTATTGCATCCTCTAGCAATGGATTTGGCCCAGGTGGGCAGCACAGTGGAGTCCAAGATCTATGACACACTCCAGTGGCAGGTAAGGGTCCGACTAGGGAAGGACAAAGGGAAGAGAGTACAGGGCCCAAGTCCCTGGTGGCCCTGTGCTTTAGCCCCTTCCCTCTTCAGATCTGGACCCTCCTGCCTGGATTCTGCACAAGGCCCGTCGATGTGGCCACCTCCTTCAAAGGCCTGGCACGGACACTGGGCACAGCCATCAGTGAGCGCCCAGACCTGAGGGTCACCGTGTGCCAGGCCCTGCGCACCCTGATCACTAAGGGCTGTGAGGCAGGTAAGTACGGAAGCTGGCAGGAGGACGATCCGGGAGTGGCCTGCTGCTGTTGGACCCAGAGATCAGGAGGCCGTGGCTTTCCCTCACAGCTCTGGGCCCAGCGTGCTGACAGCTCTTGTAACTGGACAGTCAGCATGAGAGCTTGGAGGGGCCCAGGCCACTGTGGCAGCTTTTTCCATGTGCTCTGACCTCAGCCTCCCCTGGCACAGAGAAATTCCACACGCATTATGCCCATTCTTACTACAGAATCCCCTAGGAAGATGTCCATCCACTGCCACCCTTAGCCTTTGAGGCAGGGTCAGCTCTGTCCCTTAAACTCAGACTTGGTTCCTCCTCCTGGCAGAGGCCGACCGTGCTGAAGTGAGTCGCTTTGCGAAGAACTTCCTGCCAATCCTCTTCAACCTGTACGGGCAGCCTGTTGCAGACGGAGACCCTCTAGCCCCTCGCCGGGCCGTGCTGGAAACCATCAGAACTTACCTTACCATTAGCGAGCCTCAGGTGAGTGCTGGCGAAGGGGGCGATGCTTTCAGCTGGGTGGTCTGTGCCCCACACAGCAGCTGCGGCTATGCCAGACTGGAGGCCCTTAAACCATGGGGACCACTCACGAACCTGCTCTATTTCACTGTTTCTCTCTGCAATGGGGTCTGCCAGTTGGTGAATGGTTTCCTGGAGAAAGCCACTGAGAAGGTTCTCGACCCCGCCAGCTCGGACTTCACCAGGTAGTGTGCTCACGGCTTCCCTGCTTGGAGTGGACGGCCAAGGCCGAGTGCCCAGCAGAGGTCCTGCGAATTCATTCTGGAATTACCTGGGGAAAGTCTTCAGCTATTATTCAAATCCCAGCTTTACTGAGAGTCTGAGTAGGTCATTCTTCTGACCCTAGGATAGACTGCCTGGATAAAATCCCAGCTCTTCTTTCTCCTGACTGACTTGAACAGTTTTGGACAAGCTGTCTATCCACTTTGCACCCGAGTCCTCACCTGTGAAATGAGCGTGATAAGTGGTTCAGCCATGGGACTCTGAGGACTGAAAGATGCCTGTGCAAAGCGCTAGGAGTGGTTACTTCACGGGGTGGCACAGTGCTAGCTCTGACTGTGGCTCACAAACTCCTTGGAGGCCCTTTTACCTGCCCCGGTTCTCCCGTAGCTGGCAGGCAGGAGACCCGTGACAGCTTATGACCTTCTCCAGCGTCCTGAGCCCCTCCTGGGTCTCCTCTCTGAGCAGGTTGTCTGTCCTGGACTTGGTTGTTGCCTTGGCTCCCCACGCAGATGAAGCCGCCATCAGTAAGCTGTACTCCACCATCCGACCCTACCTGGAGGTGAGCCACGTGACTTACCTGGTGGTCTTCACCTGTCTCCTTGTCTTCATCCCCTTGTTCAGATCAAGCTGCTTTCTGTGGAAACAGCTTCCTCTTATAATCTACCCTGCCCACCTGCCAAGATGGTGCCAAGAGGAAAAAAATCCCAGTCGATGTGGCCTGTCTGCTTCTTTCTCTTTCTCCTCCTCCTCCTCTTCTATCTCTTCCTCCTTCCTTCTTCTTTCCTTCTTTCTTTCTTCTTCCTCCTCCTTTATCTTCCTTCCTCTTCCTTCTTCCTTCCTCCTTATTCCTTCTTCTTCCTCCTCTTTTTAGAAGCAAGGTTTCTTGTATCCCCAGACTGGTATCAGCTTCGATTGAAGTTCAGGGTGACCCTGAATTCAGGATCCTCCTGCCTCCATCTGTGAGACGTTAGGATTACAGGAGTATTTGCCACACTTAGCCTCCATTTAGACTGCTTTTTAACTTTATTTATTTACTTAGTGTGTGTGTGTGTGTGTGTGTGTGTGTGTGTGTGTGTATATCAGAGAGTCTGTGTATCTGTGGAGGACCAAGGGTGACTTCAGGAATCATCCTGGATTCCTGCTTCACTCTGGAATTTCCCAGGCTCCACCCACTAGACCCAAAGTATAGGCCGCCGCCATTTCTGCCTTGTGTTTTTATATGAGATCTGATATCTGAACTCAGGACCTTCTGCTTGTGAAGGCTGAGTCTTAACCCCTGAGCCATCTCTCCAGCCTTAGGCGGCTTTTAAAAGTCCCAAGTAAAGTGTCCCAGTACTCCTCTCCCCTTTTCTCCTTTTGGGGTACAAACAGGGCCTCATACATGCTAAATGTGCGCTGTACTGCCAGTGAGCAGCTGCTGGAGAACACGTTTGCTCCAGGCCAGAGCTGGGAGTGTGCAGAAGGAGAGCGTCCAGCCAGAGCAGTGGGCACTCAGGCTTTGGCACATCCAGACGCTGCCAGCCCGGGTTTGGGAGCACACCCTCGACCTGCTGCTGTGGCTGCTATTTACACACAGCGTGTGCACTAGCGGCCCAGCTCCTCTCTGAATCCCCTCCCGCACTAGCCACGCTTGAGTAATGTTGCAGGATGAGGGGTGGAGCTCAGCCCCTTCCTCACCGTGCCTGTGCCCCATTGCCCTGTCAGAGCAAGGCCCACGGAGTGCAGAAGAAGGCCTACCGTGTGCTGGAGGAGGTGTGTGCCAGCCCCCAGGGCCCCGGGGCCTGCTTTGTGCAGAACCACCTGGACGACCTGAAGAAGACGCTGCTAGACTCACTGAGCAGCACCGCCTCGCCCGCCAAGAGGGTGAGAGCTCTGGGTATTGCCTGATCTCCCCAAGGGAGGCCCAAAAGGGTGAGGGTGGCACCCAGTGCCAACCTCTGTCCCCTGTCCACAGCCCCGTCTGAAGTGCCTCATACATATCGTGAAGAAGCTGTCAGCGGAGCACGAGGAGTTCATTGCCGCTCTCGTCCCAGAGGTGAGGGGCGAGGAGATTCCGTGGGTTTCGAGGGCTCTCTGGACTCTGGCTCCCCAACAGACTGTCAACAAGGGATGGGGGATAGTGATGGGCTCAGTTTGTGCCTGGCACGTGGGTGTTTTGTGCAGCTCTCCCCTGGGTGCCAGCCTGGGTAGCACGTTCTGACAGGGTTGTCTGGCTAGGTGATCCTGTGTACCAAGGAAGTGTCGGTGGGTGCGCGGAAGAATGCCTTCGTCCTGCTGGTAGAGATGGGCCATGCTTTCCTGCGATTCGGCCCCACTCACGAAGGTGAGGCTGTCCCTAGGGCGCAAGCTGGGATGGACGCTCTTGCTTACATGCTGGGAAGGGCACCCCTTGCTGGTCACAGGGAAAAGGTGGGGAAATGCCTTGTCCTGTTGGCCCTGAGTCACCTCTGCCCTGTGCATACCACCTGGCCCTCTGTGCTTGCGGGCCCACACCTGGGAACTCTGTCCTCATTTGACCGTCGTGCACTCTGTCCTCAGAGGCCCTGCAGCGCTACCTCGCCCTGATCTATCCTGGCCTGGTGGGAGCGGTGACCACCGTGAGCTGCAGCATCCTGGCCCTCACTCACCTCCTGTTTGAGTTCAAAGGTATTTGGCTGAGGCCCTGGGAATGTCCCAAAGACAGGACGGGAAAAGGTGCTGGGAGGCAGGGAGAGCAGGAAGCAGCCCTGCCGCCGTCTGGTGTGAGGTTCTGCTTCTGCCTCCTCGTCCCTGCCTCAGCCAGCAGCTGTGTGCCCCGGTGTGCTGGTGCCCTGTCAGGCTGGTCGGGAGGAGGATTGGCCAGTCCTTCTGGGCCTGCCTCTCACCAACCGCCTGAAAGCTTGAGCACCCCTGACTTCTGGGAACCCCTGTTGCTTGTGTTGAAATGGAGGAGAGAAGCAGCACCGCCTCAGGGAGACTGAAGTGCTCGGGCCGCTGCGTGGGTGGTGTTGAACGTGTGCCAGAGCCACAGGAAGGAAGGGTCTGCTGACATTTGGCCCTCTAGGGTTGTTGTTGGGCCCTGGCGGGCATCTCAGTGGTTCCGTGCACAGGTCTGATGGGGACCAGCACGGTGGAGCAGCTGCTGCAGAACGTTTGCCTGCTGCTGGCCTCCCGAACCCGCGACGTGGTCAAGTCTGCGCTGGGCTTCATCAAGGTGGCCGTGGTGGTCATGGACCTGGTGCATCTTGCCAAGCACGTGCAGTTGGTGGTGAGGCTCCTTTCTCTTCACTGGGGGTTTTCAGCTTTATATTTCCTTTGCTGCAATGAGTATATGACTTTACAATGATTCAGCACAATGAAGGCTCATTCCAGTTTACGATTTCAGGTCATAGTTCATTATGGTGGGAGAGCTAGTCACACCTTATCCCCAGCAGAGGTGAGGGAACTAATCACACCCTATCCCCAGGAAGAGCTGAGGGACGCCAAGGACCCAGAGTACTTTCTAGTCTGCCAGTCTGCTAAATTCCAGTCGTATGCATCTGTCCAGGGGATGGTCCCACACGCTGTGTGCTGTCTTCTCGCCTCAGCTACATGATCTGCAGGCTTGTTTGGGTTTGTCATAAATGAATCTTCAGAGGTACCTAAAGATTCAGGTCTTAATTGTCAGCTTGCAGTTGCAACAACCAAGATGGTGGCCTCAAAAATTACGAATGTCAATTCTCTGACCTTGAGGCTTAACAAATTAGAAATTTTTTTATTAGCAATAGAAAGACATTAAGGAATGTGGGGAGGGACTCATGGGTAATGCTAACCTGACAGAGAGGAAGGAAGGCATGGTGCCCACAGTGCCTCATGTCACTCCTTGGCCCCTCCATAGAAGCTAGGGCTCTGCAGAGTGCAGGCCTGGGGACAGAGAAACTGAGTCTAGATATCTAAGATCAGATATTAGGACTCTACAGTGCCCCTCGTGTTACTTTTTTGCATTTTGACTTGCCAGTCTGGGAAAGTCCCTCTGCACACCCCGTGCAGGTCACAAGAGTGAAGAGCCCGTTGGGATTGAGTCTCGGATGGCTTCTGCCTAGGGAAGCCTACGTCAGGCTTGTTGCAGCTGAACGTCCTTGACTTCCTGCTTCCACTGGTTGAGTCCAGATCCCTCTTGCATATCTTCTCTTTTCTCCTTATTCCTTTTTCCTCTTGTTTTTTATCGGAAACTAACTGAGCCCTGAAGCTCATGTAGAGGCAGGAAAAACTGCCTTGACTTCCTGGATGGCCTGTCATGGGGTTTATTAGAATTCATGAGGTCCCCTTAAAGGACATATAGCGGTCTCGTTCCTCCGGCTCCACAGAGATCCAGCAGTACCATCTGCCACCTACACAGTCAGCCTCACCAGGTTAGACGAACGAGCCACATGATAGAAGGGCCACAGGAGACCAAGAAGCTCTGACAGGAGGCTCCACAGGATTAGGTAGCACTTCTGGTGGCCATTTGGTGATCGAGTGACCCTGTACCTCAATACCTAGGCTGCACTTGGGGTTGATAGCTCTAAGGGGCCATTGAAAGACGAATGACAAGCAGTGTTCAAAGTCTAGAGCTGTTGTCTCAAGATGGTCAGGAATGTGGGCAGTAAGGAAAGGTGAGCGGGGCAGAAAGCAGACCCCTCCTCTCCTGATGTGCTGTGCTCTGCTTGCCAGATGGAAGCCATAGGGAAGTTGTCGGATGACATGCGGCGGCACTTCCGCATGAAGCTTCGGAACCTGTTCATCAAGTTCATCCGCAAGTTTGGGTCTGTCCCCTTCTGTGGGGGTCGGGTGGAGCGGAGGTTCCCAGTCTCCTTAGGGGCAGCAGGGAAGGGTCCCTAGTCCTTCAACACCTCCTGCCCCTGGGGAGTGGTTTCTTGACAGTTGTTTCCCCTCAGGTTTGAGCTGGTGAAGGGGCTGCTTCCTGTGGAGTACCACAAAGTCCTGGTCAACATCCGGAAAGCAGAGACCAGGGCCAAGAAGCATCGTGCTCTGAGCCAGGTTGCTGAGGAGGAGGAGGAGGAGGAAGAGGTGGAGGAAGAGGCCATACAGGGCAGAGGCGATAGGTGAGACTGTGGCAGAGACCTGGGACCTTGGCGTGCCCTGGCCCAGAGCCCTCACCGCTCCCAGCAGCGTCCTGACTTTGGGCTTCTTTATCATAGTATCGAGGAGATTTTGGCTGACTCAGAGGATGAGGAAGATGAGGAAGAGGCAAGAGGCCGGGGCAAGGAACAGAGAAAGCTGGCACGACAGAAGAGCCGGGCATGGCTAAAGGAAGGTGGTGGGGATGAGCCCCTCAACTTCCTGGATCCCAAGGTGGCCCAGCGAGTCCTTGGTGAGGAAACAGCAGGTGGCTCAGGAGCCCAGAGCACAAACTTGCTGCTCCTAGGCAGTGGGGGGGAGGTCAGGAGCCCCCTGCTTGGGAACACTGGAGGGCCTGTGGGCCCTGAGGAAGATGTGAGGGGGTCGGGACTGGCCTCCAACCTCATGCTAAACTGGCACTCCAGCTACCCAGCCTGGACCTGGACGGGGCAAGAAGAAGGACCATGGTTTCAAGGTGAGCGCCGATGGCCGGCTGATCATACGCGAAGAGGAAGAAGATGGAGACAAGGTGGACGACGAGGAGGCTAAAGGTGAGGCCTCTCATTACAGGGGCAGCTGCCTCGGGCCTGGGCTAAGGCTGCGTTAGCTTATTCACGCAGGGACCATTTGTTGAGAACACACAGGCCAACACAGCCGAGAAGCATGCGTCCAAAGCCACTCCCAAACTTTCTGAGCTTCTCAAACCTTGGTGACTACACTAAAAATACTTTTATTTCATTGTGTATGTTTCTGTTTTTTCTCTATGTCTCTATTTAAAGTACACAGATAATGTAGACAACACTTTGAGAGAGCTTCTCTCTACCGTATGTGATATGCTCTCATCTCTTCTGCCACTTTTCCCCTTATTCCTTTCTTCTTTTTAATATTTACTGACCTTTTCTGAGGGAGAAAAGAAGAGAGAGGGAACACATGCCCAAGTATGCAGTGTGGCACAGGTGGGCAGAGATGCCTTCAGGAAGCTAGTTCACCTCTTCATGTGGTCTTTCAGGTTGCGGCATTCGTCTCCCGTCTCTCTCAACACATACCCACCCTTTAGTTAAACACCCAGGCCTGAAACATGGCCAGCCTTCCCAAGCACCTCTCAGGAGATAGAGCGCTTGCCCGGCATGCACGAAGCCCCGGGTTCCGGCTCATGTAGTGAGCAAATACCTGCTCTGCTTTTGTTCCCGTTGCTTAGCTGTGGACCCCGGCCTACCGCTCCACGAACTGGTAGCCACACTGCTTCCTGCCCCGCACTCGCCCGCTGCTTGTCTGACCGCATGCTTGTGCTTGGTTCCCATGCGGCTGGCGCTTTTCACCTTTGCACGCTCCAGTCTCCTGTGAACTTGGCACCCAAGAGTTCCCATGGCTGGACATGCCCAGTCCGCTCAGCCGGAGTTATGACTGCTTCTTCTGGCTCACCAGGAGGAGGCAAGGGTGGGTTGGGGGCTCCCGAATGCTCATGGCCCTGTCTTCCTTTGGACTCCAGGGGAAGACGAAGAGATGGCCGACCTGATGGAAGACGTGGGCGTCAAGAGTGTGAGTAATCCTGGCTCCACTGGGACTGCAGACCCCGCGCTTGCCTTAGCCTCTCAGCGCCCAGTGGATGATCAGGGCTGCATGTGCAGCAGGAAATAGAAAGTAAGACGGCTGACAGCCGGGACCTGGGTCTCAGGCCTCTGCGGCGCCGCCCTGCGCTGGGTCGTCCATGTGAACTAGTGCTTCCACCCAGGTCATGTGCTGCAAGGGCCGTGGCTGGCCCTTGTGCTCCAAGAGGACTGTTCTTTCGGGTGGGGTTACATTGAGGAGGGTGCCTGGTCCTGGTGTCCACAGAAAGAGCTGCCTGATTGATGAGTGCACACCAGGAATTGGAACCCTGGTTTTCTGGTCTCCTGAGCTCAGGAATGTCTCCTGGACGTCACCCTTGGGAGATGGGTACTTAGGTAGCAGATGCCATAGGACTGATGGAGGCTTGGGCTCCATCCTCACATCAGCCGACTTCATCAGTAGAGCCTGGTCGAAAGCGAGGCTGTGGGCAGACTGTCCTGTAGGTTGCTGAGGCAGCGCAGAAGTGCATCAGCTCACAGACCAGCATGTGATAAACCTCACAGCGTCCCGCATTCCTTGCCATGTGGCCTCTTCTGGTCTAGGCCTGAGGAGCTGGCTGATTATCAGTGTCATCACAGTGGAGAACGCTCTTTGGGGAACTGGGTAAAAATCGGATGGGAGAGTCTTGGGCTGCTGGGGGTGTTGAGGACTTGGAGACCCCTGGTATAGGAGCTCCTCTGGGAGGTCTTGGAGACAGTCATGTGTTGCCTTAGTTGCACACTGTGACTCACTCCACAGTCCCGTCCAGCCTGGCCAGTTGTGCTTCCTGGGCCTCTCCTTTCCCTCAGGGGACTAAAATGCTCGGCACCTGGTGTCACTCATTTGTCGTTCGTTTTCTCTGGAATCTTTTTGCCAAAGCCTCCCTGGCCCTCAGAGTGGACTTTCTGCTCTGCTGGTGGCAGGAAAGGCCTGACCAGAGCCTCTGAGAATGGCCTCCAGTTCAGAGCTGGCACAGCTTGGTATCTTGCCTTGAGGCCCCAAGGGAATCCAGGATGGCCACAATGGCGACTGGCTCAGACAAGTCAGCGCTGTCACGAACACTCCAGTTCTTGCTTCTGCTTCCTTCTTATTTGAGTGGGGAAAAGAGAGACAAAGAAGGTCTGCACACGTGCCATAGCGCACAGCCCGCTCCTTTCACAGCGTCCCCTTCAGAGATCAAACTCGGGTCACTAGGTTTGCAAGTAGGTGCCTTGGTGCCCCTCCAAGGCTGTCTTGTATAGTAGGTGCTGAATCTCTGCTCACAGTTCTAGAGGCCTGAATGCTCGGGGCGGGGGTAGCTTTTTGCAGCTAGTTTGCACTGGGTATTCCACCTGTCTGGGTCTTCCAGTTTCTTCCTTCCTCTGTGACTGATGGAAAGGGTGGGGTCAGGTGAGGCCCAGGACTTTACTTTCCTGTGAAAAAGGCTAGGCCGGGTTGGTGCTATCAGCCTGTCAGGTGGGCCTTGATATCCTTGGGGCAGAGCTGGGTGTGTGAGAGATGTCCAGTGCTCAAGAGGTGGGCTGGAGCCCCACTGGCTTCTGTGTGATCTGAGACTGTTTCCCTCCTTCCTTGGGTCTACATTTCCTCTCTGTAAGTGTGTGGGGTGAGGATTTGGCAGAGGGCCTTGCCTTCAAGGAGGATCACTGCCGCTGTTCCTGACCTCACTAACCCTGCATGGTGCCTCTCTATATAGAAAAAGAAGTCTAGATGGCAGCGAGAAGCCGAGGAAGATGAGCTGGAGACCCCCCCTCAGTACCAAGGTGAGGCATCCTCTCCTGCGTCACACGGGGCCCTGTCATCTGCACCAGGCGGCAGCTTCAGGGAGGGTGGCAGGGCCATGAGGCTACGCAGCCAGGTCGCACTTGGGTGAAGCCCATGAGGATTGGCTGATGTAACACCCAAGACTGAGCCAGGGTTAGGTGTGTGCACAGACTCCTGGCCCTCTGAAGAGCCTCAGGGCAGTTCCTTCCTGCCACCTTCCCTGATGCTTGTAGGCCTCCCTTGTGTATCCCAAGAGCTCCAGGCTTGAGTCGCTCCAGGTGGAAGAAGCCCCTTGGCCTTTGTTAGAGGCTGATGGGAGTTGGGGTGGGGGTGAGTGTTGAGCCCGGCCCGAAGCTCCTCCACCTTCGTCTCTAGCCCCCAGGCTCTTCCTTCCCCAGAGCAACTGTTGGAAGCACCGAGGTGGCTCCTCTACTTCCTTCCTCCCAGGGCGCCCCACAGGGTGCCCCAAGCTCTTGCAGCAGAGCTCTCACGACATCCGCAGGCCAGAGCTCCTCCTGTGGGCAGTCTCTGACTCTAATAACACATGCATCCTCCACGTACCACAACATTCTAACCCCCTGCAGGACCTGTAGCTTCTCTGCTGCTGCATTGAGCCCAGCCTCCGTCCTTTGCTCTAAAAGGATGTGTGGCAGAGGTGGGATGAGAAGCTGAGCTCAAGACAGCGTGCCCACGTGCCGCTTAGCTGGGTAACCTCGTCCTCTCACATTGCCTGTCTGAGCCTGCGGGTGTTATCCAGAGGGTCCTCCTGAGTGGCTGAGGAGTCTCTCCTGATTTCTTCCAGTCCAGTCAGAAGCAACAAGCTGACCCTGAGCAAGTCTCCTTGCTTTTACTGAGATACAGAGTAGGAGTGGGTCACACAGTGAGAACAGGAAAGCTGGAAACACTCTTTTATAGGCAAGATTAGGATTCTAGCCAGTTAGGAGACCTGCCTCAGGTGAGACTGAGAGTTGAACTGGGACTTTCTGTCTTAAATTAAACTCCTGTTTTCTAGAAAAAAAAAATGATGGAGCCTGTGGGTTATTTTATGTTGTGCGGAGCATGAACGTTCCCAGAAGCACGGTAGGCGTCTGAGGAGCCCAGTGCTCTAGTTGCCAAGTCACTGACAGTCTCTCCTCAGGAAAGGAATTTTGTCCTTTCTTTGCAGGGAATAGAATCATTCTTGGTCTTCTGCCCATCTGTTTCCCAACAACCTTCAGAGAGCCCAGGCCTTTTGCCTTCTAAAGAAAGGCCATGCCGGCTCTGTGTGACTCCGTTTCTGTGCTTTCTCTACAGCTGGAGGCTCTGGTATCCATCGCCCCGTGGCCAAGAAGACTCTGCCTGGTGCGGAATACAGGGCCAAGGTGAGGGCTGTGGGAGGGCTTGCAGCTCTTGGTACTGGAAGGGAGATGGAGAGGAAAAGCAGGACCATGCCCATCGTCCTATATAGGTGCCAGACGGACCAGGAAGGAAGGCACATGCCTGGGTTATGTGGCATCTGAAGGTGGGGATCCTAGTTGGATGGCCTTCCAGGACCAGAGAAGCTCTCTGATACTGTCCAAAATCAAATAGAAAATGAAAATGAAGGAAAGGAAGGACGTGGGGCCTATTGAGCTAGAGGCAGGGAACGGGAACACCTACTAACTCGGTTTTGTTTTGTTTTCTGGATGAGCAGAAAGCAAAGGGTGATGTGAAGAAGAAGGGTCGGCATGACCCCTATGCCTACATCCCGCTCAACAGAACCAAGCTCAACCGCAGGTACTGCAATGCGGGTGGCCAGAGTGCAGTTCTGCAGAGGACAGGTCACGTTCAGCTCTCAGCGCCGTAGCTCATATGTCTTCTGTTTATTTTTTTCCTCATTTATCCAAACCACCCTTTCTAAATTTGTATTTATTTTTAGTAGTGTGTGTGTGTGTGTGTGTGTGTGTGTGGCCACTATGTGTGCCTGTGGAGGTCCAAGGGAGATTTCAGGAATCATCTTGGATTTCTCTACTTCTCTACCTCCTTTTGCTTTGGCTCTGGAATTTCTCATTCTCCATATTCCAGAACCGGAAGTGCAGGCGCTACAATTTCCACCTGGCCTTTCTACGTGGGATCCAGGATCCAAACTCAGGTCCTTCTGTTTAGAAGGCCGAGTCTTACTAACTCTTGAGCCATCTCTCCAGCCCCTAGTGTATTTTTTAATATGCACCTGTGTGTGGTTGGTACCTATGTATTATTGACTTGAACTAACTTTTCTTTTTCAGCCAAGACCTTGGTGTAGATCAGACTTAATTTCATTGTTTAGCTAAAACTAGTCTCCAACTTCTTATCTTTTTCCTTAGCCTCTCGAGTGCTATGATTAGAGTGTGTGTGTGTGAGAGAGAGCACTGTGGGTCCCTGTGGAGGACCAAGCCTGATGGATTGCTTCTACCTCCTCTTTGCTTCCCTCTGGGATTTCCCAGCTCCACCCACCAGGACTAGGTGCAGGCTGTTTCCATCTGGTGTTTTTATGTGGGACCTGGAATCTGAATTCAGGAACTTCTGCTTGGAAAACAGAGTCTTAACCCCTGAGCCATCTCTCCAGTCCCTGGTCTGAACTTTTTAACAAGTTTTTACATGCACACATTTATCTGTGTGTGTGCACATGTATGCGTGTGTACCACAATGTGTATATAGAGGTCAGAGGGCAGCTTGAGAGAGTTGGTTCAGGGATTGGACTCAAGTCATTAGGCTTAGTAGCAAACATTTCTACCCTCTGAACCATCTCACTTGTACCTAGTGCAGTAACCAGGGTAGGGCATGTGCCATCTTCCCCTTTCACTTGCTGTCCTGTCCTGTCCCTGCTGGGGACCTTTTTTTTTTTTTTTTTTTCTATTGAGACAAAGTTTCCTGTGCAGCATTTCTGGCTGGCCTTGGCCTCACCATCCTTCATTGTTGTTGGTTCTCTTTCCCCCCCCCTCTCTCTTTTTCTTTTTTGGTGTGTCTGTGTGTCCATATCCATACGTATTAGAAGGCACTGAGTGTGCCTGAGGAGGCCCAAGGGTGACTGAGAGTCTTCCTGGATTGCTCTACCTCTTTGCTTTGCTCTGAAGTTTCCCAGGCTCTGCCTTCCAGAGCCAAAAGTGCAGACGATTGCCATTTCTGCCCAGCATTTTTACATGGGATCTGGGAATCCAAACTCAGGTCCTTCTGCTTTTGAGGGGGAGGTTTAACCCAGAGCCATATCTCCAGCCCCATCCTCAGCTTGTCAAGTGCCAGGACTGTAGGCCTGTTTCTATAATTCTGTGATTCAATACTAGGACAGGGAACTGCCTGTACTGAGCAAAGTCTCTGTTCTTTGTTCCACAGGAAAAAGGTGAAGCTACAGGGACAGTTCAAAGGTCTGGTGAAAGCTGCTCAAAGGGGATCCCAAGTGGGACAGAAACTTCGGAGAAAGGACCGTCGAGCCTGAAACCTTGGGTGCCCTGGGCTGCTCTCAGCTCGTCCAGGTCCTTCTCTAGCCCCTCTGTTGACACAAGCTCCAGTGTGAGCCTGGCAGAACTCGGGCTCAGAATGACGTAGCAGAACCACGGCTCAATGCCCAGAGATGCAGGGATTTTGGAAGCTCCAAATGCAAGCTGTCTTTTAGAACCATTACGAGCATCTAGGGACGGAACTGGGACCTTGCTGCTTTTTCAGAGACGCCATGAGGTGCTCTGCTTCCTGCCCAAAGCGACAGAGCAACGACCTTTTCTTCAGCTGCTTGTAGCCACTTGGCTGCGTGTGAGATCTGCTGTAACCAGGTGCAGAATAAATGTACATCACCAAGAATTACTTTCATCCCTGCACTGCAGGGGAAGAACAGCATCTGGTTTCTGACTACAGTGTCTCTGCCCCTCCCTGTCCAACTCCCAGGATTTGCTTTAGCATGTAGCGTGATGCTTTGCCTACAGGGTAGGCCTGGAACTTGCCTAAGAGCACCCATCTGTTTTAGGATACTCTCTGGCAGGCAGGCAGTAGCTTTAAGCGTGATCGTGTCTTGGGTCCAGCAGAGCCTGGCGTATGCATCTCCTCACCACACATTCTTCCTCCCAGATGCAGTTGTACAATGTGATTCCCTACTGGGCCAGCTTGGTTGAACTGGTGTGGACCTGTGCTGATGTCCCTGGGCCATCAGCGTAGGTCCCTTTTGCGTGCACTTTTCCAGCAGGCAACCCAAAGAATACTCCAGGGTTCTCCCCACATCCCAATCCATGAATTCACTTTGTCCTTTTTTTTTTAATATTTTATCTTGATTGGCAAGTTTCTCTGGTTCATTGTCTCCCCTTGTTTGTGGTTTGATTCCCTTTTCTCTAAGGACACTTTCAGCAGGTCCTGTACAACTCGTTAGTCTGTCTCTCAATGCTGCTCCAATTCATTCTCCAGGGGACCCACATCTTACTAGATTCAGTGTCTTTCATGTTGAGACGTTTATTCCCAGTGACCTTGACCTGAAGCTGAGAGGAAGCCACTTTGCCAAGAGGTGGCACTGTTTACAAGCCTTGTTCACGGAAATTGGATTGGAAGATAGAGTAAAAGGTGTAAAGATTTACAAAACTGATCTAACCATCACCCCCATTATACCTTCTGGACACAGGTGCATCAGATTTAGCTCACCCCAAGTCCTTTCTTATCACCTCCTTTCTCAGAAAGTGGGAACACGGGCCCTAGGAAGCCTCGTGTGAAGAAGGAGGGATATAGGCTTGAGCCAATTGCCCAGTATTGACATCTTTGAAAAAGAAGCTTGAAACCAGTCTGCTTATTGTAGTGTGTTTTCCAAGAAGCTGTTTCTTTTCAGAGGAGGTACGGGAGGGAAGGTGACCTAGAAAGGTTAGTATTGTGCTAAACTCCAAATGTAGATCACATGGATACAGAGGCAAATGTTAGTCTATGATCCCGGTAACTTCAGGAGTTTGGAACATGTTAGAGAACATAGTGGTGCCTTTTTTTTTTTTTCAACCGTGTGTGTGTGTGTGTGTGTGTGTGTGTGTCTTGGGGAAACCTTAGGAGTTTGCTTCAACACAAGATCTACTCCATTTCAGGGTGTAATAGATTCAGGTACCAATTTGACAATTGAAGGCTGGAGCTCAGGCACAGTAATTGATAGGGGGGGACCCCAACCCATGGTGGGTGGGCCCATTCCCTGGGCAGATGGCTAAGATGGAGGGAGTTGGTTAAGTAGGTTGGCATTCTTTAGCATACTTGGACAGACGTGCTGTGTGGCAAGGGAAGTTGCCCCTCCCAGCAGTGCTGACGATATGGTATGATGGTTTCCTCAGCCCCGGTGCTGGTGTGGACTGTACTGCCAAGGTGTGGAGTAAGAACTGTAATCGGAAAATTCCTTGTTTCCCCCTAAGCCATTTCGCTGTGAGTTTATTAGCAACATACAAACTGCGAAACAACAGAGTTGAAAACTTTACTATATCATATCAGTTTATTATGCCTTTGTTAATACCAGAACCTAAAACTCGCAAGCTTTCTCTTCTGGGTCCTCCCTTCTCAGAAATGGAAGGAAAATCATACTCCCCCTTAATTCCACAAAGGCGACCCTTCTGCTGGCCAAGATGTCCAGGCACTAGGGACTTGCTGAGGCAGTCTGGTCAAGTCTGTCTTGGTATTTCTGGACATGAGCACCTCGAGGACAGGCCAGCCCCCCTTTTCCCTGTTTTTCTGCTCATGCCTGCAGCAGAGGCTCCACAGTAACTATCCTGGTAGTTTGTCAATGGTGGCTGTTCTCATTGGGTTAACAGTCCTTTTTATAGACTGATCAGCCCTAGAAAGGATAGTTTGTTTTTGTTGTTGTTGCACTGTGTTTTTTGTTTGTTTTTGTTTTATTTTTTGTAACATGAGAAATGGCGCTTAATATTTCAGTGGCCACTGTTTATGTCCCTGTTTTTCTTGATGTTTATATTCCCTCAAACAGTAATCTAAAGTAGTAAAATATATGTTTGTGATTATAAAAGCAATTAAGATTCACAGAACATTTGGAAAAAACAGAAAAGTAAAAAGTGAAAAAGCGGGGGCTAGAATTCTTCCACTGAATTCTCAATGAAATGTGATATTCTTCATTCTTTTTTCCTTAATAGACTTAGCACCTATTTAAATACAAAATTGTGTAATAAAAGAAATAGAGCAATCTTCAACTTTGAAGGGTTAGGATTTAGTGTATGTGTGTATCACGTGTGTGTGGGAGGGAGTAGGGAATTGTAGGAGTTGTTTCTTTTTTTTACCAGGCAGATTCTGAGAATCAAACTCAAGTCAGGCTTGGAGGCAAGAGCCTTTATCTACTGAGACATCTCATTGGCCTGAGAAACTGTTGTAAAGCTCAGTGATAAAGGTGCCTGTGGGCAGACTTGGTGACTTGCGTTTATAACGTAGAAGTAGAGAACTGACTTCCAAAAGTTGCTGTTTGGACTCTATACAGGTGCAGACCCTAAAGATAGATATAAGAATCAAAATGGGGGCTGGAGAGATAGCTCAGGAATTAAGACTTTGCCTCACAAGCAGAAGGTCTTGAGTTCAGACCCCAGATCCCAGTTAAAAAAAAAAAAGCCAGGTGTAAAGGGGGGAACTTATACTTCAGGCCCTGGTGGGCTGAGCCTGGGAAATCTCAGATCAAAGCGAGGAGGAGGTAGAAGCAATCCAGGATGATTCCCAGAATGACTCTTGGCTCTCCACAGGGACACATGTGCCCTCTGATACACACACACACACACAAACACTAGATAGATGAATAAAGTTGTTTTTTTTTTTTAAAGAATCAAAATGGTTATGAGAGAAACAATGAGTCACAGGGAAGCCCATGAAGTGTGTTGAAAATAATTTTGGATTAAAATTGCTGAGAAAAAGGAGATGTTGAGGGTGGATAGAAGAATAACAGACAGGCAGAAGGATGAGTTAGCATTTAAGGCAGGTGGTGAGGAAGGTGTCAGAGGAAAGGTTAAGTTTTAAGTGAGTTGGTATAGCTATCCTTAAGTAACAGTTTTGAAGTTCCTGTTGCAAGAATGTGAATTCACATACAGAGGAAGGTAATAGATTGACCTTTTTTCTTTTTCTTTTTCTTTCTTTTTTTTTGCGAGTGTGTGTACCAGAGTGTACTTGAGTGTGTGTGTCTCTGGAGGGTCAAGGGTGACAACATTGGAGATCATCCTTGATTGCTCTCCCTTCTTAATGCTTTGCTCTGGGGTTTCCTAGGCTCTGCTTTCTAGGGCCAGAAGGGCAGGCCACTTCATTACTATCCACCATTTTTATGTGGGATCTGGAGAGTAGAACTTGGATCCTTCTACCCAAAAGGCAAAGGCTTTAACTTCTGAGTCATCTACAGCTCCTAGATTAACTTTTTTTTTTCCTAGATTAACTTTTAAAGGGTTAAACTAGGGGCCGAAGAGATGACTCAAGGGTTAAGCCTCTGCCTTGAAAGCAAAAGGTCCTGAGTTCAGATCCGAAATCCCAGGAGGAAATGGCTGGCTGTGGCCTGTACTTCAGGTCCTGGGAAACTCCAGAGCAAAGCAAAGAGAAGGTAGCCCAATCCAGGTGATTCCCGAAGTCATCCTTGGGCCTCAGGTCCTATGATACACACACACACACACACACACACAAAGGTGTGTGATTTGGTTTCGGGCCTGTAATTCTCACTGCCCACACTGATGTCCCTTGTTCAGTTCTAACACACAGGTACAGCCTGTTGAAGTTGCGATGATACAGATGCATTTCTGGGAACTTCAGCTTGATTTTTCCATCGCTACACATCACAATTTTTTTGTGTGCGTGTGGGATATTACGTTGTGTCCATGTTGCTAATTTATTACAGGATCTGAAGAAAATAGGAAGGTGGGTCTTTAGGAGAGAGAAATAATTACCAAAGCCATTAAAAAAGAAATTTGTGGATCATATTAATCTGCTAGCCATCAAGATGCAGTCTGATTTTTTTGTTCTTTGTATCTGAGATAATAGTGTATATGTGACATCAATAGAAATTTCTGAAATTAAAATAATTAACCCTACAAAAAGTAGAGGTAGCAGTTAAAGGAAACAGGTGTTTTAACTCAGATAAGAAGAGTTAATTTAAATTATTGGGTGTCTCCATCTATAATAAATGGAGCCAAAGCTAAAAGAGGAGCAGTCTAATTGCTTAGACTCAGTCGACATTTTTGTATTTCTTGGAAGGAATGAGCTTTGTGAACACAAAGATTGTGGTTTTAAGTAAGGTGTGAAGTCTGGGTGAGCAGTGTTATACCAGAAACAGGATTATAGTTTGGACGCAAATGGCAGCCTTACTTCTAATCTTACCAATGTCAAGATTAATTTCACTTTTTATCCTTAGGAATATACCAAGAGAAATTCTAAATACCTCTTCACTGTAATAGAATTTAAGAAAACAGAAAGTATAAATCAATGTATGTTGTAGAAAATGTTTTTATTTATTTATTTATTTATTCAATTGTGCGTGTGTGCGTATGTATGTGTGTGCGCGCGTGTGTGTCTGTGTGTGTGTAGAACCACGGATGAATTCGGGAACCACCATGGACGCCTCCACCTCCTCCACCCTGGGATTCACAGGTTACGCCCTACCAGGACCAGAAACGCAGGCTGCCCCCGCTTCTGCCTGGCGTCTATACATGGGATCCGAACTCAGGACCTTCCGCCTGGAAGGCAGAGGCTTAACCCCTGAGCGACCTCTCCAGCCCAGAAAATAAGTTTTATGATTAAAAAAAATAAGTTCCATAATTACATTGTTTAGATAGGCGTCTTAGGTAGAATAATTCTTTTTTAGAAATTGTATTTATTTGGGAGAGAAGGTGGAGATCAGACATCAGCTTTCACTAGTCGGTTTCCTTCCACCACCAGTTTAGCAAGCGGACACCTTATTCACTGAGCTATCTTACCAGCCACGGTAATTTGCCCATGACTATAGCCAAGGTTTTACCCTACCTGGGTGACGGTTCTCAGTAGCCCAGTTTAAAACACCTGCCCAGTTGACGCAATTCAACTCACTTATGGAGGCTGGCGGAGCCCCTGAGTGTATTGCTTCTTACCTGCACAGGAACTGAAAGCTATCTGGTGATTTGTATGTATAACAATATTTATAAAATGACATGACAAATACTTTTCTCTGTTTCTATTCTGATACACACATTATGAACAATATAAATATCTAGACTCCAGAAAAATCACCTGCTTTGGGACAGTGTAAGCTGGTGCCCATTTCCTGTAATGATGCTTAATGTAACTACTGCCATTAGAAACTTAGCAAGCTGTTAGCTGACAAGCCATGCCAGGCCAGAGGGGCACTGGCAGAGAGCTGGCTCCTTTCATCCCACAGCCCAGTGATGACTTGGGGATTTTTTTGTCTTACTTCTCACGTTTGGACTCTGGATATGCACTCCCTTGCCTGTTTTATGTGGTGCTGGGGATTGACTCCAGGGCTTCATGCATATAGGCAGCACTCTGCTGACTGAGCTACGTCCCAGTTCCTCTGAAGCTGTAGTCGGTCATCCACAAAGAATGAGTGGAAAGCAGAGTGGCTTTTGACTGACTGCATACTAGTCCAAAGTCAGAACTGAGGAGGTTCAAAAGAAAAACAGGACTCATGAAAAATCTAGCCATAAGTGTAACTCTGTAATTTGCAAAGAGAAAGTCACCTAAGTTGTCACTGGCTAGGACACACTCTGCCTCCTGTCATAAGTCAGTATCAGGGATCAAAGAAACTATGACACATCAAAAGAAATCCTGTGAGTGACATAGTGGTAGCATTGTGACTGGGTAGAGCTATACCTGCAAATTGGGGCCCAATCTCCAAGCAGCCTGCCGGGGCCTGCTAACCCTATCTAGCTATTTCTAGGTTAGTGCTGTCGCAGGGTTGCTGGCCTATCAGGGTCGCCAAATGTTACAGGGTTCTTGCGTTCATTTGAAGATTGAAACCAGAACACATGTAGATTAAGGTAGAGTTTATTAGAGGAGAGAAAGAACGGAACTCAGACTCCAGACATGGAGTGCCATGAGGGCAAGCGCCCCGGAGAACTCATGGACTCCAGTCATGGGATCCCTGAGGGGCATGGAGAAAAGAACTCATGGACTCTGTGTGGCATACCATGAGAGGCAGGCGCCAAAGACAGCTGCTAGGAACTGGACTATCTACACTTAGGCAAGGAGAGGGTGGAGGGAGAAGAGAGAGGGAATGGCTTTTCCTCATTAGTTAGCTCACAACTCAACCCAGTTGGTCTTGTGTCCACCTCAAGGTGGAGCTGTTTTGAAAAGGAGAACTAATCTCCATATCCCATAACTTAAGCAAAAGTTTTGGGGAAGATGGAGAAGGGTTTATTCCTTGGGGTAATCCTAGCAGTGGGGGGATGACCTCCCAAGACCCTCTGAGATGTCCCAGCATGGCTGCTCTAAGCCTGCCTTAGTGCTGTTGAGCAAGTAGAAGAGCTCTTGCTCTCTGGAGTCTGAGCTCTTTTCCTGGTTCTGAGGTTGAACTGCAGTGGGCTGTGCCTCCTTCGCTTGAGACATACTTGGATTGGCTTTCTAAGCCTGGCTCCCCGACTCTCACCTTGTACCCTCTGAGGCCTAGACAGTATCTGATTGATCCTCTCCATCTTGTGGGGGTAGGGAGTGGGGTTTGAAGGGTTTAACTTGCCAAGGCAGGCTGATTTCCAGATTCCTAGCATGTCACCCTGAAGACCCATAGTTACCAGCTAGAGCTGACTGTTCAAAGCCAGAAGTCCAGAGAGGCTCTGAGTGAGGCCCAGTTGGCAGGCAGATTTGTGATGGTGCCAGGAATAGCCTGAGCACACTCACAACTCCCCTGATGGTTGTACAAACACTTGAAGTTTTGGTTTTAACCGGAACAACTGTAACAACATAGCTCTTCGATTGGAGACCTCGGAGCAGAAGTTATATACACAGCAGGTACAACCAACCCTCTGTAGTAAATATGCTCATAAAATTGCGAAGGCATAGCAGGAACCCCAGCAGATTACACACCCATCATTGCATCACCGTCCAACCTATCTTATCTAAAAATGCCCTTCTTAATCATTTCAATAGCAAGTTCCTTTCCTTACAGGGAGGTGGGGCACACCCTCAGAGCCAACATGGAGTATTCTAGATATTTCTTCCCCACCCACCTCAGGCCTGTCACCTGAGTCTTTGTGTTCTCCTGCAGGACTCACACAAGGCCTGGTGTGTGTGTGCTATGTGCACAGCTCTAGTCACACAGATCCATGCTTCTGGATCTGAATCTCTTGCACAAGGCCTGGGACGCCGTTTCAGCCCAAGCTTCTACCACAGCCTTTACATCCTCAGGCTCTTCTGATCCTGGGGCGGCCAGCTGCGTTCTGGCTGTGATTTCTTATCATTCAAAGTCAGGGAAGGACTCCCGCTTTAAACGTTTATGCGAGTGACACAAGTGGTCCCCAGGCCTGACAAGTTCGAGTCCATGCTGTGCAACTTGCTGAACTTAGCCCTGGGAAGGATATGGTGGTGCCAAAGATTCAGTGGTGAAGTTGCAGATACCATTTGGGATTGGCACATCTGTTTCTATTCTTCCCCATGACTACCTTGCAGGGCTTTTTGCTCTCAAAGTCCTGCATCTCTGGGATCAAAACCAATTACAGAACAGGTTTAGATGAGAAGAAGGTAGCGTTGTGCCAGGGCCATCTTTCCTGATGTGAAGGGCAGGGCAGAGTAGGGCAGGGCAGGGTAGGTGGATGTTCCTTCCTCTTCTGCTTTCTAGAAAGTAGAATAAGTTAGCCTGCAAAGTTTTACTCTCTCTCCATCATTTTCTTCCATATTTTTTCTCTTCCTCTCCTTTCCTATCCCTATAATCCCCAACACTTATATGCAATTCTGCATTTATTCTGAATAGCTGGCTTCTAAGACTTGTGAGGTATTGGGGATACAATAGTAAGTAAGCCATGCAGGCAGGATCCTTCACAGTATGGGGAAGCGGCAGATGCAATAACAATAAAACATGATTGGAACATGCAATAAAGGCTTAGCACAGGTGCTAAGAGAGGACTTGATTTGAATGAGGGGACAATGGCAGGAGGATCTATGGCTATGGCCTGAGACTGGGAGTAGCAGCCTGGTGGACTTGGGCCAGATCAGTCTCTAAACTGCATTTGAGAAGATGCTATATATAGATTGTTGTTGGTTCTTAGATGAAAAAGCATGTCTCTCTAGGCACTTTTGGATGTGTAGCCAGTTACACCATGGAAGACCAAGTAGAGAACAGGAAAGAACCCAAGACTTTGGTGAAGTTATGCTGATAGGTGGAGGTTCATCTAAAGCTAAACCTACCCCTGGAAATGCACTTCCAGCAGAAGTGGAAGTCATCTAGGAAAATTTCAACTTTTTAGAATATTTCATTTGTGGGCTGGAAAGATGGCTCAGGGGTTAAGACTCTACCTCACAAGCAAAAGTCCTGAGTTCAGATTCCAGGTCCCACGTAAAAAATGCCAGGCGGAAATGGAGACGGTCTGTACTTCTAGCCCTGGTGGGAAGAACCTGGGAAATCCCAGAATGAAGCAGAAAGGCGGTAGACGAGATCCAGGATTGCAATCCAAAGTCACCCTTGGGCCTCCACAGGGATACACAGTATGAATGAATAAATAAACCAGAGCACTAGGAGAAGGGAGGGAGGGGAAATTTTTCAATTGTTTATTTGAAAAAGAGAGAGAGAGCTAGAAAGAGGGAGAGAGAGATCTGGGGAATCAAACTCAGGTTGCCAGACTTTGGAGCAGGCGCCTTACCCACTGAGCTCGTACCAGCCCTCGGGTTTTTTTCATACAGCCAGAGCTGGCTTTGAACTTGCCTCGTGAAGGGCCCCTGAGCCTCCTGCTTCTGGAAAGGGCTACTATACCTGGCTTGCCATTTTCAACATTCTAATAGCAACATTTAAAAATGCAAAAAGAAAAAAGTGAAGCTAATTTTTACACAGTTTATGTAATAACCTAATCTACCCATCATTTTAATATAAGATATTATGAATTCAGTGTCTTCATCTTGTTGTTTATGCTAAATCTACAGCTTTATGACATGTCTCAGCCACAGTAGCTGTTTCAAGTACTCAACAGCCCAGAGATCTGGACACTACCAAATCAATATCGCAACTCTAGATTTTTTTTTCCTTTATTGAATCAATAGTCTTCAGTTTTTAACAGTGTCACTGATATGTGATGTACACAATAAATTTTGCCCATTGTGTGTAAATTCTGTGACTTTTAGGAAAGCTATAAATGCTTACAGCTTAAGAATATTTCCATCACCCCCAAAAGTTTCCTCATTTGTTTTGTTTTGAGACAAGGGCTCACTCTGTAGCCCAGGCTAGCTCATACTGACCCTCTCGTTTCAGCCTCATAAGTGCTTGGATTTTTTTCATGTTGCTGAATAGAATTCCATTTCATACATACACATACATTATGCTTATCCATTCATCAGTTGATAGACATTTAGATTGTTTCAAAGCTCTGACTAACATTGCTGTGAACTTTCACGTGCACGTCTGCGTGAACATACTTCCAGTTCCTTTGAGTAGACTAACTAGGCTATATGGTAAGTTTATGATTAACCTTTTAAGGAAATGTTAAACTGTTTTCTCAAAACAGTATGTGAGTTCCATTTTTCTACCTCCTTACTAACAGTTGTTATTGCCTGTCTCTAAATTTTATTTGTTAGGGGGGTATTAAGATTTTAAGCAAGAGGCTTAAGAGAAGGAAGAAAGAGATTCTCGGGAAGAAAGTAAGACACACCTGTGGGGTGTCTCTAAGAGAAGGTTGCTCTACTTACTTTTACAGTTTGTATGTGTGGGGGAGAGGAGATTTACGCATGTGTGGTCAGAGGACAACTTGTAGGAGTCGATTCTTGCCTTCTACCATAAACTTAGGTCATTGGGCCTGACGGCAAGTGCCTTTACCCCTTGAGCCACCTTGCTAGCTTATTATTTGGTTTTGGAGATGGTCTCATGTAGCCCAGGCTGCCCTCATACTTGCTATGTATTGTAAGTTGGCCTTGAATTCCTCATCCTCCTGCCTCTGCCCCTCAAGTGTTGTATTACTGGCATGCGCCACAAGGCCTGGCTTGTCTGTCTTGGTAGCTTCTAGTCAAGATGCAGTGGAATCTCTGTGCCTTAATTAACCTTTTTCTAATTATTATTGATATTGGATGTCTTTTGGGTGCTTTAGCGTTTATATCTTTAGTAAAATGTCTACTCAAATCTTTTACTCTGTGTCATTTATATTTTTATTTTGTAGTGCTAAGAATGGGACCTAGGGCATCCGTAAGCTAAGTAAGTGCTCTACCACTATCTTTAACACTTAGCCGTGCCCAATTTTAAATTAATCTTATATTTTATTATCTTATTGATATCTCTTTTTTGGTTGTGGTCATATGTGTGTGCATGTGGGTTTGTATGTGTATGTGGATGCATGCATATGTGTGGAAGCCGGGAAGTTGATGTCAGGAATCTTCCTCCATTTATTGCATTAAAATTTTAAAAAATATTTTATTTACTTATTTATTTTGTGTGCGCGCGTGTGTATCAGAGAACATATGTGTCCCCGTAGAGGATCAACGGTGACTTCGAGAATCATCCTGGATTGCTTCTACCTCCTTTGTGCTTCACTCTGGGATTTCCCAGGTTCTATCCACCAGGGCTGGAAGTGCAGATTGCCGCCATCTCTGTGGGATCTGGGATTGGAGGAAGAGTCTTAACTCCTGAGCTATGCAGCTTAAAATTTTTTTATTTACTTTGTGTGTGTGTGTTTCAGAGGGCACTGTATGTACCTATGGAGGTCCAGGGGTATCTTCGGGAATCATCCTGGATTACTCTATCTCCTTTTGCTCTACTCTGGGGTTTCCCAGACTCCGTCTTTTAGAGCCGGAAGTGTAAACTCCACCATTTCTGCCTGGTGTTTTTACATGGGATCTGGGATCCAACTCAGTTCCTTCTGCTTTCTTAACCCCTGAGCCATCTCTCTAACTCTCTATTTTTGAGTCAGGGTCTCTCAGTCAAGGCCAGAGCTCACTGACACAGCTAGTCTTACTAGCCAGCTTGCTCTAAGGGATCCTGCCTCTGCTAGAATTCAGACCCATCCAGCCATGGTGAGTTCAAGTACACAAATACCTGTTGGAGTTCCTGCTTTCAATTTGCCTAGGTGTATGCCTACAAGTAGAATTGCTGGATGGTAGTCTGTTCCTTCTCTCTTTCATTCCCTTTTTCCTTCTCTTCCTTTTTCCCTACCACCTTCTCTTCTTGCTTTCTCTTCCATTTTCCTTTCCCTTCCCTTCGTCTTTTTCTTTTTTTCTTTCTTCCTTTTAAAATGTCATTTTAAAAATTAGCTTTATTCTTCAACAGTTTCATACATGCGCACAACACATTCGGCCCCGTCTCACCCAGAAGAT
Organism: Typhlomys cinereus; assembly: GCA_023101885.1. NCBI lineage: Eukaryota > Metazoa > Chordata > Mammalia > Rodentia > Platacanthomyidae > Typhlomys > Typhlomys cinereus. Next base: position 469,734 of record JALPQD010000222.1, on the reverse strand, counting down.
GACATTTGGTATCCCTTCTCCCTGTCTTTGGCTCTTACATTCTTCCGTCCTTTCTTCCACAACATTCCTTGAACCACAAAGGCTCTTATTAAGGGCTGAACGCTCATCTGTCACTTATCCTTAGCACTTAGCCTGCCACGGGTCTCTGCATTCAGCACTGTGTTCCTTCACTGAAAGAAGTCGTAATTCACTATGAGTAAGGGTGAGAGTGGTATTAGGCAGTACACTTGGTGTGGGTTCTGAGTTCCCAATTTTTTTTTTTTTTTGTTCATGTTGGCCTCAAATTCACAGCAATCTTCCTGCCTCAGCTTCCCAAGTTTCTGTTATTGTAGGTGTGAGTCATTGTGCTCAGCTTCTGTTGTTTGGTTTTGAGTCTTACAGCTACTTCTACAACACAGAGGTCACATTACTTATGGGCACATAATGCTGGGTTCCTATCCTGCACTTCTGTGGGCTCTTTACCTGTAAGCAGATTTTCTCTTTGGGTAGAAACCACTGAAAAACCGGTTTTAAAGACAGTCCCTGGGCTGGAGAGATGGCTCAGGAGTTAAGACTCTGTCTCACAAGCAGAAGGTCCTGAGTTCAGATCCCAGGTCCCACGTTAAAAAAAAGCCAAGTGGAAAGGGTGGAGCCTATAGTTCCGGCTCTGGTGGGCGGAGCCTGGGAAATCCCAGAGTGAAGCAAGGAGGAGGTAGAAGCAATCCAGGATGATTCCCGAAGTCATCCTTGGTTTTCCACAGGGACACACAGGGCCCTCTGATACACACTCTCTCTCTCTCTCTCTCTCTCTCTCTCTCTCTCACACACATTTCTATTTGCAATGAGACTGGGTTGTTCAGAAAAGAGGAGAAAGCTCCCCTTGGGGATACCAGTGGCTAGAACCCCAAACCCGGCCTCAGTATCCACAGGTACGTATTACTCACTCTCTGTCCCTTCACTCTTCCTCTCTCTTCATGTTCTCCAGGAGGAGGACTTTGTGAGATGGGGTGGGTTCACCTATCACTCAAGCGTAGCCAAGCTGGAAGAGTGGGTTTTCATTCAAAGTGCCCTTTACCCTGGGTACTCTCAAACCAACTCCTTCCTGCACATTTTAGAATGTGCTGGCAAAGCAGATAATGTTTTCTCGGTGTTGTGGTTCACCTGTCTCCCCTGAAACTCATCTTGTTACAGCAGTGTTGGGAGGGCACTTTGGGGGAGGTGAACGGATCTTGAGAGGTGAATCATGCCAAGATTGCTCTGTCTTGCCTCTGGATGGCTTCTGTCACATTATGAGGCTGCAGAAAGCCTTCGCTGCATGAGCATGGCTGGTGACCTCACATCTCTATGCCTGTTTCCTCAGAGATAGTTAGCTCTAACTCATACATTTATTTAGAGAATAAAATGAATGATATTCAATATCTACTTGTCTCAGACTTGGCATGTAAGAAAGACGTTAGGGATTATAATGGAAATTCTCATCTAATGTAACCTTGTGAGGTTTGCCCTTTTTAAGAGGCAGGAGTGTTTTTATCTGTATAGTCCATCTACATCCACAAACATATATAATTGAAACCAAGTAAACAACACAATTGATAGAAAAAATATTAAAACTGCGTAGTGGAGGCTAGGGATGTGATTTGGTGGTAGAGGGCTCACCTAACATGCACAAAGCCTTGAGTTTAGTCTCAGTGTCACACACGACATCATCACTGGAAAAAAAATGATAGAAGAAAGAAATGAAATGAAGGAGTCTCCAGATGAAAGCTCTCAGGGATGGAGACGTGCCCATATCTTAAGAACACCTAGATTAGGAGGGAGACACCAGAGTTTCCTTGGATCCAGGAGACTGCTACCTCTGCCTCATTAGAACAATTTTTTTATTTTATTATTTATTCATTTAATTTTTAAAATAAATTATTTGAGCTGGGGAGGGAGGGAGGGGGAGAGAGAGAAACAGAGAGAGAGAGGGGGGACAACTTTCAGAAGTCAGTTCTTTCCTTCCACTATGTGGGCATATGGAAAACAAACTCAGGTCTCTCCGAGATATCTTTTTTGTTCAGGTTAGTCTAGAGCCCCCTACATAACCAGGTGTATGTGGCACCAAGGATCAAGCCCAGGACTGGTGCCTGTTACCAGCTGAGCTACATGCCCAACCCGGAACATCCATTTCCATGGTGGAGGAAACAGGGGCAGAAGCCCAGGGAAGGAAGTATGTGGCTCCCCTTTCTCCCACTTGTGTTTTCGCACTAGTTACGAGAGACTGTAAGGAAGAGGGTAGAGATAACAACAGCCTCACCTACCCAGCACCTTAGAGCAGGAGGGGCCTTCGGGAATTCAGTCCGAACCCTTTGAGTTTTAAGGGGCATTCTGAGGTCCAGTGGGGAGCTGCTCCTCCGACATCCAGCGGGTAGGGAAATCCAGACCAGAACCCAGGTCCTGGCCCTGGGCTCTGTCCCTCGTAACACCGACCAGGATGACGCAGGGAACTTGTAACCATGCACAAACCACAGATCAGGGACAAGAACCCGGGCAAGAACACGCCAGCATCTTCAGCCTCCAACAGGCAGGTAGCGTGGGTGGGTGAGGCTCTCCCAGCTGTGGTCCTGTGGCTGCTCGGGATGAGATTCTGCTTCTCCTCCCTGCCGCTGACCTTCAGGAATCTGAAAGGAGAAGGAGCGTTGTGCTTGCACATTGGAATCTGCAGATGTGTGACCAGCCGCCTGCCCTTTACCCGAGCTCAGAAGCCAGAAGCAAAGCTACCTGGTATGCGCCTGTGAGGAGGATGATACTCAGATGGCCTAAGTGACGTGAACTGGTGTTCACTACCTGAGAATAGGTTATGTGGGCTGGAAAGGTGGCTCAGGGGTTAAGACCTTGCCTCCCAAGCAGAAGTTCCCGAGCTCAGATCCCAGATCCCAGGAAAACACGGCAAAGAAAGCCGTGGCCTGCGCTTCCCGTGGTGGATGGAGCCTGGAGATCCTTGAGCGGAAGCCAGAAGGACAATCCAGGATGATTCTGTGCCCTGTAATACAATGAATAAATAAAAATAATTTTAAAAAATGGTGGGTTTAAAAAAAAAAGAATAGGTTATGTGGTTTCCATGTTTTCTTTTAATTTTTTTTAATTTTATTATTTATTAAATTGTGTGTGTATGTGTAGAACCAAAGGTGAATTCAGGAATCATCGTGGACCCTTCTACCTCCTCTCCACTCTGCCCCGGGATTCACAGGCTCTGCCCACCAGGACCAGAAGCGCAGGCCACCCAGCTTCCGTCGGTGTTTGTATGTGGGATCTAGGATCGGTGTTTGTATGTGGGATCTAGGATCAGTGTTTGTATGTGGGATCTAGGATCGGTGTTTGTATGTGGGATCTAGGATCGGTGTTTGTATGTGGGGTCTAGGATCCAAACCCAGGACCCTCTGCCTGCAAGGCAGAGGCTTAACCCCTGAGCCATCTCTCCAGCCCAGGTTTCCATGTTTTCTACTTTGTGGTTTACCTCCTCTGACTCAGTCTTCTGAGCCCTCACACACCTGGGGTACTGATCCTCAAACACATACAAGTGAGATTTCTCTGCTAGTCCTCCTACAACCAATGTAACTTTCTTTCCCCCAGCAATCTACACCTAGCTCACTGGATTCATAGGTTTCACTTCTATAGATTCAACCAACTTGATAAAAAATATAAGAAAAAAATGTAATTGGAAGAGAATATGCACAAACTTTTTATGATTATTCCCCAAACAATGTAGTAAAACAGCTGTTTGCATAGCATTTATATTGTATTAGATAGTATAAGCAACCCAGGGGCGATTGAAACTGTACAGGAGGATTTCGTAGGGTATGTACTCCTGGTTCCATTTGTCCATATTCAATGGCAAAGAAATCTAGCCATACTCTTGGAGAAGAGGAAAGGGGTTTTCATAGAAATGAAATTGAATTCAGTCCTCATGCTTTTGGGACAAGTATTTGCCTTATTGAGGTGTATACAAGGTTAACTGGTCTACAAGCTTCTGGGGATTCTCCTGTCTCCACCTCTCATCTCTCTGTAAGAACACTGATGTTGCCGGGTTGACTCTCTAGGAGTCTGTATGTATCCATGTTCGGAGTCGAAGATTGAAACCAGAACATCTGTAGAGGATTAAGGCAAAGTTTATTAGAGGAAAGAACAAAACTCATGGACTCCAGACGAGGAGTACCATGAGGGGCTAGGAAGCCCTTAGAGAACTCATGGACTCCAGGCATGGGATCCATGAGGGGCATGGAGCTGGAAAAGACCTCATGGACTCCAGATCTGGAGTGCCACGAGGGGCAGGCGCCAAAGATGGCTGCCAAGGTCAGGTGTATTTATACACTTAGGCAAGGGGGGTGGCTTTTCCTCATTGGTTAGTTCACATTGGGGCTAAACCTAGTTGATCTTGTGCCCACCTTAAGGTAGAGTTTAATCTGTAAAGAACTCATCTCTATATCCTTTCATAAGCAAAGGGTTGGGGGAAGATGACCACCTTATCTCTTGTGGAGGGTAGAAGTCAGTACCTCCCAATCTGCAGGGTGGGGTGGGGGGGTAGGGAGAAAAAGTGGGGGGAGGGGGAGGAGCTATGGCTTTTCAAGACCTTCAGAGACTGCCCCAGCACGGCTGTTCAAGTCCTGCCTAACTGAGATTACTTATTCTTTCTGCAGTATCTGGCTTTTATGTGGGTTCTGGAGATTCAAACTCCTTTCACTTGAGTGACAAGCACTTTACCCACTGAGTCATGTCCTCAGCCACCCGTTAAGGAGAATTTTGTTCACATCGATGAGATCTGAGTGCTCTCTCTGGTCCTGGGTAGAAAACTCAGAATTTCATCCTTTTTTTTTCTTATGGTGGTAATGATTCTAGTGCATGGATATATTACCATTTATTTGTCCATTCATCTGCTGACAGACCACCTTGGAATCTGCTCTTTTTGAACACCCCTAAAAATATTTCTGCTCCCTAAAGTCTGGCTCAACTCCACCATTATTCTCAGGAACAGGATGAGCTTTCCCGGAATATAGCACTTGCCATTTTACAGATTAGAAAGTAGAGACACCCAAGGGTGAAGAGACCCCACTCAGGGGGGTTCCAAGTCTAGACTCCATCCCACATTATCTAGCTGCTGTCTCTGAGGGCAGAAAACTTAAGATGAGGTCCGTGCCAGCAGGCAGACACTCCTTGGGGGAGAACTTCGATGTGGTCTGGCCGGATGCGGGAACCCCCTGAGTCTTGGGTTCTTCCCTGGGTGTTTCTGAATGCTATGGATGATCCACATCTGTTTCCAGGCAGGCAGCCGGTGCGGTGCACAGGGCTCTTGGTGCTTTCCTTTTTGATACCTTCTCATTACTCTTAATTGCACTGGAGCCTCTCTAGCATCTTGTATTTTGTTTCCTAACCCACCGCATTCCTCCACTCCCACGAGCCCAGCCCAGCACTTCTCTCCCTCCGAGCTCTCCCGAGAAGTGCCCCCAGAAAATGGAGCGCTGCTCCTGTAAGACATTCATCTCTGTAATGAACAGTCTAATGTCCACATCCCAGCATATTTACATAGCAATCTGCACACAACAGCTATATTACAAAGGGAAGATTTTTTTCTTTTAAATGCCATCTCACAACTCCATTTCCTATAGTAGTAAGAACATTATTGAAATTATCCTGACAGGAAGACAAAACAACTTCCAGGGATGTTGGGTTAGAAACAATAGCTTTGCCAGACCCATTAATGTTTAAAGTCAATGGAGCATAAAACTGCTTTTCTCTACTTACAGCCAGGCATCATCTTACAGGGAGGAGGGGGGAGAAACATCACCATCTTAACTCTCCTGAAATCCATAGCCCTCCCCTAATTTTCATTCTCCTTGAAATTCTCCAGTAAGTACCATCAGAATGAAAATGAGACTTTCTCTCCGGAGGGAATGGCTTCCACTCCTCATCAGGAAAGTGCGTAAAGAACCAACCTTGGAGATGAGGAGGGAGCTGCCTTCCAGGAAAGGTGCCCTCACGCAAACCTGCATAACTAGTTGTGATCATGACACACAGTTTGGGCTTGTGAGCCCTGAGGAAGGGGAGGGGATGTTTTCAGAAAGACCCTAAATCAATTCAGGTCACATGGACAGGAGGCAAAATTTTAGGGACCCAGCCAGTCCAAGTTTGTCGTGGCTTCAAATTCTACTTTGCTCATTGGACACAAGGGAACCTTTATGATTGATATCTTAGTTGTTTCCCAGGGGAATGCCTGAAAGTGCCCTCAGCCTATTAGTAAACCATTGGCTCTAATCCCCCTGTGCATTGGCGTAATGCCTCACCAAGCTCACTCCCATTATCTCATTGGGTCCTGAAAACAATCCTTACAGACAGGCAGGGCATAGATTATTAATTTTTTTTTTCATTTTACAAGTGAAAATATTTGTAAACTGACATGTCAGGAGTCCCACACCCAGGATATAGACTTGAATCTAGGTCTTGGTACAACCTGTTCAGGGCACTTCTGACACCACACAAGAGACTGTTCAAAAATATGCCCAGCCCCACCTAGTTCTCACCACCACCAGCTTAACCGGCAGCTGGCAGCTCAGGACAGAGCGTCTGTGTACACTGCCCACACGCCTCCGAGCAGGGGGACAGCCCTGGCTGGCAAGTTCTCTGGGGGAAAAAATTAATTTCATCTCATCTGCCTAAACCAAAACCCAAAATTAATCCCAGATGGATCTGTAGAGGAGAAAAAGGCATTAGAAAAATCTAAAGAAAATAGAACTGAATTTCTAATAACTTTCTGGAGGCAAAGGGACTCTAAATTTAACATGTTAGAAGTCTCAAAGGAAGGGATTTTATAGATTTGACTACATTAAGATTTGTTAAGTTTGACTGGAGGGGGGTGACTACAAGGAGCCAACAAAAAAACCCTAGAAGTGTTCGTAGCAATATATGAGGGAAAAGGTCAACTTTTGGCATGTAACAGGAGTTGTGTGTTTAAAAAACTCCATAGGAAAAACTTCCTGGGGCACAATTTACAAAAAAGGAAAAAATTCGAAAACAAATTAGAAAATTAAATATGGATGCAGAATTGAAAGGTCTCAATGCCACCTGCATAATCAGTCCCCCCCCAAAAAAACCTGTTTTTAGTACTAAAATTTAGTGAAGGGACGACTAATGTACAGTAAGATAGGAGAGTACATTTACCCAGTTCTTGGTGACCGTCTGTATTCTTTTTTAAAACAAACATTAAAACCTTAAAATAGTCATATGGTTTCACCTAAAATTCTACTATTGGGAATGGTTCTAGGGCAAGAGTCATAAATTTGGCAAAGTTTTATGGACAAAAACGTTAGTCACCCACTTTATTTACAACGGTGAAAGGAAGCAAACAGCGAATGCTACAGGAATTTAAACAATCACTGGCACCTCATGGAAACTTACGTAATCATCGCAATGTTTTCAAAGCGCCTGCGATAACTTGAAAAGCGTTTATGACGTAATGCGAGGTTTAAAAAGTGTCATGTTGTGTGCGTGGCCGTTGGTATAACGTACGGAAAAAGATTGAAAGATAAAAAACATTTTAGTCAAGTTTGAGTTATAGGATTACCAAAAAAAAAAAAAAAATCCTGTGAATGTAAAAAAAAAAAAGTCAACTTGTAGCCCCGCCGCGACGCCTCCTGTTCTCGAGGTGTGGCCGGGGGAGGCGAAGCCCGGCCCGGCGCATGGCTCGGCGCTGCGGCGCGGACGCGCTCGCCAACTCCTTCCCTCCCGCCCCCACTCGGCCCCGCGCGGCCGGTTTCAGCGAGTGCGCGGGGCGGAGCCCGCGGCAAGCGTTGCCGACACGTGGGCGGGAGCGGGCGCGGCGGGGGAGGGGCCTGGGCGTGCGGGTGGGCGTGTCCGCGAGTGGGAGAAGCCAACTGTGGCCGCCTCCGAGTCTGCATCGTCTCTGCTGCTCGCGGGGCCCTGGCTTGACGAAGACCCCTCCGCGCCCCAGGGTCCCTCGTACGCAGATAAACCAGCAGAGACACGGAAGAGATCGGGTCACGGTCCCGCACGGAGCGCGCCGCCCCACACCCCGGCGCTTCTTCGCGTCTTCCCCCCCCCCGCCGGCTCCGCGCGGTGGTAGGACCCTCGCGACGTCACCCATTGTTTACAAATCAACCCAAGCCGGCAGGATTCCGGCTCCCGCGGCTGCAGGCGCGCGGCGCGAGTGCCCGGTGGCCCCGGCTTCCGCGTCCCCCGGCCCGGGCCCCGGCCCCAGCCTCGGCCCCGCTCCCGCCTCCGCCGCGGCCCGCCGAGCCCGCGGCCCGCACTGCCGCCAGCGACGCCCGCGCAGCCGCGGGTGCCTGGTCCGGGGGCCATGCCGTGCCGGAGGGAGGAGGAAGAGGAAGCCGGCGAGGAAGCGGAGGGGGAGGAGGAGGACGACAGCTTCCTCCTGCTGGAGCAGTCGGTGACGCTGGGCGGCTCGGGCGAGGTGGACCGGCTCATCGCCCAGATCGGCGAGACGCTGCAGCTGGACGCGGCGCACGACAGCCCGGCCTCGCCGTGTGCGCCCCCGGGACCGGCGCCGCTGCCCCCGCGGCCGGTGGCGGCGCTGCCAGCGGACAAGGCCGGGCCGCCGGCGGTGCCGCTGCTGCGGCCGCTGGCGACGGCCGAGGCGGGGTGTCCGGCGCCCCCGGGGGCCGTGCGCTGCGCTCTCGGCGACCGCGGCCGCGTGCGGGGCCGGGCTGCGCCCTACTGCGTGGCGGAGCTCCCCGCGGGCGCCAGTGCGCTGCCTGGGCCGTGCCGACGGGGATGGCTTCGGGGCGCCGTCGCGTCTCGGCGTCTACAGCAGCGGCGATGGACGCCAGCCGGGGCGCGCGTTGGGGACGACGACCCGCACCGGCTCCTGCAGCAGCTCGTGCTCTCGGGAAACCTCATCAAGGAGGCGGTGCGGAGGCTCCAGCGAGCGGTCGCCGCGGTGGCCGCCACCAGTCCCGCGGGCGGCCCTGTGTCCGGGGGCAGCCGAAACGGATCGGACCCCGTTACCCTGCAGACCTCTGGCGCCTTGGTCTGACCGGCGGCCCCCGGCCGGGGCCGATGAGAACGCCTCTGCGCAGACCCAACAACATCCTGCTCTCGACCACCCGGAGTGGCGCCTCCTATTTGGGGGCGCCAGCCAGAGTTGCTGGCCTGGGTGAGGCGGTTAGAGAAAACGTTAAGCGTCGCGGATATGCATCCGTCCAGACTCTATCGTGATGCCAGAGGATTTCCCCGGGGGCCGCGGACCTGGGATAAATCGAGAACTACGGCAGCTACTTGCATGGACTTCTAGACCTGACTTAGCCCACGGGGGCCTCGTGTGCTTGGATTGTTTATAAAGAGAAGGCTCGCAGGGGCGGGTATGTTGAGGGCTTTCTAACAATACTTGAAAACTAATGGTAGGCACACATTGTCTCGTTATTTCCCAGTGGAGGAACTTAAATATGGTGCTACAGTTGCCATGCAAAGAGATTTCTGGGGTGAAGAAGAATGTAAAAGTGTGGACTGGGTGGGTTTAGCGTCGACCACTTTCTCCTACTTGGGTGATGGGTGGAGGTGGATGGTGGAGGCGTTGTATTCTTCAAGTTAGGGAGAGAATTTGAATGTGGACTTGTGAAAAACTTGACTTTGCCGACTTTGGTTCAAGGTCATGTAGGCTGTGAACGTGGGGGGGGGGCGTGTGATTCTTGGGAGCCAGCTCCACCCTCCCACACCTCCGTGTCTTTTCTTTCTCTTGCTTCCTGAGCAACCCTGTCTGCTTCGCCACCGCTGGAGTCTCCGGAGGACACGGGCCTTTAGGGATGTCAGTGGAGAGTTACTTGCTTTTTCTGTTCTTTTAATTTCTAGAACTGTTCCTCCTTCAAGGCCACTCCTGGCCTCATCACCAGCTTTCTCGGAAAGGGCCATAAACAACCTCCTGCCCTCTCTGTCGCCGTTTTCTTCTTCGCAGTGTCTGGGGGGTTGGCCAAAAGCCCTGGACGCTTTTCTGCTATGTTCTGCCCCTGCGCTCAGAGCTCCGGGGTCCACTGGAAGCCCCTCACCTGCCAGCTCTTCTTTGTGAGTGACTGAAATTGTTTTTTTAAAAAAATGTGACTCCAGGATGAGAAACCTCTGGCTTTTACCCTTATAAGACTTGAGGGTGCCTAATAGTAAGGTGCCCCCCCCAACTTTGAAGGTAGCTAAATTGTTTTGTTTTTTTTTTTAAGATTCAATGGCTTGTTCATCCTCCAGATGTAGCTATTGACGTACACTTCGTAACGGAGTGTCTGAAATTGTGGTGGTCCTGATTTATAGGATTTCTTAATTAAAATGTCTGCTGAATAAATTTGGTTTTTGTTTTGGAATGTGGTTTGGCTTATTTGATGAGAGGTGGGGGAGAAAAGGAAGAGCACATGGGGTCCAAAGGAAAGTGTGTACTTGGGTAACTAGGGGACCTGGACCAAGCAGAAGCCAATACCGGTACATGGAGCCATGCTTACCTTGTGCCTTATGGTTTATCAGGCTGCTCCGTGGGTTCCTGTTCCCATTGCGGAAAGATACCGTGTACTAGGAATGCTTTCCATTCTTGAGGGCAAAGAGGCGCTGTGGAGGAATGGGAGGGCCCAGCAAAGCCAGCCTGTTTATTTTGAGATTGACCCAACCTTCAGCTGTGGCCCAGGAAGAGAAAACAGTTTTACAACTAGGTTTGAGCAGTGGAGAATTAGATTTAAATATTTGAGGTGTCCACTGCTCAGATTTGTATTCTCTGGGCAGGAGCCTTTTTGCTACCTGCCTCTTTTTCTTCTTTTTCCTAACCTTTTTATTTTTGCATGCAAGCGCGTCTGTCTACGCCCAAGGATGACATCAGGAAATAATATCCTGGATTGCTCTACCCCATTGTTTTGCTTTGGGATTTCCAAGTTTTCCCTTCCAAGGGCTGAAAGTAGAGCCCACCACCGTATCTAGCCAGCATTTTGTCCATGGAGTCTTGGGATCCGAACCTAACCTTTGCTTGTGATGCAAAGCCTTTAACACCAAGCCATCTCCCCAGCCCCACCCTGCCTCCTCTGCCTGTTTATTTCGTTTTTTAAAAGTGTTTCCCTGTGCAGCTCTGGCTGGTTTGGAACTGGCTTGTGTCGATTCTAATGGTCTCATGAAGTGCAGGATTACAGGTATGTACCACTACCCAGCCCAGGGTTTTCTCTCCCTTTTTTTAAGTATTTTGTTTAGGGAGGGATTTTAAGCAGGCACACAGATGCCTACAGTGTTGGTGTGATCAGAGGACGCTGCAGAAGTCTCTTCCACATGTGGACTTGGGAATAGAATTCAGGTTGCCAGTTGAGTGCACAGAAGCCTTTAATGACTGGTCTTGCTCACCCTCAGGCGTTTTGTTTTGAAACGGGGACTCATCAGTAGTTCAGACTGGCCTCAAGCTTTCGGCAATCCTGCCTCAGCATCCTTAGTGCTGGGATTGTTGGTGTAAATTAGCTCATCTGCCTTACACTTTAAGATAACTCAATACAGCCGAACTCAGCTGCAGAGCTCCCTGTGGGGTACCCCTCCTCTGTGGTGCCCAGCACACTCGGTGCTTCATGCACCCACCCTGTCATGGTGAGCAAGTCGCTGCCCTGAGCAGTCCCCTTCTCACAACAGCACTAATGAAGGTGGTTGGGAGACCCAGTGGTCACAACAAGGCTCTTAGTTCTCGACGCCATGCCATGGATTTATTTGCCATGAGGGAGATAGTCCTTCCATTTTACAGACGAGGATGCCGAGATCCAGACAATAAGCAGTGTACCACTGAGGTGCATCCCTTTTCATCCTTACATTTGTGTGTGTGGGTATGCATATGGGGGGGTCAAAGGTTGGTTTCACGTGTCTTCCTTAATTGAATTACTCAAACTAATTTCTTAAAGAAAGTGTATGGAGGGGTGTGCTTATGGCACAGCATGTGTGTGGAGATCTGTGGACAGCCCTATGGAGTTGGTTCTCTCCCACCTTAACGTGGGCTTTGGGGATGGGACTCAATGTCAGGCATGCAGTGTCATGCTTGTGCACGCGCTTTTTACCCGCTGGGACATCATGCCAGCCCTCCAACTAGCTTTTTGAGATGGTCTGTCCCTGGATCTGGAGCTTGCTGGTTTGGGTAGACTGACAGAGAGCTCCAGAAAGCTTCCTACCTTTGCCTCCCCAGCACTGGAACTAGAGGTGTGCACTTGCTGTGTCAGGGTCTCATGCTTGGGCAGCAAGCACTTTAGACTGAGCCATCTCCAGAGCTCTATTATTATTATTATTTTATTATTTTATTATCATTAGTGCCCAGCCTGCCTTGAGCTTGCCACCCTTCTATCTCAACCTCCAAGGGATTAAGGGCATTCATCATTTTGCTTTGAGACAGGGTCCCAGCAGGTGGCCTAGGCTGGCCCCTTACCTGCAGTCTCCCTCCCTTCCTTAGCCTTCCTAGTGACCCAGTTTATAAGCATGCACCTACATGAGATTTTCTTGATACCATTTTCTCCATTGTTGGATTTATTCAAGTTCTTTTTATCTATCGTATGGAGGGGGGCTGTGTTCCAGGGTGTGTTTGTAGAGGCCAGGAGTTAGTTTTCACAAGTTAGCTCTCACCTAGCTTTTGATGAGTTCCAGGAATCAAACTCAGGTCATCCGGTTTGCACAGGAAGAATCTTTAGCCACCGAGCCATGTCTTGCTGGCCCAGGTTTATTGACGTTCTTGTTTTGCTTTGCTTTGCTTTGTTTGGCATGTGTGGTGTCCATAAATGTTCACGTGTCTATGAGTGCACAAATGCACATGTATGTATGTGCACATGTGCGCGGAGATGAAGTTGGTGTTAGCTGGCCTCTTAGTTGGCTCACCACTTTTATTAACAAGGCGGGACTTCTTTGAACTCACAGCTTGACAATTGGCTGAGCTAGCTAGCTATCTTCTCTTGGGAACTCTGTCTTTGCTCCCGAGTGCTAGGATTACAGCCAGGCAGTCATCATGTGTACCTGCCTTTAATGACTTCTTCACACTTGTGGGACAGACACCTTATCTATAAGCCCTTGTAAAGTTTTTTTTTAATAAAATATTTTATTTATTTATGTGTGTGTGTGTGTGTGTGTGTGTGTGTGTGTGTGTATCGGAGGACACTGTGTATCCCTGTAGAGGATCAAAGGTGACTTCAGGAATCATCCTGGATTGCTTCTACCTCCTTGCTTTTGCTCTGGTGCAGACCAATGCCATTTCTGCCTGGCCTTTTTACATGGGATCTGGGATCTGAACTCAGGACCTTCTGCTTTGGAGACAGAGTCTTAACCCCTGAGCCATCTCTCCAGCCCCGAGCCCTTATTAAGTTTTTTTTTTTAATTTATTTATTATTTATTCAATTGTGCATGTATGCGTGTGTGTGCGCGCGTGTGTATATGTGTGTGTAGAACCACGGACGAATTCGGGAACCACCATGGACGCCTCCACCTCCTCCCCTTAAGTTTTTAAGAGCTCCCTACAAACCTTGTCTTGCTAAATACTTCTAAACCCAATAGTAACCCCATTTTTGAACTTTTCTTGTAGCATCATCTGCATGCCAGGGCTGAGGATCTGGGAGGAGGTGGGTTTTGAGACCTCCTGGAAGAACCCACAGCAGGTTTGAAAGCTCAGACTTGGCTCATGTAGAGACTAGGAGTTGTCTAAGGGGCACACCATAACGAACCGTGAGGCTGGTTTGACATCAGCATCTCAGTCCCTCTGTAAGACAAGCTCAGGACTAAACAGATGCATGTGATGGAAGCATGCTGGGGGTCTGCAGCCTAGCTGAGCAGCACTCGGGACTTGACAGAGTAATGGTGACTACAGTCAAGGACAAGACATCCATAGGACCCAAGAAGCCAAAAAAAGAGAAAGATGGAAGTAAGGGCCACACAATGGCTCAGTGGGTAAAGGCCCTTGGCTGGGTGTGAAAGATGGATGAGGATAACAGATCCCACAGAAGTCCTCTGACCACAATGTGTGTTGTGGCACACGGTGTGCATATGCTTGCACATGCACACACACACACCATACAATCGTAGATAAAAAGAAAAGGGAATTGGGTGTGGACATGGGCAGGTAAGTACCTTGGCAGGCTGTGTTTACAAGACATGGTAGGGCAGAATCTGAATTCCAGGCTTCCGAAGTCAATTCTTTGTCAGAGCCTTACCCATACTGCTTTTGTTTTTGGGGAGAGCAAGGGAGGAACCTTTTATTTATTTTATTTATTGTATTTTATTTATTTATTCAATTGTGCGTGTATGCATGTGTGCGCGTGTGTGTATGTGTGTGTGTGTGTGTGTGTGTGTGTGTGTGTAGAACCACAGACAAATTCAGGGACCACCATGGTCTCCTCCACCTCCTTCTTGTTTACTCTGCCCCGGATTCGCAAGCTCCGCCCTACCAGGGCCAGAAACGCAGGCCGCCCCCGCTTCCTCCTGGCGTCTATACGTGGGGTCTAGGATCCCAACTCAGGACCTTCCGCCTGCAAGGCAGAGGCTTAACCCCTGAGCCATCTCTCCAGCCCTGGGAGGAACCTTTTAATGTGATGATGGCACTGAACACTGTGGAAGGAGTGCGCCCAGCTTCCATAGTTTCCCTCCAGAGTTTCTCAGGAAATAATTAGATTTTCTAGTCTAGTCCTGCACAGTGGTAGAAGGGAAATGGATAGGAAAAGCATTGTTGTCATCACTTGTAGATCTGCGCAGCTTTTGATTGGATCCACAAGCCAACCTTCCCTACACTCCACAAATTGCTTGAAGAATATCCCGCCAACCTGGAAGCCACAATCCTTCCAGATGGTGCCAGGACTGGAATCTGCAGAGTGGATCTTCCTGAAGAGCCCTCTGCTTGTCTTCACAATATTCATTCTCCCCACACCATGGCCTCATCAGCCCTGAGAGCATGTAGTATTTCACCAGGCCAGCGCAGAATGAACAGTCCGTCGGTCAGTTGATATATGCTCTGTGGCAGGGTCTTCAGAAACCTCCTCATAGGGCAAAATATCTTCTGTTCAAATGCTTGTGGGGCCCTCCCTCATTAAGCCCTCTGGACCCTACTGGACTTGAGGACTTGTGGTTCTTCTGCCTGTTTGGGCTTCAACACACGTTCTCCGGCCCCAGGTATGCTTACAGACGCTGTAGAGTGCTTAGTCCCAGTCCTGGGCCTGAAAGTGTCACAGCCCACAGCATCAGTGGCTGTCCTTCTCATCCTTCAGGTAGTCCTTGACAGGCTCTAGTTGACCCCCATCCATCCTACAAAATCACAGATGCTGGGTCTGCCAAGGAAACAAAGTTCCTTTCAAAAAATTATGCATCTCGAGATAGTCCATTCCTAGCACTTGGCCCTTTAAAATGTCCTTTAAAATGGATCATCATTGAACTGGGTTTTGGGGCAGTATTGAGGTAGCTCCGTCTTCTAAAGGGACTGGGCTTAGTTTCCCCTGAAAACATTCTGCAAGCCTAGAACACATTAGGGAAGTGACAAGGAGAAGTTGTGTGAGATAGGGTTAGGGCTGCTAGTAACAGGTAGATTGATAGGAATCTGGAGAAGGTACAGGGACAGTAGCCTGGGGTCTTGTAAATGATTAGGACTTAGAGATAAAGATTGGCAGCTGAAGCCAGGAGAGGTCTGGGAGATGCTGGCAGAATCAACACTAAAAATACTAGCTAACATACTTAGTGCTTACCAAGTGCCAGGCTCCGTCCTAAGCACTCTGCAAAGACCAGGTCAGATTCTGTAGGAGGAAGATGAGAATCACTCAGAAGCCAACAAGTAAGTAGGACCTAGAAAGGGAAGCCAAGGAAACTCTGGGGTGAACTGTACAGGTCATAGAAGGAAAGGCAATAGCCAGGAAACTATGTCCATAGTATCTCCATGCGCAAATCTTCAGATTACAGATGCCTGGGGCATGTGGGACCAGATCTTGTTCTGTGTTTTTGTAATGTGTGTGGGGGGGGGACACCAGATTTTGCTCTGTGGTTTTGCAGTGTGTGTGTGTGTGTGTGTGTGTGTGTGTGTGTGTGTGTGTGCGTGAGAGAGAGAGAGAGAGAGAGAGAGGCAGGCACATGGAGATCAAAGGATAACCCTTAGGTATTGTTCCTTACCTTTCACCTTGTTCAAAACTAGATCTCTTCACTATTGCTTCATAAGTCAGGCTTCCTGGCCAGCAAGTTTCTGGAGATTTGTAATCTTCAGCTTTCCTCTTCCTGTAGGTAGGCTGGAATTACAGGTGCTTGTGTCTTTGGATCTGCCTTTTATGTGGAATCTGGGAATTTGAACTCAAGTCAGGCAGGTGTAACAAGCGTTTTACCTGTTCAGTCATCTCCCTAGTCCAGCACTGTGGTTTTCTGAACACTGAAGTTCAACTTCCTTTTTTCAGCTCTAGTAAGTAGAATCTTTTTGTTTGTTTTTGTTTGTTTTGAGCATTGGCTTTGATCTGATCTGCTTGCCTTTGCCTCCCAGTGACCAGGACAGCACCACTACATCTGGCTAAGATTCTTTGTGAACTCTTGAGTTTTCATCCTAGCTAAAAAAGAGCTCCAGTTAAGTCACATTTGAAGAAAGGGGCTTAAGAACAGTATGGGAGGGAGATTACCAGGAAAACCCAAGGAAACTTTCGTCAATGTTAGACTGTGGGATTTGATTTTGACAGTTAAACAGAAACAGGCAAAGCCTGAACAAAGGTAACAAGCTGATAACCAGCTTGTATTTTTTCAACCCACCCAAATCAATAAGTCACATAAACTGCCCTATCAGCTGGAGTCGTGAGTCACTTAGCAGTTGATAAGAGGAAGCAGTTACTAAACTCCTTGGTATCAGTTTTAGTTTTCATTTTATCATAGGCTGAGCTACAGGGAATTCATTCACACCAACCTGGCAGAAACACAGCTAATCCCTGGCTGAAAATTTACACAGGGTTGCTCAACTTCCTGTCTAGGTCCTGGGCCTCACTGTACTAGAATGGTTTGTGACCTAGGGTGCTATCCTGTGGTCCATCCACACTTAACAGATCCCTCTCAACTCCACTCTTCAAAATGTCCCCAGGGGACCCCATTCTTTTCCATCTCCACCAGGAGCTTCGTTCTTTTTTTTATTTTTATTTTTTAAAATTTATTCAATTGTGCGTATGTGCGAGTGTGTGTATGTATGCGTGTGTGTATGTGTGTGTAGAACCACGGACGAATTCGGGAACCACCATGGGACCGCCTCCACCTCCTCCTTGTTTACTCTGCCCCGGGATTCACAGGCTCCGCCCTACCAGGACCAGAAGCAGCCCATAGAGTCTAGGATCCGAACTCAGGACCTTCCGCCTACAAGGCAGAGGCTTAACCCCTGAGCCACCTCTCCAGCCCCAGGAGCTTCGTTCTTTAGAGTATCTTTTTTGCTTCTTTCCTGCTCTCTACCTACATACAGACAAGCACAGTTCTCTCCCGGCTGAGAAAATCTTTCCCTTGGCTCTGTTCTTCTCACCTTTTATTTAAATAGATTTTTTTTTTAACATTGCCGGGCACTGAACGCTCTCGTTTGCTGGGCAGATACTCTATCCCCCCACCCCCCAGTTATGTCTCCAACACCCTGTTCTCCCATTTTAGCAGCTCTTCTCCGTTCCCAACCTTCAGACTTCCAGACACCTCAATTTGTCATCTCCTTCGCATGCACTGTATACCGGTGCCAGCCTGTTGAAATCACCCGCACTTGTTTGCTCTGCAAATATGAACTGAATGCCAATACCCGGCATCGTTACTAAGCATGTCATTCACATGCTTCAGGGCCTGAATGGTTTTACTAGCGTTTGTTCAACGAATTCTCAAAACAACACTTGCAGGTGGGAACTTCAGTTATTGCTGGACCAGGAAGTTAGAGTGGTGAAGATGCCTAACAGGGTCACAGGAAGGAGCATGAAAACAAGGAGCCAGGCAGTCTGACTCCACTGCCCGTATTTTATGGTTGCCCGGTACTGTACTCGGGCTTGTGAATTTTTTTCCCCCTGAAATGCCTCGTCTTCCTCCCTTCCCACCCACTCAGGGCTTTATCGCCCAGTGCCTGGCTGCTGTAACAGTCGACTATGGATGTGGATGACCATAAATAGTACTAGTCCACTCCCCACACCAACAATCTGCTTAGAACATCCTCTTCATCTTGTCATCCCTCTGCCATCAAAGAATAGATCATCTCTTTGGGAAGGAGACGTGCACATATGAGCCTTGGAGATAACTCTAAATGACAGTAAATAAAATGAAGAGGGAGGACTAAATGAACTGAAAGGTCACTTCCTAGGAAACAATTGCAGGATTTTCTTAGTACAAATTATAGATAGAAGTAGAGAGGGCAGGCAAGCTGGACTTCAACTGAGTGCGGAAATTGGATTAGAAGAGGATGGGTTTTCTAACAGGAAATGGAGGGGGGGTGTTTTGAGAACAGGGCCCCCAGAATCATGGCACACTCTACTCTTTGCTTGTAACATTCCTGGCGCCCCAGCCTCAGGAGTTCTAACCTTGGGCTATTTTCCTGACTTGGTTAGAAGGTGACTTTTGTCCCTTGTCCAGTGAACTGGATTATTTCCTTAGAGCTGCCTCTCATACTTGCAACTGATTTGTATTCTCCCCTACTCTCTGAATGCTAAACTAGAAATCAAACCCACAGCCTCGAGTACGCCAGGCAAGTTCCCTACTACTGAGCTGCATATATCTCAGGCTGACCTCCAACTGGCTGCGTAGACCAACTCGACCTTGATCTTGTGATTGTTCTGCCTCTACCTCCCAAATGTCAAGAGATTAGGTTCACACTTTACCTGGCTTTTTGTGTGCCCCGTAAGAGAGACTGTGGTTGATATTGTAATTCAGTGATGCGGTATATGCCTAACGCTTCTCATGAGGAGTTGGGTGGAGAGAAAAAGAGAGAGACAGAGAGACAGAGAAAGGAGAGAGAGAGAGAAAGAGAGAAAGAGAGAAAGAGAGCTTGGGAGGTGAAAGCCAGGAGGATCAGGAGTTCAGGAGTTCAAAGCCAGCGTCTGATGCATAGGGACCTGTAGGCCAGCCTGGGTAACAGGAGTCTCTGCCTCAAAGTAAAAAAAAAAAAAAAAAAAAAAAAAAAGCTTCCAGGAGTGATGTTTCACGTATCATCACATCTCACACAATTCTTCATGTTAGGCTCTGTGTTTATCCCACTTTGTAGCTGAGTTATTGATGTAAGGAGCCTGTGGACTCTGTCCCACCGTGCCTGGCCAGCTCTTGTCTCTCGAGTCTTCCAGGAGATACTGGTGAGTGGACCATTTGTTCTCCCTTCAGCCATGGATGGAAACACTGCCCAGGAGAGTTTTTCAAACCCTCTGCCTGCGCCAGCTTTCACAGCGTCCTGTGGAGTGCACTTCCATCTCTAAATGAGGCAGGGGCCCCAGCCTGCGCCCCGGCTCTCACGGGGCTGACATTCTGTGATTACTGAGCATTGGTGGAAGAGGGGGGAGCTAATTGAGTGAGTTAGTAATTTGGTTGCCAAGGTAACTCTTTTCTGATTGGAAGGAAGGGATCACAGGGTTCAACACAGACTTTGCTGGATAGGAAAGTGGTGTCTGATCTTCACTCCACGTTCCTGCTTCTAAAGCTGGAAAAAGAAAGAGCAAAAGGAGGATAAAAATGGAATCCAAATAGCATTTATGCCTGATGTAGAATGAAATCTTTGGATGGCAGCTCTGGAGTCCTCCCCAAAGCGTGGCTTTCTTTTCTCCTAACCACTGTATTTGTCAACTGATTCATTTTAGTTTTTAAATTTTACTTTTTGTAATTTGTTTTTTATTTGTACCTTTGATTTTATTATTATTATTATTATTTTATCTCACCTGGGCCAGCTACCTTTGTAGATGCAGAATATTTTATGAAAAGTATTTAATGAATATGGCTATAGAGGACTGGTGATGTAGCTCAGTTGGTAGAGTGCTTGTCTAGCATGCATGAAACCCTGGATTTGATCCCCAGAATTGCACACTACCAGGCATGGTGGCACACACCTGAAATCTCAGTACTTGGGAGGTGGAAGCAGGAGGATCAGAAATTCAAGGTCATCTTTAACTACATAGTAAGCGCAAGGCTAGCCTGAGCTACCCGACCCTCTCTCAAAAAAGCAAAGAAACTGATTACAGCATATCTGGTATCCTGTAGATCAGTCTGACCAGGTGGAAAAGCATTTTCCAGCATGTTCCACCGAAGCGTCACCAATTTCAGCTTCTGTAGGGTGACCATTCACTTGCAGACTTGTGTCCTGAATAATGTTAGGCCCTGAGTGATGGGGTAAATTACTGGAAAGAGACCTTAACTGGTACCCTAAAGATCTCGTTTCTTCCTGGATTGCTAGACTTGAATTTCAGCAAAGATTTTGGAGGTTTACTCTGTTTTACCATGTTCCTGGACTATTTTCACATCTCCAGAATGGTCTAACATGGCTGGGGGTGAAACTGAGTGAGAGTTGTTTAGCAGTCATGAGGTTTTGGTGTTCAATCCTCAGCATGCAGACATGTACACATATGCTTATGTGTGTTTACACACAGACACATGCAATGTCTAAAAACTTTTGTTGTTTTTTTTTAACCTTTTAAGCTTTATTAACATTTTCCAAAAATAGACTAAAACCCATGAAATAAATAGAATGAAAATATATCATTAAACAAGGTCTAGCCAGGAACCGTCACCTGAGAGGATCTGAGCTGCTGAAACTGCAGGCTAAGCTGGAGGCTGGAGCGTGCCCATTGTGCTGGTCCCCGGCGGGGAACTTTTGTTGTTTTGAGACAGGGTCTCATGTAGTAGCCCAGACTGGTCTGGAACTCGTCATTTAGTTGAGGATCCTCTTGCCTAGGATTACAGTACGTTCCACCGCACCTAGCCATTTATAGACATTCTGACTTATTCTAAAAAGGATTTGGGGTGAATAGTAAAATTTGGCAAGATTATTTTTATCTTTTTTTTTTTTTTTTTTTTTGCTAATACAGGGTGGTTTCAGATGCTTGGGTTCAAATAGTCTTCTGGCCTTAGCCTCTTGAGTAGTTAAAACCATAAGCTCCTGCCTGCCACTGTGCTTACGAGAAACACTGATTTCTACTCCCAGACCTTGGTGGGACTGTAAAGAAAGATTTACGGTATTATAGTATATTTAGAGACCTACCTACACATTTTTTCTAGTTTTAAAAAAATTGTGTATGTTTTATTTGTCTATTTATTTATGTGTATCTGTGTGTATCAGATACACTGTTTGTGCCTGTGGAGGACCAAGCGTAACTTCAGGAATCACCTTGGATTGTGCTACCTCCTCTTTGCTCTGGAGTTTCCCAGGCTCTGTCTTCCAGGACTAAAAGTACAGATCTCCGCCATTTCCATCTGACTTTTTTACATGACACCTGGGATCCAAACTTAGGACCTTCTGCTTGCAAGGCGGAGGCTTAACACCTGAGTCATCTCTCCAACCCCCAAAATTGTGTGTGTGTGCTTGTAAGACAGAGAAGGAAGAGAGAAAAGAGGAGAAAAAGAGGAAGAGGGAAAGAGAGAACACATCATGGTACACATAAGCAGAGGTCAGAAGATAATTGTTTTAAATGTGTGTGTGTGTGTGTGTGTGTGTGTGTGTGTGTGTATACATATGTTTCTGTGTGTATCAGAAGCACTGTGCTCTGCCTTCCAGAGCTGGAAGTGCAAGCTGCCACCATTTCCACCTAGCGTTTTTATGTGGGATCCAGAATTTGAACTTAGGTCTTTCTGCTTTTGAGGGTGAGCCATCTCTCCAACCTTGGAAGATCATTTTTTGGGATATCTTTCCTTTTAACACGTGGCTTTGGAAATTTTACTCAGGTCACTGGGTTTGCACAGACAATGTCTCTACCTCTTGAGCCATCTCATCGACTCTCTGGCTTTTTTCTTTTAAACAGGATCATATGTATAGTGACTGCTCTTGCTTTTCTGATTCTCCTGCCGCTGCCTCCCGAGTGCTGGGATTGCAGGGATGTGTCACTGTGTCTGGCCTCAGTTCTCTTTTTTCAAGGAAAGATTGCTCTGTTACGAGCTCTAAGGCTGGGTCTGGATATTTATTTATGGATGGGGCCCCACACCATAGCTCAGGCTGGCCCTGAACTCATGAGGATCCGTATGTTCCCAAGACTGGAATTACAGAATCACCGTGCCCAGTGTCACCTAAAGTCCTTCAGTGCATTGTTGCCAGTTCGGGGAATAGAGAGAAAGCTCTGGATTGCTTCTACACCTGGACCTCTGAGAATGGCAGGGATGTGCCCATGCCAGGATATGCCATGCGGGGGGAAGCAGGTCCTGGACCCCTCTCCCTGCCTGCTCAGCACTGCACCTCCGGAGGTTCCTTTGCTTGCCTTTCAACTTCCATATTTGATCATACCTGGCTGGACAAGTCATGAGAAATGACCAACTTGGTATGTTCTGTTCCTCAGAGACCTTCAGTCTGATGACATATTTGAGATATAATGGGACACACAGTCACAGGAGAGTTAGACAATGAGGACACAAATCACTGAGTATTCTCTCCAAGGAGTGGCTTAGGGATCATGGCTCACTCTTGTTTGATGAAAAATGGAGGCTCCCAGTCACCCAGCTACTTACAGCCAGTCCCCAGGAAGGGCAAGAGGCTACATATTGTTCTTTTCTAGTACATACCAGTCATCCATCACACACCCTGTATCTCATTCTTCCTGCTGTACTAGTGAGAAAATGGGGGCCCAAAGAAGTTGAATCATGTCCAAGGTCTACTCCCACCTAAGAAAGTAGGCTTACACATTAGGTATGCTTTCTGACACCCAGCCTAGCCCTTTCCTTGAGGGATACCAATGGATTGAAGTATTTCAGAACAGAGGGATGGAGGTAAGTGTGCCAAGTAAGCACCAGCCAGAATTCCTACCACAGACTTGCATGTTGAGCAGTGTCTGGGCAACAGCCCCTTTAGTGGCCACAAAGAAAAAAAAAAAGAGAGAAGCCTTCCAGACAGGCTGGTCCATCTGACACCCACTGCTGATAGTCAGAGCGGCTTCCTAGTACATCCTCATCCCTGACATCCAAAAGGCTCTGAGGCTTGGAGGATGGGATTGGTCCAAAACCTGACCTCACTTTCACTTAATATTATGCCAGCACCAATACACACCCAGCTGCACAGACCTCATCTAACTAGTGAGCTGCTCAGACAAAGGCCTCTAATTACCATCCCCAAAGCAAGCCCGACTGACAGGGAATTCAAGTGGTTTCATGTTTATGGAGATCAGAGAAATGTGTTCTGGACATCTTTCCCACTGGAGGCAAGTATGAAATAAAAGCGAACAAAAAACTCAGCATATTTATTCAAAAAACAGTTATTTCAGTTAAGTTAAAATCCTGTAATCAGGACAGCCACAATTCCAGACACTCCGGTGCGAAGTGTAGATATGTCAATAGCCACATCTGGATGCTGCACCAGCCATTGACTCTATGCAACTAAAACAGAACACACGCTCTGAGTGAACAGTATTTCCAAGCACTTCACCAATCTCCATGGCAAAGTCTGCAGCTTCTCCATTTGGAGGTTTTCATTTTCTACTGTTTCGTTCACTTACAAAGGCGGGCTGGCACAGCTGGGGGAGGGTCAGAGGGAGGAAATCAACTCTGTCTATCCAGGGAATTGCAGCTGTTGTTGCAAATGGCCCCGAGAGCCCATTATAAGCGGCTGTGCGAGGCCGTGTCCCTGGAGTGCCGGTCACGTGGCGCCTCCCTATTCCCCCCCCCCCCGGGCCCCCAGGATCGCCAGCGCCACCCACTCAAACAAGGCTGTAGAACCGAGGGGAGAGCAAGACGCACTCCAGACCACTCTTTCAAGACAGTTGGTGTGAATGCTAGGAGCGGGGACTTGCGGCAATGCCTGCCTGGGCGCTTATTGCCCCCCACTCAGGGTGGCATGCGGGTCCTCAGGAGGTTCCAGCACTTGCAAAACACCGCGCTCTTCTCCCAGCGAGGCAGCTCGGTTACTCTCCCTGCTGGAGCGGCGCGACACAGTGTGCAACCCAGCAAAACAGTGACCTTGAGCCCGAAGAGGGGAGGGCCGGGCAGAGCGTTCACTCTTGCGCTTCACTGTACCTAACATCGCCCAGCAACCGCCGCCGCCGCCTCCCATCCCCACTGGTAGGGTACGGCCTTCCCCCACACTTGTGAGAGAGAAAAAGTTACTTCTGTTCAACCGCAGGCGGGTCCTTTCGTGGTACTGTATGTTCTACATTAAAACCAGCATCAAAAAGATATTGAGAAATGTCTTTTTAAGTATCATAAAATGTTCGAGTGTGGGTGCTCCCTGAAATTATCGTCTACTTATATTCCCCCCTCCCCCAAGGTGGATCAGGAACCAGCCCTGAAAAAAAAAAGGTACAGCAAGTAACCGGGACCGTCGTCCGTAGTGCCACTGCTCGGCGATCTTGAGAAGCTTGGATTGTGGCCACGTGGTCACTGGCTTGCCCCCCGGAGTCCGCAGAATTGCACGCGGCCAGGTTGGGTCCGCACCAAATAAGGAGTCCTGCTGACAGCTTGCAGGGCGCTCTATAAAATCTGCCCTAAGGAGGCTTAAGTCCAAGGTTTCAAACAATTTGGGGCCCTCGAACCCAGTTCCCCATTAGCGATTTTTCGCTTGTCTTCCTTAGCTTATTTTCCTTGCTTCCAATAGCGAGTTTTCCACTAGCCTATTCAAGGTTATGCAGCCCTCCAGAAGCTTGTTCTGTGATCACTTTGGTTGTTAGCTACCGGGGGCAAGAACGTCGTCCCCGGTTTTGAGCTGTGGCCTCCGCGAGGACGCGCTAGGGTCACTGCAGGCCGCACGAGGACTCCGGGGAGAAGGGGGCTCATGCACTGGGGCTGACAGAGGCCCGAGGGACGGGCGAGGGGGAAACTTTGCATGCAACTGCAACCGTCGCGAATGGAGCCTCCGCACCGCCTCCTTGATGAGGTTTCCCGAGAGCACGAGCTGCTGCAGGAGCCGGTGCGGGTCGTCGTCGCCGGTGCGGGTTTCAGGCTGCGATCCGCGTCGCTGCTGCAGG
Source organism: Typhlomys cinereus (assembly GCA_023101885.1). NCBI lineage: Eukaryota > Metazoa > Chordata > Mammalia > Rodentia > Platacanthomyidae > Typhlomys > Typhlomys cinereus. Next base: position 444,691 of record JALPQD010000222.1, on the reverse strand, counting down.
CGGCGGGACGCAGCAGCACTCCGGAGCCACCCTCGCCGGCACGGGCCAGACAGCGGCTGAGGAGTGTTTTGCTTGCAAGCTCCAGGAGATCCATCGAGGCAGGGCTGAGGGGGGAGTGGGGACAGCGCGCTGGCGCCCGCGGGGAGCTCCGCCACGCAGTAGGGCGCAGCCCGGCCCCGCACGCGGCCGCGGTCGCCGAGAGCGCAGCGCACGGCCCCCGGGGGCGCCGGACACCCCGCCTCGGCCGTCGCCAGCGGCCGCAGCAGCGGCACCGCCGGCGGCCCGGCCTTGTCCGCCGGCAGCGCCGCCACCGGCCGCGGGGGCAGCGGCGCCGGCCCCGGGGGCGCACACGGCGAGGCCGGGCTGTCGTGCGCCGCGTCCAGCTGCAGCGTCTCGCCGATCTGGGCGATGAGCCGGTCCACCTCGCCCGAGCCGCCCAGCGTCACCGACTGCTCCAGCAGGAGGAAGCTGTCGTCCTCCTCCTCCCCCTCCGCTTCCTCGCCGGCTTCCTCTTCCTCCTCCCTCCGGCACGGCATGGCCCCCCGGCCGGGCACCCGCGGCTGCGCGGGCGTCGCTGGCGGCAGTGCGGGCCGCGGGCTCGGCGGGCCGCGGCGGAGGCGGGAGCGGGGCCGAGGCTGGGGCCGGGGCCCGGGCCGGGGGACGCGGAAGCCGGGGCCACCGGGCACTCGCGCCGCGCGCCTGCAGCCGCGGGAGCCGGAATCCTGCCGGCTTGGGTTGATTTGTAAACAATGGGTGACGTCGCGAGGGTCCTACCACCGCGCGGGGCCGGGAGGAGCTGCGTCCTTAAGAGGAGGAGAGCCTGCGCGGTTGGGGTACAGAGTGATATCTGGCGCTGCTCAGCCCCATTTCTCTTCTGTTGTCTGTGGACGTACATCGGGGAGCTGATTCTGGCTCGCTCGGCCGGGCCGGATGGGCATTCCAGAAGATGATCGCCCTAGTGGACTCCGGTGGTTTCTTCCACACACAAGCACCTACACTTACACCTACCCACACTCCTCCCCTAAGCGTGTCAACTGGTCTGGTTTCAGCGTTTGGGTTTTTGATGTTGGGTGGGGACATCAGATGCAAAGAAAGGGCAGAAAAGGCTAGGAAGCTATGTAGCAATTAGGGAAATGAAGTCGACAGAGAGGGGAAAGAGGATGGGGGAATCCTGTGGTATGGTGGGGATGACCGTTGGAAATGGCACACAACTGCCACAGGTTAATGCTTCTTGACTGGGCGCGCCTGGACGTTTGGAGGCTTGCAACGGCTGGCGGTATCGGGGTGCCGGTGGCTGTGATCTGGGAAGTTTTGATTCTTTTTTTTTTTTTTAAAGAATTTATCAGCCCAGTGGAGATACATCCCCTATGAGGCGTAACAAGAGAGGAAAATAGTGAGCTGTTTGTATGAAAACTGAATCGCAGGTCATCCTAACCCGTGAAAGATTTAATAGCTAACCAAGACTGTAGTTTCTATTACATTTCATTTTGTTTTAATTACTTATTTTTTTGAGATAGGGTCTCATGTATCTTGAACTGGCTTTAAGGTGGAAGATTACTTTGAACCATCCTATTGCCTCCATCTCTCAAGTGTTGAGATTACAGGTGTCTGCCGCTGCCTGGCTTAATATCGGGAATTAAATTTAGGACCTTGAACATAACAGGAAAGCACTCTGCTCTGGAGTCATATCCTCAGTCCTATTATTATTTTTTATAGATAGCTTCTTGCAAAATTAATGATACATTGTAGGCACACACACAAAAAGAAAGATGGCATGCTACTTTGGAAAAAGGTCTTGACAGTTTCTACAAAACTAAACTCTTGTCTTTCATGTAGCACAGTTCCAATTCTAAATATTTATCCAAGAGAAACAAACACATGGGTCCACTTCAGACCGGTGATCAGAACAACTTTATTAGTGAAAGTAGCCTAACGTGGTCCTCAGCAGGTGAATGGATGAACAATTTAAGATACATTTATATCATGATGGTGACAGACCACGTGACTGAAGTCCCCCAAACAGTATGCCAAGTGAGAGAAGTCTGAGAACTGAGCATATGTCACGTGATTCTGTTTGTATGAAGTTCTAGAGCAGGCAAAACCAATTAACAATGGGTGAAAAAAAAAGAACATGATTGTCTTTAAGAGTGGGAAGGAGTGTCATGTTCTGGAAGAAGTATAAGAGATTCTTAATGTGCATGTGTGTTCCTGTGTATTTGCCTGTGTGCAGGTACATATTTATGTATGGCTCGCATTCATGAGTGGTATGTATGAGGATCCAAAGATGATATCGGGAATCATTCTTTTTACAATTTTTTTTATTATTTATTCAATTGTGTGTGTATGTGTATGTATGTGTATTGGGAACCACCATGGACCACCTCCACCTCCTCCTGTTTACTCTGCCCCGGGATTCAACAGGCTCCGCCCTACCAAGACCAGAAACCCAGGACGTCCGGCTTCCGCCTGGCGTCTATACATGGGGTGTAGGATCTGAACTCAGGACCTTCTGCCTGCAAGGCAGATGCTTAACCCCTGAGCCACCTCTCCAGCCTGGGAATCGTTCTTAATCACTCTTTCACCTCAGTGTTTTGAAGTGGGTTTTTAGATCCAGAGCTCACTGATAGAGCTAGTCTAACTAGCCGGATTGCTCCGGGGATCCCCAGGCTGTACTTTCCAGGACTGGAATTACAGGTGTGTTACCATTCTTGCCTAGTATTTTACACAGGATTTGGAGATCTGAATTCTGGTCCTTTTGCTCTCTCAGCAAATGCTTGTAAATTATTAGGTACACTAAAATGTGAGATGGATTGATATATGGGTAGAAGAATTAAGATGGATGGAAGAATGAATATATGAAAGGTAGATATGTGATAAAACATGTGCAGTTGGCCAGCAAGACAGCTCAGCAGGTAAGCAACCCGAGTTCAGTCTCTAGAAGCTTACAATGGCGGAAGGAGAGAACTGACTTCTGAAAGTTGTTTTCTGACCTCCATTCGTGTGCCACAGTGTGTATATACATACCTACTTCCTCTCTTTCTGTCTCAAAATTTTAAAATATTTACAGATGTTACTGTATGACCTACCTATTCCATTCTTAGGTATGCACCTGAAATAATTGAAAATTTATACTTATGCAAAAACTTGTACACAAATATAGATAGCAGCATTATTCACAATAGTCTCTAATACAAACAGCCTACATGTTCATAAGTAGAGTAATGATGTATACATTACCACACTGGATTATTAATCATCATAAACAGGAATGAAATGTCAAAACGACACATCAACCTTGAAAACATGTTGGGCAAAAGAAGCTAGGCAGTGAGGCATGGTGGCATCATGACACACGCCTGTAATCAAAGCACTTGGGAAGTAGACGCAGGAGGAGCACAAGTTCGAAGCTGGCCTATTCTACATAGTGAGTTTGAGGCCAATCAGACACTGTCTCAAAAGAAAAAAAAAAAAAGCCAGGCAACCTATGATTCAATTTACAGGAGATGTGCTGAATAGATAACTCCACAGAGACAGAAAGTAGATTAGTGATTGATTGCCCAGGCAAGAGAAGATAAGGGAATTGGGACTAATTAGGTTATGAAAATGTTCTGGATTAGTGTTGATGTGTGTTTAACATAATGTATCCATTGAAAAGCCATCGAAAAACCAGATACGGTGGAGCATGTCTGTATCTCAGCACCTCAGAGATGCAGGCAAGAGGGTCAGGGGTTCAAGGATAGCCTGTGCTACATGATATGGTTTCAAAGAACAAAACAGAAAAAGGGCGTGGAACCAGGGAGGTAGCCTGAGGGGTGCTCGCCTAGCTTGCTTGAGGGTTTGATCTGTATGGTGGGTTCCATGTTATGAGACATGCGTCGAGTTGTACTTATTCATTTGTTGATGGCACCAGGATTTTGGACATGGTAGGCAGGTTCAACCACTGGGTTACATTTCCAGACTCCATTTCAATTTCAAAAATGCTAACAAATGCGAATGGTAGAATTAGAATGCACGTGCCAGATAATACGAAAGTCCCTGTCAAATCCTTTCAGTTTTGTCGACTGCTTAGAATGTTAGGATCAGTCAGTCTCAGACAAAGGAGAGTTTTAAATTGTGTACCATCCCTCTGACCCGCCCAGTGCAGGCAAGGATAGGATTGACTGAGGGTTTCGAGAGAAGAGAAGAGAGAGGGACTTGAATACCCGCTTCAAGTTTGGCAGGTGTCCAGCAGGGAGGTTTGCAAGGATGTCCTTGTCTCCACTGTGGTTCAACTGAATTCTTCCCCACTGCGGGTGATTTCAAACGCTACTCAGAGGAGACGACATCCCTGGGTGACAGACTGAGAGGTGGGTAGAAAGAGGGAGGCCCACAGACAGCTGGAAGGAAGGGATGTTGAGCAGCGGGGGATTTGTACAGAGAATTTAAGAGACAAGGGAATTCAAACTGAGATGCTGCAGGCACCAATGTGATTCTAAACACCTCACAGTGGTGCTCCTTGAGGCAGAAGACCCAGCGTCTTCAAGTGGGGTAGGGAAGATAAGCAGCTATTGGCTAAACAGGGCATTTGAGCTCCTGGATCTTGACCCTGTATGGTTTTGGACTGATGCTCACGCAGCGGTACATTTTCCCATTAATAAAAGAGAGGGAGATTTAGAGGACACAGCCCAGAGATGGGAGATTCATATCAAGTACTAGCTTGAAGGGTATCTCCCCCAAAATTTCTAACAGCCAGTTACGCGCAAACTTGATCTTATTTGGAAATAGAGCCATTGCAAATGTAACAAAATTAAGCTGAAGTCACTTGGTTTGAGGGTGGTCCTGGTCTGCTTGCTGAGGGGCATGGTTATAAAACTAGGACAAATTGGACACGAGACACATGAGGAGGACCTCAAGGACAAAGAATCGTCTGTTCATTTTCATGTTGTCAACTCGGGGTTGATGGCTAGAGAGGATCAACAGTCTTGTACATGGGTGTTGGCTCACCCGGAGTCTAGTGGGGCTCCCCTTAGAACAGGGATCAGGATGAAGAAATGGAAAGGTGAGGGTCAGTCAGTATCGGGTGATACACTGATCACAGGCAAGAAGGGGCACTGGGGAAGCCCATTCAGGGGCTGTGACAATAACGATACAGGTCGAGGCGCCTGGAACTGCACTATCCATGGACTGGCATTGGAATGGGGAAGAGGAGGTTCTGATCTGAAGCCTCACTGACTGTAGCTGTAGTGGGGCGGCGCCTCCAATCCGCAGAGGCTTGTTGCCTGTCTGGCTTCACGGACCAGCTGCAGAATAAACATTGTAAAGGAGCGCATGGCTAGCAAGGTTTAGCATGTTTTTTTTTTTTTTTAAATTTGTTTGTTTTGTGCGGCATGCGTGCACGCTCGTGTGTGTGTGTGTGTGTGTGTGTGTGTGTGTGTGTCCCTGTGGAAGTCCAAGGGTGACTTCAGGAATAATCCTGGATTGCTTCTATCTCCTTTTTAGTTTGCTCTGGGATTTTCCAGGCTCTGATCACCAGGGTGGGAAGTGGAGGCCACTGTTTCTATCAGGTGGTTTTATGTGGGATCTGGGATCCGAACTCAGGTCCTTTTGCTTGTGAGGCAGAGTCTTAATCCCTGAGTCATCTCTCCAGCCCAGTTCTTGTATCTTTCAAAAACGCTTTTTTTTCTCCACATGTGTTCCCCTCTCCCCTCTCTCCTGTGTATGTGTTTTGCATGTGGGTGGGGTGTACAAGTGTGCTTGGGTATATGTATAAGAGGACACTCGAGTATATGTGCCTATGGAGACCCAAGGGTGACACTAGCAATCATCCTGCATTGTTCTAACTCTTTATGGCTTTGCTCTGGGGTTTCCCAGACTCTGCCTTCCAGAGCTAGAATTATAGGTCACTGCCATTATCTGCCTGTCATTTTTATGTGAGATCTGAGGATCTGAACTCAGGTCCTTTTGGTTTCGAGGCAAAGGCTTTAATCACTGAGCCATCTCCCCATCTCTTAAAAGCTATTTGTCTTATTCATTTCCGTCTAGGTGTATGTCTGATGTGTGCATGCATGCATGTTTGTGTGTGAAGGCACGCACATGCCACAGCACCTGCAGGGAGGGGGTCTTGATCTTCGCCTTCTTCCTTGTTTGAGGCAGCAGCTCTTGTTTGCCTCTGCCCAGTTACCCGACGTTAACTGGCATATGAGCTTCCAGGGGATTCTTTTTTCTCCACTTCCTATCTTGCTATCAGAATGCTGGGATTACTGGGGCTGGAGAGGTGGCCCAGGGGTTAAGCCTCTGCCTTGTAGGCAGAAGGTCCTGAGTTCGGATCCTAGATCCCACATATAGCCGCCTGGCGGAAGCAGGCGCGGCCTGTGCTTCTGGTCCTGGTAGGGCGGAGCCTGTGAATCCCCCGGCCGAGTAAACAAGGAGGATCTCCAGTGGTTCCACACACACACACACAATTGAATAAATAAATTAAAAAAATTCAAAAGACAAACTTTAGCATTATTTATTGTCTCCTTTCAAAGATACTTTATACAATGTGTACATTTATTTATATTTCAACTTCTCTCCATAAACAAGCAGCAGCTACAGTGGTTGTCTAGTGTTCGCCTCCCAATAGCCATTTCTCTCTTTAATAATTCCAAATTGTAGCTGCACCAGAGGCATAAGACTATACTTTATTGGTTCCTTTTGTAAATGGGTTTGATTAAATTCTGCACAATGAATATAAGTAAAAAGTCCTACCTGTGGGCCAGAGAAATGGTTGAGTAGGAAAAGGTGCTTGTGAGCAAACCTGACAACCTGAATTCAATCCCTATATAACCCACATGGGAAGGAGAGAATCTACTCCTGCAAGTTTCCTCTGACCTCCCCAGAGATGTGGGGGTACATGGTCATGCACATGCACACACATGCACACACTCACATGCACACACACCATATGTGAGCATACATTATAAACAAATAAAAATAATTGTATAAAAAATAGACAATGTTATTATCATCAGGAAATGTGCAAAGGTGGTCTGGAGAATATTACTAGAGACAGGAAACAAAGGAGATTATAATAGTCAATACCAGATGCTGATTTTTTTGACAGTTTTGTCATGATATAATTTACACGCCAGAAAATTCACCCACTTAAACCAACCTACAGTTGGGTAGCTTAAATCTATTTATAGACCTGTGCAGCCATCACCATGGTCTAATTCAGGACATTTGCATCACCCCAAAAGGAAGCTTTGCTCCCTTTATCTGTGTCGGGTGTTCCGCTCCTGGCTCGCTGAGAAGGGCTTTGCAGCAACGTGGCTTCCTCCAGTCTTCCAGCTACTTGCTGTCTGGCGTTACCACCCCCTCTTTGTAAATAAGAGAACTGAGGCTGTGAGATGGGTAAGCTCGGCCAAGACCCCACAAACTTTCAGTGCCGGAGTCACGATTTCAACTCGACATTTAAAAAAAGCCTCTCACTGTGTTGCCCAAGTTGGACTCCTGTGCAGGTGTTGTCCTGCTCCTACCTCCTGCTTGGTTTAGAGTGTAGCTATAGGCAGGCATGTACCACTGCCTCTGGCCTAAGCTCTTAAAAAATTATGCAATTATTCGAATGAGGTTGCCAAGTTTGGACACGGGTACCACTGAACCACCTGGCTGCCTCCCCTCCTGCTAGTTTTTTTTTTTTTTTTTTTTTTTTAGACAAGGTCTTGTGTAGTGACTCAGGCTGGCTGGCTTCCAAATCTCTCTATATGTCCCTGAAGATGAACTCCTCATCCTCCCGCCCCTCCCTCCCCAGTGTGTCACCACGCGGGGCTTAAATTTAGTTCTGATTAAGCCTGACTTTCTCAAACCGCTACCCACGTGCCATCTATCGCCCAGGCCGGGGAAGCTAGCTGCTCGCATTTGTTCTTCAGTGCTGGAGACTGAGCCCCGCATCTGCCCTGCGAGGCAAGTGCTGTCTGCCTGTCCCCTCCAGCATCCCAGCCAGCAGTCATGCCCTATTTCTGTGCCCGGCCTGTGCCTAGCGCCCTTTCCTGGCCAGCCTTGCGCCATCTGTGTGGGCGCCAGGCTCTTCCTCTTAATCCTCTCCTGACAGATCGGCTCCCCAACGCCCAAGGCCTGCTCAGGTTACCCACCACTCTCACTGACCAGGAACAGGTCTGGACTCCCGAGGCCCCTCTTCTTTCCGTGGCACTCTGAACTCAGGGGTCCGGCCCTAGGCCATGCTGCCAACTTTTCGGCTGGGCCCACATAAGCCCGTTGCTCCTGCTTGTGCTGGCCTCATGCCACGTTCCTGTCCCTCCTGACCCGGCTGCTGCGTAGAGAATGCCCCCTCCCCCCATGAAATCCTACCCCTCCCGGCTGCACCCCCTCCTCGAAGCCCGCTCTCTTCCTGCCAACCCGCGGTACTTCCCTCTGACTTTCTTACCCTGGTGACCGGGCTGGTCTAGCCTGTAAGAGCCTTGCGTTCAGAAGTAGGGCTGTGTGATTGGCTCAGGCAGGATCTCTTGCCTCACCCCCATAAGCCTATAGTGGGGCAGTGCAATCAAAACACCGAGGTTAGGAGAGCAGAGGGCCTCCAAAGAGAAGTGGGGTGGGTGGTCAAGACAAAAACGTCCAGTGTGCGGGTGGGATGCTGTTTTCCCATAAGCCCCGAGTGGCAGCACTGTTTCTATGATTGTCTATTCATTTATTTGAAGTGCTGGCAGCCCAGCATCTCACGCTGTCTACACTGAGCTACATCTATAGCCCTTATTAGGTTTTGTTGTTCTTTAATTCATCTATTCAACAACAAAAAAAAGTTGAGGGAGCAAAACCAAATATGATTTTGACCTGCAGAGTGTAGTGGGAGAAGCCAGCATCGACCAGACTGCAGGATAAACAAGTTGCTGAGCTTAGCAACTGTAAAATGGAAATCCGGAACACAGGGATGGAATTCCCAGAAAGTTTTCGTGCTTCCTAGGGCAAATGGCTGCGCGAAAATAGCTGTGCGAACAAGACTTTTGCTTCCTAAGTAGCATGTTCTTTTACATTTATTTGCATGTTCCAGAAGAGGTGCTCTTGGACTTAACTCATGCTGAAGTGCGACGCTCAGCAGACAAGATAATGAATGCCCAAGAGAGTTCCTTCCTCCAAGATAAGAAGATCAGTCCCATAGATTGGAATGTGTGGGCGCGGGGGACTGAAGGGCAGTTTCCTGGTGGATGAATGATTGTAGTTACTGAGGATGGTGTGTTAGTTTCTTCTGTCCCTTTCCCTTCCCTCTCCTTCCTTTCCGGCTTCCATCCCTTCCCCTTCCCTTTTCCGGTCCTGAGGTGCCTCTCCAGCCTCACAGCTGAGCTCTTAGCTCCACTTAACCTTCACTGGAGCCTGCCTGTGAAAGCCAGGGACTCTGTACCCAGACACCCTCAGGGGCCGCAGGAAGCTCTTGCAATCTTGCAACAGCACACTAGGCTGAGTCCAGGGAGTTTGGGAACAGTTGGAGCAGGCGTGTGAGTGTGGAGTAAAGTAGGACCCTGGGCTATCATGTTCCTGGGCCCCAGGCAAAGCTCAGCTGTCCTGGCTCTGTGAAAATGGACCTAGAGGTGGAGCCAAGCTGCAAAGGCATGCACTCACCAGTGGGGGTGGGGCTCGGGTGGGGGATGTTCATGAAGAAAAGAGCCCCACACAGTTTTGTAAAAGACTCAGAGGAGTAGAGGGAAGCAGCTGGACCTTGTGTTGCCCTAGACTCTCACGCAGTGACAACTGTACAAGCACTCCCTACAAAAATAAATATTGGCTGGATAGTGTGCTAGATAGATACAACTGTCAACTTGAAAACTGAAGACTGAGCCTTTGAGCACATCTGTGAAGAATTAGTAATTAAGACAAGCTCTGAGCAAGCCTGTGAGAGACGATTTAACATATGTGGGAAGACCCAGCCCACGGTGGGTGGCACTACTCTCTAGGCAGGTTAATAAGATGGAGAGAGCCGGTTTAGCACTTTGACATGTGGGCATATAGGCATGTTGGGAAAGTGAGAAAGTGGGGTAGGTCCCTCTTTCAGCAAGTTCTGTAAGTGTGGTGTGGCCAGTTTCTTTGGTTCCTGATATTGGTGTGAACTCTCCTACCGTGCTAAAATTTAGCTGAGAATCATAAGCAAGAATAAAGCCCATGTTTCTCTAAGCTGTGGGGGTCCTGTATTCATATGAACAAAATGAAGAAAAAGTGGAACAGTGTGTGTATATATAAGTGTGTTGTATATGTGTCTATGTTGTATATATAGGTGCATGTTTGAATGTGTATATTTGTATGTGTGTACATGTATGTGTATTATGTGTGCAAGTACATATGTGTGTTTAATGGGATATATGTGTGCTGTTTGTGCATGCATTCATACCTCTATGTGTGTGTATGTGTATGTCTGTGCATTTGTGTATATGAGTATGCATGTATATGAATGTGCATAGCATGCATCTAGCATGTGTACTTGTGTCTTCATGTATATGTATATATGATTATATGTATATGCATACATATGTTTGTTTATTTAGGTGTATATATGTGTATGTGTGCATGCATATGTTTAATGTATTGTATCTATGTATTATGTGTGTGTATATATATAAATTTGAGAGGATATGTATATGTATGTGTCTGCATGTTTGCTTTTGTGTGAGTACATGTGTGTTATTGTGTATTGTATATTGTGTTTGCATGTCCATGTGTAAGTATGTTTATGTGTCAGTATATGTATTTCTAGGAGTATGAGTATGTCTATAATTGCATGTGTCCATGAATATGTATATATGTATACATGTGCTATGGTTACATTTTAGTGTCAGCTTGACAATTGCAGACTCTTTGGGGCACAGCTGTGGAGAATCAGTGGTTGGTGCAGGCCCCTGAACAAGTCTTCAGTTACTTGATTAATTGATGTGGAAAACCCAGCCCATAGTGGGTGGTACTTTCCAGTGGTGGACAGGGATAAAAGGAGGTACCAGGAAGAGGAAGACGATGACGATGAGGAAGAGGAGAAGCAGGAGGAGGAGGAGGAAGAAAAGGAGGAGGAGGAAGAGGAGGAGAAGGAGGAAGAGGAGGAGGAAGAGGAAGAGGAGGAGGAAGAAGAAGAGGAGGAAGAGGAGGAGGAGGAGGAAGAGGAGGAGGAAGAGGAAGAGGAGGGACTTGCTCTTCCTTTATCCTATGTCAAGTCTACTATCCTGTGTTAAGTCTACTTTTTGAGTGTTGTTCACTTTTTAGAGCATCGTGGCCTTCTTTGTTGCTGCTGCTGCTGCTGCCTCCATCCTTGGCTGCTGCAAAGCTCCATTCTTTCCACCTTGCTGCTGTTCCCCTTGCTTTTGGAGCTTGGTGTCTAGGCCTTGTTGTTTGCTTTTCATCACTGATGTTGGTGCCTAGCTGTTCTTCACTGACATTGGAGTCCAGCTGTTCTTCACTGAGGTTGGAACCCAGCGTCTTCAACCCTCAGTGAGGTAAAGGCTTGAGACCTTCTTGGGATCTTTGACATTCTGATCAAGAAGGAAGCAGCTACAAGCAGCTACTTTGAAGGATACTATTTTTCATTGAGTTCATTTAATAAACTTATTTATATATATTATATTCTAGAGATCCTGTTCTTCAGAGAATCCTGACTAACACAACATGTATGTGCATGTATGCATGATGTGTACATGTAAGTGTATGTTAACATGTGCATCTGTATGTGTGCGTGCGTGCATGTATATATGTAAATGTATGCATACCCATATGTACACACAGACGTATTTGTATGCATGCATTGGTGCATATCTGTCTTTTGTTGTATATGTGCATATCTATGTGGCATGTGTGCATTATTAGGCAAGTGTGTTTGTGTACACATATATGTATATGTGTACATATGTATTTTTTGACACATGTGGATGTGAACATCTGTAAATTGCATATGTGCGTATATGTGTATTTAAATATATATGCATATGCGTGTATGTGTGCATATATATGTCTATGTCTGTGAGTGTATATATGCATGTGTATACATGTGTGTGCATATATATTTATATATGTGCTCATGTATAAGTGTGCCTGCGTCTAAGTATATATATTTCTGTTGCAATCACTTTTCTTTTTTTTTCTGTGAAGCTCAAACTCAAGCACCCAGCCTCCCCACCCTTGTGACATGCCTTCCTCTAGCAAGGCTCAGAGGTAGTCTTTAAGAGGTATAAAGGTGCTGGAACATTCCCAGACATTAACATCAACTAAATATTCAACACAGGGGGAACTCATATCCATGTATATGTGTATTTTTTATATACAAAATATATATATAAATAAGCTTTTGTATATGTATGTGTGCATACACATATATGCATTTATGTTAATATGTATGCACATGATTATGTGATTATATGTGCATCTGTGTGTACACATGTCATAGTTAGGCACAGGTATCAACTTGATGGTTGAGGGTTTGAACTCTGGACACATTTGTGGAGAATTAGTGGTGGGGTTAAGTTCAGAGCAAACCTGCAGAAGATTGTCTAGCTGATGGGGAAGGCCCAGCCTATGGTGGCAGGACTAGGACTAGGCCCTGAATGGGTGAATAAAATACTGAGAGCTGGTTGAGGAAGGCGGCATCTTCTGTATATTTGGCTAGACATGCTGGTATGGCAAATAAGGATTGTCCCTCTCTCAGCTGTTGTGTAGAGATGGTGTGGCCAGTTCCCTCAGCCCTAGTATTGATGCATACTCTCCCATCAAGCTGTACTGAGAACTGTAATCAGTAATCATAAGAGAAAATAAATCCCTTGTTCCTTTAAGCCTGAGAACTGTAATCAGTAATCATAAGAGAAAATAAATCCCTTGTTCCCTTAAGCCATTTGATGGTCATTTATCAGCAACCATGCAGGTGAACTGCAACAACACACATTAGTGTATAAATATGCATGTATCTATATGCACATATAAGTGTGTTCATATATTTTGTACATGTGTGTGCATTTTTAGCTGTATATATCCAAGCATGCATATGTGTGTATTTACATACATATGTTTGTATATGTGTTTTGTTGTATATGTATCTATTTGTATGTATGTGAGTATGCATATACATACATGTGTATGTGCATATGCATATGTGAAAGTACATGTGTGTGTGCAAACATGCACATATGTCTATATACTTGTATGTGCATATGTGTGTGTATGTCCAGGTGTCTTTGTGAATGTGAATATATATATATATATATATATATGCTTGTGTGTATGAGTGTATTTTTGTGTATTTTATATATATACATATATGCCTGACTGTATATGTGCTTATATATGTATATATATATGCATCCATATGTGTGTTTATATGTGCATACACATGCACATATATGTGAACATGTGTATAATGCATACATGTGTGGGTGTTTAGTTCTATATGTATGTATATTTGTGTAAGCACGTGTATGTGCTGTAAATGTGTATGTGTGTGTATATGTGTGCACAAGTACATAAGTGTGTGAGCATGTGTGTATATATGTTTACATGTATTTCTGTGTACATGTATGTGCATGTATGTTTGTATGTGACCGTGTGTATGCAAGTATGAATATATCTATTTATGTATGTAGGTGTGTGTTTATATGCATATGTTTATATCTGTGTGTATATTTATATCCATTCATGTGAACATATATGTGTGGAGCATATGTGAGTGCATATGTATATGTTTGTATATATTTATATGAATCTACACATATACACTTACACATATATATCTTTATATGTGTGCATGTGTATGCATGTACGTTGTGCATATAACTCTGTCTATATAGATATGGATGTGTCCATGAATGTGTACATTGCATGTGTGTGTATGTAGGTATGTGTGCATATATGTGTGTATGCATGTGTTTATATGTGATTGTGCATGTGTGTGATTATGTGGTTTTTGTGTGTATGCAAGTGTGTATATGTGCTTATGTATAAATATACATATCTGTCCAAATGTATATGTGTAAACATGTGGACACATATATTTAGTTGCCTATGTGTGTTCATGGGTATTCTGTGTTTGCCCTTGTGTACATATGCTGGTATTGTATGTGCAGATGTGTTTATATAAATATGTGTGTATGTTTATAGATATATGCACACATGAGTATGCAAGGCACATATGCATGTATTATGTATGAACACACATGTGTATATATGTGTACATGTATGAATATGTGTGCATATGCAGGTATTTTTGTGTGTCTGTGAATGTGTGAGCATGTGAGTATGCATATATATGCTTGTGTGTATGTATTTGTATGTACATGTGCATATATACATGTGTTTGTGTACATACTAGTATTCATGTAGTGTGAATGTGTGCAAAGTGTTTATATGTTTGTGTATGTATGTATAAGGGTATATAAATATGTTCATGTTTAATATATGTTTATATGTGTATGCAAATAATTGAGAAAGTGTGAGCATGTGTGGGTATGTGTTGATGCACTTATATGTATGTGTCTATATGCACATATACATGCATGTATATATGTAATCTGTCTGGTAGGGATAAAATATTCTAAAGAAACACTTATGTCCTTCACTGTGATTATTTGGATTGTGAAGCAAGGCACCTTGAGGAGTTGGAATTTTCCCCTGAATTCTGGGAAATCATGCTGGGGAAGAGAAAAGGCTGAAACCTGGGGCCAGCCAGAAGGAAAGGGTTTTCACAAAGTGCTGAAAACATGTTAGAGCAGCTGGCAGGAAAAACTGGAGCCGAGATAATAATGTGTCAATGATGGGCAGGACCACACCTTAGCTAGGACTAAGTAGTTATATGTATCTCTTACTTTCCACTTGAACCTTATCCTTGGACTTGGAGCAGGTATGTGTGTGTCACTGTATCTTGTCTCTCTTCCCAGTGAGGCCACATGAGTAAGTTTTTTTTTTCTGCTTTTCACTATCTTTTAAAATATGGAATGCTTCACGGATTTGAGTGCCATCCTTGTGTAGGGACCAAACTAATCTTTTCTGCATCGTTCTACTTTTAGTACATATGCTACCAAATATGAGCACCACTTTTCACTATTAATTTGACTAATCTAATTGATTTATCAAGGGTAGATGGCCCAAACGAGCTTGTTGGGGTTGTGACCCTAGGTCTGGTAACGTGTGTATGTATGTTTGTATATGTATATGTGTGTGCACATTGCCTATGTTTGTCAGTCTATGTGTGGTGTCTATGTTTGCTAGCATCTTAAGTGGGTTGAGACACTAAACTTTGCCCAAGTTTAAGGCTATGTACAGGAAGGGATGAGGCCATGGAGAATCAGAAAATTGGGAGTGACTTGTGGCAAATGCTTGTCACAGTTTTCCCTCTTTTTGGAATATTGTCCATGAGCAGAATTGTGCTGGGAGATAGTGGTGGACCCAGAGACGATGCTTTCACTAATGACTTCCTTCAGAGGCTAATGCAGAGACCCAAGGGCAGATGGGACGTCAGGGGGAGAGCGCTAGGTGGTGGCTGGCTGTTGGTTCCCCAGACCCTTCTTTTATCCTTTATCACTATCCTGCAGTATCCAGTATGGCAATCTCACAGGATAAATAAAGGAAAGAATAAATAAATCAGAAGCATCTGAACATGAAATGCTGCAAAGCTCAAAAGACATATGTGCACCCATGCAGAGAGGTCACAAAACTCATTCATGCTCGCATAAGAACTTCTATCTAAATCTATTTGTTTTACTTTTTAATTTGTGTGTGTGCATGTGTGTGTGCGTGAGTATATTTAGTGAATATGTATATACATATGTGGCAATCAGAGGGCAACATCAGGTATCTTTCTCTTCTCTTTATCTTACTTTTAAGGTAGGGTTCTCAAGGAACCTGAAGGTCATGGATCAGGGAAATGGATAGGAAGCTGCCAGCAAGCCTGAGGGATGCTTCTGTCCCATCCTTTCTGTGCAGGGATACTCTGCCATGCCTGGTATTTTATTTGGGTGTTGGGAATTCAAACTCTGTGTCCACATGTTTGTGTGGAAAGCAGATTTAGTTAGGTTTAATACAAAACTTTATTTGTTTATTCACTTATATAAATATAACTCAGGTTGGTCTTGTTCCTCCTACTTCAGCCTCCCAGTGCTGGAGTTTCAGTGTGCCACCACACTGGACTAGATATTTTGAGTATTAAAAGTGTTTAACAGATATATGATTACTGCTTTAATGTCGGTTTGTCTAAATCATCTGGATCGAACTTCATCTACTGAGCCATCTCATTGGCCCCACCTTATTTCTTGAGACAGGGTCTAACACTGAACTTGGAGCTTGCTGATTTGGTAAAATTGGCTGCCCAGTGAGCCCAAGGGATTCATCTGTCTTCACCTCTCCAGCGCTGTATCCAGTTTTTGCATGGGTACTAGAGATCTGAACTCATGTCCTCATACTTATTTATTTACAGACTTAACCATCTTCCAGACCCCTTCTCCACTTATTTGAACTCCTAGAGACTGTCTGTGCGTTGATATTTAGTCCTCCATAGTCCTAAACATATTCTGTTGTAACCTTGATATGTTCCTTTTGTGTGTCCCCAAGTCTGCGGTGTACTCCTTGAGGCTGCAGACACTTTGCAATCTTTTGTTTAGCTCAGATAGTCGTCAGCAGCTATTGCTGGACAGCCAGGCTTATTGTCCTTGCTGAGTAAGGCTGTTCTCAGGGGAGCTGGGACACCGTCGGAAACACGGTGTAGGGGCATGTTAGCTGAGTGTATATTTCTACAGCACTCAGCAGCAATGTTTGCTTTTAATCAGAAATCACGGCAGTGGAACAGTTGGTTTTGAAGAGAAAACATGTCCCTCTCCAAAGCCTGTTTAAACTCTTACTTGGGTTGTAATATGCTGGCCTCCCAGCAGGGGGAGAGAGTCTTCTCTGAGAACGTTGGGTGGCAGTCTAACTATCACTGACATTTGTATGTGTCAGACACTGTGTTGCCAAGTAGGTTTTCAGGGATTATCACAATGAATTTTTGAAATATCCCTGTGAGAGTTACTATTATCCTCATTTTGCAGTCAAAGAAATGGGATCAGAGAGAGTTAAGTAACTTGCAGGAGGTCACACAGCTAGAAGTGATGGAGCTGAGATTTGAACCTGTGTTTACTAACTCCAGAGCCAGTGTTTTAACAACCGTGCATATTTTCCCCAATATCGTGTGAAATATGTTTCTTCATCAAGTAAATAAACCAGAAATATCATTTCATGATGTTCTTAGTTGTGGGGATAAAATTGTGAAGTTTTGAACACTATTTTCTTGTTGGAAAGCATCAGTTTAGATTAACAGTTGAGTACGAAAGATACTTGTTCATACTTTGGGTCTAGGAAAGAATTTGAACCTTAAAAATTTATTATTATTACTTTTAAGTCTTTCTGGCATCCCCGACTGTCCACCTCTCATTCTCTGTCTCTAAGAATAATGAGGAAGAAGGATGCTTTTTGAAACACGGACTGTGGAGATGGAACTCAGGGGCTCATTTTATGGATTGAATTATCTCTGTAGCCCCCAGAATGAATTTTTTTTTTAATTGAGGGAGACTCAATGAGTTTACTTAGGGTTGCGTACAGGATCAAAGGTGGGGGTCGTTTGGAGGAACATGGATAACTTACCAAGAGCATACGCCACTGAATAAAAATGTGTCTTTCAAATCTGACAGCTCTGTAACTGTGGTTTAAACGTGAGCTGACTTGATCCTACGCTTGGTATAAGAAGGGGGTAAATCAAAATGTGAAACTACATTTCCCGGCAAGCCTCGGGACCGCACCTCGCCCATCTTTTTTTTTTTTTTAAAGCAGGTTGTGGACCAATGACAGCTAGTCATTTGAATAGACCAATAAGATCACGGAACTGGTCAGGTAGAGGAGGGGCAGTTGAAGGATCCAATCGCTTAGGAGACGAGGAAACGCCTCAAACCAATCGAAGGGCGCGGGGCGGGGCCTAGGGCGGGGCAGTTGAAGAGCCGCCGACGGAGATGGCGGCGGAGGCGCCGAGGGAAGGGGAGGCGCCGGCCCGCCACTCGGGTCGGAGGTGAGCCAAGTCCTTGCGTGCAGCTGCCGCGGAGCCGGGGCCGTGGGCCGGTGCCGCCGCCGCCCCGGCCTGGAGTCTCGGCGACCCACGGGGCCGGCCTTTGTCCGCTCTCCCACGGCTGTGGTCGCCGTGGCGCCGGCGGGGGTCGAGGCGCGTTGGCGCGGTCGCGGTGCGGCTCCAGCCGGTTCCCGCCGGGGTCCCGGGGCCCGCGCTGGAGTTGGCGACCGGGGCTGCAAACCCACCAGCTGCGGGGCCGCGCTGCTCGCTGCGGCGCCGCCACTTTGTGATGGAAACGCAAACCCAGAGCAGATCAGTCCGCCTCCCCGCGCCCCGGAGCCGAGCGCTTTAAACCAGATGCCCGCGCGCGCTCGAGGCCGTGTCGGTGCGGACGGATCCGGGCGTCTGGGTGGTTTTTAAACCTCCCAGCTCCGGCGTCTTCGTCTGCGAACCATCGCGATGTGTGTCCAGGACGCACGTCGAGTAAGACAGTTGGTTTGCAGCGCCTGGTGCGGAGCCCGCAGAGTCGTTCCGTGCGCGGTGCATTTCCCCGATGGAACGGCCGAAGGACGGATCCGGGTCTCTCCTAAACGGGCGCATCGGGGTGTAGCGTTTGCAGCAAAGACCAGAACTCGTCACGACCCCAAGCCTGAGTCTGCCTTGATCGATTGCCAGGATTCAACCCAGTAGAACGAAGTCGTTTCCGTTGTCTCAGAATAAGATCAGTTCCACACTTGGCATCTGTTGGTGTCGTTTGTACAGAGCAGTAGAGCCCGAGTCCTAGGAAACCGAATTTGTGGATGTGGTATTCCATGCTTTAATGGATGAGTTTCCACCCCGACGTATCCCGTACATAGTGGGCCGATTTTCCTTCCCCCGAACTGTGGAGTGGGTTGATAAATGTCATGGGTGGAAACTTGAGCCAACTCTAAAATGCTGAATTCTGATGAAGGTCTGAGGACAAATGCAATACTGTTCCACAGCAAGAATACTTTGAATTCCTTTACCGAGGATATTACCAACTGAATTTAAAATTTGAAACTGTTGGTTACATGACCAACAGTCGTTAACACAATTTTATCTGAACTCTGAAGCTTTTTGTGCTTTTGTGAGTCTTGCTGTGTAGTCCGGCTGGACTGGAATTCCATCCTCCCCAGTGCTGGGGATACAGGAGTGTGTTACTGTGACTTGGTTGAATCGGAAACAGTTTGTTTCTACCTGTTTCTACCGTCCAGGCTCTGTGGATCTAACTTTCATATTACAAAGGAGAAGCTTGGTGTTCTTGTGAGGCTTTTATTTTTGGTTATTTATTTTGAGACAGGGTCTCATAGTTCAGATTGACCTTGAGTTGTAGATGAACTTTTACTTCTACCTCCCAAGTGCTAGGGTTAGCTGCATGGGTTTTATGTGGTGGAGGCGATCAAACCGAGTTTCCTGCATGCTAGGTAAGCATTCTATCAACTGAAATCCATCTCCAGTCCCAGTGAAATGATCAGCTCAGGGTGAACAGCATGTCTATGCCTTCAAGTATTTATCATTCTTTGTGTTGGTATCAGTATTCTCCTGTGCTAGCTATTTTGACATATGTAATTAATTGTTAACCATAGTTACTTCACTGCTCTGTAGAACATTAGAAGTTCTTATCCGTCCATATCTTTATTCTTTCCTCTCCTTCTGGTCTTTAGTAACTGCTGTTCTACTTCCTACTTCTAGAGGATCAACTTTTTTTAGCTGCCACACATAAGGGAGAACATGGATTTTGTCTTTCTGATGAAGACTCATTTATGGTGCCACAAATCACAGGATTTCATTCTTTTATTAAAGGGCAGAATAATATTCCTGTGTATGTGGGTATTGTGTATATATGTACACCACATTTTTCTTAGTCATCTGTTGATTAGCATTTAGGTTGATTTGACATAAGTGGCACATATCATGTTATTTAGTTCCAATAATTTTCATCATTCTCCTAATGTGATCATATAAGTGAGTGGTGCTCAGATCAAAAAACAGAACTGTGCTGATATCCTAGAAGCCCAGCCAGTTTGCCTTACAGCTTTCCCCTTCTTCCTCAGGGTCACTACCATCCTGTCTACCAACAGTAGCATAGGTTAACTTGAGAGAGAGAGAGAGAGAGAGAGAGAGAGAGAGAGAGAGAGAGAGAGAGAATGAGAATTATATGCCACAGAGCTTGTGTGAAAGTCAGAGGATTACTTTTGGAAGTCAGTTCTCTCCTTCTACCATGTGGGCTCTGTGGCTTTAACTCAGGTTGCCAGGTCTCTCTTTACCTCTTGAGCGTCGGGATTACACGTGTGTGCCCTTATGCCCAGTGACAATGACTATTTTCCTGTACATTGACTTAAGTGGAATGAATCATTCATTGCAGGAAATATGATAAGATTCTCTCCAGTTTTCATGTTTGAGAGAGCGAATGATAAATACTTGAAAGAGCACCACTGAGTTTAACAAGGTTCACTTGCAGGACATGTGCCTGGGCACTTGCTAGAGCCTGGATGGTAACTCATTGGGGCACACTGAGGAAAGGGTCTCTACTTCTCACAGTCAGCGTTGATCATTAGTAGTCCCGGAAGGGGGTGATGCGTCACTGCTCCTCTCCTGTTCATCATGAAATATTGACAGGCCCAATCTTGTATAGGTCTTCTGCAGGTGCACTGGCCCGTCACGCCCAGAATACACTGTTTGGAGGCACTCCTCCCCACCTTCCAGCTCTTACATTCCGTCTCTTCTGCGATGTTTCTTGAGGATTGGAAGGGGAGTGGGATGAGTAATGTAGCTGTTCTGTTTAGAGCTGAGCAGTCCACAGTCACTTGTTCTCTGCTCTTTGGTCAGTGATTCCCTATTAAATGTCTTCCATTATGAAAAGAAACTTTCTGGTTCAAGGCTGAGAGCTGCACTAATCTATGGGTATAAAGATAAGAATTTAGAAGGTAGTGTGATACCATGTCCATATAGCAGAACAATAGTTTGTTCTCTCATAGAGACTGTGCCCTCCCATGCACAGGTTCTTAGTCAGGTTTACAGGATCAGGCGTGAACGCTTTCCTGAAGAGTGGACCTTAAATCTAACCAGAAAGCATTTGGTTACCACCATAACAATTCATGCCATTGTTGCATAATGGCACAGCTTGCCAGGGTGGTGGTTGTAGCTTGCAGGGTTTGCAGCTGGGTGACACTGTTGATGATATGTTCTCCCCTAGCAGCTTGCATAGCACCTTCTGGCATATGAAGCTAACCAGCTGGGAAGACCTTCCAGATCAGGTCCAGCTTGATTTCTTTGTGTTTTGTGATCAAAGTTTGTAGGTAGGTAAGCAAAGGATCTTAACCATCAAGTTGTGGTAGGAAACCGAGAGCAATGGCAACAGTCTATGTTGATTGGGGACCTCTGGGAGGTTCTTGACCAATTCATGTGGAGGTCTCACACACCAGTACAGGGAGTTTTCTGTAATCTTCTATACTCCCCCTCCCAATAAAATGGCATTTAAAGGCATTTTTCAGAGCCTTGTAGGGTTGAAAAAACATTAAGAAAGCATGTACTTCTCTTAAGATGGTAAGCTGGGCTTAGACAACTTTAAATATAGCTCAAATTTTGATAGATGCTGCCAAGATTGTGGTTCTTGGAGAACAAATCAAGTTAAGCAATTCACCAGGGAGGAAACATTTAGTTTTGTGGGTTTGCAGTGTGGTAGAAGTCAGCCAAAAGATACATCTGCAGATCGCAGAGTTACTTTGCTCCCTTGAATTTTGCAGATGCATGGGTTCCAGCAGCTCTAAAGCACTTGCCTTTCGTTTCTCTTTAATTGATGTTTCAGTGGTGGATACTGTTTCTAGCCTGTTACTGAGCGTATCACTTTACATGTAGAGTTCCACCTAGTGGTAAAAGTACTAAATTGAAAACTATGTATATGTTATAAAAATAATTTTTTTGGGGGGGTCTTACCTCTCATTCTTGGAGATAGTTGATAGTCTATTTACCTTCATATGTAGTTACTAATTTTCCTGCTTCTGACCGTATCTTATGCGGTTGTGTTGGGAGTGGCACAGGGACTGTTGAGCTCTGAGTGAGCCAGGCAGGTACTCTCATTACTAAGCTAAGTCTCCAGTCTGCAAAGCCGTGCGTGTGTGTGTGTGTGTGTGTGTGTGTGTGTGTGTGTGTGTGTGTGTATGTGTGCGCGCGCGCGTGTGTGTACACACAGGTGTGTGCACACAGGTGTGTGCCTGCATGGCACAGATGTGGAAGTCAGGACAACATTTGGGAGTTGTTTCTCACCTTCTTCCTGCTGAGGTAGGGCTGCCAGCTCTCAGCATACATACTCCAGGCTGGCTGGCCCCCAAGCTTCTGGCTGATTCCTGTCTCTGTCTTCCATCTCACTATAAGTGCTGTAATTACAGATTTGCACTAATGCACCCAGCTTTTATCTGTATCCATTTTTTTAGTGTGGGTTTTGGGAATGGAACTTAAGCCATCAGGCTTGCATGCCAAGTACTTTTGTCTGCTGAGCCACCTTGCTGGTCTCCTGCTTGCTTTTCATGTGTGTGCTGGGATTGAACTCAGGTTCTCATGCTTGGGCAGCAAGCATGTTACTCACTGAACTATTTCCCTATCTTCTGGGGAATTTTTTAATATATTAGGATATGAGGCCCTCCCAGCCTGCTTACTTAGTTTGCAGATGTATTTTCTCATCCTGTGATTAATGATCAACAGTTCCTTCTTTCAATGATAACAGATATATTTTTACACCTTGTTTAAAAATTATTTTCTCATCCTTAAAGAATATATTCTTCTGCGTTACCTTATAACTACTTGATGGCTTTGCCATTCACCTTTAGATCTCTAATTTACCTAGAACTGATTCTATGTGATGTGAAATAGGTATCAATTTCATTTTTCTCCTGTAGGTCAGATATTTCTCCCTGATTGGCAGTATCACTTTCATTCTGAACCTAGTAAACAAAGTAGAAGAAGTAACAGTAATAGCACAAATAAAATGAATATAAAAGAGATTCAACAAACCAAGAGTTTGAATTTTGACAAAGGTTAATAAGACTATTATCACCTAATAATATTTATAATTACCAACCTCAGGACCAAAGATTTGTAGGTCACCACTATTGTAACCTTGAGTTCTTTTTTTTTTTATTTTTTATTATTATTTATTCAACTGTGCGCATGTGCGTATGTATGTGCGCGCACGTGTGTGTGTGTGTGTGTGTGTGTGTGTGTGTGTGTGTGTGTATGTGTAGAACCACGGACGAATTCGCGAACCACCATGGACGCCTCCACCTCCTTCTACCCAGGGATTCACAGGCTCCGCCCTACCAGGACCAGAAGCGCAGGCTTCCGCCTGGCGTCTATACGTGGGATCTGGGATCCGAACTCAGGACCTTCCGCCCGCAAGGCGGAGGCTTAACCCCTGAGCCACCTCTCCAGCCCCGTAACCTTGAGTTCTTAAGAGAATATTATACACAAGCTTATGGCAATAAAGTTTAAAAGTTTATGTGAAATACACAAATTTCTGGAGATATACAACTTGCCAAATTTAACACAAATAGAAAACAATTGTCATATTACACAAAACCAATATGTATAGTTAAAAACTTCTACCTAATGGAAACTCTAAGTTAGTCTCATCAATCATCTGAACCAACATTTAATGAAAAAAGAACAGTGATTACCAATAACAAAAATAGAATACAACATCAGTGTCTCTTCCTAGTCCATGGGTTATCTTTGAGTAAAATTTCAAATTGGTTTGCTCCTTTATTCCTTATGAGTGGGTAGTATGTTCACAGAATAAAAAAAATAATGAAAGAAACTTAGTGTGATAGTGAATGTCTATAATTGTTTTTGGGAGATGGAGGCAGGAGGATCACTGGGACTGACAGGCTCAAAGCCAGTTTTGGGCACACAGTGACAGTTTCCGAATAGATCTTCCAGACAAGACAATCCCTGAAACAAACAAACAAACAAACAAACAAAAACTGTGGTAGTAGTAGAATATGTGGGTCTGGGTTTGAATACCAGTGCAGCCTTCTTGGCCAGAATGCAGATATTCTAAAAAATACTTGTGCTCCTTCTGCTCTCAGACTTAAATGAGATAATGGAAATGGAAGAAATGGAAATTTCTTCAGGGGAAGGAAAAGACTGAGGCTGTGCCAGTAAGAGGGGGAACTTATGTCCTAGAGCGATTTCACACTGTTTCATAACTTGAAGCCAAAACAATGACAGACAGAACCATACCTTGTCCAGGACTGGTGCGCTATGCACACCTCTGCTGTTAATACCTAACCCTCCTGTCAGGACCCCAAGTGGATTTGGGGGGGCTAAGACCTCTTCCTCTTGCCAGTGTAGCCACGCTGACTCGATCTCCTTTCTTTGCTCTTTATTGTTACTTGTCTGTTGAATTGGTGGATTGAGAAACCAGGGACTGAGCAGAGCTCCTCAGAGCTCCAGAGCCCAGACCCGTCAGCACCGGAACTGCCAAGCGAAGACAATGACGTCTTCGCTCCTGCTCCTCTTGCAGCCAGTACTCTGCTGAAGAACATAGCGATTTTGTTAATTTTTTTGTTACCTAGAAAGCAAAAAAATTCAATGTAGATACATTTTTGGCCTTTGCAAATCGTGCTTTTATTAATAACTCTTCCTTAGGTTCATTTCTTTGTTTTTTTTGAAACATGGTTTCATTCTGTAGCCCAGCAATGGATTCCCCCATGTTATAAAACTAATGCTTTTTCTCTTATAGTTATCAGACTTATGAGATAATGGATAATGGATTATTATGTGATTGCTTTATTTCATATAACTTTCAGCGTATATGACAGTGATGGGACTGTGCCAAGAGTTTTATCCACAAGTTAGCACATGTGGTTAACTAGTTCTAATGTGTGATTATCTAGTTCTAATGTGTGATTAACTACTCTAGCTTTTTTGTTGTTGTTGCTCCTACTTGCTGAATAGTGCTCAGAGTCCTGATAAGTATGCCTTTCAGGTCCATAATAATGTCCTTGTGTCTGCTAACTTGCCTGGAATTTGTGTAGGCTGTGCTGGGGCAGGGAAGGGAGAGGCCTTTTGTCACACCAGGAGAGAGCTTCATTCCCATCTCTTTGAGTTACCAATGCCGCCTCAGAAGCTTTCAGCATTTATGTAAGAAATTTATTTTTTCTTGAATTTGAGCAAAATTAGATTTTCAAATTTTGTAGAATAGGATGATGTTTTTACTTAAATGTTGTTTTTTTTCTTTAGTCCCAGAAATCTCATGTTTAACATGTTTCTTGATACTCCTGAGTTTGCTGTGATAGTGTATGTTCTTTAGGAAAGATTAGCGAGCTTTGTGATTATGGGGAGAACTTCAGAAAAAAACCTGGTTTCCTTATTTTGTCTGCCACTTTGCTCCTTTTTAAATCATTTCTGTCTCAGTTACTAGATGCTACACTCAGGAAAAGTGATGAAGAAGTTAAAAATGAATTAACTTAATAGAAAATATATGGTGGAGTAAAAGCAAGTGAACATGGGAGGGAAGTGCTGGACATGGAGGGGAAAGAAGTGAGAATGTTCTGCATTACTTATGTGTTAGTGCTAGGACTGTAAACACGTCTTTTCTTGTATTCCTTATCAATAGCTAGGGCGGCCTTGACCCTGTTCAAGGCTGTGTAGTAGGAAGCAGTTTCAGGGTGATGGCCCAGTAGGAAGGATGCCTTGCGCCTCTAGCTCCTGTCTCAACTGTGTATTTGATCCATTGCAGTGCTGGAAGGGTCAACTGAGATAAAAATCCCAAAAGTCTTATTAGATCGTGCTCTGGACATTAAAAAAATCTACAGGTTTTACATGTATTTTTCTTCTATAGGAATATATGCTATTTTGTACATAATGTGTTAGAACTATTTTGATCTGAAATAATTTGTTCAGAATTAAAAGGGATGTGAGTTACATAATTAGTTTAGACACAATAAAATAAGGGGTTTTTGGTGTAATGTCTTAGTAGGGTGGTAATTTATCATTAAAAGTGATTATAAATATAAGTTCTATATTGATTTCTTGTTTCTTACTTGAAATGAAATGACATTGAAAAAAATGGTCTTGTTAAAAGTTTAAGGTGAAATTGCTTCTGATCCGAATTGGCTTATAATTACCAACATATTTATTTAGAAAAAGACTAACCTAATGTCAAAAAAGATTGAGGTGACAAGCATTTTAACTCTATGTATTTAGTAATTTTTGGTTTGAGAACACAGTTATAATTTTAAATTTTTATATGACTTTAAAAAAGCATTTAATTTGAGGGAGAGAGAGAGAGAGAATATGGGTGGAGGCCAAAGAACAGCTTTTTTTTAATTAAAAATTTTAAATCAAAATTTTAAAAAATATTGTATTTATTTACTCTGTGTGTGTGTGTGTGTGTGTGTGTGTGTGTGTGTGTAACAGAGGGCACTAGATATGACATCCTGGATTGCGTCTACCTACTTCTTGCTTTACTTTGGGATTTTCCAGGCTCCTCCCACCAGAGCTGTGTAGGCTGCCTGGTGTTTTTACCTGGGACCTGGGATCTAGGATCTGAACTTAGGACCTTCTGCTTGTGAGACAGTCTCAACCCCTGAGCCATATCTCCAGCCCTTAAATCAAGATTTTTATTAAGAAATTTTCATATGCAAACACAAAAAAGTTTTTGTCTTGCCCCTCTCTCTTCCCCTTCCTGTGCCTCCTGTTCCTCCTTGGTTTCACTTCACCATCTGGCCACGTCCCTCCCACCCTCATGTCCCTCTACATGTCTAGATGACTGGGCTCTTTACGGGGCGCCTGTACTATTAGGGACCAGGCCTTTATGGTAGTATAAGTGGCCTTTCAGTGGGTAAATTCACAGATGTGGAAGCTGCCCTCCTTTTGTTAGAGGACAACTTTCAAAAGTCAGTCCTCTCCTTCCACTATGTGGGCTTCATTCGATCAAATTAAGGTCACTGGGTTTACAAGCAGACCCCAATTCTCATGTGTTTTCTTTTCTTTTTTTCCTCTCATGTGTTTTCTTATAACACACTATCATTTTAGTAACGAGAAAGAATCTGGTAGCCACCAATTGAAAATTTGGTATGTTGATAAAATTATTTTTCAAGGAAGTAGACATGAACTTAGAAATTTACCTATACATGACTTGTTTTCATTATTTTATTATTAAAAATTCTTTATTCCTGGTGAGATGGCTCAGCAGATAATGGTGCTCACTGCCAAGTTGACAACTTCAGTTCTATATGGAGTCAACATTGTAGAAAGAGAGAACTAACTCCTGCAAGTTGCCCTCTGACCTGCACATGCATGCTGTGGCATGTGCATATCCATCCCCTCAAGATAAATAAATATAAAAAATTATCAGTCAGATTGAAAGTGTGGCTCAGTAGTAGAACAGTGGTTTAGCATATGCTAACCTCAGGTTCCACAGACAAGATTTTTAGCTAGATGTGGTGGCTCACATCTGTAAACTTAGAAGGTGGGAGGCTAAAGCAGGAGGATTGCTGGGATTCTGAGGCCAGCCTGGACTCACGGTGAGTTCCAGGACAGCTTAGGGTACAGAGTGAGATCTTGTCTTAAAAAATGGAATATTACTGGGGAATACTTTCCTAGTATATAAAAGGTGTAGCACTGCCAAAAAATAAGGCAAACCAAAACCCAAGCAGTCAAACAAATCAAGTACCACAAAACCATTTCATGTTAGCAAATATGTTGTTGGCTAGTTATATAAAACAAAGATCAGGGCCCTAAAGAGAAGACCTTTCTGAGCCATAGTTCCTTAGATGATGCATGAGTCAGAGGCATCAGAACAGAAAGATTTGAGTGAATTAGCTTGGGAATACAGCTTAAGACAGAGACCGCTTGCTCAGCATGCACAAGGCAACACTAAATAAATAAATGATAAGTAAAATCTGTATGGCAAAGCTGAATTGATATACATTTTTATGTGCCTGTAAATCTCTTCCATTCTGTGAAAGATTCTTGGTTATGAAGCACAGAATTTGCGTATGCACTCAAGCAACATATGTGAAGGGCATCAGAAACAAAAACGATCTCCCTAGAAAATTTTCCATTTGCTTTTTTTCAGTGAGGCCATCTGTAATTTCGTCCTTTGCAATGATTCTTCCCTTCGAGGACAGCCTATTATCTTCAATCCTGACTTTTTTGTGGAGAAGCTCCGACATGAGAAGCCTGAAGTGTTCACCGAGTTGGTGGTCAGCAATATCACAAGGCTCATCGATTTGCCTGGAACTGAGTTGGCTCAGCTTATGGGGGAAGTGGACCTTAAGTTGCCAGGCGGGGCTGGCCCAGCATCAGGATTCTTCCGGTCTCTAATGTCTCTCAAGCGCAAAGGTAGGAGTTGTCTGTGAGGGTGGGAAGGAACTTGCATATTCACTGGAATTATTCCCAAACATTTTTTAGTTTTTTTTTCTCATTTGCATTTGTAGAACTTAAATAATAGTAATATAAATTATGTTATCTCCAAGAAGAAATAATGAATTGGATATGATGGTACATGCTTATAATCCCAACACTGTGGAGGCTGAAACAGGAAGATTTCAAATTTGAAACTAGCCTGAGCGACACAGTGAAATCCTGTCCAAAAAAAAAGAAAGAAAGAAAGAAAGAAAAATTATATTTAGTGCTGGAGAGATGATATGACCAGTTTAGGTAATTATCAGAGGCATCTTAATTTTCATGTCTAATGAGTTCTGTTCTAAAGTAAAGTTCCAGTTTTTTTCCCTAAGCAATATCTTCTTGTGTTGCCTGCACTAGCCTCAAACTCCTGGATTCACTTGAGAGCCTCTTGAGTAGCTGTTACTACAAGAACATATTACTGTGCCCAGTTAAAATGACATTAAACACAACACAGATACACAGCAGGGTGGTATAGTCAAGGAAGCCTGAGTAACTCCCCACCTCCACTTCTGGGATTGAACTCAGAGCTACGCCCTCAAATTTTTCCTCCTCAGCCTGGGGTTTGAATCTAGGCACTCAAGATTATTGGGCAAAAACTTGTTCACTTAGTTATATCCCTATCCCTTTTTATATTTTTAAATTTTGAGACAAGGTTTCATGAAGATGCCTAGGCAGGCCTTGAACTCTTTTTTTGTTTAATATTTTATTGATTTATTTGAGAGAGGTAGAGAGAGAGAGGGAGAGAAAGTCAAAGACAGAAGGTGCAGTATGCATGCCGTGGCATATGGGTGGCGGTCAGAGGACAACTTTTTCTTCTACCACATGAGTTCCAGGGGTTTGAACTAATACCAGGTTTGTGAATAAGCAGCTTAATCAGTAGCTATCTCACTGGCCTTCCAGGCTTTGAACTCCTGATCCTCCTGCTTTAACCTCCTGAGTAGTTGAGAGTACATGTCAGAGCTACCAGGCCTGAGTTACTTGTTTTATTTGTTTTTGGAACTTTAAAACATTTTTTAAAATTTTATTTACTTTTCTACTTTTACAAGCATATTGAGTATTCATCCCAGCTTCTCTCCCTTCTCCTCTCTTCCATCCCCTCCCTCCCTTCCCTTCACCATTTTCTCCCACTCCCACCCTTCCACCTGTGTGCGTCTGAGGACTCCAGGGTTCACTCTGGTCTGTGTACTCCTGTGGGTGCTCAGGCCTCCATGGTGTATCGGGTTATCTCTCTCCAGGCCACTCAGGAGTTCTCAATTGTTTTCATCCCATGGAATGTTTGATAAGGCAGTTTCCAATAACCATGTTCTTAACACCTTCTTAGAAATAAGTTGTAGTGTTGTTTTTGATAAGATATCAAGAAGTTCCTTTTTATTTGATTAATTATAAGAAAATCATGAAATGTTTAAATATTAAAAGATCAGATCCTTTACCAACTCCAGTGGATAATCTGCTTTTATTTGGCATTCATGGTTCAAAAATTTTTTTAATTAAATTTTTTAAATTAAAAAAATTAAATTAATTTTTTAAAATTAAATATTGTTACTTAAATAATCAAAAATTAGCAAATGGTCTTTGTCTTCCAGAAACATATACTAATTGACAGCTATTCTGACCACATTTCTAGTTCTTAGATTTTTGTTTACCAATCCTGTAAAAACATTCGATGAAACTAGAATGATTGAGTGGTTTTAATATTGTAGTTTTGTACTGTTTGTGTAATGTGGTTCTCTCTTCTTACATGATTTTTTAGAGAAAGGAGTAGTATTTGGATCCCCACTGACAGAAGAAGGAATTGCCCAAATTTACCAACTGATTGAGTATCTACACAAAAGTAAGACTACTCAAAGCTTTAATGTTCTTTTTGTTTAATGAAAAATTGTTAATTTTCCATTGAGAGCTGAGTTAGTAGGTATTGATGGACCATCAGTATAGTAGCCATCTTGATTATTAATTTCCTGTGACAGGCTTTAAAATATATTTCTTTTAATACTTAGTCGTGTATTGACTTGCCTTGTCCTTTCAAAGATGTATGTGATTTCAAAGATGTATATAAATTAGATAGTGTCTATGGAATTATGTTTACCTCTTAACTAGACAATGTTGAAAGAAGATTGTCTCTAAAGAATGACAGCATTTGTTCAGGGTGCATCACAATTTCATCTCCAGAATTCCATGATTAACATATACTCTTTCCTTAATCCCCATTTCAGTTTTCAGTAGTGATGCTGGTTGGGCTGTTGCTTCTGAGCACTTGGCATGGCCATGCATCTGCGAAGTGTAAGGACATCTCTCTGATGACCGACCTAGACTCTTCCTATGACTTACTCACTTGGGACACGGTGCAGGAGGAGCTGGAACAGGTTGCCAACTAACAGCTCAGAAGAGCTTGAGTCACCTGCATCTATGTTTTGTTTGTTGGAAAAGGTCCCCATTAAAGATAAAACCATCATCAGTGTTTCAAAATGGGGAAAGGCCAGATTTTCATCGTCTTTGGATGATAAGATTCAGTATCCTTCATCCTAACTGCCGTATGGATGGGATGTGCCAGAGCATAGGGGTGCATTCTCATTCCTTTGCTGTTACCTGCCTGGATCTTCAGGTGAATGAACTTAGATCCCTGAATCCATGGGATTCATGGGATGAAAACATGGACAAGCTTCTTCCAGATAAAACAAACCATATATATGCCTCTACCTTTCTTTTTAAAATCTCCTTGTATGAGCTTAGAACCTAGTTGGAAGGCATTAGTCTAGTTGAGATGATCCTAAACTTATGGGAATCTTTTAGATTGAAAGGTGATGTGATATGTTAGTGTTCTAATCATGGACCAGTACAGAGATTCTATCTTTATTCTTTTTTATTTTTTTTATTTATTCAATTGAGCGTGTGTGTGTGTGTGTATGTATGTGTGTGTAGAACCAGGGTGAATTCGGAAATCACCGTGGACGCCTCCACCTCCTCCTTGTTTACTCTGCCCCAGGATTCACAGGCTCCGCCCTATCAGGGCCAGAAACGCAGGCCGCCCCTGCTTCCACCCGGCGTCTATACGTGGGGTCTAGGATCCGAACTCAGGACCTTCCGCCTGCAAGGCAGAGGCTTAACCCCTGAGCCACCTCTCCAGCCCCTCTATCTTTATTCTTATCAGGAGGAAATAGTTTACAGAAGCCACAACCCTCCACAGATGAACTCAGCCAGCCTCTTGAAAATCTGTTATTTCTGTTTTTTTTCCAGCTTATTGTGATTTTTGATTGTGTTAAATTCAGAATCTCCAGATGTGCCTGAGGAGGGTGAAGACCCCTGGGCAGACCTATCTTTTTTAAAATGCAGTGCTTTCTAGGTGCTCAGGGCGCCAAATAGGTTCCAAAATTCCCTGGAAAATTGGAAAGCAGGTGAAAGTGGTGCCTATATTATACACTAATCAGGACTTCTTTTCTGTTCCCTTTTGGCCTATCCATGCTAAGCAGACTTGCGAGTGGAGGGTTTATTTAGAGTTCCAGGCAACAGTGTCCGACAGCAACTTTTAAGAGATGCTCTCAATAATGGAACTGATATTGACTTGGAATCAGGAGAGTTTCACTCAAACGATGTTGCCACCTTGCTGAAGATGTTTCTGGGAGAGTTACCAGAGCCCCTGCTGACCCATAAACACTTCCATGCACACCTCAAAATTGCTGGTGAGTATAGGAAGTGAGAAATAGGTGTAAATATTTTTTCCATTTTGTAAAGTTCTTTGGGATTTCCTATTGCTTATAACTCACATCAATACTGTGATATTGCTTAAGACTTCATGATGTTACTAACCTTCTCTGGGTACTTAGAAATATTAATTAGTTGTTTGATTTGATCAGATTCCCCATGTCCTCTTTTTGGTTTCTAAGGAAGAGTCTCATGTAGCTCAGACTGAACTCCCAGTCAGTGTGTAGCTCACCATGACCCTTGAACTAACCCTTCTGCACACGCTACCTAAGTGCTATTTACAAGTGAGCCATCATGTTGGGCTCCAATTTTAAGAAATTTTTAATTAGTTTTAAAGATTGTGTGCACATGTGTGTGCACATATGTGCATCATTGTAGAGGAACATGTGTTACCATGGCATGCATGTGGAAATTAGAGAAAAATATTCTATGAATCAGCTTTCTTTTTCAACCTTGCTTGGAAGGCAGGGTCTCTCTTGTCATTACTGCTGCTGAGTTCTGGCCAGTTTTGTCTCCAACTCTCATCTCACTGGAGAAATCCTGAAATTACAGATTTGAGCCACCATGGGTTCTGTGAACTGAATGCAGGTTGCAATAAAGTTTGCATGACAGGTTTATCTTCAGTGTCATCTCCTTGGCTCTCCTTTAAAAACACTTATTATTGTGTGTGTGTTTGCACATGTTCAGTGTGGATGGGCACACAAGTCCTATGTTTTTGGTTTTTTTTTTTGAGAATTAAGGTAGAGTTTATTAGAAAAGAGAAAGGTTGGAACTCATGGACTCCAGACGTGGAGTACCATGAGGAGCTAGAGCACTTCCATGAGAAGCAGAAATAAAACAGAGCTCATGGCAATAGAGTGCCATGAGGGGCTAGGGAGCCCATGAGAACTCACAGTGCCTAGGCATGGAAATCATGAGGAGCAAGGAACAAGCATGGCACTAAAGGGCCATGAGGGGCTAGATCGCCCCCTATGTTATTATCTAAGGAGGTCAAAAGACAGCTTTCAGAAGTTGTGTGCAACACCTTTACTTTCTGATCCATCTTGCTGAGGCTGATAAATAAACTCAACAGGTCAGGCACTTCCTTGCAAACTTGGTGACCTGAGTTCAATCCCTGGAAGCCCACATGGTGGAAGGAGAGAACTGAGTTGTGAAAGTTGTCCTTTGACCTCTACCCTTGTGGTGGCATGTATGTTTGCACCTTGTCTCTCTTTCAAATAAACAAACAAGCAAACAACAATAGAACTAAGGGTGGCTTTGTTTATTTTTATATTCTTGATGTAGTCTAGTGTAGTACTTGGACTTTCAGTCACTCAACAAGAATGAACCTGACAATTTGACTTCAGTCTCTGGATCCACTCAGTAGGGGAGAACTGACTTGTACAAATTGTCCTTTGACTTCTACATGTGTGCAGTGGCACATATGCACCCAAAACTAATAAATATAAAATTAATAAAATAAATACAAGTTTTTTCTTTTGAATAATTTTATCAGACAATAAAAAAGCTAGCTTTGAATTTAAAACAAGCTAATTTGATTTTTTTTGTGTTTTTGTGGGGGTGGGGTAGGGACGTTGCCCAGGCAATTTTGATGATGCAGATGAGAAAATAGTACTAGAATGTATGAAATTTTACAGTTAAATTTTGGAAAAAGTTTTAGAAAAAGAAAAATACCTAGAACATATTGATAAATTATTTTTATATGCTTTCCTGTTCTTCATTGAGTGAAGATTGATACCCTCCATTTCACTGCCACATTTCATGAGCCACTATTTCATGAGAACATATGAAAGTGTGGCACAGTTGCAGCATTTGATATATCCTGTTAATGGGCATTTTTATTTTCAACTTCCTATCAGCAGAGAACTTTTCTAGAAATATTACCTGCTTTTCCTAAACCTGAAATTATTATTGAGGCTAAATAGCTTAAATAACAAACTGCACTCATTTTCTGGTTTATATAAATTATACTTCAGTGGTTACTAGTAGTGTTCTTTTAAAATTGTGATTACTCAGTAAACTGTTTCTTTTCTTTTTTATAGCATGTATACTATAGAAATGATGGTTCTGATCATAAGGAACTGCTTGGAATCATCCTGTTACCAGGGAATAATTCCCACCTGTTTCTATTCAGCTGTAAAGTATCTGATTGAGAGAAAGGAAGGAGCAGACACTGTCAGAAACTTTTGTTGGACATAATTTTATTTCTCTTGTGTGTGTAACCAGTGTTAGAACTGCTGGGATGTAAACTGTGTAAACTGTAACTCTGACTTTTGAATAATGACCAGTGTGGGAAGGTTGAATGTTCTCTTTGCCAGTATTTGTTATTTCCAGTCTTTTTGGTTAAATCTCAACTCCTCCAGATGTCTGTTGTGTTCCTCTTCAAAGCGATTGATTCGATTATGTAATTCCTCCCGGATTTCCTCTTTCATAGTATTGAACATGGTAATGATCATATTTTGAAAGTCGTTATTCTGGGTCAGGCTTTCTTGGCCTTTTTCCGCGGGTTTGTTCTTGTTGGAGTCTAACATTATGGGATTAATTTCTTCAGTGGGAAATTTGTTTACTTGAGTGTTGCTTCTCATGGATTTGCACTTTGACTTTGGCATTGTCATTTTAACTCTTAAGATCTCTCAATTTCACTAAACTGAATTATTTGGCCTGGGGTACTGGTGGGCGGGGCCCGAACGGGGACTTACCTAGGGCGTGGGGTGAGGCCCGGGTGGACCGCGCGCGTGTCCCGACGGGCGGAGCGGGGTGGGGTGAAAAGGGAGGATGGGCACCTCGGCGTGGAGCTATTTAACCCGAGGGCAGCTGGGGCGGGGCCCGGGCGCAGGGGGAGGTCCTCCTCGTCCCTCGGCCCCCGCGCGGCTCCGGCTGGATGGTGGGAGTCGGAGCCGGGTCCCTGTGGGCTCTTTTTGGTTAAATCATCCTAGTGAGTATGAAGTGGTGTCTCATGACTTTGATTTGTTTTCTTTTTCCATTTTCATGTGTATGTGCATATATAAAGTTTATGTATTTATTATATTTTTTGTGTGTGCACATGACTACATGTGTATGTGCTGGCTCAAGGTTGATAATAAGGAATTATTCTTGATTACTCTTGCAGATTATTGTTTTTAGACTAGGTCTTTAATTAAATGTAGGGCTCTCCTTGCTCTGGAGATTCCCAAGCTCCATTTCCTGGCACTAGAATTATGGGTGGGTTGTTATACCCACCTGGCATTTTTATGTGGAATTTCCGAACTCTTGTCTTATTGCTTGTCTCAGCCATCTCCTTATCTCTATTTGTATTTTCTTCTTCTTTTAAACTATTTCATCTACGGGGTGGGGGAAGAAAGAGTGAATGAATACGTATGCCAATGGTGGAGGTTAGAAGGCAGTTTGTGAAAGTTGGTTCTTTCTTTCTACCATGTGGACTTTTGGATATTGAGCTCAAGGTCACCAGCTTTGGGAACAGGTGGCTTACCCACTGAGCTATCTTGCCAACCTTGCATTTTCTTGATAGCCAATAATACTGACCTTATTTATTGACCATTTTTTTTTTATTGACCTTTTGTATGTTATTTTCTTTCATTTCCTTTCTCCTTCCTGTTTTCCCTTTTTCTTTTATTCCTTGATTGGACTGATTGCCTAAATTGCTTGGATTGATCTCAAACTCTGGAAATCCTCTCACCTCAGCCTCCTAAGTAGTTGGAGTTGTATGTGTGCTTGTGTATGCTGTTTTCTTGGAAGGAATGTCTGTTCACGGTTTTGTTTGTTTTCTGAGACATGGTCACTCTGATAGCTAGGCTGGCCTGGAGCTTGTGATCCACTTGGCCTCAGCCTTCTAGTGCTTGGCCTGCAGGTGTATACCACTAGGCTCAGCTCTCTGTTTAAATCTTTTCCACATTTTCAAATTGGGTAGTTTTTACTTAATGAGTTACATTGATGTTTTCTTATTCTTTTTCTTGCTTGTGCTAGGCATCATTATTATATCTGACATTGTAAGCATAGCCACACAGGAAGGAAAGGCTTTTTTCCCCCTTTTTTCACAGTGCTGGAACTCAACCCAGGACCCTGTTAATGTGTTATAATTGTTGAATTTTGTTTATGCTTGATTCTTTTATTCCTCTCTTTCTTTCATGGCATTGAGGGGAAAAAATAATAGTAATAACCTTGTTTTTGGATTTTTTTCCTGTTGATGTTTTCCTTCCTCTCCCATAATATCTTTTGTTTTCAAGATTTGATGCAGTTTGATGATAAAGGAAACAAGACTAACACGCCAGATAAAGAACGGCAAATCGAGGCTCTTCAGCTGCTTTTCCTCATCCTCCCTCCACCCAACCGTAACTTGCTGAAGTTATTGCTTGATCTCCTCTACCAGACAGCAAAGAAGCAAGACAAGAATAAGATGTCTGCTTATAATCTTGCTCTTATGTTTGCACCTCATGTCTTGTGGCCAAAAAATGTGAGTGTTGAAAGAAGAGTAGAGCTTGCTTGGTTTTCTTGGGCTGGGCCTGGTCCTGTGGGCATTCATCAGCCAGGCTATCAAGGGCCCAAGGTTAGTCTTCATCTTTTAGGTTAGGATCTTACTTTATCAGTTCAATTGAGAATCATTAAACTTGAGGGCATAAGTCCTGCAACCTCACTTACAAATCAGGCTATAGTAAACCTGGATGGTCGCTTATTAGTGAAAGCTCTTTGTGGGAAATTTTCACTACTGAAGAAACTAAAATATTTGTTTTGGTTAGTCAGCATGAGTTCCTTCTTAATAGGAAGTCTTCTGGGGAAATCAAATTAATTTCTAAAGATTGAATGCTATAAATTTAGAACAGAATGGTATTATCTTATGGGATAATGTCATCAGTTTTACTATGAGATGTCACAGACCATTTTAACTTCTAGTATTTCTATTTCCTATACATTAAGTCTTATTTGGTAAAGCTGAATCTGCTTCTTTCTGAGACCCCAGCCTTACCACTAACTTACAAAATTCTTTTCAACAAATGTTTGACCTAGACATATATAGCTCAAGTTCCTGCCCATTCATAATACAAATATGATGGGATTGTGAGCCAGCATACCTGGGTAGGGAGCTATAAACCACTTATATTACTTGTTTTCTTACCCTTCCTATACTTAGGCTCTTCCTCTGTAAATTAGGTATGATATCAGTTACCTTCCAAGAAAGACTAAAGAAACTAAAGAAATAGATATGTTGTTAGTTACTAATATAGAGGTTCTTGGGTTGGAGAGGTGTATTGGGTTAAGCTTCTGACTTGCCAGAAGGCTGTGAGTTCAGGTTCCGGATCCCATGTAAAAACAGCAGGCAGAAATGACAGTAACGTGTACTTTCAACCTTGGAAGGCAGAGACTGGGAAACTCCAGAGCAAAGCAAAGAGGAGGTAGTTCAATCCAGGGTGATTCCTGAAGTCACCCTTGGGCCTCCGCAGTCACACAGAATATCCTCTGATACACTGCAAATCTACACATGCACACACATACACACACACACACACAGGTTCTTGAGATTATAAGAAATGTGAAATGTGTAAAGGAAGACGGAGAGAGAGGTTACATGTAGTATTTTACCTTGGTAAGTAACTAGTGAAAATAATGGAATGCTCTGTGTCAAGAGGGGCTGCTGAGATAGGCCAGTCTTGTCCATATTAAAGGAGATCCAGCCTTGTCTGTCCTTAGTAAAGGATGTAAGAACTGACTTATTAAAGCTATGGACACCAGGAAAATAGCTTTCCTAGCAAATGCTAGGCCCTGATTTTGAGCTCTTCCATTTCCTCCCCAAAACAAAAACAAAAAACAATCAAATGTCAACCAAAACAAAAACCTCCCAAAGCTATTATAAAGAAAGAAATTATAGTTATATAAAAAGTATGTATGGGAGTCCTTGGAAGACCAAACAGATAAAAATAACAAAAGATATGTATGGGTTTAGATGAAGGCTTTGGCACAGTGAAGGGGCTATGAGTTCTTACGGAGTCAGGTGAGATGGCTCTGATGCTACCGTTACTCTTCATGGTTGCCGACATACTCACAATCAAACAACTTAAAGGAACAAAGGTTTAATTTTGCTTATGATAGTTTGGTTTCAGTTCTAGCTTGGCAGGAGAGCACATACCAGCACTGAGGAAACTGGCTACACCAAATCTACATGACTGCTAAGAAGGACAATTCTTATTTGTCAAACCAGTATGTCTGGTCAATTATACCAAAGGATGTCCACTTTTCCAGCTTATTCACCTGTTCAGGGACTAGTCCGCTCATCATGGACTGGGCCTTCCTCATCAACTAGAAAATCCCTACAGGCTTTCTCGGGGCTTAACTAGTAATTCTCTACAAATGTGCCCAAAGCCGAGCCCTCAGACATGAAGTTGACACCATTATCTGACTATAACACTTGATGACCTGAATTTGATCTCTAGAATCCACGTGGTTGGTGAGAACAATATGTACACATGTGTACACACACAGACACACACACATTTTAAAAAGCAGGAGAAGGGCTGGAGAGATGGCTCAGGGGTTAAGACTTTGTCTCAAAAACGAAAGGTCCTGAGTTCTGATCCCAGGTTCCACGTAAAAATGCCAGGCAGAAATGGCAGCGGCCTGCACTTCCAGCCCCGGTGGGCAGAGCCTGGGAAATCCTTGAGTGAAGTAAGAAGGAGGTAAAAGCAATCCAGGACGATTATCGAAATCACCCTTAGTCTTCCACGGGGATAGAATGTCCTCTGATGCATGTGCACACACATACAAATAAAAATAAATAAATCAAATATAAAAAAATCAGAAGAAAGAAGAGAAGGGATTAATGACAATTTAATTGTGATAAAGAAACGTGCCAGTATCAGTAGTGAAAATTCTCCTTTGTCTCCAGAGAAACTTCAGACATTTCATTTTTTCTGAAGAAGCAGTATCTTTGATGATGGAGGCATCCTGCCATTTGCTTTGAATCCTAGACATGATTTTCTTCAGCAAGTTTGCTTACATGACTAATATCAATTAGAATTAAGAAATACAGAATGCTTCTTAGTGTTTTCTTGTTCATTTCAGGGACACATGGTTCATCTAGATTATTTCATATCCAGTGAAAACTTGCTAAATCTAAAGCCTATCCAGAGTCGTCTTCTATTTAAAGGTGTCTTTGTTAGGGACTACAAGAATAAGCTTTTAGTAAGTACTTCCAAGCTCTCACTGCCCTTTGTTTGGTCCCTTTTCCTTTGCATAGGTCACTGCAAATGACCTTCAGGAGAACATTGCAAAATTAAACAGTGGGATGGCTTTTATGATCAAACACTCCCAGAAACTTTTCAAGGTAGGTAAGGGATGACGTTTGGTTGGTCATAGGGCAAGGAAGATGGAGCCAAGTGGGATCTGAGAGAAAGAAGAAAAGTGAGATACTGAATAAGAAGCTCCGTGGGTGAGAAGCCCCAAGAATGAGGGGTCCCAAGGATGAGCAGAATGGACAGTGACGGATGGGCCAGTGGGCCCGGGTCTACCTGCTCAGTCAGCTGATCTTTTCACGGCAGGAGCACATCGCGCTTGCATGTGGGATTTTGAGGGTTTGATAGTTCTTGCATCTGATGTTCCTTATCATCCTTAGCCCAAAGAGGCAGTGCTTCTGGGCTGTAATTGTCTTGAAACTTTGTAGGTCTTCCTTGAATTTCAGAGTTTCATTCTGTTAGACAAAAGCCACATATACTAATCTTTGAATGATAAATCCTCTGCCTTTAAGCTTTCTTAAAGGCCCTCTGGCCCAATTCAGAGGTTCCCTGATACTTTGACCTGCTTTGTTTCTAAAGTTTTAGGAATGGCTTATATAGTAGGATCTTAGTCTGGATATACTAGGATCTTTTTATTGTTATTTTTGTTGTTGTTATTATTGTGTGTGTGTGTGTGTGTGTGTGTGTGTGTGTGTGTGTGTATATATGTGCCAAGCACTTGTGGAGGCCAGAAGCCAGCCTAGTGGAGTCAGTTTTCTCCTACCTTACTGGGGTTCTGGAGATTGAACTCAGGTCATCAGACCTGCAGGGCAAGTGCCTTTATCTGCTAAGGCATCTTGCTGGCCTAGAATATACCATCTTTGTTATCACTGCTATTACTTTATTTATTTACATACACTCGTGTATAAGTTTGCATGTAGGCATGGATGCCACAATGTGCAAGTGAAGGCGAAAGTCAACTTGGTAGAGTTGGTTTTCTCTTTCCACTCTTCATGTGGATGCTGGGAATTGAACTCAGATGGTGAGGTTTGCACAGTAGGTACCTTTACTCTCGATAATGCTAGTGAATCTTAATAGTGAATCTTTTAATTTTGCCATCTGGAGAGGGTGAGAACTTCCAAGATTACCTAATTCAAGTTCCCTTTCGTCTTATGGAAAAAATAGTTAGAAAATTTGCCATCTTGGACATTTTTAAGTATATGGTTCTTTGTCATCACCATCATCATCATTATCTTTAAGATGGAGTGTTGTAATAAACCCTGTTTTTTTTTTTAAATTTATTATTGGTGTGTGTGTGTGTGTGTGTGTGTGTGTGTGTGTGTGAGATGTGAAGAGGCATACATGTACCACAGAGAGTATGTGAAGGTCAGAGGACAGCTTAAACAGAGTCACTTTTCTCCTTATACCTCTAAGTGGTTTCTAGGGATCAAACTGAGTTGTGTGGCAAGTTCCTTTACCCACTGAGTCATCCGCCCTCTTGCCTAGCCTTCTGAGCAGCTGTGACTACAGTCTCATGTCACTGATCATAGCTTTATCTGCACTCCAAACTTTTTGTCTTAGGATAATTGTAGATTCACATGTAGTTGTAGGAAATAAAGCAGAGAGATCCCATATCAGTTTCTCCTGATGGTAGCAGCTATCGATGACAAAACTGTAATTTCACAACAGTGGACAGGATAGAAGATAGCAATCTTGATACGGTGAAGATGCAGACTACTGCCATCAGCCTAAAGGATCCCCCAATTTCTCATAACTCAAGTATGCTCACTTTTTAAAAATTTTTTTATTTATTCAATTGTGCGTGCGTGCGTGTGTGCGTGCGTGCTCGTGTGTGTGTAGAACCATGGGCGAATTCGGGAACCACCATGGATTACCTCCACCTCCTCCTTGTTTACTCTGCCCTGGGATTCACAGGCTCCTCCCTACCAGGACCAGAAATGCAGGCTGCCCCCGCTTCTACCCGAAGTCTATACGTGGGGTCTAAGATCCGAACTCAGGACCTTCCGCCTGCAAGGCAGAGGCTTAACCCCTGAGCCACCTCTCCAGCCCCATATGCTCATTTTTTTATAATTCCTTCAGTTTAAGATTATCGTAGATGGAAGCTAATGCAGTTTGCCTGCATGGTTGCTGATAAATGACATCAAATGGCTTAAGGGAACAAGGGCTTATTCTCTCTTATGATTCCTGGTTACAGTTCTCAGTCCAGCTTGACAGAAGAGAATGCACCAACACCAGGGCCAAGGGAACTGGCCACACCATCACCACATATGGTTGAGAGAGGGACATTCCTTACTTGCCAGACCAACATGTCTGGCCAAGTGTACAGAAGGATGCCAACTTCCTCAACCACTTTCAGTATTTTATTCACCTGTTCAGAGCTTAGTCCCACCCACCATAGGCTGGGCCTTCCGTATCAGCTAGACAAGCTCCTGTGGGTTTGCTCTGGGCTTAACCCAACCACAGATGTCCCCAGAGCTCAAACCCTTAACAGTCAAGTTGACACCTGTGCCTCACTATGACAGGCCCTTATGGATATATGTGCTGGGCAAGTGATCTGCCACTGAGTTGTAACCTTAACCCATTTCTTTAAAATAAAAAACATTTTATTTATTTTTAAAAAATATTTTATTTATT
Organism: Typhlomys cinereus; assembly: GCA_023101885.1. Classification (NCBI taxonomy): domain Eukaryota; kingdom Metazoa; phylum Chordata; class Mammalia; order Rodentia; family Platacanthomyidae; genus Typhlomys; species Typhlomys cinereus. The sequence goes on along the minus strand of JALPQD010000222.1, from coordinate 402,697 downwards.
TTATATGTGTGTGTGTGTGCTTGTGTGTCTCAGAGAACGCTGTGTGTCCCCGTGGAGGACGAAGGATGACTTCAGGAATCATCCTGGATTGCTTCTACCTTCTTCTTGCTTTGCTCTGGGATTTCCCAGGCTCCACCCATCAGGGCTGGAGGTGAAGGCTGCCACCTTTTCTGCCTAGCATTTTTTATGTGAGACCTGGGATCTGAGCTCAGGACCTTCTGTTTGTGAGAACGAGTTTTAACCCCTGAACCATTTTTCCAGCCCTATTGAGTTTTCTTTAAACATTTTTTTTATATGCTCATGTGTGTGTGTGTGTGTGTGTGTGTGTGTGTGTGTGTGTGTGTCTGTGTCTGTGTCTGTGTCTGTGCGCGCGCGCGCTACATCTGTGGGATCCAGGATCTGAGCTCAGATCCTTATGCTTTCAAAGTAGAGGCTTAACCCTGAGCCATCTCTCCAGCCTCAATTGAGTTTTCAATATATGATCATGGAGTTTCTTTCCATTTATTTTATTTTCTGTGATTTCTTTCAACATTGTTTTATAAATTTTACTGTAATGTTCACTTTTGTTTAAAGGTTAATTCCTATGTATCATATCTTTTAGGTTATGTGTTCTTTGTATAGAAATACAATTGATTTTTATATTTTCTTTGTGTCCTAACACTTAAGTGAATTTTCTTATTTTACATCTTTTATGTGTAGAATCTTTAGTTTTCTACATGCAGGATCATGTTTTGTTAACATATTATTTCTCTTTAATTTGAATTCATTCTTTCCTCTTATTTCTCCTTCCTTTTCTCCCTCCCTTTCTCTCTTCCTCCTTTGAAGTCACCCTGATTAGTTTTGTGTTCTTTTGGTTTAATAGTTTTCCCCACAATTTATCAGTCACTTGACTCTTTGGGCCAAAAAGAGTCTGCATAGGGTGTTCTAGCAAGTTGAAGGCATATAAATATCTCCATAAAATAACCCAACCAGTGTTGTCCCATCTCATGATTTTTGTCCTGTAGTATAACCTAGTCTTAAGGATGAGATTTGGGTCACTGGTATTCTGTTGAGTAGAAGAAAATCTTAAGTCCAGTATACTCATGGATTGGGGGTTAGCTCAGGATCTCCCTGACACAGAGATTGTGTAGTCTTGTGATCAGAAAGGCAAGATCATGGTTTTTGGATTAGTACTCTGGCAGCAAAGAGCAAGGGATAGATATCAAGATCCTGCTCAATAAAAGGTCAAGATCTAGATAAGGGAGCAGGATAATAGAGAATGGATTTGAATGATCAGCAGAGATCATGCTAACTAGAAACTCTTTATATCTTTCTAATTTATGGGAGTTAACTATAGTGGAATTGTGAATATGTAGGGTAAAACAGTTTCTGATAATACCTATAATTAAAATGAGCTGTCATAATGTCTTTCTCATGAGATTGTTCTTTCAAAAATTATTATTGTGAATATGTACATACATGTTGTATGTTTGGATGCACACATATTTGAGTGTACTCATGGAGATCAGAAAACTTTGTAGAACCCATTCTTTCCCTTTACCTTTACGTTCTGGGGATTGAACTCAGTCATTAGTCTTACTCAGCTTGTGCCTTTACCTGTTAAGCCATCTAGACAGTGTAAGACTGTTCTTTTTTCCTTTTGTTTTCTTGTTTCTCTGGGACTTGTTAGGTGGGCACACCATTTTTTTAACTGATATTTCTGTGGTGTGTGTGTGTGTGTGTGTGTGTGTGTGTGTGTGTGTACATGTGCCTGTGCATTTGCATGCTAAAGTATATGTGTTAGTCAGAGAACAACTTTCAGAACAATCTCTCCACTTTGTGGGTTCCAGGGATCAAACTTAAGTTGTTAAGCTTGGTGACAGGAACTTGCTGAACCATCTTGCTGGCCCCTGTTCTTTCTTATTTAATGATTATATTTATGGGTGATTTGAAAATTGTCTCAAGCAAAGGAGAAACACAAAAATATGAATACGACTATAAATGTTATATCTTGGTTTCTGGCTCACATAACATTTGATTTTTAAAACATCAATGACTACACTGGTGTCTTTGCACAGTATCCCCATCATATTCGTTGAGGTATCTGTTTCGTGGCAAACAAAAGAAGCCTGTGGAATAAAATATTTTGCACAGGGTTTGGTTTTACACAGACATCTACCAGTCAGATAATTTTGAGATCCTCACTTTTATGGCCTTTAAGTTTTCCTAACCTTTGAACTCTGGTTTTCTTTTATGTTCTGCCCAGGCTCCTGCTTACATTCGAGAATGGGCCAGATTGTACTATTTGGGTTCCAGAACTCAAGTATCCAAGGTAATAATAGGAGACAGCTCTTAACCTAAAAAAGAAACAGTTAAGATGTGAAGTTTAAAACAAAGCATGATGTCATAATAATGATGTCATAATAAAGCCAGTGTTTTTAATGTTATAACTCAATCATTTTTTTTTAAAAAAAGAAAGTTATGAAATAAAAACACCCCTATGTACAATATTTTTGTATGTTTAAAGAGCACTTCTACTGGTGGATGATATCCCATATATAGTGTCGCAAACAAAAGAATTACATACTAAGTTTCCCATAAATGCTGCATGCATTTTTATGACCTCTGATATTAACAAAAGTCCATTTTATATAATACATTTTTAGTCAGCTTCATTGTATCAAATGGCTAAAAGATGTGAGATCAAATGAGCTTAGATAGAGAAATAGGTAATGCTCATTAGCAAATAATGGTATACAGTTACTGAGCTTTGACAATAAGAAGTTAAAAAAGATCCACAGGCATGTTAGATGAATTATATTTGACTGGTCCTGATTAGAAACTTAGGAACTATTGTCTTATATTGATTTTCTTTTCTACTTCTGTTTGTTTCTTCCTCTTACTCAGCAAATATTAGGTATGACTAGGATACAAAAGTTTTCAACAGATTGTTTCATTTGTTCCTTTACCACTGCCATGTAGTTGCCCCAATAAAGGGTCATGAGTTAGGAAAATGTTCCAGCCAAGACAGCAGCTTGGATTTTAGGGTGGTCTGTCACTTTAGCATCTAGATGACTTTAAACTTACCCTCCATTTTCTTCTGTCTACCAGAATGACATTTTTCCTGTTTACTTACAGGATGGCAGTGAGATTAAAAATGCTTTGAAAATTGAATTCTTATAAATACAACTTTGTATAGCAATTTTCTAAATGCATGTCAGTTTTCTGGGCAGGTTATGAGAATGAACCCTTTATTAATAGATTCTTCATCTAATAATTGTATTAAGATTTTCTTTGTTCCCGGGTATAGTAATATAACCATGTTCCTACTTCCCCTTCCTTTGATCCAGGTTTTTGTAAGAACTCAGAGCCAGTAGAATTTACTCTTTTTTTTTTAATTAAAATTTCTTTAAGGATGATCTGGAGCTGACAACTTCATGTCACGCTAAGTCTTTCCAGTTGGCACGATATCAGAAATGGAACCGAGTAGATTCTTGCTCTCAGCAGGAGGAGACTCAGCAACGCACAGAAGAGGCCCTGAGAGACCTTTTCCAGCATGTTCACAACATGCCAGAGTCAGCAAAGAAGAAACAACTCATTAGACAGGTACCTGGAGGCAGGGCCACTGCGATGGGGCTTCAGGACGTGACGTGGTCGTAGTCACCAGAGAGCTTCAAGAGTGTCATTTAAGCTTTGCCTCTCCTTGGGACAAGCTTTAGCTCCTCCAAGAAAACAGACTTGTCCATGGAGCTTCAATATGCTACTAGAGAAAAGTGTGAAGGCTCCTGCATCTCTGAAGTTAACTGTGGTTAGAGATCTCTGTTTCTGGTCATGTACCAGGTTTGCTTCCAGAGAAACAGTAATTAGAAGATATTGTTACAAAGTTTAAATGCTCCAGATTTTCTTGGCGAATACTTTGACTCTCTGAATCTTAATTTTTAGGTTTGTAAAATGGTAATAGTAACATTCATGTGTCATTTTTGTAAAGGTTAGGGAGACTGTATGCAGAAGGGCTGTCAGAGCAGAAGTGGTGACTTCCTAATAGAGTTTTTACAGTTAGAAAATAGTGCAAACAGAATTCTAGTTTGATCATAGAAAGGAATTCTAGCAGTAAGTTTGCTTATTTTGGAGCTATGGGAGGAAAATTAGGTCTTTTTTAGAGGACTGATGGCAGCTAAAATTCCCCAGTGTGCCGATTTGTAGAGGTTCTCCCACCCTCCAGTAATGCTGTAGGAGGGCATTTCAGGTTTTACAAAGGGCAAGATGTGAGCACGTTTTAGAAAACTGATTGATTTCAGGTTGCCAGGTTTGTACACAGGTACCTTTACCCACTGAGCCATCTTGCTGGCCCTGAATAAGCTTTTAAATTCTAATTAATTAACTAGTTTATAGTTCAATTTGTCCTTCAATTTTCAGGAGTCCTCCTGCCTCAGCATTCTACATGCTGTAAATTACAGATGTGAACAACCATGTTTAAATTGTATTTTATTTTATTATTTTTTAATTCATGTGTGTGTGTGTGTGTGTGTGTATCAGAGGACACTATGTGTCCCTGTGGAGGCCCAAGGGTGACTTTGGGAATCATTCTGGATTGCTTCCACCTTTTTGCTTCACTCTGGGATATCCCAGGCTTTGCCCACCAGGGTTAGAAGTGTAGGCCTCTGGCATTTTTACGTGGGACCTGGGATCTGAACTCAGGACCTTCTGCTTAGCCATCTCGCCAGCCCCATGTTTAAACTTTTTTTTTTTTTTTTTACATTTATTCAATTGTGCATGTATGCGTGTGTGTGTGTGTGTGTGTGTGTGTGTGTGTGTGTGTGTGTGTATGTGTGTAGAACCACCATGGACGCCTCCACCTCCTCCTTGTTTACTCTGCCCCAGTATTCACAGGCTCCGCCCTACCAGGACCAGAAACGCAGGCTGCCCCCGCTTCTGCCCAGCGTCTATACGTGGGGTCTCGGATCCGAACTCAGGACCTTCCGTCTGCAAGGCAGAGGCTTAACCCCTGAGCCACCTGTCCAGCCCCCCATGTTTAAACTTTAAGAAGTCATTTTTTTTAGCACCTAGAATCTGAACTTTATATATAAACTTGCAGTTCTAAAACTTAAAAAGTATTGCTAGGAAAGTTTTTAGGTACTATATTATGATGATGATGATTTTGAGATAAGTTTTTAACTTGGTAGAACAGCCTTGAACTCATGATCCTGCTTCTGCCATCTGATTGCTAGGTTTATAGGTGTGAATCACTATGCTAGTGATATACTATTATTACTAATATTTTGTGTGCATGTACATGTAGAAAAGGGCACTTGAATATATGTACCTGTGGAAGCCCAAGGATGACTAAAGAAATCGTCTTGAGTTACTTTACTTCTTTATTGGTTTTTCTGGGGATTTTCCAGGCTCTGCCTTCCAGGACTGAAAGTGTAGGAAGAAAGTACTGAAAGCTGCCGTTTCCACTTGGCATTCTTTATGTGGGATCTGGGATCTGAACTCAGGTCTTTTTGCTTGAGAGGCTAAGACCTTAACTCCTATTCCCATCTCTCTAGCCCCCTATATTATTATTTTTAAAGTGGGAAAATAAGCAGCTAAGAAAATGTCGAAGAAACCTATGTAGTAACTTTTGTCCTTGTTTTTCCATTACTTCCATAAAGAATCAGTGATGATAGCATTGTAAACCTGTATTCCAGTCTATTTCCTTTCACCAAAATGCCGGCAGAAAATTATGAGCTCTAGTTGAAGAACTTTAATAACCTAAAATTACTCTACCATAAGATCTTGGAAATGTACACAGTGCTTGCCGCACTTGCATGAGGCCCTCAGTTTGCTCTCCGATACTTCCTGACCTAGGTGTAGTGTGTGGCTTGTAATGCCAGCATTGGTGAGGGAAGGCAGGAGGGTTAGGAGTTCCAAGTGATGTACATAGCGAGGGCAGCCTGGACTGCATGAGACACTGGAAAAAAAAAACCTAGCATACAATTTCTGTTAAATTTCAAATTTTTCTAATAACTCTATGTTGAAGAAACTTTCTGTAAAAACAATTCTGGTTTGCTAGTAGATCTTAGACAAATTCTTTAACTCTTCAAGTCTGTTTCCTTGTCTGAAAACAGGAATAAAAATTCCTTATTAAGAAACTGAATTGCTGGTTGGCTTGGCGTAATTGAACACATTTGGACTTCTTTTGGAAGTATTTCTGCTTTTGTGAGTGCTCATCAGCCTCCTACCCTGTGCATGCACAGACCCGCTCCTCAGCTTTGATGGGTGTTTACATTTAGCTACCGGTTGTCACTGATGTCATTTATGACAATACTGATAAGATGTTCTTTATGTTTCCTTGAAGTTCCAAAAGCAGTCTTTGACTCAAACACCAGGGCGAGAACCTTCTACTCCTCGGGTACAGAAGAGAACCCGTTCCCGCTCCTTCAGTGGGCTTATTAAGGTAAGCATACTATGCTGTTGCTTTCAGTATTGATTTTGTGGAAATTTAAGTCTTACTTTTCTGTGTGAATAAGCAGGTTAACTCTGTTCTCTGGAATCCTAATGGTTAATTTGCAAGTGGATAAAGACAGAGTCGAGAAAAGGTTTTATTTTTTAAAGCATTTTACTATGTTACAAATCAGAGAAGGGGCTCTGGTGGAGTAAAAGAAATAATTAATGGTCCTTCTTCCATTCTGACTCTGAAAACAGACTCTTCACTCTCGTTCAGTGTGTGTAGCCCCACTTCCTGCCTGTTTCACACTGTATGCCTCTCTATGCTGTTTGCAAGATCCATGGAGACAAAGGGAAGTTGAAACTAGAGAAATGATTGGATAAGTGGAATTTCTTTTTGACTTAGTGAATTTTGATACCTCGGATTTGGGCATGTTTAATATTTTTAGTACTTGATTCTGTTTCTGTGTGTCAGAATCATTAGAAACTTTTAGAACAATAGGAAATACATTTTTGTGCTATTGCTGTTTCGGGTGTACAAGCTTCCTTGAAGATCTGAACTTGTATGCAGTTAATGAATACTGCCATCAGATGGCAGCAGATAATTTGGTTATGGGCTTCACATTTCAATATCTAAGCTAAGGTAAGAGCTTAGTTAACTTGAAATGAGATCAGCACTGTGGTGTGTTCTGTTTTTTTTTTTTTTAATTTAAAAAAAAATTTATTCAAATGTGCATGAATTTATTCAATTCAACATGCGCTGCGCACGTGTGTGTGTGTGTGTGTGTGTATGTGTGTGTGTGTGTTCGTGTGTGTGTATGTGTGTGTGTGTGTGTAGAACCATGGACGAATTCGGGAACCACCATGGACGCCTCCACCTCCTCCTTGTTTACTCTGCCCTGGGATTCACAGGCTCCGCCCTATCAGGACCAGAAACGCAGGCTGCCCCCTCTTCGGCCTGAGGTCTATATGTGAGGTCTAGGATCCAAACTCAGGACCTTCCGCCTGCAAGGCAGAGACTTAACCCCTGAGCCACCTCTCCAGCCCCCAAATAAATTTTTTTAAAAACTGAAGCTGATGTATGCGATTTTCTGTTTTAGTGAGCTCTTGTAGTTGGCTTTAGGTGTATGACTAATGATTGCTTGAAATGTATATATATAAATTCTACTTGGCAGCAGCTATTTACTTCCTTAATAAGAGAGGGTTTAAAACTTTAGAATTTTAAAGCACAATTCTATCAGGATGAAATATTTTTAGAACTTTTTATTTCGTGCTACTGAATTCAACCCAGAGTCTTACATTTGCTAGCAAGCACTGTACTACTGAGCTATATCCTAAGTCCAGAGCAGTAGTTTTAATATTTTATTTTTAGTTTTTTTGCCTTTATTTATTTTGTGAGTATGTAAGGCTGTGGGGGAGAGGCACGTGCGTACTAAGGTGAATGTGCTGAGGTCAGAGAACAACTTGAGCGAGTTGGGTCTGTCCTTTCACTATGTGGGTTCTGGAGATTGAACTGAGGTCTTAGTGGCAAGAGCCCACTAAGCCATCTTGCTGACCTTACAACAGTTTTAAATTCACGTGTTAGCAAATTTTATAAAACTGATGGTCAGAGTGCTTTCATTATAGACGAAGTGATTTTTGAGCAGATGGTAGATATAAGTTTTTACATAGTAGCTTCACAGTAGAGTAATGAAGTGTCCTTTTTTGTTAGTGCGGGGGTTGAATCCAGAGCCTTTCACATGCCAGAAATGTGCTCTATCACTGAGCACACCCCTGTCCTTAATGTCTTTTTAAAAATTGACTGGAAGCTGTACAATGAGTTCTGTGACTCTGGCATCACAGTTTGGCTTCCTCAGGTGTAGGTATTTTTCCTAGTATTTCTGTATTTTAGCGATTTGATTTCTATCTGACTTTTGTTTTTAATGAATACTTTTAGAATTTTATTTTTCTCCAAGCTTTAATTGAGATGTGAATGACCATGTATTCTGTATTGATTTCTTGTTTTGACTAGGTATTTTTCCTCCATCAGGAAATAATTCACTATCAATATTCTGTTGATATTTATAGTTTGAATTTTTTTAACTTTAAATATTTATTTGAGAGAGAGAGAGAATATGTAGGTGCATGTGTGTTGCAAACGTGGAGGTCAGGATTTAGCAATTGGTTCTCCTTCACCCTGTGGGCTCTGGAGATGAAATTTAGATTTTCATGTACACTTTACCTGCTGGGGGTTTTAGTCCGCATATCACATTCATATCTTTTTGTTTTGTTTTTCTTTTTTAAAGTTTTTGTTCTGATATATATATATATACATATATATACACACACATATATATGATATAAATACGTAAAAATACATATAATTTAAAATTTAAGTTCTGTAAAGGAAAAAAGGGAAGACTTCTCTCAAAGTGATAGAAGTCACTGTCAGCTGTTCCAGTGGATTGTTTCAGCTTCTAAGCCATTCAGAGATGAGAAGCTTTTAGTTTTGCTCTGAATGTCAGCATAGTCATGTGATTCTCCTTTAAAAGCCCTGAAGGGCTGGAGAGATGGCTCAGAAGTTAAGACTCTGTCTAGTAAGCAGAAGGTCCTGAGTTCAGATCCCAGGCCCACATAAAAGTCCCAGGTGGAAATGGTGGTGGTCTACACCTCCAGCTCTGGTGGACAGAGCCTGGGAAATTTCAGAGTGAAGCAAGAAGGATGTAGAAGCAATCCAGGATGATTCCTGAAGTCACCCTTGGTACCCCAAAGGAGCACACAGTGCCCTCTTACACACACACACACACACACACACACACACACATACAAGTAAATAAAAAGGCTGGAGTTTTTTTTTTTTTTTTAAATTTTTTTTTATTATATTTAATTCAACTGTGCGCATGTGCGTTGTAGTGTGTTTGTTTCTGTGTGTGTTGGTGTGGACTGGTAATTAGACCAGGACGAATCGCAACCACCATGATCCATCTCCGCCTACCAGGACAAAGCGCAGGCCGCCCCCCTTCCGCCTGCATACTGGATCTGGATCCGACCGGACTCCGCCTGCAAGGCGAGCTAACCCCGGCCAACCCCAAAGGCCTGGGGTTTTTGTGACATCAGAAGTCTATAGTTTCTGAAATTCCAGGCTAGTGTGAGGACACTGGAGAGACCATCTAGTATCCTAGTGAGGAACAAGAAGGGACTCTTAATGGCTCCTTTTACTTTTGGTGAAAAACAGAATAGAAGTAATGCATTTGTTTCATGGTCTTAGAGGCACAGTGCTATTAGTATTAACTAGTTTAAATCCAATGACAGAAATTTTTTCTATCATCCTGGGTTTCTCTACCTCCTTACTGCTTTGCTCTGCTTTTTGATGCAAAAGCTTTAACCCCTGAGCTATCTCTCCATTCCTTTTAAATGTAGTAGGAAAGTGACCACTTATATAGAAAAGCAGGTGTTTTGGTATGTATCTTTGCCTTTCTTGATGCATGGCGTGGGAGAATCTGTGCAGAAGTTACCAGAATGCTGAGTTTTTGGTTTTTTTTTTAAACCTAAGGAAATTGTAGTTTTGAAGGGTAGTATAGTTGCAATACAATACATGCTTGTAAATCAATTATTTCCTTTTCCTAAATCAGCGTAAAGTCCTAGGAAATCAGATGATGTCAGAAAAGAAAAACAAGACCTCTACTCCAGAGTCTGTGGCCATGGTCGAATTGAGGAAGACCAGTAAAGAAAATATGAACTTGGTAATATTTTGTTCTTTACCCTCTCTCTTCCATTTGTAGAAAGGCACTCTTACATTATCATTGTTTATAGTCAACACACTGATGATCTGCTCTCTGTGCGTTTTCACTGACTTTTCAACAATGCCTTTTGAGTGTAAGAGTGTTACAAATACAGCTGCTCTGTGCAGTACCGAAGTCCTTAAGCAAGTGCTAAGGTAAGTGGTTTCTTACAGAGAGACCACAGGCAGGCATTTGAGCCATGCCTCCTGCTGGGGTTGCCGGTACAGTAGTCCCTAAGGGCGGTCCAGGTGTGGCTGTTCTTTAAGCCAACAAAAAAATCAGTTATGATTAGTGAGGTAGAAATTTGCCAGTTTCTGTAGAAAACTTGTCAGGTTGAAATCAAATAAGCAGAAAATTCCTCAGTAAAGTCTGTTGACAGCATTAATGTTCATTCGCTCATCTAAGCCACTGTAAAATTCTGTTACAGGTATTTCCTGACTCTCCAGCTGTCACGATAACACCCACAAAATTGAAGTGGTCTGAGGGGAAGAAAGAGGGGAAAAAAGGTACTGATCATGCTTACTCTCTATTTGTGCTGAGCATGCTTCCTATCTGCGGCTCACCAGTCGGTCGCTTTTCCTTTTCTGAGTTCCCAAGGTAGAGTAATTGAGGTCAGAAGAAATTTAGGTGGTTCTGCTATTCTCTACAGCTTTCAGGAACCGAGGGAAAGTTTCAAATACACACTCACCTGGTGCCGGCCTTAGACAGACAGAACTTGTGCATCAACTATATTAAGAATTCCTGCTAGGTAAAAGGAAAATAAGCGTAAACTAATTTGTGAGACTAAGACCAGCAATGTTGGGAGTATGCTCATAGGATAGTGATATTCCTCATCTGTGGATGATTAGTCATAACTAATCAGTGACACTTTCCCAAAGTGGAAGGACCCTGGAAGTTAAGTGCTTTTGAGGTTATTTAGTTCTCTTCTGATAAAGAGTTGCTGTGCATTGTGGTGCACAGGCGTAATGTTAACACTCAGGAAGCAGGGCAAGACCATCATGAGTTCGAGGCCAGCCTGGGACACACACACACACATACACATACACACACACACACACATCCTGCTATGCTTTCCTCTGACAAGGCACAGATTACTGGAAAGATCACAAGGTTTATTGTGTTCTGATCTGAGTCTTCATTCTCTTTATGAGTGAAAACTACTTATTCTATATGAACTCAAATTTCCTCATCTGAAAATGAGGATAGTAGGGTTCTAGAATCCTAATCAACAATCCAAAAGTTGAAATACTCCAAATTGTGAAATTTTTGCGCCCCAAAGATTTTGGGTTTTGGATTTTTGGATTAGAGCTACTTAATAGTTAAAATGTATCCCAGGATTCTAAAGCCCATGCCAAGCATGGTGGCATTCAGGAAGTGGAGGCAGGGAGAGCTCTTGAGTCTAGGAGTTTAATACAAGCCTGGACAACACAGTAACACCTTATCTCAGAAAATAAAAGAAAAATAAGTGAATGTTCCAAAATCTCAACTCTCAAATTATGGGAACCTGGTCCCAAGAATTTTAGATAAAGGACACCTGTAGTTACAGCTACTTCACAGACTCTGAGACTCCATTGAAATCATGTTTTAGAATCACATAATTGTTAAACATTAACAAGTTCTAATAGTTCCAACTAAGGAAAACCAGATGAGAGTACTTACCTAGCTTGTTCAAAGTCCTGGGTTTTGTACCCAGCACCATGCACTATACATTCTGTTTTACTTTTATATTCCATTGCTGTAATAAACGCCTGTCTCAAACAACTTAGAACAATTCCAGGCCACAGTCCATCATAGCAAGAGAGCCACCAAAAGGAGCCAGGGGAACTGGCCACACCTTATCCAAAGTCAAGAGCAGAGATCAAGGACCAGTGCTACTTTGTTTTCTGGTTTACCCTTTGCCAAATGCCAGTGAACTCTATCTCTGTCTCTATCCTGATCTCTCTTTTTTTCTTTCTTTTGTTATCTACCTGCCCAAGGAATGGTCTTGCTCACCATGGGCAAGTTTCCCTTCTTCAATTAATAAAACTAATAAAATTAAAAGGTCTCTGTTAATAAAATAGTTCCTCATAGGTATTTCTCAAGTATCAGATTCACAGCTGAGACTAATTTGTAAGTATGTTCTCTCTCTCTCTCTCTCTCTCTCTCTCTCTCTCTCTCTCTCGGTGTTCTTTTTCTCCAAGTAATGATGGTGGCTCGTTGCAGGAGGAATTTGGTAATTGTTTTCCACTGTACTGAGCATTGGTGATAAGAGCATGAGCTCTATATTCACTTAGATTTGGGTCATGTCTCCATTTTAGCGCTCAGCCCTGTCCTTGGGCAGGTTCCCTTGTGTGGGTGAAGAGTCTACACCTGTAAATTGACGAGCATACTGGAGATAAGTGAGACGATGTATGTAAGGAACCTAGAACAACGCCAGACACAAAACCCGGCCTTACAGAGCAGTGGCCATCATTCCATTAAGCAGGTTAAGGCTGTAAGGCAGCACAGTGGGCAGAATGCTTGCTGCCAGCCTGATAACCTCTCTGTCCTCAGAACCCGTGTGGTGGAAGGAGAGAATTAACTTCTGAAAATTGTCCTCTGACTTCCATGACACATCCCTCTTCTCCACATACACTTCTCTTCCTCTTCCCTCACACACCCAAGATGAATAAATAAATGTGGAAAAAAAAAGCTTTAGTGGATTGGAATTAAATCAGGCAGACAAGATGATGTTTATTTTGTTAGTCAAATTCTCAATTCTTACCAAGTTTGTAGATTCTGTAGCCTTTAGGTGGATGTTCATAAAAATAAACATTTCAGACATGCCTAATGCTCTTCTTTTTTTCCCCTTTTAACCTAGGATTTTTCTGAAGAATCTAGAGTTCTCTGTCATCCACCTAGAATCTCTTCAGTGGGACAGGTGTTATTTCTGTTTATAGTGAAGCTCGGACCCTCGGCTTGCTCACTGCACTTTGAATTGTGAAAGCCAACTCATCCCTTACCTGACCGATGCCTCTAACCTAAGTCCTGGATGTCTGTGCAAGTCGTGCCTCTGAGCGTGTGAGGTTCTGTCTGTTTTTAACGTGAGAGCCACTGGCCTGCCGCCTGCTCACACAGTGCAGAGGGTGGACAGGACAGCCGGCTCCCTGCTTGTTAACACTCAGGATGCTTCTGTTTCGTAAAACTTTTAAGTAGTCAGTCTTAGTGTATGGATACTTTTAACTGATAGTGGGGGTTTTCTCGGTTTTGATAGTATGAAGGAGTAACTGGTTGTTTATTTACTTTTTTTGTTTCGAAAGCCCTTTTTTATAGATGATCTAAATGGACTCTTAGGTTACATGCTTCGACTCTTTTTTACTTTGAACTTTTTTACTTTTAAGAAAGTTCTTTATCTTATTTGTTTGTATTTAAAGAATTTACAGTTTACCTGAAAATTCTATATCATTTCTTGGGTCCAAGGTTATTGGTTATTTGACCCATGGTATTGAAAAAGGAGAATTTAGAACAATCTATTTTTAACAAATTTTAGTTATTAATGTATTTCTCCTTCCTCGGTCCCTTTTCCATTTCTCACTGTCTTCCTCTTTCCTTAGTGATGCGAAATGTCGACTTGTTTTTGTGCTCATTTCCTTTGTTAGTATCCTCTCCTCTAAAACATCGCTGGTGCCAACAGAATACTTTGTGCCAAATCCCTGGGACTCACTGGCAGCTATGTAGAGACCTGCTGGAATGTTCGTGTGTGGTGGAGCTCTACGGTGTGGCCAGGAGGGCCCAGCCCTGTTCTGGGGGGATCCTGCCTCACTTCCCAGGATCAGGTGTATAGCCTGACTGTCTCCTGAGTGGGTGGAAATGGGGAGAGGCCTGAGTAGCAGTTTCTGCAGGGCCCATGGCTTTTAATGGAGTGAGTTCCTATAGGAAGCAGTTTTGGGATGCCACCAGTACCCTGGAGTAGTTGCTTTCTGTCCCTTTCCTTGTCAGGTGGGCACAGGCAGTACTTTGGAGATGGGGCTCTTGGCATTTGGATGGGGTGTGTTCGCATGTTTGAAGGGCGTGAAGGCGTGGCCCGAGTCTTGTGTGAATAGTCATTGGCCAGTGAGTGGCATGTGAGAATGCTGAGATTTTGCTTGGCTCTGTTGAGCTAGTTGCCGTTCGCCCGTGTGTGGGAGCTGAGTCAGGTTGCTGGGGACGCAGGTGCCCAGCAACATAAGATCTAAGCTGAGACAGCTGGAAATGAAAGGTGACTTGGGGCAGCAGAACGTGGCTGTGTCTGCTGTCAGTCCTCTGTTCCACAGCATCTGTTTCTTCCGCTGCCCCGACAGCGGTGGTGAAGGAAGAGGTAGTATTTGACCTTTCATCTGGACAGCTTGGGAGCAGTAGAGGTTGGTAGCCTGAAACCAATTAGAAGTCCATTTCTCTTGAGTAGTTTTGGGTCATTCTTAAAGATATTCATTAGCAAATTCACCTGTTTCTGATTGACTTGTTATTGTTAAGAAAAGTATAATTTCTGCAGCAGGTATAGAGTGAAATCAAAGTCTTTTGGCATCACCAAATCAAAGACGTGACCTCATCACGAAGCTCTTTATTTCTTGTAGTGTATTCCACCCTGGTGTACCTGGCGTCAGACAGAGAGAGCAGAGTGGAGCCCTGTTGCCCTCTCATCGTCCATGAGTTTTTTGTTCTATGTGAGATACCCAGATGTGGCCTGGATGAATGGAGCGAGTAGCCAAAGACGGGGGTCTGGTAAGAATGGTGAGAGAGAAGTTTATCAAATGCACATACTTTGTACAGCTGGCCCCGTGGGCAGTCTGCATGTGTATTTGGATATGTGGTTTTATTTATTCATTGGATAGGCATTCTCTTGTGTTAAGGGAATTAGAGGGGTTTTTTTTCTTACAGAAACTGTGATATAGTTGCAAAATAATTTGAGAAATAAGCAGCATAATACTACCTGTAATATGTGACTGTTCTAATCCTGAGGAGTTCTGGAAACTCAGGCAAAACTTTATTAGAAGGTTGTGTTTCCCTACTGACTTGGTATACAGTTGTTATCTTTTTGAGCCAGTATTTAACTATTTTTTTTAACCTGTAAGATGTTTATTATGTTTATTCTTCAGTTTGGAGCAATTTCTTTGGAAGTGCCTTTTTTTTCCAATTCATTTGTTTCTATGGTTAATTGCCATGGGTTTAGATGTAGTGTCAACATGGGACAGTGTATTTGTGCCAGAGGGCACAGGTGTGAAAAGGCCACCAAGTCCCTGATTTGCCCGGGGTGAATGATGGAGGAAGTCTCAGGTACTGTTTCAGGCTTTCACTGTGATAGCTTTTTTACTGGGACCAGTGGATCGGGTTTGAAAACCCTGTGCGGGCAAGGAGGGTCTGAGTGCCAGAAAGTGTCAGAGGAGCAGGGCCGAGTCCCGGTGGAATCAACACTTGATCTCCAGAGGCCTGTTCTTCACGCTGAAGCCCTGGGAGGTGAGGGTGCGGGCAGCTGACTGCGGTGACCTGGGCGCTTTGGAGGCGGCTGTTTTGTTGGCTGTAGAGAAGCCAGCTCGGTGCAGTCAGAGCACAGACATTCTTTCCTTTGGAGTAGGGATATTTCTGGACATTTTCATTACAGAAGTCTGTGTCAACGTGTGGTTTAAAATGCCACCTTCTAGGGAACATTGGACTGTGCTCCAGCGACTGACCATGCAGAGCTGGGAGGCCATTGTTGGGAATGTTTGTCTGCCTGCCTCCTTGCTTCATTAGAGATTGGCAGCTGATAACTCTTCTATCTTTTCTGTGTGAAGCTCTTTTCCCGACAGAGCTGTCTCATCCCTATTCTGTACCCTGATGCCTTTGGACTGAAGATAGGACCTAAATCTGTCCACCAGTAGCACTGCCTCAGAATTTGGGGAGGATTTAGCTTAAGGTGAAGCTTTTGAATGAAGCAGTGATGATTTGCTTGGTGACAAAGTCATTGTAGAAAGCTGGTGTCACTAAACACTCAATGTGAGAGCAGTGTGGAGTGGATAAAGGTGAGCTAGTGTGGAGGTGGAATATTAATAGCCTGAGTGCTTATGTTACCAGTGGAAGCAAGAGTGTTCGAGGCCACAGCCTCTGCCAAAGAGCATTGAGTGTGCCCTACCACGTGTAGGACCAGGAACATGTTAGAAAAGCATTCTTTCACCCCAAGGGCCTTTCTTTCCACCAAGGGCTGCTTTGCACCGTCCCTGAACTCCACTAACCAGTAGTAGAGGTTTCCTAAGAAAGTTTCACCCATTTTTTTATTCTTGTATGTATATATATATTTATGTTATGTATATAATTGTAAAGAAAACAACCTTATGTATTATCTTTTATATTCATGCAATATTGGAAATTAAATTTCTTTGGTTTCATATCCAGATGTTCTGACTGATCTCTCGGGTCACATTTTGACTGATGAGTTGTTTTGAAGAGGGAAGGTAAAGCCTATTCCAAAGGTTCCTTTGATACATTTTCCTATTTGGATTGGTGGTGGGTTCAGGAGGAGTGGGGCTTTGGGTGATGAGTGAGAAGAGGTTGTAAGATAAAAGTTAGCCTGGTGTACATAACAAGACCCTATCTCAAACAAACACACAACAAGGCTGTTTCCCTGGTTACTTCCATTGCTTTTTTCCCATGGAGGTAGGAGGGGTCATTTTGCTCCTACCTCCATTCCTTGTGGAGAGCCGGTTGTCTGGTTACCACATGTGGTGTGGAGAGTAAGCACTCTTTAGGCTGTGTGCCTTGCTCTAAGTGACTCCATTTTACAAAGCAGCACTTTGCAGAATGATTGCATTGTTCAAATAGCAACCCCCAGCAGCTGTAATATGAGGCCCAGTTTGATGTCATTGTGCAATAGAATTCCACCCCACCTATGAGTTTTATCAGAGAATTAGTAACACATAGACATAGCCAAACCATATCAGAAAATAAGGCCCATGAATTTATCGAACACATTTCTATGAAAGATGTAATCCACGGGGCTGGAGAGGTGGCTCAGGGGTTAGGCCTCTGCCTTGCAGGCATCCTAGACCCCACGTATAGACGCTGGGCGGAATCGGGGGCAGCCTGCGTTTCTGGTCCTGGTAGGGTGGAGCCTGTGAATCCCGGGGCAGAGTAAACAAGATGGAGGTGGAGGCGTCCATGGTGGTTCCCGAATTCGCCCGTGGTTCTACACACACACACACACACACACACACACAATTGAATAATAATAAATAATAATAAAAAAAAAGAAAGAAAGATGTAATCCCCTTCCCAAATCTCAAAAGGAAGAAGACAGCACGTTGGGTCTGGTAGCACTTGTTGACTCATCATCAGACCTGCTCTCGTTCCGTCTCAGGAGGGCTCCAGCTCATGATCATCTGCTCGACATGAATTTCCTGCATGGAGGCCTTGATGGGCCTGGCTTGCCTCTCCAGGAGCGCTGGAACTTGGTTCCTGGGAGTCGTTCCTAGCCACCGCCCGCCCCAGACAGCATCAGCCTCTGCCTTCAGGAAGGCCTCTTAGAAAGCTGTAGCCTCCTTAACCCTTTCGTAGCCACTCTGTAACCCATCTGCCAAGTGGGGATCAATTAATTTATCACTTACAGCCAATGATACCTAGAAGGAAGGTCTCCAGGCCCACCTGAGAAAGATTCTGTCCATCAAACATGGCCTCCGATCATGCCCATCAGCGATCATTTTGGCTGCATTATCAGTGTGGGAGGGACCATCCACTAGGTAGTGTTGGACTGCAGAGAGATGAGAGGTGAGCTGAGCCCTGGCAGAGCATGCGCAGGTCCACACACCGCGCTCTGCTCTTGCCGTGGATGTGATGCAACCGGTTGCTGTGGGCTTCTGTCATTCCAGGTACCTGCCATGATGGACGAAACTGGAATCTTGAGCCGGTGAAACCTTTTCTCCAAGTTTTTTGGGTCAGGCACTTGTTGCAGCAATGGATAAGGAAAACTAGAACATGTGGCTTGTGAATTTGTTACTCAGTAATTTCTGGTATTATAGGAAAAGTAAGGATGATATAGCACAATGGTGATAGTGCAGGTATGCAGTGGGCGGGACACCGGATATTAGCCTAGTTAGTGCTTATGGTAGGGGGACATGCTTATTTAATTGCTTCTTGACGGTTCAGCTCTTGCTTTTGCCTAACTAAAGCAAGAATAAAAGTTGAGGTGGTACAGTAGTGCACTGTGGAGGCCCAAGCTTGACTTTGGGAATCATCCTGGATTCCTTCTACCTCCTGTTTGCTTTGCTCTAAAGTTCCCAGGTTCTGGCTTCCAGGACTGGAAGTTCAGATCGGTGCCATTTCTACCTGGTGTTTTTATGTGGGATCCCAGATCTGAACTCAGGGTCTTCTGCTTGAGAGGCAGAGGCTTAACCCCTGAACCATCTCTCGGGCTGGGAAATCTTTTTTTTTTTTTTTTTATTAATAGACAAAGTGTGTACTAAAATTATGATTAAAAAGCACAGCATAATTGTTGCAGCTCACCTGCATGGTTACTGATAAATGACCATCACACGGCTTAAGGGAACAAGGACAGCAGGCGAACAAGGCCAACACTAGGGCGAGGGAACTGGCCACACCATCTCTACACAATGGTTGAGAGAGGGACGATCCTTACTTGCCAGATCAGCATGTCTGGCCAAGTGTACACAAGGATGCCTACTCTCAGCCAGCTCTCTGTATTTTATTCCAGGGCCTAATCCCACCCACCATGGGCTGGACCTTCCCCATCAGCTAGACAATCTTCTGTAGGTCTGCTCTGGGCCTAACTCAACCATTAATTCCCTACAGATGTGTCCAGAGCTCAAATCCTCAACTATCAAGCTGACACCTGTGCCTAACCATGATACTAACAAACACATAAACCAGTGACATAGTTGTTTGTGATCAGGGTCAAGTCTTGTGCATTGTTCCTAATTGTGTGGATTTATACATTTAGGTGACTTGTGGCAAAGTAGCCTGGTTAATACCTGCACCACAAACACGTGAGTAGTACACCAGTGTGTGTGTCACAGACTTCTCTAAGCAACAGGATTTTTAACGCTGTAACAGTCTTGCTGGGTACCAGTGTGTGTGTACAGTCTGCTGTTCACTGAAACGCCGTGCATTGTGACTGTGATTGTGAGAATGACATCTAAGAACCAGTCACAGATGTAAGCGCCTTCGATACAAACATTTAAAGAAAAGACAAATCCTCCAGCAGGGAACTTCTGCCCTGTCGACTTGCACCATTTGTGAAACTGGAGGTCAGTTGGCTCAGGGAGTGCGAGCAAAGCAGAGGTCACTCCTGCTGGGGCTTCTGGTCTTTTCCCGTGGATGCCGAGTATGTCAAGGAAGGTTCCCCTGTGAGCAGAAGATCAGTTGCTGGGGTGCGCCGCTGCCGAAGGTGCCCGTCTAATTTAGATCCCTGCCCAGGCTGGACTGTCCCTGTTGTGGCTCATTCAGAAGGGCAGGAGCTAGTGAGTGTGGACAGTGACCCAGGCAGCATGGCGGGTCCCGCTCTGAGGTGCTGCTTGGCATTGCCAGCACAGCTGGCAGGAGTGGGCATCCTGGGAGACTCCCATTGAGCTGGGCACTGATTCCTAAGGGCTTACGATTCAGGGTAAAAGAGAAGTAAATCTGCCTATGGACTGCGTGGGGGAAGCTGACCACGCAGGTGTTCCTGCCTTTGTGATCAGCTTGGGAGGGTACCAGCCTTTTACTGAGCACCCACAATGCCTCAGACATCTTACATGTCCACCCTCGTGAGGACAGAGCCGTAAGGATGAGCGAGCTTGTCTGAGGACTGAAGGAACTCACCTCGGCAGACCCAGGGTGAGGTGCCCTGGGGTGCCTTGTCTTGGTGTTCTTCCTGTTACTTCCTCTACCTCAACATTAATCTGATCAGTGTGAAATCAGTAGAAACCATTGCTAGATTTTTTAAATTCTTTTTTGTTTTTACACTAAATCTTCAAGATCAAGGGTGTATTTTACTTATGTGACCTACTAAGTTCAGAAAAGTCACAAATGGGCAATAGCCACATGCCTCTATCCCATAGACCAAGAAACCTTCAGAAGTTTGTCTGTCATCACTGTTTTCGCCACTAGATGGCAGGGATGACCGTTCATGTTTAATGCATCAGGCCGCAACCTTAAGTCTTCTGTTTTGACTTGGTTTGAATTTTAGCCAGAAATGAAGTGAACTTGAAATATTCCAAACCAGTAAAAACACAAACAAACAAACAAACAAGCAAGCAAGGAACAACCGAAAACCCCTAATCTAGAAATGAACAGCCACATAGCTGAGAGTACCACAAATATCTACTTGGAATACGATTTATTAAAAGATAAACGTACTTATACATATTGTTAAAATTAGATGGTAAGAAGTAGAAAGGAATGATTTGAGGGGAGGAAGAGGATGGGTGGAAATTGTAGTGGCCAGTAGATGAATATAAACAAATAATTTTTTTATATGAAAATGTAATGATGAAACTCACTATTTTGTGTGCAAACTAAAAAATACTTAATGCTATACTAACAGTTTTTAAGACTTAAGTAAGGGAAAATATTTTTTTGAGGAGTATTTTCTTTTGTTGTTTAGAATTCAAGATCTGTGATGATGATTACCAGCTATTATTTAAGAATTTTTTTTCTTGTTGCCTGCACCCAGAGGAATGAGTCGTCCCACCCTTTTTGTGGTCACTCCTGGTGCTTCCATTCTGTGTGAAGGAGAAAACCTGAAGAGGCAAAGTTCTCTCCTGCCCCAGGAGCGCGGCTTTTGCCTAGCAGTGGAAGTCTGGCATCCCTCCTCCCTGTTCAGGGCCCTTCCACTGTGTTTGAGAGGTGGTGGTATTTTGCAATCAGTTCTTGTTTCTTTGTAGACACACATTTCTGACCCTAAAATACCCAACCCCTACTGTGTCATTTCTGGGTTGAAGACGTATCTATCTTTTGCTGGGCCCAGAGGAGACCCTCAGAAAGATAAAAGAGTGAACAAGGAAGCAAAACGCCCTGCAGGCATTTCAGAAGCTTACGGCCCTGGGAGAGTAAGGCCAGTCAGCTAGCCATCTGCTGGCGAATTGATTGCGCTGGACCCCTTCCATCACGGAGGGGCATTGATTTGTCTTTTTGAAAGGGATGCTTATCCTGGATTTACCGCGCTTCCTAAGGTGCTTCTGCCAGCCCCGCCATCTGTGTGTTCGCAGAGCGCCTCGGTCACCTCATGTCCTCCAAGTATTGCTTCTGACCGGGGAGTTCTTGTCAGAGCCACCTGTGTTTGGCAATGACTCCGAACTTGTCCAAATTCACTAGAATGACCATGTGGCCCATCCCCAGAAGCACCTAATGGCACCATGGAATGGCCGACTGGAGACTTGGTCGTAGCAAGTTGGCCTGGACAGCAGGGTTTTGTCTCACAGGCTGTAGTACATGCGTGGACCTTTCTGGGGGTAGAACTGTGTCTGCAGCTCGCCACCATATCACAGAGCCAAACACAGGGGGAAGGAATGTCCGAGAAGGACACATGCGCGGTAGAAGTACGTCACCTACCAGCAAGCCTGTGTCATGCACTTGGCTTGTCTGAGAACACAGAAATGCTGGGCAGGGACCTTGGTGGTCCATCCAAGCAATTGGAACTGCAGTTGCCTAGGGAAGGAAGCCCGTGAGTGCCAGGCAGCCCGCTATGGGCCCATGTGGGAGGCAGGGCGGGGGTGAGGCAGCTGTAGGGGCTGGCACTCCTGAGGGTGGTGGCAATGGGGACACAGGGAAGATCAGTGTTGGTGGCAGCGATCCAACGCTCTGGGGCCTTAGCCCTTCTTCCCTGAAGAGCTTACACAGGAGAGCCCCAGAGGGCCCTGGTGACCGCGTGTTCCACAGCCTGGCATCATAGAGTTTTGGATGGTCCCTCCAGAGGCCGTCACCAGGAAGCGATGATCCAGTCTGGCCGCCTGGGGCTGGGACAGGGCCTGGTCTCTGTGGCTGGGGACCATGACCAAGGAAGCAGAGAACTGGCAAAGGTGAATGGAAAGTCATTTGCCCAGCAGTGACTATTTCCCAAAGCTCCTCCATTTAGGGCTTGACGTGGAGCCAAGGGAGGCCTTGGGGCCTCTGGGCTTCTGGATCAGGGTCTCCAGCAGAGCCGAGAAGTGGACAGGTGGGTGCGTGCTGCCCACCAGAAGCACGCGCTCCTGGAATTGGCTGGATGTCTGCTGTCCCAACACATGCAAACATCACATTTTCTTGGCATCCCCTGGCAGACTTGCAATGGGCTGCCAGGATGGAGAGCAGAGTCAGTCAGTTCTTGCGAGAAGTGTCTGTGCCGAGGCCAGATGGCTGGGAAGATGCTGAGTACCAGCCTCTGTGACAGACCATCAGCCGAATGTTGACGTGGCATTTAAATGTTTCCGTGTGGTAGGAGTTGGTCTCCTTCCTTCCTCTCTGTCCAGCTCTGTACTTGTCCTTCAGAACACTTAACCTGGCTCACTGCGTTTGCTCTCTGTCTGTCTCTCTCTCTCTTTCTTTCTTTCTCTCTCTCTTTCTTTCTTTCTTTCTTTTTCTTTCTTTCTTTTTTCTTTCTCTCTCTCTTTTTCTTTCTCTCTCTCTTTCTTTTTTTTCTTTCTCTCTCTCTCCTCCCTCCCTCCCTCCTTCCTTCTTTCCTCCCTCCCTCCCTCTCTCCAGAAATAGTCTCACTATGTATGTGGCCCAGACTGACCTTGAACTCTGGAATCATCCTGTCTCTTACTCCTAAATATTGGAATTAACAAGTATGTAGCACCATACTTGGCTTATAAATGTCTTTTAAAAAATATTATATATATATATACACACACACATATATATATACACACACATATATGTATATATTGTGTGTGTGTGAGAGAGTGAGAGTGAGAGAGCACTGTGTGTCCCTGTGGAGGGCCAAGAGTGACTTGGAGAATCACCCTGGATTACTTCTACCGGTTTCTTGCTTTGCTCTGGGACTTCCCAGGTTCTGCCCACTAGGGCCTGCAGAAAGTGCAGGCCTCTGGCGTTTCTGCCTGGTGTTTTTACCAGGACCTGGGACCCAAACTCGGGATCTTCTGCTTGCGAGACAGAGTCTTAACCCCTGAGCCATCTTTTCAGCCCATAAATGTCTTAATATACACAAAAACCTACATTTGTTTGGGTCACGTCTGACTTGTTGCACCGGGAAGCACGAAGGCAGGAACTGGATCTCTGTCCTCGATTGAGGCCTTAACACCTCATGCACTGCCCTGTATGGCAGGCAGACATGCGCGCTGTTTGCTCGGTGAATTGTAACAGCGGCTCATGGGTTTGGGTACGTGTCATCACAGAGAGACTGGATTGCTCAGGCCAGGAGCCAGGAGGCAACCTCTATATTCAGACCCACAGTGATTTAGACCTAGGCGTGGTTATGGGGCCGGATGCCTAGCCAATAAAACTCAAGCTGGGGAGAGGGGATCCCTCTCTTTTTCAGCTCTTGGTTGTTGGATGTGAGTCCAGGGCTTCTGGTGGTCTTGAGTCTAGCCTTGTGGGGCAACTTGGCCTGAGTCACCTTAGAGAGCGGCAGGGAAGGCACAGGGCAGGGTGGGCAGTCGCAGATGGACTGATGCTGAGTTCCTGGTTTGAAGAGTTGTTCCAGTATTCCGATGAACGGTGAACACACCGTTAGGGTGAATGGGGGACCCGCAGCCACAGAGCTGGGTGCTTGGTGAGTGACCCACAGGTCCTTCTCCACCTGGGGGTCTGATCTCCTTCCATCCAGCTCCTGGGGTGAGGGGCGGGTGGGGAGCAATTACTGTCCCTGCCCTGGTTTTGCAGGCAACTGTTGTTAACAGCTGATAAACGTCTCGGGTCAGTTTAGAACAGGAGAGGTTTGGCCGCCACATGCCAGAAGGCAGGAGTGCCGCAGGTCCCTGTAGCAGGTTCAGGTTCACCAGCTCAGCAGCGTCACCTGTGTCTAATTCTTCCTGCCCGTGGGCTTCAGAGTGTCTGTCATTTTCCTTAAGGTCACAAAGTGGCTGGCCCGCCCCCGGGCATCGCACCATGCAGGCCCGCAGAGAGGGTCTCTCCCTAGGTTTCTTCGTAAGAGTGAAGAATACTTGTCCCGCAGTCTCCGCAGACCTCCCCACACCTCCCGTGGGCTAGTATCACACACCCTTTGCTAAGCAGAGCATCACAGGAGAATGAAACATCGGATCAGCCTAGAGCGATTAAGAAAGATGTTAAGAGGCCGGGGAGGGGGACTGAACCAAGCTGGGTCAATTACCAGGAGGAGGGACGGAGTGGCGGGTGGGTTGTCTGCCATGTGTCCAGCCATTCCGTAGACCCTCGACGGACTGGGTACTCGGTGCTGTCGAGTGTGTGTGTGTGTGTGTGTGTGTGTGTGTGTGTGTGTGCGCAGAGGTAGGTGGAGGAAGCTTTTGCCTAGTTATTTAAGTGACAGCGACTTGTGTCTTTAGGGATATTTCAGGTCTTGGGGGCCTGAATATTCCTGGTCTGACAGGGGTGGGGTGAGTGGGGACCTGCAAAGGAGGTTTGAGCTGCAGTGGGGGAAGCCTGGGCCAGGCTCAAGTGGCTGCCCCAGACACTGTGGTTTAGGTCCAGTCCCTCTGGGTTATGCGGGCTGAAGAGGGAGGGCGCAGGTGGGAGAGGCGGCGAGGCTTCTGAGGGTTCAGGGTAGGGCGTGGCATGCAGGCGGAGGAGGCTGAAGGGGGAGCCCGGCTCTATGCAGTATTTAGTCCTTCCGGGTCTGTCCCCTGAGGAGCACCTGCTGCGCAGTGCAGGTGAAGGCTAAACCCAGAAGGTAAATGGTGCTCCCGGCAATCCCGACTTTGCCTTCTTGGAACCTGGAGTCTGATGGGAGGGGGAGACAGTAATCAAATGGTCACAACAGAAAGCTTAACTTGTAACTGGCGAGTGATGATGCACTGCAACCCCGGGAAGCACTGGTTACACGGTGACGGTGGGGAGGGGGTGTGGGGGAGAGCTGTTGGGTTTGGGACATAATTAAAAGGTCAAGTCCATATGCCAGTGGTAGGTTAGCGGGGGCTGAGGAAAGACAGGCGAGTAATGGAGACTCAGTTGACTTCTAGAAAACCACCCACAGAGTTAGAAAACACTATAAGGGGGTCAGGGCTGGGGCGAAGGGCAGAAGGAAGCTGGCGAGATGGGCATGAGGCATCAGGCAGACAGCCCAGAGGACAACCAGGTTAGAAGCCCCAAGACTTCACAAGCTCCCGTTCCCAGGGCATGAGGAAAAGATTGGCGGGGGACTCCCCTGCTCCTTAGTTTTCCTCTTTGGTTACTGGGAGTCTGGGGCTATGCCCTTTCCTTCTCTTCCTCCCTTCCTTCCTCCTGGGCTGGCACCCAGGTCCTGCATATGCCAAGCCAGCTCTGTATCCCCCATGCTGCATCTGTAGTCTTTGTGTCCTTCAAAGAAAACAGCAATTACTGATGAGCCAGAAACTTTTTTTAAATTGCATTCATTCGTTTATTTTGTGTGTGCCATGGCACATGTGTGGAAATCAGAGGAAGATTTACATGAGTCAGTTCTCTCCTTCTTCGTCTGCTTTTTTATTTTTAGAGGATTAAGGCAGAGTTTATTAGAGGAAAGAAAGATGGGAACTCATGGAGTCCATGAAGGGCAAGAGAGCCGTCTGATGTACTACGCCGGATCGAAGTGGGAGAGCAGTGTAAGAGGATTAGAGGAGAGAAAGAAAAGAACAGAATTCACAGACTCTAGACATGGAATCCACGGGGGGCAAAGGAGCCCCTAGCTCTCTCCTGCCATGTGAATTACTGGGAATTGAACTCCGGTCATCAGGCTTGGTAGCAACTTCCATCTCCCTGGCTCCTATGGGGCTCTTTGTTAATGACTTGACATATCTCAGTTTATCGAGACCCCCCACAACAACTCTAAGTTAATGAATAACTATACCTGGGCAAATGGTGGCCCAGAGACCTGAAAGATCTTGCTTGAGGCCAGGGGTGCAGCTGGAATCCATTTGTATGCAGTCAGCATCCGGAACTGAGCTCTTAACCTCCCCGAGTCTCCGTGTGTGAATGCTGGGACTCTGCACAGGGGCGCTACTCGCGGGACTGGCAGGAAGCTCTTGCAGTCCTGACCCTGCGACAGCGCATGAGAATGGCCGAGTTTGGGAGCAGGAAATGTGAGTTTTTTCTGAGCGATTATGAATGAGGCTGCTATGAATATCCCATGTTTGTTGCGTAGTAGAGGGACGGATGGGTCAAAGGGTAATGAGTTTGTCCCATGGGTGGGTGATTCTCTTTCCCATGCACTGAGTGACATCAAATGTGAACCGTCAATGACACCTGTCAACGGATGAGTCACTGATAACCGCCAAAGGCTCCAGGCAGGCAGCTGTCCAGCTGGACTGACTCTGGTAGATGTCAGCTTAGAGCAAGACTTAAAGGAAAGCCAGTGCCGAATGCAGCTGGGCACCTCATTGTCTAATCCCCCTCCCTCTTTGCCTCTCCCCCCTTCATCTCCCGCTTCTTCTCCTTCTCCCTCTTCCTCTCTTCCTCTGCTGAGAATTGAACCCAGGGCCTCGCTCAGATGATGCAAACTCTATCAGTGCTCTGCATTTCCAGACCCAATCTTTCCTCTTTTTAAAAAATTCATTCATTCATTCATTCATTCATTCAGTGTGTGTGTGTATGTGTGTGTGTGTGTGTGTGTTTGTGTGTCAGAGGATACTGTGTGTCCCTGTGGAGGACCAATCGGGAATCATCCTGGATCACTTCTACCTCCTTTTTGCTTCATGCTGGGATTTCCAGGCTCCGCCCACCAAGGCTGGAGGTACGGGCCACCACCAGTTCTGCCTGGCCTTTCTACCTGGGACCTGGGATCCAAATTCAGTACCTTCTGTTTACCAGACAGAGTCTTAATCCTTGAGCCATCTCTCCAGCCCAACCTTTCCTCTTTTTGATGACTTCATTGAATGTTGGCTTCTTGCATGCGCAAATAAACCTTTATAATCTTCCCAATTCTTTTTTGACTTTCCAGGGGATTGTTTAAGTTTTCTGTAGTGGCTCAAAACTGACTCCATCTGTACTGGTAAGAGAAGACTTGGGTTACCTCCTTGTCCACTAATCTGTTCTCTGTATCTAGAAATTGTTTTCTTCCAATCCAGAAGGGAACCATTTCTCCAAAATAGCTTCTGTTTTCCTGGACTTGTGAGGTAATGAATGTGGCGGCAAGTTTGTATCAAATCCCTATGTTCACTCGCAGCTCGCCCAGGCTGTATAAGATTCCTGACTTGTAAACTTGTCTTTGATGTTAACAAGGTTCACACTTCTTATCTCTGCAACACAGGGCTTTGTTTATGGTGGGCCAATAAAAGTCATTTAAGAAAATGTTATGCAGACTATAGCTATAGTCTGTGCTGTTCTCAGTCTCTAAGTTTGTAGCCCAGGCTGGTCCCGAATTCACTGTACAGCCAAGGGTGACCTTAAGCCTCTGATCCTCCTGCCTCTGTCTCCAGGCACTGTGATTACAGGCACTACTGTGCCTGGTTCATGCAGGATTGGGCTTACTGGGGGTGGAATCGGTGCTCCGTATGTGCTAGGCAAGCCTTCCTCCCACTGAGCTACATCCTCATCCATAGGCCTTTAGCCCTAAGGTTTTAAGGTAAGACTTCCGGGATTCCCCCATCCTCATCCTTTTGGGGTGGGAGTGGTGGGAACGAGGCTGAGCAGCTCTTATATTCCCTATGGATGGAGCTAGCTCTCTGGATGGAGCCTGGTTTGGGGCATTTAATCCAGTTCCCTCCTTGTAAGCTCTGAACAGCTGTTAGTATTCTTGGCTTCCTCCCTCTGGATGACTTACATCTGGGCCAGGGATATGTGGCAGGTGACTTGGAATACAAATGGCCAATGTCTGTCTGCATGTATGGCAAGGGCCCTCTAAGATAAGAAAGTTCTCGTCCTCACTGAATCCCATCTCCAAACAGTGCTGGGGTCCCTGACCCGACTTCACTACTGTGATGACTAGTCTCAAATGTCAACATGATGCCCAGGAGGAGCGTCTCTAGGCACATGGGTGAGGAATTGTCTAGTTAAGGCAGGCCTGTAGGCACACCTATAGGAGACTGTCTTGTTGGGTTTGGTGGATGCAGGAAGACCCGCCCCTTAAGAATGACTCCATTCTTTGTGCTATATAAGAAAGTAAGCTGGGGGCTGCAGAGATGGTTTGGAAGTTAAAGCCTTTACCTCACAAACGAAAGGATCTAAGTGGGGATCCCCAGATCCCACATAAAAATGCCAGGGGGGGGGATGGAGGAAAGTAGGGATAAATACTCAATATGCTTGTAAAACTAAAAAATAAATTAATAAAAAAATGAAATTTCAGGCTTTATAGAGAAATCAAGTAACGAACACAAATAAAAATTGAAATGATACTAAAAAAAAACAAAACAAAACAAAGCAAAAGAAAAAAAAAAAAGGGCAGGTGGATATGATGGCCTGCATTCTGACCCTGGAGGGCAGAGCCTGGGAAATCCCACAGCAAAGCGATAGGGAGATAGAGCAATTCAGGATGATTCCTGACGTCACCCTTGGTCCTCCAAAGGTGTACACGCTCAAGTGCGCTCTGTGTGCACTTGAAAAAGAAAAAAGAAAGAATGAGAAAGAAGGACAGTGAGCTGGGCACTGGGAGCTGGATGGTGTGCGATGGTCCTTTCCCTCTGCTCCTGACTCTGATGTGGTGTGACCAGTTCCCTTGGTGACTGCTGGTATGACGTGCCCTGCCGGATGGACTATAACTTGGAATTATGAGTTGAATAAGATCCCCGGTTCTCCAGAGGTGTTTGCGTTTATTACAGCATGGGTTTATGAAGCTAAAACAAATACCATGTATTCCACATCCTTGGTCATTGACATGTCCGGCTGTGGCAAAAGCCAGGCCTGTTCTGAAAAATGGAGATTTGCCCCCCTCCAGCTGGATACCACCCCAAGGTTTTGAGCTTCTCTCAGTAAAGAGTGGCTGTAGCCCCTCCCGTGCAGGCTCTCTATGACCCAGGCCACTTAATGGTTTGCACGGGCTGCTCTGTCATTGTGGAGAGCTTTGAAATGGTCTAAGGTCTGTCTGACTGCCGGGTTAACACCACTACCTGTATCTATAGGTGCTAAAGTCTGTGCCTGGCCTTTCCCCAGGAGTGAAGGACTATGCCCAGCTGCAATGAGAACTGCCTGTGGCTGCCCCCAGCTATCAGAGTTGGGGGTGGGGGGAAAGGGGAGACTTTCTGTAGCAGAATAGATCTGCCTCGACCAAGGTACACCTCCTTCCAAGGCAGCCCTGTCCTGTGGATGCTGCGGGATTCAGTCAATCACTCCTGCACATTGGGACTCTAGAGAATCATGCGCCTCTAGGGCTTCCTGTGAGCTCAGCCTGATTTTGGCAGATTTGGTAGAGCCACATCACCGATCTCAGCGTCGCCCTGTGCCCGACCCCCTGCTTTCCCCTCCTTTGTAGACAGTGATCCTTGGAGTCGGTCTGTTCATTCTTCTGTAGCCCTTTCTTCATTCCAGACCTTTCCTGGGGGCCTCCCTTAGGTAGCGTGGAGACTGGCACCATCTAGTGGCTCCTCATTGCCCCCAGGATCCCAGGGTCTCAGCCTTTATGTTCTTCTATCTTCTTGTTCTAGAAATTCTTTCTCCAGCCAAAGGCGCCTCTCACTGCTTTCTGACCATCAGCAGGACGCCTGCTTTTTCTGTTCCTTTATTTCAAGATTCCTTCACTCCCAAGTGACCCTACTATGCATCTGTAAAAGATACTTGCCCGTTTTCAGACTGTGATCCTGAAGTGTGCATCGGAGAGCAAGAAAGATTTGAGTCATCCACATAGAGCATCCATCTGCAAGGGGGGCCACGATGCCAAACAGGTGATTTCAGAGGGTCGTGCCACATGCTGTGCAGGGGGGCATGTGGAGTCATGACGATACAGTACAGGGATGCTCCCTTAAGAGGGGCTGCTGTAGCTCAGAGCTGCAGGATGAGGAAGACTGAGGGAAGAGCATGGGGCAGCAAGATTCTTGTGAGTCCTGTGAATGGCCTCACCACGGAGGGATGTAGGAGTTGTGGTCTTTCCTCTCTGGTCTGAGTCAGAGTCTGTGAGACCCCCACAGTAGTATTAAAAATCCCTCATAGGGCTGGGGATGGAACTCCACTGGTAGAGCGTTTGCCTAGCATGCACAAAGCCCTGGGTTGGATCCCAGAACTACATACACCAGGCATGAGTGTCTGTGCCTGTAATACAGCACTCAGGAGGTATAGAGGCAGAAGGATTAGAAGTTCAAGGTCAAGGGGCTAGAGAGATGGCTCAGGGGTTGTGACTCTGTCTCACAAGCAGAAGGTTCTGAGTTCGGATCCCAGGTCCCACGTTAAAAAAACAAAATAAAAAAAAAAAGAAGTTCAAGGTCAGGCACCCTTGGCTACAGGGTAAGTCTGAGGCTGGCTTGGGCTACATGAAGTCCTGTTTCAAAAAAAAAAAAAAAAAAAAAAAAAAGGGCTGGAGAGATGGTTCAGGGGTTAAGACTCTGTTTTGAAAGTAGAAGGTCCTGAGTTCGGATCCCAGGTCCCACATAAAAATGCCAAGTGGAAATGGTAGCGGCCTACATTTCTGGGCTGGTGGGTGGAGCCTGGGAAATCCCAGAGTGAAGCAAGAAGGAGGCAGAAGGATCCAGAATGAATCCCAAAATCACCCTTGGTTCTCCACAGGGACACGCAGTGCCCTCTGGTACACACACACACATACACACACACACACACACACACACACACACACACACACACACACAGGAAATAACCGTTGTCAGACTTTAAACACCTGGTAGTAGATGTGGTTCAATGATTCTCAAGAGAAGAGTGTGGTGACCCTTGGAACTGCCAGCTCTCAGCCTGGAGAGAGTTTGCAGGACACAGGGGGAGGCCAGGGGGAGCCAGCTGACTGGAACTGTCAGAGAAGATGGAGCGGAGGTTACTATGCAGAAAGGATAAGCAGTGAAGGTTTGCAGAGAGCATTAGTGCAGGTGCGAGAACTACCCGAAGTCACAGGAAGTTTCACCCTAAAGGAGAAGCCAGCAGCACCCTTGGAGCTCCAATGGACAGTCCCTGGTATCCCACTGGCTAGAAAAGCACCCTCTTCCTTCACAGGGCTCTGTGGGAGTCTCCAGAGGACATGGCTTCAGGTTGGGAAGTGAGTCCTTGGAATGGAGGCTATTCTGATCCTACTTGTGGAAGTTTAAGCGCATGCCCCAAAAGGCTCAGGCTGTTCCCAATTAACTTGATTCTGCTCTAGAACAAAGCTCAAGAATATTTTTTTATATGTGTAGGTGTGTGTGTGTGTGTGTGTGTGTGTGTGTGTGTGTACCTAGGTGTGTGTAAAGGAGGGCACGGTGTGTGCCTGTGAAGGCCTGAAGGTGACTTTGGGAATCATCCTAGACTGCTCTACCTCCTTTTTGCTTTGCTCTGGAGTTTCCCAGGCTCCACCCTCCAAGGTCGGAAGTACAGGCTGTCGCCATTTCTGACCACTGTTTTTACACTGGATCTAGGATTGTAACTCAGGTCCTATTGCTTGCAAGGCAAAGGCTTAATTTCTGAGCTCTCTCTCTGCCCCCAAGAATACTTTATTAATAATATAAGAACAAGTTGGGCACAACGCATGCCTGTAGTCCCAGTTACAGTTGGAGTGTGAAATGTCCCTCACAGGGTCATGTGTCTGAGTACCTGGTCTTCAGCTGCTGATGCTGTTTTGGGAGGTGGTGGGGTCTGACTAGCAGAAGCAGGTCACTGGGGGAGGGTTATGGCTGACCCTTCTTTCAGTCCTGGGCTCAGCTTCCTGTCTGCCGTGATGTGGACAAGGCATGACGCAAGCTCTGGCTGCCTCCAACCAATCCCTCTGCAGACACCTTGCCGTCCCTGCCATGACTGACCACAACCTCTAAAACGGAGCCAAAAATAGTCCTCTCCTCCCTTAAATTCCTTCTGTTAGGCATGCCTTCACATTGACAAGGAAAATAACTTATGGAAGCCCCCAATATTCAGGAGGCTGAGGCAGGAAGACCCCCCAGTTCAAGGCTATGGAATGGGCTCTAGTCAGCTTGGGCAGAAAAAAAGACAATGCACATGAAAATACAGTAAGAGACACTTACCAACAGGAAACACAGAGAGAAAGAAGACTAAAAATAAGAGCAAAGCACCCGGATGCCGTGAGACTTCAAGTGTCTAATTTCTGTGTAAGTGGAGTTCCAAATGGAGAGAGAAGAGAGAAGGGGATGGGGAAAAAGTGAACGAACTATGGTGAGAACCTTTTCAAATATGATGAGGACCCAGAATGAGATGGAAGGAGCCTGATGGATACCAAGCAAAAGTGTCTTCGTCCCTGGACCCTGTGGCTGGCAGCATCAGGCAGGGGCTGAGCACGCTTCCGTCTGCCTAGCTCTGCCGCTCAACATTCTCCCTTTCTCCTCCTCTTTCTTCCCTCCCTTGCGTTGCTTGTCTCTTGCTTCCAGTCCTTTCCATTCACCAGAGTCATCCAGATTGCATAGAGTGGCTTGAGCTTTAAGTCGTTTGGTCTTACGTCTCTGAGCTTGATTCTAGACTGGTTTTGTCGTTGAAAGCTTTGAAGAGTCTAACATTGGGGGAATCTGAGCGTGTGGAGGGATTCAGGGGTTTGAGATAAAATATCCTGACTTGGGCGAGCACAGGCTCCCCGTTTCTTGCTTCTCCTCTGTGGGTGGCAGGTCAGGAGGAGTGTCTTGGTTTGATTGAAGCCAGATCTAGTCTCCAACTCCTTTGCACCAGAAGGTAATGCTGGTTGCTTTACTCATCTGGCTACCAACTGTGTCATGTCATTTGAATTTGCTGCTTTCTTATCCCCTTCCTAGTTCAGACACCGTGGTCCTCCCTTCCCCTCCCTGGGTGTATTTTTCTTCGTCTCATCCTTAAAAATGGTGAGGGAAAGATGGGCGGGTCTCAGATCTTTTGTCCCTTGCCTGGCTTCTTTCAATCTTTCCCCAGAGTTTCCAGGTTCAAGTTCAGCCTCATTAACTCAGTGCACTAGACCTTGATTCTTAGACCAGTCTCTCGAACTCCATGTATAAGAAGTGTACTGCCTTTCTCTATTCTCAGCTAGATTCCCATTGGGAAGGCCTAGGATGGATCCCAGGACTCAGCACAGATAATAAGCGCCCCCAAATGATTTGAAGAAAGAACCGGCGCAATGGTAGGTAGGTTACATTGACAGGTAAAGCTCCCAACTAGTAGAAAGGAGCATAGTGCTGAACCTGCCCCGTGGGCTGCTACCAAGTCACCTCTCTGGAAAGCAACCATCTTCCAGAGACAGTACGTGTCCATGCACATATGTATCTGAGTGTGCGTTTGAGCACAGGGACAGAGGACCCAATAAAGCCAGAGAATGACCCCATCAGGGCTTCTGGAATGTACCCCAGCTCCTCAGGTGGGCCCCTGTGATAGTTAGTCTTGACTGTCAACTTGACAGGATTTAGACTCATCTTAGAGACAAACTGGTTGGCATATCTATGAGGGTGTGTTCAGAGAGCTTTAGCTGAGGAGGGGCACCGTGCCCTGGGCTGGGGGGTGGGGGACTGAATCAGAAGGAGAAAGCAAGTGGAGCAGCAGCATTGATCTCCGTCCTTGTCTTGACTGAGATAGAAAGAAGGCTCAGCTCTTGCACCATGCCTACCCCCTCCATGATGGGCTGTATTTGCAAACTGTCAGCTAAAACAAAACCTTTCTTCCCACGGTCAGATGAGAAGCAACTATCCACACCTTCGAGGAGGAGCTGCCGGAAGCTCTGAAACCTATTTGTCTGTATTGCTGTCCCCAAAATGCCTGCTCATTCACTGAGATTGGATCGATGCCTCCTCGCCCCATAAGGAACCTTCTAGTACCCTGGATGCTCACCTCTGGATTCTCTGCAGTGCTGCATTGCTGTAACTGTGCTAACCTCACCCATAGAACTTTCCTGCTGCTTCTGTCCCATCCCTGGACTGAGGCTCACAGGAGACCGGTCCATCTATTCTTTGGTGAACCATTCAGTCGCAGTCAGCATCTGCAGTCCATCAGTACTCGGCTGTACTGACACACGTCTGGACAGCAGGCATTTGGTCTTGGTTTTTTGCAGTTTGGATTCTCTGCTCTTTTTTTTTTATTTATTCAATTGTGCGTGTATGCGTGTGTGCGCGTGTATGTATGTGTGTGTATGTATGTGTGTGTGTAAAACCCTGGACGAATTCAGGAACCACCATGGACGCCTCCACCTCCTCTTTGTTTACTCTGCCCCGGGATTCACAGGCTTTGCCCTACCAGGACCAGGAACGCAGGCCGCCCCTGCTTCTGCCCAGCGTTTGGGGGCTAGGATCCGAACTCAGGACCTTCTGCCTGCAAGGCAGAGGTTCAACCCCTGAGCCACCTCTCCAGCCCCTGGATTCTCTGCTCTTGATGCCCCACCAGGGCCTGGAAGTTGAGGGATGCAGAAAATACTCTTTCCAGGGATATCAGTCAACTGCCAGGCACACGTGGCTGAGAGACCTCATTTCATTCGGATGGGGAGACCTGACCCCATGTTTTCCTTGGGGTGAGGGTCGCCTGCTGGTGGATGGCAGACAGAGCTGGTTTGGTAGTTTGCCTGGCAGAAGCAATAGACCAGGCCTGCTCTGCCCTGCTTGTGTGGAGGGGGCAGGTGGCCTGGGCTGTAAGGAGGGGGTAGGGGGACCCGCAGAGGGAGGAGCATGGGAGAGGAAATTAAAAAAAACAAAAAGAAGTGTGTGTGGGGAAGCTTGGGGTGTGTGTGGCTGGCCAAGTGGTTGTTTAACAAGTAAATGTGCCGGGAACGCTAATGAGCTGTGTTCATTCATGGCGGGCTGCCTCTAGAATTGGGGAGCCCGCCAGGTTCTGGGGTGGAGGAACCAGGGATGGGAGCCAAGTTGGGGAGCTGCCCGGCCGCTGGGGTAGGGTCTCCGGGATGGGCTGGCAGGGGACTCTTTGTCCTGAGACCGGGTTGTCCTTCCTTTCCTCCCTTCAAAGGATAGGCCAGGCTTCGCCAGGCTATGACAACTTGGCTTAGGGCCAGCTTGGAACTCACTGGCCAGGCTAATCTGGAAGCTTCTGGGGGAAGGACAGACTCTGGTGAACATGGCTGATCTTGCACCCACCCCCCACTCTACCCCTGCTCACACGCATTCTCGCTGTCACTGAGAACCTCGGGGCATTTCATTCGGTCAATCAACACTCTACCCTTCTCCACACAGTCCTGGCTTCCAGAGACTTCTGGGGTTCTGGGGTTGGGGGAAGGGGAACACCGATGGAGAAGATTAGAGACCAAGAGAGTGCTGCCTGTGATAGGCCTACTATGTGCCAGGTGCTGGGGTAGGTGCCAAAGGAGGGTGTGAGGAAGGGGGGTAAGGGCAGCACTCTGCCCCTGGGGTGTTAGAAAAGGAGCAAGTGCAAACAGAGCTCTGGCTGAGGAGGGTAAACAAAGCAGGAGAATGAGGATCCTGCTCTGCCCGAGGCTGGGGCTGGTCAGAAGGAGCTGGCTTGCAGGGAAAAGGAGGAGAGGTGGCCCTTGGAGATTCTGGCTGGGCTGGTGGAAAGTGACTGTCACACTGTGCAGAGAGCCCTGACAAAGCCCCTTCCTGGGTTATCCAATGGAGGGCATGACAACCCATCCTCCGACAATCAGTGGGCGTACCAGCCACAGTGCTATCTGCATTGTGACAGCAGAGAGCAGATGGAAAAGAAAAAACAAAGGTAACCCCAGAGCTGTGGGTCCCAGGTGGGTCACGTGGCTCTTACCGTGTGAGTATCACTATCTTGCTACTGCTGTGCTGGGCCTGGCCCCCCGTTTCTCAGGACCAGCCCTTTTCTCCCTAGGGGAATCTCCACAGAAACTCCGGTGGAGACAGTTTAGCAGCTCAGTCACCCCCTTGTGCCAGATTATTGTGTGTTGGTTTCACACCCTGCCCCCCAGTCCCGAGGCTCAGCCCCTCTGATCTGGGGAGCTTGTTTGGGGGTTCTAGCAGGAGAGCAGCTCTTGTTACATCCTTGACTGAAGAGATGTTCTCCTTCTGTCCTGGGGAAAGTCAAGTGCAAAACTTGGGGGGGGGAATACCCACCATGTCAGTCAGCCAGATGAGCCCAGTCAACCCTGTTGATCGGATGGGATGAGGAGGTGTTACAACCCGCTTCCAGGTTCAGCTTTCTAGAGCCCCAGCTGCCTTGGTTTGCAGAGGTTGTTTCTCTTTTGTGAGGTTGAGGGGGACTCTGTCCTTCCCTGGGTTTCCTGCACACACCTCGGTCCACACGTACCTCAGAGCAAGAGTCCAGTGTTCTATACAGGTGGCCCGGGGGCGACTCTCCTCCCCAGTAGACTGCAGGCCCTTTGATGACAGAGTAGAATGCTCCTTTTCATCTCTTTCTACCTATCAAATCTACACCCCGGTGGGGTGTAGGCAGTTGTATATTGGATTTCCAAGGCTGCTTCCCACTGGGACACCAGGGAAGGCCTGAGTAGAAAACACCTCCATCCCCCATACAACGTCCCAGGGCCCTTGCCATCCCAGCCCGCTGGCTTCTGTTCCGTAGACAAGCGCCCGCTGCCATCTGGGGACAGTGTGTGCAGAAGGAGGAGAGGAGACTAACCTGGACTAGAGCTTTTGTGTCACCTCAAAGTTCTGCCCTCAGCATCCCAGGCTGAGCAAGGTAAGCAGCTTGGAGAGGCCACCTGGGACCAGTGGCTTCGTTTCATCAGCAATTGACAAAGGAAGTATGATGGAGCTTGGCGGGTCTTTTCAGCGGTTAAGAAAGCTTTGGATAAGCGAGTCTGTGGTCCCAGAGAAGGCAGGTGGTAGGGGCAAAATAAAAGATCCCTTTGCTCCTCTGGATCAGCCACTGGTACTGGAGAGAGACTGGGCTGAATGTGTGCATTCTCTCTGTCCTGAAGGTGTGTGTGTGTGTGTGTGTGTGTATAGCTCACCAAGCAGGTCCAGCCACGCACCCCCCCCCACTACCCCTTAGCAGCGCTTGCCCCGCGATGGTGCCTCTGGGGTTGCACCTTTGAAACTGTACTCCAGCGGCTTGCAGCCGCGCCGCAGCCGAGTGGCTGTGGGGAGGAGGGGGCGGTGGTCCGGGCTGCAGGGGAGGGCGGGGAGGAGTCTGGCCCTGGATGTGTGCTTTTCGATTGATGGATGACTGCCGGGTGGGAGGGAGCGTGTGTGCGCGCGTGTGTGCGAGCGTGTGTGTGTGTGTGTCTGTGTGTGTGTGTGTGTGTGTGTGTGTGTGCGCGCGCGCGCGGGGTGCGTGCGTGCGCGGGGCCTGCCCATTTTCCTGCTTGCAGCAGTCAGTTGGGAGCTGGAGGGAGGGAGAGGGAGACGCAGGCGGCGAGAACGCGGAGAGGAGCCGAGCGCCCTCCGCCCTAGGCGCCCTCCCTCGGTCGGAGCACAGGCGCCGTCGCTGGGAACAGCAAGGTGCCTCCGGGCCCCGCAAGGCGCAGCGCACCAGCTGCCCGCACCCGACTCCCGCTCTTCCGTGGCTTAGCTGGGGACTGCACCTGGAGGCGCCCCGGACGGGGATGGTCAGCGGCTGCTGCCGTCTGGCACGCGAGCGGGACGCAGAAAGGGCACTATGGCGCTGATGCTCGGACGGGGGTCTCCGGCGGGGCTGAACCGGCCGGAGCCGTGGCTGCTGTTGCTATGGGTAGCTGCGTGGCGCCTGGGGGCCACCGCGTGCCCTGCCCTCTGCACCTGCACAGGCACCACGGTGGACTGCCATGGTACTGGGTTGCAGGCCATCCCCAAGAACATCCCACGGAACACCGAGCGTCTGTGAGTATAGCCCCCCGTCTGTCAGCAGGGGACCCCAAGGTTGCCCTCCTGACCAGATGCAATTAAGGTCCGGGGGTAGGGTGGAGGACACAGGACTGCTGGGGTCCGTCGCCAATAGACGTCAGTACCTTGGGTCTTTCTGCTGCCGGGAGCCCCTAGTGCTGGTTTCCCTGTGCTCAATTGAAAGGCCCTCGGTGGGGGCCATCGGCCCATCCTCGGACCTGCCCCCAGCGCTCCTCACTGGCAGGCTCTTCCCACTGTGCCAGCACTTTATTCCTCCAGGGTGCTTGCAAATCGGTGCCAGAAAGCCTCCCTGGCACCCAGGAGGGAAGCTTCCCACACGCGTCGGGCACGGCGTCTCTTGGACACATGGGGCTTGGCTGGGGTCTGAGTGGTTGCCGTGGGTCTGGGCTCCGAGGGCTCACTGCTTGATGCTATGGAGTGGAAGTTTCTGGGCCCCGATTCTCTCCATTGTTTGCCCTACAGTCTTGAGAATTCCTCCCTGGCAGGTGTCAGCAACGTTCCCCCTCCCTCTTATCCCCATCCAGCCACCCCCAACCCTGGCAAACAATGAGACTTGAGGGCTTTGGGTTTGGGGCTTGGAGCAGCCAGCGGAGAGGTAGGTGTGTTTTACAGGGACAGATCTGGGAATGATGCGAGAGGTCAGAGCTTGGAGTGCAGATACAAGGTTAAAGACATTGCCCATGACAAGTCATAAAAATCGTCATTTATCTCTCCTTGTTCTCTTCTACTTCTGAATTCTCGAGGAAACTCAATCCTTTCTAGACCTGCCGAGCATGACAGAGTGCGCGTTTACAGACCTGTATGATTTGTTTCCTGCTATTCTCTTCCAGAATGTGGCCTATGAGAAACCCTAGCATCCAAGGCACCTTACTTGCGGGACATGGGGCTGTGTGTGTGTAGGCTGCGCGTATGGATTTTTGGTCACAGGCCTTTGTATGGCTTTTGGAGGTGACCACCCCAGGAGATTTTTTTTGATGGAGGAGGCTGCTGGGTCTTTTAAAACCTGTCTCCCCTTCCTTCCCACACTCCTGGGTGACTGCAGCCGTTCTCCGAAAAGGCGTATGTATTTTGGTAACTTTTGAGCACATCGTCATGACTCTTAGCTGATCAGAGACCTACACCTGACCCTGGAGAGAGCTTTGCCTGGATCAAACTCTATCTCTGTGCTGAGAACAGCAGTCAGCGAGCGCGCACTTACTCCAGACTCCTCTTGCTGGCTTGAGGCATTCCTGTGATGGTTTCAGAGAATTTTCAATTTGCATACAATCTTGATGGGAATGATCTGGTATGTGTACATGCGTGTGTGCAGAAATGGAGAGGCATCAAACCGAATTTCCTTGGGGTGGCCTAGACATGGACCTGAAGAACGGAGGACCGAAAGTCTGTTTAGAGGACCACCGAAATCACCTGGTCACCCGATAGGCCTGTTCCCTATGGACTGACTCCCTGTTCCCTGTGCCTCATCCACTGGGGCATTTCTCCTGCAGCTGTTACCTTGGCAGCAGCCTAGACGTGAGACACATGCGCCCCTTGCCTTTACTTGGGGAGCTTGGATCTTCTCCATCCTTGTTTTTCTCCCATTGGTGTGTTTAGGATAGTGTCTGTTTTGTCGTGAATTCTTTGGTAATCAGCAAAATGGAAGTAAAGTTTCTCTAGGTAGAGCAAAGGGATGTCAGACTGGGAATGATAGTTCCTGGGTGGAAGCTCAGTTCTGTCTATTATCATCTGTGTGACTTTGGGCAAGTTACCAAACTTCTCGTAGCCTTAGGTCCTTTCTATCATGAAAATAGGGTTGGGAATACATTGGGTTTCTAGTTTTTGCAAATATGGGAGGTCATGTATGGAAGGGTTCTGGTGCTTGCTGAGTGAGAGTCTATCGTGGTCAGAGGAAGGGAGGGAGAGAGAGAGAGAGAGCGAACCTCATTTTAATTCAGCAGATGTTTACCAAGTAAGAACGACTCTGTGTGTTGAGACTCCGGCAGAGCGAGCCTGTCCCTGCCTTCAAGGGGCAGATGGTGTAGAGGACTGGGCAGGACCTTTAGCTACATGCTTAGGGAGGGGGTGAGGGCTGGCCATATGACAGGGCTGTGGAAATATTGGGGAGAGAAATTCTTGGGGTAGGGCAGTGAAAGGGCTTCTCAGAAGATGGACGGTATTAACAGAGCCATGGGCTTTGCCAGCCAGAGCGCAGACAACACAGATAGAAGTGACAGCGTGAACACAAAGCCTGCGCCTGGCCCGGTGGTGGCAAATGGACCAATCCTCCTCCCAGGGGTTAATTCATGCTGTGGCCAGAGACAAGGGGTCTGGGGACTGGGGCAAGAAGTGGGCAGGACAAGGAAGCGTCTTTTCAGCTGCACTGTTTTCTTTAGGGATGTCTCTGGGTGAGAATCCAGAGCAAGCTTTCTGGGGGAACAGGAAGGGTGCGAAACTGCTAGGGTGGGGAGAGGATGAAGAGCTCACCAAGGGAGGCTGCGGAAGGGCCACTGGTCGAGGAAGAGAATATCTGGAAAGGCCTTGGCAAGAGCCCAGGCCGACCCAGAATAACCAAGGCAAAGAGTTCTCCCCTGTCAACACGGCGCTGTGGAGTAAGGGAAGCTGGTCTCTAGGCTGGGAATTCTGCAGACGGTGCATTTGCCTTCTGTCCTCTGAGCAGCTTCTGCAGCAGCCCAAGGAGCCTCCCTCCAATCCTCACTGGCAGCTTTATGATTCCATAACTCTGGGTCCAGCCCTGTCTTCCCAAGAAAAAGGAATTGCTGTCCATCGGTCTACCGTGGGAGACTGCTGGGAAGAGGTGTTTAGAGTCTCGTGCTGCTGAGGAAATGGGTCCAGACACAGGGCTGCGGGCTGGGGGACCAGGTGGGGAAGGGCTGCTAAATAATTCACTGTGATGGACCCATTACAGTGCAGAGGGAGAGGAGGGGGAGGTACCGAGGGAGGTCTGGAAAGAATCTGCTCTGTGCAGGGCCAGGGGAACTCAGGCACTGTCTTTGCTTCTACTCAAGGACTTTGACTTTTAGTTGGGACTTTTTCTTAATTAAAAAAAAAATCTTGCAGCGCAGTGTCCAGGATTATGATAAAAAGGTGGAGTGCGTGGGTACTACCCTGTGCCTCCACGCTTGCCACTGATTCCCCCGTGGGTTGCAGAGGGGGAGAGGCTCCTGCCGGATTCCTCAGCAGACCCTCCAAGGATGGTCATCCCGGGGCTCTTAGGTCACCCACATTTCCCTGTGCGTCATCTTGTGAGGTCTGCTCTCTTGCTATTCTCTCCATCCCTGTGTTTTTGGACAGCGTCTACCCTGCCCTAACTTTGTGTGTTGCTCAGCCTCCTGAGGCTGGAAGTCTCCCATTCAGCAGGGTTTTGGAGGGTCGCATAAAGGAAACTGCCCAGGGCATCTCAGGCCATTCGTGGTCTTGGGAGGAATCTACATAATTACGGTACTGAGGCCAGTGTCCACTGAAACCCTATCCATCCTCAGGACCAGGAGGACCTGGGCTCTTTGGGCAAGCCACTGTGGGGGTCTATAGCAGAGATCTGCCCTGTGTGGGTGTTGCCTCTGGCAGGGGAGAGTCCCCTGTTCTCATAAGACATTACCATGGAAGCAGTGCGCTGGCCACACTGCGATGCTGGGTTCCAATCCTTTGTTTGCTCCAAGACCCCATTTGCCCGTTTGTAAACAGCGAGAGCTTTGCAGGTGGATGGAGAGGAATAAGGAAGCGATTGCATGTAGGGCCTGGTGTCAAGCGTGACATGTGGCCGGTGCCCTGCCCTCCCTCAGCCCCATAGACCTTTGCAAGAACTCACTCAGGCCACGTTTGTGAAAATTACTTGGCGATTCAAGCGTTAGGTGCTAATTTTGTGAGAAGTCTGCGATAAAGGCTCCAGCGTTGCGGTGGGCACAGAGAGCTAGGAGGGTACCTGCTGGAGGGTTGTCACTCCGCAGCCTGCTCTTCTGGGCTCCTTAGGCTCAGAACATGTGATCACCAAGCTTAGGTATCTTCCCCCCACCCCCCACCACCCATGCCCTGCAATTTGGATACGAGGAATAAGAACTCTCCAGGGTGGAGAGTCATGATGGCTTTGGAGCTTGGGGTCCCTCATTCAACAGATAGCTGGTGTCTATTGAAATGTATGCAGGGCTGAGTGGAAGGAGAAACTATGTTTCATTAAATGTCAGTCCAGAGAGTAGCGAGATGAATGGTGCAATATGAGGGGGAAGAAAAAACCACATAATTGCAAATTGAGATAAGTACTTGGGAGGAGAGCACTTCCCAGAACCCCCATTTTCTTGCCCATAAAGTGGGGTGATGATAGAACGTGCCTCAAAGGCTGGCCTGAAGAGGACACAGTAACACGAAGAGAGAGAAGTGCTGCGCAGCGGGCTTGGCAGACAGACAGCAAGTGCCCAATAAATGGTGTTATTATAATCGTCATTCAGGTGACAGAGAACTGCGGGAACATGAAAGGAACTCGGGGCCACTTGATGCTGGATCTCAGCTTCGCCCAGTGCCATCAGCAGGCAGAGACTGGGAGCCCTGCTGTACGTGGGGAGGTGCTGCTCTTGGGCAGTGCCCCTACTCCATGCCAGGATCCGGCCAGCCGTGACCCAGGCTGTGCCGCCCTGATCTCTAGAGGGCTCAGCGCAGGGACAGGCAGCTCCAGCATTATTGGGGGCAGCCGGGCGCTGCCGCCTCCAGTTCTGTGCCGGCATTAGCAGCTCGGCGGGGCTCTTGCTTAATGGGATTTTCTTCCCAAATGCTGTAATTATCGCCATACAAATACTTATTACCCAGAGCAGATGACGGCCGGGCCTTGGGCAGTAGCCAGGGAGCTGGGCCGTGCTGGGGGTGGAGAATTGGCTTGTGTTTTTGAGGGAGCTCGGCACCTCCTCCCCTCCTTTCTGGAACTCAGCCTGTGGCGGACAGACAGCTGTTGGGCACCTGCCTGCATCACACTGAGAGAGGTCTGTGCATGGCCCTTGTGGCAGGGTGGGGGAGAGAGAGGAAGCGTGCGGGGACATCTGTAGTAACATGTAGTGGGGCAGCTTCCAGTACAGCCAGGCAGCGCTGTGGTGGTGGCCTGGTTTGAATATTTGGATACTGGCTCCATCGCCAGGGAGACAGATCTTGGGTAGCTCATCTGTGTGGTGGAGCCCCGGGCAGCATTTACCTTGTAGTGCTGTGAGGTTCAAATGACACAATCCAAATAAAGGGCTTAGACCACGGCCTAGAGTCAGTGACCTCTCCAGACCCCTCCACATGGAGACGAGGGTGATGGAAGCACTTGGCCATGGCAGGGAGAGCCTGGTGCAGCCAACTGAGGTGAGGTTTGAGCCTGGAAGGCAGGTGAAGAGAGGGAGGTAGAGTGTGGGTAAGGGGCTCGGGTGCAGTACCCAGTGGTGGGTATCCCGGAAGGAGGTAGAAGAGCAGACCCACCTTAGGAGTGAGAATTTATGTGGGTGAGTTCAAGCTGGGTTGATGATAATGTATTTTGCGAGTGTCAGGCCAGGAGGCTGGGAAGCGAGGAGCTTCCAGTGTGTGTGTGTGTGTGTGTGTGTACATGCATATGTTAAAACTTGTAGTGATTTTTTTGACAATTCAATGATTTTTGTTTAAAAATAAATCGACAGAGCTGTGCATACATCCCACAGTCCACGCTGGGGCCTCGCAGTCCAGAGCTCCCCGGGACCAAGTGTGGCAAAGAGTCGGCGAATGAGAGACAGACACACATAATAACTCTGGGCTGGGTGAATCTGAATCTGATTTATTGGAATTTTGTAACAGCTTTTATACTAGAAAATTTTGGGGGGGGGTAGGGAATGTTGCACCTATAGACAGACACTATCCTTCTAATCAGCAGGAGTCACCTTTAGGGTAAACATTCTTTAGAATTTAACCCATTGTTTAAGGGTGAGACACAAACAAATCCTTATCACATCTTAACAGGTTTTTTTCCTAGCCCTGCAACAGGTTTTTCCTAGCCTCTCAATCTCTATTTTACAATGTCCCACCAGTCACAGGGGTCAAGTCTGTATTGTATTTAACAAAGACTTCATTTGAGATTTAGTAAAAATACACAGAGATTGGGGCTGGAGAGGTGGCTCAGGGGTTAAGCCTCCGCCTTGCAGGCAGAAGGTCCTGAGTTCGGATCCCAGATCCCAAGTATAGACGCCAGGCAGAAGCGGGGGTGGCCTGCGCTTCTGGTTCTGGTAGGGTGGAGCCTGTGAATCCCGGGGCAGGAGGAGGTGGAGGCGTCCATGGTGGTTCGCGAATTCGTCCGTGGTTCTACACACACAGACACACACACACACAGACACACACGCGCGTGCACACAGTTGAATAAATAAAAAAAAATACACAGAGATTGAGCGTCTTATTAATTTGTGTTATATCTATTATACATTCTTGTAAATGGTAAGGTGAATCTGTTGGAAAGGGCACATATTATACATTAATTTTTTTCTTTTGAGGATATCAGATTCTGGCTGTTATCATATAAGCTGGCCTATATTGGGTTATAATGGTAAGAACTATATTAGGATTTATTTTATTTTTATTTTTTATTAACTCATGTGCTGTATAAGAAATAGTTGTGTATTAATTTTAGGAATTATATTATTATTATTTTCTATTAAT
Organism: Typhlomys cinereus; assembly: GCA_023101885.1. Lineage (NCBI taxonomy): Eukaryota > Metazoa > Chordata > Mammalia > Rodentia > Platacanthomyidae > Typhlomys > Typhlomys cinereus. The sequence goes on along the minus strand of JALPQD010000222.1, from coordinate 358,041 downwards.
TTATGTGTTCTATAAATAGTTGTGTGCTGATTTTAATGAACAGATGGCATAGTCTCATATTTGTAGAATTTCTGAATTAGTTTAACAAGAGTCATATTTTTTAGGGAATTTTACCCACCTATGTTTTAGAACTCTAGAAGTTGTTTTCTAATTTCTTTAAAATCAGTGTATACATTCTGGCTAACAAGTCTATTTACTGTGTATAATTGAACATGAAATTTCTAGTTAGAATTTAATTTAAAGTTAAAAGCAGGCTTGGTTTTTATTTTGGAAACAAAAGATTTAAGGCAAATTACTTGACATCTGCAGTTCTGGGGGCAGGAATCAAGGGAGAGGTGATAACCTAGCTAGTTTTTGGGAAAAAACAAAAGAGACCTGGGAATAGATAGAGGTAGGAGGCATGCACAATCACAAAAAGAGAGGAACTTGTCTGTCAAAAATAAGAGGCAAAACTTGAAGGGGAGTGGTTCCTAGCAACTGCTCAGGCCCCTAGCAACTGCCCATTCCAAGGAGCAGGCTGCAAGCTTGACAACTCCCATATGTTTCATATCTTTATTATTTATTTCAAAATAAGCCATGTCTTGTTTCCAGACGGTGCTTCCTTGAAGCTCTCTTCCCCAGGTTGGGATCTTATCTACCAGCCTGGTTGGCACAGGACATGACACATACATCTCCCAAATCCAATTTTAGAGTATTTTCATTACTCAGAAAGTTCTCTTGTATTGTAATTTTTCATTTTGTTGGAAAGGTTTCAAAGAAAGTATTAGGAACTCTTTTAAGTAGAATCAGCTGTTCATATTTCCTCCTCTTTCTTTATGAGACATTTTATACAACTCAGACACACATGCTCATGTATAGTTTTTGTTTTACTACTTAATTTAATTTACTTATGAGAGAGAGAGACAGAGAGAGAGAGAGAGAGAGAGAGAGAGAGAGAGAGAGAGAGAGAACACGTGCATGCTGTGATGCGCAGTGATGAGTAGTTTTGGGATGGAACTCAGGTTGCCAGGTCTGCAAGCAGGTGACTTGCCCATTGAGCTATCTCACTGACTCTTGTTTTGGGCTTTTGAGAGAGGGTCTCACTTTGTAGCAGGCTGGCTTTGCACTTACGGTCTCTCTTACTGCTACCGCTCAAAGACTGGGATTGCAGGCACGTGCCATTTCACCATCATTTTTTCCCCTGAAACATTTAAGAATAGTTTGGAGACATTGTACATCTTTCCTTTAAGTATCTATGTATTTTATGAGAGCAATAAAGCTGTCAAAAATCAGAAAATTTAACATTAATACAATACTATTATATATCCTGTAACTCACATTCATATTTCATCGGTGTTCCCAATAATGTTTAGAACTATCTTTTCCAGGCCCAGAATCCTGCCTAGGACCACAAATTGGTGGTCATGGACCTTCCTGTCTAATCTCGGGTGGCTCTTCTGATCCTTCATTGTTCTTTTTGACCTTGACATATAGATGTACAAAATAGCCAGATCAGCTATTTTGTAGAGTATCCTTAAGCTTGGCTTCCTCCAATTCCTTTCCACAGTTACATACCTGTCATGCAAGTGAATGACCTTGTCCCTTATCTCTGTGTCACGTCTGGAGACCCAGGACATTAGTATATTCAGTATTTGTGATTCTAGCTTGGATCCCTAGGTAAGCGGGTGTCTGCCAGATTCTCTTGTTTTCTTCTGTGCTATTAACAGGTAACTTTTGGGCAGATGTTTGAGGCTGTGTACACAGCCTGTTCTTCAGACTTTGGCCTTCTCGTTTCAGCCCCTGTTGACTCTTCCCAATCTGGTCATTTCTTCTTGTTCCTTGACCCTGTACTGTAACAAAGCACTTTCCCTTCTTCATCTATTTCCTTATTTACATTGTGATGAACTTGTGGGTCATTACTTTATTGTCGCTGTTATTATTTATTAGATGTTCAGAGTGTCCCAGGTTTGGCTAATGGGAGACCCTGAAAACTGATTCTTGTACAAAAATGTCACGAGGGTGGTGTGTCCTTCTTAGGGACTCCTGTGGTTAGATGACATTGATATTCTTGTCCATGGTGGAACTAGCTTCCTCTTCGAGTTAGCATGATGTCTGCCGGATTTCTCCATTGTAGAGTTACTCTCTTTCAATTTGCAGGTAGTAAGCATTTGGGGGAAGATACTTTGAGACTATACATTATCCTTCCTTAAACTCCCACCTATGAATCCATTGTGTATCTTGTCTTTGATAATTGTTATTTTATTTCCCACATTCCTTCAGTATTTATTTTACATATTTTATCTATTTAGAGTGTGTGTGTATGTGTGTATCAGAGGGTACTGTGTGTGATGACTTTGGCATCATCCTGGATTGCTTCTACCTCCTTCTTGCTTTGCTTTGGGATTTCCCAAGCTCGGCTCACCAGGGTCAGAAGTGCAGTCCACCACTGTTTCTGTTTCTGCCTGGCGCTTTTTATGCAGGACCTGGGATCCAAACTTAGGACCTTCTGTTTGCAAAGCAGAGTCTTAACTCCTGAGCTGTCTCTCCAGCCCTCCTTCAGTATTTATTAATTAGAATTTTCCTGTATTTTATTTCTTTATTTTATTTGTGTGTGTGTGTGTGTGTGTGTGTGTGTGTGTGTGTGTGTGTACCAGAAGGCACCACGTGTCCCTATAGAGGACTAAGGGTGACTTTGGAATCATCTTGGGTTGCCTCTACCTCCTTTTTGCTTTGCTCTGGGATTTCCTAGGCTCTGCCCACCAGGGCTAGAAGTGCGGGCTGCTGCTATTTCTGCTTGGTGTTTTTACGTGGGACCTGAGATTTGAACTCAGGACTTTCTGCTTTTGAGGCAGGGTCTTAACCCCTAAACCATCTCTCCAGTGACTGCCCTCTCCTTTTGAGACAGGGTGTTACTGAAACTTTGCTACGTAGCCCAGGGTAACTTTAAACTCACAATCTTCCTGCCTTGGGCTCCTGAGTGCTGGAATTTATAGGTATATACTGCCATGTCTGGCTGTATTTCTTCATAACAAAGTAGCTAGTCAGATTTTGACTTTCCCGAAGGCAGAGGCTATGTGCTATGTATCCTTGTGTTCCTGTTACCTGGTATATAGTTGGTGCTCAAAATGTGTTTAGTGAGTTATATATGTGTATGTGTGTGTGTGGGAGGGCAGGCATGTGTACTAGAGGATGCTTGAGTGTGTGTGTCTGTGGAGGTTGAGAGTGACATCAGGAATCATCCTGGATTGCTCTACGTCCTTACTCTTTTGTTCTGAGGTTTCCCAGGCTCTGCCTTTCATGGCTGGAATTGCAGGCTGACATCATTTCTGTCTGGCATTTTTTTGCATGGAATCTGGGATCCAAACTCAGATCCTTTTGATGTGAGGCAAAAGCTTTAACTCCTGAGCCATCTCTCCAACCCATGAGGGGCTGGAGAGGTGGCTCAGGGGTAAAGCCTCTGCCTTGCAGGCAGAAGGTCCTGAGTTCGGATCCTAGATCCCACGTATAGACGCCAGGCGGAAGTGGGGACGGCCTGCGCTTCTGGTCCTGGTAGGGTGGAGCCTGTGAATCCCGGGGCAGCGTAAACAAGGAGGAGGTGGAGGCGGTCCACAGTGGTTCCCAAATTCGTCTGTGATTCTACACACACGTACACACACATACACACACACACATACATACACACACATGCACACATGCATACATGCACAATTGAATAATTAATAAAAAAAATTAAAAAAATATATATATTTCCTTGAGAGAGAGGGAGGGAGAGAGAGAGAGAGAACATGCCTGGTAGAGGTCAGAGGACAACAACTTTCAGAAGTCAATTCTTTCCTTCTACCGTGGGGGTTTTCTAGAAACTGAATTTGGGTCCTCAGGTTTGTGAGCAGGCACCTTTACTAGTTAAGCTGTCTTGTTGCTCCCTCTTTTAATTCTACCTTTGATGAGACATTTCATGGCTTCTGATCTTTGCTTTAGGAAATAGGGTCGCATCCAAATCCCTGGGACATGTGAATGTCCCACAGGGACAAAGTCTCATGGGGGACTTTGTCGATGTGATCAAATGAAAGACTGTGAGATGGGGGATGATCCTGTGCTGAATGGGCCCAGTATCATCAAGGGTCCCCCGAAAAAAGAAAGGGCAGCCAGAGCTGGGCCCTGGGGATATGGTGGCAGAGGTGAGGGGCTGGAGGGAGGTGAGGAAGAGGACACAGGTGACATGCAGAGCAGTGCTTGTCCCCTGAGTGGTGGGAGGGAGGCAGCCCGCCGGGGCCCTCGCTTAACCCCATGCGACTCACCGCGGCCATCAGCCCTTCAGAGCCACGAGGTGAGGCGATGGGTTAGGGACTATCAGCCGCTAGGTTAGTGGTAACCGTTGCGGCACCAGCAGGCGTGGAGCTCCCACAGGGCCCCACCGAGGCAGGTGGCAGAGCTTCCGGTCCAAGAGGGAGACCCTGTGACTGACAGTCCAGCACAAGATGAAGATTCTAGGCCTGTTCTAGAGGGGCTGATTCCGTAGCTGCCTGGCAGAGGTGATTTCAGGAGGTTCAGATTCGGGGTTCACAGAACGCAACCTGGACATACTGCTCGATGCTGGGGTTCCTAGAGAAGAAAGCCCATTTTTGAGGCTGCTTCTAGCTTCAGCCCACGCTAGGCAAGGGAAGAGCAGATGACAGGGAGGAAAGGAAGGAGCTGCCGGTCTGCACTTGTATAAGGATCACTGGATGGAGCTGGGGAGGGGGGGAAAGAGGGGGGCTGTCAATCCTCTGAGGATAAGAGTCAAGGCAGGCTGCTGGTATGGGGGACCAGGGATAGGCAGGCTGGGACCAACAGTTTCTGGGATAAGTGTAAAGTGGGGGGGGGCAGCAGATGGCAGGGAGTGAGTAGGTGGGGAGAAGTTTGCAGAGGAGAAGGCTGTACAGAGGGAGCTCGGGCAAGCGCTCCCAGAGCGCCACGTACTTGGGGGAACAGTCGGTGGAGAGGCCAGGCTGTGGGAAGGAGAGTGCAGGGCCACTGAGGGGCGGGGAGGGTCAGGGCAGGCTGCGCGAAGCAGAGAGAAGCACTTGATGGCATCTGTGGTCATTCCTTAGAGACCCTCCCTCATGCCCCGTTCTTACTCAGGAGTCCTGGGGAAGGTGTTGCTTAGCCTAGCTTTGGAGATGCGAGAAGGTTCAGTGAGGTGGTGGCATTTGAGGGGGCACAGGCCAGCTGGCTGCGCAGTGGTGGGTTGAGAGTCCCCGAGTCTTAGGGCTGTGAGATGTGTTTGTGTGTAGCTTTTAAATTTGCCTCAGCCTGCGTTCTTCACATGTTAATAAGGCCTGGCTTCTTTTACTTATTCAGCAACACAAACACCTGTCAGTGCTTAGCACTGGGCCAAGGGCACCTGGTGATTCCTGCCTGTACGCATTTGGGATGGACCCCCAGTTGCTGGTCGGCATGGCATGGTGCAGGAGTGTAAAGTGTGTATATGGAGGGGGGCAGCAGGGAAGAGAGACTCTGGGCCAGAGGTGGAGGGTGGCGAGCCGAGTTGGTAGAGGGTAGGGGTGAGGTTGAGGGCTGTGGGTGGAGCTTCTGGAAGTCAGAGGCAGTATGTGGAGTGTGACTGACAGGCATTATATGTGGAGGCCTGGTGGCTGTTGTAGGGGTGGGCAGAGGATGTCGGGTGCAGATGTGGTTTAGGGTAGGTCCAGGGGAGGGATCGAGGTGTGACTTCAGTATCGAAGGGACTGGACTCTGGAGTCCACAAGCCATTACATGGAATTGGAGTCGAGTCGGGGCCTGATCATTGAGTCATTCCTAATAGGATGACTATCATTAAAAAAAAAAAACCTAAACAGAAAGTAACACCTGCTGAGGAGAATACAGAAGTGTTAGAGCCCTGGTGGGAATGTCAAAGGATGTGGCTGCTGGACTGAACAGAAGGGCCATTTCTCAAGAAATAGAAATGGAGGGATGTGAGCAAAGAATATCATGTAGTTATGAAGTTGTAAACCACTAAATAATAAAAGAATTAGACTTGACAAGGTAGCTCAGTAGGTAAAGGAGACTGTGTACAATCCTCAAGACCTGACTTTGATCTCCAGAGACCATATGGTGAAAGAAGAAACCAGCTTAGAGCTGTCTGTAACTTCAACATGCATCTTCTCTCTCTCTCTCTCTCTCTCTCTCTCTCTCTCTCTCTCTCTCTCTTTCTCCTCTCTCATAGAATAAATAAAATACTTCTTGAAAAGTAGAATTACCATGATATCCAGCAGTTTTACTTCTGGGTATAAATCCAAATGAATTGGAAACAGATCCCAGGAGACTTATTGCACACTCATATTTATGACAGTAGCCAAAGGCTAGAAGCACCCAAGGGTCCATCGAGGGACAAATGAACCAACAAGATGCGGTATGTACACACAGTGGACTATCATGCAGCCTTGAGAAGAAGGCCATCCTCATTCATGACTCCTCGGTCCCATGAGCCTAGAGGACCTTGTGCTGGGGACACAGGCAGGCACAGAGCAGGGCTGTACCCACACAAAGCACCCGGGCGACCAGGCTCACTGACATGTGAGCAGAAGTGAGCGCCAGGGGCTGGGGTGTCCCGTGGCACAGCGTGGACTCTCAGTTTGTAAGATGAGAAGACTCTGGGGCTGGGGACGTGGCTCAGTTGGTAAAGTGCTTGCCACAGACGTATGATCCTCGGCATTCGCGTAAAAGCCTCGGGTAGTAGCAACGCACCTGCCATCTTAGCACCGGGGAGACAGCGATAAGAGGATCCTTGGAGTCCACTGGGCAGCCAAGTCTAGCAAATTGGCTAATTCCAAATCCAATGAGCGCCTCTGTCTCAAAAATAAGGTGGATAACACTTCTGGCTTCTGCATACATGTATACACATATACACACTCACCTACTCATGAACATCTCTTTCTCTCTCTCTCTCTCACACACACATACACACACACACAATAAAAAAGACCTAGAGACCTGCTATATAATATCAGTATACTTAACACCACTGAACTGTACATTTAAATCAGTTAAGATGGTAATTCATATGCATTCTATCACAATTTTTTTATCTTTTCTTTTTGAGAGAGAGAGAGAGAGAGAGAGAGAGAGAGAGAGAGAGAGAGTGTGTGTGTGTGTGTGTGTCTATCAGAGGGCACTGTGTGTCCCTGTGGAGAATAAGAGTGACTTTGCAATCATCCTGGATTGCTTCTACCTCCTTTTTGCTTCACTCTGGGATTTCCCAGGCTCTGTCCACCAGGGCTGGAAGTGCAGTCCATTTATGTCTGGTGTTTTTATGTGGGACCTGCTGGTAGAAGGATTGTGGGGGAAGCTTCACTGGTGAGCGGGCCTGTGTGCCAGACCGTGTGTGCTCTGTGGATGGACGAGTCAGTGCTTAGTCAGTGCCCCCTCTGTGCCAGGCACCCTCGTAGTGCTGTGAACAGCTGCAGACAGCCTCCTGCCGCAGTTTGCTTGAGGGGGGCCTCCTTACCCTCGCCAGCCACCAGCCAGGTGTTAACGGGCACAGAACACTGTTACTCCCTCCCCCCCTTACAGATGAGGAAGTAATCACTGACACAGGTAACAAACTGTTTCATGTTGCTAATAACATGATACCTCACACTGGATCAGTGTGAAAGAAAAGAGTTCTGTTTCGGCGCATGGTTTTGGACAAGGGTGGTTGAAGGGGCGTGTCTGGGTTGAGCACTTGGCTAGCTGAGCCCCAAGGTGGTGCCCAGCATCTCACAGCAAGAGGCTTTGACAACAGACCTGCTCTTGGGATTAACTGTCAACTCATTCATCCATTTGAGAGGGCAGAGCCCTTAATTACCTCTTTAAGGTCCCACCTGCCCCCACCTGTCGGCTTCAGTTGTGGTTGGCATGTGAAGCGTCTCCCCCAGGCTCATGTTTGGATCACTTGGTTCTCCAGCTGGCAGTGTTGTCTGAGGAGGTTATCATAGCTTTGGGACCTGGTACCCATCTGGCAAATGTAGGGCTCCCGGGGCTGGCCTTGAAGGTTTTAGCCTGGTCCTGCTTCTAACACAGCACACAACACGTATAATGAGGACTTCCTGGCTCCAGGAAACCCCCTTGCTGGGTTTCCCAATCCGAACAAGGTGTTCTGCAAGCTCCTGTCGCCGCGGAGCAAGGGTTTCTTTCCCATCACGGCGATGAGCCATGTCCTCTGAAACTGTGATCCAAAGTAAGCGTCTCTTCGCCTAAGTCGGCTCGTTAGATAATTTGTCGCAGAGATGAGGAAAAGTAACTGATCCCTTAGGTCATAATGGAGTTCAATTTCAACATGGGTTTGGGAGGGACAAGTCAAACTATTGGGAAGTATTAGCCCGAGGTCATCGGATCTATGTGATGGAGCTCAGCTCCAAGCCCAGGCTGGAGCCACCCAGCCTCGGTTTCCCCACCTGCAGACGAAGCTAGCGATCCCACTTGTGAGGGTTGTTTTGAGAATTACGTGGGACAAATGAGGATGAGCAGTGAGGACGGTGTCCATCTCTGGGGGGGGGGTCCTTTCACTTTCCTCCCTTCTTCTGAAGCCTAAGAGGACAGCGATCTGTCCTTTCCTCCTGCTGACGTGCCGGAGGTCGGGGGTGGGACGGGGGTCCAGCTCCGTGTGGCCTCTCTGGCCCGGAAGAGCAGTTTTCTTGCTCACACTGGCCTCACCCAGAAGGACCCGGGGACAGCAGGGGCTTTCACCGGGCGACGTCCATCTGGGGGAAAGTCCTTATTCATTGGTGGGGAGCAGGGGCACATGGAGACCCACTCAAGCCAGTGCTACTTGAAACATGTCCCTGCAGCCAGGAAATCCTCATTATACGTGTTGTGTGCTGTGTTAGACCCAGCTGGGAAGTCAGTGAGAGAAAAATAAAACAAAGCCATAAAACACACACACACACACACACACACACACACACACACACACATACACACACACACACCCCAAAAGCCCAACTTGACTGTGTTCTCAGAAGCTTCTGTGCATCAGCTCGCTGTCCCTCAAGTCCCGGTGCCGTCTTTCTTCTTTGGACTAGGGAGTGGTAGCGTTGTGCTCTATGGCTGGGAATAGGAAGGGTCACCACTGAAAGCCAAGGGGAAGGGGCCTCTCAGGCAGAGGGGATAGCATGCTCAGAAACCCTGCTACAGGGCACAGAGCCTGGTGCCAGGTCGGGTGGGGGGAACAGATTGGGCTGGATAGGGGCAGCAGGGTGGGCCATGGGGAATCTGCATTGCATTGCATGGCAAGGAGGTTTTCGTTTCCATTTCAAGAGCAATCCTTAGTCATTGAAGGACTAGAGTGAGGAGGGACAAGATCAGACTGTGGTTTGTAAAGACCCCTCTGGCTAAGGCTTACACGAGTAGACTGGAGGGGAGCCAGGGTGAATGTGGGGAGCCCATTGGCGGCTCTGCAGGTTGCTGGCACAAGGGAGGAGGTGTGTGTGTATGGAGGTGTTTTGGGCAGCTGGGTCCAGCTGCAGATGCTGTGCTGCGTCCCAAGAGTCTTGGGACCTCGTTCGGGAGGGTCTTCTTTCCTTCATTGCTCCTGGCCTCACTTGGCAGCTGCTGAATTTTGAGTTCTGCTAGTGCAAGATTTCCAGCATCCAGAAGGCCCGCCTCGTTCACAGGGACAGGCAGGACGGAGCCTCCCCTCAGCCCTGCACACTTGGGCTGCCATGGGAACATTTTGGTCCCCCGGTAAATGGGAGAGACTGGAACTCTAGGATAGGAAATGGTGAAGGAAGCCCAGGAAGTTTAAGACAGCTGCTGAAAGACCCAGGTGTGTCTAGGAGAACCAAGGGTCCCTTTTGGCTTTTCACAAACAGTCCTGCGCGGGTGGTCAAGTTCTTGCTTCCAGAGAGGTCATGGGGCTCTGTGGTGGTGTTTCTCCCTTGGTAGACAGACTTACTTCAGGGGATCTTCTCCAAAATAGTTTTATTTCTTTGTGTGTGTGTGTGTGTGTGTGTGTGTGTGTGTGTGTGTGAGAGAGAGAGAGAGAGAGAGAGGGAATTTGAGTGTGTGTGTGCCCATGGAGGCCCAAGGGCGATTCCAGGAATCATCCTGGATTTCTCTACCTCCTTCGTGCTTTGCTGTAAGGTTTCCCAGGTTCTGCCTTCCAGAATTGGAAGTGTAGACCGCTGCCATTTCCACTCAGCATTTTTATGTGGCATACGGGGATCTGAACTCAGGTCTTTCTGCTTATGAGGCAGAGGCTTTAACCCCTGAGCCATCTCTCCACCCCCCTCCAAAATCTTTTGCCAGTGAGGTTTTTCTTTTGGAATTACAGAGATTGGGATCATGTGCCATCGGGGTGTATCTCCTCATTTGGGACAAGATGGGATAAACTCATGACGCTTGGAAGGGAGACGATGGTTCTAGGGAGGCTTTGCTGGTCTTCAGTGTCCTGGTGGCTGAGGAATGTGATAGCTGTCATCTCCTGCTCTGCTGGGCCCTGCCAATCAGCACCAGCCTCAGCGGGGCTGGCGACACTTCTCTGGGGGAACCACGGCCCTTGGGGGGAACCACGGCCCTTGAGGACCACTACAAAAACAGTATCGGTTTTAGAAACAATGACAACAAGTAATCTGATACAGAGAGTCCTTGTGTTTTAGAAAGGCGAAGTCATTAAAACCCTTCCACATCTGTAATTGGGGTGGGGAGGGTTCCACTGTCTTCTTTATTTTACAGATGGGAAACTGAGGCTCAGGGAAGTTAATCTCCAAATCCAAGGTAGTGTGATTGAGTAGGGACTGTCCCAAGATCGGAGGTCCTCACTCTGAGAACAGCTGAGCTCTGCTGGCTCAGTAGCCCCCGGTGCTGTCATGTAGACCCAGTGTGGAGTCTCCACAGTAGCCTAGCAACCTTAGCTTTCTTCAAGGTCTCCCTGCTCCAGCGTAAGGTGTCAGGACAGGCTGCGTCCAGGAACTTGAGGCTTCTTCATGCAGGGGAGAACATGATGATATCAGCCTGGCCTGGCCTCCATCTTTGCCCTGCCTCCTATTAGCTGTTCAACCCTAGGCAAATCTGTGCCTGTTTTCTCATCTGCAGGACAGACTCAGGCGCTAGGAGGCTGTGCAGTGCAATGAGATGAAGTGTGCTTGCTGCAAGCGTCTGCACCCAGCAAGTGCCCAGGAAGGAGGGAGGGCACGCGTGGGCTTGGTTGGCAAAGCCTCCGGGGGCCCAGCTTAGTCTGGACGTGAGTTCCTCGGAGACATGAAGCTGAGAACTGCCCTGGTGGGCACACCATCTACTGCTCTGGTTGCAAGGGTCTTGGGGTTCCCAGTCTCTCAGGTAGTCTGCTGGGAGGGGAATGAATCTCCATAGCAACGCTCCAGGAACACCTGTTGGAGGAGTGGGGCCCCTGTGGCTGCATTCCAGAGAGAGGCCTGAGAGGCTGTGGCTGCCCGGATGAGGGGAGGGCAGATGACCTAGTGGAGTCACTTTCTCAGCTAAGAGTGCTACTAAGAGAGCTCGGGCTATATGAGCTCTGCTGCCCCCCTGTAGGGGAGAGGGAGGGGCTGTCCCTGGAGAGGAGGCACTTAGCACTGGCCATTCTGACTGAGGGGAGGGGAGCATAGAAGCCAGGTTGGGGTGGGACAATCTCTCCTGGAAACCAACCCCCCTAGGAGGCCTCTTTTCCAAGGGCCTCTGAGAAGAAAGCCTATGTTTCTCGAGGGTTGGAATCACCTATAGGAGAAAGCGGGGGAGAAGGAGGAGGAGGAGGAGGAGGAGGAGGAAGAGGAGGAGGAGGAGGAGGAGGAGGAGGAGGAGGAGGAGGAGGAGGAGGCCTGGCCCGGGGAACACATCCCAGTGTCCCAGTGAGAAGAGAGACCTGTAAGCTGTCCTGTCTCATGAGAAGGTGTCCTCACAGCACTTAGGGCTGGGAAGTGACTTGGTCTGGGTATTGACAACCATTCTCCAAACATTTAGACCATCATCATCATCACCATCATCATCATCATCAGGAATCCTTTAAAACTAGCTCCTTCCTTGAGGCCATCCTGCTGGGACTTTCAGTAGCAAACCCGAGAGCAGACGGCATTTCTGGTGTTTCCATTTTTCTGGTTGTAAAGGCACACCCACACTGATTGTAAGGACACAAGCAGCAAACCACCCAAACGGTCATTGCGGAAATGATGCTTGGCCCTTTATGCAGCGACTAGGCTCTACAGGGCGGTCGACTGACTGCTCCCAGCGCACCTCTGGCAAAGCAAAGTAAAAAGACCATTGTTGGGAACGGTGGAATCAGGTCCAGAACAGGGCAGAGAGCAATGAGCAGGATGAATTAATACTTCTCGACTTGTATTGAAAGCCTGGGTCTTCAGGTCAGATGGTCTTGGTGTGTGTGTGGGGGGGGGGTCTGTCATCTTCCAGTGGTGACGTGGAGAGGGTGCTTAGCATCTGAGTGCCACACTTTCCTCATCTGTCAGGTGGTCCTGACAGTGACTTTCCAGCTTTGGTTGAGGACTTGGGTTCTTGGAAACTGTCCTTGCTGGATGCAGCTCTAGAGCAGATCTGGTGCATACTTCATCACCCTCACGGCAGAGGGACTTCTCGTTCTCCAAGTAGTTTCGACTTGGCTTGTGCTCATGGCCCCAGGAAACACCTGGAACTTTTGGAGACTGTTGGTAAAGTTAGAAGAAGGGGGCTGTCATAGTTAGGTGTCAACTTGACAGTTGAAGGTTTGAGCTTGGGGTACATTTGTAGAGAATTAGTAGTTAAGCCCAAAACAGACCTGCAGGAAACTGTCTAGCTGATGGAAAAGGCCCAGCCCATGGTGGGTGGGACTAGACCCTGGAATAAAATACAGATAGCTGGTAGAGAGAGTCGGCATCCTTGTGTGCACTTGGCCAGACATGCTGGTCAGGCAAGCAAAGATCATCCTTCTCTCAGCTAGTATGTGGAGATGGTGTGGCCAGTTCCCTTGGCCCTGGTGTTGGTGTGAATTTTCCTATCAAGCTGGACTGAGAACTGTAACCAGACAGTCCTAAGAGAAAATAAACCCCTTGTTCCCTTAAGCCATTTGATGGTGATTTATCAGCAACCACACGCAGACCATGATGTGCATGCTTGCGTGTGTGCATGTGTGCATGCATGCATGTGTGTGCATGTGCATGTGCATATTGGGGCGGAACATTTAGGTCAATACCTAGCACGTAGGTGACAATGACAGTGGTGGGGGAAGGGGAGGCAGTGTGGCTGTGGGCAGCAGCTTCCCTAGAGACATCAGATGATGGAGGGAACAGCTGAGGTCCCTGGTATGCAGTGTTGTGTGGCTCAGTCAGTGCAAGACTTTGCTGGGAGAGGAATTCTCTAGGAATTTCCCCCTCGAGGTGCCCTGCAGACCCCTTGGGAAGAGGGTGAGTGGGAGCTAGAGGGCTGGGTGGGAAAGTGAAAACAGATGGCTTCTCAGCTGGGATCTATGTCCAGTACCTGTGGATGGTGGTAACTCAAGTCTAGGAGCTGCTGCAGTTGCCAAGGGAGGAATAGATGTGGCGCTGGATGAGAGAAAGGACCAGAGCCCAGGACGGCACGAAAGAAGGCGTCGCGACAACTGCGGGTCTGGCCAGGGAACGGGGGTGGTGATGGTACAGGATTTCTGTCCAGGTTCTTGTGCTCTGGAGCTGAAGGTCGAAACCAGAACATGTATGGAAGATTAAGGCAGGATTTATTAGGGGGGGACAAAGAAAAGAACTCATGGATGCGGAACCTGTGAGGGGCAAGGGAGCCATGGCTGGCAGGGCCAGGGGTATTTATAGGTTTGGGGACACCCTTATTGGTCAGGGCTCTTGGTGTCTCCTACATCTGATTGGTCTGTTCATATCAGGGCTCCACTTGGTGGAACTCAGGCCCAGCTGGTTTTTTTGAAGATCTTTATGTATTTTGCATTTGATGAGATCATCTCCATATCCTTTCATAAACAAAGGGTTGGGGGGAGTTGACAACCTTATCTCTGTGGGGGATTGGAGCCAATTTCTGCAGGATAATCCTAGCTATGGGGGTGACCTTCAAGGACCGTCCCAGCTTGGCTACTCTGTTCTAAAGCTGCCTATAAAAAATTATTTTAGCTAAAATTCTAAACTGCCTAAGAGAAGTTATTCTCTTTCTCAGTGGGCCCAGTGATTCCTCGCACCCCCATATCTCCCCCGGACCACCTGCTCCAGCTTCCTTTTGGACCTTGTTAGTTCTCTTTCCTGTTACTGTGATAAAATACTCTGACCACAGTGCTCTAAGAAAGCAAGGGTTTGGGAAGGCGTGACAGTAGTGTTTGGCTGGTGGATCACACTAGGAAAGGGAAGAGAGAGAGGGAGAGAGAGAGAGAGAGAGAGAACTGGAAGAGACTGGGCTATAAAACCTTAAGGTCACCCAAGTCTTATGTGCTTCCTCCAACAAGGTTCCACATCTTCAAGGTTCCACAGCTTTCCCAAGCAGTGCGCCGGTTAGTGGCTGTGTGTTCACACACCTGAGTCCCTGGGGACATTGCCCATTCAAAACACAGCAGGGCCTCAGTTCGAGTATCCCATGATCCTCTCTGTTTTCTCCCGCTCAGAATAAGAGCCAGCGCCCCTCACAGTGACGCTGCAGCACCCCCAGTGCAGTCATGGTCTTGACTTGCTTACAGCCTTTGAATGCTGTGGGGCATTCAGTTGGCACTCCTATTTGTGCATGAGGATCCCCAAATGGTCCTCTGTGGCTGTCCCCAGGATCTTCCCTCTGTGACTCTGTCTGCTTAGACCGAACCCCAGGATACAGCCATGTTACAGGTCTGGGGCCACTCAGGACTTCACCACACTGACAAACCAGAAACTTTATCAAATGGAAAAGCTTTATTGAAGTTGATCAGGGACCATGTACCAGAGAGTTGGGATGCCTGTGTGTGGCCCTGAGAATTTGGGGTATGGGATTTTTAAAAGGTGGAGACCACATCTTAAGCAAGAGGCAGGAAGCAAACAATTTTTCAAAGAAGCCAGACTTTGGCAGTTATGTGTAAGTGGGGTTTTCCTTGGGTGTTTGATTAAACTGTGATCACAGGAATGTTTCGAGGAGACCTAACCCTAATTGTTTTTCCTGGAATTGCAGTAAGTAAGGTGGAGACAGGTGCATGCAGTGGTTAGCCGGTTCTTTTCCTGTCTAACTTAGCAGCCTGTTGGGTTTGTTTTTTTTTTTTAATTTTGGGTACAACAGCCATAGTGGGGTTTTTACAGCCCCTCCAGCAGTATGCCATGCTTGTCAATTCTGCTGATGAGACAAGGGCTTGCATAGAGGCTGTTTGGTTTCTTGGGGTGGGGTGGGGGGCTGGCACGGCAACTGGCTTGAGAAGATAGAAGGAAATCACAGAGGCCGCAGCCTGGTCCCGGGGTCCACCTTGCATTTCTTACCTCTTCTTCTTTTCCATCTCTTCGCCAGGGAACTTAACGGCAACAACATCACTCGGATCCACAAGAATGACTTTGCTGGGCTCAAGCAACTCCGGGTATTGTGAGTATGGGCTGCTGGTCCTCCTGCCGCCTGCTTCCCACCTCATTTCTGGTCCTGAGACCCTAGACAGAGCTCTAGATGGAAGTTGGAGGGTGGCTCAGGCCCTCCACAGTGGGGGTCCAGGAATAGGGGTGATTCCTGGTGGACAAGAAGTGATGTTGAGTCCTGACTCAGGATAACTTCTGCCTCTCACCTAGTGAGAAAATTGGGCATGTGAAGGACTTGGGCTGGGCAGCTGGGTCACCACTGCTGTCTGCTGGGGATGAGGGAAGATCAGATGGCTTGAAGAATCTGCAGGTCTCTGCCTCCTTCAGCCTGCTGCGGCAGAATACCATGGGCGGGGTCTAAACTACAGACAAAGTACTCGAGCCTCACACAGCCTTGTTCGCACAGAGAGGACCTTGGATGGGGAGGTTCTCCTCTCTTATAAAATCACCATAGTCTGGCCCTGTGGTCACAGAGAGGATTCTGGGGTCTCTTTTTAACTTTTATAGGGTTGCCGGTCTCTAGAAATTAGTACCAGCCACATGAACACATTCACCTTACCTCCCTCCCTAACAGCCTGCTTTGAAGCAACTGATGCTGGGCACGGAGTTTGACATATGTGAGAGGCAGGGCCACTTCAGCCCGCCATCTCTAGAGTTCTTTGGAACCTGTGCCTCGGAAGGACTTCCCCGCAAAATCTCAGCTCCCAGTTTGAAGAGATCAGGTGTTTTCAGGGTACTATGCCTGTAGACGCAGCCCCCCCCCCAGTTTGAGAGGGAAGCGAGGGGGACAGTGGAGGGCAGGTGTGACTGCTTAGGTGTCTGAGAGTGGAGGATGTGGAGGTGGCATGTGCAGCCCTGTTGGACTTAGTGATTGGTCAGAAGTGGACTCCCGGGACACCTTATATCAGGCTGGGCAGGAGTGAAGCTGGACCTTCATCCCTCTTGGTCTGCGCCCTCTTTGGAAGAAGTCCCCAGCGTCTGGCTCCCTGTGACTGGCTCTGCAGTTCCGAGGATCTCTGGAGCAATGGGGGGATCCGGTGGCCATCTTCCCTGATGTCAAGGGCATCTCCTCTTCTCCAGAGCTCTCACACTTCGACCGAAGCTTTCCCTCCTCGAGTCTGGGGAGCCCTTGCTCCTGACGGCCCTCTTCCTCCAAGCCCCAGGGGGGCGGGGAGGAGGAAGGGGGGAGTTGTATTGCCTCTGTCCTGCCTCAATGCTGCCCATGGGACCATGTAACTCACCTGCCTGGGAGCAGAGAGGGAAAATACAGGAGAATTAATATTTTAATATCTTCGAAACGATCACACAGCTTCTTCCCATCTCTTGGCAAAAAGTTCTGCCCACCAGCCTGGCGCTCTGGCTTCAGAGTGCGTTGGTAGAGCTGAGACGCAGAGTCCTACAGAGCCAGGTGGTTGGCTGGCTTGGGCACTTTCCTTCGGCAGATGGATCCAGGCAGAATGGGGCGTCTGTGTATAAGACAGAGGGGGTATCGCCTGCCAACTGCATTGTGCTTGTTGCATGTGTGGGCCGTGCCCAATTGGCCCAGCTTCCCTCCCCCTCCTGGCTGTCCCTTGGATGAGCGCGCTGGATCAAAAGGAAGCACAAGCCCTGGGAGCCTGGTACCGCCCTTGAGCACAGCTGTGCAGTGCGGGTGCCTCTGCGAGTCAGTGGCCCCAGGGAGCTAAGGTGGCTCAAGGGTGCTGAGGCGCCTGAGCCAGGAGGTCTGCAAAGTTAGGCCGGGACTTGGTCTGCGTGGGACCTGGGCATGGCTCCAGCCTCCCGCCTGTGTCTGCGTAGCCCTGGCAGAGTTCTCCTTGGCTCCTCCCCCGTCCCAGCTGTTTCTAAAAGTCCTTGTCCAGCACCTTGTAACTGTCCTGTCTCCTGGCCTTGCAGGCAGCTGATGGAGAACCAGATTGGAGCTGTGGAGCGCGGGGCTTTCGATGACATGAAGGAGCTGGAACGGCTGTGAGTCCTGGTGGACGCGGGCTCCAGAGGGCGTTGGGGCAGGCAGGGGGTGCGTGCCAAGCTCCCGATTAGAAGGACTAGGGGCGCAGAGGAGAGGACCCCAGTCAATGGTGTGCTGTGAGACAGTGGCCAAGAAAAACCTGGAAAGTGCCCCCTCCCCGCCCCTTCCATTCATGAGTGAAATTCTTTCCGTTCACCTTTGCTGTGGCATAACCGCAGTTCCTTATTTGTGCGTTCATAAAGAAAGTTGTTAGCGTTCTGAGGGGTCTGTCAGGGAAATCCCTGGGTCTGAGATGCCACAGCACAGCACAGCACAGCACAGCATGGCGGCCTGCTTTGAACTTGTGTGACTCATTCCTGAATGGGCCTTTCAGTTTTGAAAATGGATCATGATAGATTTTTTGACTGGTGGGGATGAAACAGAAAAGGGCCGGGTGGGGGATGGGCACTGGCCTATTCTCTGTAGGGAGGAGGGCTCCGAAGTTCATGGTCTCTGACCTGAAAGTTCACCTTATGGAAAGAACCTACCAAAAAAATGTCTACAAATTCACATATCTGGATATCATCGCACATGACTTAAATACTAAACAAACAAACAAAACCATTAGAAATAACCACTGTAGTGGAGATAAGATATAAAATTTTATTTCGGAAGTACAGTTAAGGTTTCAAGGATGTGCTCACAATATGACATTAGGTGGGAAAGGTGGAAAGGAAGGAAGAAAATTTTATCTTGCCACTGTACCAAGAGGAGAGGCAGCAGGTAGCTTCGGTTTTCTTTTCGGTGCCTTTCTTTGGTCCCCTGAATTTTCTTAGGATGGAGTTGTATGATAATTATAGATACTATTGAGTGCCTTACTCAGCAGATGCCGTGTAAGTTCTTTGCCCTGTTATATCTCTGTAAGTAGCATTCCACAGATGAGTAGCAGGGGAGCCCAGAGGCTAAGCCACTTGCCCACAAAATGTGAAGAAGAGGGGGGTTGGAATCCCGATCATTTTGCCTTCAAAGCCCGGACTTCTAAGAGGAACTAATCTTTTACTTTTTGCTTTAAAAAAAAAAAAACTTTATTTATTTATTTGTTTGTTTATTTATTTGTGTGTGTGTGAGAGAGCGAGAGCCAGAAAGAGAAAGAGAGAGAGAGTACTATGTGTCCCTGGTGGGGGGGAAACCAATGGCGACTTTGGGAATCATCCTGGATTGCTTCTGCCTCCTTTCTGCTTTGCTCTGGGATTTCCTAGTCTCTGCTCACCTGGACCGGAAGTACAGCCTGCCATTTCAGCCTGGTGTTTTCACGTGGGACCTGGGATCTGAACTCAGGACCTTCTGCTTTTTTTTTTTTTTTTTTTTTTTATTATTTATTCAATTGTGCATGTGTGCACATGTGTGTATGTATGTGTGTGTGGGTCTCCAGTATGTGTGTGTGGGTCTCCAGTCTAAATGTACACATAAGCCACAGGGCTCCTGTGGAAGGCAGATCGTGCTGGGCTGGGGTAGAGCTGGGGCTGGTACAGCTTTGCCAGTTCTTGGAGTGCCCAGCGGGCTTTCCATAGATCCAGGGTTCTACGTTTTATGGATGTCGGGCCCTGAGATGGGTCCAGCTGCTGTGTTATTAGGTGCACTATTGTCTGTTGCAGTTTTTAAACAGTTAAGCAGTATCCTTTGTTATATCCTAAATAGGTCTGAATAGGTCCTTTCTGTATTATGTCTCCTCATCAGGCAAATTCTGCCTGTCACTCCTGCTTGTGCATATGGAGCTAGTAGATCCCTGCCTTCCTCTAGGAGAACTACAAATTATAGAAGTACTATTTTGGCCATTAAAAATATAAAAGTGTGGGCTGGAGAGATGGCCCAGGGGTTAAGACTCTGTCTTGCAAGTAGAAGATCCTGAGTTCTGATTCCAGGTCCCACATAAAAATTCCAGGTGGAAACAGCGGTGGCCTGCACTTCTAGCCCTGGTGGGAGGAGCCTGGGAAATCTCAGAGCAAAGCAAGAAGTAGGTAGAAGCAATCCAGGATGATTCCCAAAGTCACCCTTGGTCCTCCACTGGGACACACAGTGCCTTCTGATACATAAACACACACACACACAAAATAAATAAATAAATAAATAAATAAATAAATAAATAAATAAATAAAAATAAATACAAGTGGCTGAGATCCAGCTCAGTGGTTCAGCATCTGCCTTGTGTGCATGAGGCTTGATACACCCCCCCCAAAAGAAAACTCTGCTTTTTGATTTGGAAGAACTGCTTTGTAGAAAAATGGTAGTGGAAGGGTGGGAAAAAAGTTGGTAGTTGAGTATCGTCCTATATTTTGAGTATTGTTTTTACAGCATGCATGTTTTAATTTTAAATTTATTTTATTTATTTTATTTTTTTGAGACAGGGTCTTGCTGCTCTAGGCCATGCTGTTCTAGAACTCTATAGTCCAAGCTGGTCTCGAGCTTCCTGAGAACCTTCTACCTCTGTCTCCTAGGTTGTAAGCCTGTGTTATCATGCATTTTCATTGATGATAAGAAAAAGCAATTAAGTTATTTCCATTTTGAAAAAAGACCGGAAGCAAATAATTAACATGAAACCGCTTCTGAGGCAAATGTGAATGAAAGCTCTTAGGATCTAGGATGTCCGGCCACCCCTCTTCCATTAGGGCCTACTCCACACGGTCAGGGATCCAGTTATAGCTGGGATTGTCTTGGAATCAGTCAGGAGGATGGTGATGAAGGCTATGGACAGACGTGGGAGGAACTCTGGTCTAGAGCCTGCTTGGTGCGGGGTTTAATCTCCTGGGCACCAGACACTGAGCTGACACTCACAGATGTATTGTGGCCCCAAGAAGACAATTTCCCCGGGGTTACATCTTCCGTGACTGGGAATCCAGTGCTTTCTGCAAGGTCCTCTAGGTCACCCGAGCACTCAGGTGACATCTGTCTCTCTCTGGTCCTCTTTTCCAGACGGCTGAACCGCAACCAGCTGCATGTGCTGCCAGAACTGCTGTTCCAGAACAACCAGGCTCTGTCCAGACTGTGAGTGGCATGCGTGGTTTGCGCCCCACCCGGTGTGAGGGCTGGGGTATGGTTGGTGGGGTCTGACCTTTCTGTGATCTTGACCTCGTGCTCCTCTCTGGGTAGGAAAGGCTCCGGGGGTGGAAGGCCAGGCTTTTCTGTAGGAAACAGCTACGCGGGGCACTTCCTGGCAAGACCCCTGAAGGGATCTCAGCTCATCCAGCTGCTGCCGCCGCTGCAGCTGGGGCATGACGAGGTGTCACAGGGATGGTCACGTCTGCCAACTGCACCGCCAGACTTTGCCTGGGACATTCATATGCATTTCTCGCTGCTTTTGGGCACCTACCTTGGGTTTGAATATTTACTCACTCTGGTTAAACCCTTTTCAAATCAATTCCTACACTTATTGCTTTCTCCCCTTTAGGGTAATGTGATCTATTACCTATAGTGTAAAGTTGTAGTTTTTATTGGCTGTCAAAGTACTTCCTCCAAATTTAGAGGAAGGTTGCTAATTCTGTGGCTCTGTGATTCTCCGGATTGTCGGTTATTATTCTGCCATACATTGTGTTTTGTGGGTTTTATGGCCTTTGAATCTCCTTTACAGGTCCTTAGCCAAACAAAATTTGTTTGGCTACCTCTAGCGCTGGGGAGTTCATCACAGCCTCCTCAAAAAAAAAAAAAAAAAAATCATTTCCAGTGCTGGACATATTTCCTTCATATAGTATTGGGCTTAACTTTGAGCCCAAATGTGCTTTCTAACAACCTACATTTCTTTTTTAAAAGTGTTGTTTCCTATAGCTACTCAGAACTATCATGTACTCATATTAGTTTTCTGGAGCGCTGTTGGGCTCTTAAATTGAGATTTGGGAGGTTTTTGAGCTCTCTTAATTGCTGTCATTAGCAGCCCTGAGACTATTGGCAGGGACTTCTGTGTCCCTGTGCGCGGGGACCATGGTGCCTAACGGAATGGAAGGCAATCTGGAAAATAGAAGACTGAGGTCAGACAGTCCTGGGTTGTTCAGTGTGACTTTGCGGGAAGCATCCTTTCCTTTCTGCGTGCTGTAGGCTACCGCTAGGCTGAGCTGAGCCCAAGCCTGCGGGTAGCCTGCTGTGATGCCTGCTCTGTCCCTGATAACACGGGGACCCTGCAGGGGAGCCCTGCACCTGACGCATGCAACCATGAGGCAGGCAGTGCCCCCCAGCTTTATTGCTGTGGTGAGGAGGGTAGAGAGGTACAGTGATTTCTTGGGATTCCTAGCCTAGGGCTCTTCATGTTTCAGTAGGAATTTTGGAGCGAAGGTCTTCCATGGTTGGACAAGTCTTAGGTGACCAGATTTCATAACAGGCTGGCATATGGAAACCCACTGAAGGAGTGAGAAGCCCACTGCTCTTGGGACTATGCTGTGCTGGAAGCCAGAGGAAGAAGTGGCCTCCAGGCTGTGTGTGTATGCATGCGCGTGCGTGTGCGTGCATGATTGCTAATAAATGACTATCAAACAGCTTAAAGGAACAAGGGGTTTATTCTCTTACGACAGTCCAGTTACAATTCATAGTCCAGCTTGACAGGAGAGCACACACCAACACCAGGGCTGAAGGAACTGGCCACCAAAACGGCTGAGAGATGGACAATCCTTACTTGCCAGACCAGCATGTCTGGCCAAGTGAACAGAAGAATGTCAACTCTCTCAACCAGCTCTCTGTGATTTATCCAGGGCCTAATCCCACCCACCATGGGCTGGGTCTTCCCTACCAGCTGGACAATCTCCTTCAGGTTTGCTCTGGGCTTAACTCGACCATCAACTCTCTACAACTGTGCCCAGAGCTCAAACCCTCAACAATCAAGTTGACACTTGTGCCTAACTATGACAATGTGCATATGCGTGTGCGTGTGCGCGTGTGCGTGTGCGCGTGTGCGTGTGTGTGTGTGTGTGTGTGTGTGTGTGTATTTCCTAGTTCTAAAATCAGGACTTTTCTTAAACACTTACCGCCTTTTCTTCTAGATACTAGCTTCCTTGCTCCAGGCAGGACATTTCTCATGCAAGGCCACAGCTGGACCTGGAGAAGGGAGACCTTTCTGTAACTCTTCTTGGGCATTTCTTTCTCTTTTTATGTTAGTGCTGCAGTAGGGACCTTGTGTCTCATGCATGCTAAACACATAATGTACCATGGAGCTATACCGTTGGCCTCTTTCTATTTCTGAATCTCCTCTGTAGACATAAGCGAGGTAGGCAAGCCAGCAGAACCCTCGAGGAGGACGATCATGCAGCGCTTTACACGGTATCACCCTGGGACGCGAGGCCATGACAGAGCCCAGTGTATCCTGCACCCTCCAGCTGTGCCATCTTGAAAAAGGCACCTTCTGTGGGAACTGGCTAAGCAAGCTTTTGTTGGTCTGGCCCCTTGCTCCTGGTATCTAGGCTCCTTGAGCATTAGAACCACCTGTGGAGATGGTTGTAGGGGAGGACAGGGGAGCAAGGGTTTAAAGGTTTTTATTGCTGGGAGTCTTTGCCTCACCTTCATCCTGTGCTGTTGACCTGAGCATCTGCTTCCCAAAACTTCTCTGCCAAGTTTCCCAATTATTAAGGAATGCTCAGGCATGCTGTTTTCAATAATAGAAACCCCGACGGCAGTGACGATCAAGGTAGGGATGGACTATTGTAAGGGCACGGCCAGAGGGCTTCCAGGCTCCCTGGGACAGGAAGCAACTAAGATGTGAGGATGTTTTGGCGCTTTCTGGATACCCACCACATCATCCTGTTACTCTCTGCAATGCTGCCCATTGGCCACACTAGCTCCATTGCACCTGCGTCTGGGTTAGCCGCAGCGTTGATGCCCTACTTGCTTTCTCTGAAGCCAGCTCATCACAATGTTTTCAGTCCCGACTCTAGAATTTTGGGAGGAAGAATGGGGTTCACCATTCTAGGCTGGGTGATGACTGGGGCTTGCGGGATCGGCTGGCGAGTGGTACTTCAGAGCCTCGATCTTGCTAGAGGTGTACTGCATTCCCTAACAAGGCACGCTCAGGTAGGATGCATTTCTCTCTCTCACGTGTTGACCTGCTACTGCTTCGGAGGGGCCTGTTACTGGCCTTTCTGTCTGGAACAAAGGAAAGACTTTCATGCAGAGGCTGTGCTGCTCAGCACGGGAGTGGCCTTGAGAGAATATGCTGAAGAAGGTGTGGCCAGGCCATGGAGTGGCTCAGCTGAGCTGTCCCTGCAGCCTCCACACGTTGAAATCCTTCTACGGTTTGTCCTGCACCGGTGGTCCTCTGGTGTTGGGCTGGTCTGCCCACCCCTTCCAAATACAGGACAGTGGCTCAGAGGGGAGCTTCGGCTCGACCATATAATAGCTGGATGTTAGCGTTGGAATCAGGCATGAGGATTCTTAGGGTCCATAGCGAGTATGAAAATGGGTTTAAGTAGGACCTGGAGATCTCACTGCTGGTGCTGCACTCTACGGAAGCAAAATGTGGGCACAAGCGTGTTCATGGAAGCTGATGTTAGAATACTGAAGAGAATATGGAAACCACCTTAGTGTCCGCTGGGGAGGGGTATGATCGAATAAAAGATGCCATTTCCACTTGATGGAATGATTATGCAGTCATCAAAAATCTCTTCATGAGAGAAATGTGAAATAATGCAAATGTTTGTGATATCAAAAGTCAAAGTCCTATTGATCATGGAATAAATTGCTGCAAATAATGCACAGGAAAATGACTGCAGAAAGCTATCAAGAGTCAGCTGTGGGAGATTTCTTTTTTTCCCCTCCTGTGTTTCCCAGATGTTCTTTAAGAAGGATGTGTTGTATTTATGGTAGGAACCTGTCATTTTGATCAAGAATGGAAAACCTCCATGGTCTTGGTTGAAACTAGTGCTGAGTGGGTTGGGGAGGTAGCTCAGTGGTGGAGTGCTTCCCTACCGCGGGAAAAGGCTCTGGGTTTAATGACTAGCACCACAAAAACACATCTGCTAGTGCTTCCTTTGAGCCCTGTGGAGCCTGCTGATCTTATGCGGGGCAGAGATAGCAATATCTACCGCCCAAGGCTATTGGGCGGGTTGGTTGATTGTGTGTGTGTGTTTACATGTGGGTAGGTATGCATGTGTGTACAAGAGGCCACTGAGTGTGCCTGTGAAGGCCCAAAGGTGAACCAGGAATCATCCTGGATTGCTCTGTCTTTTTATTGTTTTGCTCTGGGGTTTCCCAGGCTCTGCCTTTTCTACCCAGCATTTTTTTCTTTTTTTTTTTTATTTGTTTCTGCTCATACAAACATAATAGGTACCCCTGTCCCCTCCCTCCCTCCACTCCTCCCTAGACCTCCCTGTTCTCTTCCCGCTTTGTCCCTTCCTTTCCCCCCTCCCTCCCTTTCTCCCAGTGCCCCCTCCCCCCATCTCTGAAGAATCCTTTAATGAGTATATCAAACTTTCCTCTGGGTCCTCCTCTCTGATGAGGTGTAAGGACTCAGTGGCAATTCCTAGAACTCTTTCTTGTGTTCCCCTAAGTATAGGAACACTATCATGGCTGTTAATCCCTTGCTTCTAAGGATCCTAGTGCCTTTAGTCCATGCTAGAATATGAAGGGGTCAACGATATGTTGGTCATTGTGCAGATCATGCAGAGTCCTGTTATAATTGCTTCGGCCCTAACTTGTGTGGAGTATCTTGCATATCATGACTCCTCCCATCCTTGTGCTCTTACAATCTTACCGCCCCCTTTTCTGCAAATTTCCCTGAGCTTCAGGATGGGGAGAGATTAGGCTGGCCTGATTCTAGGTTCTACCCAGCATTTTTATGTGGGATCTGGGATACATATTTTTTAAGTTTGTGTGTGTGTGTGTGTGTGTATGAATGTGTACATGCATGTGTATCAGAGGGCACTGTGTTCCTGTGGAGGACCAAGGGTGACTTTGGGAATTATCCTGGATTGCTTCTATCTCTTTTTTGCTTCCCTCTGGGATTTTCCAGGCTCTGCCCACCAGGGCTGGAAGTGCAGGCCACCACCATTTCTGCCTGTCGTTTTTATGTGGGACCTGGGATTTGAACTCAGGACTTTCTACTTGTGAGACAGAGTCTTAACCCCTGAGCCATCTCTTCAGCCACCTGTAACTATCCTTCTGTCCTCATCCTCTACCACCCATCCTCTTACACCCTCTAGCCACCTCTCCATGTCCACCTGTCCACTCTCTGCTTATCTCCTCACCAGGCCCTGTCACGCACACACTACCAACCACCTACATGGACCTAACTAAACACCCTTCAGCCGGCCTACTTCTCCTTCCCTTTGCTCCCCACCCTCCCCTTTTATCCCTTTTATTTCTGTAGGGCTGGCTCTACATTTGGAGAGAAAGCTGTGTGGTCTGACAAGGCTGCCCACCTGCCCAGGAAGTGAGAGCTTTGTGCCCTCGGATCCGGAGCAGGTCGAGTAGACAAGGTCTGCTAGGACAGTTGCATCCTGATGGCAGGTTATCTGGGTTTGGGGCCAGCTACCTACCTGTCACTCCATCCCCAGAGAATGTGATGTCGTTTTCCTGAACATTTACAGGGATTAAATGTGGGGCTTGAAGGCTATGTTTGAATTCTGAAGTCAGCTGTCGAGCAGCAAACCCATCTTCTTTCTGTCAGGTGTGGCTCAGCTTCCGGCTCCAGCCTCTGTCCTCAAGCTGTCTTGTGTTCTCCTCTGGCTGACTGTATCCCTCTCTCAGCCAGAAGCTCCTTCTGGAAACACAAATCCTCCGGGCTTCTGTTTAGCCTTGAAACACATATGCATCCAGACAAGATCGACTCCTGGTCTCCGTGGGCCTGGGAGGGGGCAGGCGGGTGATGGAGGCAGCCCAGGGCGGTGGCTTCCTTGTGTGTTTATTCCTGCCATGCGGGCCATGATAACTCATTAACAGGGCCCTGGTGGTGAGGGCTGGGGCTTTAGGGTCTGCGCAGCCCTGTTGAAGAATGCCTGCCCTTGGCGACCCCTTCTCAAGCTGGGTTTAATTAAACTGTCAGCAATGGTCAGGAGAACAAAGGCTCCCTTCCTGCCCGGCCCCAGCCCCCATCAGACGCAGGAGGCCATTCCGCTGAAATGAAGAGCTGTTAAAAATGGATCTGTCTCGCCTCGGAGGGAAATTATCCCAAGCAGGAAGGTGACCTCTCTTGCCACACGTCCAGGCCCGGCGGCAGAGCTGCAGCATTTAGCCAGCCTCTGGGAAGACTCAAGAGGAACTGGCAACCATGTGCCCGACCAGGGCCTCCTTCCTGCCTGAGTCTCCCAGGGGACTCTACTAGGTGTCTGCCACTCCTTGGCATTCCTCTTCCTGGAAAGGGATTTGCTGAGCTTTATCCAGGGAAAGGGAGTGGGGGAATCTGCGAGGGGTTCTGGATTTTAACGATAGAAGCGGCTTTGCTTGGAGTTAATGGGAAAGGCTGCCTTCAATGGCTTTTCCACAGGGAACTTTGCTGCCCGCTTCACATTCTTAGCTCGGGGAGATGAAGGGATGGATGGGGAAGCCAGGTTGCAGCTTCCAGGAAGTTCCTGGAAGTTCTTTATAAAACTTATTTTTTTTCAGGGGCTACCTTTTAGCATCTTGTGGACTTTGTGTTTAGTAACCAGTCTGACTGAGGGCTCAGACAAGAAAAATGAGAATGGAGAATCAAACACAGATCCACTGTACTTCGAATCCATGCAGCTGCCTCTAAACTATTTTTCCCCAAAGTACAGTAAGAGGTGTGTGTGTGTGTGTGTGTGTGTGTGTGTGTGCGCGCGCGCGCACGCGCGAGATTATAAAGATGCAGGTTCTCTGGGTCAGGGTTACCACAAATCTGAGTCAGTCTGCATGGAAGAGCCCCCAAAGCTACAGGGTTATCTGGTTCCTGCTCAGACAGCCTTGCCCCCCAGCATGCTTGGGGGGCTTTAGAAGGGGACCCCTGTTGTGTGTTTACTTATTGCAGTCTGGCTGCAGTGTGAGAGTCAAACTAAGCATGCAAGAACTCCAACGCTCACACTCCTCCCCCTGCGGCCACCTCTCCCAGCAGCGCAGAAAACAATTTGGGGATTATGATTACTGAGCACTCTGGATTCCTTCTTAATGCACTTTCCAATCATTAAATCCCACTCGCTGTCAAGGCCTGACAGAGAAAGGCCAGCGTCCCACCGGGCCAGCATGGAGCTCGGGGAAGAGGGCATTTGGCCTCACTTTCACTCTGAACCGCAGGCCCTGCGCCAGCCCCTCGCAGCTCTGGCCCACGTGGGAGCCTCTGGGCCTGGCTCAGCCTTTGGCTGGCTCAGAACTGCACAGGTCTCCACAAATGCAGTAATCGGGGACCCCCCCAAGGTTGTGGCTGAGGGATTGGAACTCAGCTCCTGCTTGCGAAGCGGAGGTTCAGCCATATCTCCACCCCTTGCACGGTATTCTTGTGGAAGACTAGAGGTCAAGGTCAGGCGTCTTCCTCAGTCACTCTTTGCTTTATTTTTCGAGACAGGATCCAAACTCAGGTTCTCACCATTACACGGCAGGCACTTTACTGACTGAGCTGTCTCCTCAGTCCCCACGTAAAAGTATTTTTTAAATTCAATTTAATATCACTCAATATGCAATTGTCGAGTGAGTGACTGTTACGCATGTACGTGCCAGTCAGTTTCTGTACAGCTTTTTCCCTTTGGTTGTCACAGTCCTGTGCGACCCCCATCTCGTGGTGAGGGGAAACTGAGGTACACAGTGTTAAGCCCAGTGGTCGCATGGCTGGTTGTTGGCAGATCTGGGTGTGGAAGCTGGAGGTGCGACTGGGCTTGGGCGCGTGATGGGGAGTCGTGCCCTCTCTCTGCTGGCAGACTGTTCAGAGGCTGTGGCCTGTCCACTCTGGTTCTGGGATCAGGCTTTGAAGGACTGGGTCAGGTCCTGGCTCCGCAGATTTGGTGGGCTTAGCCTTTTCTGGTCAACCCCTGTTCCGCTTGACCTGTGGCTGTCCTTGAACTTGTGGCCCACAGACAGTGCTGCTCGTTCAGGCCCCGGGCCTGGTTTGCAGTCTTAGATCATCTATCGATGGCAAGTTAAACGGGGTGTCTACAGACAGCTCCAGGAACTCCTCTGTGAAGGGCAGCCGCAGGGATCTGTGGACACTGCCCTTGCTTCTGGGAATTAGGGGAGGTTTGAGATGGGGGTACAGGGGCACCAGCTGAGGTTCCTTGAAGCTGTAGCAAGTGAGTAGGGGCTGACATGGAGGTGAACTTGGGGGTCATGATTGTGACTTACACAGGTAGGGTAGGGATTAACGGTCCCAATGTGTGTGTGTTTGAGATAGGGTGTCCCCTGGGACTTGAGAGTCTTCTGTCCTGAATGCTGGGATTACAGGTGTGGCCCCCTCCCCATGGACTCCAGCTTTGATGGGGTCAGACCAGAATTCAGCATCTTCTGGTCAGATCCTCCCTTAAGTAGAACACCATGGCCCAGGTGGATCTGTTTCCTACTTGGGACTTCCAGCAAGCATCAGGGACCCCAAGGGGCTCAGAGTAGAGACAGTGGGGTCCTTTGGGCTCTTTCAGGGGGTGCTATGATGCAGTGTGATATTCTACTGTGCTGCCTTTAGTTTGCAAACCCTGAAATTTGGGATGAGTCTGGCGTAATGCTGACTATCTGGTAAGATATCCTGCCTGGCCGCTCATTAATATGAGGAGATGTATTATTAATGCAGCTATTTTAACAGCTCGGTTCTTTGAAATATTGTATTTAGAAGCAGGTAGGGAGGGAGGGCTGAAAAGGCATCCTTTCTGGCTGGGAACCATGTGTATTTCATTGGCCATTCCTGTCTGGCCCCCACTCCATTCACCAGTTTACACTGGGGACGGCTGCACCTGTGCTTGCTCTTGGGGTAGAGATGGGGCGAAGGTGAAGTGCAGATTAGTAAAGCCATTCTCAACTCTGTGCCAAATCCTTGGCCCTTTCCAGCCACATGCCGACCTTGATGGAGGAGGCGCAGTTGTCTGTCTGTCGCTGAGCTGGGTGGGCTGGCTGGAGCTGACCCTCATGCAGATCCTGCTTGCAAGAGCAGGTTCTCCCTGTGCGGGGAGAGGACGGATTCTCGAGGATGGTTTCTCCAAGCAGAAGCAGGCCTGATGCCGGCTGAGATTCAGACACTGTCAGTCTAGAGTCCCGGAGCGTGTGAGGGGACGGTGGCCTAAAGGGAGGATCGAGTGGTCTTTTAGGAACCACAATAGCTTCTCAGCAGACTTCTCAGAGATTGGTCACGAGCCTTGGGTCTCAGCCTCCTGAATACTGGAATTACAGCGTGAGCCACCTTGTCGAGTCGTTTCTCACATCTTGGTGAGAATAGTTGAAACTCGTTAGTGTTCAGTGTTCCTCTGAGCTGATAGGCAGATGTGAGTCTACTTCCCATAGTGTCTGCCAGTTTAATGGACTTGGCATCATGCTTGCTCACAAGGGTAATGACTTGGGGCGTTTTCCTTTTCTTAGCTAGGATTTGACTGTGCTTTTTAAAGTGTTTTTATTAGTTATATATTAATTGTACATAATAATACTATGTTTTATTATGACATTTTCATACATATTCACTCCGCCCCATTACCCTCTTTTGTCCCCTCTCATTCCTTCTAATCCTTTCCTTTTCTCAGCTACTAGCCCCCTTTTTACTTTCTTTCCTTCATTCATTTTCTTCTTTTGTCTCTCCTTCCTTCCTTCCTTCCTTTTCTTTCTCTCTCTCTGTCTTTCTTTCTCTCTCTCTTTCTCTTTCTCCTTCCTTCCTTCCTTCCTTCCTTCCTTCCTTCCTTCCTTCCTTCCTTCCTTCCTTCCTTCCTTCCTTCCTTCCTTCCTTCCTTCCTTCCTCTCTCTCTCTCTCTCTCTTCTTTCGTTCTCCCAATGAATTTCATGGGTATGATGATTAGTGTTAACCCCTCCCCAACCTGCATACCACCTTCCAGCACTATGAGGGTTCCCAGCAGGGAGGAAGCTTCCAGCTTTATTTCTGTCTCTGTCCTGGGTCTAAGGCATGTGGCATCTTCAGCAATATGGTCTTACCATCTAGTTTTGCTGGGCAATCAGAAGCAGCAGTGATTGCTTCTATGTTTTGGGTGCCTGGGGGGTCTACCTAGCTGACAGTTTGCTAGTTGAGTGGGTAACCCACTCCTGCACTGGGGCTTTTGTTTTCTAGCCCATGGCTTCTGGGAGCAGCCTTTATGCACATACACAGGGACCGCCTGTGAATGTAATTTCCTGGAAAGAAGCTGCACCTGCAAGGGCGACTGGTTAGCCCCCAGTGATCGATTAGTGATGTGAGAGGATGGACTGTTGCAAGTCTAGAAGCAGATTATCTTGGGTCATTTCTAGCCCCCCCCAATAGTTATTTATTATTTACCTCAGTATGTGGCCTGACATCCTTGCGACTATTAGGTAAATCTTTTGAAAGTTCTAACCAGAGTCCTGGTTTCCACCAACCAAAAAGACATCAGACAGTGTCTAAAGCTTGGAATAGAGATTTCTCTGCTTTTATGAACCTGCCTAGCTTGTGTGTCCAGCGATGTATTTGAAAAGTGCCTTGATTATATAGCCTTGAGAAGCTGTTATCACAGAGAAGCACATGGAATTTGGGGTGACCTAAATCTATATTCCCAGGCTGTGGTCACTCAGTATTTGGCTCCAGAATAAAACATCTTTTCTTTCTCCGTTAAGGCGAAAACTGTGTTTCTTATGTTAATGCACAGTTAATCTTTTTAAAATCGCTTTTCAAGTTTCAGATTTTTTTAATAGCTTGTTATATGGACTGCTATATATTATATAACAATCACACACTGTTAGCTGGGCTGACCCTCCCTTCCTTATGCCCTCACACTTAACCCTCCCTAGCCCCCAGTCTCCCCTCTTTCACTTTCCTATCACGTGTGTTCTACTACCTCACCCACCTTAAAGAATATTTTTTCCTTTCTCATGGGTTCTGTAATTTTCTGTTCTCTGTATGCACAGTCATTCCCACATCAATGCACATATTTAAAAGTTAGGAACTAGAATCCGTACATGAAAGAGAACATGCCGTGTTTTTCTTTCTGAGCGTGGTTTATGTCATTTGGGTACTATTTTTCCAATTGCATCCGTTTTCCTGCAAATTTTACTTTCCTTCATAACTATATAGAATTCCACTATCTATATTTATATTTGTCTGTCTATCTATCTATCTATCTATCTATCTATCTATCTATCTATCTATCTATCAATCATCTATTTGTTTGTCTATCACATTGTCATTGTCCATTTATCTGTTGATGGACATCTGGTCTGATTCCATTTCCTTGCTATGTGAATATAACAGCAATAGGCATAGACCAACGAGTGTATCTCTGCAGTGAGACATAGTCCTTTGGGTATGTGCCTGGAGTGGTATAGCTGGGTCATGTGGAAGTTTGCACAGTGTGAGCACCACCAATGAACAGGGTCCCCCTTTCCCCACGCTCTCCCCAGCATTCGTTATCTGTTGGCTCAATGACAGCCATTGCAAACAGGGTGAGATGGAATTTCAAAGTAACTTTTATGTGAATTTTCCCTGACTAAGAATACTGAACACAAAGCATTTACTGGCTACTTTCATTTCTTCTTTTGAGAACTCTGTTCACTTCCTTGGCATACATTTTGATTGGGTTATTTGTTTCCTTATTTAGCTTTTTGAGTTCTTTGTATAGTCTGAATATCAATCCTCTATCAGATATATGGCCAGCAAAGATTTTCTCCCATTTATTAGGCTGTCCCTTTACTGGATTAACAGTTTCCTTTTCTGTACAAAAGTCTTTCCTTTCACGAGGTCCCATCCGCTGACTGCTGGTCTTATTTCCCTGATGGCTCTGCCTGCATCTTGAAGTTCTTTCCCTGCTCCCCACCTTTTTTTTCTTCAGAGTCTCAGATGTTAGGGATTCATTTGGAGCCGATTCTTGTGCCAAGTGGGAGATGGTGTACCTTCAATTTCATTCTTCCATATGTAGAGAGCCAATTTTCCCAGCACTATTTGTTGAAGAGGCTGCTTTCCAATATTTTTGGTACCTTAGTGGAAAAAAATAACCAGGTGGTTGAAGCTGTGTAGGTTAATATCCGTTTCTTCTGTTCTACTTCATTGATCTGTGTGTCCATTTTTAATGCCAGTGACATGATTTTTTTCTATATTATAATTGCTTCGTAGTAGAACTTGAAATCAGGTATGGTGATACTTCCAGCAATATTCTTAACATTCTGGATTGCTTTGGCAAACTAGGGTCTTTTGTGCTTCCATGTGATTTTTAAGACTTTTTTCTATTTCTGTGAAGAATGGCTTTGTCATTTTGACAGGAATCACACTGAATCTATAAATTGCTTTGGTAGGACAACCTTTGTCACAATGTCAGTTCTTCCGATCCATGAGCACGGGATGTCTTTCCATCTTCTTCTGCTTCCTCGTTTTCCTTCTTCAGGGTTTCAAAGTTCACATTGTAGAAATCTTTTGCTTTCTTGATTAAGTTTATTCCAAGGTATTTTATTGCATTATTTTTTTTTAACTTACTGTGTGTATCAGAGGGCACTGTGTGTGTCCCTGTAGAGGACCAAGGGTGACTTTGGGATCATCCTGGATTGCTTCTACTTCCTTTTTGCTTTGTTCTGGGATTTCCCAGGCTCTGCCCACCAGGGCTGGAAGTGTAGACTGCCTCCATTTCTGCCTGGTGTTTTTTTTAAACATTTTTTATTATTTATTCAATTGTGCGTGTATGCATATGCGCATGTGTGTATGTGTGTGTATGTGTGTGTGTATGTATGTGTGTGTATGTAGAACCACAGGAGAATTTGGGAACCATGATCTGCCTCCACCTCCTCCTTGTTTACTCTGCCCCGGAATTCACAGGCTCCGCCCTACCAGGACCAGAAACGCAGGCCGCCCCCGCTTCTTCTGCCCAGCGTCTATACGTGGGGTCTAGAATCCGAACTCAGGACCTTCTGCCTGCAAGGCAGAGACTTAACCCCTGAGCCACCTCTCCAGCCTCTCTGCCTGGTGTTTTTACGTGAGACCTGAGATCCGAACTCAGTACTTTCTGCTTGTGAGACAGTCTTAAACCCTGAGCCATCTCTCTAGCACGATATTTTATTTTTTGATGCTATCTTGATTGAGACTGTTACTTTGATTTGTTTATCAGTGTGTCTGTTATTATTGTATATAAAGAAAGCTGTTAATTTTTATATGTTAATTTTGTATCCTTCTATTTTGTTGAAAGTGATAAGCAACTCTAAGAGTTTTTAAGGATCCCTCATATATAGAACCATATCATTTGCAAACAAGGATACTTTGACTTCTTTACAATTTTATTGGATTGATTTTTTTTATTTGCTCTCGTCTTATTGCTCTAGCTGTTTTTGATGACTATATTGAATAAGAAAGATAATTAGCACCTTTCTCTGATATATTCTAAAATTTGGTTTGCAATAGTTTATTGAGAATTTGTGTGTGTGTGTATGCATCATGAAGATTGATGTATAAGTTTCTTTTTGTTGTTTGTCTTTGTCTGATTTTAGTATCAGGATAATACTGAACTTTATAAAATGCGTTTGGAAGTGCTTCTTTCTTTTCTGTTTTATGGTATAAATTGAGAAGTATTGTGTTAGTTCTTCTTTAAAGGCCTGGTAGGATTCTACTTTGAATCTGTTTGCTTTTGACTACTTTTTTCATTGGGAGATTTTTAATTATGGGTTCAATTTCATTGTTTATTATAGATCTGTTTAAACTATTTGTCTCACCTTGATTTAATATTGGTAGGCCATGTGCATGTAGAAATTCATCTGTTTATGTAAGATCTCTAACAGCATAATGCAAGTCTTTAGGGTATGTCTTTATGATTTTCTGCATGTTTTTGGTATCTATTGTAATGTCTCCTTTTTCATCTCTTTATTAATTTGGGTCTTCTCTCTCTCTCTCTCTCGCTCACTCTCTCATTAATTTGGCTAAGGGTTTGTTGCCTTTGTTTATCTTTTCAAATAACTAACTTTGAGGCTGAAGCTCACTGATAAAGTGTTTGCCTAGTATGCACGAGGCCCTGGGCTCAGTCTTAGAACCACTCAAGAAAAGAACTGTGGTCAGGAAGTAGACTATGAGATGAGTCTAGTATCAGTAGATATGAATATGACTGTAAAAGTGCTGATTGTAGAGAGCTGGATTGGCAGTACTTGTTGTGGAAAGGGCTTAGGACTTCAGGCTGGAGATGAGTTGAGAGTACGTTAAGGCTGTAGTAAAAAGCAAGTGTAATCTAAGACTGAATCCACAGCGGCAAGGCGTCCTCTGGTCCTGTTCCATTCTTCCAGTTCACGTTCAACCAGCGAGCAAAGCTGAGCTGAGATCCGTGTTTCACTGCGGGCGTTTATGGGGCCGTCGCCAACAGCCCTGGAGGAGCGAGGTGCACATCAGGAGACATCTGGAACCTGTTTCATGTGGGTGCAATGAGGCAGGGTGGGGGGGGGATTGTGCTCTGCTCTGCACAGGCAGGCTTCCTGGAGGTGCTGCTGACAGTAGGGAGATTCCGTTCAAGCAGCAGCTGAATCTACCTCGGACACGTGTGTGTGTGTGTGTGTGTGTGTGTGTGGTGTGGTGTAGATGTTAGGAGTCTGGGTTTGATAGCCTTGAGGCATTCTTACATCCAAAGTTAACAAGGGAACACTTGAGAGCAGAGCATGGCCCCCTTTGATCGGGCTTGCACACTCCTGAGCTGGCAGGCGACTGGAACCTGGAAGTCCCCTGGCCTAAGCCCCTGTGCTGGAAGCCACCCTCTGGCAAAGAGGCTCCAGAGAACCGTGGAACAAAATATTTGCCAGGCCCTGGATTCTGACTGAGGTTCAGGAATCAAGTTTGACACAATATGATCAGCTAATCACTTGGGGATCTTGCTGGTCTGTGAAAGGCAGACGGTGCACCTGTGGGCACAGCACTCTTTGGAATCTA
Source organism: Typhlomys cinereus (assembly GCA_023101885.1). NCBI lineage: Eukaryota > Metazoa > Chordata > Mammalia > Rodentia > Platacanthomyidae > Typhlomys > Typhlomys cinereus. The sequence goes on along the minus strand of JALPQD010000222.1, from coordinate 322,694 downwards.
GCTGGCCCAGAGGAGCTTGGCTCGCAGGTGCCGGGGAAGAGCCCCTCCCGCGTGCCCTGCCCTCCCACTCCTTGTGCGGTGCAGTGACTCGCTTCTCCTTTGAAGTCCAGGCAGTTGTCTGGGGAGCCCTGGCATTTGTACACGTACACACACACGCACACACATACACCTTCAACAAAGACATTTCTGTGGGCAGAAATCACAGATCATGGAGACCAAGCAGAAAAGAGTTAGGAAAGGAAGGCATTGACAGAATACCAATAAGTAGGGACGTGTGTTCCTGCAGACAAGGGACTCCAGGCAACGAAGGGGGCTGAGGGGGGGGAGACCGACTCGTGCTGGGCAAATAAAACGGAGTCTCTCGCGCAGGTTTGTTTTACTAAAGGCTCTGGGGCCCCGGAGCTGGCCACTGGGAGGGGGACATGAGAGGGAGGAAATATTTCACAATGAGAGGTTTAAGTTGTGCCTTGTTGGGGAGGGGCTGGCCGGGAGCTGCAGACCAACAAAGAGACAGTGTGGGCTGGTGACAGTTAGGGGGAAACGCATGGCAACTAATGGGGTAGTAATGGGAGGGGAGGTAACCTGGGAAAAGCTGGTACAAGGAGAGCTGGTAAATAAATTTTGGTGGTGTGACATCCCCCTTGGCAAGGAGACAGGCACCACTGTCACTCTCTCTGAGCCCAAAGCCAGAGACGTCCCCTCTCCCAGGGATGTGCTTTGGGTGAATGAAGGTCTAAGAGAGAAGCCGCACTACCCTGCAGGGACCTGGGGAAGGGAGGGAGCAGGGGGCTCAGGCTAAATGCTTGGGCATAAGCACCAAGAAGAGTCTCACCTCTGAGAGGCTATGTGACCTAGGGAGTCCCTGCATGTCTGCTGGGACCCACAGTGCACCCCTTGTGTGTGGATTTTTAAAGACATGGAAGTCTGGGAGCTCCGCACACCATTTCTACAAAGACCCTTTGGATGTGTCAGCTTCCAAAGGAGACAGTATTTATGGCTTGGGGGCTTTTGGAGGAAGCCATTTAACAGTTTGTATTTGGACTTTTATGGCTTCCGTGGGGTTCCCCAGACAACGTGAGGCATCCTGGAGTCCAAAAACAGTGAGCTTGTTGGTGGAAGTTGTGGTTCTGTCTGCTACACACCAACTGTTTTTTTTTTTTTTTATCAAGTTAATAATACTCTTTTCTTGTAAAACAAAGCAACTTTTTATTTATTTGTTTTTGTATGTGTGATCAGTTCTCCTCTTTGGAGCCTTTGGAAAATACTTTTTAAAAAAAAAAGCCCCCATCCCCACCAATGGGAACATACAGGGAGCCCCTCCTCCTTTTAAGATTCTGGGCCATGGTGTGAATCCTTAATGGATCCCCAGTTGGTATTTGCAAAGTAGCAGATGGTCTTAGACCCCTAAAGATTTTCCGTTTCCCATGGTGAGCATCCCACTGGAAGGCCATGGGAATTCTGTGGCTGATCACAGCTAGAAGACAGAGACATGATGGTGGTATCGGAATTCTGGAGAAAACCCCAGCTTGCTGCTGACGGAGAGGCAGCCCACCCCAGCCTGGCCCTGGGGACCGGGGCCCAGCCTCCCACTTTGGATGGATGGTGGATCCACTCATCCAGCCAACCCATTACACCAGTCTGCCGCGTGCAGCCATTTGTCAGTTGCGGGTATCACCGTGAAAATTAGATATGGTCTCGGGCTTAGGCAGTGTTAACTGGTGGAACTGTCTGTGGTTGCTCATTTCTCAAGTGGGTGGTGTAAGCTGTGAGGGTTGGATGGGTGATTTGTAGTCAGGCCTTTTAAGAAATGAAAAACAGAGCGAGAGGGAGAGCGAGAGAGAGAGAGAGAGAGTGAGAGAGAGACATATCTGTTACACAACTATGCCTACACACCCTGTCACTATTAATCTTCTCTTGTCTCACGCATATCGAATTTTGGTCGCCACACCTGACGAACTATGTATATGTCACTCCTCAAAAAGTGAGTGGAAAACACGAGCCAGCTTCCTACAGCTCATGCCTCCATTTACAGGAAACAAAGGATAAGAAATCATTTTGGGCAGCTTCTTACAGTAAACCGTGTAAGCAAGAGCTGGGAACTCATTTGTGGATGGCTTTTAATAGCATCTTTCACAGCCATAGGTCATAGCATGAAAAATCACTCGTCCCTCTGGGGATTCTGTGGATAACTGGTCATTTGAACATTGACCACAGACTGTAGTGACTGTCCCCTGGGCTCTGCTTAGTGTGTCCCTTGCTGATCAGCGCCATCTGGTGATGGTGAAGGTGAGTGTGGGGCTCGGCAGTGCCTTTCTGAAGGGACCGGTGTCTTCATGTGAAGCCAGGAACAGTTTGTGTCTCCGCTGCTGGAATGACTTTAGTTAGGGACCAGGCGGAATGCAGAAATTAAGGATTTAGTTGTGTGATTTACTGGCCAGGTAAACTGAGGCAAATTCCCAGATTCAGTTTCTCCACCTGGGTAAAACATATAATAAAATGATCAAAATTTTGAGTATGGGTTATAGGATGATGGAAGCAACAGGACTATGAGAAATGTTAAGCATCTCTCTTATCTTGATGCTTGGTCATCTCTGTTTGCAGAGAGAAATAGAAGATAGTTAAATTTTTATTGCCCACAACTGGCGTCTTCATTGTCATTCTATCCTTGACTATGTTAGAGAAAATTTGTCCAAAAATGACTTTGATGATGCGTAGGCTTTTTTTTTTTTATGTCCATAATTGGACATAAAAACTTGATTGAAAAACTGACATCAAAATAGGAGATCATTGTATACCTTACAAAATCAAACATAATTACACTGTCTTGGTTGAGTAACTGAACTTAAGGCTTTCTGTGATAAACATGAATTCAGGAAGCTGTGTAGATCCATTAGTGCTGCTGTATTCTAAACGAGCAGCCTTTTGCGGGCCTGGCCTTTACTCCTGTCACTTGGCACAGCACAATTGAACGACCTACATGAAGAACCACTGTCTGGGCATGGCTAAGACTGTGGTGATCTTGTAGCAACCTGGACATTTTACATCCATAAAGTAAGAATTTGGACTTTGAACCAGTCTTTTCTTCTCCTCTTCCAAGGAAAGATGTAGTAGATCTCTAGGCATGGTGATAGCTTCACCTGAAGATGAGTTCTTGATTTGTAGATTTTTAAAAAATGTATTTATTTATTTGCTCTGTGTGTGTGTGTGTGTGTGTGTGTGTGTGTGTGTGTGGTGAGAGAGAGAGAGACAGAGAGAGAGAGAGAGAGAGAGAGAGAGAGAGAGAGAGAGAGAGAAAGCGCACTGTGTGTCCTTGTGGAGGACCAAGGGTGACTCCAGGATCATCCTGAGTTGCTTCTACCTCCTTCTTGCTTCGCTCTGGGATTTTCCAGATTCTGCCCACCAGAGCCAGAACTGCAGGCTGCCGCTGTTTCTGTCTGGTGTTTTTATGTGGGACCTGGGGTACAAACTTAGGACCTTCTGCTTGTGAGGTAGAGTCTTAACCCCTGAAGCATCTCTCCAGCCCTGAAGGCTTTTTTTTTTTTTAAAGTAGAGAGAATCAAAGCATCCACTAGTGGTTGAAATGCTGGTTATTAATGGTTTTAACAGCTTCTCTCAGATGGTCAGTCATAACACACACCCTGGCTATCAAACATGATGAAATTCTTTTCAGCAAGAGAGAAAATAGAATCACAAATACAGTATCTCTGTCCAAAGTGTTTCAGCATCCAGTGTCTCCTGACTAAACCTAAAAAGCTTCTTTTCATTATTTGGAGGAGAAAAGCATTAATGTTATTTTGGTTATTACTATTATTTGTGTGTGAGTCTGTGTGTAGTTGCGTGCCTGTGGAAGCCCAACGGTGACATCGGTAATCACCTGGATTTTTCTACTTTGTTATTGTTTGCTCTGGGGTTTCCCAGATTCTGCCTTCCAGGGCCAGAAGTACATGTCGCTGACATTTCTGCCTGACACCTCTACAGGAAATCTGGGATCTGAGCTCGGGTCCTTTTGTTTGTGAAGCAAAGGCTCAATAAGTATTATTATCATTATCATCATCGTCATTATTATTATTACAGGGACTCATGTAGCCCAGACTCTCCATGTAGATGAGGGGGTGACCTCCAACTTCTGATCCTCCTGCTCCCACCTCCTGAGTGCTGGGATCACAGGCGTGCACCGCCACATCTGTTTTACACGGTGCTGGGTGTGGAGCTCAGAGCTCTGTGCGTGCCGGGCGAGCACTCTACCAACTGAACTGCGTCCCCAGCTCCAGAGAACATTATTTTTAGAGAGATAAAATGCTGCTGCTTTTTTATGCTGACAAGAGGGCTGGAGCTCAATCAGTGAATCGTTTCCTTTTGCAGAGCCACTGAGTTGAAATCCAAGTGGAAGGAAGCTTGCCTGTCGGGCTCATTTACTCTCACAGCATCTGTCTTTGTTGAGGGTGAGGATTGGCAGTTACCCGTTTGAATGCTACACGGAGGACTTGTCCTCGTTCAATCTGTTCTGCCCCCCCTGTTCCCTGTGTTCACATCAGCTCCCACCAGAAGGGCAGAAGTTGGGAAGCGTCTTCTGGAGCCTAACCATACCCTGAGGGGTGGCCCATCACGCCCCCGGGACCTGGTGTTGCGATCATATGTCAGGACTGTGCCTTTAAATCTGGCAAGCTCTGAACTCAAGGGCTTTGTTACCCCTTGAAAGATCTCTCCTTTCTGCTCATTTCTTAGCTTTCCCTACCCTGCAGGCGGCTGAATCAGACCAGCTAGGGGTGTGTAAAAAGCCAGCCAGCCAAATTTGTTTTTATTTGAGGAGGTTTGTGTGCGTGCATATGTGTGTGTAGAACCTATAACATTTTGCGTAGACTTACATTTGTTTTTGATGAGGGATTTCTAAAAGTAAGAACAAAGCATATTTATGTTGAGCTCAGTGACTTACACCTGTAATCCCAGTCAAAACTCTGAAGCAGGAGGATAGCTACAAGTTCAAAGCCAGCATGGGCTATAGTAAGATCCTGCCTCAAAAAACAACAACAAAACAATAATACATACTACTTTGTCAAAATATGCCGGTTAGGACCCATTCAGAGGCCAATATAAGTAAGAGGCCTTGAAATATCCTTATCTTCGTGGTAAATAGACTTTTTCTCTCCTCTTTTTCTTGGATATTTTGGTGTGCGCTATGCTCATGTGTGTGTGTGTGTGTGTGTGTGTGTGTGTGTGTGTGTGTGTGTGTGTGTGTAGGTGTGTGCACCTGTACACGTGCTTGGAGGCTAGAGGAGGACATTGGATATCTTGTTTTGTCACTTTCTACCTTACTCCTTTGAGACAGAATCTCTTGATGAACCTGTAGCTAGAGGCTGTGGCCAGCGAGCTCAGTGACCATCCTGTCCCTTTCCCACTGCCAGCACTGTGTGAGAGGAAGGTAAGAGGCTATGGCAAACTTCTTACAGGTGTGCTGGGTGATTCGATCTCAAGTCCTTTAGCTTGCATAGCAGCATATAAACCCATTAAGCTATATTTTTGTCAAGTTAAGCACAGGTGTCAACTTGACCGTTGAGGGTTTGAGCTCTGGGCATAGTTGTGGAGAGTTGATGGTTGAGTTAAGCCCAGAGCAAACCTGAAGGAGATTGTCCAGCTGATGGGGAATGCCCAGCCCATGGTGGGTGGGATTAGGCCTTGGATAAATCACAGAGAGCTGGTTGAGAGAGTTGGCATCATTCTGTGTACTTGGCCAGACATGCTGGTCTGGCAAGTAAAGATTGTCCAACTCTCAACTGTTACCTGTGGTGATGGTGTGGCCAGTTCTCTCAGCCCTAGTGTTGGTACGTGCTCTCCCGTCAAATTGGACTGAGAACTGTAACCGGACTGTCGTAAGAAAGTAAACTCCTTGTTCCCTTAAGCTGTGTGATGGTCATTTATCAGCAACCATGCAGGCAGACTGCAACACTTTCTAACCCTAAATGCACTTTTAAAAATCTACCTTTTTTTTTAAGGAGCAGTTTTGAGTAGAAGGGATAGAGCTCTGGCAAGTAGCAGCCCTATTATGCACCGCCCCTCTCAAGATTAATCTCCATGAGGGTGAACCTGTCCTGATGTAACCTTGGGGTTTACTCTTGGTTACTGTGCACTCTCTGAGTCCGATAAATTCATGACTTCCATAACTTCAGAATGGGGTTTATTAGTGTTTCCTTGAGCTTTATTTGTCCCAACGTCAACTGCAGACGCTGATATCTCAGGCCGCCCAGTTAGCCCTACCCGGACATTAACTTGCCTTTACCCCCAAGGTCTCCAGAGTTCAAGAGTCATGTCCTCCCTCTCCACCTTGGGCCTGGCGGCCAATCGCTCTCTCTTCTTATCCTTCCCCAGGGCAGCCTCTAGGACCATCTGGTCCTATATTTTGGAATCACACCGACCACCCCAGATCTAGTCTCAGTCTTTGCCTTTGGAGGCAGGAAGTGGATGTTTTAATGACTGTTGAGGGACATTTTCTTTCACTTTCTGCCTCTGGGGAGGACAGCATGCGACAGCAATGGCAACACAGGAGCTATGACTTTGGGTATCTCCCCCTCTGTGATCTCGTCCTCCAGTCTCCTGAGATCCATCTCGAATGTATGGGCCACAGCCCTTCCTCCCTTCATGTCTGGTTGGTGATGGGAAGTGACAGAGCCCAGGCTAGAGGAAAAAAACGTTACTGAAAATTTCAGTTATTGAGTACTGCAGAAATGGTTTGTGGATTTCAGTCAGAAGGAATTTTCTGGATGAGCAACACTAGAGTGAATTAGAAGGGATCAGTGATAAAGTAGTCTGTTTCAATCCCCGGGTTTATTCCCTAGCATCCAACAAACAAAACCCCACATGTGAGTAGGCGGGGTTGTTTCACCCCAGCAGCTTTCACGACTGACACACTAACGTTGGCTGGAGATTTCTTCAATTCAAGAGGTTTCTGCACACTTCCTCTGGGCCGCTCGTGTTTATCTGTGAGGACTTGGGGGTTGGGACTTGCACCCATAAAGTTCAACCTCCCTGGCCTTCGCAGTTGGAGAGCATATAGTCCAGGGCGCAGCCAGTCTGGACACCCGGGTCTCTGCTTTGCTGCAGACACGGCGTGGTGCTGCACGCCGAGGTCTGCCAGCATTGCTGTGCACATGGCTCCCGTCAATCTTCCCAGCGTGCTTGAAGCATCCACGTTCCCCATTCATAAGCAGGGGAGCGGAGACTCCAAGGGAGCTTCCCAGGGTGTACCGCGAGAGTGTGGCCAGAAGGGGAGTTTATGCGGAGCCAGGAGACCGCGTCACTCAGAAAACTGAAGGGGAAAGAGGCTGCCAGTGCTGTGACCAAAAAGGTGACCACAGAGGCTGCTGGAAGAGGGGACACCTTGAATTAGCGCTGGGGGAGCAAGTAGCAGCTCGAGATGTGGATGAGGGGATGCCTGCCAGAGGCGGGAGGGGTTGCAAGTCAACTCAAAGGCAGCAGGTGGGAAAAATTGTTGTAACTCAGGGCTAGGGTGGGGCAGAGGCCAAGCTTGCATTCTGCTCCCGACTCTGCCTTTGAGGTGGAGAGCCCCCCATCCTACCCAAAGGCACGAGAAAAGGCTGCCCTCTCCTAAACTCTGTGTGCTTTTCCCAGGGGCCATTATTCCTGGTTGCCAGGAAACCGGGGCCTTCAGGTGGCACCCTGGAGACTAGGGCCTGGGTATTCGGGTTGAGGTCAGGCATAATAACGCCTGCAGAATGAGATGGTGTCCCCAGGACCTCCTCAGTCATTTGTCACACAATTGTGACTCCCAAGGACTGAGGACCCCGAGGCTGTGGGAGGAGGTAGGCTGGGGCTGGTGGGCTGAGAGGCATGAGATGGGGTAGGCCAATGCTCCGCTCCCACAGTGGAGCAAACACACCTCTTCAGGGGCAGGAAGTGAGGCTGCCCCCGCGTCTGGGTGTCAGAGGCCTGGCAGGGATGTGCCAAGGTTCAGGATGGTTAACTGGGAGCTGGGGACCCAGGCCAAAAGAGTCCAACCACTTTCAGGAATGTTCCACCCCTGGCTGGGTAGCCCAAGGATATAACCAGTCCGACTTGAATACAGCAAGGGTGATGTCAAATCAGAAAGACAGAGGGACTGAGCAATGAGAGGGGGATACAGGAAACCTGGGCTGTTGTTGGGGCCCATGTAGACCCTTCCCTCCACTTCTCCAGTGCAGTGCCTTATCTGTGTGACTCATCTTGTAGGAGATCCATGTGCTCTGTCTGCAAAGTCACCCTCTCCCCACACTTACTTTATTTTAGAACTTTGATATCATGGTAAAACATGCACACTATAAAACCCACCATCTCAGCTATTGTAAGTATACAGTACAATAGCATTATAATGTATCTTCACATTGTTATACAACCAATCTCCAGAATGTCTTCATTCTGTAAAACTGAAGCTTCAAATCCGTTAAACAGCAACCCCCACGTCGTCCCTCCCTCTAACTCCTGGCCACACCCATTCTATTTTGTGCCTCTGTAAGTTTGACCTCACATGAGGGGAGGAATCATGCAGCGATTGTGTCTCTGTGTGCATGGTGGGTGGTGGGACAGGGCTTCAGACGGCACCTAGGGCCTCATACATGTTAGGCAAGGGCCAACTTTGGCCACACCTTTGGTTTCGACGCTTGTCTTTATGTGATTAGCTTATTTCTCTTAGCAAATTATTGCCCGGCCTCATCCAAGTTGTAGCCAGAACTGCCTTCCTTTTTAAGGGTGAACATTATTCACGGACTGGCTGGAATGTGTTCCGCGTCCTTGTTAGTCTGTGGTGGGCATGGACAATGGGCAATGGTGCTTTAGCCCACGTCCCGGATTGCTTTACTCCATGACCTGGCGACACGTCTTTGCTCCTGTCTCAGCAGGAGCCGACCTGGAGGGGCCCTCTGAGCGACTCGTTCCTTTCTCTGTCTGCCGTGAGCTTGGAGTGGGGAGCGGGGCTGTAACCGTGCTGCCTTCCTCGTGCTGAGCGGCTCCTCTCAGCTGCTGGTTTCTCCTGCACGGCAGCTGGCTGCTCTCTGGTGAAGAAGATCTTAATTTAGGCAGGGAAGGGAGTGGGCGAAGAGCCGGGTGCGCTGGCCCAGCTGGCGCTAGAGATTCTGGGCAGGGCGACAAGAAGTAGCATCTCAGAGGCGAAGGGACCTTCGCTGTGCTTGGGCAGATGGTGCTGGCGAGCGGCCTCCGGGGAGGTGGCCACATTGTGAAAGATCGCGGGGGAGGGGGGTAGGTGGCCTCGAAAATGCAGTGAGGAGCATTGGCGGTTTAGGTCGGTGGCTCGTGGTTTAGGGCGCAGGCCGTCGGGAGCGGCATGGGGTGGTGGGAATGGCTGGCACAGGGTTAGTAGGTTCTGTAGACGTTAGGTGGAGCTTCATTGGTCAGTCTAGCACACATCTCAGGCATGAGATGATGGCGCAGCACCTGGTACATGGGGGCCTCTCCGGAGGTGGCCTGAGGCTCAGAGACCCTTGAAGACCCCCAGTGTGTGTGTGTGTGTACATGGAGGTGGGGAGTTGTCTGGTTCACCATGTAGAGGGGGAGAGGGGAGGAACAGAGATTGCTGGGAACCCACAGGTTGATGTAGTCTGGACACACTAGGGTTGCCTGCGGGTCTGGGTGGTCAGGGACCTGTGGGTCTGAGGCTGGCAGAGTGGTACCTTAGGCCACAGTGCCCAGAACCTAAGGGCAGCATCCTGTAGGAGTGTGTTACCCCAGGGACTGAGCGGGGAGCCCGTTTGCAGGATTTACCAAGGGACCTGGATGGATGGCCCCGTGGGAGACAAAGCCCCGGAGCTTCTCTGCGACTTGGAAATTGGGGGAGATGAACAGTTACAAGGTTGAAAACAGCCTGACCTATTGCATTTAGGTGGCATTTAAAGGGATACAGGTGGGGCCACGATGGCCTCTGATTCCAGCTGTTCTGTGTGCAAGAGGAGCATCCTTGGGCATGTTGCCTGCTATGTTTACTCCTGTGTCCTCACCTGGAGCATGAGGATGCTAGTAAACCCTGCATCCCAGGTGGTTGTTATGACTGTCGGTGAAACAAAATATGTAAGAAGTACAGTGAAAAACTGGCTGCTATGCTTGAGGTAGAGCAGGAGTCCTCCAAGAAGCTCTATGCTTGGGAAGGCTGTCCCCTTCTGTCTTTGGGGGGCTTTGGGAGCCACTTGGGAATGGTCACAGTCCCCAGAGGGTAGACTCCCATCCGTGGTGCCTGACTCCATGTAGGATGGTAACAATGTTTGTACAGGCTGGTGAATATGCCATTGGCTGTGCCAGCCATAACTGGCAAAAGCACAAGCCAGTGTGTTGCAGGACTGCTGGTCTAGGGCTGGATGGCAAAGCCTACACGAGATCTTGCTTGCATCTTCACATGCTCCCAAGGCTGCTAACCTGCTTGGGACCAGTGTGATGAGAGATGTCTGTGATTTACAAAGGGCCCTGGATAGATAGCCCGGTGGGAAAGGCTGGCGTGGCCAGAGCAGCCCTCTGGGGGGACAGAGGTATTGCCTGGGAAGGGGAGGGTTACAATGGTCCTTGCTCTTGCTTGGCCTTTCCTTGCAGCCTAAACCCGGTCCTTTCCTTACCACCGGCTCCCTTCAATGTTTTGGCCACCCACAGGTTCATCCATGACGTAGCATCGGTCAGAATTCCCCTCTTTTAAAAGCCGAATAGTCCATTCCCTCGTGGGCGGGTATCCTGGTGTGCCCAGCGCTGTCATGAAGATAAGATCTATAACTGCAGTCCCAAGGATCTTTCCTTTCCTTTGGGTTTGCACCCAGAAGTGAAGTTGCTGCATCTTATGGGGAATTCTGTTGAAGTTCTGTGGAGCTGTCAGTGTGTGCTAGTGGTGTCTGTCTGGGATTTAGAGTTTTCCCTCCTCAGTGTCTCCTTTGTACTGATGCCTGCTTCCCTGGCTCCCATCCCTGCTGGCTGACAGACTCGCAGGAGCACTCCTTGCTTTTGTCTTCCCCTTCTCTTGTGTCCCCTTAGGGATCGAAGAGCTATACCTGGAGACTGGGTGAGGAGGAATTCTGGGGTTTGGTGACAGAGGCACTTCAGTCCCAACAGGGTCTGGTAGGGGACAGGCAGGGCTGGAGCTGTGTCCATTGGGAATGCTTTGTTGTTGTAAGCTCGAAGCAGGGGGCAGGCTGTGCCTGAGCGCCCCTCCTTAGTGCGAGAGAGGTGTGGGCCGCTGGTGGCACTCAGGAGGGCGTGCAGCTAAGGGCGTGGAGACAGCGGGGCTGTGGTTGCGTGAGGAAGGCAGAGAAGGCGTGGCGGGTGGCCTGGCAGGGACCCTTTTTCCCTTGCAGGCATGTGCTGCTTCGAGCACCTGGGTCATATGACTGTGGCGCTGCCATTCGGGCTCCTCATGGCAGAGGCTCTACCACACCATCCCAAGCTTCAGCTCCCATAGCTCACAACTAGGAAGTGTGGGCATTTGTGGGTCCTGTTGAGAACCAGGCACTGTGGTAAGCATAGCATGAGGTTACAACACCCTGTGAGGAACCCATATTAGCTTCTGCTTAAGGGGAAACCGAGGCACAGAAAGGTTAAGTCATTTCCCCAAGAATATATAGCAATGAGCAGAGAAGCCAGGTTCAAATGCCAGTGGTCTCGGGCTACACAGCGAACTTGAATTTGCTTCTCAGCAGCGCGTCTTACAAAATAAAAAGGCTGTCTTTGAGTCTGTCCTGGGTTTTTTTTTCTTGGTTGTTTCAGGGCCTGTACTGGGGGAGCAGAGAACCGAGGGTTACAGGTTCTTCTGCTGTCAGAGGCTGGTGGCACCAAACATCCTGGGTGTGACCCGGAGCCAGCATCTTTCTCCTCTGACAAGAGCTGGTGGAGCCTGAAATTTATCACACAGCAAATACATCCTTGTCTTCTTCATCCTGTCCCTGCGCAAACAGGAAGCCTGGCTCCCCAGTCCCAGCTGGGCATCGTCTGTCTCTTAGCAACCACCGCCAGCCTGGGCTCCGGGCTGCGAGTGCTGGGCTCTGAACGTGGCTATCTTTGCTGCAGTATTTTCTGTGGGTCCTGTACACATGGTGTGAGTTGTAGGCGCATTAGTCTTGGGACACCAGAACCAGGGGGGAGAGGCAGACAGAAGGGAGTTGGTGGATACACCCCCAGGTTTTTAATGAAGAAAGGGGAGAGAAAGAGAGACAGAGACAGAGACAGCGAGAGGAGAGGAAGGAGGGAGGGAGGGAAAGGAGGAAGGGAAAGAGGGTGTGCCAGGTTGAGTGGTGAACGCTCTGGTTTCCCTGCTAGGCTCATCTTTATGATTATACACATTTGCTGAAAAGGTTTGTTTCTCCAGCGTGATGAAGAGCCCCCGGGCCTCTCTGGCGAGGCTTTGCATGGTATAGGGGGGCATTCTGAAGCTGTGGAAGCCAGGTGCAGGGGCAGCGTGAATCAGGGTTGGAAGGGAAGGTCAGGCTACAGCTGCTGTACTGTGGGGCTGCAGAGGCTGAGGGTCTGACCTCATGAAGGGCGAGGAGGGTCTCATGTGGGAGGCTGTGAGGAGGTGGCTTTCTGAGGGGCTCTCTTGCTTGCCTGTCTAGGCAGCTGTGGGGGAACCAGGTCTGTCTTAGCTGGTGACTGCTGGTTCATGAAAAGTCTTTGTGTTGGGGATTTCACCCCTTAACCTCGAGAACTCTGCTTTATTCTGATGAACCAGAGATTTCCTGAGAGAGGGTCTAGCGCAAGTCCTAACTTTGCCTATTGGGGTCACTGAGGCTAACAGAAGTTACATGAGTTCCTGGAGCCCTAGGCAGGGAGGGAGTGGAGCTGGGAGGCAGATTTAGACCCTCATTATTTGGGGTCCTCTCTGCCCCCTGGTAGGTGCCAACAGCAATGATGCATGGTCTGCAGCAATCCGGGGTGGGTGAGTGCTCTGCAGAGGCTGGCTCCTGTTGGGCTCAGCTCGGTACTTCAGGGACAGGGCTTCTGAGAGGCCAGGCTGCTTCTGCATCCTGCTTCTGTCCAGGTCGTGAGGGAGACCGCGGTGTACCTCTAGGAGACGGGTTGCAGCTCCCTGTGCATCTTGCCCTGGCCCGACAGCATGGGCTAGCCCTTTGCTTTGCATCTCTTTATAAACTACAAGGCAGGGCCGACCGGGATCCTTCACAGAATGTCACACCGGAGGTCAGTTTAAGAAATCTTTACAACCTCAGACAGCATCAGCGGGCAGGATGGGCAGCGACGGGCAGGATGTTGGCTCAGCGACGGTGGGACGACGTGCTACATGCGCACGTGCAGGTGGGAGTGAACCAACCGTGCTAGCCGAGGTCACGGGTCATGGGGTTGAGTCTTGTCTTCTTTCAGTGCCCCACATGGGCTCGGGGGCATCAGAGTCCTGGATCACCACAGACAGGGAGTTCTGGGCAGGGTGGCCAGTTAAGCCCACTTATTTATCTGTCCCACACGTTTGTTAAGTGAGTCTTGCTGTGTCAGGCTGTAAAGCTGGGTACAGCAATCAGTGGGTCAGTAAGAGGACAAATGCTCCTGTACCTCTTAGCCCTGCTCAGCCTTGGGCCGTGAGGATGATTCGTCAGATGAAGTTTTCTGTGATGACTTTTGTTTAGAAAGCAGGTGGTGGGAGCGTCTAAAGATTCCCCTGATCCCTACTTCCTCCCTGACCCCTCAGGTAAGAGTCACTTTGGACTGTCTTTCCAGCAGCTCCTGAAGCACCCTTGGAGATGCGAATGGTGAGCCTGCTGAGGAGTGTTGAAACTGCGTACAAGGCGCCCCGGTCCTTTGCGTGTTCTTGAGGAACCACTCGTGTTCCACGTGACGGGCTGTTTAGCTGATTTTGTTTTTGAGCAGCATGCACGAGGGAGGGCAGGCACCATGAGGAAGAGCCGAGGTTACAAGCCCCCATTCCTGGGACCATATCTTCTAGACTGGCCATGAAGCACAAAACATCCCGAGGGCCATCCCTGCCTTGCCCCGCCCCGCCCTGCCTAGCTCACCAGTATTTGATGGTGGCAGGTAGTAGGAGAAGCTGTTCCAAGCGCGAGATCTTTCTGAATTCCTTTCATCAAGGGTGAAGTCTTGATCCTGCAGCGGGAGTAGGGCGAGGGGGAGTCAGGGGATGAGGGGAACCGGGGGGTGGGGGTTCCTTTCTTCGGGAAGGAGGTCCTGGGAAGATCAATAGCTTGCGGTGTGGGACAAGCAGACTGCAGTTCCCCGGCCTCTCTTTCTCTGCAAGAAAGAGGCTACACAGGCACTTAAATTATTTAAATTGGCCGAGTCCCTTGAAGGACGGTGGAGCCGTGCTGTAGTCCTTGGCCTCAAGAGACATGGCCCAACTCCTTCCTGAACTAAATGGTACGTGTGTGGCAGGAACAGGGCTCAAGTGCCAGGCCAGCCTAAGGAAGTCACGTTGAGGCCTTTATAGGACCCATTGCCTAAGCCAGAACCGCTTGCAGGCAAGGACGGCTGGTGCACTACTGGCCCCCAGCCACAGAGGACGTGATGAATGGGTGACCGCCTGTGGCTCTCTGGGGGCACCGACATCTCTGAGTCCCTTGATGCTTCTTGTGCCCAGCTCTGGGCTTGCATACACTCTTCTCTCCTGGACAGATGTGTGGGCATTCACGTGCTGCTCCCGCACGCCGTCCTCTAGGTAGGCTCCTCCTGCGGGGCTCAGTGGAAACACGACTTCTCTCGTCTGCTCAGGCGTTAGATGGGTCCCTCTGCTGTGTGCCTCCTTGACGCCTTGATCTTTTCGTAGCCTGAGCTAGCGTCTGGCCCCGAGAGGACTGGTATGCACATACGTGGCGTTCAGTATCCCCAACACCTTTCTTAACTGAGTGATTCCGGTCAGTGTCTCAGCCTCCATGTGGCTAGTGTCCCTCTGTAAAAGAGGCAAGCTAAGGCGTGTAGGCACCTGCCTTGCAAGACCACCGTGGACTAAAGGTGACGATACAGGTGTCTAGCAGTTGTCCTGCAGCTTGCTGCCATCTTTCTGCAGGCAGGAAAGCCTTGGCGTTGAGCTGGACCGTGAAGAACCAGGGGGGAATGGGAGGATAAAAGGGAGCTTGCTCGGGTCAGAGTTACACTCGGAGCGATCTGTGGCAGAGGGAAAGGGACCCTGAGTCTTGCAGACAGGCGAGGTAATGAATGGGTCCTGCCAAGCCCAGAGACCTGAGGTTTTCCTGGAGCACCCTTGGGACTTGGGTTCAAACCTTGGCTTTGCTACTTAAAGCTGCTACATTATGTCGAATAAGTCACTTTACCTGTGTGAGCCTCAGTTTTTTTAATCTGCAAATGTGTTAATAATAATGACCCAATAGAGTTACTGGAGGTTTAAATAAGGTTAAATAAGGAGGTTTCAATAGACAGCACCTACCCGCGATCTGGTTCTCCGTGGACTCAGTAAACTCCAGGAGGAGAAAGCTGGTGGGGTCTGCGTGTGATGGAGGCATGACAACTCCAGAACCGGCACAGCTCCTCCTGGTGAGAAGTCTTCAGGTCCGCAGGGAGGAGGGGTGAGCCGAGCCTCTGGCGTGGCTTCGCGGGGTGACACCGCTTATTGTGTAATTACAGAACAGCGCGCATAGAAATGAGCCGGGAGTCCAGATGGCGGGCCTTCCATGCCGTTGAGAGGCAGAGCTAATGAACTTAACAAATCACCGATAATTAATTTTCAGAAGCCAAAGGAAAGCGGGAGCGATGAATAGGTCTACAGAAGGAGGGGTGCAAACCAACTGCTGCCAACTGCCAGCCAGAGCGGGTCGCGACGGCGCCACTTCCAGGCCAGGGAGCAGAGCTGGGGGTCCCCACCCCCAACTCCCAGAGGCTGCACCATAGCACTGCAGAGGACACTGTGGTGACCACGCCCACCGAGCCCTTCCCAAAGACAGGCGAGAAGCACTTTGTTTGGATCCAACAGCATCTCCACAGAGGGGGCAGGAGTGGGAGGGAAGGAGGGTCGGGTCAGTGGCTGAGGGAGCCCTTACTCAGTCCTGGGATATGGGGATCCAGTGAGTGCTCTGTGCTGAAAAGTGTGTGGGTACCTCTCCAGATGTAGCCCACTCACCACGGGTGACCCTGGGCAGAGGCGCAGAGGACACCTAGCGTGGGAAGGGCAATGTCCAGCCTGGAGTTGCCCATTGGGACACCCCATGAGCACCGTGGGTCAGGGACCTGGTGTCTGCCGGGAACTGCGTGGATTTCAGTCAGAGCCGCAGGTCACTGGCGACAGGATTTTCCTCGAAAACACATCTAGAGGAGGCCTTGAAGAGGATTGTGGGCCTGTCCGCTACCCTCAGGCCTGCCTGGAGCCCGTGACACATCTGCGTATCTGGAGATGCTCACCAGGGCTTCCTCGGCCCTTTGGATCATGATTCTGTGACTCGCACCCTTCCCTCAGAGTCACACTGAAGTCACAGTTGAGGAACAGAGAGCTGCGGGTATTGATGGGGACCCAGCACCCAGTCCCCTTGCTCACGTCTGGCCATATACTTACTCGCTGTGCCATCCTAGGAAATAGCCTTAACCTTTCTGAGCCCTGTTTCGCTCAACTGTGAAATGGAGATTCAGTTCCCTGGGCTGGTATAAGATGCAGGTAAAGCTCTTGGCTCCGTGCATAGGGCCCTGTAGGGGCTCCATCAAAAGTCGACTGGCTAATTTGTGCTGGTTAAAAAGAATAAGCACTTTTGGATGCTTATGTATTGTTTTTGAAACTCTATAGGTTGTTCTTCCTAAACTTTTGAGTCTGTGTAAAGAAGAATTCACAGCCCTGGAGAGCTAGAACAACATGCCTGTCTCCAGCGCGGCGGGACAGAGGGACTGGTCAGAATAAAAGGTTGAACTGTTTGGGCCCCTTTGTCTTCCTCATTGGCTGCGGACACGGAGCCCGGTCAGCGGAGCTCCCAGCTGCTGCCTGCCACCTCCCGCCGGCCCCCTGGGGTCAGATGACAAAGCCGAGAGGTTGAGGGAACACATGACACCGTCTCCCCAGTCCGCTCCAGCCCCCCTGGACATTCCCGGTCATTCCTGATGACCTTGGCGCACTGCCCGCCTCGACACACACCACCTTCTGTTCTCGGCCCGTCAGCCACTTTCTCCCTGACTGTGCCGGGATCTGAGCCATCGTCAACTCATGTTTTCAGAATAATTAGTGAGCCCCATGTCAGATGCTGACTGAGACCCAGATGTCGGCCTGGTTCCCGCGTCAAATCATTTTGTCACTGTAATTGGAGAACACAGAGGCAACAGTGAGGCTGGCAGGGCGGCTCAGTGCCCTCTTCTTCCCATAAAAAGAAGAGTGACCCAACCAGCCCCAAAGGGCACAGAGAGGGTACACAGGTCAGGAGACTTCAGGGATGTTACACAAGGGTGGTGGGGATGAGGGGAGATGACTGTGGTTTGACTCACACTAGCCAAACCTACCCACCCGCTCTAAAATACACCCCCCCCCACCTCAGGACAATATTTTGGTGAAAGCCTAGTTCAGCACCTACCAGAATTGATCCAGTGAGCATCAATGTCACTGTGGAAGTTTCTAGCTTCTGGCCTTGCATTGTATGCTTGGATGAAATAGATGGGATAAGCCAAGGCTTCACTTCCATTTCTCTCTAACCAGGTGTTGTGAGCGTATCTGCTTTCCTTTAGTGGAAGTGGCTGAACAGGAGCCAGAGCGCTCTTTTCCTACGGGCACACAAAGAAGAGCAGCAGGCTGGTTTTGGTCGTAACTGTGTCTTCTCAGTTCAGTTTTGCAGTTAGTGAAGTGTACAGTCACTTTTTTTTTTTTTTGCCACTGTGACAAATACCGGAGACTCCGTGATTCAGGTCTGCGGTGCAGCAGAGGCCTCGTGGTAGCAGGAACAGACTGCTCACTTCATGGCCGCCAGGAAGCCGAGACTTGGGATGCAGTGGGCGAAGAGGCCAAGGCAAGATGCAGCCCAAGAATGCACCCCAAATGGCTGAGTTCTCCCTTTAGAGTTTTCTTCTCAAATAGTGTCACTAGCTGGGGTGAGGCGCTCAAGACATGGGTACACGGAGGGGATTTCAGATCCGAGTCACGACAATGACATGCCGACCCCAAGTCGTGCCGGCACCAGCCGCCTGGACTCTGCGGAAAGCTGTTGAGTTCGGGGCGGGATTTCTGGACCCATGAAGTGGTCTGCACAGGAAGTGGAAGGCAGACTCAGGAACGTGCTTCCTCTGGAGACTGGGTGGACATTCCAAAGTCCAGGGTCCACCTGGCTCCTGCCCACTGTCATGTCGCTTCTGGGAGCCTCCGTTTCCCTGTCAGATAAAATGGGCCATGAGGTTCCGGGAAAACGGCCTTGGGCTCTGAGGGATAGTCAAGCCTTAGAAAATGTTAGATTCTAGGCTTCTGGGCTCCATACAGTAAATCCTTTCTCCTCTCCTTTCCTTTCCTTTCCTTTCCTTTCCTTTCCTTTCCTTTCCTTTCCTTTCCTTTCCTTTCCTTTCCTTTCCGTTCCTTTTTACTTTCCGTTACTTGCCTTTCCGCCTTTCCTTTCCTTTTCCTGGCCTTTCCTTCTTTCCCTTCTTTTCCTTTTCCCCTTTCTTCATTTCTCTTTCCTTTCTTTCCCCTGTCTTTCATTTCTCCTTTCCTTTCCCCTTTCCTTTTCTTTCCCCTTTCCTTTCCTTTTTCCTTTCCTTTCCCCTTGAATGTTGGGGTCCACAGGCGAGCCTCATCAATACAGCAGAATCTTGAACTGTAACACCAAAGGCTTAGCATATCCATTCTTAGACATTAGGGATTGAAGAGCCCAGTGAGGCTAGATGTCCCTAGATAGTCTAATTTAGACTCTGGGAATAGAATCAGAAACTTGCATTTTAGCAGATTCCTAGGAGTTCTGGAATATATTCACTGAGTTTTCGCCACAATGAGGTACCTTCCTAAGCCTTTCAAGGTTCCAAACTGGCTGTGACCCCAGAGATCTTTTAGGTCCCTCCTTTCATTTCAAAGAGAAAGAAACAAGACTCAGAAGTGAGTTACCCTCAGGAGCTTCTAGGGATGGATCATAATTTGCTGACATCTTATGATAGTTTGTGGGTTCCTGTGCATGACCTTCTTGGGGTCAGGCCTCTTGCCTCTTGCCTCCTTTTAGATTCAGCAGCGATTATCCCCCAGGCTGGGTATGCTGGCACCAGGTGGCAGTAGTGTGCTACAGAGTTTCAGGGATATTCTTGGACATCTATACCCTCAAGGGTTTGTTTATGTCCTTGAATGGTTACAGCCTTTAAAAAAAAAAAAGATAAGTTCCTTTATTAAACTATGTGGAAGAAAATGTTAAGAAAGTATTGAGTATTGAGCATATTACAATTTAGAAACAAATTAGGGACAATTTTTCTCATGTATGTGTGTTTAATAGATACTATTCGTGGGGCTGGAGAGGTGGCTCAGAGGTAAAGTCTCCGCGTTGAAGTCAGAAGGTCCTGAGTTCGGATCCTAGACTTCACGTATAGACGCTGGGCAGAAGTGGGGGCAGCCTGCATTTCTGGTCCTGGTAGGGCGGAGCCTGTGAATCCCAGGGCAGAGTAAACAAGGAGGAGGTGGAGGCGTCCATGGTGGATCCCAAATTCGTCCGTGGTTCTACACACACACACACACACACACACACACACATGCACAATTGAACAAAAATGAAATAAAAAATGTTAAAAAAATAGATACTGTTCTTAATCCATTATCTCTGTACCGATTTCATCTTCGAGCCCCATTTCCTGGGCTCTATTCTCTGAGGATTCTTTAAGTCACGGCTTTAGCTTTTCTGCCCATCAAGCTCTTTCTCAGTTTCCTTCTCTTGGAAGCATAGAGATGAAATTGTTGGTTCTATCTTTTCCTTTCTCCATGAAGTAGAAGTGGTTTCTTCCAACCACAGAAGTAGGGATGGGAGGCAGAAAGAAAGAAAGAAAAAGCAGGCCGCTATTGGGTACTGACTGGGGCTAAGCCCAAGCCACACACTCTCACGTTACTTAGCAACCTTGCAAGACAGAACCCACTGTCATCCTGCAGACAGGTAATATGTCAGGAACCACCATGAACCAGGCCTTTTCCAGTTTACATAGTGTGTGGACATGGAAGGGTAAACAGCGGGGATGGGGGGATCCCCTATCCCTGCAGGACACTCAATACCCTGAGGGCAGAGGCCAAGCCTTGGCAGGTCTTTGCAGTCCCTGCCCCAGTTTGCCTGGAGAGAAGGCAGCAACACCTGGGCCCCTCTCTCTGGGGAGCCCAACTGCCAAAGCAGCTGCTTGCTGGCATCCTCCAGAGTGTTAATTGGGCAGGACGCCCAGACCCCCTGCTGCAGAAATAAGCTGGGCCAAGGAGAAGCCTCAAAGCTACCAGACTCAGGGGGACAGGGTGGCCCAGAGAGGGTAGGCATGAGAGGGTAAGCAGACTGTGGCGGCGACTACTCTTTGGGGAGGCTGGGATAGGGGTGCTGACCCCCTGGGCCTCAGACAATGAGGAGGCCTGAGATTCTTACAACAGTGAAGGAAAATGTCCTCAACCAGCTGGACTGAAATGCCAGGGTGGGATGAGTTAGTGCTTCCCCTCCACTCCTCTTTGATTTTCTCCTCCTCCTCCATGTGCTTCTCTCCATCCATTAGTCAATACTATCCTGACCCAGCAAGCCAAGGACCCTGTGCTATATTTCATTATAATGTTGCAACAGCCCCTTGAGGTACATTATGTTGATTCTTCTTCCACATTGAAGCTCAGAGAAGCAGGATAACCTGCCCAAGGGTGTGCAGCAAGGGAATTGCTGAATCCAAGTCTTCGAGGCACCTGACTCCAGAGTCTGGGTGCTATCACAGCAGCCCCACGAGTCCTGTCCTTCCCCACAAGGTTTGCAGAAAAATCCCCTTTATGCCACTTGCACCTTGGTCCCTGCGGAAGGAGTAAATGTTTCTTCATCCTTGGAATGGGATGCAGAGCTTCTCTGGGCTTCAGCACCTTAGGGGGAGGGGGAAGGGATGAAGCTTCTACCCTAAGAGGTTGGAAGTTTTTGTTGGGACCTCGTTTTAGACAAAGACCCATTTCACCCAGGTGCCCAGGGACAGGTTTGCTTACTGTATCCTTGGCAATGAACTGAGTGGCAGAAGACCCTTCACATGTAGAGACAGGGGCTCCCTGTCCCTGGATATCCACGTATCTTCCAACACTGGAACTGGGGTCTTGGAAGCCAGCAGGGAGCTAGGGGCTTGCAAGGGGGGGGGGTGTCTCTCTGGATGTATTTGCCTATCGTGAGAACACGTTTGCCAAACCCATCAGCCCAGAATCTACCTGAACCTGTGAGGACCACTGAGGAGGCAGGGGTAGGAGGAGGGGCTAGGAAAGAGCGGGTGATGGTCCCCAGAACTGCTGGAGGCAGAGAGAGAAGCCGGGCTGCACGCTCTAGAGGAAGTAGGAGTGACTCCTTCAGCAGGTGAGCTTTGAGGCTGAGCCTGTGGAGCGACCGATGGTCCCCTTGCTGACCCCCTCAACCAGAGAGGGCAGGAAGGCTGGGATGGCCTGGGCCGCCTTCACTCTATGGCTGGAAGCCTCAGGAGTCCCAGGGCTCTGGTGCCTGCAGTGTGGACAGGCATCTGACGCTGAGCACTGTCGCTTCTCCCAGCACGAGCCAAGAACCGCCGTGTAGCAAGAAGCAAATGACAGCACCAGGTGCCACATTTCAGCTGCCTCCTGTGTGCCGAGGATGTACGTGGACGGCTCTGCTTATTCTCTCAACGGTCTTATGAAGTTTGAAGTTACTCTTCGCTCCTGTTTATTTATTTATTTGGGCTTAGATTTTGCTATGTAGCCCAGGCTAGTCGAGAATTCTTGATCTACCTGCCTCGGCCTTGAGTGCCAGGATTCCAGGTATTTACCATCACACCTGACATTCCACCAGGTGGAATAAGGATGTGTCCCCCTCCTTCTCTGTCCTGTCGGGGGTCTAGTGAGACCCTCTTCGTGTCTATGGGTTTCCTTCTGTACCAAGAGAGGTGGCAATCCATCTTTGGAGCATCATACCATAAAACCTATCTTAAAAGTCCTGAAGGCAAAATTTCAGAGTTGATTGAAATAGAAATGCTTTGAGTTGATGGGGACATAGGAAAGTCAAGGTGTTGTCATTAATGTATCTTTGCAGATGATCACAAGGTAGTCGAGAACAAAAATGACCACTGAAAGTGGATGTTGCTTCCTAAGATGCTCTTTAGGTCTAAAGCTGTCCCTCTGCAGTTACTTCTGATGGCATCAGTTGTTTCTCAAAAGGTGAGCGGTGGACAGGGCTGGGGACGCTGTTCAGTTGGTACAGTGCTTGCCTATCATACACGAAGCCCAGGGCGTGATGTCTTAGTTCCCCACAAGCTGGACATGGTGGCATGTGCTTGTACTTCTAGCGCTTGGGAGGAAGAAACAGGAGATTCGGGAGTTGAAGTTCTCCTCAGCTGCATAGGGAGTGTGAGGTCAGTCAGGGATGCACGAGAGCCTGTCTCCACGAAACAAAACAAAAACAATAATCTGATTTCATAGCATGTCAAATTAATGTGGATAAGTAATGGGGCGGTGGGCCATCTGGATCCGGATGTGCACACGGACATAACTGTGTGTTCAGAAAGGGAAACGAACAAACGTTCCCCAGGTGAATGGCAGCCTGCTTCCCCAGAAAAAAATGTCTGGTCTGATGCCAGACACTTCAGAGGAGAGGCCTATCAAAGTCAAACATTTGGTTATCATGCAGCAGATCAGGCCTTGGATTCTGGCTATGTAAGTTGGACCTTTCTAAACTTCAGCTTTAGCATCTGTGAAAGGGCCACCAGCAGCCAGGTGGCACGCTCAGGAGGACAGAGGCGGATGGCACCAGTGAGACTCGGGACCCACCGTGGGCTGGCCGAGAGTGCGGCATATCTGTCGGCTCGCCGTTGCATGATGTGGCCCCGGGGACATGAGGCTGTGCATGTCTGCATGGCAAGTTCTGAATTCTGTCTGCAGCCTGTGGGGACCGAAAGTGAGTGTGTGGGAGGGTGGAGAGAGCTGGGAGGGGGTGCACACCGTGGGAGGTCTGTGATGAAGATAGGGTCCACCCCTTGGTGCAGATTCCATGGTAGAGGCACCTCTGTTGGGTCCTCGAGGCAGTGGAGAGATGGAAGGAGAAGTGCGCAGAGGGGCAGACTAGCCCCTCAGGGGCCGAGGGCAGGGCTCAGTGAACCTGCACGGGGCAATCTGTGAGCTGTGAGCGGGAAGGGAGAGCCTGGGAGTTCAGCCAGGATGTGTTGTTCCGCTAGTGGCCTTGGATATCATTTTGAGAGGCACGGGGAGCCTCTGGCAGATGTGAGGCAGCGGAGAGGCCCGAATTCCCTCACAAATAGCATCCTGGGTTCCCCCGAGGACCCGGGTCTTATTTTCACAGTGTGTTAAATTGATGCCGATGGGTAGCAGCACGGTGGACCATCTGGAGCTGGATGTGCGCACAGACATCGGTGTGTGTTCAGGAAAACGAGCAAACGCTCCCAGGTGAGCCGCAGCCTGCTCCGGTAGAAAAAGCCTTGTTTGTCTGACGCCAGGCACTTCAGAGAATAGGCCTTATCAAAGCCAAACATTTGGTTATAAATATTTATAAATATGTGTTGGATTGATTTGCGCTTTGGTTCATTCACCATTTATGTCTATAAATATTTGAGAAGCTGCTTGGCTGCCTTGCAGGCGTGGACAGACGGGGTGTGATTGGTTTCTTGTCAGCGGCAGGATCAGCATGGTGACCCTAGCCTTGTCACGTCCCTCCCAGAGCTGCGGTTTCCATGGCGATAATGACACTCGTCTTGTACAATGATCGTGAGAATTAGAGCCGTCTATGCTGAGACCCTCAGCCATGCAGTTATTATCGTTTCTTGTTTGCCCCTGGCTCTCAGTAACCCCAGACTGAGCATGTCCAGCTGCAGACATCCTCAGAACCCCTGCCCCTTTCTGCCTTCAGATACCCCCTGCCAATACTGTCATTTTCTTCTTTGTAAAAAGTATTCTAACTTATTGTTTGAGAGACAGAAAACACACATGCCACAGTACATGTGTGGGGGTCAGAGATCCCACAACAATCTTTAGAAATCTATTCTCTCCCTCCCCCATGCAGGACTGGGGATTGAACTCAGGTCATTAAGTTTGAGAACAAACACCTTTACCTGCTAAGCGATATCACAAGTCCTTTAACTTTCTCCTTGGGATATATATATATGCCATATATATGTATATGCCATATATATATAGAGTGTGTGTGTGTGTGTGTGTGTGCGCGTGCGTGTGTGTGTGTGTGTGTGTACAGAAGGTGATGCTTGAGTATATGTACCTGTAGAGGTCCAAGAATGATGTTAGGAACCATTCTGGATTGCCCTCCCTTCTTAATTGGTTTGCTCTAGGGTTTCCCAGGCTCCCCCCTCCAGGGCCAAAAGTTCAGACCACCACTACCATTACTGCCCAGCTTTTTTTTAATGCAAAAAACAGTGATTTATTTTCATCCGTAACCCCATGAAAATGGAAAGGGTTTTCAGCAAGTGCCCAACCTCTGTGATCTCTCGTAGAAGACTCGTGCTGCTCCCAGAAGTTAAATTAAGTCTCCTCGTCAGGTCCCGTGCCTGCTCTTCAGACAGCCCTTTCCTCTTGTTTCTGGACCTGCTCTTCGGATGACGTCTGATAAGCAATTTCATGTCCCAGATAATCTTCATGCCTTTTATGTTTAATTAGAAACTCATCCACAAACTTGAAGAGACTCTTAATCGTCAGTCTGGGAAGCCGAGGTATTCAGATCTTCCAGGACCTTGGTTAATTCTTTTTCCAACTTCAGGACCCATGTCAGGGTTGTAGGCATTTGTCCGGCTGTCTATTTCAGGACATGAATGGGCGGAAGGTGGATCTTACTCTTCCTGTCTGCTGTGTATTTGACTTGTTTGGAACCCTCACCTCAGCCTAGTCGTTGAAGAACGATGCAAAGGGAGGCATTTCCAAATCTCTGTTGTGATAACAGGCCACGGATAGATAAGCGTCACCGATGTTCAGCAGGGTGGCAGGCTACTAGGTTATAGTAGGTGTGCACAGCCCAGGAATGGGCCCAAGGATTTTGATTTCACTCTGGGTTTCCTTTTCCACGCCCATCTTGGCATCCAAAAAGCTAGACCATCCGATGAGCTTGGCTGACTTTTTTTTTTTTAATGTGGGATTTATGGATCTAAACTCAGGTCCTTTTGCTTGAGCAAATCACAACACCAAAAATAATTTTTGAATTTTTTTTGGAGTGTTGATGATTGAATCCTGGACCTTGTATATATACTTACTAGGCAAACATTCTAGCACTGAACTATATTCCCAGCCTCAAGATAAATGAAATTTGAAAACACAGAGCTTATAATGTGTCTTGATGTACATGTTAGTGGCAAAACATAATGCCGAGCTCATCATGATGCTGTGGGTGAGCTTCATGACCTCCTGCCTGTCAGCAGCAGATGCTGTGCGCTTACAGCTGCACACATCTCTACAGTATTATTACATATAAGTACATGCAATCTTCAGTGTAAGCTATACTTATTCTCAAACATTTTAATAAAAGAAGCAAAATTGGGTGCATTTCTCTCCTCTTTTTTCTTTCGGTAACTCAAGATTATGTTTCTAAAATTCACTCATTCAGACATGAGTAGTTATGGTCCTTCCATTTTTGCCAACATATAAATGACACAGATTGTTCCTTTTCCCCTTGATGTATGTTGATCATTGCTGGATTTTCTAGCATTGTCATGAACACTTCAGTACCAGCTTGGGGGAGGGTAGGGTGGGGGGGTGGGGGGGCTACTGACAGAGCTCCTATGTAACTGTCTGTCTAGGTGGGGATTGCAGGTCACAGGCAAGTCTTCAAACTGACCACATGTTAGCGAAGCCTTTCCCTTAGGAAAGGGCTTAGGGCTGAGCAGATGTCTATCATGGTCACGCTTCCCCCCTGGACATCCAGGACAAGGCTGACCCTCTGGCTGACCACAGGCTGTTGGACTTCTCTGTGCCTAGCCCCTAGGAACGAGTCTTGTTAAGAAGAGATACTTTAATGAGCCAGTAGATACTTTAAAAAAAAATCTAACTCCATAGTATCTGGGTAGATAGTGGAGCAATAGACCCATGATTTATACTTTTGGGGCTTTATGAAGGTGTTTGTCCTATTCCTGCTCAGGTGGGACCAGTGAGTAAAACAAGCCAAAGCTATGTTCTCGCTCGTTGGGGGTCTGCAGGCTAGGAGGAGAGGTGTTCCAGTGCTTGTAAGCAGAGAGACAGGATGGTGCCGGGCTGGACTCAGCTGGCACCCAGCAGCCCGGTCAGGAAGCAGAGGGTTTGCCTGCCGTGTTCCCCTTTAATGTGAGGCAGAAGGAACCGAGAGCTGACTGATCAGGCACAAAAGCCTGGGGAGGGATCAGCGCTGATCCGTGAGCCTCACTCCGCAGAGCCTGGAAGGCTTCAGATTTGCTTTGAAATGCTAATTTCCCAGCTCCATCCTTTCATCGCTGCCCAAAAAGGCTAACAGGGCAGAGTTACAGAGAGTGGGCGGGAGATGCAGACAGCAGAGAGCCTGCGGCCCCGTGGTCCTCACAGCAACATTTCTGTGGGGCTGTTTCTAGAACCTTCTTTTGATCTGAGCCAAGTGGGAAGGACGACCCCTCCCTCCCCAAGCATCTTGTCTTGCTTTCTTCTCTGTACTCAAAGAACAGCTGATGCTGTAGGTGGTTTCAGAACACCAGAACTCCTCGTGTTGTGGAGACCTACTCAGTGCCAAGCCCTTAGCAGACAAGCTTCTCTTCTCCCACCCAAGGGGAGGATGTATAGGCATCTTCTTCTTCCATGGTGGAGGTGGGCACCCAGTGAAGGGACGAGGGCATTATTGGGGGCAATACCTCCCTGTCCCCCTCCCTTGCAACAAGGTGGCAGCAGGTAGGTGGGGTCTACATAATTCCTCACCGCAAGCCCTCAGAAGACGTACTTGTGACTTTGTAGCTGCTTTCTTGGTTTTCATCTTCGAATCTCCCTCTGGGCCCGCAGAGCGGGGTGTCAGAGATCAGGAGCTGGGCTCACCCAAATGGACTCCAATGTTGAGGAAAACCAGCAGCTCCGAGGTCCTGTAAGGTGCAGTTAGATGCAAGCTGCGCAGAGGGGTGAGACCAGGGCCCATGGCGGCATCCCTGCGTGGGCAGCTGCCCGCTTTACCTGGGAAGGGAGTCTCACATTTCACATCGTGAGACTGTTGACCAAGAGTTTGTCATTTGCTGTTTCATCTGACCTCGCAGCAGAGGAATAAACCACATGGCCGGGAAGCCAGCTCTGGGCAGCCCAGCTGCAGTGGGCACTTACCTAGCTAAGGTGCCTTGGCTTTTGTTGCCCATGACTTGTTCATGGGTCCCCATGTGGCCCCCTTTCAGGCTTTGGGTCTGTGCTGTTGGTTCAAAGCCTGAAGGACTCCTAGGACTCTCTTGCCTGTCGCTTAGCACCGCTGTGCAAGATTAGGTTGGCACCGACTGTGCGTGGATTACCCAGGATTACTGGCGCACGCGGACATGTATCGTGCTCTTCAGCTGGCTTTGCAGTTCCGAGTTCTGAAGCCATGTCCCAGCAGGCATGCAAGTTCTTCCCAAAGAGCTTCGTGCCTGCCCGTCCCTCAGGTAGATATTGCTTCTCAGGCAGAGTTATGTCCTGGGACTTCTGCCAAAGCTCTGGCCTGGTTGCCACGAGGGTGAGGCAGAGGGTCCGAAGATCACCTCCTGGGGGGATGCTCCTTTTGAAATTGTACCTCTGCTACCCGTGGTTCCTCTGCCTTTGATAGGTAGAAAATCTTCTGTCTTCTTATATGAAGATGAAGACATTGAGCCCAGCTCATAAGCTTAATTTCTTGCTGAGATCAAAGGCAGAGAGGGGCGTGTGTAATAACACTCAATGCCACTATCATGTGCCTTTGGAATCTGTCACACCTGAGTCTGAATCAGAGGGGGCTCGAGCCAGGTCTCAGGTGATACCAGGGCCCAGACTCATTTATGCATTCATTCATTCAACCATTCAATCATTCATTCATTTAGCCATTCAGCCATCTCTTTCTTCCCAGTCTCTTTGCCTTTGCCTGTTCTCCACCCTTTCCCCATTCATGGTCCAGATGGTCGCAACAGCCCCAGTCTGGCAAGAATAGGGCCCCTGCTCTGCACGGGGAGCTCAGTATTTTTTTTTCGTGTGTGCATGTGTGCATGTGTGTGTGTGTGGTGTGTGTGTGTGTGTGTGTGTGTGTGTGTGTGTGTAAGTGAAAGAGAGAGGGAGGGCACATGAAGGCCCAAGAATGACTTTGGGAATCATCCTGGATTACGTCTACCTCCTTTTTGCTTGGCTCTGGGAATTTCCCAGGCTGTACCTTGAAAAGCCAGTGCAGGCTGGTGCCATTTCCACCTGGAATTTTCACATGGGATCTGGGATCTGAACTTGGTCCTTCTGCTTGCAAGGCAGAGTCTTAATCCTGGGCCTTCTGTCAGCCCTTAGTAGGTGTTTTCAAAAAACTGCCTGCTATCTCTCACCTTCTGAGTTATCTATTATTGCTTCATTTTGCAGACTAGTAAACTAAGTTGAAGCTTAAGGAACTAGCAAGATCAGGAGGTAGGAACGAATATTTGGGGTCTGCTTGCCTCTGAGCTGTGTCCGTAACCATGTGAGATGTCTGGTTCTTAGGCTGGGTGTCCCCCTAACGGTTCACTTGTCTTTGTTAAAAGAAGCCTCATTTCCAGTGTTCAGTAACAAAGGCACCACACTCTGAGAAGGGGCTACTGGGCAAACTTGTTCTGGAACTCACAGTGGCTTGTTCTAGAACTCACAGTGACTTGTTCTAGAACTCACAGTGACTTGTTCTAGAACTCACAGTGACTTGTTCTAGAACTCACAGTGGCGTGCTCTAGAACTCACAGTGGCTTGTTCTAGAACTCACAGTGGCTGTCCTGGAACTCAGAATGACTTGTTCTAGAAGTCACAGTGGCTTGTTCTAGAAGTCACAGTGGCTTGCTCTAGGACTCACAGTGGCTTACTCTAGAACTCACAGTGGCTTGTTCTAGAACTCACAGTGACTTGTTCTAGAACTCACAGTGGCTGTCCTGGAACTCAGAATGACTTGTTCTAGAAGTCACAGTGGCTTGCTCTAGAACTCACAGTGGCTTGCTCTAGGACTCACAGTGGCTTGCTCTAGGACTCACAGTGGCTTGCTCTAGAACTCTCACAGTGGCTTGCTCTAGGACTCACAGTGGCTTTGCTCATGTGTGCTAAGGTGAGTGTTTAGAGGAGAAGATTGGGTATAGTAAGGACTAGGCAGTTTAGGAGACAACTTGTAAATACATCGTCCAATGGCCTCAAGTGGCCATGAGGGAGACTGATGGCAGATCCTTCTTGGTCACCTGGTGGGAGATATTGAGAACTATCTGCGTGCTGCAGGAAGGAGGAAGCAGGAGCTCCCTGACTCCTGCCTCGCCTGCTCCTGGGCAGTTGCTAACCCTCCCCTGAGCCCCTCCCGCATCGATGCTGCTGTCCACGTGGAGACCTCTCTCCTGACACTGGTCTTCCACGTGCTCAGCCATCTGGGGTCTTGGGCCTACATACCCAGTCACCTGGTTGGGTCACACTGGGGATGTGGGAAGTTATGCTGGGCAGACTTGCAACAAGTCCCAGAGTGAACCTTCTGCGGGACCTTGGAACTTACAGTTCCTGGACGAAGGAACTTGTCCTCGGTGGCTGCATTGTGTGTCTCTTGTTGAGCCTTTCCTGCCATGGTGGAAACCTTGAAACTGTGAACCCAGGCAAAACCTTCCTCCCTTAGACTATTTTCTTTAGGTGGTAAGTACCGCGCCAACTAACCAGTAGTGGCCGTGTGTCACGCACACCCTGTGAAACATTGTTGGCGTGAACTAAATGCTGGTCAAGCCTCCTCTCATGGCCACCATCCAGTGCTGGAGACGCTTGGTCTCCCTGGCTGTGAACCAGAAATGCCAACCCATACCCTCCCCAAAGCAAGGCCAGCGCTGCCCGCTGCTGGGCTGCTGACTTGATGTCTGACTGCCAGCCTAAGCCTCAGTCCCTCTGCTGTCAAAGGCTGGGAATGGACTGTAGCACATCCCTCATGCCACAGCTTCCAGGGGAGGATCTGAACCCTCAACTTGCCAACTGTGACACCTCTGTGGCCCCGTATCGCTTCCAGTTCACCCACTGAAAGAACGAGGAGAGTAAGCTGACATTTAAATTCCTTTCCAGCCCCATCCTAAGGCTTTGTGAACTTAGTGGAAGAGGGGGTGGTGAGATTGTAAGAGCCTAAAGATGGGAAGGTTCACCATTGGACAAGACATTCCACTCAAGGCAGGACTGTTGCATCTAAGAACTTACTACAGTGAGAGTTGTCCTTACTAGACCTGCATAATGACTGACTTACCAACATGCCCAAAGAGAGGCAACTTGCTATGCCACTGAGAGGCCGGAAGCCCCACAGGAGTAGACAAGCCAGAGGGAACCCTGGGGTCCATAGAAGCAGACCACAGTCAGGAAGGTGGGCGGGAGCAGGATGGATTGATGAAAGGAAGAGAAGGGGAAGGGAGGGAGGGGGGATGGAGGGAAGCAGGGATAAGTACTCAATATGCTTGTAAAACGAAAAATAAAATAATAATTAAAAATAAATAAATAAATTCCCTTCCAGGTCTTTTGTCTTTGGGAGTATGCTTTCCCCATCTGGGGTGTTATTGGCTCCTTTAGGCAGCAAGAAGAATGAGGGTGTGCGTCTCAGGTTCTAGGAAGAGAGATAGAAGCAGCTTTTGGATGTGTGAGAAACTCGAGGGAGAACATCCAGGTCATCCCGGGAGGAGAGCAGCACTCCAGGACAGGGGGACCCAGGAGGCAGATTCTGGGGCCCAGCTCCGCTCTTCATGTCTCCCCTTGTCTCCCTGCCTCTCTCCCACCCCTGCACCTCCTCTTGAGCCCAGGGTGCCCACGACTCCTCCTGCTGCATGTGTCTGGTCTCCAAGCACGCGTCTCCCAGGAGCTTCATGTGACCCCACTGTCTGGGGACACGGGTGGTGTGAAGGCCCCACAGTCAGCAGGAGCAGGTGCGGCCTCATTGCACCACACAGAGGTCCCTTCCTCACTGTGCCCTGCTCTTTCGGGGGTGTGGTGGTGATGTGCACGCCATGGGGCAGATGGCCTGCCTCTGTCTAAACACAGCAGTCTCCCCGTGCCTCTGCTGAACCCAACTTTCCCAGTTCATCAGGCTGTGGAACCCTGGGGTTTACAGGTTGTGTATACTGGGGGAGGGGTCACCTGAACCTTAGGAGGTGGCGCACAGAGGGGACAGTAGCAGAAGCCTCCTTCTTAGCAGGAGGAGTATTTTATTACCAGCGTCCTTCAAAAATTGCCAGTATGTGGTGGTAATAAAATGCAGGCTGACTTTTATTATTGGTTTTATTACCATATTGCTATTAATTGAATGAATGAATGAATGAGTGAGTGACTTACTATGACGTAGATGATGTATCTGTCATCTGCACCCATGTGAACTGACCCTGGTACCTCACTTCCTGGCGGGGGCCCCAGCCAGTGACTGTGAAGGAGCACATTCGTGTCCAGCATGCTGTAAGTTATGGGGGGTCCTCTGTTCTGTCACCGGCTAAGAACCAGGAGAGGTTCCCTGAAGCTGGAATGCTTCGCAGTTCAAATTGGGTTATGCGATGTCATTGACTGTCATTCAGTCAAATATTGTGTTTTGGAGGGTGATGGAAGAGAGGAAATTGGTTTTCTGGCCACACGCTAAACACACATTGTCAGAGGACTTTAAATACAGATAAGGTATTTGATTAATAAATGGCTTCTCCGTGTGAGGCTCAAGCGGAGCTTTCTAATTAGCTGTCAGTTCTGTCAGCGCCGAGCCTGCCGTGCGGGGCTGACGTCACCTGATTCTCATGTATGAATTCCGCTTCGCAGCAGGCAGGCCCTGCAGGGCCCTGCTGGGTCTCCTGTGTCCTCTAGGCAGCAGTTGCCCGAGCTGCTGTCCTGGGGCAGGGCAGCCCCCTAAGGGCCATCGAAATGGTTTTGCTTGAAAGGAAAAGGGAAAAAAAAGATGCCAAGTGCTCCGTCCTCCTTCCGTCCCTTGACCACGTGAGCATAAGCAGAGAGAGCTTTGCAGGCGTGGGCTGCAGGCGGTGGCGGGAACAGCGATCCAGCAGCAGCTAGAGACAGACAGACGGACGTCCAGTTGACATACAACAGATCCAGTGGCCCTCCCGGCCTCTACCCTACAGGCCACGTCCGGTCTTTCCGTTTGGGCTTCTGTAAACTTCCAGAAGGCTGTGGGGTGCTGAGCTATTCTTGACTCTGCTCCTCAGGTGAGGGCCCAGTAGAGTGATCTGTGAGGGACATGTGGCCTCTCTCTCTTCCTCTCCATGGACCTTGGGGCTCTCTGCTTCCCCCCCCCAGGCCTGGTGAGAGAGAGGCGGTCACAGCATCTCCCACACTTCACGCCTGCTGGGTGCCCTTTTCAACCTCTGTGCTGGTGACTGCGGTGGTGGAGGCAGGGGACGGCGAGCAGCGGAGGGGCTGTGCGAGCCTGTCAGGGACTGAGCACTTCTGGCAGGTCAGCTTGGCCCTTGGAGACCCCGTGTCACAGGCTAGAATGGCCCCTGCTTTACTGCTTAGCAGAGGGGACACGTCTTACCAGGGTCACCCGAAGCCGGCTCCACAGTGCCTGTTGACTGTCCCTTGGGTTGTCTGCCCTGCCTCCTCTGACCTCATTCGTTCACGTCCCGGGGAGGTGGCAGTCTCCGAGCTGTCTCACTGTGAGCTGGACGTGACAGGTGCTGTAAGCATGCTGTGGCTTCCCGGGTGGCGGTGCCCCTCCCATGCCCCGTCTCCCTTCCAGATTCCTGATGTGGCTCTAAGTGTTATTGTCCCAAGACACCGTTCCCACTTCGATGGCCTTAGCTTCGACAGTCTCCCGAGGCCTGCTAGCTCTTGCTCCAGGTCTCAGATTTGGCTGGCGTTGAAGACTCCTGGGTGCCGGCATCCCGGACTGCTTGCTCTCCGCATACACTTTGTGGACAGCTGGGTATCAGCGCTGCCCCAGCCCAAGAGCTTCTGTCTTCCTGGGGTTGCACCTCCCCTTCCTCCTCTCCCTGGCATCTGGGTGTTCACACCTCTTCAGCTTTGGCAGAGGGTGTAGGGTCCTTCCTCTCTGTTTCCCATTAGTATGAAAATAGCAAGTGGTGGGGACCTATCCTGCTTATTTTTTTATAAGATTAACATTTTTAAATTTTATTTTTCTAGTTTTACAAGCATATTGAATTCTTTTTATTATTATTTATTCAACTGTGCGCATGTGCGTGTGTATGTGCGCGCGCGTGTCTGTGTGTGTGTGTGTGTCTGTGTACGTGTGTGTAGAACCACGGACGAATTCGGGAACCACCATGGACGCCTCCACCTCCTTCTGCCCCGGGATTCACAGGCTCCGCCCTACCAAGACCAGAAGCGCAGGCAGCCCCCGCTTCCGCCTGGCGTCTATACGTGGGATCTGGGATCCGAACTCAGGACCTTCCGCCTGCAAGGCGGAGGCTTAACCCCTGCGCCACCTCTCCAGCCCCTATCCTGCTTATTTAAAAAAAAAAAAATTATTCAGTTGTGCGTGTGTGTATGTATGTGTGTGTGTATGTGTGTGTGTATGTGTGTGTGCATGTGTGTGTATGTATGTGTGTGTGTGTAGAACCACGGGCGAATTCGGGAACCACCATGGACCCCCTCCACCTCCTCCTTGTTTACTCTGCCCCGGGATTCACAGGCTCTGCCCTACCAGGACCAGAAACGCAGGCCGCCCCCGCTTCCGCCCGGCGTCTATATGTGGGGTCTAGGATCCGAACTCAGGACCTTCCGTCTGCAAGGCAAAGGCTCAACCCCTGAGCCACCTCTTCAGCCCTCATCTGCTCATTTTTTTTAAATGAGCAAGGACTTATTTTCTCTTATGATTCCTAGTTGCAATTGTTTGTACAGCTTGGCAGGAGAACTTACCCCAACACCAGGGCCCAGGGAACTGGCCATGCTTAAGGGCTGAGAGAGGGATGATCCCCACCTGCCAGACCAGCATGTCTGGCTAAGTACACACAAGAATGCCAATTTCCCCAACTAGCTCTCTGTATTTTATTCACCTGTCCAGGGCCTACTTCTGCATTGGATGTTCCCCCAATAGGTGATCCTCCTCTTGCAGGTTCACTCTGGACTTATTAATACAAATATCCTGCACATTCTTTTTTTTTTTTTTAATTTTTTTTTATTATTATTATTTATTGAACTGTGCGCATGTGCGTGTGTATGTGCGCGCGCGTGTCTGTGTGTGTGTGTGTGTGTCTGTGTACGTGTGTGTAGAACCACGGACGAATTCGTGAAACACCATGGACGCCTCCACCTCCTTCTGCCCCGGGATTCACAGGCTCCGCCCTACCAGGACCAGAAGCGCAGGCCGCCCCCGCTTCCACCTGGCGTCTATACGTGGGATCTGGGATCCGAACTCAGGACCTTCCGCCTGCAAGGCGGAGGCTTAACCCCTGAGCCACTTCTCCAGCCCCATATCCTGCACATTCTTAATCCGGAGTGGTGGGGACCATGTCGCGAGTAAGGACTGACTGAGATCTAAAGACCATATTGGCTTTGTCTCAGGGTCCTTCGACTCTCCGCCAGGGCATTTGTCGGGGGTGGGGGTGGGGGTGAGATACGTGGTATGATGGATTGCATGCTGAGAGCTCCGGAATTTGAAATCACTGGACTGTCCCTATGCCCCTGGGACTAGTCTGAAGCCTCCATGAGTTCAAGGATTGGTCCTGTGTGTTTGCAACCCCCACACATCCTGGCTACTCGAAGGCTCTGGGGACCACCATTCTAGTGATGATGTGACCAGAATTTGCAAATGGAACTATATAAAACTTCCTAACCCTTGGAATGGTGATGTGGAAAAGACAGCATCGACCAAGCGCTCGGTCTGTGCATGTGCAGCCTGAGCAACCAGCCTGCCCACCAGAGAAGACCCAGGCTCTGCGCTGGCCGTGTGTGTGCCAGGGGAAGGCTTCCTGCCATCCTGACAGCAGAGGGAAATCTTGGCACCACAGAGTGGCAACTAGTAAACCAGTGCTCAGAGTGGGGTGAACCAGAAGTCACTTCCTGGAGGGACGGATGCCTTGTGTCATCGTTAGGCACACGTGTCAACTTTGACTGTTGAGGGTTTGAGCTCTGGGCACATTTGTGGAGAATCATTGGTTGAGTTAGGCCCAGAGCAAACCTGTAGGAGATTGTCTAGGTGATGGGAAAGACCCAGCCCATGGTGGGTGGAATTAGGCCCTGGAATAAACCACAAGAAGCTGGTTGAGAGAGTCGGCATCCTTCTGTTCACTTGGCCAGATATGCTGGTCTGGCAAGTAAGGATGGTCCATCTCTCAGCTGTTATGTGGTGATGGTGTGGCCAGTTCCCTCGGCCCTGGTGTTGGTGTGTGCTCTCCTGTCAGGTTGGGCTGAGAAGGGCTGAGAACTGTAACCGGACAGTCGTAAGGAAATAAACCCCTTGTTCCCTTAAGCCATCTGATGGTCATTTATCAACAGCCATGCAGGAGAGCTGCAACACCTTAAGACCCAAGGACATTTGGCTTCCTTTTTTAGGCCATTCATATTTGTGTTAGTATTCATTTAGGAAACGAACACCTTTGGCAAGCAAATACAAAAGAAACCCAAATAGTGGGTGGTGTGATGTGCTTCTGACCTGGAATATCTCCTTCCTAGAAGCCGCTTTCTCTAACACCCCATCTTAATGAACGGGCACTGCTGAGGGCCCAGTGGGAAGGGTTTGCTCTGAAAACCTCTGTGACCGAAGAATCAATTATTAAGTGGTGACTGGGACCTTCTGAGACCTTCTGCCACTGGCATTTTGAAACGAGGCAGATGCATTCCCATGACCTCTGACTTCGCTGGGCAGACATAAAACACTACTGTGAATTTCCTAGGAGACAGCAGAACATCCCGGAACTCCTTGCAGCCGTTCTCCTCTTCCTCAGGCGGTGCAGCTGCATGAAGGAGAGGGTGTGGTCAGCTGTGGCCTTTGATGTGTGGGTGAGACCGGGTGGAGAGAGCTGCCCTGTGTTGGGTGTGTGCCCGAGAAGAATCCTCTGTGGCCCCACGTGGCCCGTGGCGTGGGGCTTGCATCTCCAGAGAGGAACAGGAAAGCTGAGGTTCAGCCGAGTGTGTGATTTGAATTTAATAAATAAGGACAAAGGGGCTGGGGGCTGGTGTTCAGTACAAAACTAAGTGGGGTTGGGGGTTTTTCTTCCGCCTGTGTGATAAGTCTGTTCCTATTCGTGTGTGTCTGAAACAACACCCCACGCCCTGCCTCTTGGGAGAGAAGTAGCCCATGGCGGGGAGTTAGGACTGACGTGGGAGGAGGACCAGTGGTCTCCTGGGTGGGTCAGGCTGGGAGCGTGTTTGGCGGGGGCATCTTAGAGCCAGGAGGGTGATGCCTACAATATTCCCTTCTTGGCCTCCCTGCTCTGCTCTCTCCAAACCTTTTTAGTTTGGCTGCTGGAAGCTTCAAGCCGATAATGATGAGGGAGTGTAAATGTCAGCGGGATCCCAGCTTCAATCAGAGCTGTTAGGAATAAGCAGCAAGGCGGCTCTGTGCCCGAGGTGAGCTCAGAGAGCAGGCGGAGCCGAGGACACTGGGGGACAGGGCTGTGGTGGGGGCAGAGGAGAGGATGAGGGGTGCGAATGCTGGTTTCTGGCAAGAGGTGCTGGGAGAGCAGAGATGGATGTGAAAGAAATACGTGTTTTCTCAGCTTTTCCGTGGTTCAAAAAAATGTGGTATCTCAATTTTTGTTTAAAAAAGAAAAAATAGGAAGGAGCTGGCTGGTTCCCTGTACTGTGGACTGTCTGCTGAGCTGATTATTTCAGTGTTTATTTATTTGCAGGGAGCATCAGGGCACAAATTGGAGGATAGGGAATAACTTTTTGGAAATTGATTTTCTCCACCACGTGGACTTTAGGATTCAAACTCGAGTCACTAGATTTGCACAGCAACCCCTTTGCCCTATCTTATCTTTGCCCTGGGTTGAGATTCTGACAGATCTGAAATCAGAGTGGGCCTAGAAGGTCAGTGTGTATGTGTGTGCACGTGGTGCATGTTGGAGCGTATATATGTATGTGTACAGCTGGGTATAGTGCACATGTATATGTATGTGTCTATAGATGCATGCACGTGTATTCCTGTGCTTTGTCTCTTTGTGTGTCTGTGTGTGTTTGTATGTGTGTACATGTATCGGGGTGTGTAGTGTTTGCATTGTGTTCTGCTGTCCACCAAGACTGGGGTAAAGCAGAAAGTCTGGGGAGACTCAATGGGTACTTTGGAGAACTCGAGGTACTGTGGGGAATTCAGGGTACTGTTTGTGGTAGAAGAAATATCAGTGTTCCCAGGAGTGTGTCAAGCCATGCAGACCTTCAGTCACTGGCAAAGCCTACCGACTAGCGCTCCGTGAGCGAGGCCCCAGGTTGGGTGCATCTCACAGTTGACAAGCCTGCCTTAGAGAGGAGAGAGTCACATGGAGACAGAAAAGGCCAGAGTGACTTTGAGACTCACCCAAGGTCACAACTACGGTGTGAGAAGCAAGGCCTCTGAGCGAGAATCTGGAGCATCCTTCCCTGTTGCACATGTCCGAGTGTGTGAGTGTGTGTGTGTGTGTGTGTGTGTGTCCAGGATGGCCGTCACTCTTCTCCTGTTGTGAGATTTATTCCAGCCCCAGGGGCCCAGTTTCAGGAACATGTCGACATTGGCAAGGAAGCACCAGTTCTCGTTTAAAATCTCTCTGCATTTAATCAGGGCCCTCCCTGCCTCTGCTCAGGACATATTGTCCCAGAACTGGCATCTGAAGAGGAAGATAGAGTGAGAGGTAAATCAGGTGTGGGAAGTCTGAATGGCTGCAAAGCATGGTGTACTTTAGCGTTCTCTCTCTCTTTCTGTGTCTCTGTCTCTCGTCTCTGTTTCTCTGTCTCTGTTTCTCTGTTTCTCCATCTCTATCTCTGTCTCTGTTTCTCTGTCTCTATCTCTGTCTCTGTCTCTCTGTTTCTTTGTCTCTGTCTTTGTCTCTCTGTCTTGCAGGAACTTGTGAGGGTCAGGCCAGCCTCAAACTTGCTGTGTGGCTAACACTGACCTTGATCCTCCTACCTCTACCTTTGTGATTACAGGTGGGTCCCGACATGCCTGGTTTACACTATGCTAGGAGTAGAACCCAGGATCTTGCGTATGCTAGACAAGCATTGCCTGAACTATATCCCCAGTCTGCCCTCTTTCTTTTCTTCTTTGGCAGTTAGGCCAGGAGCAGGGATTATAATGGGAATAATTTATTTATTGAGATGTGCTCATTTGCATTTATTTATTTAAAATAATTCCATCAATTGGAAAGTTTTTGCTTCTCTCCAAGGAAAAGAAACAAACAATAAAATGACTTCAAGTGGCCTTAATTAATTATAATAAAATTCAAAGATATTCATGCCTCGCGCCTTTGGTTGCAGCCCAGTGGGCTCCGTGGTGTTTTTTAGGCTCTGGGTCTCCCTGGCACCATGCTTGGCTCATCATACTGAGCTGTCTCTGGGACAGTGCGGCTGCCCCGGGCTACATCTTCCTTGTTAATAACATTTGACCCAAGGGTCCAAACCTGACAGTGCATGCTGTTGAGCAGAAATCCCTCTTGCCTTAGCCATGGCACACAGCCTCGCATCGCGCAAGGTTGGGTCATCCTCAGAACATGGCGCGCAGCGGGTTTTGGAGTCACTCATTTGGTGCGGGTGTGCCATAGGCCCACGCGGGGTCACAGCGTGCAGAGTGTGTGAAGTGTCCCCAGTCAGGGATGCCATTCTCGCCAGAGATTACGTTTGTGTATTGAGAAAGGCTACTTTCTTTGATTCCATGCAGGCCTCCAGTGGCCTGGAGGGGCTGAACTAACAGCAGCCTTGGGAATATTGCCGCTTTAGTTCCCTCACCCCCCAGAGGTCACTCGGGCTCCTAACTCTCCTTGGATGTGTGCAGAGGACTTCTGGGGTGCTGCAGCCTTTCTGTGAAGGAAGAAGAGTCTGCACGGAACAGCTGCACTCAGGTGGCATCTGTCACCTCTGTGGAGCTGCTTCATTCTCTCCCTCTCTCTCTCTCTCATACACACACACACACACACACACACACACCCTCATTTGGTGCACTGATCAGAATGTGAAGTAGATCATACCTGGCCCAGCTGTAGACTGGACTTCCAGGCTGTGTGATGCTGGGCGAGTGGCAGAACCTCTCTGAACCTCACTTTCATCACATGCGAGCTGAAGTTCACAATGCATCTGTGGGGAGCAGTGGCGTGGAGAGCACTTAGCACAGAGCCTGGCGAAGAGATCGGTGTGGGTCCCGGTGGTCTTGACTTTGACAGGTTTCATCAGCCAAGCACCTGTTTCCCCCCAATAATTATCATTCAGCCCACAAATCCTTTTTTTTCATTTATTCAATTGAGTGTGTGTGTGTGTGTGTGTGTGTGTGTGAGGTGTGTGTGTGTATGTATGTGTATGTGTATGTGTGTGTGTGTATGTGTGTGTGTGTAGAACCACGGGTGAATTCGAGAACCACCATGGACGCCTCCATCTCCTCCCTGTTTACTCTGCCCCGGGATTCACAGGCTCCACCCACCAGGACCAGAAATGCAGGCCGCCCCCACTTCCGCCAGGTGTCTATACGTGGGTTCTCTGAACCAAACTCAGGACCTTCTACCTGCAAGGCAGAGGCTTAACCCCTGAACCACCTCTCCAGCCCCCACAAATCCTTTATTGAGCATCTGACTCTTTATGGGCTCAGGGTACCTGGCAACAAACTCACCAGGAATCCTTGCTCCTGGAGTGACTTTTTATGGGAAGAGGGCCTTCGACCAAGTGGGACCCCTGGGCTTTTCTCTGCTATGGAAATGTATCCACGTGGTAGGTGGTCTGCAGTGAAATGTCAGTAAACCTATGCTGTGACTCACCAACCCTTCCATCTGCAAGGGATGTTTCTGAGTGACAGGCAGCCCAGAGTGGTACAGCCAATCACAGCCCACTTCGGTGGGGGCACACAGGTGTCTCTCAGATTATGGAAATGCCCTCCAAGGGCAGTAAGGTGCCTTTCCTTGGGGGTTTCTGTCACCAGAGGAAACCCTCGCTTTGCAGAGGGTTTCCGTCTAGGAAGCAGGTGGCCAGGCTAAAAAGTGGAGCTGAGTGACCTCTGGACATGGTCAGAATAAGGATTGCCCCTCAGGGAGGGGTTGGCTGGCTCCCCCAAATGGACCGAAGTCTGGTTTTCAAGACAGTTGGATGGTCAGGGGCTTGAGATTTAGGCTCTGGAGAAGGGCCTGGTGAGAGCACACTGTTGGGGTGTCACATGAGGTGGCCAATTCTAAGAGGCATCAGACACTCCTGCCATTCCTGGCTGAGCGCCCCTCCCCCTACTGCTCCCCCGCTGCTCAGCTCAGGCCTGACTGTGCCCTCCAGAGCTCCCAGCCCCTGCCTCCCTCACACCCACTCTTTTTCTGCTCCCCAACACTTCAAACTCATTCCTCCCTTACCGGGTGCCCCTTCCGTTCCCTCTGCTGGAATATGCTCCTCTGGGACTCTGCACGGCTCCTTCAACGCCCGCACCTCCCCCTGCCCCACCAGCTTCTTGATGGTTTTTGGCTCTCCCACCACATGGTACACTGACCCCTGTCTTGGTCACTGCCCCGCCCCAGCCCTGTCTGCGTAGCGTGCAGGTGGGCTGGGGCGGCAGCGAAGGGAAGGGAGGCCGGTGCTGAGCCAGCAAGGTGGGCAGGATGCTTTCTGCATATTCAGATCTGCTCCACAGACCGGTTTCCTGCTATTCTGCTTTTGCGGAAAGGTAGGCACAGAGAGCCTAGGTCACCAGTACAGGGTCACTCACGAGTAAGAATGAAGCCCAGTTTCCAAACCTAAGGGTCTCTGGGTCTTTGCTTATATGTAAGCACTGGTTGGATTTGAGGCGGGGGGAGGGATAAGCCCTGTTGTCTGGAGGGTCTCCTCTCGTGAGAACGCCCTGTCCCTACTAACCTTGGTCCCTTCACTGTCTGTAGGCCTTCCAAGCCACCAGTCCTCTTTCCAGAAGCTTCTGTCCCCAGTTGTGAGCACAGGGTGCCCCTGCCCTGCAGAGATTCGATTCTGGAAGAGGACAGGTGGGCAGAACTCATTTCCACCTCCGCTTGGGGTTAGTCAAGCGGGATGTGGGTCACCAGCAGGCTTCACACTCATCACTAGAGCCTGACACCTCTGGCCACTGGCAAATTATCCCGTCCTGCCTGTCAGGCCCAGAGAGAGCCTGGGACGCAGGCCCAGCGCTGTGAAGCCGCGGTGGGCTCCACGGTCAGGCGCAGGATGCCCGCTTCTCATTTGCACCTGACTAGCTGTCAGGTGCCGCAGGGACTTGCGGTTGTCTCTTGCTGCTGCAAAAAAGCCAAGTGCCCTGGGTTCCCCTAATCTCCAGCCCCGGGCTCTGGGCTCTCCCTGAGACCTCGTGTCTGGCTCTCTTTTCTTTCTCATTCATTTTCTCTTTCTTCTTCATCCTCTCTTTGCCTGTATCTCTGCGTCAGCCAGTTTTCCATCACAATGACAAAGTAGCTGAGAGAGAAACCTTCAAAAGCAAGGCACGTTCTGGCAGTGGAAGTACCCTGCGCGGATCTGGAAGCAGAGAAAGGGGATGAAGTGCTTGGCTCACTTTCTCCTTTTCCCTGTTTGTTCAGTCCCAAGGGATGGTGTTACCCACATTTGGGGTGTGTCTTGCCCCCTCAGTTAATCCTCTGTGAAAACACCCTCACAAATATACCTCAAGTATGCTTCATTAATATACTGGCCCGCCCTCCCTCCTTCCTTCCTTCCTTCCTTCCTTCCTTCCTTCCTTCCTTCCTTCCTTCCTTCCTTCCCTCCCTCCTTCCTCCCTCCCTCCCTTCCTTCCTTCCTCCCTCCCTTCCTTCCTTCCTCCCTCCCTTCCTTCCTTCCCTCCTTCCTTCCTTCCTTCTTTCCCTCCTTTCTTCCTTTCTCCCTTCCTTCCTTCCTTCCTCCCTTCCTTCCCTCCCTCCTTCCTTCCTTCCTCCCTTCCTTCCCTTCCTTCCTCCCTTCCTTCCCTTCCTTCCTCCCTTCCTTCCCTTCCTTCCTCCCTTCCCTCCTTCCCTCCTTTCCTCCCTTCTTTCCTTTCCTCCCTTCCTTCCTCTCCTTCCTTCCTTCCTCTCCTTCCCCCTTCCCTTCTTTCCCCTTCCCTCCTTTCCTCCCTTCCCTCCTTTCCCTCCTTTCCTTCCTTTCCTTCCTCCCTTCCCTCCTTTCCTCCCTTCCTTCCTTTCCTTCTTCCCTTCCCTCCTTTCCTCTCTTCCTTCCTTTCCTTCCTCCCTTCCCTCCTTTTCCCCTTCCCCCTTCCTCCCTTTCTCCTTTCTCTTTCCCCCCTCCCTCCCTTTCTCCCTTGCTATGTATCCAAAGATGACCTTGGCTCCCTGATTCTCCTGCCTTGGATAACAGGCACTTACCATCACACTAAGCCCTATTTTTTTCTTAATCTAATCAGAGAGACCAGGGCCCCTGTGCTCAGCTTTCCCAGAGTTAAGCATTATCTTTACCTCTTGGTGGAGTCTTGGGGTATGAACCCT
This sequence comes from Typhlomys cinereus, assembly GCA_023101885.1. NCBI lineage: Eukaryota > Metazoa > Chordata > Mammalia > Rodentia > Platacanthomyidae > Typhlomys > Typhlomys cinereus. The sequence goes on along the minus strand of JALPQD010000222.1, from coordinate 279,965 downwards.
GGTGTCTGTCACTCTTTTGGAATCTAAGGCAGTGACCTCAGAATCTGAGGGATGTCAGAGAGTCTATGAGAAGCCAGGGTCTATGGCCCCGGATCATCCTGCATGCCGCGCCACCATGATGTCTTCATTCCCCAAGACCGGGCAATGCAGGCTTAAACATAGCTATGTGTATGAGCAGTTTTTGGCAGAAGCTTGCCATTGACAGATCCATAGCTTAGCTCTTTGTCTTTTAAGCCTACGGGGCTTAGGAAGGAGTGACAGGGTGACAAGAAATCCCTAGATGATGCTCATCCCAGACAGGGATTAATACTGAGCTCTCCCTAGTGTAGCTGCTCAGAAAAGCACATGGATCATATACCGTTTTAGGTAAGAATATGTCTCAAATGTATTAGACAATTACCTGAGTTATAAAACAGAGGGTCCCGAACATGACATACCTCTTGCTGATGGCTTGGCATCAACATTATGTCAGTTCATCATCATGTTGCTTTGGTTTTCATCCCTCCCTCCATCCAAGTTCATCTGTCACTGCTGACATGTGTGTGTTTCTAGAAGCTTCCCGCCCACCCACCCATCGCTTTACTGATTCTCTCGTACTGAGCCAGGGCAGGAGAGTGGGTTAGCTTGTAGGCTCTGCAGTCAGACAGCCTGAGCAAAGTTATTATGCCTCAATTACATGATGTGCAAAATGGGCATATTGGGGAACATCTTTTAAAAAATAAAAGGAACTGAGGATATAGGTCCGGTGTAAGAGTGCTTGCTAGCAGGCATGAAGCCCTGGGTTCCATCCCTAACCCTTCATAAACAGGCATTTCGGTATATGCCTGTAATCACAGGACTCTAGCAGGATTCAAGTTTAAGGGCAGCTTTGAGGCCGACCTGAGCTATGTTTAAGGTAGAATCACTAGTTTGAGTAAGCCTAGGTTCTATGCATATGGATATGTTGTCTCAAAACAGAAACAACAATAAAAAAGCCAAATAAATTAATTTGAAATTAATTAATTTGAAAAATAAAACCTAGATATTAGAGCTGATTGTTGTTGCTTAGTGACAAAATGCTTGCCTAGCATGCACAAGACCTTGGGCTTGATCCCTAGTCTACAAAAGAAAGTAAAATAGAATACAGTCTAATTTTTTTCAGCACATGGATTTTTTCCCCAGTGGTTTAAGGGTCTCACCGTGCACTTCTCATAGGCTCATGTTGCCTTTCCCTCTCAATCACTGTCTACACCCCACAGAGCTGTGAGAGGATTTCATGAAGCGTTACCTACAAAGAAAGCAACTCAAGCGCAGTGCCAGACACATAATCAATGCTCAGTAATGCAGCCACCGTCACCATCGACATTAGCGCAACTATGTTACTCACGAGTCAGTGCCCACGAGTAAGGTCCTCTGTGCTTGGGGCAGGCCGGGCCCATCTCAGCGACCTCCCTGGGGCAGCTGTGTCTGGGCAGGGGGGAGGCTCACCTCTGCAGAGGTGACCCAGGACTAGGCTGCATCCCATCTAGAAGTGGCTTTGTGATCTGGGATCATGTTTAGCACACGTCAGTCCTGCGTCTGAAGATCCCCTGACTTGGGGTGTGTTGTGAGCTTGGGAATCCCCCATAGGTCTTGGAAAAAGAAAAGGATCATTGGTTAGGACAGGCCTGGGATGGACAGATGAGGAGGGTTGGGAGCAGCTGGACTCCAAGGCCCATCCTAAACTGTGAGCAGAGGAAGTTCCGCCCAAGAAGATTCAGGACCGTGGATAGCTCCCTCGGACAGCCTTTCTTCCAGCTCCCCCAAGTTCTTCTGGGCCTTTTGCAGTTCACTCCCAAGCCAAGGGATAGTCTTCTTTGGCCCTGTGGCAGAATGACCCTGAGTTTCTGACACCTGGGTGTGGTCAGAGTCTTCCTCGCTTCAGGTATCCCTGTGTATGCCGTGGAAGGGACCCCGGGGGCTGCGTGCGCACGGGTCGAGGGTGACCTTTTCCTTCTCAGCTGTTCCTGAAGTCCAAATTGCCAGGGTTTGGATCCCTCTACAGGAGCAGAGAATCACATGGCCTGGTCTCTGGTGAGAGAAATGGTCCCATTTCCCAGGAGTGGGGGGACGTTGCAGGAAGAGAGAGAGGAACAGAAGCGCCCAGGGGCTCAGTGATGCTCCGTTGGCGTCCATGGTAGCTCCTTCTGTGACATCTGTCCGCTCACTGCTGTGCCACACTGGCCAGGGTCCCAAGTTCTTCCCTGAGACGCTGAGACTGGCAGCCGCTGTGACTTGGCCATTCGCCCTGCACAGAGCCTCTTCTCTGGCGCAGCCCTGTTGCTCCTCCGTTCCCTCCTCCCACGAACCGCATTAACCCTTGCTTGCCCCGCCAGAGCATCTGCTCCTGTGGGTCCAGATGGGCTGAGCTGGGAGGAAGGCAGTGGGAAGGGGGCCGCGTGCTGGCACCGAGTACATTCCTTCAAATGCTCTACACCCCAGTCAGAGAGCAGGGTGTGAGATGCAGGGGCTTCACCATCTGTAGGATGAGCTCCTTCCGCAGTGCCAGGCAGGGGGCATGTGCATAATTGCCCATGAAAGCATTTCCCTATCAGAGCAGACCAATCTACCAAATGTCACTCCGCTAAAAGCCAATTTGCCTAAAGGCAGTTCATGGATCAGCCAATTTGTCAAATGGCCGATGCATCAAATTGTCTTACTTCTTTAACTACCTGGCAGGAGTCCCCTGGCTTGCACTTGGTTAGAAGGACTGTTCTGTTTGTCACGGTCAGCTCCTGGTGTGGGGACGAAGGTGAACCTGACCCCAGCATCCCACTGCCACCAGGAGCCAGGGTGGGCAACCGGTCTGTTCCTAGCAGGCCAGCTGAGGTCAGAGTGTTAACGGAAACAGAGACGATGATCGAGTCTTTGACTCGCTGATCTGTGCCTCGGCTTTGAGTATGATGGACAGATGCATGTCCTTGAGCCGCCCCTGGGGTGTGGCAAGGACCTTGCCTCCCCCATGATGGCCTTTTCTTTGTGGAGATTGTGGGGAGGTTATTGGGCTTGGCTTTAGAGCCTGCCAAGGCTCTGCAGTCTGAGCTTTGTGTGCGGTGTGTGTGTGTGTGTGTGTGTGTGTGTGTGTGTGTGTGTGTGTGTGTGTCCCCAGACTCAGTAAATGGAGCATACTCGATCTTTATCTTCTGAGGCTGTGAGAAGCCTGGGGCCCTTTCAGAGCAAGCATCAGTCCTCACTGGATACTTTCTCCTAGTTTGTCTTCATTTCTTTACTCCTCCTCTGCTTCTGTTATCTTACTTCGTAATGAAACCTGGGGAGCATCTTCATTGTTTCCTGAAATGAGACAGAAAAGGCTCCCTGACCTCTACCAGCCTCTCTTAAGTCTCTGCCAGTCTCTCCCACTTCCACTGGTCTCCCCCACATCCACAGGTCTCCCCCATCTCCACCGACCTCCCCCGCCTCTGCCACTGCTCCACGTCTCTGCCCCCCTCCCATCCTCATCCTCCTGAACTTGTTTCCCTGAAAGTCTGGGCACCATGTTCCGCCTTCGCATGCGACTTGGAGGTTGTGCCCCGGAACCCAACACGGCACCCATGCTTCAGGGAACTGTGGAGCCTGAATGTGACTCCGTATCAGGGACCCTGAGAAGCACAGCGTCCTTTCCTACAGTTCAAACATTGTTGCCCCCAGCGCCGCTTCCCGCCTCAGACTTCACCTACCGGCAGGCAGATGTTGGTCCCTCAGGACTTTGAGGAGGCTGTTCCTTCTGCGCTCCCTGTGGGGAGCTTCCCTTCCAGCTGAGAACACCCCCCTGGGTCTCCTGTCACCTGGAAGACTTCTTCCTCGTGGGTCTCTGGGCAGCAGGGGCGGGTGGGCCAGCGGAGGGCGGACTACTGGCTCTGTTGAATGCCTGCGACACACCGGGCTGACTCAGCGCTTCCACTGTTGTTGTTTCAAAGAGTTTTTTTTTTTTAAAACAGAGCCTGCTTGGGGTTTATTTACACGAACAACACAGAACAACCTCCAAGTCGCACAGAAAACCAGCTATCTGCAAAGATGGGGGGACCACACGGGTCCATCTGTCTTCACAATGGCAGACAGAGGCCTTTACTGTGGGGCCTTTGCAGGGGCCCGAGCACCTTTGGGAGCCTGAGCTGCAGCTGGGGCAGGGGCTGCAGCCTTGGCCCTGGAGGGGTCTTGGTCTTGGTCTTGGCTGGGGTCTTGGCCTCAGCTGGGGTCTTGGCCTTTGACTGGAGCCTGCGATCCTTGGCCATGTAGGTAGGAATCTGCTTCCCAAGCTTAGGATGGGCGATGAGGTCAAGCTGACTGCCCTTGCGGCTGGGACGCTCTGGCGCCGCGGGCTTCACCTCCTCGGGCTTCACCTCCTCGGGCTTCCCAAGGGCCTTCATGGCTTCAGAACAAGCGCTCGTGGTCTTCACATTGTCGCCTGCATCTTCTCCAGGCCCATCTTTTTGTGCTTCTTGGCAAATGCATGTTCCTCAGGAATTGAGGTCCAGCCCCTGAAGAGACTCCATCTTTGTGAACGGAACGGGGTTTCTTGGTGCTACTTCGGTGCCGTTTTCAGGATGGTCGTGTGTGGTGTGGTGCTTGGACTTGGCCATGTCTTCCCGGTAACCCTTCGTTCCCAAAGCTCCTGGGACCGGGAGAGAAAGAGCTTACAGACTGTTTTTGAAGTGTAACACACACGTGCAGAGAGACAAATGCGCCCATTAGTGGAGAGCTCGGTGCACTCCCCTAAGGAGACCAGATCAGATAACCAGTCCTGATGGATAAGAGACGTACCCTGGGCCCCGAGCACGGTCTCTGAGCCGAGGGGACTCTGGCCTTGAAGCTGCTTGGCCTTGGCTGAACCAGTCACCTTCCGAGGGCGTCAGACTGCTCTGTGGAGGAGCCTCTTGTCCATGGACCTCTTGGACAAACGATACAGCTGCCCAGCAAACAGTGCCCCAAGGTGGTCTACACAAACCCAAGCGAGAGAACAGCTGCTTTTTCTTTGCTCTACCCATTGGGGGTGGGAGGTGGGATGGGACCACGTCTCTTGTTCTCCACTTCTCAAATAGTAGGAGTCCGACACTGCCTGTTGTTTGGAAGGGACAGTACAGGGACTATAACAGAAATTACAACATTTGAAATTTCTCTCCTCCAGCCAGATGCAGTGTCCCAGCTATGACTCTATATGCTAGAGTCAGCTGGGACCTCGCTCACTGCAGAAAGACTAGCTGTGAGCAAACTCCAGCGACATGGTGCTGCTGGTCTAGGTGAGGGTGCCAGCTGGCTGAGCCATCACTCTGGGGTCCTGGCAGTCAGCTCCTCACTGGTAAGCATGTGAGAGGCAAGACACCAGCCACCCGAGGGTGGGCTGGGTGGGTAGTGCACACTCTAGGAGAGGGCATTGCCACAGGCACCGGGAACTCACTGTGGGTCTTACCTGTGTTCATTGGCTGGCTGGTGGGAGCCTCCTAGAGTCCCGGATGATTCTCTGGCTCCGCCTTCCTGCCCCTCCCACAGAGCTCTAAAGACAATGACAAAAGGCTGGGCGATGGCAGCCCTGGCTGCAAGCACACCCACCTCTGCTCAGCCCACACCCCACTTTCCGAAGAGGAGACCGAGCCCCCCAAAGTGACATATTCGTTTGAGGCACTGGAAGCGCACACGGCTGGCTTGCTCCGCTCTGGACTCAGAGCCACAATCCAATGGTCTCCGGCTCAAGAAGCCCCGGGTAGGCGCTCTGGAACCCTGGATCGTGCCGAGCCTGTGTGTCTTGAAAGGCCACTCTGCAATAGGACAGCAGCGTAAGGCAGTCCTGAACCTGGAGCCCAGCTTGGACTTGGCTGGTACCAAATGCTCTTCCCCAACTGGGTCTCTCTAATCCTCTCAGTGTCAGGTTAGAGTGTGAAGGGGGATTAGCCGCGAGAACATGGGGTCTTGACCTCACGTATCCAGCATGGCAGACTGTGGGAGGAGGCTGGGCAGGTGCCTAGGGACAGTACCCTAGCTGTCCCCTCTCGTCAGGGAGTATAGATGGCTGGGCTCTCACACTCAGATAGAAGCTTGCCTCTATAGCTGTTGGCCCTCAGGAGTGGGGTACAAGACTAAGCTTGGGGACTCTTACCACATCCCCCCAGAATGGACTCCCAGGAGTTCTGGCTCCTTCTCTTCCCCTGAAGGTTCCAGAACAGCTCTTTACCTTCTTCACCGTCTGTCCCCGCCCCTGCCTCGCTGAGCCGTCTAAAGGTGCCGGATGCTGTGTCGCATCAGGCATCAAGATGTGTGTGGGGACCAACAGAGCAGAGGCATCACTGTCCTCAGTACTAGGTACTTGCTCGACAGCACCCTCCTCTCCAGGGCTGCTCCCTGAGTGGAATGTCAGCACTGTCAGGCAGAACGGGTGTCAGGCAGAACGGGTGCAAGAAGCCCCGGCACGCAGTGGGGAGCTGGGGGGCTCCAGGGATGCAGAGCTGCCTGCCTATCCCACAGCCGTGGTTTCCCTAATTCTCTGGTCTGGCTGGGATACCCCTGCTTCAGAGTAGGGGGATCACTGAAGAGTCCCATTAAAGTTACAGTTAAAGTTGCAGCCGCCCCACAATGTATGAAGCTCAGTGACAGGGACCGGCTGCCTGTGGGAGATGATGATCTGAAGAATCAAACGTCAGTGTCAGCAGACTTGTGTTTCCTGACTACTTTGAATCGGTGCTACAAGAGTTGAACAAGTAGGGAGGGAGCAGCTAGGACATAGTGGGGAGGTGTTTGTAGACTGAGATTAGAAGGCTGAGTAGGGGTTTTCTGGATGAAGAGTGGAGGAAGAATAATCCCAGTAGAAGCAGCAGCAAGTGCAAAGATCCTGCAGCAGGAGAGTTCCGGGGAGCTAAGGAAACACATTTCAGCCGACTTTGCAGATGAGAAAACCAAGGCCGGAGAGGGTCACTTGCCCAAGACCACATGACTCAAGCCTGTGTGTCAGGGCTTGTCTGAGCCGCTCTTCTTAGCCACACCATGACTTCTCAGCATGCGCCGGACCTTCTTACTGCCTGCGGTCTCTTTCTGAGCTCCTGTCTGCCTCGGGTTGGGTGTCTGCCCCTTCTCCCCACCAGAGAAGGCCGGGTGTTGCTCTGGTTTGCTACCTGAAGCCTCTCTCGCCCCAAAGGTTCCCAGATGCTGTCGCGCTCTCTCCCTGCTTGAGGGCAGATGGTAGCACGCCGCGCTGCTGCTGACTGCACATCCGGGCCCAGGGAACGGTGTCTGGCGCCCCCTCATGGCCACACTAGAAAGTAACCCGTGGAGACTCAGAAAAGGAGGCACAAAGGTCATTTCCGGAATGTTGTTCGTGGAGAAGAAACTACAAGGTCGGCGCGTGTGCCTGCAGGGCAGCCCACCAGCTCTGGTGTGACGGGCATTTTATACCCATGTTGCAGAACACGCTGGTTCCCCCGGGAACACACTGAAGGAATTGAGCCCCCGTCTTACTGTAATTTCTGGGTCTTCCCACCACCTGCTTTGCTGCTAGTTCCCTCCATTCTCCTGAGACTTCACGGCCTGGCTTCTTGTTCCCAGAGACCTGCTTACTTTTCCTCCCAGGCTCACAAGTTGTTCCCTTTGGTCACTGAACAGGAGAGGGGCTTCCTGTGGTGGGCCGGCTGGGTCATGTCCCCCACTCACGGGGTCTCTCAGCCTCTCCCTGTCATGCTCAGTTCCCGCTATGAATCCTGACAGAATTTCTTTCCCGACTCACGCTGTGACAAGATGCTGTGATAAGAAAGAGATCGCCCTTCGGCGGCCATTGCTGGAGCAACGGCCACCACAAAGAGGCTTAATCCCTTTTGCAAGAACTGCAAGAAGATTATGTCTTCTGCTTTCTTCAGAGAGCTGAGACGCAAGTACAATGTTCGTTCTATGCCCATCCAAAAGGATGATGAAGTTCAGGTTGTACGAGGACGCTGTAAAGGACAGCAGACTGGCAAAGTCGCCCAGGTGTACAGGAAGCAATACATCATTCAATGAGTGCAGCGGGAAAAGGCTAATGTGGGCATTCACCCCAGCAAGGTGGTTATCGCCAGGGTAAAACTGGAAAAAGACCGCAAAAAAAAAAAAAAAAAAAAAAAAAACTGGAGCAAAAAGTTAAATCTTGCCAAGTTGAAAAGGAAAGAGGCAAGGAAGGAGCTACTGAGAAAATCTTGTATACAGCTTTTATTTTAAAAAAATGGTTAAATTATAAAAAAGAAAGAAAGAGACCCTAGAAACTTGTTACCAGAATCCAGTGTTACTTCTGAAACCACGCTGTCCATCTTTGATGAGACCCCGGGAGAATTCTTGTCTCTCCCGGGTGCCTACGCAGCTGTACTTGGACATACTGCCCCGTTTAGACCCTGCGTAGATTGTGGGTTCCGCTACCTAACGTGCCCCCTCCCAGTGGCTCTGGGGAATCCACTGGCAGGCCCATGGATCATGTGCACATTCTGAGCCCCGCCATTGATTTTTCTCCTTCTCTTTGTCAGTGCCGCCCCTGCTCTCTCGCTGGTTGGATGTCCCTGCAGGGCGTCCTTCAGCCCGAGTGGACAGGTGTGCCTGACCTGTGGTGAATCAATATACGTAACTAACCTCCTCGCAAGGCTGGGGGGGGGGATTTCCGGTGCTTGAGTCATCGGTTACCAGGGAAATAGTGAATGTAAGGAGCTCTGGGCCTGTGGGTGAGATACCTGCTGGCTGAGGTGAGGGTCTCTCTGGGGGTGCCACCCCCTTAGGCACACCCACATGCTCGGGGCACCGCCTTCGGGCCCTTGTCATTCCGTTGCAACAGGCCCTCCTACCTTCCTGCTTCCCTTTGGGTCTTCCTCCCCCATTTAGCCCCCATGCCTCTGTCAGCAGTTGTCCTTCACCTCTGGGATACCAAGCACCCCCAAAGAGTGAAACCCCTCCTAAGTGTGTGAGTCTGTTCAGGCTCCTGGGGCAAAGTACTGCGGGCTGCAGACCTGGCCAGGGCAGAGCTGAGCTTCCCGTGGGCTCATTCGTCTTGCCAGCCAGCTGGAGCTGACTGTGGGCCTTGCCGCCCCACGCAGGCCGACTGTGGGGCTCTGCCGCCCCACGCAGGCCAACTGTGGGCCTCTGGTCCCCTCATGCAGACCCCGTCAGAGAGGCACTGTGGGTCCTCTTGACCTGGTGTGGGCTTCTCCCAGGACGGGTTGGAAGCATGTATGTGTCTTGCATGATCCAATCCTGGAAGTTCCATCCTGGATGTGTCCTTTAGCAGTGAGCCACTAAGTCCAGCCCTCAGTCAAGGTTGGGGCAGGAGCTGATGTGCAGGCTGCCCATGGCCAGGAGCCGGGAGCCTGGCTCAAGTCCTCGTGCTCCGCACGCTGTGGGATGCTTCCGCCTTATCGTCTTGACAGGAGACCCCTGATGACGGTGTGGCCTCTGAAACTCAGGGGTCTGGCTGTGAGTTGGACTGTGGTCTGGGTTCTGTGCTGAGGATCTGGGGGGTTAGGCCAGGAGAAGGGTCAGAGAGTCTGCAGTGCTCTCTGGCATTGGGTCCTTCATTAAGATGGTCAGCCTCTGACCACCTCTGACTGTCCTCCCTAAGAATCCCAGGCTGACCCTGGTCTAATTTGGGCAAATGGCCTAACATCTTCAAGCTAAATCCTTCCTCGGCAAGGTGGGTGACATAATCCCCACACCGAGCTATTGTGAAGCGGAGACTCCAAAACCTGGCTGCTTGGTTCAAACTCGGGTGCTCCTACCCCAGCTGGGGTGCCTTGCCTGTTCGGGCCTCTCTTTCCTCTGTAAAAGTGGGCATTTGCTTGCACAGTAGAGGCTTTGGTGAGGTGATCGCTGTGAGACTCTAGGATTTGGGGGGGTATGTTTAGGACACCCAGCTTCTGCTACTGTGAGAAGGAAGGCTAAGCCAGAGGGGTTTTTGAGGTTGTGGGGAAAGGAACAGAGGCAAGAGTCTGGTTCCAGAGGCCAAGTCCTTGGGAGGGTAGCGATGCAGATAGAAGGAAGCAGGCAGCACGCAGGAGGCCTTGTGGCCCACGTATCAGCGAGGAGTTGGCAGGCACCTGGGCCGGACCCCAGTTCCACTACTGCCTGTAGTCACAGAGAGCAGGTGATTCGGAGTTGGACCCAGTTTGGAATTCAAGACTGGGTGCACCTCCCTTGGTCTGTCCCCCGTGACAGCTCCCTCACCAGTGAATCAGAGCAGAAGTAGGGTGGCGGATGCGGACCCTCCACGAAGCCCTGCATTGGTGGTGGGTCTTCGCTGACAATCAGGGTTCTGCTAGGGTTGATCACTGCCGCCTGAGGTTTCTCTCTCCAGCCAGAGTCAGGGAGCTTCTCTCCGGCTCCAGCCATGTGTTCATTCAGCAGTTTGCAGAGCGGCCAGGGGCCTGGCCAGGGGCCCCAAGGCGTCACCGTGAGGCCGGGCATCTTGGCTCTCAATACGGCTGCTCTAACAGGTGTCCCGTCTCCCGCTGTTTGTCCCCAGGGACCTGAGCGAGAACACCCTCCAGGCCATCCCCAGGAAGGCTTTCCGTGGGGCCACAGATCTCAAAAACCTGTGAGTATAGGTCTGGGAGGTGGGGGTGCACAGCCTGAACCCCCCGCCTCCACTCTCCACCCCGCAGCATCTTCCTGGGTCTCTCTGGGCCACGTGGTCCAGGTCACCGACTGGACTCTGCGGTGGCCGGTGTCGGTTCTTCTTCTGGAACAGTCTGGGTGTGGAGGGCCCAGGCAGTGACGCTGTGCATTCGTCAAGTGTGTGCTCAGCGGGAGCCTCGGGGGGCCGTGTTGAGGAGAATGTGAACTGCAGAGTGCCCCTGTGTCCTTGACTCTCCAGTGCTCCCCTCTTTGGGTGAGCAGCTGGATTTGAGTCTCCGCTGGTCAATTAACTTCACTGAACCTCCGTATACTGTTCTGGAAAACGGAGTAATAATGGGCAAGCCACAAACTTGATCTAAACCTGAAATTAGATGTAACAATACTTATGCTCTGTTGAGTGCTATTTAAATGTATGGTTTATTAGTATTCAAATTTATTCTGGGTCAGGCTCACCACTTCCCCGAGGTTTGGCTACAGTAGGGATGGCAAATGCCTGGCATGCTTGTCACACACACCCCTCCCATGCCTGCAGCAGGCATTGGCAATCGATCACCACATTCTTTCCCACCGGGCTCAGATCACAACTTCCATGTGCTCTGAAAGCAGCACTCCAGGTAGTCAGCGCGGGCCGATCCCACTTGGCGCTCAGAGGACCTTTGGCTTCCAGCTCTGGCTGTCGCCATCCCTGGGTGACTGTCATTTGTCAGCTGCCAGCACACTCTAGGTGGTCTCTGAAATGTGAAGGAAGGGCGCCTGCTTCCCAAGGGACACGCAAGGCTGGATAGAGGAATGTAATATAGCTTTTATTTCTAGTCATTGTGGTAACTGAAAAGAAACTCAGCTTTTCTTCATGGTTCTCTGGACTGACGTGCATAGCAAATGATTGGATTTGGGCATCTTGTCAAATAATGGAGAGTGTGGTTAAAATGTTTGGATTCCTGTCCTGGGCAGTCCTCCTCCCCTCCTCCTCCCCCTCGTCGTCCCCCTCCTCATCCTCCTCTACATTCTCCTTCTTCCTCCTTTGTTCCCCCTCCCTCAGCTATAACCCTCTCTTGCTTCACAGACAATTGGACAAGAACCACATCAGCTGCATTGAGGAAGGGGCCTTCCGCGCCCTGAGGGGGCTGGAGGTGCTGTAAGTAAAACCTGGGAAGCAGACAGGGTGGGGGCAGAGCCTGGCTGTCTGGGACACGGCTGGATAGTGGATAGCGGGGGTACGGGAGGCCTGATGTCAGGGTCACACCTGAGCTGCCTGGCATAGGCTTAACCTACTCAGGCCAAGCTCTCAGGCAGTGCCACACGGAGGTGTTTCCCTCTAGTGGGGCTGGTGGGCTGCCCCAGCCTCCTTCTTCTGCCTGTGAGCCGTCCCAGCCCTTCCTTGCCTCTGTTTCCCTGTCCTTCCAGATTTGAGTCCATGGTGCTCCGAGCTTTCCCCTTGTGGGTAGGGGATTACACCTTATGTTTCTTGACATAGCCAACCACCCTCCCCAGGCCCAATCCTGGGTTGGTACCCTCTAGAAAACTGTCCCACCAGGCATGAGAGCTTCCATCCACATTAGCGGGCAGGTCCCGTGACTCCCTGCCGGCCGGGGCCACATGGCCAGTCTGTCCTTTTCAGGACCCTGAACAACAACAACATCACCACCATCCCCGTGTCCAGCTTCAACCACATGCCGAAGCTGCGGACTTTGTGAGTGGCCAGGGTGGCAGGGAGGGGCGAGGGCTACGGTGGGGGAGGGGCTGCCACCTGCAGGAAAGGTGTAAATACCATGTGTTCGTACCTGAAGATGAGTCGGGTGGTCTGGGCAGAGGGGGGAGGCGGGCAGGGAGGCTGCGCTCAGGGAAGCGAGCTGCAGCAGCCGGCAGGAAGGAGGCAGCCACTGCCGGGAGGAAGTGGGGACCTGTGGCTGAGCCAGTTGTCCCCCCCCAGCCGCCTGCACTCCAACCACCTGTTCTGTGACTGCCACCTGGCCTGGCTCTCGCAGTGGCTGCGGCAGCGACCCACCATCGGACTCTTCACCCAGTGCTCGGGGCCCGCCAGCCTGCGGGGTCTCAACGTGGCCGAGGTGCAGAAGAATGAGTTCAGCTGCTCAGGTGGGTGCTGAGGCCCGACCCGCTTTCAGCTGCCTTTGAGTGCAGCCTTCTCGTGTCCCACCTTAGCTTCTCCAGCCCCAGGCCTTGTGCCTAGCATCCTGAGTACCAGCGACCATTCAGCGATACCCAGCTCACCTGTCTCTTCCTGTCTCTGCAGATCCCTCTGCTGCCTTCTTTTCCCTCCCACCACTTTGAGCCTGTGCACTGCGTTTCTTGCCCCCCCCAGCTTGCCCCTGTGCCTGCTCTCTAAGCTCCTTTCTGTTCCTACCCATACTTCCTGTTTCCCTCCTCTCTCCCTATCCGTTCCTGGTACCACCTCTCCACTCTTCCTCCACTGTTGCCACCTTGACAGGTGGCTCCACTTAGCCCAGAGTGAGGAGACCCCAGAGATCTGTGCCTTTCCAGGGTCCTGGCATCGCCTTTTGGTTACCCTCTCGATTGATGGTCTTTTTGGGTAGCTGGTGCTGTGTGTGCTTCCGGCCCTAGGCTATAGAGGGGTGCTCCTGCTCTCCCCACCTTTCTGCAACTAGCCAGCAGCGCTTGCCCTTCCCTGGTCCCTGGAGCCAGTGTCTCCAGCCCAGTCTTAGCTCTCCTGAACTCACAGTCTTCTTGCCAGCTCCTTGCCAAGCCCGGAAACCTTGCTGGTAGGTGTGACACAGAGGAGACCCTGAACAGGGTAGACCAGAAGCTCTGAACGTGAAGAGCCTGGGCTGAGTCCTTGCGATGTGCAGTTGACCACACACATCTACTGGGGTGTCATGATTAGAGGCAGGTTGTTGACCTGACAAGTGACAGTTCCTCACCTCATCTCCTGTGAGACTTTGGGGTGTGGTGGTCACCTCCTCAGAGCCCTGAGCCCAGCTTGAACACCACTGTGCTCAGGGCTTTGTGTGTGTAAACTAGAGTGTGCACGATTGTGTGTGTGTGTAAGTGCATATGTGTGTGCATATGTGTTAGTGTTTTGTGTAAGAGGGGAACCAGAGTCCAGGCTGTACCTTGGGGTAACCAAAGCTGCCAGAATGTTTGAGAATAAGGACCAATAACTTAAGACATTCTCCTTGGAAAATAAGTCTTTTCCATTGCATTCAGCATACTTTATCCTCCCCCTTCTCTTCCTTCTCTCCTTCCTTTCCAACATGGTCTCCACCCTGGAGTCTAGGCACCCTGATGGCTCCTTTTCCTAGAAGGTCACTACAGTTTGTCAAGAATCCTCACAGCTTTGTCCCATTTGCTCTTAGTGCCCCCTCTTTGGGGCAAGAAAAAATCAGGAGCCTGGCAGGAATGTGGACGGTATGGGCACTTTGTAGAGCTCTCTGATAGGATCCACTGCTTGGCGTGTGCATACTTTCCCCGAGACGTATTCAAGAACACGCATGGAGCTTGTTCTGTTACAGCCCAAAGTTGTACATAATGCAAATATTTACGGGAAAAAAATAGAATCATTGATGATATAGCCATAAAATGGAATATTGCTCAGTGATAAAAAAGGATAAACTACTGATCTGCCCATGATGAGTCTCAGAGATTTTATACTGAAAGAGAAAAAAGAGCAGGCACAGAAGAGAAGCTTCCGCGCCATTGCACGTACGTGACGTTCACAAACAACCATGGTACAGCTCCGGGGCTGGAGGTCAGGGTCGCGGAAGCCTTGCCTTGGAGGCTGGAGGGACCTTCTCAGGCCCGGATGCCCCTGCCCAGTGTTTCACCCAGATGTGGATTTCAGGCAGTGCACTTCACGTAAGGTCTATGTCTGTGTCGAAGGGAGTGAATTCTTCCGTCACATACTGGGGTTGACTCTGGTTTCAACACCCATCCGTTTAGCCGGATGAATTGCTACCAAGCAGTGAGTGCTGTGGACTCAGCTTCCTCACCTGCAAACGACGAGAACACACTCTTCACAGCGCCAGGCAGGAGGGACCGGGTGAACTTCTTCGGGACTGTACTGATCACACCGCAGCGCTGATACAGAGCGGGGGTGGCACAAGCAGGTGCAGGGGGCCTGGCTCAGGAGGGCTGAGCCTCTGGGCCAGGACTTCCTAGCGTAGGCGTCACACTCATGAGGAAATGAGCGGCATTCAGGTCAGGCGCCTGCAGTGTGCCGAGGCCTCCAGTCACACGAGGGTGCAGTTCCTCATTGCTGCACCCTTGGATGAATGCCTGTGGTTTGTCCTCATCCACAGACTCACTCTGCCCGTGTTCTTGTCCCCATTTAGCTGCAGATCTGGGGATGGGGGGCACCGATGTGGAACTTCATGACATCTACCTCCTGCTGTCTCTGCAGGCCAGGGCGAGGCGACGCGCGTGCCCACCTGCACCCTCTCATCTGGCTCCTGCCCGGCCATGTGCACCTGCAGCAATGGTATCGTGGACTGTCGTGGCAAAGGCCTCACCGCCATCCCTGCCAACCTGCCCGAGACCATGACGGAGATGTAAGTACAGGGCTGGAGAGATGGGAGAGATGCCGGAACACGGACTTCTTCCGCCGGGCCTGGCTCTGGCTGACCAGGAGGAGCTGGGGAGGTGCTGCCCAGGCTTCCCCGGGTCCCTCGGCGGCAGATGGAGAGGAGAGTGCCTTTACCAAGCTTAGCTTTCTGCCTTTCTGTAGCATTTGTCCAGTTCAGTATGTGGGTCTGCCAGTGTGGGTTTTTCTTTTAGGGTGTGTGTGTGTGTGTGTGTGTGTGTGTGTGTGTGTGTGTACAAGTGCTTGCACATACATGTGGAGACCAGAGGAGGATGTAGGTGTCCTGTTCTATCATTCTCTGCCTTATTCCCCTGAGGCACGATGTCTTCTAGAACCTGGAGCTAGGCTGATGCCAGCAAGCCCCAGCGGTCTTCCTGTCTCTGCCCCACCCTGCGCTGGGGTTACAGGTGCACATGGCCAAGCCTAGATTTTTACGTTGGGTGTTGAGTTCAAGTCCTCCTGCTTTTGAGGCAAGTGCTCTTATCCACTGAGCCAGGTCTTAAGCCCCCAGTGTGGTTTTTTAGTATTAACACCACTGACGATTGCTTTCAGCCACAGGAGCCTGGGATTCTGGGGCTCAAATCGCGGTGGGAATCTGACTTGGGCCTCCAGAGGGTGGAGGAGTCGGGGCCAAAAGCTAATTTTCCCATGCTGGAGCCTTTGGGACCCTCACTTCTTCCTTCTTTTCTGCAGTCGCCTGGAACTGAATGGCATCAAGTCAATCCCCCCGGGAGCCTTCTCTCCCTACAGGAAGCTACGAAGAATGTGAGTGCCACCCAGCGGGGAGGGGGGACGGGAGGCTGGGCCAGGCGTCCCGTCCTGAAGCTCAGGTGCCTGTCCTGACTCAGTCACCATGCTGAGTGGCTTCTGGCATTCAGTCCTGTCGCCTGGGACGTGGAGACGGATGGTTGTGAGACTAGGTTGGAACACCGACCCCCCAGGCCTGACCTATGCCAGAAGCTTCTCGTCACCCTTGCATTTCAGCTGAGATCCCCATCGGAGCCATTAAGACCCAGGGAGAGCGCGTGTGGCCCATGAAGCAGCTGCTTGGGCTGGGAGCTAGTCCCTTGTTTTCTGCGTCCAAAGAACTCCGCGCCCCTTGGTGTAGCTGGGAGGTGGAGGGGACCAGACAGGCTCCCTGCAGTCGAGGCTCAGGCCCTGCCCTCTGCCTCCCTTACAGAGACCTGAGTAACAACCAGATCGCAGAGATCGCTCCCGACGCCTTCCAGGGCCTCCGCTCCTTGAACTCCCTGTGAGTAGCCGTGCACAGGTGCCCCTGCAGACCAGCAGGGTCCTCCGGAGGGTAGGGGGGGTGGGGGGATGGAGGCAGGCTCATGGCATCCCCAGCTCACCCTCCTGGCCTGGTCTCAGTGGGGCTCCTTTGCCTGCAGAGCCCAGGGCTGCTGTTGATTTCTCCTATTCCTACCCCTAGCGACCCCCTCACTGTGGACCCTCTGGAGCACAGAGGGGAAGAGGAACCTAGGACTGAGAGTAGGAAAAGAAGGCAGGGCTATCATCCTGGCAACCAGGATGTTCCCTTTACCAGAGTGGGAATTTCCCAGCATTCTTTGCGTCTTTGAGCCTGCCTCCCACTAGAAGGCTCCTAAGTCATGAGCCTTCTCTGGTCACCACAGGAGAGTGATCGCCGGCTCCTGTAGTGACATCCACGTGTCTTACTATCTTCTATCCTAAGATGGGCAGGTCATGCGAGGCAAGGTCTCCCTGGCTTCTGCCCAGCATGCTCTTCTCTCTGGGTGGCGCTGATGTCAGGACATGCTGAGCATTCTCACACTTCCCCGAAATGCACACTAGCCTACTCTGCCAGGCCTCTCCTGCTCTGAGTTTCCACGGGGCTTTGTCCACAGAAAGCATAGTTAGCATACCCTGTAGTTGAGCAAGCCCTTCGTGGGTCAGAGTCCCGTGTCACTCTCAAGAGCAGGGCAGCATCAGTGCATGATCACATGAACTCTGGGGGTCCGGCAGTGGACCAGGGCGGACAGCCACAGGAGGCTGAGCTCACTGCCTCTGAGCATGACTTCTGCCAGAGTAGAGCTGAAGTGTGGGTGCAGATTGACTGTGAAAACGCCCGTGGAGTTATGCAGTGTACAGTCTACCCGACTGTGCATGACAGTCTGACCGTGCGTCACCAGAGCAGACCCCGGGGTGTTCTGGATAGGAGTACAGTTACCTCAGCTGGGCCAGCGCTACTAGAAGGGATTAAAAAGGATAATAACCCATTGATGTGATGCTTGGGCCCACTTGCTGCCTCTGGTCACAGTCACTTCCCTGTGGTATAGTTAGTTGCATGTTGACATCAAGCAAGTTACCCTGACTGTGTTCAATCTGGCCAGCCCTGACCTTTTCTTCCTGCCTATGTCCCGCCTCCTCCACTCTGAGATTCCTCGCCCAGCAGCTCTGGGTGTGGCTCCAAAATGGCATCTGACCACGTCTCATTGTTGTCTGTTGTTGCATCTTCCCTCCCCCATAAGTCACACTGGCATTTTCAATTCTCCACACAGGGCCTTTATTCCAGCCCTGCCCTTCTCAGGGAAGGATCTCAAAGTCATGTTTGGGGGAAAAATGCATGGGTTTTCCCCTCAGTGCTTTTGGGAGCTGATTATGACATCAGAAATAAAACACACCCCTCAATCCCCACAATATTTGCACTGTCTGCCTGAACAGGTTCCTGTCTGCATGCTATTTTTTTTAAACTGTGCTTTTTCCCCCGTCTGCTCATTATACATGGAATTCATTCATACTTGGTGTAAGAGAACTTTGCAAATATCAAAGTATAAAAATAAATCGCTTGCAGTCCCGCTGCCTAGACTTCCTTTTACACGTGCCGTCTGCTGTTCTATTTTTTTTTTCCAGTGGGTCTCTAAAAACATGTTTATCAGGACTGCTTGGGGGCTTTCTCTTCTGTGGATCTGGGACCAGGTTATCTTCCCATTGACTTCCTGGGAAGGGTCCCTCTGCAGGCTTCTGTGGGGTCCCTATGTGTGGACCGAGCTAGGTATCCCAGGCCCTTCAACCATAGGCAGAGTCCCTTCCTGACAAGTGGAGACAGAATCTTGAAGACTCATTACCGCCATCTTCTGGCAGTTCAGTATAGCAAACTCACCTGCAGAAAGGTGGCCCTGGCTGCCTGCTCTTTCTGCTCTTTGACTCTCCCTTTCTTTTGCTTTTTCTCCAGGGTCCTCTATGGCAATAAGATCACAGACCTGCCACGCGGTGTGTTTGGAGGCCTGTACACCCTCCAGCTGCTGTAAGGACCGATCCTAGGGGGTCCTCGGGTGGACCTACATTCCTCTGGTTTCCCAGAGACACAAAACACAGCACTCAGCAATAGGAGAAAAAGAGCTAATCCTTGGGCCGAACATGAATGTGACCAGGGCCTCAGAGTAACGTGTCCTAGCATGGAAAGTGTTTCATAAAGAGTTTATGGTTACACAAAGAAAGTCATAGGAGCTGGAGAGATGGCTCAGGGTTAAGCCTTTGCCTCACAAGCAGAAAGTCCCGAGTTTGGATCCTGGATCCCACTTAAAAATGCCAGGAGGAAATGGCAGCGGCTTGTACTGCCAATCCTGGAAGGTGGAATCTGGGAAACTCCAGAGCAAAGCAAAGAGCAATTCCAGGGTGATTCCTGAAGTCGACACTGGACCTTCACAGGCACACATTGTGTCCTCTGATACACACACACACACACACACACACACACACACACACACACACACCACGCACCTGCAATAAATAAATAAATAAATCTTAAAAAAGAAAGCCCACCTCGGTCAAACATGTAACGCGTTGGAAGTTATCACCTTTTATAATAACAATGGCAACGACAACAACAATGAAAAGAAAGTCATAAATTAGGGCATTTTTAAAATACAGTGGCGGGAACATCAGATATGCAGGTCTCAATGGAGTGAGGAAATCTCTGCTATAGGTTTTAGTTGCTATCTGATGATATTCTTCACTTTTGAGTTGGGGGACATTCACAAGGATGTTACGTCAGTATTGAAGTGGGAAATGAATGACCAACCTAGTCGAGGGACTAAAGCTAGATCAAGATAATTTGGCCCTGGATCTGCAAATTCCAACTTTCCTCAATAACAAAATTCTAATTAGTCGGTTGCCCCATGGAATCTTTAGCGGAGGTGTACGTCTGCTTTTCCTGGAAACTTGGGCTCATACTTAACTGCTCTTCCACCTCTTCGGAGCACGAGTACACTTGAAACAGTAGCATGGAGGACAGACGTCTCCATGGAGTCATGAGGCTTTGCCAAGACTAGAAGGGGGATAGATGCAGGCTCGGAGCTGCCCACTGGACACGGGGCCACGACACAGACTCTGCTCCCGAGGTGCCCAGCGTGGCTGGAGACAGGTGTGTCTCCACAGAAGCCTCTGGCTTGCTCTGTTCCTGGAGCCGAGAGCGGACACTGAATCCTAATGGCTCTGTCACTATGCGGGAAGGAGGGTGGAGCCCTTTATCCCTGGGTTTTTCTGGAGCCAACTTGGAGAACCTGCCACGTAGGCAGAGAAACCAGTTGGAGTGACTTACAGTGTGTGCCCAGCAGGCTCCTTGGGTGCAAATACCCAGGGTGAGGACAGTGCAGGGTATGTGAGAGGCCTGTGCCCACCTTTGCTCACTCCCCCCTCCTCCGGTTCTGCCCTCAGGCTCCTGAATGCCAACAAGATCAACTGCATCCGGCCCGATGCCTTCCAGGACCTGCAGAACCTCTCGCTTCTCTCCTTGTATGACAACAAGATCCACAGCCTCGCCAAGGGCACCTTCACGTCCCTGCGGGCCATCCAGACGCTGTGAGCATCCTCTCCTCCTCCTCCTCCTCCTCTTCCTCCATCCCCCAGCTGGTGGGCCACCCTCCAGATTCACACAGCTGTCCCCACCCGGTCTGCTGTGGGTACTGAGATGTCCCTCCCGCCAAGGAACACGTATAGACTCTGGTGGTCGATATATCTGGGTGACCCTGGGCAAACTACTTAGCGTCTCTGGGCCACCCTTTTATCTGTTTAAAATGTTAACATCCCCCCGAGAGTCATCCTGAGATAAAAGGACATGTTTACACAGCGGTATGCCAGCAGCTGTGATAATGATAATGTTGACAGTGCCCACTGATTCCAAGACAATTCCACATTAACAGCCCTGAAACCGTACTGTGCGTCCTCACGAGTGGTATGCCATTCAGTCTTTTTCTTGAGAGCCCATAAAATGACAGTGCATCTTCCAACTGTTGATGTCAAACCAGATGGAAAACAGTGAATTTAGCAACAACTCCAGTCATTTATTGTAATTCATTGTGGAGAATGACAGGCATGTTAGAAGTGGTCCAGTTAGATCTGGGGAGAGGGCTCGGTGGGTGAAGAAGCACTAGTCATCAAACATCAGGCCCTGAGTTCAAATCCACAGAACCCACCTAAGCCAGCCGTGGTAGCCCTCTTCTGTAACCACAGTGCCCCTCGGTGAGATGGCACAAGAATCTTGGAAGCTCCCAATTCAGCTGGCCTCGTGTAAGTAGCATCGAGCAGCCACAAAATAGACAGACTGCCTCAAGTGAGCTAGACGTTGGGCTGACACCCAAAATTGTCCTCTGACCTCTTCACATGTACCGTGGCATGAACACACCTGCACTTACACATACGAACTGTACGCACACACACAGACACATACCACACAGACACATACCACACATACACACACCACACATGCACACACCACACATACACATAGCACACATATACATACCACACATAAAAAATATGCAAACCATGAGAAGTGTTTCCCTTTTTAAACTGTCTGGCTATAATCACCCTGTGGATATGAAGGGGAGTCGTACTGGGCCTTTGACCTGCACTTTCCTAGTAATGAAAGCTATGCACTGGAGCACGCTCCTTCATGTGGGAAGCAGCTCTCTGTCCCTCCGCTGTAGGTCTACAGAGGTCACTGTGTGGCTATGTGGATAGCCTGTGTCTGAGTGTGACTTTAATACTAAACATTGTCCTTCCATCCTGTTGAGCATTTACCTTCCCCAGATGTCTGCTCTAAGTAACTGCTAAACTTCCAATTTGGGATTGGCATGTGTTGGGTGGTAGAGTGCTTGCCTAGCATGCATAAGGCCCTGGGTTCAATTCCCAACACCACACATACATTTATACCAAAGCTTGCGTTTGCACTGAAAGCACTTGTCCCTGTTGGCAGCTCGAGTTTTGTAAGTGATTTTGTGCCCGAGTAGCAAGCTCTCAAAGCACATGCCTTCTGCCGCGCAGCCTCTACAGCGAACACTGGGCGCCATGAGCTTTCTGACCAGGTCATGTAAAGTGGGCATCAGTTCAGCAAAGGTGGGGTGCTAAGGTGCAGATGGAGGTGAGGGGCAGCTGAGAAGGCTGTGGAGCTGGCACACGCATCCTCCCTGCGTGTACCACCAGCGGACGTAAGCACAGGCCAGGAAGGAACATGAAGCAGGGACTCCAGGATTCAGGCAGCCCAGGAGACAGCTGGCTCAGGAGAAGCCCCGAGCAGCACTCAAGTCAGGACTGGAGGGAGGCCCCGCTCGGGAGATGATGGGCAGAAGGACTGGGCCGAGCCGGTCGGAGCCTTGGGTCAGGGTCACGCTTAGGATCCGAGAACTCTGCGGCCTCTTTTCGGGGGCTGGACTGAGTTTCAGCTGCTGGATGGAGAATAGGCATGTCGCGGGAACCGGCCCTGACCTGCTCCCTCGTGGGCCATGTCCGAAGGTGGACTCGGGGTGGCAGCTGGGATGGGCACGAGAATGCCCTCTGACTGCCTTGGCTCCAGTAGCCTCTGGCAGGACCAACCCAGAAGGTTGGGGCCCCAGACTCAGGTAGGCACCTACCGCTAGCACGGTTCACATGGGGCAGCTCTGACCTGTTGGGGTGGTCTGGGCCTTTAAATGGCAACCCCACCATGTGCTCACCGAGAGCAGCCCACCGCCATCAACTGTCCCTTCATTACCATCTCTCCATCCGCTCGTGACGTAGCCAGGTGGGAGAGAAGCCCAAGAGATTCCCAGGCAGGAGCAGTCCAGAGAGTTTTCTTGGAAACAGGGCAAAGAAAGGCAGCTGCCGTGGCCAGGACTGGTGCAGGTATAGCCAGGTCAGCTGGCAGACCACCCCTCCCCACTCTGGCTTCATTCCTTCTAGGATGATCACAGCGGGAGACAGTCTGTCTGAGGCATTGGTAGGAAAAACTAGGATCAGGGCTCTGGGACTCCCAGAGGTCTTGTCTGGTGCCGACCTTCCTGGGTTCCTTCACCTCAGTTTGTCTCCTGGAAGGAGCAGGAGGACTCCGTCTAGTTTCTAGCGCCCCCCTCAGTTTGTCAGGTGTCCCAGGACACAGGGCAGAGGACAGCAGGGCCAACTCTGCAGAGAGTTCCAGCTTTCCTCTCAAAGTCACCAGCCAGGAAGTTCCACCGTGATGGGATGGAAGACTTCTCCACAGATAGAGGGGTGCACACTCATGACCCCCTCCCATGATTAGCCACAGGCACCGGCTCAGCCGCAGCCTGCCCTGATGTAGGCTGGTGCCCCAGTCTCTGATGAACCATCTACCTGCCCCTTCGGACAGGCATTTGGCCCAGAATCCTTTCATCTGTGACTGCAACCTCAAGTGGCTGGCAGACTTCCTGCGCACCAACCCCATCGAGACCAGCGGGGCCCGCTGTGCCAGTCCCCGGCGCCTTGCCAACAAGCGCATCGGGCAGATCAAGAGCAAGAAGTTCCGGTGTTCAGGTAGCCATCACCTGTCTGTCTTCGGTGGTCTCGGGGACCAAGGGTGTGTGGTAGTAGCTTTGATGAAGGTGTCCTCGGGCACTTTGCAGCCCCACTGGAGAGTGTGGGTCGTGCACTCCAGACTTGGATGAGCCGGATTCTCTGTCATACATCTCTCGTTACCGCTACCTGGGAGGTCTGGGCTTCCTGAAGCCCTGGAGACAGCAGCCCGACTGTCTGCTCCCAGTGTGTGTTACTGAGCTGGAGGTCTGGAAGCTTCTTGGTAAGGCAGGAGATTCCTCCAGGTTGTGGGGAGAAGTGGCCTCAGCAGGTGTCGTCTCTCAGTGGCATCTGGGGTCTCTCGGTGGCGTCTGGTCATGGACAGTGTGGGTCAGTTTACGCACCTGGATCTTGGTCCAGGGGTCCCTGTATATAATAAGTTCAGCATGGTGCCCGCCTGTGCCACTGCAAGCGAAGGTTTAGTTAGATTCGATGCTGCCCAGCTCTGACCTGTGCTTTGGAGTAAGGCTTTCCGCACTTAGACAGGCCGGCAGGGGACGGCTTCCCGCAGGACTCCAGCTGCGTTGGCAGGGTGCCTTCCCTGGGCATGGGGCTGGCCTGGCTGCTCCTGCAACGTGTGTTTGCTTCTCTCCCCAGCCAAAGAGCAGTATTTCATTCCAGGTAGGAAAGCGGGGATGACCCAGACCTGCCTAGAGGGGGTGGGGCGGGGTGGGGAATGCTGCAGTCCAGGAGGGGAGACGGACTGGTGGGTCCCACTGCCCTCTCCCCCAGGCACGGAGGATTACCAGCTGAACAGCGAGTGCAGCAGCGATGTCGCCTGTCCTCACAAGTGCCGCTGCGAAGCCAGCGTGGTGGAGTGCTCCAACCTGAAGCTTTCCAAGATCCCCGAGCGCATTCCCCAGTCTACAGCCGAGCTGTGAGCCCCTGCCTGCTCGCCCTCCCCTCCCCTCCCCAGACTCCCGATGACCATCTATAGTCAGCTCTGGGCTCCCCTCTACTCGGAACAAGCCAGCTCCGTGCAGGGGGTCGTGGGGAGGCATCGCTGGAGTATGCCAGCTGCCAGCGTTGGCAGGCACAATCCTCACCCGGGGCTCCTCGTTCTGCCTCAGAGCCTCCCTTGAGGAGCGCTGGCATGCAGTGTTGCCACCAGCCTGAACCAGGCGCTGCTTTCCTTGGGGACACGTCTCCCTTT
Organism: Typhlomys cinereus; assembly: GCA_023101885.1. Classification (NCBI taxonomy): domain Eukaryota; kingdom Metazoa; phylum Chordata; class Mammalia; order Rodentia; family Platacanthomyidae; genus Typhlomys; species Typhlomys cinereus. The sequence continues at coordinate 255,867 of JALPQD010000222.1, read as the reverse complement.
AGGGAGACAGTAATCTGTGATCTTGAGTTAGGGCTTAGTCCACCCTTTAATTACTGTTTTCCTTTATCTAAAAATAGGAAATGTCTGTCTGTGCAGACAGCTGCACGTGCCTGCCTTTTATGTATGCAAATTTGCAAGACATTTTTAATGTTAAAAATATTCAGGTTGGGAGGCTGGAGAGGTGGTTCAGGGGTTAAGCCTCTGCCTTGAAGGCGGAAGGTCCTGAGTTTGGATCCTAGACCCCACGTATAGACGCCGGGTGGAAGCGGGGGGGGGGGGGGGGGGGCGGCCTGCATTTCCGGTCCTGGTAGGGTGGAGCCTGTGAATCCCGGGGCAGAGTAAACAAGGAGGAGGCGGTCCATGGTGGTTCCAGAATTCGTCCGTGGTTCTACACACACATACACGCATCCATGCACACACATACATACACGCACACACACACATACACGCGCACAATTAAATAAATAAATAAATAAATGTAAAAAAATATTCAGGTTGGGGATGTAGCTCAGCTGGGAGAGTGCTTGGCTAGCGTGCAGAGCCACGGGTTCAGTCCCCAGCACCGCATGAACAGGGTGTGGTGGTACGAGCCCGGCATCTTAGCACTCGGGAGATAGAGGCAAGAGGCAGAAATTTGAGGTCAAGCTTCACAGGGGATGGAGGCCAGTCTGAGACACGAAACTCTGCATCAAAACCAGAAACAAACAACAGCAAAACAAAACAAAATAAAACTCAATCCCCAGTCTTCCAGCCCAGTGCCAGGCCCTAGAACTATGGGGCCCCCTCTGTCTGCATCCCAGATAGTCGGGGTAGTAGAAAGCGCTGTTGGGTGACCATTCCTCAGTGTGCGCCTTTGGCTCTCGCCTCTCGCAGACGATTGAACAACAATGAGATTTCCATCGTCGAGGCCACCGGGATATTTAAGAAACTTTCGCATCTGAAGAAAATGTGAGCTGCTAATTGGTGGGAAGGTGCTCGTCCACATGGAGAAGAAAAAGGCTGGGGTGGGGAGAACCCCTGTGGGGTGTCTGGGGGTGCATGGGTACAGGAAGGGAAGAAGGGGCTCCTAGGTGACAGGGACTCACAATCTGCCTGCGTCTCGTCTCCTAGAAACCTGAGCAACAACAAGGTGTCAGAAATCGAGGACGGCGCGTTCGAGGGCGCGGCCTCCGTCAGCGAGCTGCACCTGACCGCCAACCAGCTGGAGTCCATTCGCAGCAGCATGTTTCGCGGTCTGGACGGCTTGCGGACCCTGTGAGTGGGCGGGGCTGGGTGGCAAGGCCAGGTCGCAGGGGTGGCTGCGTGCACTAAAGGGTGAGAGAGGTGGGAGATGGCACCCTGCAGGCCCCTCTAAGGATGCTGACTGGTGGGTTGGTGACCCCGAGTTGCTGTGACCTGTTCTGCTCTTTGGCTGTAACTTACCGTCTGGTGAAGGGATGGAGGGACTGGAAACTCCCAGAGACACTTCACACCGTGCAGCGACCTGTGGAGAGATTTCAGGAGCTGCACATGCTCACGAGTGGCCAGACCAGCCGCTGGCAGGAAATTGGGCTGAAGAGACCTGGTGTAGATGCAGGTTGAGGATATTGTAGTGTCTCTGGTATTCTGGACTCAGTGACTTGGTGCCAGCCAGAGCTCCAAGCCCCGGAGCCCATTGGCATCTTGGGGTCATCACCCCTCCAGGAACACTGTAGGGAGCCCCCTCTTCTGGGGCAACATTGGCTCTTCAGATGCCTCTGTGGATGCCCCTATCCAGTATCAGGGCTGCCTGTCCCGTCAGCCTTCCTGCACACTCGCTGTCTACACTGTCCAACCCAGAGCCGCGCGTGGCTGTGTAGCCCTTACACCTCCAATTCGTTCTAATCTAAGTAGCTATTGGTGCGTGCTGGCTACAATATTGGAAATTGTGGCTCTGGAAACCACCTGCCTGGGCTCAAGTCCTAGCCCCAAGGCATTGTGTAGACTTGTCTTCCGCATAACTATATGGTTTTTGTGCAATGTAAACGAAGGTGGAACAGGACTGCCTGTAGACAGAAAAAAGGGGGTTTATCAGGTTCTGTTCAGAAGCTCCCTTTTTTGCTTTCGAGGGGAGCATGGTCATCTTTCCAGGCAGCTCCTATTTGGCTGCCCAATTACTGAGGGCTAATGGTGTGTGTGGGGGGAACATATCCCAGCCAGTCACTTGGATTCTTTCTGAGGAGGACTTAGAGAGGAGCAGAGAGGCTTAGGAAGGGGCAGTACGAGAACACAAGGGATCATGAGACACACAAAAAAAGAAGTGTCCAGAACTCCAGCACCATCCACAAATGCTCACTATCAATTGTTGGTGTAGACAGTGCCCCTTCTTTACCTTTTTTTTTTTTTTTTTTTTTTTTTTGAGAATTAAGGTAGAGTTTATTAGTAAAGAGAAAGGTTGGAACTCACAGACTCCAGACATGGAGTGCCATGAGGAGCTAGGGTGCCCATGAGAACTCACGGTGCCTAGGCATGGAATTCATGAGGAGCAAGGAACAAGAAACTCCAGTGCCATGAGGGGCTAGACTGCCTCCAAGAGAAGTAGGCAGCTGGAAATGGACTCATGGCACTAGAGGGCCATGAGGGGCTAGATCGCCCCTTCTTTACCTTTTATCTGCATTCATCTGTGTATTACAAGCAGGCAGGTGCACACGATATTTGCTAAAGGCATTGTGCTATACTGGACTCTTTAGGGTCAACTCATTCTGTTTAACAGAAATGCACATATATTTTATATCATATATTCCTTATGATATATACACACATACCTTTTTCTTATTTTTTGAAGCAGGGTTTGCAGCAAGGTTGCTGATCTTAAATTTGCAATCCCCCTGTATCAGCCTCCTAAGAGCTGGGATTGCAAGCTCGTAACCCCATGCCCAGATTCTATATATATTCCAATGGAAGCCTATAAAAATTTCATTTAGTAGCCTGCATTTTCCTTAAACATTTTAGTCCCTTGGCATATCATAATGTAATTTTAATGAATGTATATTATGTATAATGACTGGGCACTTTAGACTGTTTTTGAATTTATTAATTTGAACAATGTTGTGACTAGGCATCTTTATCCCAAACTCTACACCAGTATTCCCTTGTGATAAAATTCTCAAAGTAGATCAGCTGGTGGAAGCTCATAGATATTGTGATGTAGCTCGTGAATTGCATGTCTAGGTCACGAGCTGAGGTCCTCAGCCACTCTCCTGTCAGCCGTGTGGGAAAGGGCCCGTTTTCACAAACATGATATTTTTACTATGTTTTAAATGCTTTTCAGTTTGATGGGCAGAAATTCAATGTTGCTTAGATATCTTCCGTTACCAGTTTGTTAGTCTGGACATGATTCATGAATGTTCACCATTTTATTTTGTGATGTGTGTGTGTGTGTGTGTGTGTGTGTGTGTGTGTGTGTGTTGCCTGTATTCTTGTGGATGCGTGCACATATACGTGTGGTGTTATAAATGGCGCATTACTGCACCTGGATTTTACACAGGTGCTGGAGATCTGAACTCAGGTCTTGATTCTGTGCGGCAGGCACTTTAACTGACTGAGCCACCTTGGGGGAATCTCTGGGGAATCTCTGGCTGGGTTTCTGCTTCACTTTTGGTTTGGGTGTGGTAATTCAGGGAGCCTCTAGATGATAAATGGAAGGTGCTCCAGACAGATGAGGAGGCGAGGTGCTCGTGGGACCAGGCATTGCTGGCATTGGGTGGCATGCGTCGATCAGAGATGGCCTGGGGCTGCAGTCTTCTCACGGTTCACAGTAAAGTTTCAACTTGATTCCGTAGACAGTTTGGGAGTCACTAAGAGGCTTTAAGTGCAGCGTGACCTGGAGATGTGAAGCAGCCCTGGCATCAGGGATGGGCAGTGGGCTGGATAGGCATGACAGCATGATGGAGAGGAGGGGCACCTCACGCCTCCATGGCCCAGGGGAGCTGCGGCGGGTCTGCACAGGATTCTTGCTTCTCTTTTACCTTCCTTCCCCAGGATGCTGAGAAACAACCGCATCAGTTGCATCCACAACGACAGCTTCACTGGGCTGCGCAACGTCCGGCTCCTATCGCTTTATGACAACCACATCACCACCATCTCCCCGGGGGCCTTCGACACGCTCCAGGCCCTGTCTACGCTGTAAGTCCAGGCCTCGGAGGACAGGCAGGCTGCTAGCGCTGGGCCCCAGGAAAACCTTCCCGCCGTCCCAGGTCTTCTTGCATCTTACTTTTCAAGAGTTCTCTCACGACAGGCGCGGCTTCTACTGCTAAGTCTGTCTGGGATCCCCAAAGCTGATGATCTAGGAGATCCTCAGTTGTTTGGGAAGGTGTGTAGATACCTGTGTGGCCAGGAGAGGCCTTGCTGGGTTCCCGGAAAGTATCTTCATGACTGCACGCCTGCCTCTTTCAGAAACCTCCTGGCTAACCCTTTCAACTGCAACTGCCAGCTAGCCTGGCTGGGCGACTGGCTGCGGAAGCGCAAGATTGTGACAGGGAACCCTCGCTGCCAGAACCCTGACTTCTTGCGACAGATCCCCCTGCAGGACGTGGCCTTCCCTGATTTCAGGTGTGAGGAAGGTAACTTGTGGGCCCCAAGGCAGGAGAGAGGCAGGGACAGCCAGAGAGGAGTGGGACGGTGGGAGAAGGGAGACAATGCCTCATGGGTCCCTGGGGAGCAGAGGAGAGACATCCCTGCCTGGAGATGTCTTTGTGTAGTTACAGACAATGTACTTTGTGTGAGTATGGATAATGTATGTATGATGCAAGAAAAAAAGGAAAAACATGGATAGAAGAAGGAAATAAACAATACCTCTTATCCCATCACGAGAGGAAAAGTACAGTAACACTTCATACACATGCATTGACCCCCAAGAGCTGGTCTTGACTGTTTCTGAGAGCTCCAGAGTCAGGGGGTCACCCTGTCCTTCATAATGCAGGGGGAACCTCTGGGGTCCAGCCCCTCACATGTAGGAGCCTTGGTACTCTTCAATGTTCTTTTCTTCGCTTTCTCGGGCTCAACTGTGGTCACTACCGAGTGGTCCACCAGGAGCAGGGTGTAGCTTGGATTCTTTCCAAGCTTCGCACGCCAAGGCTCCTCCTGGAAGCAGACTCTTCCTGAGGTGCTGCAAAGTCGAGTCTCAGCTGTTCCTGGTTTGAAGTGTCTCTCAGCAGCCTGGCCACAGGAAGTAGCGTCCGCACCCCCCCACACACTTGCTGGAAGTGGAGCTTGTCCCCAGTCCCTGCGTCCTTGTCTTGTTGACCCCAGTGGAGACAGGGGGTGGGGAATCTCAGGGGAGATCTCAAGTTTCACACCAAGAAAGAATGTCAGGGTGTTTTCCTAAAAAAATCAATGAAATCTCTAAAAGCAATTTTAGTGTTGATTTTTAAAATTAAAATGGAAAAATCTCAAGCTTTGCAGGCCTGTTAGGAGTTCCAGGCCAACCACTGAGATGAAGCAACTTCAAGGTCAGCCAGAGCCGCACAGTGATGGAAAAAGGGGGAAAAGTAGGGCCGGCAAGAAGGTTCACAGGTGAAGCCGCCACCTGCCTGCAAACCCGGCTGGTGGGCTGAGTCCAACCCCCAGAACTCACCTATTAGAACCAGAAAACCACCTTCCGAACTGAAAATTGCCCTCTGACTTCTACACACAAACTATGGCATATGTTTCCTCTCTCTCTTTCAAAATAAGCAAAACAAGCAAAAATATTAAAAAATTTTGACATATAACTCACATTCTCCATATTATTTGCACATATATGTCCATTTATGTAAGAGCTTGGCATTCTTTTCCTGTCCAATTCTCATTTTTTTTAACCTAACCACATTTCTTGCTCGTACGTAGTCTTCTACTACTAACTTGTCTTTCAAAACATTTTTTCTAAGAAACAGTCTGTTTTTGTTGCATCATTTTGTTGCATTATTATTATTTATTTATTTATTTAGTGTGTGTGTGTGTGTGTGTGTGTGTGTGTGTGTGTGTGTGTGTATGTGTCAGAAGGCATTATGTGCCTATGGAGGTCCAAGGGTGACTTTGGGAATCATCCTGAATTGCCTCTACCTCCTTTTTGCTTTACTCTGGGATTTCCCAGTTTCCACCTTCCAGAACCAGAAGTGCAGGCCACCACCAATGGCTGGTGATTTTATGTGGGATCAGGATCTGAACTCAGGACCTTCTGCTTGTGAGGCCCACTTATCCACTGAGCCATCTCTCCAGCCCCACACAGAGGTCAATGCAGATGTGATGAGAAGATGACCTATGTGCTCCCGCCCCACCCCTGCTCCCGACACCGGGCAGCCCTGTGGACAACAGTCCACAGTGTTGATTCCCAGATCTCTGATGTGTTGTCCTCATGTGTGTGAGGACACGTGCAGGACTTTGTAAACGCTTTTCACTGCAGACACTGTGGTCTGAAGAACACCATGCTAGAGCAACCTCCGTGGCTTGGCATTTAGTTGACTTCCCAAACTCTGTTGTCACACATCATGCTGCCAGGAACACCACTGTAGACAATGATGTATGTATAGAAGTGATTTTCCATCTACAATAGCTTCCTAGAAGAAGAATAATATGAACTTTTTTTAAATGTGACTACCAAGAGGCTGTGAGGCTCGGGGCTCAGGAGGGAAAGCTCTGAGACATATGCTTGGAACATAGTCTCAGGGACACCTTCTAAGCCAGGGACCTCGGGCCTTTAGTTTCCTCGTCTCTGCACTGGCTCACGGTAACAACCCACTAGGAGATTCTAGGATTCCAAGAGTGCATCTTCACTCACACTGCACGCAACTGCAACCGTCCCCTGCATCTGAATCACCGTCACCAGCATGCGCATGCTCCCTGCTTCTTTGTGTCCTCAGCAACTCTGACCATGGCTCTTTACAGCCCTTTGTGTGCCAAACAGAAGAAATAAACGACACGGTGGGCTGTAGAGAACTTGGTGGTCTTTACACTGAGCAAAGAGTCTGCCCTGCCTCTGACCAGCTTGAGGACAAGCCTCGTCTCCCTTCTCCAGATCCCTCATTCACTTCATCTTCTGGAGCGTTGCCTGGGGTAGGCGCTGGGCTGAGTGCTGGACTCACCCGTGTATCTAGAGGGGCAGCAGCACCCTCTGCCGAAGGGAAGGGTGTTTGACACTGCTGTATCAAGGTACTCAAGGAAGGATGGCTCTGAACCCCTTGGGCCACCACAAGCACACAGAGTACCTTCCAACACACACACACACTAAAATAAATAAATCTTAAAAATCTTAATAAAAAGACAGTTAGCGGTGGCCAAGGTAGCGTCAGAGGGACTCTTCTCTGAGGACCCCCAGAGCCTTGCGCTGCCTGCAGAGCATCCAGCGAGGCCAGAGCCCTTGCTGACCAGCTTGTCACCTTCTCCACAGGCCAGGAGGAGGGGGGCTGCCTGCCCCGCCCACAGTGCCCTCAAGAGTGTGCCTGTTTGGACACGGTGGTCCGTTGCAGCAACAAGCACCTCCAGGCTCTGCCCAAGGGCATCCCCAAGAATGTCACGGAACTGTGAGTAGCCCCATCTTCTTGTCTTCAGTGTAAGTCCATGGGGCAAGAATGACGCCCCTCCCCCAAACCCTCCTGCCGCTATGGGAAGGAGGTGTCCAAGATCCAGAGCAGACTAACCGGAAAAGAAGGTTCAGGCTTCTCAGCCGTAGAAAAGATTCAACTTTTCCTTGGGTTCCCTGCCTGTAGTCACCTGAGCAACAAAGTCCTCGAGGTGAGCGCCTCTCCTTTTTAAGGTCTACTTCTAAAATAGAGGACAGCAGTATTTTTCTCACTTAACAATGTCTCCATTAAGAAAACCCCTGCTGACATAGAGCTCTTTACTCACGTCAGCACTGATGCAGATAACAAATCCTTCTGCATACTTGTGTCCAGTTTATTTTCCCCATCATCACAAGTGCCTGAGTGACCATCCCATCAGTGAGACTGCTAGTCCAAGAGTGCTGGGTATTTGGAACCCTTGCTGCCTCTCCCGGTGGCCTCTCAAGAAAAGCTTTGTCTAGCTGGGTGCAAGGCAGCCTGGCCCCTCGCCTCCGCTGAACCAGTGCTGTATGGTGGTGCAATGACAGGGATTTCGTGTCTGAGCTCATGGGGGTCAGGGGTATAGCTTCATGTATCAAGTAGGGATGGAAAATCTCTCTGTATTCTCTCTATAGCTATTTGGATGGGAACCAGTTCACACTGGTTCCAGGGCAGCTGTCCACCTTCAAGTACCTGCAGCTTGTGTGAGTATCCAAGCCCCTTTGAGGATTCCAGGTGTGGGTCATAGGTAGGACTAAGGGCCAGTAGCATCTCCTACAAACCTTCCTTGTGGGTAGCTCTGGAAACACCCATGCCTTGAAACTGTTTGGCCACCTAGTGGTCAGATCTGGGAATTACACCCTGTCAGGCCCACTTGGGTTAGACCTGCCCGAGTTGAACACTATAAATAGGCTGATAAATATTGATGTGGGTTGTCCTTACAAGGAAAGAGCCAGGGCAGAACAGAGAGTGATGTGAAATCTCTTAATCCAACCTCATCCCCCAAGACAAACGTAAAACAAGGCAGCTACAGATCTGTGCAGTGAGTTATTCTTACAATTTGCCTTTGGTACTTCTACTCCTCTTCTCTCTACCCTGTGGGAATAGTTAAGATAAGCCTCAGGATAACAGGTCAACTCCTATTATCCTTCAGTAATTAGTACTTCACTGATGGTCTTTACCTACACAATGACCTGATTCTAGCAAAAAGAAGCCCAGAGAACATTCCATTCCGTTGTAGTGTGTGTGGCTTGGTACAGACCTTTAGGCACATGCTAATGACATGGGTTGATGGCAACCTAGGATTGTTGCTTTTTTCCCTTTAACATTTTACCTATGAGACAGAGAGAGAGAGAAGAGAGAGAGAGAGAGAGAGAGAGAGAGAGAGAGAGAGAGAGAGTTGCAGTACATGTGTGGAACTCAGAGGACAGCTTTGGGAAGTCAGTTCTCTCCTTCGGATTTTGTAGGCTCCAGGGCTCAAACTACAAGTGGCTAGATTTGCACGCAGTGCCTTAACCCACTGCGCCATCTCCCCAGCCCTGAGGGCTGTTTTTAATGGGTTTATTTTTAGAAAAAAACGTTCCCCAGAGTGTAAACCAACACATAGCTCCTGCCCTCACTGATGAAGCCTTGTTGTGGAATCAGTGGGGCCAAGGGCTAGTGCCATTCAGATCAAGACCTGGCTACTTTGAGCAACACTGGTTTGCAGCTCCGACTTTTCTCTCTACTCAGTGACCTCAAGAGTGGATTCTGAGTGTTTTGGTAGAGTTGGGGTGGGACACTGTGGCTGGTATCAGAGTCTTCATGCTACAGCGTCCCTGGCCTCTTTGTGGCTTAACTACGTGGCCTGACTTCTACCAGTGGCCCAGGTATAGATCCATGAACAGGGAAGAACGAGACAGAGGAGGAATGCCAAGCTATTTGTTTCTGTTAGGAGGCCTCTCCAGGGCTGGAATACCTCCACCTTCCCATCACAGGGGAAGAAAGAGGCTCTAGCAAGAGGGAGAGGAGTTGGAATTCCCTTTAAAGGAAGTTCACTGGGAGCCAAAGGCAAAGCGTGCTGTTTATAATACTTCACAGCCAAGAGTCGAGAACATGTTTCTCCCCCAGATAGCTATGGCCTAGGGAGGATGCAGGAAGAGGGGACAGAGTTCTTTAAGTCACGGGAAGCCACAAGGCCCAATGCAGCAGACGCAGATGAGGGAGGCTAGGAAGGAGGGAGGGGTCTTTGAAAGCACCCTGGTGGATGTTGCAGCAAGTGGCCAGGAACTCAGGAGGAGGGGAACTCAGGAGGAGGGGAACTCAGGAGGAGGGGAACTCAGGAGGAGGGGAACTCAGGAGGAGGGGACAGGCATGAGAGGCGGCCAGAGTTCAGGCCACACGCCAGTGTGTGGATACCAGCAGCATTTCTGAGTCTCAGGTCCGGCGAGGGTCTGTGGAGCACTGGGTGGGGGGTGTTCTGGAGAAAGGACAGGTTGTGACCACAGAGCTGGCGCCACCAGTTCAGGACATCAAGGGAGAGAGGGACATCTTTGAGAACACTTGGAGTAAATCGAAGGAGTGAAAAGATGGAGACTTCAGTACCCCACGACCTGACTGGACCACCAGAGAGGAGAAGACACACAGTCAGGGTTGTAGGGGGAGTAAGGGTGGGCTGCATCTAATGCTGCAGGTGACTGTAAGAAGAATTGCAGTGACTTCAAGTCAGGTGTGGCCCGCCTCTAGCCAGTAGGGTGGTCCCAAGTATTTATTTATAAGACGGATCGCTCGCTGCATCACAGGTCAGTAGGGTGCAGTAACCACAGAGAGTGCTAGGTAGACAGAAGACCACTAGTCCTGGCTGGAGGCAGGTGGTCTTGGAGGGAGTGTTTGTGTGGTGGACAGGGGCGGGAGCCAGTCGCACCTCCAGAGGAGAGGCAGGAGGTACCTCTGTCCCCCAATAATGGAGTCCAGCCCTCCTGGCTAGGGAAGGGCCGAGGGCACATGGGGGCAAGGGAGAAGAAACGAACTGGGCCCTTCCTTTCCCACACTGATGCTCTTGCTTTTCTCCAGGGACCTGAGTAACAACAAGATCAGCTCCTTAAACGAGTCCTTCACCAACATGAGCCAGCTGACCACGCTGTGAGTCCCAGCAGGGCGGGGTGTCAGGAATGCTGGGTACCGCTCCCCGTTCCTCTCAGACACTGCATGCAGACCTGAGGAACCTACACACTTAAAAAAAAAAACAAAAAACCTTTCGGCACGTACAGGCTTTTGGCTATAATCAAGTATAACATACATATAAATACATATAATAAAAATGTGAAAAAGTGAAGAAAACATAAGTTGGCATTCCTAGAGTTAGTACATGACCTGAGTCAAAAGCAAAATATTATCACCCAGATTCCTCCCACGCCCTGTCATTATTCTTCCACCCCGTCCCCACATCAAGTCAGCTCCTATCCTGATGAATGATATAGTCATTCCCTGATTTTCCCTGTTTTCATCTGTGTATGCATTTCTGAACATCACAGCCTGGTTTTGCTCATTGTGAATAGAATCATTCAGGACATCGTCTTTCATATCTGGCTTCTTTCCTTAACGCTGCGGTATCTCTGCAGCACATTCCTGTGTGTGCGACTGAGGTCTGTTCTCCTTCGTAGGACTGCACCCTACTTTCCTCGTTTGCTCTGCTACTGACGGCATTATGAGTAGATACTCTCTAAAAACGTTATGCTCGTGCCTTAGAAGTCTCACGCTGGCTGCAGTTATATTCCAAACCATTGGTCTTAGCCACTATCCCTTGAATTTGCCTGGTACCTAAGAATACATCTCAATCCCCTCCCCAGCACCTCGAGTTACCCACCACATGCCAAGAACTGAGGGGCTTCCCCCAGGACCTAACTACTCAGCCTCTAAGCAGAACATGGGCCGAGGCCAGGAAGGACCCATCTGGGTCCCTCGCCTGCATGTATGTGCCCAGCACGTGCTGGTCGGATCAAGTCCTAGTCTTTATGATAACCTGGCCCTGAGGCTTCCCTCCTGGTAAGACTTAACCATGAAAGGACTTCTTTCACCCAGGGTGTGAGGCTACTTGGCCTAGAGTGGTGTTCCCAACCCTAGAGCCTGCCCTCCAGGGACATTTGGCAATGACCAAAGATGTGTGGTTGCTCCAGCTTGGAGGGAAGGTACTGCTGGCATGGAGCAGGCAAAAGCCAGGAGGCTGCCAACCCTCCCTCCACATCTGAAGCAGCCCTGCAGCCTGAAGTTGCTAACGGTGCCGAGCTGGAGAAATCCTGACCTGCACCGTCTTGGCAGCCATGAAGGATATTGAGTCCTTTTCTCTGCTCTTTCTCTGAGTATTTTTTAGAGGTAACTTTGTTTAAGTATATTGAACATTCAACAAAAACCCATATTAAAGTGTAGATTTGATAACTGGGAGGGGTGGGGTTGCAGTCCGCCTGCATGGTTGCTGATAAATGACCATCAGACAGCTTAAGGGAACAAGGGTTTTATTGTCTCTTATGATTACTGGTTACACTTCATAGTCCAGCTTGACGGGAGAGCACACACCAACACCAGAGCCGAGGGAACTGGCCACACCATCACCACATGTTGGCTGAGAGATGGACAATCCTTACTTGTCCCACCCACCATGGGCTGGGTCTTCCCCATCAGCTAGACAATCTCTTGCAGGTTTGCTCTGGGCTTAACTCGACCATCAGCTCTCTACAAATGTGCCCAGAGCTCAAACCCTCAACAGTCAAGTTGACACCTGTGCCTAGCTAGGACGGGTGGTACATTCTGTAATCCCGGCACTTGGGAAGCTGAGGTAGGAGGATTGCTGCTAGGTGTTCCACAGCAAGACCCTATCACAGAGAAAACAAAACAAAAACGCTATAGAGTGTGGTATGTTTTTACATTTGCACGTATACAAGAATCCTCCCATCTCGACCAGCCCCAGGCAAGCACTTGTCCATCTCATAGTAGTTACCATCTACCAGAGGCTCTCGTCAATGGAGTTACAGCAGGAAGCACAGCGTTTGGCTTCTAGCACCCCGCACAATTGTTCTGCGATTCTTCTATGTTATGTACATACTGGCACTTCCTGTTATTGTGTGGCTGGCTGCAGAGCTAGCCCTGCTAGCTAATCTGCCTGTCTGCCCCCAGTGGGTCCATATAATTCAGACACATTTTGAGGTAGTGGGCTAGTAGGTAGGCTCTGTGAACTGAGGGTCTTGGTATATATCCTGATGAATTACTTAATCGTGTGATCTGGGGGGGGCAGTTGCTGACCTGTCAGATGGGGCGGGGGCGGTCCTTCCTCTCTGCAGTAGCTTCTTCCTCCTCTTGCAGGATCCTCAGCTACAATGCCCTCCAGTGCATCCCTCCTCTGGCCTTCCAGGGGCTCCGCTCCTTGCGGCTGCTGTAAGTCTCCTCCCAACTCGTTCTCTTAGGAAACCTATCCCACCCAGGGCCCAGACACCCACCTTGTGAGCAGAAATGTTCCCAAGCTCAGAGCCCCGGCAGGGTCAGTGCTGAATCCAATGGTGGAAGCCCAGAATACTGTCATCCAAGGCCCTCACAGAAGCCATCATGAATGGGAAATAATCCCAGAAAGGGAGTGGATGGTCACCCCCATGTAGAGCGTATGCGTACGCCAGGAGAGGGGTGTCTAAGGTAAGGGAGCCCTTCATTTGCATGCAAGACTTTCATTTGGAGTTAAAGTGTTTGTATCCAGAGCTTTGCGAACCTTTTCTACAGGTTCTTACCGTGTGTTTTGACCAAAGCCTTCTGTTATGTCAGCTACCAGAGTGTAGAGGACACTTGTCTAACCTATGGGTGGCTGAGTCAATTTCCTCACCAAGATGCCTCCTGTTTGAGGCTTCTGACTAAGATAGAGAGGGGAGGCCCATGCATGTCTTGCTTGTGATGTAAACTTAGTGCGAGAGCTATTTATATGGGAAAAAACAGAGTCCTCCTGCAAAGCTGAGGCAGAAGGTACCAGATAGGACTATAAGGGCTTTTGCTTCTTTCTCTGGGGCCAGCAGGACAAGGGTCTTTGAGCTGGCAGCCGTCTATCTCCCTGCTAGCTCATATCCACCGCATGTTGCTTGTCTTCTGGTCCTGAGACCCTATACTTGGACTGGGGTCCAACAATCTCTTTTCTCCTCAGGTCGCTTCATGGCAATGACGTCTCCACCCTTCAAGAGGGCATCTTCGCAGACATGACATCTCTGTCTCACCTGTGAGTAATGCCAGCCCAATTCTTTGTGCTTCTCTCAGATTTAAAACAGAACTTGAAATCTAAGGGAACCCGGTTCCCAGAGTGTCAGAATTTGTTGCCTTTATCCCAACCTCGAGCTTGTGGATAAACCCCATCCATCCTTCTTGGCCTCAGTCTTGGTTGCTTGTCTGTTGCTGTGGTAAAATACATGGACAGAGGCAACTTAAGGGCTCAGTGAGAAGGGTTGACAGGTAAAGGTGTCTGCAAGCAGATCTGCATTTGATCCCTAAAGCAGGGAAGGCATGGTGGCAGAAGCAGGAGGCTCGCATGTTACACTGCAGCCACGCTCAGGAAGCAGAGATTGAACAGGAATGGGCTTTAAAGCCTTGTGGGGCTGGAGAGGTGGCTCAGGGGTTAAGCCTCCGCCTTGCAGGCGGAAGGTCCTGAGTTCGGATCCCAGATCCCACGTATAGACGCCAGGCGGAAGCGGGGGCGGCCTGCGCTTCTGGTCCTGGTAGGGCGGAGCCTGTGAATCCGTGATTCTACACATACACAGACACACACACACAGACACACACATGTGCGCGCATATACACATGTACATGCGCACAGTTGAATAAAGAATAATAAAAAAAAAAAATTTAAAGCCTTGAGTCTCTCAGCGACCTTCTTCCTTCGACAAGTCTCCACCTCCTAAAGGTTCCCAAACAGCAACCGTTCATTCCTCACCAAACTAAGCCCAAAATGAGCACATGACCCAGAAATTCCACTTCTGGGTACAGTTGAAACTCAGACATGCACTTACATGCCAGTTCCCACTGCGGGGTCCGAGCAACAGCCCCCAAGAGAGCAACTCGTGTTGGTCCGCTGATGAGCGAATGAAGGACATGTGGGACTTGCGTAGAGGGGGCTGAACCCATAAGGGCGATGAAGTCTGACTTGTATTACAGCTGGATGAGCTCAGAAAACATACTGAGCAGAATGAGCCAGCACACAGGTGTGAGCCCACTAATGTGGGGGGTCTGAGGAGTCAAACTCCTACATAGGAAGGAGGAGGATGAGTTCCGGGGTTGGCAGCCAGGGGACAGGGGTTGCTCTAACAGGTACAGAGTTTCTGTGTGGGGTGATGGGAGAGTCCTGGAAATAGTGGTGATGGTTTAGTGGAAACCCAATGCTTGAGTGTTGCTGAACTGCACGCCGAAGATGGTGGAAAGATAAAAATGTATATTTTATGTATTATAATATATAGAAGCAATGATGAAAGCAGGAGGCAGGGACTGGAGCAGGACGTTCCCACTTTGAAGGGTGGGATGGTGCAGAGATGCCTCCTTCACTTTTCTTGGTGCTGTTGTCATGGCAGCGTGTGTAGACTGTGGCCACACCGACTGTGACTGGACTCTGAGGCTTTCTATCTCCAAGTCCATCTCCAAGTGCACCCCAGACTCGGGGCCTGTGTGGGAAAGTGTACCCAATCAGAGAGTCTTTGGGATCCTGTTTAGTCTCTTATTCTATTGCTGTAATAAATACCTAAACAACTTAGGGGATTGTATTGGCTCATGATTTCAGGCTTAAGTTGTTGTAGTTACTCTGCATGGTTGGTTAAAAAATTTACAATCACAAATGGTGTTCAAGAGGTTTTAATTTTGGCTTATGATAAGCTGG
Source organism: Typhlomys cinereus (assembly GCA_023101885.1). NCBI lineage: Eukaryota > Metazoa > Chordata > Mammalia > Rodentia > Platacanthomyidae > Typhlomys > Typhlomys cinereus. The sequence goes on along the minus strand of JALPQD010000222.1, from coordinate 240,465 downwards.
TTACAGTTCCTTATCCATCATTGACCCCATCATTATCACGGGTCAAGTGAACTGACCATCTGAGTGAGCTTGACCATGTCTGGCCAAGTATATCAAAGAATGCTAACTTCGTCAACCAGTTCTCTCCATCATTTTCACCTTCCCATAGACTAGTCCCACCCACCATGGGCTAGATCTTCCCTGTCATTTAGGCAATCCTCTACAACCTCACTCAGGGGTTAATTACTAATTCTCTATAAGTGTGCCCAAAGCTTGAACCCTCGACCATCTGGCTAACACCTGTCTCTCACTATGACACGGCTCCTATGGCAGGAGAGTTATGCTAGCACCAGATACTCAGGGAACTGGTTTCATCGCATCCATAGCAGGAGCAGAAGGTGAGAATCAGTTTCCACCAGCTTTGCTAAATATGAGCTGGCTCCCTTGTCCACTTGCCCTGGGAAAAGTCCCACCCACTGTGGGCTGAGTTTTTCCGAATTAATTATGCAATTAAGACAGTCTCCTACGGGCTTGTCCAGAGGCCCATCTCCCAAGTGTCAGCGGATAGTTGAGACTAACTGGAAGTTCTTGAAGTTCATTCAGTCACCAATCTCCCTGAGGTTCAACAGTTCTGAGACTCGCCTTTCCACATTTTAAGCTGTAAAGTCAGAGTGAATCTTAAAGCAATGTGTACATTTTCCCCCACTCCTGCCAAAATGTATTCTAACAGTGGACCATATGATAACCTCAGACTTGAGGCAATAAAGTAAGTGTCAATCTTGGAGGATCTGCTTGAGTCAAATGCTGTTCAGTGTGCTTTCCTGGGGTGTCTTGTTCACTCTTTGAACAGCAAGGTAGGAGGGTTTGTTTTGTGCCATCTCCTCGGGCACAGCACTAATAATTCTGGGAAGATGTGCAGTGATTGATTAGCAATGTCTGCCATGAAAGTAGGAAGGGAGAAGGCTTATGTCCTGGGTAGTGAGATTTATTATTTCAGCGGGATAGTCCCAGATTTTGGAGCGTTAAACAACTTCTCTAGATCATAAAGTTAGGAAATGAGATGGACAGGATGTGAACTTGGTTGTGTCTAATTCCAAAGCTCACTGTTCGTTCTTTTTGTTTGTTTTTATTGTCTTTTCTCCCATTTTTCATGTTATGTATATGTAGGATGGGAGCATATGTGTATGTGTGTTTGCATATGGGTGGGTGCACTTGTGTTTATGGGTACACATACACATGGGTTACGTGTGTGGGGGACGCCCAAAGGTAATAGTGGGAATCATCCTTGATTGCTTTTCCAGCTTACTGTTTAGAAGCTGGGTCTCTAAACTTGGAGCTTTCGATAGGACAGGCTAGCAAGCTTGATCTAGCAATCTCCAGGAGCCAGTCTCCATGACCGGAATTACAGGGGTCCACTCTACCTGCCTTTCATTTTATGTGAAATATGGGGCCCCATATTCCTGTCCTTTGGCTTGTACAGCAAGTGCTTTAACTGCTAAGTCATTTCTTGAACTTGTCATTTGTCTTTTTTTTTTTTTTTTTGAAATGGGGCCTCACGTGACCCTTAATAGCCTCAAACTTACTATGTAGCCAAGGCTGCCCTTGAACTTCTGAACCTCCTGCCCTGCAAGTACTGGGGCTGCAGACGTGTGTCACCATGTCTGGCTCACTGTTTACTCTTTGCTCTATTACCTCAATAAATGCACCCTGAGAATCCAGAGTGAGTCAAGGGCTGAAGCACTTAGCGCGTTGTGAAGTGAACTTGAGGGAAGCAATGACTCACTTGGGGAAGTCAGGAGCTTCACAGAGGTGGAGCTGCTCCTGTGCGCAGTGCAGGGGGGTTAGGAACGTGCCATTTGGAGAGGTAGGAAGGGTATCCGAGAAGAGGGACAGCGCGATACAAAGGCAGGGAGATGAGAGTAAACAGCGTATTCAGGAACATTGGTATCCACCGAAGGAAAAAGAGCGGTTGCTTGGGAAGCACTGGGGAGTGGGAAGAGCTGCATCTGGACAAGCTGTGAGAATTCCATTGCGGAGGGCCTTGTTCTGTGCTAAGGAGAATGCATGTCATTTTACGGACAGAAGGGAATTATGGGAGCATAAGATTTTAGAGAACTGGCAGGCGGGGAGGGGGTGGAGGAGGCTGCAGAGAGTCTGCTCAGAGATGATGCTCTGAATAAAGGCGGAGCGAGCGCAGTATTGGTCTTCCACTGTTCCTGCGGAGCACAAGCCCCAGGAGTTCCTTTCCATCTGTGTTTGAGGATTCTTGTGAGCTCATTTTTGGTTGATACTAATCTTCAGAAACTCTGAGGAAGGACACAGGAGTGCCGCGCTGTGACCTCACAGTCCAGGGCTCCCCTCGACCAAGTGTGGTGGGATGAAAGTCACACACACCCAACAACTCTGGGCTGGGTGAATCTGAATCTATTTTATTGGAATTTTGTAGCTTATACTAGAAAATTTTTGGGCAGAGAATGTTGCACCTGCAGACAGACACCTATCCTTCTAATCAGCAGGAATCACCTTTAGAATAAACGTTCTTTAAGAACCTAACCCATTGTTTGAGGGTGAGACACAAACAAATCCTTATCACATATCAACAGGTTTTTCCCAGCCCCTCAGTTTTTCTAAATTTATATCTATTTTACAATATCCCACCAAACAGTCATAGGATCTAAGTCTGTACTGTTGCATTTAACAAAGACTTCATTTGAGATTTAGTTAAAACACACCAAGGTTGAGCTTCTTATTAATTTGTATTATATCTATTATACATTCTTGTAAAAGTAAAGGTGAACCTGTTGGAGGGGGTACATATTATACATTAATTTTTTTTCTTTTTGAGGATATCAGGTTCTGGCCATTATCATATAAGCTGGCCTATATTAGGTTATAATGGTAAGAACTATATTAGGATTTATTTTATTTTTTTATTGACTCGTGCTCTATAAAGAAATAATGGTGTATTAATTTTGGAATTATATTATTATTTTTTATTAACTTATGTGTTCTATAAATAGTTGTGTGTGTATTTTAATGAATAGATGGCATAGTCTCATATTTGTAGAATTTCTGAATTAGTTTAATAAGAATCATATTTTTTAGAGAATTTTACCCACCTATGTTTTAGAACTCTAGAAGTTATTTTCTTATTTCTTTACAATCAGTGTATACATTCTGGCTAACAAGTCTATTTACTGTGTATAATTGAACATGAAATTTCTAGTTAGAATTTAATTTAAAGTTAAAAGCAGGCTTGGTTTTTATTTTGGAAACAAAAGATTTAAGGCAAATTACTTGACATCTGCAGTTCCGGGGGCAGGAATCAAGGGAGAGGTGATAACCTAGCTAGTTTTTGGGAAAAAACAAAAAAGAGACCTGGGAATAAATAGGAGGGCCCCTAATCCATAAAAAAGAGAAGAACTTGTCTGTCAGAGATAGGAGGCATGCACAATCACAAAAAGAGAGGAACTTGCCTGTCAAAGATAAGAGGCAAGACTGGAAGGGGAATGGTTCCTAGCAACCGCTCAGGCCCCTAGCAACTGCCCGTTCCAAAGAGCAGACTGCAAGCCCGACAACTCCCATATGTTTCATATCTTTATTGTTTATTTCAAAATAAGCCATGTCCTGTTTCTAGAAGGTGGTTCCTTGCAGCTCTCTTCTCCAGGTTGGGATCTTACCAGCCTGGTTGGCACAGGACGTAACACAGGAGAGCATCTGTGTTTGTCTCTGCTGGGTGCTCTGGAGTCCCTGAGCCTCTTTTGCAAAGCCTTTGGCTCAGGTCAAAGGTCTCCTGTGTGCTTCTGTCTCCTCACAGGTCAGCATGAGGTCGGTCCATCTTTTCTACCTTTGCATTCCACTTAGTGTGGCTCTGCTTTCTTCTTTCTCATAAGAACTGAACAACACTACACTTTGTCTGTCTCTCCCTCCCTTCCATCCTCCCTTCCATCCTCCCTTCCATCCTCCCTTCCATCCTTCCTTCCTCCCTTCCTTTGGGTAAGAGATACTAGACCTTGTACATAATGGGCAAGTGTTCTTCCGTTGAATTATATAGTTTTTTGCATTTTATTATGAGACCTGAGTCTCACTAAGTTGCCCAGGCAGGTTTGAATTTATGATCCTTCTGCCTCAATCTCTTGGATAGCTGGATTTTGCCACCAGACCTAGCTCTGAGTGTTTCTAATCTTGCCTCCAGCTCAAAATTTATAGGCGTTGATTTTCAAATAGGAAGCAAACAACCACGATACTCACTAAGAAAACGATACTCACTAAGAAAAACAAAACAAACAAAAAAAAAACCCTAAAACTACAAAAACAAAGCTTGAGCCTGAAGCTATCGGCATCAGGCCTGAGGCCAGATCCGATTTATAAGAAGAAATAAACCAGGACCCACAAGATGGCTCAGCGGGTCTGTGCTTGCTGCACAAGCCCGATGGCCTGGATGGAGTCTGGAACATGGGAGGTGGAAGGACGGAACTGATTCCACAGTCCTCTGACCTCACACATGTCATGGTACTCACACGTGCACTTGTATGCACCTATAAACAAATAAATAAATGGAAATAGACCAGCAGGTAGAGATCACCTACCTGTGTGGGCATAATTGTTAGTTTTCTATGACTACAACAAAATTCTTGGTGAGACCCTGCCTCAAGTTTAAGTTACTCAAGGTAACTTAGAAACAAACATCTGTTTTGTCTCGCCTGGGTTGTGAACTGTGCTGAGCTGGGCCTGTTGTGTTACTCAGCTCGTGGTAGTTGGGATGTGATGAGGAAGGAAGAAGCAAGGCTGAGGTCCCAAGAGTCCCTTCAGACCTTGCTTCCTAAAGGTTCCACCAACTCCCAATAGTGCTAAAGGCTGGAAACATGTGGGCTATTGGAGGATACTGAAGATCCAAACTACAGCATCATTCACCTGCCCATGGGGAGCTGATATCCATTATGTACTTTTATGGCTAAGGTTCTTCACTGTCGTTCTCCATGGTTAGAACTCTACATTTTTCTGCCTTTATTCTACTATAAACTGGAAAGCAAGATTTCAGTGTTCACTCAGAATTACATGTGAAGATCTTAAATGAATGATTAATTGAATTATACTATGTCTATATGATAGAATTGTAAGTAATTAATGATAATGATGGAACTGTAATTTACTTGTTCAAATTAATGTAATTTGATTACATGAGGAATAATTAATGATACACAGATACAGACATAAAAATAGAAAAGGGGGATGGGAGGGAAGAGGGATGGAGGGAAGCAGGTACTCAAAACTCATGCTTGTAAAGCTAGAAAAAACTAACTAAATAAAAAGGAATAGGAAAGTACTGGGCATGGTGTGATGTATGCTGTAACCTCAGTAAAGGAAGGATGGAAGTTCAAGGCCAGCTTGGGCTATGCAGTTGGACCCTGTCTCAAAAAACGAAATTGGAAAGCGTAACAGTCATATTGCTGACAAAATCATGACAAAACAGCTTAAGGAAACAAGGAGTTTATTCTTTCTTACAATTCCTGGTTACAGTTGCTTGTTCAGCTCGGCAGGAGAGCAAGCGCCATCTCCAAAGGGCCAAAACTTATCAACTCAACAGCTGAGAGAGGGACAATGCTCACCTGCTAGACTAACATGTCTGACCAAGTATACAGGGGAATGCCAACTTCCTCAACCGGCTCTCTGTATTTTATTCACCTGTCCAGGGCCTAGTTCCACCCACCATGGGCTGGGTCTTCCCCATCAACTATAATCTCCTGCAGGTTCACTCTGGGTTTAACTCAATTACTAATTATCTACAAATGTCCCAGAGATTAACTCTTAATCACCAAATTGACATCTGTACTATCTATGAAACTCCACACCTTGTCAACTTGACATAAGAACATATCACTTTTAACACCTTGTCCCCACAGGTGTTTTTATCTTATAATATAAATACATTTAATTCTTTAATTCTAAAAGTCTGAAATTAAAAGTTTTCATAACCCAATTTTAAAATGTCAATCATTGACAGTTTAGTTATTAAAATATTGGAACTGAAAATCTCTTCTTAAAAAATGTCCCAAATCCTTTAACCATAAGAGCCTACCAAGTCAAAATAAGTTAAATACTTTAATGTAGATAAAACATCAAAATAGAAGCATCATGACACAATAAGAAAATATAAAATTAGGACCAAAGTCCAACAAATCAAATACCACATCTTATACTTCAGTGTTCATCTTCTGTTGCTCATCATGTAGTCATAGTGACTCAAAGATTCTGGGCAATCTCATTCCCTCTTCCCAGATCAAAATTGCACAAGTAGTGTTTCTCTGAACCACGCTGAATCTCCACTCACAGTGGTCCTCAGCATGCACCCCGTGGTTCCGGCATCTCCAGCAGTACTTGGGGTTCACCTCTACAGCTGAAAGATTCACCTCTCCTTGCAGGTACTTTAGACTTGCCATTTGGTGTCAAGTTTCTGCTGCTGTCCGTGAACCCCTTAATTGTGTATCAAAGCCATTACCAATTGAGGGATGCTGATAAATTCTGCAGCAAGAGCGAAACGTTATTTGGGCCACTTGAATCACAGCTGCACCAATTTCCATGAGCTAACCCTGAAAAGCCCTGTTTTGTCAGCCAAAACATTTGAAGGGCAAGAAATGGTTTCAACTTAAGTTTTTGGCCTCTGAAGGAATCCGGGTTTTTAAACCATCGCATTGCCATATGGTGATGATATTCGTTTCTTCCACCGTCCCAGTGAAAATCACTAGGTTTTCTTTTACTGATGTTTGTTTCTCCAACAGTGGCAGCTGTTCTGTTGCCTGCCATTTCCACATCCAAAGTTTCATGGCCATCAGCACAACTCTCCTCTATCAAACAAATCAATCCATCATCTTTAATTTTACCAAAGTCCTTGTGTCCTTCATCACAGAGCCCAAACAATCTATGACTCTTTCAACATCACTATTTTCCAAATGCCCCCAAACTGAATGGTTTTTAGAGCACACAGAGCACACAATCTCAACATCTTCAAACACTGTCACATTCCTTCAAAAAAGTCGTTCAAAATCCACAAAGTCCAAGTAGCCAGATTTATCAGCAATACTCCACTTCTGTGGTACCAAATTCTATAGCAGTTGTGTTTCTGGTAAAATCACGACAATATGCTTAAGGGAATGAGGAATTTATTCTCTCTTGCAATTCCTGGTTACAGTTGCTTGCCCAGCTTGGGAGGAGAGCAAGCGCCATCTCCAAAGGGCCGCACCATATCGACTTAACAGCTGAGAAAGGGAAATTCTCACTTGCAAGACCAACGTGTCTGACCACTTTAAGTATACAGGAGAATGCCAACTTCCTCAACTGGCTCTCTGTATTTTATTCACCTGTCCAGGGCCTAGTTCCACCCACCATGGGTTGGGCCTTCCTCATCAATTAGATAATACTTTACAAATTTGCTCTGGGTTTAACTCAATATTAATTATCTATCATTGTGCTCAGAGCTCAAACCCTCAACCATCAAGTTGACACTTGTACCTAACTGTGACAGAAAGGCATATATAAAAATGAAATTATATGTATTTTAAGACAATGGATGGATAGCTCTTTTTTCTTGCTGTCCTCTGTGTTGAGGGCTTGTGCCTTCTCGGGCAGGCTTTGCTTAGTTAACATTAACAGAGCCCATTACCCAGAAGTATGTTGTGCTGGAGCTTAGGCAGGGGAGTTTATGGTTTGAGGATTTGGATTCAGACAAGGGAAGGCTGTTCTAGACCAGGCTCTGTGAATAGACGTCAGGCATACAGCCTGGCATGTGCAGACCCAACAGCTACTGTCCCAATGCGTTCAAGTCACACCAAAGACCAATAACACGGAACTATTTATACTTTCATTGGGGTGTGGTCCCAACCCAGTCTTTGGGACTGACGAGAGCCTACTTGCTGACTCCCCATCTCCAAATATGTCTTCTACATGCCTGCAACTGTCTATTTCCCTCTGAGTTTTCTTTTTTTAAAAAATTAACTAATTAAAAAAATCTATTTGCTTGCTTGCTTTTATTTTGAGATATATATATATATATAGCCCCAATCTCACAGTCTTCTTGCTTTAGCCTCCTAAGTCTTTATGTATGTTCTGATTAAAATGTATATATTGTACTTTGTACTTGTTTTTTTTTTTTTTTTTTTTGGGAAAAAGCCATGAGCGCTGACTGAAGATAGGATACAGCGTTCCTTTGCTGTGAATACGCGGCCTCGGATCAATGACAACCTGAAGGATTGCATTGTGGGGCGTGGCTGTCTGCTCAGTGGGCGAATATGTAACCCCATGTGTGGGGCAAGCCAGGATAGTGAATAGCTTTTAGGACACATTGGTTCCACAGTTGTTTTTTTTTTTTTAAATCAATGAGTCAGAAAGGGACATGTGACATTTTTTTTTTTATTTCTTCCACTCATACAAAGTTGATAAGTACCCCATTCCCCTCCCTCTCTCTACCCCTCCCTGGATTCCCTTGTTTCCTCCCCCTTTTTTCCCTGCCTTCCCCCCCCCTTTCTCCCAGTGCCCCCCTCCCATTCCTGGAGCATTGGGACATATGACATTTGAGGAGCAGCTTTGGCATTTATGGGGGACATCTACATTGATCCAGGGGCTTGTAACAGCCTTAGTCACCACATCAGGGTGGCCTCGGATTCTTTTTGGCATTTTCTATAATAATCTGCAAGCCCAAAGGAAACAGCATTTCTTTTTAATTTCTGCTTATTCCTGAGTTGCACTCTAAGTACCATAATTATGTCACAATGCACCTTTCATTAATATGAGAAATAATCTGGCGAACTGTGAACATTTTAACTAATACCTCAATGCCCGATCCCCTATTGTTTTAGCAGCTTTTGTTTTGGGCACTCTGAGTTTGGAGCACTCAAAGCATCCGAGTTTCCTCTGTGACTGAGAGGCTCTCGGATCGCTCAGGAGGAAGAGGAAGGTGTCTCTCCCGTCCCATTAGCTAGGATAGGTCCCGTCAGCACACGCCAGGGTTGCACCTGCCCTCCTTCCCGAGCTGCACGATTCCCTTGGCGCCCATCCTGGATTATTTGTGCTTGTCTTTCACTCGCCTCTCAGTTGCGGGCTCTTTATTGAATCATAAAGTGAGCCCCAGAGATGTTAAGAGAGCTGCCCAAGGTCACCCGGGCGGGGAGCAGCTGTGGCGGGCTGGAGTCCAAGTCTTGCTCAGCTTTCTGAGATCGAGGCACCAGCAATGCTATTTTTGGGGATTCTCTGTCAGAGCCGTGGCTACTTCTATCAGACTGTGCTTGTCCCAGGGCTCTACTTTCTCTGCATTCTAGAAACACGTGGAAAGTGGCAGCACATTTGCTTGTGACTTAACAAGAGTGCCTCTGCTCATTAACATCGCCCGACCTTGTGTTTTTAAAATCCGTTGATACCGATGGACTTCAGGCATGGATGCTGATTTTTGTATTTGCTGACCTGAAAGAACAATTCTGGCTCCTTCTTCCCATTGAATGCCTATCTCATCTGTCCCTTTATCTCTTGTAGCTAAGGAACAATTCTGAGTTTGCTCATGGGATTGCTACAAATGCCAGGAGACTGGCAGTATGTGGGTAGATGCAGACATGAGGGTGTAGGTGCAGCCTGAGTTATGGCTAATGTAAGTGAATGCAACTTGCTGGGGCAGCTGTGACATTTGACATGCACTTTCCTGACTGTCACCTGAGTTCTACTTGCAAACCTCTGTTCTAGGAGTGTACTCACACCTCACAAAGGCATGTACAAGAATGTTCACAGCCTTTACAACCACTAGAGCCCAGCAGCAGGGCAATTGCTCACTAAACCACAGGGTCTCCATTCTTCTTAAAGATGCTACAGAGCGCTTTAGCAAAATGAGGAAGATCTATATATACTGACCTGGAAGATTTCCAAGGTTTGCTAGTTAGTGAGAAGAAACAAGCTGCTTAGATATGACAGAAAGGGGACAGGAACCATATGTGACCTCGTGGGGAAGGACTGGAAAACTATGCATGTGAGCTGGGTGACCATGCCACCCTATGTCCCTCTGTGGAGTGTAGTGACAATGGGGTGTATTGTAGATGTAGAGTCGTTTATTTAACCAGTCTCTTGTTGATAAGCTATCCCAGTTCATCTTCTGTAGTTCTATAAGAACAGCACAGATCTGGCAAATGATTATCAGAAGAGTTTAATTGGCTCCCACTTCTGCAGGTTGGACCGCAGACTGGGTGAGCCAGGAGTGCGAGTGAGACAGGGCAGAAGCACAAGCGAGTTCTGGCACACTGGGAGGGAAGTAGGACAGACAGGTCCTTTGTCCCAGGAGCTTGCTCCTGTGACAGCTAACATACTTCCAAGGGGGCGCAGTTCCTTCTTGAACGTTTTCCATTTTAAAGGGTCACCTTTCAACACTGTACCATTGACAAATTTCAACATGCACCAGTCTTTTTGTGACAGGTCATGCCATTGCATAGACGTCTTTATCTGTATCTGTGGTATAGTTGTGGGCCAAGTCCCAGAAACAGAGCTGTGGGGCCCCAAAGCAACTGGATTGGTGATTTGATAAATATTGCAAAATTCTCCCCCAGTTGTGTTCTCGTCAGTAATATTGGAATGAGTCTTTAAAAGAATTGAACTCTAGAGAATGTAAAATTAACCTTTTAGAAGTGTACAGCTCAGTGGCACATAACAGTCATGGTATTGCACGGGGTAGAGGCTTGCGCCTTTCCTACAGTGTTCCAAAGGGGTTTGCAGTGAGAATGCATGCATGCAGTCATTGCTTAATTAAAAATGAAAAGAGAATGGCAGCTGGGGTCTGGATCCAAGGGTTGCCCTTTACCAACCGTGTGGCCTGGCACATGGGGAAATGTTTTCTTCCAGGCTATGCTCAGTTCTACATCTTGAAGAAGTAGGAAGCTTGCACATAGGGTTAATGAGATCACTGGATACATGAGCACAGGAGAAGCAGTTGTTTCCTCCCAGCAGTGCGTAGCTGCCTTCTTCCGGCGCCTGTGGCAACGTGGAGGCCGGAGCCTCCGCTCCTGGGTGCTAAGCCCAGCTTCCTCTTGCTCTGACCTAAGCAGCCTCCTCAGCCTTTCTGAGCCTGTTTCTGCACATGTAAAATGGAGATGGTAGGATGTCGTGAGAACTTAGTAACATGATGTGTATGTTTGCAATGGGGCCTGGTGGAACCTGGGAACCTCAACGTGAGAGTGAAAGAGCAGAGCCCCTTCAGCTGTAACGCCACCATTTCTTTGTTCTCTGTCTCAGGGCTATTGGTGCCAACCCCCTATACTGTGACTGCCAACTCCGCTGGCTCTCCAGCTGGGTGAAGACTGGCTACAAGGAACCAGGCATTGCCCGCTGTGCTGGACCTCCAGACATGGAAGGCAAGCTGCTGCTCACCACGCCTGCCAAGAAGTTTGAATGCCAAGGTGAGCTAAGAGCATGGGAGAAGGGGCAGTGGGTGCCAGGGACCACGGGACTTACCCAGCCCTGACAGAGTATTCCAGATACTCTTGTGTCCCTGTGTCCTGCTGGTGAGAGGGTCAGGTGACAGGAGTGAGGTACCTGCCATTTGTTAGAATGACTGCCTTCCAGTCCTGATCACACACGCGCACACACACACACCAAAAAAAAAAAAAAAAAAAGCTAAGCGGAAAAGTCTTGGTTGCCAGGGCTTTGATTATGTCCCCCATGGTTATATCAGGGAAATAAAAATAGCACAGTACTCTGAGCTCCCAGCCTCTTGGCGGTGCAGCACTAAGACCTTCCTTTAGTTAGGCATCATGCCTGACAATTAACTGAAACCCTCCTCTGGCGCTGGTGGCCAGGGGCCCAGCTGCTGCTCTCTTGACATTTGCAGGATGCAGAGCTGGTGCATGCTGGGAGGCTGGCTCTGAGGCTGCTCACCTCGGGCATCATATTTATTCAGGGACTGATTGACTGGCCGACGGCCCAAGAGCCCTGTGCAGCACCGACAAGAGGCTGAGTGGCTGCCTGAACCCGGTTTTGTGTACAGGGGACTCTGGAGGGAGCCCTGGGGGACCCCAGAGCGCAGCCCTTGCCCTCTGTAAGCTCAGAGGCCACTGTAGGAAATGAAACTGACAGCCGTAGGTTAATGAGAAGGCAGCGGCCACCTGTGTGCAGGAAGCTGTTACGGCAAGGGTCGGCTCTCTGGTGACTGCCGGGACCAAGCCGATTTAGGCTAACATGTGCTCTGTATTTACCGAGGGATGAAATGGTACTGGGCTGTCTTATCTGCTGTTTATTGAGATATAGCACACACAGAGAACACAGGTATGAGGGAAGAACTTGCTAGAGCATCATAATTTGAGCAACCCCAAGGAGCCAGTACCTGGGTCAAGAAACAGAAGCCCCTTTGCCTTGAAGTCCCTTTAGCAGCCTTCTGTCCCATGGAAGGGGTTTTATTTCTGAACTCTTCCACAGACGTCCAGAGAGCCCTCTGGGCAAATTGAATGGAATGGCTGGGTCATGCCCGGTCTTGAGGCCCCTCACAGCCGGCACCCAGGTAGCCTGGCCATTGGTCCTTCATCCTTACCCATAGCCGGTGAGTCCCAGAGGGACTAGAGATGACCCTGCATAGCCAAGAGGTGGCTATAAATGTCCTTCCTGTTCTAGATTTGAGAGGCACAACCTCACGTGGGCTATGTGAGCACATGGGCTGTGTGGGCCCAGGAGGCTTCCGTACAGAGCGGAATCTAGAAAGGATTATCCCTGTCTGCTGAGTGGCTACCTCCAGATTACAGCTCAGTAGGTGACAGGCTGGGGCGGTTGCCTCTGAGGTATGGGGGAAGCAGGGACAGACACCTGACTTTGCCTCTCTGACCCGTGATGTGGCTCTAACCACGACATGTATACAGCTCCCACTTGCCAAATGTCCAGTGGTTGTGGCATAATCTCCAGGGACATGCTGAGGCATGTTTCCTGGGAGAAAGGCATCCTATGCCACACAGGGCTGGGCTTCACAGGATGGGACCCTGTGCTGTCACCTCCCCTTTGCTGCGTTAATACCCTAACTGTCCGCACAGGTCCCCCAAGTCTGGCAGTTCAGGCCAAGTGCGATCCCTGTTTGTCCAGCCCATGTCGGAACCAGGGCACCTGCCACAATGACCCTCTAGAGACATACGGATGTGCCTGTCCCAGCGGCTTCAAGGTGAGTGGAGACACCTGGGGCCGGGTTGTTGTTTGCCAGGCTGTTTCAACTGCAGGACTTGGCTAGAACAAGCGTGTGAGTGAACCCGTCGTCAGTGACCCAGGTGCGGATGGATGAATGAGCAAATGAAAGAATGAACAGGCCATTCCCATGACGAGCAGGCCGAGCTACTGAGAGCTCTTAGTTCACACACTAACCCAAGGCTGTCACTGGAATCCTCACTGCTCACTTTCTCCCCAGGGACGGAACTGTGAGGTGTCCCTAGACAGCTGCTCTAGCAACCCCTGTGGAAATGGGGGGACTTGCCATCCCCAGGAGGGCGAGGATGCCAGCTTCACGTGAGTGAGCAGGGGTCTAAGGGTGGGTTTGACGGTGGGCCTCGCACCCGAGCCTCCCTGTGCTGGAAGAGAGGAAGGTGGCCAGAGGGGCAGACACAGCTCCGCCATAGCCTCGGGGCTCTGCAACGCTTTTTCATCCTGACCAGGCAAAAAGCCGCCAGTGATTTCACGTGTCACACACTCAGAGGGCAGCGCCTGGGCTTGAAGCACCTCTCCATGAAGCCCACTTCCTGCTCCAGCAAGGTGCTAGGTTCAGAAGGGTCTTTCCACACACTTGAACCCCATGGCTGTTGCAATTTCTCTGTACGTTGCTGATAAATTCACCGTCAAGCAGCTTAAGGGCGAGCAAGGGGTTTTATTTTAGCTTGCAGTTCTTGGTTATAGTTTATAGTTCCTAATCCAGCTCGGCAGGAGAACTTACATTCACATCAGGGGCCAAGGGAACTGGTCCCATCACATCTATAGACCCACAAGACTGCTGAGAGGGACCATCTCTGCTCGCCAGACCAGCATTTCTGTCCAAGCACACCAAAGGATGGCAACTTATCTAACCAGCTCTTCCATCTCACTCACCTGCCCAGGGACCAGGCCCTCTCGCCATGGGCCTTCCGCATCAGCTAGACCATGTCCTATAGGCATGCTTGGGACCCCGCTTAGCCACCAGTTCTTTACAAATGTGCCCCGCGCTTCAGCCCTCAACCATCAAGTTGACACCTGTACCTAATTATGACAGTTACAAAAGGTACATAGCAGTGCCAGGAAGGGTTGGGGGCATCAGGGTGCCTTTAAATCTCCATGGACCTCCCCCCGACCCAAGCTTCCACTTTAAAATGAACAGGTCTCTCTGGTTGTGCCAGGTGTCCAAGGCAGGCTTTAACCAGCTCTGAGGTATAGCTGAGGTGCCACAGGGGGGGCGAAGCCTGCCTAGAAGTTGAATCAAGTCCTTCTCCCTTGCCCTTCGTGGGCAACAGTTCCCATGCACAGGCCGGGACTGGCCTCCTGACTGACTCCCTGAATCCTTCCTTGGAGACACATCCCGACCCCCTCCCACTGGCCTGCTTTGCCCAGGAGCCCCACCCCCAGTCCTACCCTTCTAGAGCGTTCCTGAAGAATATATATATATATATATAGTATTTCGTTGCTGGAAATAAATTGCCCACTGAACAAATTGGCTCTTCAGAAAATGATGTTGAATCGACAGGCGGAAATGGCCAAACCTGCCTCCGCAGACCCAAATTACTAGATGTAAAAAATAAAGCGTTAAGTGCCTCTCCTCCAGTGTTGCCTTGGAAACGCGTCCTTACAATAGGCAGGTCCTCTTCAGGGGCGGGCAGCAACTCCAGCTGAGCTTCCCTCCCAGGTCTTTAGCTTCTGCATAGGTGGAGGGTGGGGGTTGGGCTAAGATTCTCCTTGCCAGCACAGGAGGCTGATGGGGTTGATCCCTCACAGTCCAGCAACCTAGGGCACCAGGTAGATGGGGCACCTTCTTTCTGCACCCTAGATCCCTTTCTCAACCCCTCCTCCCCCAGCTGAGGGCACTTTCTACAGCTGGGAAATGTCTGTCGATTTAGCTTAAAATGAAATTCCAGAACATGCCCCGCAGCAAGCACTTCAGACAAAATGCAAACCGACACCCTACACGGATATTCCTAGACCCATAGCTAAATTTTCATTGTGTGTTCAGCCCTTCCTTGCAAGAGAGACAATATCATTGATGCTATAAATATTGATGTTTAAAAATGTGACAGTAGGTTTCAGTCACTTGATCCTCATCTACCAGGGGTATCCGAAGAGCAGAACATAGTAAGTGGGTCCCATTTCATTTATTTATTTATTTAGAAACAAGGTCTTGCTGTATAGCACAAATGGGCCTGAAACTCTCAGCTATCCTCCTGCCTCAGCCTTCTGAATACTTGGATTGCAGGCATGCACTCCCATGCCTAGCTTTGGGCACCATTTTAAAATGTTCCAGGCATGCATCTCTGTAGATAGTGCTTCGTTTGCTTTCCAACCCTCCCCTTCTTCCAGTGAGACTCGACTGTCCGCCAAGAGCACTTGCCACTCACGTGGGCACAGGAGCTAACATTTAAAGTCCTATTTTGTCTTTCTTTCACTGTGAACCTCTAATTAGAAGCTTCTTTTGGTAAGGTTTAGTGGTGCACACGTGTGATTCCAGTACTCAGGCAGCAGAGACAGGAAGATTGAGAGTTTGAGGCCAACCTCATGTTACATGTGAGACCCTGTCTCAAAAAAAAAAAAAAAGGAAGAAAGAAAGAAAGAAAGAAAGAAAGAAAGAAAGAAAGAAAGAAAGAAAGAAAGAAAGAAAGAAAGAAAAGAAAAGAAAAAGAAAATTTTCTTTTTACCAAGCTATCATCAAACTGACTAATCATATGCAAAACAACCTATTGTTACACAATTTGAGTGACAGTTATTATCCAGAAAGAACCTTGTTCTGAAACTGAATGGTGCGGGGCTGGGTTCTTTCCTTTGTCAGCTGGTTTACGTGTCTGCAGTTGGGTCTGTGGATGATGGGCGAGGTCTCAGCAGCCACCTTGGCTATTTGGTTTGTTGTTTTTAAAGATATATAGAATGCTGGGAAGGTTTTTTTCACATAAATACACTGATGGGAGTAGGAGGAGGCTTATTATAGCCCTGTCAGCCAGTTCTTTTGAAACCCTTCCCAGTTTATAAACCAAATACTCCACAGCAACCGGCGTCGATGGTATTTTGTGCCCTCTTGGATGACCGTTTCATGATGTCACACATCCATTAATTTAAACCACAGAATCAGAAACCTCTTGACTTCCCAAAACGTTCTTCAGTGACTGTTTTCTATTGGGCAATATTCTAGTTGCTTCTCGGCATCTCAAGGCAAGTCCCATCTTGCTCCTGGGCAGGAAGTGATGGTCAGTTTTGGAGAAGAGCCCTGAAGACAGTTAGGGGCTATTCCTCAGTTCCCCCTTCTGATCCTCACACCTTTGGGGCATTCTTCTATATCCTAAGTTAAAGAGTACCCCTGTTTGAGGATTACTGATCTCTAGAACCTTCTACAACCCAGTTTCTCCTCAGCCCTGCCTCATTTGTACTCTGTCCATGAAACCCATGGCCCCAGAAGTCCTGAACTGTGTGAATGAGCAGGTCCTTCCCAAGGGACTGTCGAGGGCTGCTCTTGCATCAGGCTTCTCTCACTCCTCCGTTCCCATTATCCCCTTGTCCCTCTCTGCTCTGCTCTGTTGACAGTCTTGCTGGGGTGAATCCATTACTTCCCACAGGAAGCCTGCTCGGGTGCCAAGGAGGAGTTAGTTGTCCTCTGCTCTTAGTGGTCACTCCGCAGCTTCCGTGACTTGACCATCCTGATTCCATCTCTCATTGGGTCACCGTCTTCTCTAGCTAGACCGCATGCTGGAGAGGGTAGAACTAAGTCTTACTCCTCTCTAACTCTCGTATCCCCTTGCAAGGGCCTGAATCTGGAGTAAAAACCTCAACCCCATGCAGTGAGGATCCTGACTGGCAGCCAGAGGCTTCCCCGGTGTCCCCAGGAGGTCACCTCTTCATCTTCTCTGCCACCCACAGGTGCTCTTGTCCCACTGGCTTTGAAGGACGAACATGCGAGGTGAACACAGACGACTGCATAGAGCACGCATGTGTCAATGGGGGCATCTGCATAGATGGCGTGGGCAATTATACCTGCCAGTGCCCCCTGCAATCCATGGGTAAGCATGGTAGGCATGGAGCACCCCCGGAGCCGTGGGCAGGAGGACTAGGGGCATCTCCCTGTCTACACAGGGCTCTGCTGGGCCTGGTCTCTCCTGCCTCTCATTCCTTCTTCCCTTCAGGAAGGTTCTGTGAGCAGCTGGTGGACTTCTGTTCCCCGGATCTAAACCCATGCCAGCACGAGTCCCGCTGTGTGGGCACCCCAGATGGGCCCAGGTTGGTGCTGTCTACTGTCAGGGACCCTAGCCTGGCTCAGCCTCCTCCCTGTCACCTACTCCTCAGCTCTTGGTGGGTTGGGGGTGGGTCGTTCTGGGGTCTTGAGAACCAATGTTACGGGCACAGCTTTGGCCATGTAGACCTGGGCCAGTGACTTCCATCTGGCCCTCAGTGGACCGCTTGGCCGCGTTCGGCCTCTTTTCTCAGTGTGGACTGGTAGTGGTTCACAGTAGCTTCCTCCAGGGAAGCTAGTGAGGGTAGGGTGAGGAAAAACATGGAAAGCATCTGGCACCAAACTTGAGAGTTGTGCCTGACCCACAGTGCCCCCTGCAATACACGGGTAAGCATGGTGGGCACGGAGCACCCCCGGAGCCGTGTCCTGTGGGCAGGAGGGCTAAGGGCATCTCACTGTCCATGACCTCTCATCCCAATCACAAACCCCACAAAGCTCTGAAACCCCAAATGCCCCTCAATGGCAAAGCTTCACCCCTATGAGTACATTTGCAAGGAAAGGTCGAGGGGAGGTTTTTCACATTTGCCATCTGTCCCAGGAGAGTGGATGTAGGTAGGGTCTACTGCAGAAGTATGAACCTGTCTGTCAAGGGAGCTGCAAGTTCCACAAAGCTCCTTTATATGCAGCCTGCAACCTCACCATGGCCGTGGAACTTGAACTCCAAAGCGGGTCTGTCCCCAGGAGTCACTGTACTAAGTGGACATTGTAGGAGTGCTACGCAGGTGGAGAGTGTTGGATGAAGGTCCAGGTTTTCAAAATGTCACTCCCATAAGCAAAATCTTATTTCTAGGAACTCCTCCTCTCTACTCACTGATCTCTCCCATGAGGACAGGATTTTGTCAGCGTAGGACTTTTTGGGGGGTTTGTGGCTGAAAGACCCAAGGCCAGGAACTCAGGTCAAGGTCTGGGTTGGAGACCCAAGAGAGACTGCTGGTAGTGCTGGATTCTTCTGGGCCCAGATGCACAAGCAGTGGGCTGCAGGCTTTGCTGTACTGGCCCAAGGACAAGAGTTTGGATCCCCACTAAATGTCCAGTGGTGGTCTACCTAGAATCCCAGCACCCACGAAGTGGAGACAGTTGCTAGACTAACCAAATTAATAAACTCTGGATTTAGTAAGAGACCTTGATTCATGTATAAGGTGATGAGCAATTAAGGAAGACACCTGTCTACCTCTGGCCTTTAAGTGCATGGACACGTGGACACCCACACATACAAATACATCTCCTCCCACATTACATATGGAAGGAAGAAAGAAAGAAAAGGAAGAGAGAGAGAGAAAAAAGGAAGGAAGGAAGGGAGGGAAGGAGGGAGGGACAGAGGGAGGGATGGAGGGAGGGAAAGAGAAAGAAAGAAAGAAAGAAAGAAAGAAAGAAAGAAAGAAAGAAAGAAAGAAAGAAAGAAAGAAAGAAAGAAGAAAAGGAAAAAGAAAGAAAGAGAGGAAGGAAGGAAGGAAGAAAGGAAGAAAGAAAGAGAAATTGGAGAAGCAAGTGCTATCTTTATGGTTGACCTAGGATATGTAGTTGGTGGTAAGAGTGGATGTCCAGGACAAGATTCCTGTCCGCTCTACTGCTGGTTCTGGTCACCCCACATCCACAAAGGCTCAGGATGGACTCCACTGGTCCTTGGGATTCTCTGTCGTATGAATCCTGTCCACCAAGCCCCGGGATAGACGTCAACTGACCTCCCATTCTGTTCACCCCAGGTGCGAGTGTGTGCCAGGCTACACTGGTGCCAACTGCAGTGAGAACCAGGATGACTGCAAGGATCACCGCTGCCAGCACGGGGCCCAGTGCGTGGACGAAGTCAACAGTTACGCCTGCCTGTGTGCCGAGGGCTACAGGTGAGCCGCCTGCTCACGCGGTGAGCTCTACGCCTCTCACTGAGGCGGGCTGGCAGAAACCCTTGCTCAACTGGAGTGCGCACCCAGCAGTTCAATGCTGGGTTTTAGTCGTGGCTCTGCCAGAATCAGCTTGTGACACAGACGTAGCAGGGGAGGCAAGGATTGCTCAGAACGCAGGCAGAGGGTTCCTGACTTGCTTGCTGGAGAACGGGCGGGCGGAGTGTTCACGACCTAACTGCCCAGGTCAATCTCTGAAGTCACATTCTGACATAGAGGTCATCCTCCTTTTTACGTAGACCCACACACACCCACACTCCAGGAGGCTGGAGGGGTTACCCTCTGGCCACATACCTCCTCTGGTCTTCCTGGGTCTAACGCTTCCTCCCTCTTCCTCTTTCTCCCTCCTTCCGTTTCTTACTTTCTGCTGGGGTTTGAGTCTTGCCTTGCACATGCTAAGCATGCATTCTGTCACTTCACCTTCTAGCCCCTTTGTCAAGTTATAATTCACAAGTCGTGCAGTTCACTAAGGTGTTAAGTCTGTTGGCTTTTATTAATACACTTCCAGAATTGTGTGTCCATCACCATAATAAACGAAGACATTTCCCTGACTCCAGGAAGAGCACACTACCTGTTATCCGTCTCCTTCAACTTCCATGCCACTAGGTGCCTATCCGCTGTGCCCATTGATTTCCATATTCCGTACACACCAGAGAAAGGAATCCTGCAGTCTGTTGTCCTCGCGGCCCAGGTTCAGGGTTCATCCGCGTGGCGGCAGGCTTCAGGGTACCGTCGCTGGGTAGTACTCCCCCGAACAGACAAGACTACATTGTGTTCATCCGCTCCTCAGCGGGTGGACGCTGAGGCTGCTTCTTTGGGGCTGTTGTCAATACTGGTGCTCTGAGTGTTTGTGCACAAGGGTCTGTGTAGACATACATGGAGTTCTTGAGGAAATCTGCACCATCCTACGGTACCTCTAAACTAAGCTGTCGAACTGTTCCCCAGTGGCTGTACCGTGGTGTCATCCAGTAGCAGCGTGAGACACTTTGATTTCTCCGCACTGCACCAGTCATCTTGTTCTTGCTAGTCATCTGCGTGTGAAGTGATATCACACTGTGTTGTGTGTTCCATTCTCCTTGATGGTCAGTGAGCCTCTGTTCACGTGCTTACTAGTCATTTTAATATCCTCTCTAAAAGAATGTCTATTGATGCAGTCAAGTAGTTGCCTGTCTTTTTTTAAAAAATTTTTTTAATTAATTTATTTATTCAGTTGTACATGTGTGCACATGTGTATGTATGTATTTAGTTGTGCATGTGTGTGCATGTATGTGTGTGTGTATGTGCATGTAGAACCACGGACGAATTCAGGAACCACCATGGATGCCTCCACCTCCTCCTTGTTTACTCTGCCCCGGGATTCACAGGCTCCGCCCCACCAGGACCAGAAACGCAGGTCACCCCCGCTTCTGCCCAGCGTCTATACATGGGGTCTAGGATTCAAACTCTGGACCCTCCGCCTGCAAGGCAGAGGCTTAACCCCTGAGCCACCTCTCCAGCCCCAAGTAGTTGCCTGTCTTTAATTGAGATGTTCATCTTTTTATTATTGAATTATAAGGACTCTTCATAAATTCTAGGTAAATCCCTTCTAAGATATGTATTTTGTCAATACTTTCTTCCATCCTATGGACCATCTTTTCTTGATGATATTCTTCGATGCATAAAAGTTTTCAACTTAATGATTTGCGGTTCATCCATTTTTTTCTTCTGTTGATTATGCTTTTGATGTCATTAATAAACTTCTGCTTGATCCAATGATTTGAAAATTTATCCCTATGTTATCTTCCATAAGTTTCATGCTTTTAGCTTTTATGTTTACATCACTGAACCATTTTTGATTAACTTTTGGATATGGTGAGTTAGCAGTTTAGCTTCATTCTATGTGATTGTCTCAGACCATTTTTTTCCTCCCATTTGTTTTGGTTTTCATGGGAAGAATCTATGCTATAGTGAGAGTCTATCCAGAGCCTCAGCAGCGTTCCTCTGACCCACACGACTGTTTTCACATCAGTAGCAAAGTGTCTTGGTTTCGGCAGTTTTGTAACAAGTTTCAAAATCAGGACCTGTGCATCCTCCAATTTTTTTTTTCTCTTTTAAGATTGTTTTAGGGGGCTGGAGAGGTGGCTCAGGGGTTAAACCTCTGCCTTGCAGGTGGAAGGTCCTGAGTTGGGATCCTAGACCCCACGTATAGACGCCAGGTGGAAGCGGGGGCGGCCTGCGTTTCTGGTCCTGGTAGGGCGGAGCCTGTGAATCCCAGGGCAGAGTAAACAAGGAGGAGGTGGAGGTGGTCCATTGGTGGTTCCCGAATTTGTCCGTGGTTCCACACACACACACACACACACACACACACATACACACACACACACACACACACACACACACACACGCACTAGTGAATAAATTTAAAAAAAAGAAATTTAAGATTGTTTTAGATATTTTGGGTTCCTTGAATTTCTGTTCCTTGAATTTTAGGATTAGCTTGCCAACTTCTGTAAAAAGAATCTTATGAGATTATTTAGAAGGGATGATATTGAATCTGTAGATTAATTTAGGGATCAGTGCTATTTTTACAACATTACTGTCTTCCAATAGACAAGCATGGAACGGTTCCCACTTATTTAGATTTACTTCTTTCAACAGTTGTTTTGTAATTCACAAAGTATCTGTGTCACACTTACTTTGGAAATTATTTCCTAATATTTCATTCTGCTTCATCCTAGCGGGCATGGAATTGATTTCTTAATTTCATTGTATTTAATTTTGCATATCCTGGCAAATTCTTGTTTAGTTTTGAAAGTTTAGTTCTGAGTTCCTTAGAATCTTCTTATATTGGATCATATCATGTACTAATAGGTAGTTTACTTATTTTCCAATCTCTTCTCACTTTCTGACCTGACAGCTCTGGATAGAACTTCCAGAACAATGCTGAACACAGGTTATGAGAGCAGATATTCTCATCTTAATCTTAAAGGGGAAGCATTCAGTCACTGTCATTTAAGTATGATATTGGTTGTGTTTTCTGAGTAGTCTTCATTAATTTGATGGAGTTCCCTTCTATTCCTAATTCTTGAAGGGATGTTGAAGTTTGCCTAATTTTTCTCTCTGTAGTCTATTGCTATGATGTTTGGTGTTAATTAATGTCAGCTATTAAACAAACCTTGGATTCTTGAGGCCACACCTAGTCATGATATGTAATACATTTTATGCTGGATTTCATTTGCTAATTTTTTCTGAGGACTTTGTACCTACATCTCTAAGTAATATTAATCTGTAATTTTTGTTCGATATCTTTGTGTAGCTTAGGTATCAGCATCATGCTCAGCTCAGAATCAGAAAGTGTTTCTTAATTTTTAAAAAATTTATTTCAAAAACTTTTATTTATTTGTGGGGTAGCAGGAAAGCAGGTGTATGTGTGGAGGTTCAGTTGCCAGTTTTTGGAAGTAAGTTCTCTCTTTCTACCATGTGGACTCAGGCTTGAACTCAGATTTCATGTAGGTTACATGCTAAGCTATCTTGGTAGTGCCTATTCTTTATACCTTATAAGAGTTCATGAAGAGTGTGTCTTGCTCTTGTTTGGTAGAGTTCACCATTTGAGTTGGTTAATAACTCAACTTCTTCACTTGTTAGTTCAGATGTTCTATTTATTCTTGAGATAGTTTGGGGAGTTAGTGTGCTTCCAAGAATTTGTCAATTTCATCTAAGCTGTTTAATTGACTGACACATGGTTGTTCATATTATGCTGTTGTAAATCTTTCTCCTTTCCCTCCTTCCCTCCCCCTCCCTTTCCCCCTTCTTCCCTTCCTCTTTCTTCCTTCCCTCCCTCCTTCTCTTCACCTCTCCCTCTTTCCCTTCCTTCCTTCTCTTTCCTTCCTTCTTCTTTCCAGTGCTCTGGTTGGTACTCAAGGTCTTGTGTATGCTACCAAGAGTTTACCACGGAGTCACAAAAACAGCTCATTATTTTTATTTCTGTAAGATTGGTAGTAATGTCTCCTCTTTTTATTTCTGACTTCTAATTCAGGGTTTTCTCTTCATGTTAACTTGCAGAGAAAGCCCCCCTACCTCAGACTGATGGGAGTTGCAAACATACACCCAAAGCCAGCATGTATGCATGCAGGAGATTTTATTAGCAAGCAAATAGGATGGATGTCTCTGAATCAGAGAGAGGCAGCGGCAAAATCTAATTCTGGAGGTGTCTCATAGGGCATGGGGCAGGAACATAGGACCATAGGGCAGGGGCATGTAGTTGGAAAAGTACTGGGATGGGAAGGGGAGCTTGCTCCAGAGTGGGTAAAAAAAATCCTTGGGAAAATGTGCCAGTTTATCTTAGCTGCAGGTGGACTGGGGGCTAGGAGAAGTTGCAGACAGGGTGGGGGCGGTGAAGCTGTCCTTGGGAGAGCGGTGGGTCGGCTGCCTTGTCTAGGCTGGCTGAAGACTATCAGAGCCCTTGGTCGGGACATGTACACTAGGGGTGGTGGGGAGGGGGGCAGCTTGAGCCGTTTTATGTCTTAACAAACATGCCTAACACCAGGGACCAGCTTTACTTACTTCTTTATCTCCTGGTCCTCAGATCATCTACTCTCATTTTAAGGGCTCGTTGTTTCCTGAGGGATTGTGGGAAAGGAGACGTCCCTGCCTTGGTTAACATGCCCTCTGTGCTCTGTGTCCTTTCTTCTCAGCGGACAGCTCTGTGAGATCCCTCCCCACCCACCTGCCCCCAGAAGCCCCTGTGAGGGGACGGAGTGCCAGAACGGGGCCAACTGTGTGGACCAGGGCAGCCGGCCTGTGTGCCAGTGCTTGCCGGGCTTTGGCGGCCCCGAGTGTGAGAAGTTGCTCAGTGTCAACTTCGTGGATCGAGACACCTACTTGCAGTTCACTGACCTGCAGAACTGGCCACGGGCCAACATCACTCTGCAGGTGCGTGCTTATGGGCTTGGCCCAAGTGATTCCTCACAGGGGACCTGCATTTAGTCACCACTCTTCCTGAATCTGGGGTCACAGTGCGAACTCGCCTGAGTGTCTGAGGAAGGGTTCGGACTCACGCCCAAGGCAGAAATGGAGTGATGGAATCCATAAAACCAGCCCTGCCTGGGGCCTCGCCCACCACCTCTTATCCTTGCTGCTCTTCATTTAGAGTGGCAGACAGGTGTGTTCCACATAGCCAGTGTGAACTCCCAGCTTGTCTTTAGTCAAAGGGCCCTGGGGTCCCCTAACTGCCCTTTTTATACCTTCAGTTCTGTCGCAGAACATTACTGTGTTAAGGGAAAATAAAAAGCAAGTTGCATTTCAACGGCAGTGATAAAACTCTGGGTACAGCCACTTAAGCCTGATGATCCAAGTTCAATTCCCAGAACCTACATGATGGAAGGAGAGAGACTCCCACAGGTTGTCATCTGACCTCTATAGTGTTCCATGTCAAGAGTGGGTGTGCACACACACACACATAAATGTGTATAATGATTAAGTTTAAGCACAAATTTTTTTTTAAATTTATTTATTTATTTATTTATTTATTTATTATTTATTCAATTGTGTGTGTGCATGTGTGTGGGAACCACCATGGACGCCTCCACCTCCTTGTTTACTCTGTCCTGAGATTCACAGGCTCCGCCCTACCAGTACCAGAAGCTCAGGCGTCTATACGTGGGGTCTGGGATTTGAACTCAGGACCTTCTGCCTACAAGGCAGAAGCTTAACCCCTGAGCCACCTCTCCAGCCCCCTAAGCACAAATTTTTAAAAATTTTTTTATTATTTATTCAATTGTGTGTGTGCGTGTGTGCGTGCATGCATGCGTGTGTGTGTATGTGTGTGTGTGTATGTGTAGAACCACAGGCGAATTTGGGAACCACCATGGACGCCTCCACCTCCTTGTTTACTCTGCCCCGGGATTTACAGGCTCCGTCCCTACCAGGACCAGAAATGCAGGCTGCCCCCACTTCCGCCTGGCGTCTATACGTGGGGTCTAGGATCCAAACTCAGGACCTTCCACCTGCAAGGCAGAGGCTTAACTCCTGAGCCACTTCTCCAGCCCCCTTAAGTACACATTTTTTAAAAAGGAAAGTCCTTTTCAGTCTCCTCTCCCACAAATTCCATTCCTGATTATAAACGCCATCTTCTTCCCTGCATAGCCCATCCCTCCTCAGCCTCTCAAACATGCTCATCCTCTTGTCACTTGTCGTAGTTTACCAGTCCCTCTGATGAAATGAATACCTGACACATAATTTAGGGGAGCAAGGGGATTTCATTGGCTTACATCTCAGGCCACAGTCCACTATGGTAGCAGAGTTACCAGCAGGGGTCAAGGGAACTGGCCACAGCACATCTACAGGAAGAGCTGAGAGAGGAACAAAGACCAAAGCAGACCTTCTAGCTTGCTGGTCTACCCATTTTCCAGAACCAATTTGTTCTCTTTCTAGATTATCTATCCATCTGCACAGAGTATGGTCCCACCAACTGTGTGCTGGGCTTCCTACATCAACTGTATAGTCTCCTGCAGACTTGCGCAGAGCTTTGCCCTAACTAAGTAATTCTTCATATTGTGTCTGAAGCTTAATTCTCAGTTGTCAAGTTGACAGCTAAAACCACCTGCCACTTCAACACTCAAAATTCTACCACTCTCATTGTCTGCAGCAAGGAAGCTGACAGCTTACCACTTCAGCAACACAAAACTCACCTTTGCTACCTCCCCCCAGCCAGCCATGGGCTCAGGCACGTTCTTGGGCTGTCTTGGTATCTTTAGGAGATAGGTTCCACAGACATATTGTAAGCTGTTGTTCTTTGTTGACTGGTATTCAGCCACCAAAAAAAAAAAAAAAACAACAACAAAAACAAAAAACAAATCAAAAACAAACAAACTCAGGAGAAGCTCTCTGATTGGTCAAGTTCCTGTCACGTGCCCATTTCTGGACCAGCCACTGGGGCCGTGGAGTTGGGCTACTGTTGTTGGTCCAGCCTGGTCCATGTGCCCGCTCTGTGGACCAGGCTATCAGGGAATTTACTGGAAGAAGGCAAGGGAGAGGAACAAGGCAGAAGGAAGCAGTCATGGGGTCTGCAGTCTTGGGACCCCCGTCCCAAACAGATATCCATAGCTCCGGCGGCAGACACTGCCTTCTTGCAGGAACGAGGGCTCTGCTTGGGGGATTCCTGACTGTGTCTTTTCCTACCCCGTGCAGCCAGATTTCTGAGGCCCACACACAGGGTCCCACGACTGGAAGGAGGTGGTCTCTGACCACCACCTCCCTCTGGGCAACTGGCTGAGGTCTTTCATCTGCTTCGGGGTGTGAAACCTTCAGTCCCAGCCGTCCTGTCAGCCTGGCTGTGGGGCCCTAGTAGGTTCGCAGTGGATGGTACCTGAATGTGAGCTTGCCCGTCCCTGCCAGCCAGCATGAAGGAGTGACCACTGGGAGACGGCTCAGGCAGCCAAGGGGCCAGTTCTGCACAGGTGTCATTCTTCCAATCTGGGGTCCCCCCTCTGTTCACCTCCCCATGGCTGTGCTGCTGACGTGAGGGGTGAGTAGGATGGGAGAGAACGTGTTTCTGCTCGTCAGGTCTCCACGGCCGAGGACAATGGGATCCTACTATACAACGGGGACAACGACCACATCGCAGTCGAGCTGTACCAGGGCCATGTCCGCGTCAGCTATGACCCGGGAAGCTACCCCAGCTCTGCTATCTACAGGTAGGGCTTACTCCGGAAGTCGGTCTTCCTCTGGGTGGGCACACCAGGAGAAGTTAAGGCTCCTAAGCCAAGAGCAGGTGGTTGCTGGGCTGCCCACAAGGAAAGGTGATTTAGTGCTGTGAGTCCAAGACCTTTCGAGCCTGAGGCACTCTGAGGCTGTCTGCACATCCCTTCCTTTCCCCATCCCACCTTACTGCAGAGGAGGCTTCTGAATGGGGTTGAAGTCTCTCTGCAAACTTCCCAGCCTCCTCTGGGGCCCCAAAAAGGGGAGCAGAAGTCCTGGTTCCCTTGGTCCCCTTGGACCTCTCTCTCACAGATGTGACCCCTGGGGAGGCAGAGGATGCTTGCTGGCCTTTCAGAGGAAGTACCTAGCCAAGGACAGTCCTAGCAGAGTCTCACTCCCTGGGTGGGGCTCCCCATCTCCTTCCAGTGCTGAGACAATCAACGACGGGCAGTTCCACACTGTTGAGCTGGTCACCTTTGATCAGATGGTGAACCTCTCCATCGATGGCGGCAGCCCCATGACCATGGACAACTTCGGCAAGCACTACACGCTCAACAGCGAGGCTCCCCTCTATGTGGGAGGTGAGGACCTGCCAGACAGAGGCTGCAGCTGCGCCTCTTCGGGCCTCTCCACTGGACCGTGGTGATGGTGTCCGCGGGCGGGGCCCTTTGTACACGCTGGTCTGAAGCTGGCCAGGAGAGCAGATAGCAGGCAGGGGACATGCCAGGGGCTGGCACTGGTTCTAGTGAAAGCCAATCTGGCGGGTCGTCCTTCCCTGTCTGGAGCCCAGCTGCTCTCTGACCAGTCCAGGCTGACCAAGCAGGGTGGTGAGGGAGCTGGAGGAAGACTGTCTTTCACATGAAGGGCACTCTTCTTCTTGGCTCTGGACCAGTAAAACTTCCCATGTCTGGGGTCTGTTTTCAGTTTGGACCCTCAGAGGCCAGAACTGCTACAAGAGTCAGCATGGTGTCCCCACACTAGCTGGGGATTCCCCCCCTGGCCCTGTGGGAACCGTAAGCCAGGTAACTCCTGTCCCTTACCTGTGATCATTACTGTGGGGGCCAGGCAGGCCTCTGTCTGGGGAGGGCTGGCCCCTCTGCTGATCCGAGCTCCCCTCAGATTGCTAGGAAGCCATAAACCCCAAAACAAGTGACAAATCCTCTACATGTGATTTCTCTTTGCTTTGGTTGGGATATCCAGTGCCAAAAGGGGGCGTCTCAGAGGAGACAAAGGAGCCCCAGGGAGGTAGTCAAACTTTGGGCAAAGGCACCCCAGGGACTCTGCCAGGCCGACACGGAGCTCATGTTTTCTTAGAAAGGAGTCTGAGCTTACAGCGCATCCCCCACAGGGATAGGCAGAGGCCAGGGGCAGAAGGGGACACTGCAGAGCTGCTGTCTCAGAGGGGCCAGGCACGACTTGAGCTGCACTCAAGCCTGGCATTGCTCTCCACCGCCCCAGGGATGCCCGTGGATGTGAACTCAGCTGCCTTCCGCCTGTGGCAGATCCTCAATGGCACCAGCTTCCACGGCTGCATTCGAAATCTGTACATCAACAACGAGCTGCAAGATTTCACCAAGACGCAGATGAAGCCTGGCGTGGTGCCAGGCTGTGAGCCCTGCCGCAAACTCTATTGCTTGCATGGCATCTGCCAGCCCAACGCCACCCCGGGGCCTGTGTGCCACTGTGAGGCTGGCTGGACAGGGCTGCATTGCGACCAGCCGGTGGATGGCCCCTGCCACGGCCACAAGTGAGTCTGGGAGGGGAAGAGGGAGCCATCACCCCCCCCACCTGCCCTTTCCCTCTAGTCCCACTTACCCATGACGAGCACTGTAGTTTGAATCCTCAAGTTGGAGCATGTGGCCGACACAGATTTCTAATTTTTTTATTTTTAGCTTTATTAACAGGAAAGAGTTCATAAGAACAAACCCAGGCTCACATTTTGCTCTCTTTATTTAAATCTCGGGAACAGAATCAAGTCCAGGGCCGGGAAGGGTGGGCCGCCCTCGGGCTGTGCTTTGGGCTGGCCCGTCTCACAGTGCTCTTCTCTGTCCCCTCCAGGTGTGTCCGTGGGAAATGCGTGCCCCTTGATGCTCTTGCCTACAGCTGTCAGTGCCAGGATGGGTACTCAGGGGCCCTGTGCAACCAGGCTGGGCCTGCAGCTGAGCCTTGTGGGGGCCTGCAGTGCTTGCACGGCCACTGCCAGGCCTCTGCCACCAAGGGGGCACACTGTGTGTGCGACCCGGGCTTTTCAGGCGAGCTGTGTGAGCAAGGTCAGGGACCTCCCTCCTGACTACCCTATGGGGTCTCTTCCTGCCATTTATTGTAGCAGCTTCATGTCTTTTTCTTCCACAACTTCTGACCTTCTCTCTTCTTCTCCCCTCCCCTCCAGTGCTTGGGGGACTTCCGGGCTTTGGCAGTCCTGCCCTCTCCTAGGCCCAGCCCGCCTAGCAGTTCCCTTACCCAGACCCTTTCCGGCTGAGGTCTCTCCTCACCAGAAGAGATCATTCATGTATACCCAGGCGGCAGCTCCTAGTCATGCCTGCACGTCTTGGTCCATCAGATTGGAGGAACCCAGGAAGTGTGAGGGTTAGGGGTTCCTTCCCAGGACTTCAGAGGCTGGGCACAAAGAAGCTGGAGAAATCCACACCTCAGACACTTTAAGGGTCACTGGCCGGGCCTCAGCTCCTCTTGTACACCTGGCGGCCTCGCTGGCCTGGAGGTCAAGCCACTTCCTCCTTCCCTGACCCGCACTGCTGACCCAGGAGGAAGCGGGAGTGCACGTGCATGCCGGGAGGTGGGAGCATGCCCGGGACAGAGGGGCGTGAGACCCCGAGGACCTCTCCTAGGATGCTGCCCGGTCCTCACCTCTGCCTCCTGCAGGTGTGCCCTGAGGCTCTCTCTTGGTGTCTGTCCTATCCAGAGTCCGAGTGCCGGGGGGACCCTGTCCGAGACTTTCACCGGGTCCAGAGGGGCTATGCCATCTGCCAGACCACGCGCCCGCTGTCGTGGGTTGAGTGCCGGGGCAAGTGCCCGGGCCGGGGCTGCTGCCAGGGCCTGCGGCTGAAGCGGAGGAAGCTCACCTTCGAGTGCAGCGACGGGACCTCGTTTGCCGAGGAGGTGGAGAAACCCACCAAGTGCAGCTGCGCCCCATGCGCATAGCGGCTGCGGGCGGCGGGCACGACGGCAGCTGGGCTGGGGTGCGGGCATCACCAGGACGGCGCCTGGCCCTGGCAGGCACCTGGACGCCAAGCTATCTTTCCTGTGGACCCTGCTTCTGGGGCAAAGGGGCCAGGCCCGTGCTGCCAATGCCCTCTCCGAAAGTGCCTTGCACAAATGGGCGCTTAATAAATATTTGTTGAACGAATGTGTGCGTCAGGTCAGGCCACAAAGGAGAAAATGATGGGACCCCCCTCCCCCCACTGTCAGCTACCTGGGATTGAAGAAGGGACTAAATCCTGCCCAACCAGCTTCTTCCTTGGCCTGTGGCCCAGGCTAGCTCAGCAGAAGTATTTGGTCCTTCTGAGGATAATCACCCCTGGGGGTGGGCGGCGAAGACCTGATTTCTGAAAAACGCTGTTCATTGGAAGACCTTCTGCCAGGTGTGTTAAGGAACTGATCCTTATCCCGGGGCCTAGGGGTTCCCTGTCCACACTGTTTGGGAAAGAGGTTGGGGATTGGGGGTGTGTCTTAGGAAGCCTCAGAATCCTAAAATCTAGGATGATCACTGTAGCTTCCAGCAAGGAGCTCTTGTGGAGGAAGCCACCCCCAGGGCTGCTTGGCATGACAGATTCCACCAAAGAGGGCGGGAAGTCGTGATTCCAGCTGCAGAAGCATCCCCCCCCCCCCGGCCGTGGAAGAAATGCTGGGCCTAGGCTCCTCCAGCTGTGCCCAGGGGAAAACTGCTGCCTCCATTGGCAGAGGAGTCGGGTAGGAGGAGCTGCCTTCCTGCAGGCTACCTGGGAGCCTTGTACTGATGCCACAGGGAGTATCCAGGGGCCTTGGACGCAGCCGCCACAGAGCCCTGCATAATGCATAATGTATATGGGACAATTATGTATAGACTCTTGCACAGCCAGGCTTCAGGTCTGCCGCTGTGAAGCGGAGAGGTGGACAGGAACCATGTACTTTCCCACTGTGGTCTCAGAGGGGAGCTGGAGGTGTTAGATGACCTGTTTCCATTGATCACATCAACTGTTATTTATGCGCCTAGCCCTGGGTGAGCTCTGTGGGTGTTCAGCCCCGACAGATAGACGTGAACCACTTTCTGACACCACCGTGGAGCACCAGGAATGGCTCAGGCTGCAGCGATTCACTCTGAGGGTTTGTGATGAAGATTCTGGGTTTGAAGCCACTAGATACACAAAGGCTCCTCATCCGTACAGAGTGAAAAGGTTTGGAAAGATGAATGTTGAGCTTAACGGGAAGTTAGTGAAGAGAGGAAGAGCTGTACTCTCCTTCCCCACATCTTCCCAAGAGGAGTGTAGCCTTAGGAGAGTCTCTGTGGGCCAGGAGGTGAGCGTGTCCCTCTCCTGGCTTCCCATGACTCCGGGAGTGTATGAAGGTTGGAATGGCTTTGTACCCTTGTCCTTGCCCATGTGGGTGGAAGCCTTTGGATCTAGTTAGTGGAAGCAAAAGCCTCCCTAGGCGGCGGAGCCCAGCACCTTTCATCATACTGACACACAGGCCAATGAGATGAAGGTGAGAAGAGGACTCTGCCCTGCTCAAGTGGGAAACTCCTCATGATCATATGTGCCCCTTTTGCCAGACTCTGTTTTTCTTATAATCCTGAGCATGACCACACTGCCTGTCCCTATTCACCCAGGGGTCAGAGACACAGGTCTCTTGGGGCTTTACCACTCAGTCACTCAGCATCTGTCTATTACTCCAAGTGTTCAGGTCATTGTTAAGAAGCAGCTGTGCCAGGCTACAGAAGATAGAAAAGCTCAGCTAGGTAGCTTGACCCTCGCTGGAAGGAGTTCTGGGCTCCTCAGCCCTAAGGGAGTAAGTTTCCCATTGGCCTGGAAAAGCCAAGTCCTGGGTTTGGGGGGCAGGGGGAGGGGGGCATTGCAGAAAGTGCGACACCTGAAAACAAATGGTACCACACATTTCCCAAGGCCAAGGGATAGGAGATAAGAGGTCCTCTGCTGATTCTGAGGATTAAAGTGCAAAGTGGGGGCAGCAAGGGCAAGAGAACTACAAGCTCCGGGGTCAACTTTTCCCTTGACTTAGCTGTGCCTGCTTGCAGGTTGCAGTGGCCCCTCACCCTTGCCTTTCTTTGTCTGGTCACACTCAGACTCTTGGGGTTCTGCAAAAAGGCTACTTACTACAAACCACCCCTTTGAGAAATCACCTCTTCATCTCATCCCCTTTTGGTAAAAGATCTTTAGTTTGCTTTGTGGTTACCGCTGGCTATTTCCATCACATGTGCATAGAAGAAACCCGACTGAGTCCCCAGGGGGCTGCTTGGGTGGCACCACCAGTGGCGGTGGTCAGGGCTTTGGGATGGTGTTAAGAAAAGGCCAACTTTGTCTCCTCCTTGCCTGCTGTTAGCCTAACCATGAAAGTATCTCTTTATACAGAATACTTACAGATTCTAATATATATTTGTATTTCATTTTGTTATAGTATTTTTATATGTTAAAGTCAACATCCGGTGTCTCGTTTTGATTTCCAGATGCTACGTGGTCGTGACCTATTGTTTGGGGTTTCTGTAGTCTTGTTTGAATCGACTCTTAGAAACTGGTTTAGAACAGTCCGAGGGAGCAGCACCTGCCCTTTCCCCAGAAGTATTGTTTAGAGTATGTCAGTATTGTCTGTTGTCTTCCATGTGAACATGACATTGATTCACTGAGATTCCGCCTGCTTGGTCTCTTTTCTCCGCCGAAGCAAACCTGCCACGAGCGTTCACTTTCCCAAGGGAGTAAGCCTTCTGGGATGAACATGGACTAGCCAGAATGCCCAGGCAGGATGCCCACACTGGAGCCATGGTATTCCTGACGGTCATGTAACCATCCATGCTGAAGGGATGTGGAGCAGCAGTCACAGTCTCAGGGGGTATGTGCATGTGAGGCGGAGCATAGCTCAGGGGGCTGGTTGCCTTCGCCTCCTGTCACGTGTCTGTACTTCTCACCAGCATTTTGCTTATGGAGTCACACACATTTAACCTGGTTCTTAGGGGTTTGGAGCAGCCGGGCAAGATTAGAAAGCTGATGACTACAGATATCTTGTAAGGTTCCCACCTGTGCCCAAATCAATAGAAACGGAGACATACAACTAATTAAGAATACTGCACTTGGGAATCAGGCAACGTGAAGGATCTAAGTGTCCATCGAAAGCTGGACCCACTAGACAGGTCCTATGCTAAAGGGACCTAACCAGGCCTTCTTTGAGGCCAGGGTCATGGACTCTCTCTCACTGGGAATCTGGGCAACCGTCACATCCGAGTAGAGCATGGGCCGACTTGAATGGGCAGTGGTGGTAACTGGGGCTGGTTTGATGGGGAAGTACTGGTGTGCAGGAATGGGATCAGAAGCAGAGAAGGCTCAAGGATCTGGGTCACTAGGCAAGCTAGGCCCAGTGCCTACATTAGACCTACTGCCACTTTTGATAAAGGCAGCAGATACCACAGTGACCAATGGCAATTGACGCAGCTAAGGCCTGGGGAGACCCAGACAATATTTTCTAATCTCCTGATGAGCTAATTTTGTTTGGTCATTTGTTTTGAAGAAAATCTCAATCTTTACATTGAAACTTGTATTTAAATATTACTTTTACTATTGGGCTAAGCAAAGCACATCTGTACACTAGCAGTGTGCAACCTGAGTTAAAATCAGGGTGATTTGACAGTCAGTTACTGTGTTATCTACACTGAATACAGTTGTCTGATGGATAAGTACGTGGTTCTCGTTGGCCTGCCGGGACCTTGAGTAGGCCGCTGCCAGCAGAGACGACAAGCTTCCCTACAAGACTTCACGATGGAAGAGCTAGCAAATAGAAGCATTTCTTATCTGCTATACTCCAGTAGGAGTCAGAAAGTTGGGTGGTCCTAGCCATGCCATGTCACCTAGAATCTCATGAGGGCTCCAAGGTATTTTTCTCTCCCCTGAATTTAGAAGAGATAATCCTGCTTAAATCAGCATCACGGCTGCATAGCAGTGCTTTCGGTCACTTAAAAAGTGGTGGTGGGGTTGGAGAGGTGGCTCAGGGGTTAAGCCTCCGCCTTGCAGGCGGAAGGTCCTAAGTTCGGATCCCAGATCCCACGTATAGACGCCAGGCGGAAGCGGGGGCGGCCTGCATTTCTGGTCCTGGTAGGGCGGAGCCTGTGAATCCCGGGGCAGAAGGAAGTGGAGGCATCCATGGTGGTTCGCGAGTTCATCCGTGGTTCTACACATACACAGACACACACACACAGAGATACACACGCGCACACACACACGCGCGCGCGCACACACACACACATGCACACAGTTGAATAAATAATAACCTGAGTTAAAATAATAAATAATAATAATAAAATAATAATAAATAATAATAAAAAATTTAAAAAAAAGTGGTGGTGGACTGCGCTGTGAACGCAGACTTCAGCGCACTCTGAACCCTCTCCAGGGACGACACAAACACACTTTAATATCAAAGAAGTTTAATACGCTGCGATAAAATAAGCGCCTTGAAAAAGCTCATGGAACAGATGTCAATGTTAGAGAACCCCCCATCCTCAGTTCCATACCCCTTTCCCTCAAAACCAAACCAGAAAATTTCAAACACCACAGGAAATCCTTCCACACTTGGGTTTCAGAGTGGGCCCCTTCACCATAACGAGAACACACTTTCCTACGTGGTCTACCAGGAAAAGTAAAACACAGAAGCACAAGAAGTCTACGAGAGTTCAATATTTAAGAGACTCGGTACATGTCCAAAGTTAAAATAACTCCAACTTTTATAGCTATACATATTGTTTTAAAGCAACTTAATATATTTTTAAATTTCATATATACACTCTCAAAGGTTCTTCAGGTGAGGTATGTAAACATTGTCTAATGAAAAATTTTCAATGTTTCAGACCAACAAATTCACAGCATACATTGAATTTTCATCCATTAAAGACACAGTATTTTCCTACACTCACTAACAGAGTGGAAATCCAGGCCCAAGAGACATGTGCTGATCTTCCAGGCGGCCATCTGTAGCTTCCTCTTATTTCGCTGGTGAAGGAGCCAGCGTGGTAGCAGGAAGGCCCTCTGGAGGCCCTGCCTCTGAGCATCTGGAACACTAGCTAAGACTCACAGACAGCAAAAAGGAGTACATCCAAACATCTACGGGACTGACCTCGGCAAAGACAGCACTGGGAAGAACCAGCGAGACCTTTAAAGAACGGCAGATTAATTTCAGAGCTCCCTGAATCCATAGCCGGATCCGTAGCCCCTGTCCTAAACTCATTCTGAAGGTCGTGGCCTAAAAAGAAGAAAAATCCAACACGGCACCTGAGCTTCAGTTAAATTACATGGGCCTCTGAAGACCCCTGGCCCCTCAAAGGCATCCATACTAGCCTACATTGGGACCCTGGGCTGTGCTTTTAATACAGGTTGGGGTTGCATTTCTTAACATCATAATGCATATGGGACAATAATGCCATGAGTTCATGAAGATGACCGATGCACGTAGGCACTGGCCAATGACCTTGAAGGAGCTTGACTTTGAAAACCACTTGTTCCCTGAGGGTAAACAGCAGGCTTGTATTGAGATTGAGGCTAATAAGGGTATTTTAAAATTATTATTACAAAATATCAAAGACTTAGTAAAACCTCAGGCCAGAATTTCTATCTCACCCCCACACAATCTACAATGCCCCACCCACCCTCAACGTAAGTAGTCACTTCCCCAACGACACAATACAGGTCATGTTCTTTCCTTTGCTTGCTTTCGGGCTCAGCAATGGAAAGTTTCATCCTAATGCACCCACTTCATTCTAAAAAACACTAGTGAAAAATCCTGAACACCATCATAATACAAAAGAGAAGACACTTTCCAAAAGCCTAAAAAACTACATTACTTCTATCAATGGTCATCTGGGTGTGGGGTATTTCTTTTTCACAAAGTTTAGGACGGTCATAAGGAGAGGCTGCTCAACTACCTGGATGCCTGTTGAGCTGGGCACACTGGGAGACAGAACGGTGGCTCTGTCTACTGACTTGACGGGCCTAGCCGGACACCAGAGCCTGTGGACATCGCAGCAGACACATGGAGAAGGCTGGCTGGCAGGCCATGGGCTGGCTTCTACAGGTGAGCGTGACAGAGTCAAGAGAAAGTTAATAGGCCACTTAGCATTTCTTGTGTAAAAAAATTCTTACATGTATTCAATGGACAAATGAGCTTTGCCTCTGGTCTGGAAACTTTACTAAGAAACTGCTCATTTTCTGAATTACACGTCCACTTTTGATGTGCCACTTCTAGGGTTCTGTGACATGGACGCGTGCAGATAAACAAGCATAAATTCAAGTAAAGCAGCCTCTCCAACAAAGAGGCTTCGCAAGAGCTGTTCTACCCCTACCCGATCCTCTGAGACAACAGAACACATCAGCACCTGGGGTCTTATTGCTATGGAAACACATCAGAAAGAACACCTGGAAATCTGCTCTGCAGACCTGGGTACTGACCAATTTGCCATACACCTGTATTCATCATACATAACCAGATGAGAAGAGGGGCGGTTAAAGCCTGGGTTGGATGATACAACTCAAATGCCCCAACAGCTCTCAGCCTGCTGGTTTCAGTTTTCTTTAAGAGCGAACTGTGTTATGAAAAGTCCACTGTTCAAAATATACTCTTCTACAATACAATGCAAACTGACATTATTCAGAACATGAATCTGTATACAGCACGTGAATAAATATTTCTTTAGAAAACTATTTACAGCATTACATCCTGTGAACATTTCCAATGAGAACAAAATCTACTTCTTTCTGCAAAAGTTAAAAAAGTTGACTGTCTAGTTCAGTGCTAAATCCCCCGGCACCTAGCTACCCATTCACATTTCACCTTAAAAAATCAGATTTGCTTACAAACAGTATCTCAGAAAAAAAACATTCTCCAGCACTACTATTCAAGTGTCTTCCTCACTTGTTTAGAAAAGACGAAGGGAGGCCATGAGGAAATATGCAAATTGCAGTCCAAATGGATGACAGTATCCCTAAACGTCTAGCCCTCTGGCCCCAGGCCCTCCACAGTGCTGGAGCTCCAGGTCAGTTCAGCCAGCGGAGCTGTGAGACAGTGACAGACGGGCATGGCAATGAATAAAGCACAGGAAAGAACCATGACTGTACAGCATTGGTTCCATGATGTTTAGGATGCTCTGAATTGTAGGTCAGGACTCCTGAGAAGCAAAGCTGAATGCATCTAACATGCGGTCTGCTGTAACTGTGGGTTCCAAGTGAAACTGGCCCACATCTGCACGGAGACTTGATGTCTCTATGGAGGAGGAAAGCCAAGGCTCCCCCAACTTTCGTCAAGGTGCAGGTGACACCCTACAGATGTATACATGAAAATGAATGCCTTTAAAAAGCCTGGGAGAGTGAGATTAGAAGCACACCCTGGCAATGTGTTCAGGCAACCACAGTGGTTTCTCCTCACCTCTCAGGCATAGGGTCATTTTCTTGGGGCTCCAACTAAGGTTCACTTCCCCTTACAGGCCATGGAAGTGAGTGGCTGAATGTATCAATGGCACATACCAGAAGTGGGTTGTGGAACAGGCCCTGATGCCGGACCTTCCAGGGACATAACCCTGCAGGTCCCACTCTTATTCTGGGGTGGGAAACAGAGGGATCAGCAGGAAGGTTCACAATCTGCATCACCTCCACCCAAATTCAGCAAGGGTTTCAAAGCTATGCCCTTTTGCTTTGACCGGACTGTTTGGGGGTTCAACGGTTCAGTGTAGCAATTGGGGAGGGTAGATGGCTGGGACAATTTTTGAAAAGCCTTTTTTTGGACAGTTTTTGTTGAAATATTTGTATAGAAGTATCTGAACATGAAAACATCCCTGTTATCACAATGAAATAGAAATTCCGGATTGATGTGTACAAATATGTACTCTATATATTTGAAATTGGTCACTACTGTTCTCCCAGAATTATGTAGAATGCAAAAAAAAAAACAAAAAAAACAAAAAAAAAACACCCTAGTGAAATCAGTAATCCTAAAATACAGCAACTCTAGCTATAATCCCTACTTGTAGTGTGAACACAAGATTATGCCAATGTTACTTGTGTGGTATCTTTGCCACAACTAGCTTCGAAATGCTTTACACAGTTTTAATTACGGCACACACTTTATATATATAGCATGGGAAACAATAGAGTGGGGGAATAGGTTATCACTGAATGGCATTTGGACTGCTAATACTGGAAGCAACTACAAACAAAGACAGAAATGCTTCTTGTGACATGTGTAGGTTCAGTGAAGCACTTGGGAAAAGTGTCCCAGAGAAGGTGTCACCTGGAAGGAGACTGATGGCATAAGCAACAGAAAAGAAGGGCAAGGTACCAAGAACGGCTCCCAAAATGAGGAGCTGCCTGTCTAAGAACTTGCTGCTGGTGTGCTGAAAAGGTGCCATCGGCTTACTGGCTTGTCAAGGACAATGTGTGATCTGGAATTGAGGTTCAAAGACCAGTCACTTATATTCACAAACTTAAGAATGGCAAACCTGCAAATATCATGGTTACAGGAGAGAAAGGGAGGGCTACTGGATAAAACCAGCAGGTCCTGTCCTTTAGGAAGAGAGGCACTATTGTGGGCTGTAGGTTCACTAGAAAATAGCTGGTATCAAGCACTGCTATAGTGGAATGTCTCTTTTTTGAAATCACTCTGATTCATAAAATGAAAATGACTGTACTTTTACATTAGAAGACAATGCTTTTAACAACATACCCTGGTAGAAAAGCTCATGTCTCCGTAACTCGTCACACTCAAACGGTACTACATATTCTCATGTATGAAACACTACTCAGGTATAATGTGCAACAGCAACTGTGTACTTAGACAAATAGGCAAGATATTGCAGAATCTGAACTGTTGCAATGCTGAACTACATGAACAAAGAAAACTTGTGCCTAATTGTCCATCTAATTTGATACTAAACGACTTTTGCAAAGAACAGTAAATTATGCAATAAAAGGTCATTAAATATGTTAGGTAGTATGATCAACATATGGTCTGGTAACTTGTATCATTCCTAGTTATCTCTTTCAAAAAATCTAGGACACATCCATCCACACTCTGGCATGTCCAGTACCATGGGCCTTGGCTGCTGCTCTAAGCAGTCCATGCATTCACATGGCTTGCGAACTGAGCACCTTGTTCAGATCCCACCTGCTGAGGAAGCTTCCCCAGGCCCCCATGCCTGCACTGCTGCCAGTGGTCTACATAGAACAAAGGTGTGTTCAGAGCACTGAAAGACTCCACCCAAGCTCTAGGACACACTGATGGAGAGAAGAAAATGGATGTGACCACCTCTGCTTCAATCCCAAAGGCCGATGAGTCAGAACACCATCTACGGAGTGCTCAAGGTCCGAAGCAGAGTTCTGCAAAGCCTGGGCTGGCAACACCATCAGCGTGCTCTGGATTTCATATGATGACATCTACAAGTGAGGCTGTTTCCACCCGTTGGAATTTTTCAAGGTTCAACTATTTAGAAGGTTTTCTCAAAATGTTTGCCCAGTTCTACTGGTTTTAAGTATAATAAACTTTATTTTTCTCCAAAAAAGGATTTGAGGAGCAAACCATGGGGTATAGGATTGCCTTGGTGATAAGAGACAAGAGATACGATTTCATACTTCACACACTTTCTAGTATTTCAGAGGCCATGAAGTTATAAGATATAAAACAGGAAGAAATCCCCAAGAATTGGGGTGGGGCTGTAGCTCAGCGACAGAATTGCTGATCACATGTGAGACCTTAGGTTCAATCTCCAGCACTAACTTACTACTTATGGAACGAGATGATGCGCAACCTCCTTTTGGAATATAGCACAGAAACTTAACACTTGAGCTAAGGGGTGGAGAAGAGTAACACCTTTTAAGTAAACTGAATTTGATGTAAAGACATAGTCCATCACTTCCTCCTACTCTCACTCAAGTGAAAATATTCCAATCCTTTGGAAAGCATTTCAAAAACTTCAAGTTTTATTGTTGGCTTGCCTGTGATAGTTATTTTGAAAGTATGTGGCTGAAAACGTGTTGATAGTAATGTTATAAGCAGTCATCACCAGACTATTTCCAAGCTATGAAAAAATTCTGTCCACATCTAAATGCAATGTTCAGAGGACTAAAGTAAAACAAAGTGTTGGCTTACTTTAATAAAGAAGTGAAGCAACAGTAGGTTCTATGATTATTAACTGGGAGTGAGTGCAAGACCCAAGCCACAAATGAGTGACAATCATGGAACTGACCTATAGGGCCGGGGAGGGGGGAGAGGGAGCGGGAGGGGGGGCTGCATTGTGGTGCTTTGGCAGGAGATTACAGCTCACATGCTGTTTTGGTGACATCTCTCTTGCAGCAAGAAGGAACCGAAATGTGCATGACAAAGAAGTGAGATGGGAGGGGAGGAAAGCAAAGGACATGTGAGACCAAAGAGAGAAGAGGAATGGGAAGATCTGTCCCAGAGATGGATCATTTTCTCAAACAGGTCAGCAAGCTTCTTTCAAGATGCAGACAGTAATCATACAGGCTGTTGGCCATATGATCACTTCTCCAAGTATTTAGTCTGCCCCATGGACAATCAGTAAGCAGATGTGGTAGTTATGTTCCAACAAAACTTTATTTATACACACAAACAGCCACCCCATGGTTTGCATGCCCTTAACAGATCACCTGTAAGTTAGGTCAGCCTGCACTGACTGACTTGAAACCAGAGGACAGCGGTGGCTCCCTGGCTAATAGCCAGTTTCTTGGGGTTTTTCAGTCCATCCCTGAGGTTGTGACAAGCACAGACTTGCTGATGCTAACACCACAGCATTTCCAGCTTGCATCACACAGTATGTTGTTCCTTGTCTATGGGGCCTGTAGGTCCGCTAATCAATAGCAATGCTGCCAGTAAATGAGTGACAGCTGTGTCCTAACCATCGCCTTCATCACAAGACTGGAAAAAGGCCCAATTGCAATTTAAAGGAGCTGTCTTGAAGTGAGGTTTTCACCTGGGCAGTGTGATGCACAGAAGATCCCAGGGAGAGGGAGGACTGTGTGCATCCCTTCTCTCCGAGTCAACATGACGAGGCACAAAATCTAGTCTGATTATTTAGATAGGTCTGTGTATAAGTTTTCAATAAGGAACCTCCCTTCCCCAACAGCAACAAAACAAGAAGTAATTCTAGGGCTTAGCGAGTACAGATTTAAAATAAGAGTGATATTCCTATGCAGGAAGCTTTGAAGAGAAAAGAAAGTCTTTGCTGCTGACAGAAAGACTGCTACTGAGAAAGAGCCACACACTTGATTCTGGACCCAAGTAAGGGAACAGGCCCAGACCTAGAGAGTCTTCTGGGAAAGAAAAGAGAGTCTCCCGAAGAGGTCCCAGCTCTACGGAAG
Source organism: Typhlomys cinereus (assembly GCA_023101885.1). Classification (NCBI taxonomy): domain Eukaryota; kingdom Metazoa; phylum Chordata; class Mammalia; order Rodentia; family Platacanthomyidae; genus Typhlomys; species Typhlomys cinereus. The sequence continues at coordinate 198,895 of JALPQD010000222.1, read as the reverse complement.
CTATGCATTGTATTGCTGATGGCTTCTCAGCATCTTCTGAAAATCAGAAAGAGTTACCAGTGCCCTGGTCATCAACTTCAGCTGCAGGCCCAGGACCACCACCTCACTAACACAGGACCAGAAGCAGAATGCTTTCTGCTCTGGGACATGTACTGTGGGGTAGACTGCCTTTGCATATGTTGGCAGGCCATATTTGAAAATGGCGATAGGAAGGAGGTCTCTGCAAAGAAGGACAAACAAACCAAGACCAGAGTCAAGGCAAGCTTGGGCGGCAGCTTTTAGAGTTATCCCTCAGGTTCTGTTTTGCTTTCTTTCTTCTGTTTACAAAATTAAATGAATCAGCACAAAAAAAAGATATTCAACAAATGTGAAGTAGTTTTAAAACTTTAAGTGTCTCAATTTTGTAGAATCTTTATCTACTTAAATGTAGTTACTACCATCAAATGTAAGCTAATTTTAAAGATGATCATTGCATTGTTAGGTAGATATATAACAATACTTCCACATAATTTCCTCAAATGGAGGCTATGATCCTGAAGTGAACTTTTAAAAAATGAGAAACACCAATAGAAAGGTGATGGAATGAATCATAAAGTTGGAACTAGAAAAGTTCCACACACTTGCCACCTTGCTCCTCTTCCTAGTCTAAGCACCTTATAAGGTAGTCTATAAGCAGCCAAGGGTGCCTCACATGTCCAGGCATCAGCATGCCTGACATTAGAATCAGCTGTTTAAGTCACCATAATAACAATCCAGTGGCAATTATATGAAAAGATAGCTTTTAAACCTTAAAACCATTTTTAAGATTAAATGAACCTCTTCAAAACATATTAATGCTTCTGTGCAACTTAATGCTGAAAAAGGGCTGCCGAGCATACTCGGCAGTTTCATTAAAATAGGTAGCTTGTGAATGAATAGGTCTAACATAACAAAAATGAGAGGGTAAAAAGAGAGAAGGTGAGGAGGGAAGGAGAGGGCAAGTACATGGGTGCTCATGGAGCTCAGGAGACATTTAAAAATAAAGAGGACCTTTACTATTTGTGAAATTTGACGCAACTCTTAATTTCACATGCACGAAATGCTTTTCTCCAGTCCTATCCAACTATCAGAAGTTTCTTTTACATACAGCAAACTTTTAACAATAGCAAAAATAGGTAGATCTATTTTATCATGATTTGCATGAAAAAATTCCATCCTGGCTTATCTAATAAGATCTGCAACAACCTAAGTGGGAAAATTTTAGTAAGAACAGTGCAGCAGTTGTCCACACAGGCTAATTCTGGTGGCGGAACATGTCAAAGCAGTTGGCGGAGGCTTTACCAACCATGTGATTGCTGAGTAGCTCAATGGAATTTACAATGGGTCATGTCACAGGCACTGAGATAAGCCAATGAGCCCATCTCAGGCTTCACTTGGGAAAGGCAAACACCATCACTAACACTGCAGTTCTTACTTCTGAGACAGGGAACAGAGAGTAGTAACACGGTATAAGGAATGCACTAGAATTTACCCACTAGCATGACACTAGCCAATATGAATGGACATCCACTCCAGACTTGTACACTAACTGTGTTCTAGTTGAAATTTAGGTGTGTATGTGTGGCCCCATTAAGATGCTGGATAGCTTCCTTCAACTGCCTGGGTGCCCTATTTCCCGATGCTGCTGCTCACACCTTCCCAGACTGGTATGGAAGTCGTACTGGGGATGTGCATGGGAAAAAAGGAATTTCACTGTGAAATTGGTAATGGGGGAGACATACGCAGTTGGTGACCACATACAAATGCACCCAGATGCACACATGGTTAAGCTCTCCTAATCCTAGAAAAATGTTTGACTTCCTCTGAATAGGAAAGTAGCCTGTGTAAAAAAGGAATTAAGAACAGGCATTCTCATTCTAATGGTCAAGTTACAACCATACAATGAAAAAAAAGAAGAGAAAGGAAAGAAGAAAATGAAGAAAAGAAAAGAAAATAGGATGAAAACCTCATTAGAGTGCTAGAAAGCATATTTGCAAGGTCAGAATCCATGGTAGTGGTGGCAACATTTCTTAGGGGTCGTAAAACAAAGTAATGCTTGTAATATCTTTCAAACTTGGACGCACAATTTAGAGAACATGTTCTCAAGTGATTTCTTTTTAAAAGATAAAGAGGTGATCAACAGTATGATTTTTGGAATGAAGGTAACAGAAATACTTTTATAACTTCTGCATTCTCCACATACCATAGAAATGATTTGGTTTAGCTTTCGAATATCACTCAAATAAAAACCAAACAAGACAGAGAGGGGAGTTGTGCTGCAGGCTGCGAGGGGTGCCCGTCCAGGATAGGGGCGCAGGTGCTGCTGCCGCTGCCGGCTCCTTGCTCGTGCATGGTGGTGGTCTTCTCAGCTACAGTACAAGTGCTTGTGCATCAAGTATAAAATACAAGCCTTTAATCACATAGATCAGCTTTTTAGCTTTTGTAAATTTAAAAACAAAAAAGGATAAATAAGGCACTGTACTTCTTAAAACAAAAATGCTTGGTTCCAAGTTTAAAACCCAAGGAACAACCAGAATATAATATATAACTTCCCTTAGCCTCAGAGAAGGACTCTCCAAGTTCCTTTCTCCACCTGAGACACATTTGCTGATGTCTCCAACTGGTATTCTCCATTAACTGTAACTTGAAAGGCTTGATAAGCTTATAAAAGCAGATTTAGTTAATGCAAAATAAAAGGTTACTTCTGCAGGAAAGTTCCTCCCTCAGAGAACCATCATCCATCACTTGGCATCCAGTCGCCTCCTTTTGCCCTGGTTAGAGTCCAGCTTTGCCTTGAGCTTTCTCTTTCTCTGGGCAGCCCGGTTCTCTGGGCTTTTTGTCAAGACCCTGGCCCGGGTCTTCCCATTGCTCAGGAGCTTCCTGCTCCTGCTCCTGGCTTTCCGGGGTCTTGAGGCTTCCCCTGACCCCTTTGGCTTCACGGATCTCAGTGTTTCAGAGGCGGCAGCAGGCTGGCTAGACCTTCTACTGGTACTCTCTCTTCCCTTCCGGGACGGAGGGCCTCTCTTCCTAGGCGCCCTCTTACGGATCTTCGCTTTATTCTCTTTCAAGGCTGTCTTTCTGGGCAGCTGGTTGATTCTGTCCCTTGCAGTGGCCTTCCTTGTAGCTATGTCCACGTGCTTTTCTTTTCTGGCTTTCGTCGCCAGCCTCTTGTGCTTGCTGTCGTGAGGGTTGCTGCCTTCTGTTCTCTTACGTTTGTTCTGACCTTCTGCTTTAAGCAAGACTTCAGGCAGGTGCTTCCCTTTCCTCCCCGCCTTGATTCGTTCGGCACTCCTGGGGTTGACGGGAAACCCATCTGCACCCACCTGGAGAGCGAGCTTGGGGGACATCAGCGGGTTGATGCATACGCTCTTTCGGCTCTGCTTACTGTCTGCAGCCTCAGCCAGCGGGCTGTCTGTGTTCTCACTCTTGATCAGTCGCTGCTGCGCTCTCAACTTCCCTCGAATATTGGAATACTTTCGAAGGATCCGGGTACTGGCTGGGGTAGGCAGGCTCGTGGTAGGATGGTTATGTCTACCTTCCTTGATTTCCTCCTTGTTGTCTTCACAACTAGGGCCAAGGGTGATATCGCTGTCTGCCTCTGACTCCACCTGGTCAGGATTCTCTCGTAGTTTAGCCCAGAGCTTCTGTGTTTTCCAATTATTCCTAGCAGGAGTGGCTCCAGGAAATTTCTTTAGGTGTTTTTTCAAGCGTTCTGCCTGCAGTGAACTGGGATACAAGCTGGAAGGAGAGAGCTTCTGAAGAGGGTGCTTGACAGGAGGGATGTCTCCCGGAAGACGAGTATTGAGCTTCTTCACAATGACCAGGGACCGGGTTTCTGTTGTCTCTAAGAACCACTTACAAATATTAGATAATTTAAAATTTGTCATAAAAAGCATCTGAACAGGAGAAAACTTCTGACCCTCTAATGGACCCCTACACTTCCGTGACCTCTTCTTGCTCTTCCAAATCTCTTTTAGTTTGTCTGACTTGCTCCTTGCTCTTGCTGTTGGTTGTGCTTCTTTCTCCAACTGAATCCAGCCCTTCTGAACTCTCAGGTACTGGGCATTGAAGTTGGCAATAAGTTCCTGGTTCTCCTCCTCGGCACACCATTCTACAAATTTGGGCTGCTCCTCCACAACTGTGTCCACATCGTCCTCATCTAGGGATTCTGCACACTCCGAAGCTTCCTTCTTTGGTACTGGCTTTATCTTTTCTAAAGTCACTTTTGAAGTATCCGAAGCGTCTCCAGAATGAGCGTATCTCAGATTGTAGGTTGAAGAGGGCAGTCTCTTAGGCCTTGTTACCAATTTTGGTGGCCCAGCACTATTACTACTCTGGCTACCTGACTTCCCAGTTGAGCCAGATGAAGCAAAGCCAGTGTCAGCTCTACAGTGGGTGTCTTTATTGTCTTCCTCATTTACAATTGCCTCCATGCCCTCCATCCTCTCTTCTAACTGCTCTGGATTCTTCTTACAGGGAATGTTTCCTGAGGGGCCCTGTGCATCACTCTCATATACCTTGGACTGGACATAGATTTCCAGTCTCTCCCCAGGCAGTGGCTGGCCACCTGTGGCTGTGAGGTCACTCCTGGGGGAAAGCTCCTCTTCCTCCTTCTTGACTTCGTTTGTTAGCATGTTCTTAAAAGTCTGCCTGGTGATGACCCCACTTCCTTTACCGTCTTGCTCAGCTTCTTCATCAGAGGAACACTCATGGACAGTGGGATTTTCAGTGTCCTCCAGATCTGTACGCATGCTGTCAGCTGCAGAGCCCTCAAGTGTGGTCCCTTTAGAGGGTCCTTCTGCTTCAGAACCTTTTATATCAGAATTTGTAGAAACCTTGATCTCAGGGGAAGAAGAGAAAGAAGCTGAACTTTGGCTTTCAAGGCACCTATCAGCAGAGGAGGAATCCAAAACCTGGCTTCTTAGACACCTGTCAGAGGCTCCGGGGAGTTTTTTACCTTTTTTTGTCTTGTCCACACACTCTTCGGGTGAGTCAGTGCTTTGTTCAGCCAGATCGTTTTCTGGAGAGTACTTTAGGTCACTGTCTTCTCCCTCTGCTTCTATGCCTCTTGCTGCCTCAGCAACCTCAGTCTCGCTGGGGTTCGCCTCAGTGAAAGTACTGTGTTCCTGCAGGGCCACATCTGGTATAGGTGTCTCCAATAGGATGTCTGTAGTTTTAGCCTCAGTACTGCTGCTTAAAGGCTTGTTTTCTGCCTGTTCCAGACTCTGGGGAGGATCTAAGCCCACAGAGGGACTTTCAGTTTTTGAGCACTGAGAACTTTCTTCTCTGATGGTTGTTTCAGGAGAAGACTGAGGTCTACATACATCTTCACTGCCTCCTCTGGAGACGCTTTCGGCTGTAGAAGCCAGGTAACAGTCCTGGACTGCTTGCACATCCTTCACACCCAGCAGGGCAGCTGACGGTTGGTCTTGTGCAGTGGAAGACAGCACACTTGCTGTGGGAGTTGAGACCGCAGTACTGTCCTCTGGCATGTCTGGCACATCCTCATCAGGTAGGGGAACAGACATGGGACACACTGGGCTACAGGGTGCTGTCACTACTGGTCCAGGGGAGCTGCTGAGAGCTGGTTCAGCAATGGAGGGACAAACTGCTGGCTCCTGATGCTCTTCTGCAAATGATGTGCTTCCACCTCCTTCTTCAAGGGAGGTTCTTTCCACCCTAGGTTCTTCAAGGCTGTCTTCTCCGGGAAATTGCACATCTGTGTGCTTTGAGCCAGGAATGGCAAGGGTTTGCTTGGGAGTTATTTCTGCATCTGACACAAGTGGTGGGCACCTCCCTTTCTCCTGGGAGTGTAAATTTCTGGCCAGTGTGCGAACAGTTGGCAGTTCACAGCAGTCACCATTGAAAAAGTATCCTCGAGTACTCTTTCTGGCTGTTTTCCGAGAAGAGAGCATGGATCTTTGATTCTCAAAGTGGCATTCTGTTATTGGCTGACTAATATAAACAACATCACACTGGTTATCATAATCATTTATCCTCAACCCTGATGCACGCTTACTTTTCCGAGCAGTCTTGATAGAAGGTGGTATCATCTTGGTTCGTGAGTGTCCATTAGATGCCCTGGGTACAGCAGGTACAGGGCTGGGGGCTAACCAACCATCTTTGGAATGATCAAACTGGCCCTTGTCATTAGGGTGTGACTGGTAACCCACCTTACTTCTTCCAAGCGAGTGAAGATTGTTCTCTTGCTTTGGCCTTGCATCTTGCTCATTTGCCTCTAAGTCCTGGTGCAAAGATGGTTTTGAGCTACACTGTAAAGCATTCTCTTTGTCAGCAGTTCTGGGTGAGTTCCCCATAAACCCTGAGTCCCATGGCTCCTCAGATAAAGCTTTGAGTGAATTTCTTTGAGAAACAATGCAGCCATCGCCCACCTCAGTATTCTCAGTCACCACTTTTACTGCAGTGAGACTTTCAACTAAGGTTGAACTATGCATATGGTCTTTATCTTGCTCACATGTCTTCACATTTGTGTCTTGCTCCTGCCCGGTGGTTTGCCCCTCTAAGCTTTTAGAGCCATGGTGGAAGTTCAATGAGGAAGAATCCGATGCAGTGGGGTGTCCCTCAGTGGAACTGTCTGCTGAACTGCCAGAATTAGGTTGGGTGGCTGTAAGTTCAGAGGACTCCTTCTGGACAATGGCCAAAGTGTTCTCTCTTCCATCTACAGAGTCTATCTTGGGAGGTGTTTCCTCTGTGTGCAGAGGACTCTGAGAGTCCAGTGAGTTTAGGAACAAATCGACAGAAGCAGGAGACTTTCCAGCAAGACACGCAGTATCCTTTTCATGTCTGCTGCTTAACTGGGCACAGCCAGCATTGCAAGAAGAAGCATCCATTGCTGCAGAATCCAAAGACTGCAGGTCCTCGGCACCTGGCTGAGATTCAGTGTATAGGTCGTTCAGGACACGGATGAACTGTTTCTGGTGATGGGTACACAGTTTGACCATGAACTTCTCCAGTGGGGACTTGGACTGATTGCTAGAATCTACTGCTAGCGCTTCTGTTAACTTCTCACTAGATAGACAAAGAGAAAGAAGAAATTAGCATGGCCAGTTCCAAAAGAAACATGATTACATTATGAAATTCATCAGATGTTATTCATATTATAAAAACCGGACATTCTGGTCAAAACAGTTTCCAAATCTGTCATTTACTTTTGATACAATAAATAAAGAATCCTCATGTAATTAAAATATAAAGCAGTCCATTATATCCTCAAAAGCTTTTAGTAACAATATAATTGATATGTTTTTAATATTTTATTTGAGAGGGGGGAGATAGAAGAGAGGGAAAAGAGGGAGCGAGGGAAGGAGAAAGAGGGGAAGAAAGAGAAGGGATACCTTCTACGCACATGGATAGAAGTCAGAGGATAACTTTATTTTATTTTGATATGTTTGTATGTGTGCATACATGTACATGTATGTGTCTGTGTGAATCAGAAGCACTGTGTGTGCCTGTGGAAGCCTAAGGGTGACTTCCTTTGGGAATTATTCTGGATTGCTCTACTCCTTTTTGCTTTGCTTTGGGGTTTCCTATACTCTGCTTTCCAGGGTCAGAAATGCAGGCCACTGTCATTTATATCTGGTGTTTTTAACGTGGGATTTGGGATTTGAATTCAGATCCTTCTGCTTATTTTAGGCTATATTATGTAGAGCGTACATGAAACATAAATGAACTTTTGCGTGTAAATTTGGGCCCATTCTCGGGATCTCACGATGTATATGCCAATATCCCCAAATCTGAAAAAAATCCAAGGTCTAAAACATTTCTGGTCCCAAGTATTTCAGATAAGTGATACTAAACTTGTACATTTACTTTAGACCTAGGTAAGTATCATTAATTTCCTTGGTCTGCTCCACCTAGAATCCAGAAACAGACAGTAATAGAAGGAACAGGCATGTGACAGATATTTCCTGATAAGCTGTGCTTCAGAGAGGTCTCAACACCCTCCAAACAGTATAGACTTTTTCCATTGCTCTTGGCTGCTTCCAGAAATTGACAGTAAGACCCTGTTGCTGAAGATGCAACACATGTGGATCATAGGACATGGGACAAAAACCACCAGTTAGAATTAGTCTAGAAGCTTCCTCCTTCCTCCTTCCTGGATAGCTTACAAAGTACCATTGCTATGGAAGCTACGGGGGGAGAAAAGCAATCAAAAGTCTCATTAATCTGAGAAATCTACAAGTTGCAATTAACAATCATCAAGGCAAGATGTGACCATCTGTGCAATAGTGGCATGAATATCAAGGAAGCAACCAATAACTTTCTGATGTGATTCAAGAGCTGCTTCTCAGAAGCGAACAAATTCTTATTTTTGTAAACTAGAATAAGAACCTATGAAAGGGGAGGGCAGAGGTTCCAGAGGAAGAGTAGGCTATGAAAGTTTAACTATGAAGACACTACGCCAAACTGCCTTTTAAACACTTGTTGTTATAGTCATAGGCTGGAGGAGCACTCAGCACTCGACCTTGAAGCCTCCTGCAGCAACAGGCATTTACGACAGAACAACATAGCTGGCCAAATTGCAGAAACTAAGTGACTGTAGACTGCATGGCTCTAATGAGGACATGTAAACCACATCCATTCCACCTCAAGACTCAGGGAACATTGAGGAAGAGGGGGCAGTAAGATTGTAAAAACCTGAAGTGGGACAGTAGTGGGCCGGATATTATCTCCTGGATGTCACAGGGCTGTGGTATACATGATTTCATGGCAGATATACATACTTTCACAATAATTTCCCAATTGCATAGGAACTGTCCTATCAATCTCTCACCATAAAAGCAGAAAGAGCTCAAGAAGCTCCATTACCTCCCTGAGAGATTTATGGGAACTAATAGTTATAGGAAAGAAAAGGAAGATGTTATTCTCAATAGTATACCCACTGATCTATAATACTTGCTGAAGCATGAACTGCCGGACATAATGACATCAAAGACAAAGTAGATGAATCACAGTGGGCCACATAAATATAAAGACTTGAAAACAGGAGAGTGTAATAGAGATGAAGGGTTGTCAGGAGGAAAGAAGGGGGGAAGGGAATAAAGACTAAGAGGACAGAAAAAGAAAAATAAAATTAAAAAATATTTTAGATATGAATTAAAAATGATAGAATTCACTGAGTTTTTTAAAGACAATCCTCATTTGTTTAAAATAGCTGAAAGATAGTTCTGTCAAAATGAGAGAGACCTAAATAAACTTCCAAGAAAATTTAAAAAAATCATAGATTTACACATTTCAAACACTGACAAAAATCCAGACACACTGCATTAACAATATTAGTTGAGAAGTACTTAGAGAAAGAACTTGATGATTTTAAGATGATTTCTTAGAAAAACTAATTGGATTTCTAACAGCGACTAGAATGGGGCAAGGATGAATAGAAATCAAAATTTTATATCCTAGAGATATTAAATAGTGGAATGATAAGCAAGTTCTGGCTTACAGTCTTTAAATGAAGAAATACCAGTGGAAGTTGAAGCAGGTATAAATTGTAAACTAAGCTTTGTCAATGCAAGGTAGAAGTATTATTTATGTCTTCACATAAGTTCCATCTATGCTGCCCTAAACCCCTAGTATCAAAAGCATGTCAGTCATCCTACATTTAAGCTCAACTTCTTCTCTTGGTTTTGTTGAGACAAGGGTTCATTCTCATTTATTTTACAATGCTTAAAAGAATAAAAATATAACATTCTGCAAGTAATACCTAATTCCTCTATGCATGGGTTTTCTTGGGTCTGCTGCAGTCCTAGGTCAATAATTTAATGGTACCTCAGCATTTTCATTGTCCTTAACTAAGACAGCATCTTCCAACCAGATCCAAAATAATCACTATAGAACCATGACTCCAGCTACCCCCAATAGACAACCACAGGTAGCGAGGTATGTGTTTCACAGAGGTAGTAAATAAATATTACTAGAGCTCACTGAACTCAAACATGGAAAGATGGAGTATTTTATGACTTAAAAGCTAAAACCCAACAGTACCAGAGAGGCTACCATGTCAAACTCAAGAGGCACTTACAGAGTGGTAAGGCACTTGCAGAGTGGTGTGGGGGGCACCGAAGGGATGAAAACTGTAAATGGCAAGCCTGCTTAACTGAAACTAATGACATCAACAAAAGGTCTGCATGGATTCCTAATATAGAGTATCGGGGACTGAACCAGTGACCCACAGGTCAGAGTAGCAGGAAGGCGCTCTTAACAGGTCATCTCAAAATGTCCCCACTAACACAGTTTTTTACAAAATTCATTGGCAATTACATGGATCTTGTATATTTACCCATAATTTAAAAAAATAATTTTGCCTTAATTTGTCTTCTTCCTCAAGTAGATGTATGCTGCCTCAGTATAGATATGAATACATCATGTTTCCCTTAGAGAGAGAAAGACTACGAATGTTTCCTGGGAAGAACAATTATCACATGAGGAACCCAAGCAGCAAAACCAGTGGACAGTGGTTACTGGGGTGTGTCAGTGATGTGTTAAGATACCCATCAGCACTCTCTTAGAGCTGAGAGTCTGTACCTAATGCTAACCTTTGTCCAGATACCATTAAATGATCCTATTACAATGGCAAATTTTACAACTATAGCAATAAAATCTTTTAGCTCTGCCTCTAAATTATTCAGTGTCCTACCTTATTTTTCCCCTATTTTCTTTGCTCAATAGGAACTAAATTTAGGTAAATTTTAATTTCTCATCATTTGGTTATTTAATTTTTAAAGTTAACCCCAACTTCCTGAAGCTTAATTTCATTTTGTTTTTCATATTTTTTTTAAATGGATGTTAACCAATTTTAAATGGCTATTTTGTCTAAGTGTTAAGTAGCTAAATTTACTTTTAGTTATTGGAAGAAGTCCTAGACCTTTAACAGAGCTTCCATCCAGCACTTGCATTAACTTAGGTTACTCTGAGGCAGCTATCAGGGAACCCAGAGCAAAGTGACTTTGTCCTGCAGACAGATCCTTACTCTGCCTAAGAGGAAGCATGATGTTTAGGTAAAGGTACAGTCTGTATCAAATTGTGTTCTTCAGACATGACAAATTAAGAAATTTTATCATGGATGTTTAAAAATCACTTGTTTGACTTCACACTACTTCTGGTCAACCTTCCTGTAGCATTCCAGGGGAATTATTTATCAAGCAGAAACACTTGCATGCCACCATTAAAGTGCACTAAGATCGCAAGGATCAGTAAACTGGAGGAAGGCCATAAAAGTGGAAGGGAAACCTGACTTCCAATCTGCTGAATTAGTCTAGGGCTTATCTCCTTAGTGAAAAATGGCCTGAATGACCTAGATGACTGTTGTCTTTCTACCTTTAGCTCAATGCCTAATTCAGAAGGGTGTGGTAAATGGATAAGATAATATTCATAAAAACTGTAAAAGGTACAGTTTAAAAAAACGATGTGTTATTTCACAACTCTATCTTTAATGATTTACTCAATGATGTTTTTCTAGGTTAGAGGTTAGACACAGATGAACTCTATTTAGTCAGTAATGTAATACTTAAATTCCTGAAGGAAAGCATTCCTGTGGTAATGTAAATGGTGGGCAGTCAGTATTCTATATTACTTCTGGGTAGAAGACAGACCAAACAGAGAAGATATGTAGCTAAGAGTTGAAAGGACAAGAATTTAGAATTAAGGAGTGATGGATTCAGTCATACTCTCCTGTGCCTATCCTTAACTCATAGGGTAGTTAAATGAACAAAACAATGGTAATAGTGAAGAGTATATGCACAGGAGCCAATATTAGCAGCAGAAAAAGGTAGTCTGAGAACACAAGAAAGGTCTTACAGTATACTACAGACTAGAGTTAAAAGTGGTCAATTAATTTGGATTGACTCCAAAGAAAATATAAAGATGCAGCCTTGGTCCTCTACCAAGGCATAAAAGAAATGATGCTTTTTCTTCACCCCTGTGTGGTATGTCTGCTGACAGGCTCCTTCTCTTCACTGGGAAGTGCATCTGACCTTGGTTATTTCACATCTGTGGATTTTTCATACATGGGCACAAGTGCATAAATATACAAGTTTTTTTTACAGTACAAAAGCTGTGCACAGTTGTACCTCCAAGCAAGTTTTCTATCCATGGAAGTGGCTAAAAGAAAGAATAAAATAATGGCTCCCTTAGTAAAGTCCTTGCTACACAGGCATGAAGACATGAAGTGAAATACCAGCACCCACAGAAAAAAGTAAGTCACAGTGATGTACACCTGTTATCCCAGCCAGGGGAGGTTATGTACAAGAGGATCACTGGGGTTCACCAACCAGCTAGTATAGCTGAATTGGTGAGCTTTGGGCTCACTGAGAGAGCCTGCTTCAAAAAATAAGGTGTGGTGCAATGGAAGGAGACACCGATGTAAACCTCTGACCTCTACATGCATGTGCACACAGTAAGCAAAAGTGGCATAAAAACAGGAACTAAAGTAAAGAAGACCATGTCACAGAAAATGACTGCTTAAATTAGGCGGTTTTAGTATTTTCCAGGTGGCTGAAATACAAATGACTTCAACTTAGAATCAATATACTGACAAAGAAAGAGTTTGTCTCAGAACTGGAGTGTATGTAAGTCCTTTCCAGGATGGTGATTGTGTATGATAGGTTTCCATCTTTTCCCTACCGGAGTCACCCTCTGGGAGTCACTGCTGCTGTTGGCAACATAATAGCTGAGAACCACTGATCCCAAACAAAGGGCAAACAACTCTTTGTAATACCTTTCTCTTAAGTTTATAGGGTTTCCTAAACAGGTTCATTCAAAGAGGCAATAAGGAATGTGTTCAAGTTAGGAATTAATAATCTCAATTGGGGAAAAGGGAATGTATTGAGATACTGGGCTTGAGGCAGCTCGGTAGCTTTTCTGTATCTCATGGTTCAATACTCCTACTCAGGGGCTATTTTTTGGAATACATCTCCTGAATGTGATAGAAGCTGCTAAGGCCTGTATATTGTATCTTCTGCTTTTCTTCATTAATTTTTTCTTCATTTTAACCAACCAGATTAATGACATTTACAAGTGAACTTGGCTAGCAAGAGCTTAGGGTCAGTCTTTAGTATGTTTTCAGCCTATAGGCAATTGTACTCAGAAAGTCAAATACACTCAAAGTTACTTGATAAAGCAGGGGTCCTTTAGTGTGACACTGTTAAGGCTCTGCCTCCTCTTTAGGACATTTCTGATCGACTACTGCTGAAAGTTCTCCTCTCCAAACTCACTGACTGTAACAGATTATAACTCAACTTTTCCAGGTAAAATATTGCAAGATGAAATATATTTTATGATATTAATTAAACAAAAGGAGGCAGTTTAGAGGCTATAAAAGACAGGATTTTGGACTGGATGGCATACATTTATAACAGTAGTTTTTGGAATTTGCATCTTTCCAGGAGAAAACAACTGAATGCTAATTTGATGAGAACACAAACCAAGTTATTGCACAAATCTAAGCATTTTAGCAAGAGCTCTCAGGAACTTTTGAAATGCACTTTGGGAAATAGTAACCTTCAGGCAGAGACAGACCTCTTGCTAGGGCAGATTTGAAAAGAGAAAGTATTGAGCTAAAGAGGTCTGGATGTCAGAGACATTAACATTTCAGAAGGTCACTATCACATACCCGGTTCCAACAAGGCAATGTGGCTGGACTACATTTTGTTTTTCTCAAGAGGGAATTAAATCTGTTGTTCTTTGAGGAGACTGACCTTTAAATCCCAGTTTAAATGATTTAGGACAAAAGAATGCCATTCCCTAAGTAGAACACGCAGGGGGCTCATGCCCAAAGGAAAGGAAACTAGATCACAGGATATGCAGGAAGCTCTAGTTTTCGTAAAAGATCATTAAAATTAAACACTCACTAATGATATCCTAGACTATCATTACTCTTATCTGGCCACCAATTTACGGTGGATAATGACAAGAAATAACAAGAAACAAATTGCTACAGCCTTTTGATTTACAAAGAAATAATTAGGTTTCCAGAAGATTAAACTTTAAACATGTGGGCATAACTAAACACGGAGAATGAAGCCAATGAACACAACTGTATTACCAACAAATAATTTTGATTTTACAAAGACCAGATGAAAAGACAAAAATGGATAGTCACTCTGAGATGAAAAACTATTAACTACATAGATCCATTGTCCACAATATCATTATCTAGGAATATAAACTATTTACCCACATTTAATTACATTATGAGCTTGAAAAGACAGTTTTCTAAAATAATTTGCTCAGATTTCTGATACATTCTAGCTCACACACAACAGCACACAAAATGTTGATCAGCATCATTCCAACCTCAACTGATTGACTTTCCTGCTTTTGTATTTATGCCTCAAATAACGAGCAAAATAAGTTAGCAAATTGTTTTAGGCAAGCAATTCCAGCATGAAGTTCTACCATAAGAAAACTATGAAAAACTAATTTTAGATAGAAGACAGTATTATGAAAATAATCTACCTTTAGTTTGTGTATACACTTGTGTGGTGTGATATATGCTCACTAGTACGTGTGTGTGTGCCTGTGAGTGCTCACCTAGAGGCCAGAGCAAGACACTAGGCGTCTATCTCTACAGTTCTTTGCTCTACAGTGTCAAGACAGTGCCATTTATACTGTAAGCTCACCCTTTTGGCTAAGATGGCTTGTCAATGGATGTTGAGGATCTGTTTATCTTTTTGGCCCCTATTCCTAATGCTGGAGTGAGAGGCACATACAGTCGCGACCAACTTTTTAAATGGGTGCTAGGGATTCAAACTCAGGCCACACTTCTAATTGCAACATTCAGGAGGCAGACATAGGAAATCCTCAGGACAAGCTAACTAGACTAGCCGATTAGTAAGCTCTGGGTTCAACTGCGAGATGCTGTCTCAATAAATGAAGTAGAGAGTGATTGAGGAAAATACCAGCACAAACATGAAATGTGTACCCCCCCAACTATACACACGTACATGCAAAAAAATCACACATCCCTCACTGCCACTTTTACCCCTTTGTAATTTGTGTGTGTGTATGTGTTGTGTGTGAGCAGGCAAAGGTCAGGAGAGGATGGCTATTTTATTTCCCCAAGGCACACACCCAGCTTTTTTATGAGGTCTGGGATTTGAACTCAGGCCCTCTTGCTTTGTGCATGCAGCTGAGCCATCTCTCAGCTCTATAATTTTTTTTTTTTTACTTCAAAATCGTAAGAAGTAGAAATCAAGCTTTTAAAACGGGTTTTCACAACAAAATTTATTAGAAGAATAGTGGTTTTGAAAGTCTAGCATCCAGTGAGAACTACCATACACAACGTTACAGCTGGGAATGTTTCTCCAAAATGTCATGGTCAAATAATACAATGGAACCACTGAATCTTACACATGCACGAAAGAACTAGTGCTTCTGACATACAATGCAAAAAAAGGGGGAGGGGATCACATGGATTAAAATTTTAAGTACTCATCACATACATTAAGACACAGCTTATTTTAGTCCAGTCAAAAATCAGAACTGCATAAAAAATTTAATGTAGTGCAATCAAACAAAAAACTTAATTTGTGATCATAAGTGCTCTACTACATAAACAATGATTACAGCAAGGAACTAAAGTTCAAATCACACAGTACAAAAAAATCTGTAAATAAATATAAACTACAGTACAAGAGAAATATTAAATTATACAATTCCGTCACTGTAAACAGTATATTGAAATGAGGTCCATAAGAGTAAAGAGGGTTCCTGTTTTGTTGCATGACACTTGAACTTCTAGAAATCTGGGGGGCAGGGGGGAACCAAGCCATTTTCTGTATTTTCAAAGGTTGTGGGGTTTATAGATAAAATTTCTCGGAGCTGTAAGATATCAAATACCAAAGCAGAGGGGTAACTTAATTTCTACAGGTTGCACTGTAGAAAACAAGTTTTTTAAAAAGACAAGTCATCATAAGAAACTTGTCAATGAGGTCTTTGAGGCTATAAAATACACTGAGATAAAACTGCTGATAAGCAGACCTAGACCTCTGCTAATTTTTTGACATTTTACATACTCATGTTAAAATACCAACTTTGGCAGAATCACTACTGATAAACTCAAAGCACTCCTGGCCCAATGGTTCCATCACAGTGGCCAGTGCACAGAATTCTCTAAAGACATTGCATAAATTAGAATGTAGAGGTCAGACACCCAAGGACCAGTGCTTGAATTTAGTAGTAGTTATGATGAGAAGCAAGAGCCACATCAAGGAGGAACTGCATCTGTTAAGATTTTACAGAAGCAGCTAGGAATGTCTTTTGTTTTAATTGTGCTGGCTATTAGTGGCATTTAAAAATATATAATTTAAGTGGGTATGGTGACTATATATTTATGAACATTTAAAAAAAATACACTGCTAACAGGAACCCCCATATTATCTGCTCAGTAGTAATAACTGAATATATAGAATGCCACTATAAGAGTGTGAGGCACCGTGTGCTGGAAAGTTATATGCAGCTTTAAAATCTGTTTGGCTGAGTTATACCTGGATACCTGAACTGAGTTTTTAAGTTGACATTCATCAAAGATGTGCTACCAGCACGTTAAAATAAAAACAAAACAGAAAAATACAAGTCACTGTTAGGTTAAGAATAGCATCAAAGTACCTGAATTGAGTGAGGAAAAGTGTGAAAACTGTCCCTGAGGGTTTTTAAACAGTGTGTACAAGTGGATTTTCTAGGAACATTAGTTTTATTTAACAGTGTGGACTGATAAAATACCAACGTCTGACAGTTTAAAGTGGAGATTATTAAGAATTATACGCAAACGCTCCAATGTATAGTCTATACATTTTTTTTTTCCCAAAGCAGCAAGAGGCTGCTGAAAAGTATACATCCCATCAGAACAAGCAACATGTGGGAGTCATATAAAGGTTCTTCATCTGGTATTTGACAGCACAGTATATCAATATCCAATGACTATTATCTTTCCTAGATCAGAATGTAACTAATTTCAACTAGCAATATAGGATTAACTTTTAATCAAACACTTTGCTATTACATACTAAAATTCCTTAAACTTACTAATGCTGGTAATACTAACCTAGTTAATTACCCCCCTCCACCTCATTTTAGAAATATACCCTTCCACAACTTAAAAACATTAAGATTCACTTCAGTCCTCTGATGTAAAAAGCATGTCAGTGAATTAATATTAAAAATTTACACAGTAAAAAGGCTTGAATTTCAGCCAAAGATTCTAAATACTGCTCATTCCCTGAAGACTTAAAGGGGGAGAAAATCCCTACCCATTTTCTTAGTAATTCATATTTCTAAAATGGTTTGATATCATTTCACTTAAGGGGAATTTTCCCCTCTGAAATTCCAAATTCTTAAGCCTGAAATGCTTAATTTTTAAAAATGGGAAAAATGAGGCAATTACTTAGATCTATTAGAAAGGTACAAAATGTTATTGTCCTTTGTTAAAATAAGATTTATATAAATGTGATCTGATTTCATATCATGTAGTATGTTTATCTTTTAAATAATCCTAAAACTTACAGTACCTAAGACTCTGAAGATAAATTAAGACTTTAGTGTTGTAACAGAAAAAGTGCTGAATGATCCCTTTTCTAGTACTTTTAACCTTTTGAGCAAGTGCTTTCCTAATGGCAGTAAAGTTTACTCTATACCCTTCCACCAAGCAAGAAAAAAAAAAAAAAAAGTCACTTGGATGAAAGACTTTTAGGAGTGTAGCACCGGTTATTTATCAAATTGGAATTGTTTCATTCATTCTGAGGGAATAAAAATATTCTAGATTGAAAGTCTATTTGGCTACTGAATGTTATAAATCCCTGCTGTACTGTGTCAGTGTCCTGTGTCCAACTACTCCCAACCCCCCAACCCTACTTTATATGCTATCCACTGAGAATCTAATCTCCAGAGAGATTTAAAAATTTTATGTTTTCAGGACATACCTGAGAAAGGGTGCAATTATGCAGAACAAGGAATCCAAGACTGCACTAATACTGGTTATAGGTTCATAATTTTTTTTTTCTCAAGACAAACCTAAAAAGTTTAAGAGGTATGGATCTTCAAATATGTTTTACTGCTTAAAATTTTTTTGGTATGTGTGTAGGATCATTTCCAGTGTTGAAAACATCATCTTGAGCCTGCTCAATGATGGTTCAAGGAGCGAAGAGTTCATTTCCACATTCAAACAATAAAGATTAAATAGTATGAATACTTGCTACATCCAATAAATCTATGGTTTACTAAAAAGTGCTTGCTTTTCAACATTTATGGATACAGATCTAAATAACTGGAAACTTTAAAACATCCTCCAAATAGTTGCAGAATTAACTCATCAATTGTTCCCCAAATCAGTATTAATTTGCCCTGACTCTTATTTTCAAACAATGTAAAAAGTTTTCAGATCAAATGAAGACAAATCGACTTCAGTACATCTGCCTTAAGATTTGCTTTTAGTTTAAATATGGCTGGGAGCAGCAGATCTTTAGTCTTTTCCAATCTCTTTTGTAATATTTCAGGCACATGGCCACAGTGCTATGCTGCAGGGCTAATGTTCACTTCTCTGTAAGATGAATACAGGAATTGAAATGAAAAGAAATATAAAGAATTTCTTTTTTTTTTAGTCACCATGTTTACAAATCTTACTCAAGCCTCAAGAACATAGTTTATTAAGATGTCTAGAGGTCTGCATGCTTTGTACCACAATTATCTTTTTCCTTTTTCAAATTTTGAAAGCAATTAGATTACAAAACAATATAGCTTAACGATGGAGACTAAAATCATCAAGTTTCTAATACTGGCCTGACGAGTATTAATGAAAATAACTAATAGAACAGGAACAAGGAAAACATGTGACATCTTCTTGATGGCCAAAATTTAACCTCTAACTTTTAATCGCCTATGAAACATTAGGTGGGGGCAATCTGACCTATTGACATATTCTATCACCAATGACAGTAACCTGAAGAGATGGGAGAGTGGTTCACCAGAAAACAACCTTGAACATTTGGTTAAAGAAAGAATGATAGAAGCAAAAATGTGTTTCAAAATGGAATCTAATAACTATTAAATAAAGTGACAATAACCAGTCATACATCTGCTTTAATGACTCAAAATAACTTCAGGTTCTGATACCCAACTGACTCAATTTGTTTTATACAAATAACCAAATAAATAGAAACTTCACTATTATGCATTAATGAAATGTAGAGAATCACAAAGGCTTAAAACCATGCCTGGCACCATGTGCTTACTTGGGGTAGGTGGAGAACACGCTAGCAGCTCAAAGGTTGCCATATACTGCCTAATGACAGAAGGTAGTTAGGATATGGGCCATAACAGGTAGTCACTTTAGTCTAACTGGGAACTAAACACCTCATTGTGCCATTTATTGTTTGCTATCTGATCCCATATAGTTCATATTATAGCTCAGGTAAAACACTGGGGAAAATGCCAATTGGTTGAGGTAATGATCATGTAGATAACCAGAGTTCTAAAGCACTTCAATATTGTAAAAGAAAAGTGTACCAAGTAAAGCTAACATACACTTCACACGTTTGAGCTTGCTCACCAGAACTGAACAGTAATCAACTTCACATAAGGACCCCTACTATCACACAAAGCCTTTACTCATATTCATGATCTGCTGTAGCAAAGGTTTATCAAGCAACACCTAAACTTCAGAATAACGACAAACTTATATTTAAAAGTATTATACACAAATATAAATATTTTTCCTGAAAGAGACCTTGTCCTTCATGGTATTTGGGGAGCAGAGAAAAGCAAGTAGTTCATCACAAATATAATTCAGTCACTTGTAAGCCTACAGAACAAGGTAATTTACACTATATTAGGACAAGCCTGAACACTATGCTGCCTCAGAAATAAGAATGCTAATGATAAATAACATCTAACTCTCCCTCTCCAGAGTCGTGTTTTTGATTTTACAGTGCTATAGTCTATCTACTCTATAAAAATTAATATTCTTTCATTAAAATGCAAGGATTTAAGTATATGATTTCTTATTAATGCTATGTACTCTGAATATTGTCACCATATACCTACTGGAAAATGAGGAAAAAGGCTTTTGTGACAAAGATGATCATGAACTAAACTTTCCCATACTGTCAGAATAAATCAGCTGTTGTCTGGGTCATGCAAATCTCTGATTAGCAGAAATTATGCATGTGAGTAGACCAATCTCCATTACACACTGATGAGGACGTCTCCAAACTAGAGTATCTATATCTACACTGAAAGTGCCAATACAGTATAGTGGCAAATCAAAAGAGAAATAAAATATTAAGGGATCAATCACTGTGGCATAAAGACTGACAGTCAGCCATGTGATGAACCACCTCCAGGAAAAACATGGTATAATGGAACTCAGAACACAAAACTCAACATTAAAAGTGCACCTGAATATTACAAACTAACTTTACAAAACCTACAATAAGGTAAAATATATATCTTTTGAAATATTCAGCAGCTTTGTTTTTTTTTTTAAATTTTTTGAGAGGCTCATGAAATTTAAAAGGGACCACTATCTAATTCCAACCATGCTTCACAAAACAATAATGGCTATTTTATATTGCAGTTACCAGTGTAACGCAATTAGTGCTTTAAAATAATCTATACTCAAAAAAAAAACAAAACAAAAAAAACCAACAACAAAAAACAAAACCAACAATGAAAGAGAGAGGAGAGAAAAAGAGACCTTTGGAGAAAATATGCTTATTCAAAAGCTTCTTGACAAAGAAAATTTACCTGAATATCAAGTCATGACTAATCAAGTGTAATGTTTAAAAGCTTCACAGACATGAATATTACAATCTTCAGGTCTCAGGATTTTAATCTGAGAAAGTTTAGAGTTTGGTTTGTTTTTAAAATTCACTTTCTAACCAAAACAAATAATAGAAGTACTCAATTTCCACTATTTACAACTCTCAGCCTACAATCTGAAATGACACAATACAAGTTCTCTTATTTAAACTGCAGCATTAAAGGGTAGGCACACCATTCTTCTGCTGCTCGATTGTCATCCACTGAAACACACATAGAAAATATTTATGTTAGTAAAATGATCACTCCATTACACTACAATGACAAAATTTACATAACTCAACCCATACGTCACTAAAAACTACCACACAGGATTAGAGCTCTCTAAAGAATAAAACTAGAAAAGTTTGACTTTTAGAGCCAGATTTTTAAATGGGCCTTTAATTGTTCTGAGAGGGGATAAGCAAGCACAAAGTAATTTCTCAAAGGACCTTCTTGCAGCAATTTTAGGCTACTGAATACCCCAATCACTGTGCAAAAAAGCACTGTAGCTGCAATTAATTGTGTGCTGACAAACTGAGTATGGTACAAAGGAGGTTTTCCTTTATTAGCTTAGCCCTTTGCTTTCAGCAAACTTTTTACAACTCTGTTCAACTGCAGATGAAAACCATGTATCTCATAATGTATTTTTATTGCAACTTCCAGCTAGGCTAGAAAACATTGCAGTCACATACTACTACTTAACTCAAACCTGCTTTGTCTGTTTAGATTAAAAAGCCAAGAAGAAACAGACTCAGTCACCCACTAATTAAACTGCCACACAAAACAATCAAATCAAAAGGGAAACCCATACCCAGTCAATGTCAAAAAGAGAGCAGTGTTTGTCTTTTAATAGCAGCAATGGTGTGACTAACCTTTGAACACACAGGTTACTGAGCAAAATCTATCCTTTACCTAATTGAATTAATGGGTTCAAAGTTTCTAGGCAGGCATTTATGCCTTGGAACTATTGGATCTACTACTTCTCAAGCTGTTAGTATCCATCTGAAATCATCAATCTTAAGCTAATCAACTGTATGCTTGATTTGATTTTACAGAAAAATGTCAATGATTTTGGGTTTTGGTTATGTATTTAGAAGGTCCTGACCATCTTTCTCAGCAGATTAGAATACAGGGTGTGGTAAGTGGAGTGGATTTTGCTCTTCATAAAGAGTAATTTTAATGTGATAATAAAAGACTAAATTCCACGAGCTTTTACTTAGCAATCATTCTTACAAAATCTGTGGAAAATAAAATTTCCAAATTTGATTACTGCAATTTAATAAGCCCATCTCAAACAAAGCTTAGATGTTCTTCAAGGAGTGCTTGTACAAACACGATCTGAAAGGTCCTGAAATGTGTGCTAAACAACCATGAAAATCAGCTAAATAACAGAAAAAGTTAGGAAGATAGTATGTAGGATGCCAAAAGAGAGAGAGAAGAAAAAAAAGAAAACAAAGGTCAGATAAAAAAAAATTAACTAAAATCTAAAACATGATCTTTTCCAACCTTATAGTATTTGGATCGGTTAAAAAAGAAATTCTAGTGAGGTAAATTCTGATTGAACTATTATCAGAACTGACATGCAACCTAATCATATTAGGTTACCTTGGGATTCTGTTTTTTTCTCTTGCCACAGAGTCAGATCTTTCATCAACAAGTCTCATTTTAGCTGTCATAATTATGTATACATATCACTTTCTCCATTTCTCCCATCCCCAATAAACATGTTTAATAACTGCTACCATATTCAATTGTTGGTTAATACATATTCACCTCTGTAATTGGACTGAAAAATACAAAGAAACCTTGCTAAAATGAGGCATCCTCCATTGTTTTACGTAATGTACCCTGACTGCTCCTGAGTAAGAAGGGAGCTCGTCCTCCATGAGATAAGGCTATATTCTCACTTGTTGGTGAGACCAAATTCTACCCTTAGAAAAAATCCCAAATGAAATTACAGCAAAGGTAGTGTTCAAAGCATTTCTGAAGGTAGTGTGTGCACATTTTCCAACTTTTGCCCCTCTGGGTGAGCACTAAATAGCGTGCTAATTCACTAAGTAAATTTAATAGTGAGAAGAAAATGATAAGTAGAATTATCAATGACCCAAGTAAGTATATATCACTGAGTAATCTAGTTTCTTAAATGCAAAGGTTCATTGTTCTTCTTAGTTTTTCTTTAGTTAATCCTTCAATTAGTTGAATCACCGAAGAAAAATGTGAATAATTTCATAAGATGGCTTTCTAATTTGCAATGATCAAGCTCCCAGCACGATAGAGGTGATTTTTAAAAGGGGGCTTTTCCTTCTTCTTCTTCTTTTTCTTCTTCTTTTTTCTTTTAAGTAAAGGCAAACTTAAGGGGGAAAAAAAAAAAAAGAAATGCATGCAGGCTCTACAGGCAGGGAGTCCACTTTCATGTATCTGGTCTCTGTGAGGTAACTCAATTCTCTTTTGTAGAGAAACATGCAAAAGGCCAAACACTATTCCGAGCCATACTGCACATGGAAATTTAAAAATATGCAACATTCAGAATGCACCTTTCACCTCTGCACACACAAGTCAATGCAAAATCTGCAAAGAAACAAGTGTCACAGTAATGAAGCCAGGTGCAATGACAGTTGAACAATGATGCAGTAGTGCTCACCCAGTTTGTACAGTAATTGGCACTCTACAGTATTCCTACTCATTTTTTGATTCATTTGCACTTTGTGCTGCCTCTCCCTGGGGATCTAATTCAATCTTTACAGAAACATCTGGCCCCTCCGACCTCATTAATTTCATCTTTTTCTTTGGAGGGTTTTTCAAAGTGCCCAGCCTCTCCTTTACTTTGTACTCCAGTGTACTGTGGGGAATCCCATAAATACTCTGAGCTTTGGAAACACTCATTTTTCCACTCATAACCACTGAGATTGCTTCCTCCAGTATCTCACTGTTGTACTGTCTGTAACGCCCTCTTTTCTTCCGAGGTTGCTTGGAGCCAGAGTCTCCTTCTTGATCCGATGTGGGATATGGCTGTCCAGAGGTAGACTGCTCAGCATCTGAGCCCCAAGAATCAGGTCCAGCATCTAACATGCTTTTTCTATTTTGTTTTGGAAGAATAGCCCTTAATTTTTTACTAAGCGCGCTCTCCGTTTGTGAACCCATTACCAAAGAGCTATAGCCGTACTGATCACCAGTGCGAGACTCCCAAGAAAGATCCATTCCTCGAACTTGTGGTATCTTTAAATCTACAGGAGACGAATGGCTCACATCCTTTTTTCCATCTTGTTTTGTTTGAAGTGCCATTTTTGGAAAGGCAGAGTTTTCTGCAAGAAAAGGAAGGTCACTGATGTTGCTGAGTGCACCATTTCCCCTGAACTTCATACGGTTGAGGTTGAATTCATAATGAGGTTTTGCCCAAGAGGCTTCCCTGGATAATATTAAGTGCTGTCCATGATTCTGTAATCCAGATGGCCCAAGGCTGGCAGCTGTGGACAACTGGTTTCTGTTCAGTAGTTCTTCACTAATCTGCAGGGAACGAGCCAATGGAACTTTGAGTGATGTGGAATGTCCAAAACCTTCCCTGGTTCCATCCTGCAAGCTTCTTGGAGGTACCCCATCACCACTCCGAAGTCCGTCTGGGCGGTACTGGCTGGGTCTCCCAGGTCGCCTAATTGGATGGAAGGAAACTGATGTGAGCAGGACTTGCACAGGTAGGGAGGGATGGGTGAGGGGACCACTCCTTTATTAGAAGGCCTTGCTTGGGTAACATCACTTTGTATTTATTTATTTTTCTCTAAAATTAAAAAAAAGTGGTCTCAGCAGTTAGTTTTAAAACTTCACAAAAAGAAAAAAGGCAAAAGAAAAAGGAAAAAAAAAAACACAAACAAAAAAATGGCTTTTGGGCAAAGAAAAATTAAACCTGTTGGCTGGTCTCTGGTTGGGTTCACAAATTTTCGGAGAAAAAGTTTCGCGCAACTGTTTGAAAATAGCACCTTAATCATTAATTACAAAGTAATCATTAATTTCCACGTGTCTATACAGAATTGTGTTACCAATGTGACGTTACCACTAAACAAGTACAGTAATAAAAGAGTAAGCCAAATTATTTCTTTTAATGCAATGTATTCAACATTCATGGTATCTAGCTATAAAGGTGGAAACACTAACACCTGTGGAACATGAAGATAATTGCTCAGTTATGCATAAACGAAGTAACGTTCATCACCAAAAAAACAAGTCCAAATGATATTTTTTTTATTGCTTGGGGAAAAAAAATGTATATAGTATAACCAGTCCCACGGGGAGGAAATCAAATCAAGAGATATCAAAAGACTCACTATGATGTAACTTACCACACTTCATTTCAATTCAAACTCTATTGTTCATAGGGAGACATATGAGTATGATTCTTTAAAGTAATTGTTTTCCCCAAATTTTTTTTTAAATTATACCCAAAGTAATTATTTACAGTGATTTTCTTCAAGAAAAGATTTCCTCCTTGAAATACCAAATGTTTATGTTGACCTTTCAAGTGAATAATGTTCAGAGTCAATTACTTACACAAGGTGAATTAGAAGGATTTTTATTTTATGTGTATGTATGCGTTCATGTGGGTGTGCACATGTGTAAGTACAGGTACTCGTGCGTGTGCAGGTCGACGTCTTCTATCATTCTCCACATTATTTTGAAACAGGCCTCACTGAACCCAGAGCTCATCATTTGGCAAAGGCTGACTGTTCAATAACTCCAGGGATCCTCCTGTCTTTGTCCCGTCTCTAGTGCTGAGGTTACAGACAATGTGCCACGACGCCTGGTTTTTATTGTGGATGTGGAGATCACTTCCTTGTGCTTACACTGTAGACACTTCACTAACTGAGCCATCACTCCAACCCCTAATTCATAAGATTGAGACTTGTATGATAAAGGCTGTTGATTGTTAAGATTGGCAACTACGAAGCATGCCCAAGGGGAATCATCATCAGTGAGCACAAAAGTAAAATTGTTCGCAAAATTGTACAGAACTACCGTTATTGACACAGTAAAACTGAATACTCAACTAAAAAAGATGGGCAATACTACTGGTGCATTTGTCTTCCATAAATCAAAACCAAGTAGAAAACACTTCCCATTCAGGGAGATAAATATAGCAACTTTACCAAGTAATACATGGACCTGGTAGCCAAGCTAAAGGTAAATCTTAGACGAAGGATTTATTTACACAAACTGTACTTGGGCTTTATTATATGAAATCTTTACACAATTGAAATGTTTCTGACACACGAATGGAATGCAAATAAATGGGCTCATGCTGACATGACACAAATGAGATCTTGATATTAAACTATGCAAAAATGGATTAATGTTTTTAGTCTGAATAGAGTAGAGGAGAAAAAGGAAAATGGTGAAACTTCAGAGAAAATAAGGGGAATTTTTAGAAGTCAGTAATGGACTACTTCAGTTTTAAGGCAATTTCGGGTAAGTTAGTTCATTTAGTGCCCATTAGTTCCTTCGAAAAAATTCTGTGAAGCAATTTTTAAAAAGTTAAATATTCCTAAATAATTTAAACTCAATGTTATTTTTCATATTTAGATAATAACATTTGGTTTCCAACAGTTTTCTAATAGTATGTAAATGTTTGTAAACATCTGACTAATCAAAATGGTTTCTACATACACACAGTGAAAATTAGGTAATTCTTACACTAAAAATTGGGGGGATCAGAGATTTTGCTTTGGTTTACTAAGAATTGTCAGACAGCATATAATAATGTCTCGTGAGAAGATAGTTATCCAAAATCTACAATCAGTCTAACACCTATTAAAAAATAAACAATTCACACAATTATTTTCTGAACTGCCATAATGTTAAAACTGCAGTTCAAACCAACAATCCAAAACCAAAACCAAAACCAAAACCAAAACCAAACAAACCATATGAAACAAGAATATCCAAACTAGAGCTACCAAATAAATACCAGGAGTCCTATTGTCATCCAACAACTTTATCGCAGATAATAACTTTATATTTA
The DNA here is from genome assembly GCA_023101885.1 of Typhlomys cinereus. Classification (NCBI taxonomy): domain Eukaryota; kingdom Metazoa; phylum Chordata; class Mammalia; order Rodentia; family Platacanthomyidae; genus Typhlomys; species Typhlomys cinereus. The sequence goes on along the minus strand of JALPQD010000222.1, from coordinate 172,056 downwards.
AACTTTACAATTATTTAGCAATAGATTTCATACTCCAAAGCACTCAACATTAAAGTTCAAAGAAATAGTCTCTCAAATTCATTATTTACCTCATGTATTAAACTGACAAAATTCATCTATATTAGCCAATTCTGGATTGCACAAATACATTTTTACTCTATCAATGAACTTTAGGTCATTTACCAAAAGGCTCGCTTATAAGACTTCTAATCTCAAAGGTTAAGTTTTAGAATGTGTAGGGAAACTGATTAATTCACCTTTGATGAACTATCTATATTAAAACTGTAAAAGATTACAAATGCTTTCCCTTACCCGTTCCCTTGAGTACTGGAGCAGCCTGGAGAATGGCTCAGGGAAGTGCTGCTAGCACAGGGACTTTTCTTAGTGGACAGATCAAGTACACCGTCTGCAGAGACACAAAGTAACACCTGAGGACATTAAGAACTAAAGAAAACATTAAGAAGTAGTCTTTTAAAATGCTAAACAAGATAGTCTGCAGGATGAACTGTTAATGGGTTATAATTAGTGTGAATTCAAACTAATTCTTCAATATTTGGGTTCAGTAATCTACAGATAGTAAAAAATTCAGTTGCTGAGATTTGTAGAAGCAAAGTTTTGTGGTTTTCTTTTTCTTTTGTAAATTAAGAAGGTATTAAAAAATTGATTCTCAAAGTTTAGAGAAAGAGAAAAATGAAAGTCTTAATACTCATAAAGACCTTGAGGTGCAACCTAAAAACTATACCAAATCACAACTCTATTTATAACATATAAAACTAAAGTTGTTCTTTTCCTCAAAGTTACTTTTCCCCTTAGAAATTTAACAAAGAAGAATCTCATAGTCTGGACCATTTCCAAAGCGGCTAATCTATCCAACATTAACAAGTTAACAGTGCTTCTGATTCTGATTGTCAACTGACTGACAGAAAGCTCTTGACTCTTTAGTTTTGACAAAGATAACTCCAGATAGAACCTACTTACATTGTATCTGAGAACACTGTGACTTCCTATTTTGAGGTGACAGAAATGAACAGCTAACTAAACAAACCAATTTTTAAAAAGCCAATTTTTTAGCTAGAACAAGCTTGTCTTTGAAAGTCATTAAAACATTTACAAATATTATTGTAATCTTACAAAATTAAAATAGTATCCTATTATATACATCTAAACACTATATGTCTAAAACACAAATGCAGTACAGTATTTAGAGTATTTTTAACTAAGTATTATTAAATAAAACAAGATAATTTAAAATCTACTGCTAGAAACAGTGGGATTTAAATTGCAAACACGAGAATTCATTAAGGAAATACTTAAATATTTTTCTTCATTTGAAGTCTATGCACCACAATTTTGTCAAGTAATTAGGGTTTCTTTTTTTTACTATGTTGTCAACACAAGGTACCTTTTAACACTTGCTCTAGCAGGTTACATTAGACCAAGTGGAATCATTGCATGTTAACTTCACTCCTAATTCTTTAAACAATATCTATGCCTCATTCCATTGTTAAGTCTAAAGCTTTTGATGCAATATTGTGATGCAGACAGGTTTTCTTTTTTAGTGAAAATTATTTGTAGGAAAGAAAACAATCCTCAAATAAACCAGAAAAGACACAACTTTGAAAATACGGTAACTACAAATACACTGACCAATATGAACAAAAGGGAACCAAGAAGTTCCTGTTTGGGACTCCCCCAGAACTTCGGTGTTTTATTGTTATTACTTGCATTCTGGAGTGTGCTTTTTACAGGTGGACGGGTGTACATTTGTGTGTTCAAGAAGACACTTGAGAATGCATACACGTGTTGGCCCAAAGATGACATCAGGAATCATTAGGATTGCTCATGCACCTTATTGCTTTGCTCAGGGGGTTCCCAGGCTCTGCCTTCTAGGACAGCATTTTTAGGTGACATATGGAGATCTGGATTCAGGTCCTTTAGATTGTGAGGTAGTCTTTAACCCCTGAGCTATCTTGCCAGTCTGAACTTAGGTATTTTATTTGTTGTTCACCACACCCAAAAGAGATGAAATCTACTCATTATATTTTTAATAAGCAATTGAAGCCAGTCTAACATAATTTTAAAATCACTCACTCAGAGTAAGAAAAAGTCCTTTTTGAAGCGATTGTTCAAAAACTTAAATCTCTTTTCAACTAGTATTTCTCACCAACAAATCCATATGTATAATTATTTTATTATAAGACCACCAATTTAAAATTATTTGTAGAGGTTCAAACAATGGCTCTGTTGAAATGCTGATGCCATCATTGTGGAATCAAAAATCAAATAAGACCAAATACAACAGAAATATTTAATCTATTTTAGGGAAGTTTTTCAGATGCTTTCAAAACATCTGCTATGATAACCTCCTAATTTTATCACTGATTTGGGTCTTCACCAAAAAATTCCTTTTTGGAAATACCTTAAGGCTATTTTCATAATGTAGTGTGCATATAGACAACATTTAATCTAAAGTACCTTCTTTTTTATTCCAAATAACCATTATTTTTAATGCTATAAGCAGTATGTATTTTTATCTCATTTGTAATGTATGGCTTAGAGATAAAGCATATTTTCTCACATAGGTATTAATTCTAGAACATGGAAGATAAAGGGAGACATTTTTTCATAGTTTTTTATAAAATGACCTATTTTGGAAAGTAAAAATGATTGTGTTAATATCGTGCAATAAAAAGGTTAGTAACAACTGTAATCACCTGCCTTTCCTGAGTAGCATAGCAACTACAATCTACTGATAGATGAAGTTGTAAAACCATCTTATTTCTCCATCACTGATTAGTCAAGAACAATTTAAGAGTCACATTATTTTTATTTTTACAGGAAATGGTTTCACTATGTCACCATGTAAACTTTGTATCCTGGGCTCAAATGATCTTCTCACCTAGTCTTCTTCCATGAAGTTGGGAACTGTAAGTATAAATACCATGACCAACTGGAATTAATACTGATTATTTATGGTTCTCTATTTGCAAATATTTTTTTCCTCCCCAAGTTAAAGTTTTCTGATTGGACAGAGGAAACCATGACATCAAACCATACCTTGTTCGCTAGGTTCTGACTGAGACTTTCTGACAGTAAGGTCCAGAGGTGAGTCTTGGTCAGCCATGAGAAGTTTGCTGAGCACAGGGTTCTGAGTAGTTGCAGCCGTGGGAGAGGTGGTGACTGGAGATGTTTTCGGCAGGCTTTGGTTCTTTGTGCTATTGGGCTGGCTGGGGTCCTGAGTAGAGCTATTTTTTGAGGTATATTCAGCAGCAAATTGTTGGATCATTCGCTGCATGATCTCACGGGCCACTAGGGGAATATTGGGGTCGAAGACCCAGGGACTGTCTGTAAACAAAGATTTATGTACTTTTAAAGTGGGGCAATGTACTAAAATTAAAAAAAAGGCAGTTTTCAAGAAAACAGAAAATTTCATTTTAGTTTTTCTTAAAATTCAATATCCTAATAATAATATTCCCATTTGATTTGTATTATTAATCTGTAAGCTTTAGAATTGTAGATTACGGAAAATAAAATTTCACATAAATATTTTTAGACATTAAATAAATGTCAAGTAGCATATCTTATGGTAAGAATCACTTACCTGATTCAGAAATCCCTAAACCTTCTCTACAAAACATACTGTAAACCTCTATAAATTACATCAGCTTTCTTCCCTTAATCATCTCTTCAAATTCTTAGAGAATGAGTTACTAATTACCTAAGTACTTAATTTACTTCCTTTAATGACTGATGGCACAGTGAGACTACAAAAGGAGATAGTTTTAGGGTCCATAATTAGGTTGAATTGTTCTGATTCAGTAGTTCTAGAGTGATTTTCAAGACCTAATATTTTTAACAAGTTGTCAGCTGCTGCTGGTCTCAGAACCATGATTTTAAAACCTCTGAGCTAAGAGTTTAAATGTCACATCTCAAAAGCAGAAGAAAGACTATACCCTTTCCATTCATTCTTTAAGTATACCCTGCCAACCAATTAGCGAACAGTTAGGAAAGTGATTAAATACTTAAGTTAAAAGACTCAAGTTACCCACATGTGGTCAACACTAAATTTAAAATAACATATGAACTCACTGGCTTTCTGAACTAGAAAGGACCTTTCACATTCAAATGTAAGCGATGTAACAGAAATGATTTGTGTAAAATTGCTATCCTTACATTTCTTTCCATAGACTGCACTGCTTATTCCTGTATGCCTGCTTTTTCCCAGTATGATCTGTATATTCAATTTAGCTGAGTAATAAATCAACAATCAAATCAAATCACCAAGCAATGCCTTTAAAAAAAGAGAGACATGATGGATAATGAAAATGTGGTACATATAAACAATGGAATACTATTTAACTATTAAGAAAGATGAAATAAACGTATGGAGCTGGAAAAGGGTAACTTAATCCTAGAAAGACAAATGTCATATATTTTCTCTCATGTGTGAATAACATTAAACTTCCAGATTTGTTTAGCTAGTAACCTCTAGCCCAGAAGCTTTGCTTAGCAATAGCTAGTGGTCAGCAGAAAACCTATGACTATGGAATCACTCATATCAGATGGACCCTCAAGAATAGGACAATTAAAAAAAAAAACCCCAAAAAAACCAAGAATGAAGACACTAAAATCATGCAAAATATGAAGTGGTGAGTGAAAACTCTCAAGGCTCTTAAGCACCATTCTGGCTTCCAACCTGAGAAACTCATAACTCTATCTGGAATATTCTTTTTTTTTAAAAAAAAATTAAAATATGTACTGTATATCTCTCCAATGAAAATATATGATGCTGCTTTACAACACTTTTTTTTTTTAAACCGGAAGGAAACAAGGTAGACTACGTACCAATGTTATTTAACCTTTACTGTATGGATGGAAATTGAGAGAGAGAGAGAGAGAGAGAGAGAGAAACATGATCTAAATTTGTATAAATGGGTCCTGATAAAATTTGATGAAAACTCTTCTCCTAATGTGACTGTCCTATCTCTGTCCTTAACTCCCCAAGCATTCAAAGTTCTCAGAAAGCTCCAGCTTCCTTTTTCTCTATTTAAAATATTAGTTATCAAAGGCAAACATTTGTAATATCTCAGAAATGAGGAACTTTGGAGTTCAATTTTTTTCAAATGAAAGAAAAACTAATTTTTATTACTAAGATGTAAAATCTCCACAATAAACAAATCAAAATTTTAAAAGCTCCTATTAGACCTTTTCACTCTGAGGAACTCAGTATCAAAAAATGTTATAAAGTGATATTATTTAATTTTCTTATTGAGACTTGTCCTACCAATGTTTCTGTCCCCCTATGATGTATTTATAATCCTCAATTTCTCTATAAATACAGTGTTGCGAATGGTTTATAACGGTATTCAATGAAAATTCAGTTCTTACAATCAGGATTTCTCATGTTTTAATAAACACTTCTGTCATTAGTGCTTTTAAAGCTATCTCTATCCACTGTATTTTCTTATTATTTAATTTTCTGGTTAAGATTCATCTTCCCCTAGATAGCATATAATCTCCACATGAAAAATTCACCCAGTGAAATCTGAAGAATATGTAATAATGAGTAAAATGTTCAAGTTGGAAGTAAAATGAAATAATTTATGATGTTTCTGTGTTTAGCTAGTGATACTATTATTAAAAAGCTTTGTGATCAAAGATTTTAAGATAAAGACCATTAGTTGATGTCTGTTTAAAAGCCAGCAGTGTACCTTTTCTGCAAATGGCATTTCTGCTGCTAAACTTCTATATCCTCTGAAAATTTCTTGCATGTATTCATTCTCCGATTTATTAAAATATATTCTGTGAACATGGCCAGGCCTAGCACACAATTGAGTTAAATAAAAGCAACATATCAATGGGGCTGGAGAGGTGGCTCAGGGGTTAAGCCTAAGACCCCATGTACAGACGCTTGGGGGAAGCTGGGCGGCCTGCTTTTCTGGTCCTGATAGGGCGGAGCCTGTGAGTCCCGGGGTAGAGTAAATGAGGAGGAGGTGGAGGCGGTTCATAGTGGTTCCTGAATTCACCTGTGGTTCTACACATACACACGCACGCACACACACACGCGCGTGCACAATTGAATAAATAAAAAAAATTAAAAAGCAACATATCAAATCAAAACAAAAAACTACACAAAAACACATAGCTGTTATGCCACGGACATTGGTAAACACAAACCTAACTTTCTTTCCAAAAAAACTTTTTAAGAAACTGTATCTGTTGTCTATTTGTCCTTGTGGAGGGAGAGATTGCTTCTACCTCTTCACTCTGCTCCACCCAGGTCCAGAAGTGCAGGGTGTGTGTGTGTGTGTGTGCGTGCGTGCGTGTGTGTGTGTGTGTGTGTGTGTAAATAAACTGTGAGATCTGGGATCTGAACTCAGGATCTTTTGCCTGTAAGGCAGAGCCTTAACCCCCGAGTTATCTCTACTGCCCTATCAAAAAATTTTAAAGAACAAAGCAAGTTGAAAAAGAATGTGATTATGATAGTTCCAGAAGGTATACTGCTCTCACAGAATTTGTTATAGAGTCCTGATCAAAAAAAGCCTATTTTTATTGCATTTACATTTTTACTTAGCCAAACAAACACTTTCATATTTACTTAAAATACATACTTTGCAGTACATGTGTACCAAGGGCTAATGCCTAATCTGAAAATCTAAAATCCAAAAGGCTCTGCACCCATCTTTTTGACTGTGGACAGAACACACTGTAGCCTTAAAACAGTTTCATAGACATTTTAGGGTAAGAGAAATTCAACCATGTATCTATAAAAACTAGTTTCTGCAGGCTAAATTCTCAGTTGCCTCCCTGGGTAATTACCACCATTTTACATTAAAAGAGTATAAATATTCACATTTGAGATATTTCCAAGACAATTAATAAAATACCTAAAAAAATTGTATTAACATAAAAGGCAAGGGGAAGAAAATTCCAAAAAAACAGCTACTTTCTCCAAGCATCTTATTTCAGTATGCAAACAATACACAAACTTAAGTTATATATGATTTCCAAAGGTCCTCTTCTCTTGAATATCTCTTGAAATCAATTCAAATACAGAATTTCCTACTATAAGCATGTACCCAAAAGCTTTTAAGAACTCTAATGAAAGTTACTCCTCTAGGACAAATGTATGAGATTATAGAGAGGTAGGATGGATTTTCCTGTGGGAATCTGGTATGATTAACACACTCACTCCCTAAACCAAGATTAGGTAGAAAGTAAATTAGGGAGAGGAGTTCCATTTTAGATTACAAAGTTTGTAATAAAGGCATACAAAACTAAATGACCCTATATATACCCTAAAAGAGATGAACCACAAAAATATGTTAATAAGCTAATACACTTCATACCTTAAATACGAATTACTTTAATAAAACAATCAAATGTTCATAAACCCACACTTCTGAATAAAATTTTTGGAATTCAGGGTATTTCAGAAAATGATATGCTGAGCTTGGGAAACTAGATTGGGAGATTTGGGTAAAAAAAAGTCTGTGGCTATTAAAAGGGAAGTGGCAGTGTATTAAATATTTGACTTGTCTGGTATCTAATGAGAGAGAAAAAAAAAAGAAAAGAAAAAGTTCCCCTCAAGCAATACTCTATGCAATCCTTAATTTGAGATGGCACGCAATCTATCTTTTGAAAACACTGATCACATTAAACAGGAGCCCATCTGGTATCCTAATGTAACCAACCCATCAGAAGTGGCAGTTTACACATTTTATCCAGTGTACAACCAAAATTGTATCCTTTAAACTTCAGAGAGATGAAGAGAATTTCCAGAGGAATGAACAGTACTGTATAGGACATGTGACAATATTATTTAAAAACATGAGATTGCTGAATCTGAAGGATTCAAATAAGGATACTGAAAATTAATGGAGATTTATTTATTTGCTTATTTATGCTTTTCCAAATAAATGTAAAATAATCCTCCATAAAACAAATTTCAAGGAGAAAGGTAAGCTGAAATCTCGAGATGGAACTATTAAATTCCAAACAAAACGCAAGTAGAAAAAAAATTAATATTACATTTTCTTAATAATTAAAAAAAAAACTTTAGTGATACCAAAGGAGAAATACTTGAAAATATAATTTTAAGGCAGCATTTTTTCTCTCAATATGAAATTTGAAGTTGGAATTATAGTTTTATACTTGTATTAACAGCTAAACAGCTAACAAAATGAAGCACTACTGAGACTATTATTCTCAGAGCTTCAGAATAATTTTCTGAATTATTCAACCAAGACCACCCTCCTCACTTCCTTACTAGAAGCTGGGTCGTCTAATCTTGATTCATATTTAACTCAAAGGAATATAGAAGAATATAAGCAATAAAGAAAAATATTTTTAAAGTAATTTAAAATGACATTGAATTAAGGAAAATCAAAGACAAGCAGATACTAAACGTCATTTGTCATAGAAACCAACCTTTTCTATAAAAGACTGCATTGAGGAACTCTTCTGCTTGTCTCTCAAATCGAATGATCTTTGCTTGCTCTTGCTTAAGCAAAGTTTCTTGCCTAGCTCCCGGAGCTGGTTCATCCAGACCGACTAAGTATCCCTGCAAAAACATTGGGTGAAATACTTGCACAAAAATCTTTCCCTGTTCAACATCAAAATTACATATACACAATTAAAGGCAAATATTAACAGTAAATAAGACAAATCAGTGTAATACAATTAAAATATTTAAAAAATGAAACTAGAATAAAATTTATCATCTTCCAATGTATAAAAAGCAAAAGGTACACAAATGTATAATCTGAGTGTATTTTATTCGTGCTTTGCAATTGTCATATGCCAAAATCTAAGGTAAAATACTTACTACAGGGAAAAGTTCCATGTATATTGGTTCTATTATACTATAGCACACAAGTATTTATGAGGGCTGTGAGAAAAGAAAAATAAAAAAGATGCCAGATTTCTTAATTCTGTTCCTAGACAATCTAAAATGCATTCCAAATGTCATTTTGGCATCTTTTGCTACAATATATATCTACTTAAACATGTTTGCAATAAAATTTGGATCAAAAGCTTCTGATGAGAAAGTTCCAAAATGATGTACTCAGCTCATCTAGAGACACCCAACATCCGTTCCCATGCTGCAGAAGCACTGACTAAGCTGACGATTTTCTGCATTTCCTTATAGTCCTACATCTCATATATACAGGAGACCACAATAATTGACAATAGATGATGAGTAAGAAGAACAGCAAAGTACATTTTCTAAGTGTTCTTTTAAGTCCTAGTGCACAGATAAATCTATGCACTTACTTTTATCACAGAATACTCAAAAGTACTCCAAATAAGAAATCAAGGACATATTTGACACAATAGAAAGTACAAGAAATCAAAGATGTTATAATTCAGATTTCTTGAAAGATCTACTACATGCTCTAATAATTGCAACCATTTCTATGATTTCCATTACAATTAGCCTCATACAATTTTTTATTTTAAACATTTATCAAGGTAATAATTCAATGATGTAACTCATCTATCTAATGTGAAATTCAATGGATTTTATTCAGATCTGTAAAGCACCCATTTTAGAATATTTTATGTTCCATTGATACCATTCTCCTACTTGCATCCTGTTCTAAGCTACCAGTTACACTATCTTTTATCTCTAGAGATGTGCCTGTTGTTGACATTTTGGAGTACCTGGGCTTTAGGGGGAAAGGGTGACTTTTTTCTGTTAGAGTAATCATTTCAAGGTTCATCCATGTCAATGAAGCTACCAGTATTCATTTTTATTGCTAAATGAATATTTTTGCTGTTTATTCAACAGTTGTTAAACATGTTCCACGTGTTGGCTATTACATGAATAATGCTGGTATTAACTGTGCATTTTGATACAAGTTCTTGCTAAATAGTTCAGGTTGACCTTAAAACTTGTCATCTTGGGCTAGAGGGATGGATTGGGGTTACAACATTGCCTTGAAACCAGAAGACCTGAGTTCAAATCCCACATCCCACATAAAAATCAACAGATTGGGTCCCCACAGGGCACACAGTATCCTCTGATACACACACATAAATACACAGATTCACATACAAAATCTTCCTGCCTTGGTCTTCTGACATAGCTGAGACTATAGGCCTCTCTCTGCATAAAAGTTTTATCCTTAATGAATTCTATTTTAGTTTTTTTGAGGGGGGTCCCCATATGAATTCTACTTTATCTGTTTTTCTTTTGTGTGTGTGTGTGTGTGTGTGTGTGAGGTCCGTATATGTTTATTATATTTTAAAACTGTCATTACCTTAAAGTGATGAATATCTATCTATTCATATGTGGTTTTTTTTAGGTTTACTTTTAGGTCTATATCTTGATGTTTTGTGGTGCTGGGACTGAACTATGGCCTTACATGCGCTACATAAATGTTTTATCATTGACCTATGTACCTTTAGACCAATTAATTTTTTTTCTTTTTCTTTCTTTTAACATGTTTAAGTGTATGTAGAAGAGGGCACTGTATGTGCCTAATCATCCTGTTCTAACTCTTATGGCTTGCTTTGCTCTGGATTTTCCCAGACTCTCTCTTCCAGGGCCAGAAGTGCTGGCTGTTGCTATTTCTGCCTGGCCTTTTTTTTTTTTTTTTTTAAATGTGGGATCTGAGATCTAAACTTAGGTCCTTAAGCATGTGAGGTGAAGGCTTTAACCAACCTCTGAGCCATCTCTTCTGAACCACACAAGCTCTTATTCCCTCACATTAAGTAAACAAACACATAAATAAATGATTTCTTAAGAAAGAGCAGCTAGATTGAAGCCTTGTATCCCAGGAGAAGAAGTGCAAAAGCAAAATGGACTTTTCAAAGTTAGAGTTCTAGTTCTATCACCATGTATGGAACATGGGTTAAATGCCTGAAGCTGGAGAAGCATTTTAAGTTGGAGGAATATTGAAATGATGAGACTGGGCTTTGTGTATCTCCTCTCCCCGTCCCTCCACAGACTTGAGGAAGAAAGGGCAGCTCCTATGCCTCCCACCCCCTCCAAGCCTCTCAGCTCCTCTGAACTATGAAGGCCTTCCAGAGACTCTCAGTCCCAAATGTACCTGGAGATGATAGGGATTTGGACCAGCCTGGTCCCCAAGATCCTGAGTCCATACAGACCCACCCACCAACGCCACCTCAAACTGAGGCCTGTTTTGATTTTTGTTTTTAAGTTTTTCTGAGCTTTAAACATTTTCAGTAGGAAACTCAATGTTTTTCCATTATTACCTGAATTCCTTCCATTTTAAATGCTTTTCCCCTTTTCTGCATCTTTTTAATTTTAAGAGTTTAGTTTAAGACTGGTAGAGACTTTGGTAAAGGAACTGTGGATTTTGGATTTTATTTTTGTCAATGGCAAATAGATTAAATATAAACATTGATAGAGAAAAAAGAAAGAGTAGCTAAAGCTAAAGAGATGGCTCAGGGGTTAGGATTCTGCCTTGCAAGCAAAAGGTCCTGAGATCGGATCCCAGATCCCATGTAAAAACACCAGGCTGAAATGGTGGAGGCCTACAATTCTGAACCTGGTGGGAAGAGCCTGGGAAATCCCAGAGTGATGCCAAAAGGAGGTAGAAACAATCCAAGACTTTGATTCTCAAAGTCACCCTTGGTCCTCCACAGGGACATAAAGTGGCCTCTGACACACACACACACACACACACACACACACACACACACACACACGCGCACACGGTTTTTTTTTTTTTTAAAAAAGAGCTGTTACTGAATCTAAAAGGAGTAAGTAGATGAATTTATGTCATTTTCATCCCTTATTACCCAATTCCACTCCCTTCCTTTTTCTACTTTCCCAATGTAAACCTTCTTCTCGACCAGTCTCCCACCTTACTTCCATGTTCTGTTACTTATTCCACATAAAATAAAAAAAAGGAAATAAGACTAGTAATCAACAAATGAAATTTTAAAAGCTTCTGTTCTGTTCTTCAAAAGAAACTGTAAATCAAGCAAGAAGGCAACCTACAGAATGAGAAAAAAATCTTTGCTAGCTACATATCTGACAGAGAATTGGTGTTCAAAGGTACCAAAGAACTGAAACAACTAAATTGGAATTTCACTTCCTTCAGGATGCAATTTGATACCCGTGTATCTACCCGTGTATCTACAAAACCAAATGTAAATTTCTTAGCAACCTAGTATTTTGACTTAGCAAACAAGTCAAAAGCCATAGCCTTTAATTCTATAGGTCTGGGGTAGCTGTTACATGTTTTGTTTTCTTTTTAAACTCCTTCATAATTGACAAAATGGGAGAGTGTAACAGTAGAAGAGTTTACAACTCCTCTGTTAAGGTGATGGCACCTTAACCTAAAAGCTTTCCTTTAATCTCTTATGTCCACTCAGCTGATTTAATGAATCATGACTAAAATTCCTGAATACCGAACAGTATTTGCATCTCATCTAGAGATCGATTTTAACATTGTTTAAATCCGTTACCATTTCACTTGAATATTTTAATCTGTATTAATACCACTTTAATATTTTTTTTCAATAAAGAGTTGTCACATTAAGAATTAAATCTTGCGGGGCTGGAGAGGTGGCTCAGGGGTTAAGCCTCCGCCTTCCAGGCAGAAGGTCCTGAGTTCGGATCCCAGATCACACGTATAGACGCCAGGCGGAAGCGGGGGCGGCCTGCGTTTCTGGTCTGGTAGGGCGGAGCCTGTGAATCCTGGGGCAGAAGGAGGTGGAGGCGTCCATGGTGGTTCGCGAATTTGTCCGTTTCTCCTTAATTTGCGGGCTGGAGGGTGGCTCGGGGTTAACCTCGCTTCAAGGTCCTGAGTTCGGATCCCAGATCACACGTATGACGCCAGCGGAAGGGGGGGCGCCTGCCTTCTGGTCCTGGTAGGCGAGCCTGTGAATCCGGGCAGAAGGAGGTGGAGCGTCCGTGGGTCGCGAATGTCCGTGGTCTACACAAACACACCGCCCGCGCGCGCACATACACACGCACATGCGCACAGTTGAATAAATAATAATACAAAAAATAAAAAATAAAAAAAATAAATTTGCTAAAAAAAAAAAAAAAAAAAAAGAATTAAATCTTGCTAAAGATGCAAAATTTGCTAATGTGGCAACTTATTTCCCCTAAGAAAACACTTAAGAAAAAAGGTGTAAAGTTATGAACCTCGAGAAACTATAGCATTGTAAATTGTTGAGAGAGACGACTTCCAAAAATGAATCCTTTCATGAGCTGCGTGAGACAATCAGTACTGGAAATCTTGTTGTACTTATGCATCTGTCTTTTAACCTTCCACCTGGAAACTGAAAACAACTTCATTTAAAGTAGCTAAAGTTTTAGTAGTTCAGACTGATCTTGAACTTGAAATCCTTCTGCCTCACTTGCTAGACTCAGTGCTGGGAGCACAGATACGACTCAATGTAGCTAAACTTTATATTCACTTCAACAAAAATTTTAACTACAACTATCTGTATTCTCATTTCTTATAAAAATTCTAAAAGATTTATTCTTGTACAATGCTTATTTTTCCTTGCTTACTAGAAAATGTTAAAATAAAAATAACCTTATATGAAGAGCCTCAGAGTTCAACTAGGCATTAAGTAGTTCAATCAATTCTAGATAAAAACTACTAGTAATAAAATATTACATATTTCTCTTAAGCCTTCTAGTACTAAATATGAAACATAAAATTTTAAATTAATTCAAATTTGTGTTATGATGACTTTCATCCTCTTATCAATATTAAAACAAGAGTATTTTATTTTCATTTTTAAGCATCATGCATTTTCAAAAGCATCTATAATAAAAAAGGAACCATAATCTGAAATTGGGCCCTTCATTATTATTATTATTATTATAGTGTTTTAAAGAATCGTTTCAGATGCTTATTTCCTTTAGATTGTAAGGAAAAATGGATCAAAAAACAAACCTTTTTTTTCCTGAAACACAATCTTTACTCTTTTTCCAAGGAAAAGTTAACACTAATTTACAATCCCGCTAGTGTGCTGCCATTTTTTTTAAATCATTTTCACATGTATTTCCTTATTTGTGTGTGTGTGTCTGCACCGTTATGTCTCTATGGAGGTCCAAGGGCGACTTCAAGAGTAATCCTGGATTGCACTAACTCCGGTTTTGCTCTGAGCCATCTTTCCAGCCCCTATGCTGCCATTCTTTTTTCTTTCTTTTTTCTCTCTGTGTGTGTGTGTCTGTCAGAGGGCACTGTGTGATTCTGTGGAGGTCCAAGGGTGACTTCTAGAACATCCTAGATTGCTTCTACCTCCTTGCTTCACTCTGGGATTTTCCAGGCTCCACCCACTAGGGCCAGGGAAGTGCGGGTCCATGCCATTTCAGCCTGGTGTTTTTACATGGGACCTGGGATCCAAATTTAGGCCCTTCTGCTTGTGAATCAGTCTTAACCCCTGAGCATCTCCAGCCCCTGTGCCATTCTTAAGACACTGGATTTCAATGGTGAGAAATGATTCTTTCATTGCTTGAATTTGCATATTGCTGGTAAAGATTAACATGCTGTTATAGTTTTGTGATTGTAGTCCTAAAAAGGTTAAGGATATCTAATCTAGAAACATGAAATTCAAAATCTGAACTTTTTTTAACACAACCATAGACCATTTACATGGGTGGGGAGGTACATGCAAATTATTAAAAATACGGTATAAAATTACTTAGACTGCATGGGTAAGATATATTGAAATGCAAACAATTTTTTGGTTAATATTTGGGCCCCCAAGATATTTCATTAAGCACGTACAAATATGAAATTCTAAGTTTGAAATAACTTTGATTCCAAGCACTCTGGATAAGGGATATTAAACTTTATATTTTTTCCTTTTCTATGAATCTACTAACCAATAATTCTAGCACTCTTAAGAATAATCCTTAACTGTCAAATGAATATTAAGGGTACTCTTAATTTCTTAAATACTTACATTTCCTTCTCGTGTGTTTGTGTGTGTGTGTGTGTGGAGGGCGATGAGCTCTGCATATAGTGTTGGAAGATTTGTGTGGTGGTGTGATCCTCATAGCACAGAACTGTAGATTTAGCTGGGTTTTTGGATGGAGTGGGGCTCCCCAGAAGAAAAAAAACAAAACTACAAAATTTACTTCTGTTTTTATATTTTATAAAATACCCTGTGATGTTGCATTGCTACTTGCGATCTGAGAATTCTGTTTCCTATACAACTTTTTGTAAAGTGTCCTCTGATTTTACATCATTTGAAGTAATGTTTTGATGCTTGGGGGGAAAAAAAGGAAGCAGCAGCAGCAGCAGCAACCAGGTTTCTCTTTCTACCCTGTAGGCCTCAAGCACCAAATTCAGGTCAGGTTGCCAGGTTTATCAGTAAGAATCTTTACCCACCACGTTATTACTGGACCCAAATATCCTTTTAAAAGAAATTATTTTAAAGAGATCGTGGGGATGTGGGAAGAAATGGAGGGAGAAAAGAGCTACAGATGTTACCAATGCATTGTGGTTTGACCATCTCTAAAGTAGAAGATGAGGTGCAACGATGAAAGGATTAAGATATTCTCAAAAAAAAAAAAAAAAAAAAAACACAAGTTTAGGCTCTCTGTCATCTTTATCCTTCACTACTTTTTTGTTTTTGTGGAATGGCAATAAAAATTTCCAAAAAGATATCTTCAAAATGTCTTTTGTGTCTGTTAGTATATGTATTTTATGTTGCTGTAAGGAAACAACTGAGTGCATAATTTATGAAAAGAGAAATTTACTGTCTCCCTACACTGAAAGTTGAAGCCTACCATCATACAATGGCATCTGATCTTTGCTCAGGATTGTATCTTCTTCATATGACAAAAGGCAAGTACGTAAACAAGTCTAGCAACTGAAAGAAGGCTGTTGCAAAGGTCTTAGCCAATTAACAAGAAAAAAGCTCCCATGGCACATTTCCTCATACAATGGAAAAAGCTGAATTTTTTGGCAGGGACACATTCCAAGCATAGTGGAGTTATTTGTGCTTTCCTCTATAACTTTTAAGTCAGCCCCTCCTCCTTTCCCAGAAGTTTTTCAATTGAATGTATATGGTAGTGAAAAACACTATTCAGAGAAAGTAGACAGAAGTAAAGGTATAGCATTATAAATTGAAAAGCAGCTAGTGCTCAATTGTTCCAAAGATAAATTTGAAATAGCTTTAAACCCTTCAAGACTCTCTGAAGAATTTACAAGTTGATTTTAAAACTTGCATAAAAGGCCAAGGACCAAGACTAGTAAAACATTTTGAAAAAGAAAAATTACTTTGAAAAATTTGTTCGATTGAATTTCCAGATGTAAAGATCCAACAAGATATTGTGGTATTGATGGTGCATGATTAATTTAGAGTATACTCTATGGGTACATGCTCAACTCACTAAACAAATATGTCAAAGTAAGTTTATGTAGAAAAAGACACTTGTTTCAATAAATGGTGCTGCAGCAGAAAACTCAACTCTTATTACACACCATGTAAAAATTAAGGAGAAATGTACCATGGATCAAAATTTAGCAGCAATCTTCTAGAAGACAGGAGATTTTATATTATCTGACATGGGCTAAGCAGAAACTTTTTGAACAGAACATTTAAATTTGAACAGAACATTATTATTATTTTTTGAGAAATAGACCCACGGTCTCAGGCTTGCTAGGCAAATGCTCTACCACTAAAAGCTAGATTGTCTAGGCCCCAAACATGCTTTTGTGTATGTCTTTTGAGTGTTCTTGGCCGACTTGAAACTTAGTACATAGACCACACTGGTCTTGAAATTGTGGCCATTTTTCTGCCTCTGCTTCTTAAGTGCTGAGGTTACAGGTGCGTGAACACCAAAACAGAGACTGTAAGAAGAAAAAAGCTGGTAAGATGACATGGTTAAAACTTTTTGTTTTTAAAAGATACAGTTAAAACAGTTATCTACGGCCTAGGAGGAAATAGCTGTACAGTATAAGAGCAAAGGGGTTGTAAAGGGAATGTGATAAAGAACAATTAAACAATAACTCAGGAAATGCTTTTGCAATGGGCAAATAAGTCAAAATATATATATATATGAGAGACAGAGGATATTTCAATATCACCAGTAATCAGGAAATGCAAATTAAAACTATGGTATACCATCTATACACCCATGAGAATGGCTAAAGACAAGAATGACAATACTAAAAATTAGTAAGAGGTGGAAATTGGTCTTCTCTCATGTGGCTGGTGGGAATGTAAAATGGCTGTCACTGTTGTAAGCAATATGGTAATACCAAGTTAATACCTAGCACTATTAACCTGAGGTACAAAAATGAAAATACATGTCCTCAATAAACATCTGGAAGCAATTCGAAAGTCCAGTAAAAAAGAATGGATATCCAAAATGTAGTGTATCTATACTAAGATTCACTAAATAAAAGACAGAACATTATACACAAAATAAGTATGAATCCTAAAAACTATGCTAAGGAGTAAATGTACACAAGACTACATACTATAGGTTATACAATTCTAGAAAGGTAAAAGTCTTGTGACTGCACCTGAGAAGCAAGGGACTAACTACAAAAGGGCAGGACAAAAAATTTCAGGATGTCACTATGCTGGTGTTTGTAAAACTGAACTCATTTACCAAATGCATCTAACTACTCTTTAGGTTAATTTTACTATATAAAAACAAATTTTCAACTTTTTAAACCACTAAAATGAGATTTAGGGTACTGAAAATACTAGATTCCCAATGTGTCACTAAAAGTTAATGTTCAAAGCACATACCAGAAGGCACAGAAAAACTAGGTATTAAAAGCATGTGTACACATGCGAGTTTTATAATAGCTACATTAAAAAAGTCTCCCTGAGTCATAAGCCTATAACTATAACCATTGTCTGTTCCCTGTGGCTTCTTGACATTTTAAGCAATGAGTTAAAAAGAATTGACAAGATGCAATTCATTGATTTAAATGCCAATTTCCTACATCTTATTATTTTAAATGCCAGAAAGTCTTAGAGAAAAATGGTTCCACTACTTTAACTGCTCAAATACTTTAAGGTCAATTATCAAACAGAAAACCATATATCACTTAAATTATTGCTCTATATAAACAAAGTATAAATTGTGTTCAATGCAATTTTTGCTGTATGTCAATGTTACCTTCAGTTTTTCTAAGCAGATTATCCAGTTAATGAATTTAAAAAAACCACCAGGGGCTGGAGAGGTGGCTCAGGGGTTAAGCCTCTGCCTTGTAGGCGGAAGGTCCTGACTTCGGATCCTAGACCCCACGTATAGACGCCAGGCAGAAGGGGGGGGGCGAGGGCGAGGAGGTGGACTGCATTTTTGGTCCTAGTAGGGTGGAGCCTGTGAATCCCCCGGCAGAGTAAACAGGGAGGTGGAGGCGTCCATGGTGTTTCAGAATTCGTCCGTGGTTCTACACACACACACACACACACACACACACACACACACACACACACACACGCACACACACGCACGCATACACGCACACACACACACACACGCACACACACACGCACGCATACACGCACAATTGAATAAATAATAAATAATAAAAAATATACAAAAAAACATCAAAATTTGAAGACTAAAGAGACACTGAGTTTTCTTTAGGGAGATTGTTTAATACATTGGGAAAATGTGTATGCAAAGAACTGAGACAAATGTCTCAGCACTAATGAATCCACAAGACTTAGGATCTGGCAAATGTGAATCATCCAGACATTTTTAGAAGCTGGAAACTGCAGGGGCCACTGAGATACCTCTGCAGGTAAGCAAGCAGGCAAACCTAGCAACCTGAATTCAATTCCTGGAAAGCACATACATGGTGGAAGGACAGAACTGACTTCTCAAAGTTGTCCTCTGATCTTCACCTATGTTCAAATGTCATAGTATAGATGTATTCTTTCTCTCTCTACCCTCCCACCTTAAATAAATCAATAAAAATTTAAAAACCGGAAACTGCAAATAATGTGATAAAGACCTATTAACATAGTTGTAAGACTTTTGCTATATATTTTTTTATTATACTAGAGAGCATTTTGGCCAGCTGCTCAAATGTTACATGCATGAGAGATGAATAACTGCATATCATTTAGTACCTTTATTTTTTTCACACTGACTGGTGCTTTATGAGTGAAATATATAGGTTTTAATTTTATAATTACACAATAGTGAGAAAATGGAATCCCCATCACCGAGAAATGGATAATGAAAATGTGGAACATATACACAATGGAGTATTATTCAGCCATCAGAAAGGATAAGATTATGGAATTTTCTGGTAAATGGATGGAACTATGAAATTTAATATTGAGTAAAGTATCTAAGACACAGAAAGTTAAGCACCACATGTTCTCTCTTATATGCAGATGCTAACAGTAATTTCCTTGTCAATGTATTTGGCAAGGAATTACTGTAAGAGCCAGAAAATTCGAAAGGAACCTATGACTGATGGTTAGGGTGAAACCTTTTAAAGGGGAGATTTAGAATACCATGACAAATAGGATGAGGGAGGGAATAATTGGGAGAAATACATAGCAGGGAATGAGGGGATGGGAGATAAGAGGGACAGAAGGACTTACAGAAAAATTCTAAGATTGTGGGAAGAGACCCCAAAGGAACCTCCTATGTTAGTAATATGTCAAAAAAAAAATGTCTTTTAAAGAAAGGAACGAAATCCCAACAGTATTCTCTGTGTTAGTATGGTATGATCAGTTAATTTTACAAAAGCAGGAACTACTTTGCAACTTTTCATAATTCATCTGTTTGTGGTCTTATGACTGTGGTAAAGCCAGAGGGGATTTGCTGGGTGGTATTGCAATAGTTACCTGATTTTAGTATTTTGAAAATCGTGAGTATATTCACTTGTGGCCAACTGAAAATTGAACTGCCCCTGACAACCATGTGGGTTTGTGAAGTTTCAATGTGGACCAAGAAAGCACTTGTAACTTTTGAACTTGAAATGAAAAGATGATTCACAGACCTCATAAGAGGTTTGTCAGTTTAAAACTCCAGGATTCTATTCTTGCCATATTTTCACATACTGCTTACACAAAATTATATTCTGAGTAGTGATTGCTTCTCTGTCTCAGTGTAGAAGTGCCTGTGTCTTTATTTATTGTTGAGATCAAAGACCAAAACATGGGCTGGAGAGGTGGCTCAGGGGTTACGCCTCTGCCTTGCAGGCGGAAGGTCCTGAGTTCGGATCCCAGATCCCACGTATAGACGCCAGGCAGAAGCGGGGGCGGCCTGCGCTTCTGGTCCTGGTAGGGCGGAGCCTGTGAATCCCAGGGCAGAAGGAGGTGGAGGCGTCCATGGTGGTTCCCGAATTCGTCCGTGGTTCTACACACACACACACACACACACACACACACGTGCGCGCACACGCGAGCACATACATACGTGCACACACACACAATTGAATAAATAATAATAAAAAATTAAAAAAAAAAAGACCAAAACATATATTTTGTGTAATATTTTATTTGTATAGTGTTGTTGATGAGATATTTAACTAGAGCATGAGATTTTAAATGTTCAGCTGTAACATTGTTAAATAAAGCTGTTATTTTTGAATTTTAAAATTTGGTTTTTGGGAGGATGTGAATTACTAGAGTTGACATAATTCTGCCAAATTGTTGCTTATACCTGCTATCTTGTAACATGCTTTTCAAGATATTTTTATGTTTTTAGAGATGAGGTTTCTTATCAGATAAGATACTGAGGTTTGAAAAAAAAAGTTGGAAATAAAGTGGCTGTATTTAAAATATATAAATAAAAATAATAAAAATAAAAAGAAAGGAACAAGAATGGGCAGTCCCTACGTCATCAGAGAGGAGGGCCCAGAGGAAAATCAGGCATGCACAAGAAAGGACTCTCTGGGAATTGGGGCGGGAGGCACTGGGGGATGGGAAGGGAGGGGGGGGGAGGAGGGAGGGAGGGAACTGGTGTACCTATTAAGTTTGAATGAGCTGAAATAATAAAAAATGTATTAATAAAAAAAAGACAAAAGTATAAAAAAAAAAATAAAAAAATAAATAAAAAGAATGGGCAGTCCCTATGCAGAGGAGCACAGAATGAGGAAAACGGGAGGTGGGGAGGTACTGAGCTGATCCACTTAGAATCCAGTGACAAAATTATACTAGAAGTAACAGGAATGCAACACTTTCTGATAAAATGTTGGTCAGAGAGGTCTCAAAGGCCCCAAACATTACAGGCTTTTGCCATTGCTCTTCACTGCGCTTCAAAAACTGTCAGTAAGACGTTATTACTGAAGATGCAATGTGGGCAAAAATACACCAACTAGAACTGTACTGAGAACTTCTTCCTTTCTGGATAGCTTATACGGTATCAGGGAATACTGTAGAAGCTACTAGAGGAGAGAAATAATCACAGGCCTCATTAATGCATGAGATCTGCAAGTTGTAATAAAAATCGCCATGGCAACAAGTGGCCACCAATGTCATAGTGGCATGAGTATCAAGGAGACAACCAACAGCTTTCTGATTGAACTCAAGACTTACTTGTTGAAATGGAACACACTCCTGTTACTTAACCAGAATAGGAACCTAAAAATGGGAAGGAAATAGATCAATGGGGAAAAATAGCCAATGAACATAAAGGTAGGAAAACAGTACACCAAACTGCTCTGTAAACAGCTGTTATTATACCCATAGATTTGAAGCACACTTAACACTCAACCTAGAAGTCTTCTACGACAAAGATAAAAGATCTCAACACCTTGACAGAATGCAGCCTAGGGCAGTAGAAGAGCAGGGAAGTGGACGTCAACATCCAGCTATAATGCAGAGTACTGACAGCCCAGCAAGACTCACGCAGAATCTCAAACCAATCTCTCCCAATCCTAAGGCTTTGGAAACATTGCGGAAGAGGAGATGGTGAGATCAAAAGAACCTAAAGATGGGAATGTCCACCATTGGACAAGACATTCCATTCAAGGCAGGACTGGTGCATCTAGAAACTCACTGCAATGAGCCTTGTCTTTATCAAAGCTGCATGATGACTGACATACTAACATGCCCCCATAGACTATTGAGGAACTCAAGAAAGGTAAGTACATATAGTAGAAACCTTGGGAACTCAAGTTGGATGAGCGAAAGGAAATGCCCCATCAGTGAGGTGGCCCAAAGAGAGTCAACTCGGTATGGCACGAGAGGCCTGAACCCCCAACAAGAGTAGACAAACCAGAGGGAGCCTTGAGGTCCATAGAAGCAGACCAGCAGGAAGGTAGGAGAGAATGGGATGGATTGATGAAGGGAAGGGAAGGAGGATGGGAGAGAGGAGAAATAGAGGGAAGCAGGGAAGAGTACATGCTTGTAAAACTGGAAAATAAATCAAGAAACTATTATTTATTTGTTTATTTCATCCTGGGTTGCTTCTACCTCCTTTTTCTTAACTGATATTTCCCAGACTCAGCCTTCCATGGCTGGAAGTGCAGGCTGCAGCCATTCCACCCAGGGTTTTTTATATGAGATCTGAGATTTGAACTCAGGTTCTCTGCTTGCAAGGCAGTCTTAACTCCTGAGCCAGTCCCTAGAAATCTTATTTTCAAAAAGGCCAAGACTGGAGAGAGGGTAACATACTTTCTATGAAAGCTCGAAAACCTGAATTCAAATCCCCAGAAACCATGTAAAACCAGTCATGGTAGCATGTATCTGTAATCCCAACAATCTTGTGGCAATATTGGAAACAAAAACAAAAAAAATACCCAAAAGCTCTCGGGCAAGCTAACCAAGATTTTGCAGTTGCAAACAACAAAGACTGTTCTTAAACATGGGGCCATGCACATGCGTGTGCAAACACACACAGAGATTTAAACATTAAGATGATGATTTATCCCCAAACAATTTAAAGAGGTAATGTAATTCCTATCAAACTGGTTATAGTTCCCCAGCCCTATATGCTCCCAATTTCTTAATGAAGCAGGCCTCCAACTTTATACTTGCAAGAGATTATACAATTCCTTAGATATCTATCTGCTTGGAGCACCACTCCTCAGAACTCTTTGAAGATGCTGAATTTTAATGTAGTATTCAAAATATACAGCAAACCATTCTTTTATATTTTATTTTCATATTTCTTCCTTTTATTAATTAATTAATTAATTACATCCAGAGTACATCATTAAGGCTAGTTTGGCTAGCCAGCTTGTTCTGGGGATTCCCAGATTCTGCCTTCCAGGTGGGCCACCACACCTGCCCCCCATTTTTGCATGAGATCTTGGGATCTCAACTCAGATCCTTTTACTTTCAAGGCAAGGACTTTAGTCATTGAGCCACTGGCTCTAATTACATAGTCCTACAGAAAGTCCTTCAAGAATCACTCTTACAAGTATACCTAATTGCTATAGAAATTAAACCTAGAAGAATAATCAGCAGATGCCTTTATTACCACACTTGTTTCCACCCGACATTTGCTACAAATAGTTTTCTTGCCTTATACAAGCATTAGATAATAAGAAATATTAAAGATAAATGCAAGGCACATTCACAGCTAATAGTGAGGGTTTAACTTGATGGATTTTTTAAAAAAAATTATTTATTTTTTATTCAATTGTGCGTGTATGCGTTTGTGCGTGTATGCGTATGCGTGCGCGTGTGTGTGCACACGTATGTATGTGAGTGTGTGTAGAACCACGGATGGATTCAGGAACTACCATGGACGTCTCCACCTCCTCCTTGTTTACTCTGCCCAGGATTCACAGGCTCTGCCCTACCAGGACCAGAAACACAGGTTGCCCCTGCTTCCACCTGGCCTATACGTGGGATCTAGGATCCGAACTCAGAACCTTCCGCCTGCAAGGCAGAGGCTTAACCCCTGAGCCACTTCTCCAGCCCCTAACTTGATGGATGTTTAAAGTTGGTACACTACTCCCAATTTTCACCCACATCCCAACTCATAAGGCTTTGTGACATCTCCATTGGGTCTTCATAATGACTGTGTCGTTACTAGATGCCCAAGGTGACAATAAGCATAAGAATGTTAAACTGCACATTTGAGGCAACAATGCTATAAAGTCTACAGGTAATTATCCTGTTTTTTAAAGCTCCTATGATACTACTACAGTACTAGTTCATAACTTTTATTACCGTCTTTAAAATCCCTTCTGTAAACTATACAATTCTAAAAGACAATTATCTGTGGTTAATATTTCTTTGTATCACTCAATACTCTTATTTCTCTCATACTGGTGTTTTTGATGTGATGAGTAAAATATACTGTTGTTGATTTTTACCACTAGAAATAAATTGAAAAATCTTGTATTTTTAAAAGAGCTATGTATTTAAATACTCAGATGTTGCTATTATCTAATCCCTATTAAAATCCCAAGGCTTTTCTTTCCCATACCACCAGAAACAGAAAAACGATCTATGTTCTTATGGAATCTCAAGATATTAAAAATAACCAAAATAACACTGAGTGTGAATACAGTTGGAGGTTTCATACTCTAGACAAGAGCGCATACATGTTCCCTTCACGTCCTCCAACATGGGAATGGCATAGCAAGAGGACTAGAGAAACTGACACACACATGATCAGATAAAGTTCAGCAAAAGTTCCAAGACCATTCAGCTTCTCAGAGAAAAGACACTCATTTCAAATAATGGTTCTGAGAAAAAGAGACATTCATATATAAAAGAATGAGACTAAACTCTTACATTGTTATTTTAAAAATTTAACTTATTCTGGGGGTTGGGGAGCTGGCACAGAAAAGCTTACTATACAAAAATGAGAACCTGAACCCTGATCCAAGTAAAAGTTGATGTACAATGCTAGTGTCTGTGATAGCACTGTTTCTGTGAGAAAATGGGAGGTGGAGACAACAAAATCCACACAAGTCTGTGGGCCAAGGATGGCAGTTGTATCAGAGTAATAACAAAGTCTCAAGAGACAGCTTTTAATAGATACAGAAAATAAACGGATTTATGTCATTTTAGTGTGTATATTTTCTAGCTCAAACAACTTAAGGGCTCAGAAGCAATTTGACATTCTTAGCATGAGTAACTTGTACCTAGTACCTAGCTAAGACAAAGAAGGGCTGCTGTATCCAAGAACTGTGTAATGACACTAACCCTCACCAGACTTGCACAATGGCTGACATTAACATCCCCCCATAGACTACAGAGGATCTCAGGAGAAATAATTACTTGCAATGGGAACTTTAAGGGTTAGGGTTAAATAAGTGAAGGAGAGTGCTCCTAAGTGGTTGTAACCAAAGAAGGGCCATTTAATCTGCCACAGAGGCCTGAGCCCCCATTAGAGCCGACAATCCAAAGGGAACCCTGCGGCCCACAGAAGCAGACAGACTGAAGGATGGAAGGGAGAAGAACAGATGGATGAAAGGAGGAGAGGGTATGGGAGGAAAGGAGAGGGGAAGGAGGAAGAGAAAGAGGAAGGGCAGGGACAATTACTCGTTATGCTCATAAAATTAGGAAAATTAAAAATAGATAAATAGGGAGATAGGTAGGTATGCTCAAGCTGACCTCAAACTCTAGACTACTCCTAAGCCTCTTTGGTGCTGGTATTTAGGGTGCGTGCCAG
Source organism: Typhlomys cinereus (assembly GCA_023101885.1). NCBI lineage: Eukaryota > Metazoa > Chordata > Mammalia > Rodentia > Platacanthomyidae > Typhlomys > Typhlomys cinereus. The sequence goes on along the minus strand of JALPQD010000222.1, from coordinate 146,543 downwards.
CACACTTAGATCTTACTTAGCTGCTGCTTGAAATTACTTGGGGGTAGGGGGTCAAAGGACAACTTTCAGAAGTCAGCTCTCCCCCACTTTGTGGGCTCTTGGGATCAAACTCAGGTCACAGGGGCCTTTATATACTGAGACATCTAACTCATACTTTATATTTTTATATAATTTTCTAAGGATTCTCTGAAGAAACTCAAAGTTGGGGACAGCTGAAGATGTAACTTCTTTTGGCACCAAAAATATTCATACATATGTACATACATACATTATCAATCAAGACACTTAAAAGGACTCTCAATGACCTTGGATTAATTTGAATGACAAAATACAGAAGGAAAGAATTATAATCAATAATATTACACACTTAAACACACAAGATCTTTCATACAGAATTCCAACTAATAAAAGTAGAGGAAATAATGGTAGAAAACGTCTCATCAATATCACATTAATAATTATTAACAAGTAATGTTCACGAAAACTAGTCTATGAGTATTATACTTTGAATATGAAATGTTCCCTTTAGACTTGTGCATTTTAACATTTAGCCCCTAGAGCTGGTAGCACTGTTTTGTAAGGTCTTGGAATCTTTAAGGAGGTAGAATCTCACTGAAGAAAGTAAGTCACCAGGGGCAGGCTTTAAAGTTTTTTATGTAGGCTCCACTTTCTCACATTCAATGCACTGCTGTATCACCACCACCATACTCTCTGGTAGTCATGCCTTGGTATGACTACTTGGCAGAGTCATGATGGGAAGCATCCCTCAAACCATAAGTGAAAATAAAACTCTTCTTCCCTTAATTTGATTTATGTCAGGTATTTGATTACAGCAACATGTGATGTACACAATGAGAATCCAGTACAAATGAGAAAAGGCAAGTAGTTACAAAACTTCACAGCACTTCTCAATAAGAGGACTGATGGAATAAAATGAATGAAAAATAGAAATGTACAACAAAGAAGCACAGTCTATCACTTTAACGGAATGATAAAAATAAATATTACCATGCACTTTTTGTCGTGGTTTAGTAAAGATGATACATCAGTTTTATAGCATTCCTGCCAATGCATGGTCTATGTTCAATTACAAGGAATTATCAGATACACATAAATGAAGGGAAATTTAACAAACCAACCTGCCAATATTCTTTATAACCTGCCAGAATTGCTCAGAGTACAAAGGGCAAAGAAAAATTGAGACTTATACCAGACTAAAGGAGATATAACAAAACAACAAAGGGCAATCCAAGATTGACTCTTGGATCAAACAAAGCATATTATTGTAACAACTAGTAAATTTTGAAAAGTTTGTCCTATACTGGTACCAATGTTAACTTCCTGATCTTTATAATTATATTGTGGTTATATAATAACTTAAAAATAAAGAATCTCGTCAAATGGTATAAGGAAATTTACATATGCTATTTCACCTGTTTTATAAGCTTTAAATTATTATTTTAGGGGCCTTTTTTGAGAGAAATTTTTGTCATGTAGCCTAGAGTGGCTAGCCTCAAACTCTGCCTCTACTACCAGAGTGGTGTCATTGCAGTTATATGCATCAGTTTATATCTAAAATTATTTTTAAGAAACTTTTAAAAGAGGGGCCAATGAGATCACTCAGCAGATAAGGCACCTACTTGAAGACAGTAATCTGAACCTGATCCCTGGAAGCCCATTTTCTAAGTCGCCCCATTTACTGCCTCACTCTCAAATAAATGAATAAAAAATTTAAAAACATTTAAAGAAAAAAAGTTAAATGTCAGGCATAGCAGCACTTAGAAGGCAAAGACAAGGATTGGAGCTTGAGGCAAGCCTGAGATATACAGTCAAGAATATCTCAAGGAGGGAGGGGGTTGGAAAGGCTGATGACTGCATGACAATACAAAGAATTATGGGCTGGTGAAAAGGCTCAGCAGTTAAAGGTACTTGTTGCCAAGTCAGATAACGTAAATATGGTAGGAGAGAAATGACTCCTTCGAATTGTCCTCTGATCTTTGATGTGTGTGTGACTAACTACACATGAAAAATAGATGAATATTATTCAGCCATCAGAAAGGATGAGACAGATTATGGAATTTTCTGGTATATGGATGGAACTGGGAACTTTAATACTGAGTGAGATAACTAAGATGCAGAAAGTTAAGCACCGCATGTTCTCTTTAATATGCAGATGAATAAGCTAATATATTTGTCAATGTATTTAAATTGGAGCCAGAAAACTCGAAAAAGACCTAAGAGTGGGAAGGTGAAAAAAGGGATGATTAGGGTGAAACCTTTTAAAGGGGAGATTTAGGATCTCAAGACAAGGGTGAGGGAGGTAACAATTGAGAAATGAGGGGATGGGAGACAGAAACAACATGGGAGATAGGAGGGACAGAAAAACCCAAAAAGTGGTGGGAAACTATCCCAAAGGAACATCTTGTGATAGTAGTATGTCAAAAAAAAAAAATAAAAAAAAAAAGGAACAAGAATGAGCAGTCCCTATGCAGAGCAGCACAAAATGAGGAAAACATGGAATAAAATAAAATAAAAGCCTTGAGGTGGCTCAGGGGTTAAGCCTCTGCCTTACAGGCAGAAGGTCCTGAGTTTGGATCCCAGATCCCACGTATAGACGCCTGGCGGAAACGTGGGGCGGCCTGCGTTTCTGGTCCTGGTAGGGCGGAGCCTGTGAATCCCGTGGCAGAGTAAACAAGGAGGAGGTGGCGGCGTCCATGGTGGTTCCCGAATTCGTCCGTGGTTACACACACACACACACACACACACACACACACACACACACACACACACACACCTGAATAATAATAATAATAAAAATTAAAAAAAATAAAATAAAAGCCTTGTACTGATCCACTTAGAAACCAGAGGCATAATTATACTAGAAGTAACAGGAATGTGGCATTTCTTGATAAAATGTTGGTCATAGATGTCTTAAAGGTACCCAAATATTATAGGCTTTTTGCCATGACTCTTGGTTGCTCTCCAAAAACTGTCAGTAAGATCCTATTACTGAAGATGTAACATAAATTGAATACAGTACATGGGCAAAATATGTCAGCTGGAACTGGGTATGAGGACATTCTCCTTGCTGGATAGCTTACACAATACCAAGGAATACTGTAGAAACTGCTAGGGGAGAGAAATAATCACAAGCCTCATCAATGACATGAGATCTGCAAATTGCAATAAAAATCACCATGGCAACAGGTGACCACCAGTGTCATAATGGTATGAGTACTAAGGAGACAACCAACAGCTTTCTGACTGGACTCAAGGCCCCCTTGTCAGAATGGTTCCCATCCCTGTTACTGTAAACTAGAACAAAAACAAAAAGTAAAGAAAATAGATCAATAGGAAAGACAGCAAATAAACATCAGTGAGGTGGCCTGAAAAGAGGCAACTTATTACACTACGGCCTGAACCCCCACAGGAGTAGAAAAGCCAGAGTGAATCCTGAGGTCCATTGAGGCATGCGGGCAGAAGAGTGGGAAGGAATGGGAGGGAACATCAACGAGAAGGGAGGGGGAGGAGGAAAGGAGGCCAAACTGGCATGAATAGTCAATATGATTATAAAGTAGAATAATTAAAAAAAAGTTAAATGTAGTAATACTGAGTATTGTGGATATTAGAACATGTAACACTCAAAATTCCAAACTTATGAAAATTCACAGCTTCTTATGTTTAATAGACTATCAGAATACCTTTTTTTTTTTTTGAGAAAAAGAAACAGAAAGGGGGAAGGAAAGATGCTAAGAAGCCAGAAAGTCAGAATTCCTAACACAGTTAAAATTGGTGATTTTGAATACAGTCAAAGTCATTTACCCAGTTAATGCCTTTCTTCTTTTCAAATAAGTAATTCTAAGCTCTACTTAACACTTGCTCTCTATTTTGTTTCTGTTCGTATTTTTGTTAACAAGCTGCATAAATGCTAAAAAAAAAAAAATACTAATGAAACCCAGCTATGTGACTTTGCCAATAACAGTTTCTCTGACCCTTTCCATATGTTTAACTAACCTCAGAGTTGTAACAAATAAAAAAAAGGTAACTGGCATAAAGAAGATGCTCAAAATCTGGCTGTATTTATAAATTATATTCTCTAACCTCTGTAGGATACTGATGTGTGCGCCAAGTGTTTTACTAGAATGTCCACTTACTGATAGTTTTATTTTTCAGAGTTTATAACTCTGAAACTATACAGTAACTATACTACAAAGTATAAAATAGAAAGTTCCAGAAATAAGTCTGCTAAGATAGTTATCTTTACCACTTTAGCAGGGTAAAGGCACCTGTTTACAAAACTAGCAATTGAGTTTGATCTTGGAAGCCCACATGGTGAAGGGAGAAAACTGACTTCAGAAAATTGTCCTGCGTTTCACATGGTATACTCACTGGTGCACTCTCACTCTATGTTATAAGTAAATATTATGAAAGACAATTCCACAAGTTTTAAAGTTTTGAGTAGAACTGAAATATCACACTAACCCATTCTGATGTGGTCCTCTCATTGTCAAATAAACTGTCAAGGTACCATAGTGTTTGTGTTCAAGTAAGCTTTATTTTATTCAAAAAAGCACTTGTGTAGTGATTCTGCCAATTCCAACATGCCAAAGAAAAGCTGTTAAGTGCTTTATACGAATGAAAAGGTAAAAAAGCTCTTGATTTTATGGGGTGGGGTGGATTGGGAGGATCAAATGTTGAAGTTGCTATGGTCTGACAGACCAACTTTGAAACTGTGAAGAAGGAAATTAAATTGGTGTGGCTTTGCTGTCATACCTCAAATGTACAAAGTACAGCTACCATGTATGAAAGTGCTTAGCTAAGGTAGAAAAAGAATCTGTGAGTGAAGGAATGAATAGAAAAATATTCCAACTGCAGAATATTTTATTATTAGTTTTGTTAATCTACTGTTATCTAACTTTAGATCAAACATATAAAAAACAGAATATACATACAGGGCTATAGATGATCAGCAATGGTTTCAGAATATACCACACTACAGACAGTAGTTTCTTACTGTAAACTAGGTGAAATCTCTTTTCTACTTCCCAAAGAAGATAGATGACAATGTGTTCTTCATATTTTAAAAAGTAAATATAAATCATTTATTTGCTTTATCCATTCTAATAGCCTTAATATTCACTGAAAATTCAACTAAAACAATGTCCATCTCTTTTTCAAACATGATACTATTGACTACTGCTTTTCCAAACAACTTTACATAACCTCAAGGCAACTCCAAATTGAAGATTTTAACATCATGCTTAATACTGCTATCTATTGAATATTACCACACTGTAATATTTCTTTTCCCTTCTGCCAAATTTGAATATATTTCTAGATTCCAAATTTTCTCAGATAAGATGCTCCAAATGTCTACATATAGTCCCACTTCATAACCACTTTTAATCTAACACAACAAAAGTTACACACGTAAGTTTACATTATCTAAGCTCCTTTGCTTCCTATTTTCCATTACTGATGCATGAATCTCTGAAAAAAAATGTAAATGCTAAAGAAAAACAGCTTCTCAGAAACAGCTAAAATGTCAAATAAAAATATTCTTTCTAGAACTAGGGAGAAGGTTCAATGGATAAAGTGTTTATTGGGCAAGTAGGAAGTCCCCGGCGCCCATGTAAAAGCCAGGCATAGTAGGGTATCCCTGCAACCACAATGATGGGGCAACAGAGACTGATTCCAAAGGCTTGATGACTGGCTAATCTAGTCAAAATGTTGAATTCTAGGTTCAATGACAGAGCAACAGAGCAAGATACCCAAAGTCAACTCTGGCCTCCAATGGTACATACACAGGTCCATGTGGATGAGCACACAAGCTTACTAGCACATTGCACATATACAAAAAATATATATATATATTTTTAGATTGAAAACTAATTAAAACCCACAAAACAAATAGCAAAACCAACTGTCTTAAATGCTATGATGCCTTACACTTACTTTCTCCTAAAAAAAATTCATGCTATTTCACCCTCATACATCAATAGAAAACTCTCAAGCACATTACAGTAATGTACTGTATACATTACCAAACCTAGAATAGCTTTCCTCCCAATCTTAACCTTGAAAGACAATTACTTCTCCTTTATCACAATTCCTATTAAACAACTTGCTCAATAACTACTACCATATGCCAACATGTACATACATACATGCATGCAGAGTTCAAAACCAACTGCATTTGTAATTTAACTCATAACAATATTGCTTTGCTTTCTATTCCTTTTTTAAAATCAGATTTTAAAACAACTATCTTATTAATTTAATGAAAACAGACCATAATGAATAGTCACACAGAAAAAAGAAAAGGATGCTGATTATCAAAATGCATTAAATTGGCTACATGGTTGCTTTCAGACTTGAAAGCAATCATAAGCAGTGGAACAGTGGGTACATAAAGGGAGATAAGATACAAGCATGATCCGGTCTTTAGCAATTGACAATGTAGTAAGAAACACAAAATTTCTTTCAAGAAAAGGAGGAACAAAATGAGGCAAAAACATTTTTTAAATTAATTGTGTGTGTGTGTGTGTGTGTGTGTGTGTGTGTGTGTGTGTGTAGGCTGGGACCTGGATTCTGAACTCAGGACCTTCTATTTGCAAGGCAGAGTCTTAATTCCTGAACCATCTCTCCAGCCCTATAAAAATATTATTGCAATAGTGTGGAGGGTGAAACAGCAACAGGGGGATCTAGATACCATTTACTGGAAAGGAAGGGCTGAAGAGTGAAAGCAAGAGAATGAGTATATACAGACATACTCCAAAGACTAGTAAAAGATGCTTAACAATAAATCATGTTGTTTTAGCACTCCAGGAATGTTAGGAAGCTATTGTGATGACTGTGGATTCATTAGAATTGACAGAACCTTGTCAATGAATTAAAGTTAGTGTGTAGGGGGAAAAAGAAATTAAAGTGTTTCTATGGCTTTACAGCAAAAAACCAAGGTACCATCAGAAATAGGATATCTTTTTTTAAAGTATAACCCACTATTTTCAACAACTGAAATGTTTCTAGATCACAATACTATTAAAACAAAACAATAAAACAGAAACCCAATGGTTTGGCGAATTTCAACAATTAAATACAAATAACATTCATGCGCAGATATTATAAACATTTAAAAACAAAAACCATACCAAATTCTAAATGGACAGGAATTAGTAACTATTACTTATCTTTTTATACCACATATGACTTCTGTTTCTTACATTACCAAACATTGTACATCAAGATAAACAGTTGGAGATCCAGTTTATTCTTCTGTCTAGTAAATATATAGAATATATGTAGCAATGTAGAAATATGAATATTAGATATAAAATTCTTAACAGGCTAATCAGCAGACTGAAAACCATTTAAACTGCAAAAACATTTATAGTCAAATCTCTTGTCAATAGGAATCACATATTCCTTTCCTGCAAATCTCCCCAAAAATGACAGTACTTTTAAGGAAAATAAAATATCATAATAGACTGACGTTTCATAAGTTTCCTGGTTACCTTTACTTTATCTCTTCTCAAGCAACAGAACAGACAATTTTCATCAAAAGTCCAATCAGAAATGCTTTCAGGTTCACACTCTGGAAAAATAAATAAAAAAAAAAAAAAAAAAAAAAAAAGAAAAGAAAAGAAAAAGAAAGAAAAACAAGTTAGTAATCACAAAACAACTTTTTTTAGGAAAAAAAAAAAGAATTTAAAATATATTGTTTAGTTTAAAGCAAACCTGACCAAGTACTAGACATGTTTATTTTTCTTAAAACTTGTAGTTCTGGAGAGTAAACCTAGTCTCACACATGTGTAACCATATCTTAAAATTCTTACTCGCACACCCTCCCATCCCTCAGGTATTAAAATTTTCAACTCGAAATTCATCACTTAATTCCTAGCTGTTCAATCAATATATGTGATCTATGTATAGGTTAACAATATAAATTATACAGAAAAATATGCTTAACTGGATACAGTTTTAGGGCTTATGAAACTGAATAAAAAGAGAAAGTTTTCAAGGCCAGTGAGGTGGCTCAATGGGGTTGTTGCACAAGCCTGACAATCTGAGTTCAATCTCAGGAAGCTGCATAAAGGTGGAAGAAGATACATACCATGGTATGGTTATATACACAATTATAGAAATAAATAGACAGACAGATGACAGACAGATAGAGAGATGGTCTTAAATCACCAAGGTATCAGTCACCAGGAAGAATTTGAAATACCATTAATATTTTGAATACCTTCAAATACACTGAGATCTTTTAGTAATGCAGGTCCAAACAGCCCTTCAAGAATACTTTCAAACCCTGAAAGGATAAAAAAAATCCATTATCATAATAGTATTCACTGAAAAATGTTGGCTTTTTCTTCCAGCTCTGGTTAAAATACTGAAGGGATATCTAGAAGGGAAAAAGGACAAATCTAAAAGGAGCATTTGTATTTCTGTTACTAACACAAGAAAACTCAGCATATTTAAGAACAAAACCAAATACACACTAGAAATAACCAAGGAATAGAAAGTCACAGCTCTCTTACTGTCCTATGTAATTTTTAAACTATTTCAAAAGATACCTTTCCAATGAACAAATTGCTCCAAAATTCCCCCAATTTTCTAGTATAATAAAAACAGCCTTTTTCTCTCCTAAGTGACAGAGAACATTTTTTCCAATTTTCCAAAGACAGAAAACCCTTAAAAACAACCTCCCCTCACCCTGTCATCTATATGCAGTATTTTAAAAGAAAAAAGACCTGTGATTATTTCACAATACTATTAACTACTTAATAGCTACTTATCAAGATAAAACCCACTATAATTTAGACAGAAAAGAATGAAAAAAAATCCATATATACCTGTAAAAAGATGTTTAAAGTCATTATCTTTTACTAGTGTGAGTGAAAAAAAATTTTTTTAAACCTCAAATATTGCTAATCTACTTAATAAATAATTAAAATATCTTACTGGGATTTTTATGGGCTAAATAAGAAAACCTGAAAGAGAATTAGACAGTACCTTTAAGACCCAATACCAGGAAAAGTGGAACTGAGCAGTATTTACCACCATAAGTCATGGATCTCACTGCATTTTCAGGTATTTATTATAAAGGATCTGTGAATCCACAAGCACTTTAAGTGTGATCTTTAGATAGAATTGGTATACATCATTACATTTCAAATGCACAGAAATGCCAAAGAATTTGGAAGACAAGAGGGCAGAGGAAATGATTCTTTAACATAACAGTGTTATCAGGCAGTAAGAATAAACTAATTTAAGAAATTTCATGTTATTAAACCATCATTTTCAATATAGTTAGCTTCTAGAGTTTATGTTGTAATTAGAGTTGATTTTGTTATTTCTTTTTTTTATTACTATTTATTCAATTGTGGGCGTGTGCGTATGTATGTGCGCGTGCGTGTGTGTGTCTGTGCGTGTGTAGAACCACGGACGAATTCGGGAACCACCATGGACGCCTCCACCTCCTTCTGCCCCGGGATTCACAGGCTCCGCCCTACTAGGACCAGAAGTGAAGGCCGCCCCTGCTTCCGACTGGCGTCTATACGTGGGATCTGGGATCTGAACTCAGGACCTTCCACCTGAAAGGCAGAGGCTTAACCCCTGAACCACCTCTCCAGCCTGTTTTGTTATTTCTTAAATTGTAGAGTTATTATTAAGAAGCATTTATTTTCAACTTTTCTTCTTACCATCACAAATATTTCAAGGACATTAGCAAAATTAAACTACCAATTCAATCAAATCGTTGCTTATTTTTGATCTAATAGACAAAGTTAGGGATTATGTGTGGTGGAGAGGTGGCAGTAATGGTAAGGAATTATTAGATACTGCCTATCTTGGCTCTGGAAATCAGTCAGTTATATCTAATGTCCTCTTATCATTCCCTCTCTCTTTAAAGTTCTGCCTATCTCCAATTCTAATTCCCTCTTACTTTCAGAAAAAGAATTCTGACTGTACAAATATGAATTAAAGTAGTTGATTATCTTGAAAGTATCAAGAACACCAAAAATACTCTAAAGAAGATTCTAGGTAGTTCTAATAACAAAGAGCAAATGTAGTGCTTTCACCTGGATTCATATGAAATTATAACAAATTCCAAACTTATATGCTAAGCAAAAGTCTAGCATTGTGGTGTGTTTTTGTTTACTTGTTTTGAGCCAGAGTTTCCATGTGTAGTGCAAGCTGGCATTGCTTGACTAGCTCAGCCTTGGAGGTTAGGACAAGGGTGCACCACCACACCATGCTGGGACCTAAGTGTAAATCTCTAAAAAGGAAAAATTTAAAAACTGCAACAAATGCTACTAGAAAAGGAGAAAAGAAAAAGGAAATGATGACTTTGGTAAATAATTAACAAATTGCCAAGGCTAGAAAGTGAAATAGGACAGGTGAGGAAGCACATCAACAATAAACAAACATTATCAAAAATCAAATCACGGAATCAAAAACCAGAAAAGGGAGAGACTAGCTGTGCCTATAACTCCAGAACTCCATGGGTCAAGAGGGAAGGAGAGCCATGAGTTAGAAGTTTCATATCAGCCTAGAACATCTACTAAATGAAACTTCATTTAAAAACAAACAAAAATCAGACAACAAAGGAAGCAAGCAGCAGCAGCAACAATCAAGTATTTAGTTATGAAAGGTTTTATCCATAACTAATTTTGTTTAAGGTAATAACCACACACAAGTTATTTCCTTTCTGCTCATACTTGTCAGAACACATTAAATTTACAAATATTGGCAGGATACAATAAAGTAATTTGCTATCCTTTGATCACGGGATGCTGATGCCACTTAATTTTATTTTTTATTTTGTGTTATATACAGAGGGCACTGTATATCCCTGTTGGGGACCAAGGGTGACATCAGGAATCACCCTGGGTTGCTTCTACCTCCTTTTTGCTTCACTCGCCAGGTGGGAAGTGCAGGCCACAGCCCTTTCCACCTGGTGTTTTACATGGGACTTAGAATCCAAACTCAGGTACCTTTGCTTGCTCGGCAAGGACTTTAACCACTAAGCCATCTCCCTAGCCCAAGATAGCCCATGCTTTTCCCCCCACTATTGGCAGTTCATGCCTGTTGGATACCTAATCCCTTCATAAAGCATTCTTCTCCTGCTCAGCATTTGCTACAAGCCATAAACTATGGTGTAGCTTATCTGCTGGCCCACTAAACACTCTTAACATCTGCTGGCCCACTAAACACTCTTAGTATCATCTAACGTAAGAATTATGATAAGCACTGACATAATGAACAGCAAAAACTTAATCACAGTAACTGAATACTTTGCAAACAAAATTGTGACTGAACACAAAATACTTAATTTACAAATAACATTTTTATTCAAACCAGGAATATTGTGTCTTAAGTATGTAATGTTCCTCATGGGTTAATATGTTTGAACACTTGCTTTCCAAATGGTAGTGCTGTTTTGGAAGGTTGTAGAACCTTTAGTAAGGCCTTCAACGGAGGATACTGGGGTGATGGGCTCTGAGGTACAAACGGAACCCACTTCCTGTCTATTCTCTGCTTCCTGTTTTACCAAGGAACGAAGTGAGGGATCCAAGCAACACACATCCACCTGCCAATACACCTTCCCTACAACAACAGACTATATACTCACCAACTGTGGGCCAAAATCAACCCTTCCTTAAGTTTCTTGTCAAGGATTTTATCACAGCAGGAAGAAAAGTAACCCCTTTGGGGGGGAGGGGGGGCAGTGTCAGGTCACTTTGAATACCAGTGCAGGCAGAACAATTACCTTAGGGCTGGGAAAGGGGTGTGCCTAAACCAGTCAACATCATTTCCTTCAATTACACAGTGTTTTTCTATCATTTATTTGTGGTGATGTTGGTGTGAAAAACCTCTGGCCATTTATGAATTTTATAAAATTACAGTTCAGATGGATGGTAATACATAATACTTGTTAATGACAATAAATATATTAGCTTTTTTAACCTTATTTATTACTGAGCATTGTGAATGTATAGGCATGTATGTAACACAGCTTTGGAAGTCAAAGGACAAGTACATGGAGTCAGCTCTCTCCTTCTACCTCTAAGTGGACTCTGGGGGGTTGAACTCTGCTCATCAGGATTGCACCCAAATGCTTTCACTGCTTTGGTTTATGTTTTTACTGGACAGCTGACCCTTGAACAACAAGGGTTAGAAGCACACTGACCTCAAAGCACAGTGGAAAATTTGAATATAACTTCTGACTCCCTCTAAATATAAGTACTAATAATCTGCTATTGACTAGACAGATGTCTTACTACTAATACACAAAGTTGAACACATTACCTATATCAAAAAAGCAAAAACCAAAAGACATCACTTGTTAAGAAATTTACTAGAGATAAACTGCTTTGTGGAAATGATTAACATCATACATGCTTTAAAGAACACTGTCAACTCACAAGAGCAGCAAAATTATTACAGCAGGATAGATGTAAAGATGTAATACGGTGTTATGGTTAGTTCTCATTGTCAACCTGGCTGGAAGCACCTAAAAGCACAACTTGGGGGTGTCTCTTTTGAGGCATATTCAGAGAGAATTAAGTAAAGGGAGAAAAATTGCCCTGAATGTAGCACATTCCATGGGTACTGAGGAATGAAAGGGGCACAAGGAAAAAGCTACAGCAGCATAGGTGTTTTCTTGCTGTCCACTATGGTACAAACACATTCTATACCATAATAGCATGAAACAAACCTCTGAAACAACATGTCAAAATAAGTCATTTCTCCCTTAAGCTCACTCACGCTCCTCAGGTTTTGTCACGGCAATAGATGAAAACATCTAAGACATACTTTTATGCATTTATAACTTAATATTACATCGTCTATATTCATTTTATATTTTTCTCAACTGAGAATAACAATGTAGATGTTTGTGTAAGTTTCAGTATTTGAAAATATTTTATAAGAGATTTCTGTGTATCTTGCTGGTTAATGATAAAATACAGTTTTAATGCAGAGGTTTGATGCATAATAAACTTCTTTCTTTCAATATTTCTGAGCTATGTGGGAAAATACAACTCTGTGTGCAAACGGACATTGACAGTTCAAACCTATTTTTTATTTGTTCTAATACTATTTGTTCTAGTACTTTAAACCATTATTTTTTTTGAGAGAGCTACTTATAAAAATTACTTGAAGAAAAACAATATGCTCAGGTGGTTGAGAGCACCTTTGACTCCATGGTGTTTAGCAACTAATTGTACCAAGAGGCCATGGCAAGCAATTGATACCATCTGCATTGGCATTAGTACACACTATGCTGCCACACTGATGTGTTTCTTGGATGAGGAGCCCAAATATTCTGTATCAGTAAAGTGAAAAGAACACTTTGAAATGTTCATCACTGACTTAACTTTTATTATTTAATGGTTTCCATGAAATTCTAAGGTAGAATACTGACAGAGGGATGGGGGTTGAATACTGTAGAGTTCTGATAAAAGAGAGATATTTAAAGGCTCCAAATAAGAGGGAAATTTCACTTAAAATAGGAAAAAGTTCAGACAGCCAAACAATCGTAATGGTTAAATACAAATGGTGAAAGCTTATAGATGAGTTTAGAATATTCTAAGAGAAAAATGTGCAACCAATCTGTTATTAACACATATGGTTTTTAAAAATTCTAGAAAATGATGTATTTGGGAAAGTAAGCAGACACCTACATTTTTTAATTTTTATTTTTCTACTTTTGCAGACAGTAAGTATTCATCCCAGTTTCCCTCCCTCCTTCCTCCCTTCCTTTCACCATTCCTTCCTCCTTTGTCCCACCCTTCTGTCTGTATGCTTCTATGGACCCCAAGGTTCACTGTAGCTTATCTACTCCTGTGGGGGCTCAGGACTCCAAATAACCTCCATTTTTTATCTATTACTATTACTACTACTATTAGCTAATAATTTAGCTAAATAAATGACTCCAAAAATTTCCTGAAAAGAAACAGTATGTATGTGTGCAGGTACTTACATATAAACATAGTAATGGGCCGTTATAAATCATTTTGTAATTTTTTTCTGGGACTGGGAATAAAGTCCTCAGTTATTTTTACTTATGTTTTTACTACTTTAATGGTTTTATCAAGGTTCCTTTTCTCTTCCTCCTAAAATTTGCTTTTATAAATCTTTTCCTTGTTTTCTATCTCATAATTTTTTAATATTTATTTTATTATTTAGTGTGTGTGTGTGTGTATCAGAGTGCATTGTGTGTCTTTGTAGAGGGCCAAGGATGACTGGGAATCATCCTGGATTGCTTCTACCTCGTTTCACTCAGGGATTTCCCAGGCTCCGCCCACCAGAGCCAGAAGTGCAGGCTTGTGTTTTTCCCCTTTTTTTATGTGGGATCTGAGATTCAAACTCAGGACCTTCTGCTTGCAAAGCAGAGTCTCCATCCCCTAGCCATCTCTCCAGCCCCTAATTTTTCTTTCATCTCTCCAGCCCCTAATTTTTCTTTATCTGTTTTCCTTGTGTTTACCTTATTATAATAACTTATGACAAAAGATATGTTCCTTTGGGCTGGAGAGGTGGCTCAGGGGTTAAGCCTCTGCCTTGCAGGTAGAAGGCCCTGAGTTCAGATCCTAGACCCCATGAATAGACATATAGATGCTGGGCAGATGCGGGGGCGGCCTGCGTTCCTGGTCCTGGTAGGGTGGAGCCTGTGAATAAGGAGGCAGAGTAAAGAAGGAGGTGGAGGTGGTCCATGATGGTTCCTGATATTTGCCCTATTCGCCTGTGGTTCTACACACACACACACACTATTACACGCACACGCACTATTGAATAAATAATAATAATAATAATAATAATAATAATAAAGATTTGTTCCTTTATTCTTGGACTTTCTTCTTTTTTTGAGGATTAAGACAGTTTATTAGAGCTGGGAAGAATGGAATTCATGGACATGAATACATGAGGGACAGAAGAGCCCTGGAGAACTTATGGATTCCAGACATGGAGTCCCATGAGGGGAAAGGGCGCCCCAGTTTTCTTCTTTTAAAAATAAACTATAGGAATGATTTAAGTGAATTAATACTTCAATTATTTTTTATGTAGAAGTAACAATCTAGAATAAACAAAATACATTATGTCCATATAGTGGAATAAAATTACAGTATGAATTAATCTTGAAAATATTTTTGCTAAGTGTCACAATATTGCCAATGTTGCTGAACTCCATATAAATATAATTGGTTCTTATTAAATATGAGATTTCACATGTATCTTATATAGAGTGACTTTATATGAGATTCATTAAAAATATATGCCTACTATATCACCAAAAGTAAACAGTTTCAATGCAATCCTCATAAAAACTCTAATGACTTTCTTTAAAGAACTAGGAAAAATGCTAAAATATATATGGAGGCACAAAAGATAGATAACTAAAGCATTTCTAACCACAAAGAACAATGCTGGAGTTGTCCCAATACCTGACCTCAAATTATACTACAGAGCCATAGTGACAAAGACATCATGGTGCTAGCACACAAAAAGACATGAAGACCAACAGAAGACCCAGAAAGAAATAGCTATGTCCATCCACCTCATTTTTGACAAAAATGTCAAAACTGTACCAAAAAAAAAAAAAAGGCCTATTCAACAAATGATACTGGCAAAATTGGATATCCACCTGCAGAAGAATCAAGTTACATCCTTATTTTCTCGCCTTTCACGAAAATCAATTCAAAATAGACCGAAGACCTTAATTAAAACTTCTAATGCTAAAACTGATAGAAATAACTTCAAAAACTGACAAATGGAATTAACTGAAATTAAAACTTTTGCTTTGCAAAAGTGAATCTTTATCAGCTATATTCATTATGTATCCAGAATATATACTGAACTGCCAAAATCACACACACACACACACACACACACACACACACACAGTCAATGGCTCAATGGCAGAACAAAATGAAACAGCTCTTAAAGAAACACAAATAGCCAATAAGTGTATTTTTTTAGTCTTCAACATCTCTAGTCATCAAGAAAATGAAAGTAAGTACTCCGGTTCTATCTCACTACAGTCAGAATGGCTATCAACAACCACCACCACCCAAAACAAAACAAAACAAAAATCCCAGCTCACTGCTGGTGGAAACATAAACAGATGCAATCACTAAGAAAATCAGTGTGTGTGTTTCTCAAACAACAAAAACAGAACTACTTCATGACCCAACTATACCACTCCTAGACATTACACCCAAAGTTGGTGTGCAGTTTGTCTGCATGTTGCCAGTAAATTCACAACCCAACAGTTTAGGAGAAAAACTGGGTATTATCCTTATTCACGATTCTCTGTTACAGTTCATAATCCAGCATGGCAGGAGAATTCATACCAACACTAAGAGCTGAGAGAACTACCCACTCCATATCCAAAGATTGCTGAGAGATGGATAAAGCCCATTTATCAGACTTCAAGATTGTTGAAGTATAGGGAAGTATCCAAACTACTAAACCAACTCCCTCCATTTTATCCATCTGCAGAGGGAATGGTCCCACCCACTACTGGATGAGTCTTTCTACATCAATTACTCTTCTAAAGGTTTGTTTATGGCTTGCCTTAACTACTAATTCTACACAAATGTGCTCAGAACTCAGCCTTCAATTGTCAAGTTGACACTTGTATCTCACTAGCACTTACCAGAGCAATGCATATAGGAAGCAGAGCAATCCAAGATTGCTCCCAGAGTCATCCTTGGGCCTTCATAGGCACACAGGCACACGCGCGCACACATTGAAATAGAGACCCTCAAACAATACACAGGTGTTCTTTTTTTTTTTAATTCATTCAATTGTGCATGTGTGTGCGTGTGTGCAGAACCATGGACGAATTCAGGAACCACCATGGACCACCTCCACCTCCGCCTTTTTTATTACTCTGCCACGGGATTCACAGGCTCCGCCCTACCAGGACCAGAAATGCAGCCCCCCCCCTTCCGCCTGGCGTCTAGGATCCGAACTTAGGACCTTCCGTCTGCAAGGCAGAGGCTTAACCGCTGAGCCACCTCTCCAGCCCCCCACAGGTATTCTTTTTGAGTTAGACTTCTTGCAACCTTTTTGTAAGTTTGAAATTGTTTCCGAATAACTGTTTATAAAACACATATTGCAAAATTATTGATTTTGCACTTAATTTACTGAATTTAGAGAAAAAATAAAGCTTATTCACATGTTTAACATCAAACTAGCTCTTTACAAAACTACAGTCCTCAATAAATATAATCCTCAGTAAATGTTGCGTGAAGCAAATACACTCTAATTCATGTATTTTTACACTTACTTGAGTAAGTGGCTGAAGATTTTCCAGGAAAGATTCTACTTTGCGTCTGGTATATTGAAGAAATAACATAAAAGAAATACAACTGATATCTGATGGGAAAGAGATGATTTTCTGTTCCAGCTCAATCTAGTTCTCAATAACTATAGACTAAAAACACAAGAAAACTAAGGGATTTCTCTGCTGGCTTATTGAAAGATGGAAAATTTTTTTTTGTCTTTTCAGTAGAGTTTATTAAAGGAGAGAAAGGTTGGAACTCATGGACTCCGGATGTTGAGTGCCATGAGGGGCTAGGGCGCCCGGAAAATATTTTTTATATACTGTTATAATCACAGTAAACCTAAAAACAAATTAAGAAAGATTTTTTTAAAGGCCTGAAAATGGTGGCATTAACAGGGAAAAGGATTCCATATTTAATAGCTATAATGTTTAAAAAACAATTTTGTATAATTATATTCACATATATATGAAGGCTTAAATGAGACTCCAAAGCATTAAGTGACCAAAATAACAAAAATAATCAATAGCTAGGTCAGATGAATTTAGGTCATAAGAAAATCAAGAGCAGTTTTGAGTCATCTTTTCTCTTATATCAAACTATCTTGAGCATTGATTAACGATGAGTCAATTATATCAGGAATTCAGTCTGTGAGCTACAATTCCTTAGAGATCTAATTCATTTAAGGTCAGTATTCACATTCCATAAGAACACTATAAATTAAAGTATGCATTCATATATGGTCTCTCTCTCTCTCCTCTCTCTCTCTCTCTCTCTCTCTGTGTATTTGGTTTACATGTAGTTGTGCTGGCATGCTCACGTGTGTGGAAGCCAGAGGATGACTTTCAGGGTCTTCCTCTATCACTTTTCACCTTATGTTGAGATAGGATCTCTTACTGAATCTGGAGCATGGCTCCCTGTTTTGGCTAGACTGATAGATCACTGAGCCTCTAGGATCCAGCTGTGTACTCCTGGCCAGTTTTCATGTGGGTACTGGGGATTTAAACTCAAGTCTGCATGCTTATCCAGTAAGTGCTTTACCTGCCATCTCTCCAGCACCAGCCTTCACTTTGCTATTAATAAAATGTGTATTTATTTACATAGCATTAGTTGGTTGGGAATACGGTATCTGCCTAGGCTTTATCTCCCCCCAAAAAAGATAATAGCCTTAATTAATTTTCCTCAAAAACTCCAAAAAGTATAAATTACAATATAACAAATAAGCATGTCTCCCATTTCAGTAGCAATTAACAACAAATCCTCATGCTTCTTGGAAATCATGAAGCTAAGAAAACAAAATAAACTTTAGACAAGGTTCTCTGAGAAAAGAAGGTTCACTTTCTACCCCTCCTATTCCTGTGCCTGTGATCATTTATTCCCTTCTTCCTAGAGACAGTTGCCCTAAAACACTGGCAGTTTGAGAATTATTTCTCTAACTGCATATATTAGTTTGTTTATTTTTAGTATGACTATGTTATTTTGGAGAAAGGCTCAGAGGTTAAAACATAAAGATGATTCCTGAAGTCACCCTTGGAATTCCACAGGCACACACCCAAAGTACTCTTCTACTCACCTCCATGCAAATAAAGGTAATTGAAAAAAACTAGTCACATACCCCTCCCATTTCCTCATAAGCAGTCTACTCCATAGGACAGTGTATTTCTGAATAAAAAATGTAGGTGACATAAAGCTTGACTATATGTAATAGCAAAATCCCTCCCACCAAAACCTCCCTCACATCCAAATGAATTACTATCCCTAGTAATTTTATGTAGGGCACAACAAAACAATTGCTGAGAAGAAGGTATTATAGCCTTCTTTCCCCTCCAAAAGATATCCAATCTGAAACAGCAGTTGTGGTAAACAATGTGCTCTTCTACTTGCTGCTGTCAAGATGTGATGCTCTTGCTGGGGACTCAGAACAAGGCCACTTGATCTTGTTGATCTGTCTTCTACACAGTCAACAAGCCCAAATTAAAAAAAAAAAAAAAAACAACCCTCTTGTCTTTATAAGTTAATCATCTCATGCATTTCAATACAATTGGAAAACTAATACATACACATTTAGAGAAACAATTACACCTAACAATTACACTCAAAGATAACCATATGGGGAAAGGTACTATGTAAGAAAGAGGCATTTAAAGTGCAATGCTTTAGATGAGGTTCGACTGTACTCCACAGGTTCAGGTGTAGAAGCTGGCATGGCAATGAAAAATGCTGGGACCTTCAAATGCTGGGGTATGACAGGAGTCGGTTAAGTCTTTGTAAAAGATTAATACTTTTCTCATGAGAGTAAACTGTTAAAATTGGGCTGAAATCTCCCCTAAACTTCTCTTCTTTGCTGGCAGATACAGCCAGCCAGCTCCCTCTTCTCTATGCTTATGCTGAGAGCCCATGGTACTTCACCAAGTTGTAGGAGCCGTGTTGTTTTCTAACCACTCTGACCATTGAAATTATAAACCAGGTAAACCTTTTTTTAATAATTTACTCAACCTCTTGTATTTATGTACCAACATTAAATCAACTATGACAGTGAGGTCAGGAAAAAGCAACATTTCTGAGCACCGAATGAAGTAAAGCAGCAAATTATAAAACACAATATTCTAGGCAGGAAGCAGTCCTAAAGTAGAAACAGCAACAAGCTGGTATGTCTAAACAAAGTGGATGTAGAATGTGAGAAATGAGGTCAGAAGTGTAAAGATAGCATCATATAATCCAGGGGTGCCCAGCCCCAGCACTCACAGACCATGTGAGTACCAGGATAACTATGAATGCAAACAAACACAAAATCACAAGTTTTACTTACAGACCATGGAAAGGAGACTGAAGTTTTAGAGAAATTCAGTAGTTTTGTATTTGGGTGGCAAATGGAGGTAATACAGTCAGATTTATACTAACATTCTCAGTTGGCTACACAAAAAGTATATCATAAGGATTATGAGGAGATGACTATTATGATTTTGTTGGCAAGAAATAGTAGTGGAAAGACAGAGTGACAAGCAATGAAGGCAGAAAGTAGTGAATAGATAGAGTACATCTCAAAAATAATTGTCAACTTGCTTTGATGTTTAGTGACACAGAACCATGGAAAGGAATTTAAAAATGGAACCTGATCTCTGAGGATTAATGGTAGTATAAACTTTCTAGAACGGTAAGACTGAAAAAGTAGATTTGAAAAACAGAAATTCAGTTTCAACTTCGGACACATTAAGTCTGAGATACTTTTGGGAAATCAAAGTTGAGTGTATGTAATAGGGAACTGTATAGATGAGGTTGAAGTCAAAGGAAGACACTCATAGCATTTTTCTGAAGAAGCTGAACTCCTTTGCTAGTGTCCAGCCTAACATTGAGAATACAAGTTTACACTACTTCAGCAGTTTTCTGATATTTTAGTCCCAGCATCATTCTGAAAACTTAATGAGAACCCTAAAAAACTTGTTTATGTGGAATGTATCTGTTGATGTTTGATGTGTGATATTTAAAAAGAAAATCTAAAAAACTCTTCAAATCACAATCCATTATCTCTCAATAGTGATGATATTATTACATTGTATAACCTCTGAAAAACTTCAGTAATGAGAGTATGAAGGGTAAAAGTCAAAAAATTCTTTATTTTTATTAAAACAATTTGATCTCCTGAACCTACAGAAATTTCAAGACTACACAGGCATTGCAAAGAATAACTGGATTGTCTGAGAAATTCCTAATTATAAAATTAACATGAAGTTGTTCCTTCAGTTTATTGAAAGAATGGAAGGTATTTAGCAGAAGCAAATGCAGTCTTTCTCTACCTAAGTTCTTACAGTTTGTTCACATATATTTATTTCTACAGGGAAAAAAGATTCTCCTAAGCACAAGGCCTCTCTTAATTTAAAAAAAAAATGCAAGCCTTTTAAATACCTACCATTAAACCCACAGGTAGTGAAGCTCTCAGTCTTCCACCAAGAACTTCCCTTTAATGGAATGTATTTAATACAGAGAACCACAATTGGTCAAGGTGCAGAGAATAAATAATCATGGGATACTTGGTCCAAAACAGAATACCCCACCCCAAGATTCAGAAAACATAGCAGAAGAGAGCAATAAAAATGTAAGAGCAAGAAGGTGGGGGAGTGATACTGCCAAATAATGTATTCTAAATGTATCCTTAGCCCAACTTGCACATTAACCTTTAAATTTCTTGATTAAGTCATCCCACAATGTATACATATATCAAAGCATGTTACAGAACACAAATACATACAAGTTTCATGAATTAAATTAAAAAGCAAGAAATTACCATGACAACAAGACAAAACACAGGAGGAAAAAAATTGCAAAAGATGCATCCATGAACTCTGCAGCTGTGCTTAGTTCCACACGATCTGCACAAGAACTTCACATTTCATCATTTCTCCCTATTGAGGATTAATGCTGGCTAGCTGTAGGAAACAGAGCTAATTTCATCAGTGGTATACCCCATAATATGTCATCTACATTCCAGCAAGAGCCTCTATGCACATGCCAATGCAGGCAGCCTGATGAAACTCAGTGGGCCATACACACAAAAAAAAGACATGAAGATAGGAGGAAAACTGGCTAAGAAGCAAGTTTTCAATGGGAACGATAACATTACACACACATACACACACACACACACACACACACACAAATTTTAAAAAATGTAAAGACACTGATTGGCGAGATCGCTTAGGAGTTAAGCCTCTGCCTTGCAAGCAGAATAACCTAAGTTCAAATCCTGGATCCCACATAAAAACATTAGGTGGAAATGTTGGTGGCCTGCACATCCAGCCCTGGAAAACAGCCTTGAAAACCCCAGAGTACATCAAAAAGGGGATAAAACAATCCAGGATGATTCCCAAAGTCACCTTTGGGCCTTCATAGGCACACAAGGTGCTTCCAATACACACTGACAGATAGATACACACACACACACAAATTTTTTTTAAAAAATTAAATAAGTGACAAAGGGAGGAAAGCCCAAAGTACTCAATGCTGTAACTATACAATTTATAATTATTACAAAAGGATGACTATTATATATTTATTAAGACTAATATATTTAAAGATTTTGAAATGCTGAGTACTATGTAGTAATGCTAATGTATATGGGAGCTATATACACCTGTTTAAGGAAGATTTTTTTTTGGCTAAATTACAGAAAATAAGTGACTGTGGACTGCTTGGTCCTTTATCAGGACATCTAAGTCATATCCACTCCTACCCCAAGGGTTAGGGAACATCTCAGAGGAGGGGTCAGTAAGATTGTAAGAATTTGAAGTGGGACAATGGTGAACCAGACACTGGACCTGACAAGAGTTGCATGGAAAATGTTCTATCAACCTCTCATCAGGGAAAGAGCTCAAAAAGCTCCACATTTCCCTGAGAGACTCTTGAGAACTAACAGGGAAGAAAAGGAAGATGCTATTCTCAATGGTACCCACTGATCTGATACTTGCTGGAACATGAATCATGTCAGGCATATGACATCAAAGACAAACCTAGATGAAGCACAGTGGGTCACGCAAATGAAAAGACTTGAAAACAGGGGTGTGACAGGGGAGATGAAGGGTTGTCAGGTCAAAAGGAGGGAGATAGGAATGAGAACTAAAGGGGGAGAAAAGAGAAAAATAAAAGTATTAAAAATAAAATTAAAGATTTTTTGCAGTGTTTTTATAAATGGTAAGTGATGTACCCAACTTGCACATTAACCTTTAAATTTATTAAGTCACCCCACAATGTATGCACATATCAAAGCATCATGTTATAGAACACATATACATACGAGTTTCATGAATTAAATTAAAAAGCAAGAAATTACCATGACAAGACAAAACACAGGAGAAAAAAAATTGCAAAAGATGAATACACTAAAAACTTGGTATCTAAAACACACAAAGAGCTCTTAAAATTAACAAGCAAACAATCTTTTGTCATTATCTATCTATCTATCTATCTATCTATCTATCTGTGTGTGTGCATGTATCAGAGGTCACTGTGTGTCCCTATGGAAGACGAAACCAAGGGTGACTTCAGGAATCATTCTGGACTGCTTTTACCACTTTTTTGCTTCATTCTGTCACTTCCCAGGCTTCACCCACCAGGGCCAGAAGTGCAGGCCACCACCTTTACTGCCTGGCATTTTTATGTGGGACCTGGGATCTGAACTTAGGCCTTCTGCTTGTGAGGCAGAGGCTTAACTCAGCCATTTCTCTGGCCCCAGAAAACAATTTTTTTTAATATAAATGGGATAAAGACCTTAAGAGATTCCACCAAAGACAATATACAGGTGGTAAGTAAGCACATAAAACCATTCAACAGCATGTATCAATCAGTAAGGCAAATTTAAAAAAACAAGATACCACTATATATACCTATGTGATAGTTAAGCCTGGGTGTCAACTTGACACACAGGGTATTAACTAAGCTGGGCTGAGACCACCTCTGGAAAAGGATCAATTGAAAGTAAACTCCTTGTTCCCTTAAGCTGTGTTCTGGTCATTTATCAGCAACCATGCAGGCGGACTGCAACAGAAATTGGTACCAGAAGTGGTTCTAGAGAAGCAGAATTGTAAGAATGAATTTTACTGGCAAGTTTTGTGATTTCTGGAGCTGGCTTGTTGACCCAGTGCCAGTGGCTAAAGACTCCCCTAGTGGCATGGAGGACACTGTTTGGAGTGAACTGTTTCTAGAACTGGTAAAAGTAGGTGTGTTGGACAGTATTGATGCCCCTCTTGCAAGGATTGAGAAGCTCAGCGATTCCGTATATGGAACTTTACAAAAAATGAGTAAGAATAAGGAAAATGATGATGCTGGCTGGTTGTTCCTAGCATCTCTCATTAAACTACAAATGGAAAAGGAAGATCTCAGCGAGGAAATTATCCAACTCAGAAAGCGCATAAACAACTTAGAAGTTTCTAAGTGTGCCCTAGAAGAGAATCTTCTCTCCAGTAGCAATAGGGCTCGAATTGCTGAAAATCAAACCCAAACTTTGATTATTAGAGTGGCTGACTTACAACGTAAATTAAATTCCCAGCCTCGAAAGGTGTCGGCGGTTAAAGTAAAAGCGCTGATTGGTAAAGAGTGGGATCCTGAAAAGTGGGATGCTAATGTGTGGGAAGACCAAACTGATGATGAAGACGAGGACGTTGAACCCTCAACTTCTGGTGCATTTATTCCGCATGAGGAAATGGTCTCCCCACCCTTAGCAGAAGATGAATCCCCACACCCTCCCTCTACAAAAGTGTCGTTTTCGCCTTTGCCACGAGTAAATACTGAAGTTACATCACGCGCACCTGTGATTGCTTCCAGGCCTATAACTAGGCTCAAGGCTAAACAGGCTCCTAAAGGTGAAATAGAAAGTGTGGTCCATGAGGAGGTGCGCTATACCCCTAAAGAACTCCATGACTTTTCTAACACGTTTAAGCAGCAATCTGGGGAATACCCCTGGGAATGGATTGTAAGGCTGTGGGATACTGGTGGAAGGAGCATAAAACTGGATAAAAGTGAGTTCACAGAAATGGGATCATTGAGTAGAGATTCTAGGTTTAACACTGCTACTCATAGAGTTAAAAATGGTGCCAAGAGTTTATTCCAGTGGGTAGCTGAAGTATTTATCAAAGTTTGGCCTTCTGAGAAGGAACTAGAGATTCCAGACATTCCTTGGCTTAATGTTGACGATGGGATTAAGAGGCTCAGGGAAATTGGTATGCTTGACTGGATACGTTCTTTAAAATCCAATTCTCAATGGGAGAATGCAGATGACATGCCTTTTACCAGAAATGTACTTAATAAATTGGTGAGAGGGGCAGCACCAAATATGAAGGCTCCTATCATTGCTCTTCTCCTTGTTCCAGACCTAACAATGGGAGATGCTGCCGCCCAGTTGGAAGACTTAAATTCAATGGGCCTAGGTGGATCAAGGAGTAGTAGGGGCCAAGTGGCAGCATTGAATCGCCAATGGCAAAGTAAGCGTACTAACCATAATGTGCAGCCTAGACAGAACAGTACTTATGAGGGTCTCACTCGCTTAGACCTTTGGCATTGGCTAATTAACCATGGTGTCCCCAAAAGTAAAATAGATAAGAAGCCTACAAAGTTCTTATTTGACCTGTACAAGCAGAAAAATTCTAACAGAAATGAAGGAAAAATGGCCAGATGTGCGACTGTATACTGATTCATGGGCTGTAGCCAATGGTTTGGCAGGATGGTCAGGGACTTGGAAGGAACATAATTGGAAAATTGGCGAGAAAGATATCTGGGGAAGAAGCATGTGGATAGATCTCTCCCAATGGGCAAAGGACACAAAGATATTTGTGTCTCATGTAAATGCTCATCAAAAGAGGACATCGGCAGAAGAAACATTCAATAATCAGGTGGATAAGATGACCCGTTCTGTGGATAGTTAGCCTCTTTCCCCAGCCATTCCTGTCATTGCCCAATGGGCCCATGAACAAAGTGGACATGGTGGCAGAGATGGAGGTTATGCATGGGCTCAACAACATGGACTTCCACTCACCAAGGCTGACCTGGCTACAGCTGCTGCTGAGTGCCAAATCTGCCAGCAGCAGAGACCAACGCTGAGTCCTCGATATGGAGCCATTCCTCGGGGTGACCAACCAGCAACATGGTGGCAGGTTGACTACATTGGACCACTTCCAAGATGGAAAGGGCAGCGCTTTGTTCTTACTGGGATAGATACTTATTCTGGTTATGGATTTGCCTTTCCTGCACGTAATGCTTCTGCCAAGACTACCATCCAGGGACTTACAGAATGCCTTATCCACCGTCATGGAATTCCACACAGCATTGCTTCTGACCAGGGAACTCATTTCACAGCTAAAGAAGTACGGCAGTGGGCTCATGACCATGGGATTCATTGGTCTTACCATGTTCCCCACCATCCTGAAGCAGCTGGCTTGATAGAACGGTGGAATGGCCTTTTAAAGGCACAATTACAGCGTCAATTAGGTGGTAATAGTCTGGAGGGATGGGGCAGAATTCTCCAGAAGGCAGTATATGCCTTAAACCAGCGTCCAATATATGGTACTGTGTCTCCTATAGCCAGGATTCACGGGTCCAGGAATCAAGGGGTGGAAACAGGAATAGCTCCTCTTACTATCACTCCTAGTGACCCATTAGGAAAATTCTTGCTTCCTGTTCCCGCAAGCCTGTATTCTACTGGCTTAGAAGTTTTGAGTCCAAAGCAGGGAATGCTTCTGCCAGGAGACACAGCAACTATTCCTTTGAACTGGAAGCTAAGGCTTCCTCCTGGTTATTTTGGACTTCTGATGCCCTTGAGCCAACAGGCTAAGAAAGGAATAACAGTATTAGGAGGGGTGATTGACCCAGACCACCAAGGAGAAATTGGACTGGTTCTCCACAATGGTGGTAAGGAAGAATATGTCTGGAGTATAGGAGATCCACTAGGGCGTCTCTTGGTATTATCATGTCCTGTGATTAAGGTCAATGGGAATTTACAGCAACCCAACACAGGAAAGACAGTAAATGGTCCAGATCCTTCAGGAATGAAGGTATGGATAACCCCTCCAGGTAAAAAGCCAAGACCTGCAGAAGTACTTGCTGAAGGTGGAGGAAATACAGAATGGGTAGTAGAAGAAGGTAGTTATAAATACCACCTAAGGCCACGAAACCAGTTACAGAAACGAGGATTATAATTGCCATGAGTGCCTCTGGTCTAGACTGTCAAGAATAGACTTGTGCATGTGCACATACTCTAAGAAGATATTTATGTAATGTAATATAATGTTAATCTTTAGTCATGAGATGAAATGCTGTAATCTACATTATGATATTGTGTTATGGGACACTAAGACTAAGGATTTCTCAAAGGGCATTGTCATTGATCTTGGAAAAATAATGTGTGTGCGGTTGTACGTGGATAGCTATATTATGTTAGGCGGAGCTATGAATCTTACTGTTTTATTTGGAGAATTTTTAATGGCCTAAGGAAATGTGATTTGGTGTCAAGTTGACAAGGGGTGGACTTGTGATAGTTAAGCCTGGGTGTCAACTTGACACACAGGGTATTAACTAAGCTGGGCTGAGACCACCTCTGGAAAAGGATCAATTGAGACTACTTGAAAGGATAGTACACGCCCTAGATCCTATCAGAACTCCAAAGCTCTCAAAGGATTCTTCCAATACTGCATCATATAAAAAGGAGCCACCAAGGGGAACAGATCCCTTCTTGCAGCTGTGCTAGGAATCGTTCTTCCTTCCGGCCGCCCGGTTCCTTCGACCTTCCAAGACTCCAGGAGTTCTCCAGCCTTCAGCCAGCACCTACTTGACTACCGAACTGAGCAACTAGCTGTTGGCAGTCATCGTTGGAACTACCTCGGCTACTGACAGCCTTGCTGGACTACCTCGGCCATATCTGTAAGCCAACTCAATAAATTTCATATATATATATATATATATATATATATATATATATATATATATATATATATATATTCGTTCTGTAAATTCTGTGACTCTAGAGAACCCTAACTAATACAACCTACTAGCATGGTCAAAATTCACAATACAAACAACACTGAATGCTGATAAAGATAGAAAAACAACAGGAATTTTTGGAGGAAATGAAAAAATGTTACAACCCTTTAGAAGATAATCCCTTATACAACCAGACACACTTTTATCATAAAACCTTGTAATTGCAAACTTTGGTATGGACCTACATGAACTAAAAGCATGTCCATGTAAAATCCTGCACATGACTAATTACAGCAACTTTATTCTTTTTATTTAAAACTGGTTCTTTCAGTCTGTGCATTCATTTAACTATTTTTTATTTATTTATTCAAGTGTGCATGTATGCGTGTGTGTGTGTGTGAGAGAGAGAGAGAGAGAGAGAGAGAGAGAGAGCGCAAGCGCACTGTATCGCTGCCGTTTCTGCCTGGTCTTTTTAATGTGGGACCTAGGATTTGAAGTCAGGACCTTCTGCTTGTGAAGCAGTCTTAACCTTGAAGCCATCTCTCCAGCTCCAGTAACTTCATTTTAAATTGACAGAATGTGGAAACAACCAGGATGTTTTTCAGTAGAATGAACCAAAATATGGTAGAGCCAGACATCAGAATGCTATTAATTGCTAAAACGACATAAGCTCTTCAATCATGAAAAGATGGAAAACTGGAATGAACTAAGTGAAAGAGGTCAATCTATAAAATTTATACACTGAATGACTCTAACTATAGCATTTTAGAGAAAGTGACTGTCAGGGGCTTACCAGGAGGTGACAGGCAAAATATACAATAGCATTACTATATAATCCTCAGCATTTCACAATGTTTAAATATATTATAGCCTTAATAAATTATTTAGGGCAATGAAGTAATTCTGTATGATACTAAATGATGGGTACATGTATCAGAACTCATCAATGGGCAACATTAAGAGTGAACCCTAAAAAAAAAAGTGAATCCTAATATAAATTGTAGACTTTGGATGCTACCAAGGTATCAACAAAGATATATCAAGTGATACAGGGAGGTGCGAAAAGCAGGATGCACATGGGGGAGGGGGGCAAGTGACATACTGAAATGCTATTTTCTGCTCAATTATGCTATGAAACTAAATTGCTCTAAAAATAAAATATATTAATTAAAAAAAAAAACACTCACCAATGGTGTATTAAAAATAGTCACAGGGGCTGGAGAGGTGGCTCAGGGTTTAGGCCTCTGCCTTGCAGGCAGAAGGTCCTGAGTTCGGATCCTAGACCCCAGACCCCACATATAGTCGCCAGGCAGAAGTGGGGGCAGCCCACATTTCTGGTCCTGGTGGGGCGGAGCCTGTGAACCCCGGGGCAGAGTAAACAAGGAGGAGGTGGAGTCATTCCATGGTGGTTCCCGAATTCACCTGTGGTTCTACACACACGTACGTACGTGTGCACATGCACAACGAATAAATAAATAATAAAAAAAATCTTTTAAAAAAAGTCACAATTATCTTGGGAAAAAAAAAAGATATTCCTCTCTCAACAATTCTGAATTAGATTAGACATTCACATACTTTAAGCAAGACAGCATATGCAATAGTTAAATAGTTAAATGAGGGGCTGGAGAGGTGGCTCAGGGGTTAAGCCTCTGCCTTGCAGGCAGAAGGTTCTGAGTTCGGATCCTAGACCACAGGTAAGACACCAGGCAGAACTGGGGCAGCCTGTGTTTCTGGTCCTGGTAGGGCGGAGCTCGTGAATCCCAGGGCAGAGTAAACAAAGAGGAGGTGGAGGCGTCCATGGTAGTTCCCGAATTCCCCTGTGGTTACACACACACACACACACACACACACACACACACACACACACACACACCGAATAAATAAATAATAAAAAAATTTTAAAAAGTTACAATTCGCCCGTGGTTCTACACACACACACACACACACACACACACACACACACACACATATGCACACGTACATGTACAGGTACACGCACATGCACAAGTGGCGCACTTGAATAAATAAATAAAACAGTTATATGAACGCACAGATTGAAAGATCCAGTTATCTCCTGTTAGTCTGGACACTGAACAAAATAATGTCCAATTTCTCCGTTATTTTCTGTTTTGGGAAACAATGATCTTCATTCAAATGTTGCCGAACACAACAAACTATTATTTTCAAACAAATAGGTAATATGATGGCTTTTCAATTTATTCAATAATTTAAAAATCTGAGAAATATTCTGATAGCACTATAAATTTTAGGAGATTATAAAAAGCTCAGTAGTTGATTCTTGAATTTGAAAATCTTGAATTTAGGAAGAGGGAGAGAGGACAGACAGAGGAGAGAGGGTTATAAGAGCAATGAAACAAGTCTATAAAGGATGGTGGGCATCGATGGCCAGCACTCGAACAAGAGCAACAGAAAAGCTATCCATGAAGGCCAGGCTGTGTCCTACTCTTAGCTACTTCACACTGTACAAAAGCACTTTTAGGCTGGATTTTGCCTTTAATTACAAAGTAGTACATGTTCCATTTTAAAAAAATTATTTAATTGAGAGAAATTAAGTGAGCAGCATGTTCACAAGTACACACACGCAAGTCAGAGGACAGCTTTTGGAAGAGTCAGTTCTCTTACTCAGCCATGTGAGCTTTGGGACTAGAAACCAGATGGTCAGTTTATGCTCAGATGCTTTCTCTGTTGAACCATCTCACCTATCCAACTTCCATTTGAGTGCAACAGAAGTTGACTCTGTTTCCTGTTTGTGTCAAGGAAAAACAAACAAAAAAACCTGCCCTATACCAACTATGAGATATAGATTGGTAAATAATTTACTTACATAAATATTACTGGCTATCAAATTATCAAAGTAAACAGGAACAGACACCAGGCTTTAAAACCATATATTTTTTTTAAAAGTCCATGAGTTTATCAAATACACTAGATCAGGAATAATGCAACTGCCTCACCTGGATCATGTAAAAGGAGGGAATACTTGACACTAAGGTGCAGAGACACCCACTGACTAATCATTCAGCCATATAGTGTAAATATCATGGGATCAACAGGCCAGTTAACTCCAGACTCTGTCCTTGGGGCTTTATCTTACCATGCTTGATTAGACCCGCACATCTGGAATGAATCAAAAACCTGGAACCAGCTTAGGTCCTTGAATCCTCTATCTTTTGAAGCAGCTCTAAGTTTCTACAGTGCTATCTCCAAAACAGTTTATCCAACCACCCGCAGTGACTATCTTTGCATCTCCACCAGTTGTCTGCTTTTTGCCTTCAACAAGTTATGGCTGAACCCTTTATCAGCCATTCATGTAAAGTATAATGTATGATCAGAGTTAATATTAGCAAAAAAAAAAAAAGGTAGAAATGAGAACTTATGCTTGCCAATGGACATAGATATCAAAATTAAGAGTACTTGGAGAATTAAAATGAACAAAATTCATATGGTAGCTTTTAAATTTGTTGTTAAAAAATTCTGACTGCAAAGAAACAACGCATGTACTTCTATGTTTCTGGCATAGTCCACTTATGTCACTACAGGAAGATAAAAGAATATATCAAGCATGATAATTAAATCAATGCTTTCCAAAGAATAAAACTACTTTTGGATATACTGAACTAGTAAATATTGCACGGCAATAAAATGGAACACATTCTAAAGGAATCTGTAAAACATCACAGTATCATAACACTGGTAAGCATTATTGGATAAATAGCACTGCTTCATAAAGTAATTTCCTATCTTCTTTTATTCATTAAGTTGTGTTCTAAAAACTGGTATTCATTATTTATAGCAATCCCAAGATAGAAACTAATGACTATCTCCTAACTTACAGAATCAGGTCACACACACACACACACACACACACACACACACCAACAAAACAGAAAGTGGGATTCAAATAGAAGTATTCTCCTCTCCTAAACAAATAGCATATATTTTAGGTGTGGCAAACCATATACAACCTTTATCCTTACTTCTTTTCTTTTTAAATAACTCCTGAACTAATAAACAAAACCCAATACATTAGCTTTAAAAACTTCCAGATCACAAACCACAGTTTTTCTCAATCAGGCTGCCCAAGAGATTTTAGCTCACATACCCATACATATTCACTGTATATACTAAGTTTACTTCTCTCTTATGCGTTCTATATATTACTTAAGTGATTTCTTGGGAGAACTGATGAGGCAATTTTGTGCTCACCTGCACTCAACTACAAGTCTCAGAGGTTAGAGTGCTCAGTGTATAATCAGTAGGGCCTGAGTTTGGATTCCCAGCAAAGTACTGGAAGACAAGCGTTTTGGTCAGCCAGTCTTGCCAAAAGAGAATTTCTGGGTCACTGAGAAACTCTACCCCAAAAACAAAAGTGGAAAGCAATAAAAGAAAATACCTGATATCAATCTTTAGCCTCCATATATTTATGCATGTGTGCATGCATATACACATGAATACACCACATATACACATACGCACAAATGAAATGCAAAAGAAGCAAACATCAACTGTTACATCTTGGCTATGAGGAAAAAACAGATTCCCCCCCCTTGGAAAATTAAAATAACTCCCTAATGTTGACAAAAAGAAGCATAATCAAATTATATAGTGCTGTTCTATAGCTACATGGCCTCCAATAAAAATATGGACAACCTAAAAAAGATGACTTTTAAAATATTTTTCTCAATATTATAAACCAACAGTGTTACCTTTAAAGTTTGATAAGGTACTGCAGGAAAAAGAAATTACATAGAAAAAGAAATTATGTAAGACATTTTACAGAAGTATATCATTTCATATTGACAGCCCTAAAGGTCACTGAAATTACTGAAGATACAAGTGTGAACTAAATAGCTATTCTTCCTTTGGGGCAACATCAGTTTAAGACAAACAGAACAAAACAAACACTAATGCAAAAAGCTAGGCATCTCCTTTAAGTCTTAACATTAACAATGAAACAACTGAAGTGACATTAAGAGAACAAAATTGCATGACTTATAATGACAATTCAATGACAGGCTTGAAAATTGTATCATCTATTGACATTGTAGTCATTTCCGTTTCCATAACTACACTCTAAAATGTTCTCGTGTGTGTGTGTGTGTGTGTGTGTGTGTGTGTGTGTGTGTATTAGAATCCAGAAATCCCAAACACTTCCTGTAATGTCACAGACATATATAGTATTAATAGATATTTTCCAACTCAGTTATGACATTTCAGAAGGTTCCAAATAAAATCTTACCTATGAGTCCATCAAGACACAATTTCTGTAATTTTGTTAGCATTGGTAGGTTCACTGTTCATTTTTGTATTATAAAAATTAAAATATTTATTCCTGTTGTTGGCTTGTTTTTTACAAGTATGATATATAACTCATGCTGGCCTGGATACTCAAAGACCTTACTGCTTTAGCCTCCTCTAAGTGCTGTCTCAGATGTATACCACCTTACACTCAAATAATTTTTTAAGTTATGACAATACCTACTAC
This sequence comes from Typhlomys cinereus, assembly GCA_023101885.1. NCBI lineage: Eukaryota > Metazoa > Chordata > Mammalia > Rodentia > Platacanthomyidae > Typhlomys > Typhlomys cinereus. Next base: position 113,285 of record JALPQD010000222.1, on the reverse strand, counting down.
CTATTACTAAAAACTTGTATTGATGATCTGGAATAAGTTTTGGACCTACTCCTCACTCTCCATTCATAACACTGATGAAATCAGGAAACGAAGAAAAAGACAATACCAAATGCACCCAATCTTGGCTGATTAGTGTTTGGATGGGAGAAAAGAGAAAGCAACACTGCATATAATGGCTTATTATGACCTGATTTTCTGTGAGATTCTGAGCTTTGCCTCTTCTAAAACTGGGACCTGGACAAGCTTAATTTCTCTTTGTGTCATCTGAAAGAGAGGTATGATGACAATGATATACTTACTTTCTAAAGTTTTATGAGGGCTAATTAAATTGGTATTTGAGAGTGTCAAATCCTAGACACTAGACCACCAATAAGTTTTATAGCAAATGGAAAACCAAGAAAGAAAAAATTCTTGCACATAAATCACACACAACCTCAAATTCATAAAGTGAGAACTTACATGGTTACTAAACAATGTTGATACCAACAGTTAAGTCACATCAAGCCTGCTACCTCATACTACAGGATCTTAAATATTATTTTAGTTCTTGAACATCTACTATGTGGAAGATACTTAAAACTAAATTAATATTCTCCTCCAAATTACTCCATCCAATCCCTTCCTTCTTCACTAATGGCAGCTCTAAATGTTCAGTTGCTTAAACCAAAAGCTTTATAGTCTTTTCATTCCCTGGATTAATGCATAAGCCAAGTATTGGATCCACCAATCCTCTACTGATCCTATATCATCAGTCTTCACCACTTTTCTATTACTACATGGACAGAGCAACCTCTGCCTCTCATCGGGATTGTTGCAATAGCTTCCAGCCTAGTGAATGATGAAGGGAACTTTATAAAGGATCTGAGCTAGTACACCTAATTCCTACTCGCACCTTCCTCCCAAGACTCTAGGCCTGTCTTCAACCTATTAACTAGCTTGCTTGCTAAAATTTGGCCTGATGTGATCACTCTCCATGAAAAGTTTCTATTATAGATAACTTAACTTATAGTCTTCCCAATAGTCCATATAGACTTAATATCCCTAATCTAAATCTGAAAGCCTAAAAATTTTCAAAACTGCCGTAATTCTCAAAAAGTTTTGAATTCTGGAGTAATTCAGATTAGGGATACACAATTCAATCAGTAAATTCTATGTAAATATTCAAAAATCTAACAATCTGATCTAGAAATTTCTGTATAGCTTACGGGGTGATCTTCCTATAGCTGTAAATTAGTTTTAGACTAATATTTTTATATTACAGTACATTAGGGCTGTGCTATAGTTTATTTCATTAAATCAGGAAATATATCAGAGCTAGCACAGGCCTATAGCCCCCCAATCAGGGGCTGAAGCAGGCAGAACACAAGTTCAAGGCCAGTCTGGGCCTTGACTGACAGAGATGAATGAGAAGAGGAAGAGGAAAAGACAGAGGCAGCATGTGTCAGTTGCTTCTCTTTCAATGATGGTAAAGTTGATTACAGAATTCTAAGCATCAACTTGATCCTACATTGTAAGTTCCTCATCATCCTACACCTAAATAATTTCAGCATAAACTAAAAGTCTTTATTATTACTGTATTATGGGCACAAAATGGTGGTTAATATTTTCATTCTTCTTTATTTGCTCAAAAATTCCAGTTAATAAAGAACACCTGGGGCTGGAGAGGTGGCTCAGGGGTTAAGCCTCTGCCTTGCAGGCAGAAGGTCCTGAGTTCGGATCCTAGATCCCACGTATAGACGCCTGGCAGAAGCGGGGACGGCCTGCGTTTCTGGTCCTGGTAGGGCGGAGTCTGTGAATCCTGGGGCAGAGTAAACAAGGAGGAGGTGGAGGTGGTCCATGGTGGTTCCTGAATTCGTCCGTGGTTCTACACACACATACATACATACGCACATGCATACATGCACAATTGAATAAATAATAAATAATAAAAAATTTAAAAAAAAGAACACCTTTCCACCATCAACTAATTACCTTGAAATATATTTTGTGAATGATAGGGTAAATACTTCATTTTTCTTATTTATAAATTTCCAGAGACATGAACTGACATCCTCCTCAACTCCAAAAGGTTAACGTGTGTGTGTGTGTGTGTGTGTACTAAGTATACACATGTGTAATACTAGGTATAGAACTCATAGAACATGTGAAGCAAGTACTCTATCAGTTAATAATATATATTCCCAGCTGCTTCTTTTTAAAGTGTCATGAATAGTGGATTCATACTGATCTCTTATGATTTAAATCATTGCAGTCACTTTAGGAAATATTTAAAATTTCCAGCTCAGGCCATAGAAAAACTCTTGACAAATGTATTAGCTACTCATATCTGTTGCTGTGAGAGAACACCCAAAGCAATTTAAGGGAGAAAGGGAGATTTATTTAGCTTACCATTCCAAAGGGAAGGAAGAGACAGTCTTTTATCAAGAAAGCGGCCAGCTGGCAGCAAAAGCTGAAGGCAGGCTAAGTCACATCCCTCTGAGAGACTGACAGCTGCTAGACTGCCAACTGCTACAGCAGACCTGTCCTAGAAGAAGGGTGGGACTAATCTACCTCAAGGCCCACCTTCTGTGGTTGCAGTCCTCCATCAAGGCTCCACCTCCTAAAGGTGCCATGACTTTCCCTAAGACGGTGAGGGATACATTTCAAACCATGACAATAAAGATATTTGTTCCTCTGATGATTCAGCTTAGACAGCACAACAGGCAAAAAATACCTTGCAGTTTTTTATTATTTTATTATTTATTAATTTTTAATTTAAAATTAAGATTGAATATGTTTATCTCTTGCAATTAATTCTGTCTATTCATTTCCTTGCCTATGTTCCAACTAAATATTCTTTATGAGAGTTCATTTAATGTACAGCAGAAAGTTATATATTAATTAGAGCTGTGGTGTCTTTTTGCTAAGAGCATTCCGATTGTAGAGAATGTAATGTACAAAGTACAGAAGTAAAAGTGCAGATCTACTTACAAAATTACAAGCAGTTTAAGTCTGTCTAGGTCAGTGCTGGCATAAAATGTTGTATTAATGCTATTTATTATTATGCTGACTTGTGAGATCTGCAAGTGGATAATTCAGGTTACATGGTAAGCAGTAAATGAGAACATTTCTGGAAAGCCTGGATCTTACCCTGAAGAAAACTATGAGAACCAGATTAAGAATATCTGACAGGAAAAAAAAATAAAAAAATAAAATAAAAAGAATATCTGACAGGAAAATGGCATGAGATTTAGAAAAATGACACTGGTGGATGGATAAAAAGTTAAACCACAAATAGGTAAGAACTTCAATGAATTTTTAATGATATATATGAAAGTGATAAAAATTCATAAAAATAGAAATATGCAGATACCTTGCAAGACCTCTTACCACTGTGATTTCTACTAAAAGATATCAAGTCTGAATTTTGCAGCAAGTGAGCTACATATGTTGAGTAAATACTCCTGAACTGCTTGTAATGCTTTCATTTTATTAACAACAAATCTTTCAGAATTAAACAATGTCTCATGACTTCTTTTCCATAAAACAAGTGGGCAAAAACTCTTAAATGTCTACACCGATAACCAAAAGGGTATTTTCTAATGAATGTATGATGCTGTTTTCCCATCCTTTGATCCTAGAAAAATATTTTATATACTGCTGACTATGAATATTAGAACAACCTATTTATTATTGAGTCCACTTAAATAATCAATTTTACATGAATTAGGATTAAACCACAAAAGCACAAGCAATGTCAATTTAAGATAAGTCCAGTCTAAGGAAGATTCCACCTCTCTACCTCCATAGAAAAAGTTTAAAAACAAATCACAAAAAAAAAAAAATCAGTGACTTAATTTTTCCTTCAGAATTTTTTAAACATGAACTTTGAGAAGTTATTAAAAACTGATCACTGGAAGATGACTTGGTGATAAAGTGCTCACTTTGAAAGCATGAAAACCGAAGTTTTTATCCCTAGTACAAGGTAAAAAGCAGGCAAATCTGACAACTGGCTGTAATCCCAGCAACCAGGAGGCAAAGACAGGAAATCCCCAAGGCAAACTAGCTGGGTGGCTAGTCAATTGGTCAGATATGGGTTCAATGAGATCCTGGCTTAATAACAGAAGTGGAAAGCAATGGGAGACAACACACACCAACATGAGGCATATGTGCATACACACACACATATACACACGCACACACAAATAAACTTTAAAAAATATCATGGGAAGGAGATAAACTGAGGACCATAATTCCATCTTGCCATCTATAGATCAGTATTGGGTTTATTTGCTGTTGTTTATAAAGTATCTCCTACATCTGCTCAATTTCCCTGCCTACAAAACCATTTCATTACCAGTAATAAATCAACCACTGTAGTAACTGTCCTAGCAAAGTTCTAAATAAAATAATCTTTTAAGAGTATGATACTAAAAAGCTATGTTACAGTTGTTCCCCCAGATACCTGTTTACACCTATACCTTTTACACTAAAGAGCAAAGTCTTAATTTCTTAAACAAAACAGAAACACTTTAAATAACTGCTTTTACTTGAAATCAAATCTGTGTTTGTCTTCATGTCTGAAGATGTGTTACCTCTGTCTTTTTCTTTCCTTCTGAAATCTGTGATGGCAAGGCAGAAACTATACATGTTTCTGATAATTCTGCGATAGTCTCCAATAGCTCAACAAAAACAATTTTGGAAAAATCCTAGAAATGTATTAAAATTTACATTTGACTTCATAAACTCTGAATTTCTTTAAAATGTTTTGAATTATTAGCTTTGGCATGAAAATGACAGCCAGGAAACAAAACCATAATTGTTTCTGCATAGTATTGTATACTCCTAGAAAGGCAGATGACAACTCTGAAAAACATGTAACTCTTCCCTCCTTAGGGCCAATTGCAGTGGTTTCCATCTTCAGTTGCTTATGTATTTCATCGTCAGAATAAAAGGTTACCTTATTTAGACTTTTTCTAAAGTGACTACTACTATAGATTCTAAAGAAATCAAATAATTATTAACTGATATACTATCAAGGTCCAAGTTTGTCTTCTGGGTTTTGTTTTTCTGTTTTCAAGACAGTGTCTTACCATGCAGCTCAAGCTAGTCTTGAAATTGCGGCTTCCTGAGTCAGCCTACCCAGTGCTGGTATTTAGGTGTACAAAACAAAGAAAACTACTACTAAAACCTGTTATGCTTTTTCAATATTATTTTTTATTATTAATTATTTATTCAATTGTGTGTATATGCGTGTGTGTGTGTGTGTGTGTGTGTGTGTGTGTGTGTGTGTGTGTGTGTGTGTGTGTAGAACCACGGGCGAATTTGGGAACCACCAATGGACGACTCCACTCTGCCTGGGGATTCACAGACTCCCCCCTACCAGGACCACAAACTCAGGCCACCCCTGCTTCCGCCCAGCGTCTGTACGTGGGGTCTAGGATCCAAACTCAGGACCTTCTGCTTACAAGGCAGAGGCTTAACCCCTGAGCCACCTCTCCAGCCCTCAATATTTTTTTTAAGGCACAATCTCATGCATACAATAACAGTCTTGAACTCCCTATGAAATCAAGGATAATCTTGAACTAAACCTCCTGCCTCCATCTTCCAAGTGCTGGGATTGCAAGCATGCACTATACATACATTTTTTAGTGATTTTTTTATTATTTATTCAATTGTGTGTGTGTGTGTAGAGCCAAGAAAGAATTCGGGAACCACCATGGACACCTCCACATCCTCCCCACCAGGACCGGAAACGCAGGCTGTCCCCGGTTCCGCCAGGTGTCTTCGGTGGGGTCTATGATCCAAACTCAGGATTTTCTGCCTGCAAAGCAGAGGTTTAACCCTTGAGCCACCTCTCCAGCCCCCAGGCATGCACTATATACCACACCCAGTTTATGCAGGGCTAGGGATTGAACATGCTAGGCTCGTATTTGCTAGACAAACTTCCTACCAACTGAGCTAGTTTCCAGCCATTGCTGCAATTTTTTTAAATTTAATTAATTTTTTCCACTCATACAAACTTAATAGGTACCCCGTTCCCTCCCTCCCTCTACCCCTCCCCGGACCCATTTGCTCCCTCTCCCTTTTCCCCTCCCCCCCCCCCTTTTTCCTAGTGCTCCCTCCCTGGAGCATCCTTTTGTGTGAATGTCAAACTTCCCTCTGGGTCCTCCCCTCTGATGAGGTGTAAGGACTCAGTACATTGCTGAAATTCTTTAAAATCATAAAATCTTAACTCTAAACAAAATGACTGCACACGGATTAGAGAAAGAAAAGATAAAATAAGATTACTTTAGAGTCAGAGACACCATAGAATTAATTTATCTTAAGAGGAGAAAACTAAAGAGGTTTAATATTTGAAAGTACAATTTTAAACTGTAAAAAGACTTGAGGGCTGATGAGATTGCTCTTTCCACCAACTCTGACCAAGCTCCATCTCTGGTGCCCACGTGATGGAAGAAGCAAACTGACTCCTGTAAGTTGTCCTCTGATCTGCACACATGCTATAGCATATATGCATACAAATACACATAAAAAGGTAAATAAATGCCTTAAAAGTACTGAGTTATTCTTTATGTTCAATGAATTGACAATATATGAAAATATTGTTCTGATTTGGTAAAGACTATAATATGCCTAATGCTTTCTATCTCTGAAGGAAGATTTTATTACAATTATAATTTGAGTTTTTTATTGTTCTTTCTTCTGATAGAAGTCAAAGTTTAATGTTTAGGAATTCAAACCCTTTGATCAAATTCTGTTTAGATTTGAAGAGAAGCCTCATCATTCATGAACTGAAGCTTAATGATTGAAGTATCACAGTTCTTACTTCCTGTCTTCACGAAATATACATTCGATGCCACCTGAATATTAGCTTAAGGACTGAGAAATCTGTTCATTTGAAAATGAATTCATCTAGGGTTGCAGAGATAGTTCAGGGGTTAAGCCTCTGCCTTGCAAGCAGAAGGACTAGAGCTCAAAAACCAGATCCCATGTAAAAATATCAGGCAGAAAAGGCCTGCACTTTTGGCTCTGGAATGCAGAATTTGGGAAACCCCAGAGCAAAGGAAAGAAGAGGTACAGCAATCCAGGATGATTTCCAAAGTCACTCGAGATCTTCCACAGGCACAGACAGTGCTTCTGATACACACAGGTATGTATGTGTGCACACACAAGGCAGACAGAAAAAAAGAGAAAATGAATTTACCTATTCAGACATGCACTGACCACCACTACATGCCAGATCCTATAATACATCAAAAGGCTTAATATGTGATAGAAATATACAATGATATGGCCAAAAATGCATCATTAAAACTTCTGAGTCTGGAATATAACTAAGCTATAGAGTATATGCATGTATGAGGCTCTGAATTTAATCTCCAACATCAGACAAACCATATGAAAATGTTTTGGAGGGTATTTACTTGACATGAAGAATCAAATTAAGTTTTCTGAGTTACCCACAATTCTAATCTTTTATGTTAAGAACTTGATGCATCTTTTAAAAATTAATCAGTCATGTACCACATTGGAAAATTCAGTCATAAGGTTATCCTCTCACAAACTAAATTGATACATAGACTCAACAGACTTCATTAAAATTCCAGGGGGCTATTTTGAAGAAATAAAGATGATTCTAAAATTTATATTTAATGCAAAGAGCCGGATATTGTGTGGCAGGTCAGCAAGGTAACTCAGTAAGGTACTTGCTGAGCAAGCCTGGCAACTGAACTCACAAGGTAGAAAAGACAACTTTACAAAGTTGTCCTCTGATCATCACATGTATGCTATGGCAGATATACACAAACATATGCACACACATTATCAATAAAATTAAAAATAGCAATGATATATGTAGTCAAGCTTTACAAAGTAGCAATATGCAAAAATGGCACAAAATTTTGATTCATTTAATAAAGAAATTAAGTAAGAAATAAAAGCTTAACCAGACATTTAAAAAATCTAAATGAAAGTACAATAAGCACCTGGAAAGTGTTTATTAATAGCATTAGTCATAGGTAAGACAAATAGTTTTCCCAATGACTAAGAATGTTCAAAACAAAAGAGGGTCAAACTTCAAATAGTTGTAAGAGTGTAACTACTCTTCTCCCACACATTGTTGGTGAGAATGTACAATAATAACACAACTTGTTTGGACAGCTATTGTCAAATTCATATAAAATAAAACACAACTATCTCTCCCCTGTGATCCAGCAATTCTACTCCCAGATATCTACCCAAGACAGTGGAAGAAAAAAAAAAAAAAAAAAAAAAACCATCATGAAAACTTTGCACAAAAATATTTCTAGCAACCTAATTTATAATAGCCCCATACAACCTAATTGTTCATCAGCAACAGAATGGATAAATTATAACATTAATTATGCAATTGATTCAAAACCAAAACTAGGGCTGGAGAGACGGCTCAGGGGTTAATTAAGACTGCCTCATAAGCAGAAGGTCCTGAGTTCAGATTCCAGGTCCCATGTAAAAATGCCAAGCAGAAATGGCAGCAGCCTCCACTTCTGACCCTGCTGGGCAGAGTCTGGGAAATCCCAGAGTGAAGCAAAAAGAAGAAAGAAGCAATCCAGGATGATTCCCGAAGCTTCTCTCTCTCATAATCATTTGCAAAATAAATATGTTAAAAAAAAAAACATGGCTGGGGAGGTCATAGGCACTAGGGAAGGAACTTAATACTATTAACTAAACTGACATATCTATGTTTATACACACAAACAAACATACCATACCTCTCAACCTGTTTCATGTGAACAACTATAAATGCAAAGATCAATGGCTGTACAAGGCGGCTCAATCCTAAACAAGGTAATTACTTCATCTCTTCATTGCAGAAAAGGGAGTAGAAAGAACATTAAAAATTGGAAAATAGGTGACTGGAGAGGTGGCTCAGGGGTTAAGCCTCTGCCTTGCAGGCAGAAGGTCCTGAGTTCGGATCCTAGATCCCACGTATAGATGCCTGGCAGAAGTGGGGGTGGCCTGCGTTTCTGGTCCTGGTAGGGCGGAGCAGAGTAAACAAGGAGGAGGTGGAGGCGTCCATGGTGGTTCCCAAATTCATCTGTGGTTCTACACACACACACATACATACACAAACGTGCACACATGCATACAAGCACAATTGAATAAATAATAATATAAAAAAGAAGTTCTCTTTTAAAAAAAATTGGAAAATAGGTAGACGGACTATAAAATGTGATCTCCTGGGTAAGATGCAGCCAATGCGGTCACAAACTCACAGGAACTGTGGATGGCTGCATTGGGTATGTCCAAGAATGGACCTCTGACAGGTATGGATGAAGAGGGGTTGGGGACTCTACCCCTCACTGCCGAACTATTTCTGACAGATTCAGAGTGAGAGGGAGTCACTACTTTTAGTGGTGTGCTCACGGTGATCCTACCAGGTTCCAACAGACAGTCCTAAACCAGACGGCCCTGGTTAAACTAAAAGGCTCATAAAACCAAAGCAAAAGTCCTGAGTCTGAGAAAAAGTCCAGAAGGGAAGAAGGGGTTACAACACAGGGATGGGAAGGAAATTAGAGAGTAAAGATAGTAATCAAAATGCATTATAAATGTATAAGATACTGTCAAAGAACTAATATAATTAAAATAGGGGGAAAAAAAGCAAAATGAAAGGAGCTAGGAGTTGGGACCATGCCTATAATCCCAGAAACTGAAGACTGAAGCAAAAGGACTGGCACTAATTTGAAGTCCATCTAAGTTATACTACAAAGTAAGTTCCAAGGCAAGTCTGGACAGTAGTGTTGAGACTCTGTCATAAAACAAATTTCTAAGCAAGCAAATTTACACAAAGTAAAATTGGCTAATTGCCTAGAACTGGGGACAGAATGAGGAGTGACTATTATAAAATCTGATTATGGGGGCTGGAGAGGTGGCTCAGGGGTTAAGCCTCCGCCTTGCAGGCGGAAGGTCCTGAGTTCGGATCCAGATCCCATGTATAGACGCCAGGCGGAAGCGGGGGCGGCCTGCGCTTCTGGTCCTGGTACGGCAGAGCCTGTGAATCCCGGGGCAGAAGGATGTGAGGTGGTCCATGATGGTTCGCGAATTCGTCCGCGGTTCTACACACACACAAACACACACACGCACGGGCGCGCACATACACACGCACATGCGCACAGTTGAATAAATAATAATAAAAAAATCTGATTATGACAATGGTTGCATCACTGAATCACTTTAAACATGATTTCTGGGCTGGGGAGACAGATGGCTCAGTGATTTAAAACTTTTGCCTCACAAGAAAAGGGACCTAAGTTCAGATCCCCAGATCCCATGTAAAAAATATCAGGCAGGTGGAACAACCCAACCTTTAATTCTAGCTCTGGAATGCAGAGTCTTGGAATCTCTATTACAACCGCCCTAATGGCATGCTCTGAGTTTAATAATTAGAGTCCAAGAAGCCTACAAGAATAAGGTAGCAGAGTGATGGAGGATGATGTCCAATTATCACCCTTGGGCTTCTACAGGTACACACACTCAAGTGCACTTGTGTGCATACAACCACTCACATGCAAAAACACACACACACTTCATACACACTCATATACATAATGAGTTTTTCTATGCTATACAAATCATATCATAAATATGCTAAGGAAAAATGCATGAAAGGACACGACTCATGCAAATGTTTTTAAAAAGAGAACGAACACACACACACCCCTATATATACTTCTGACTGATTTATAGAAAATCAAGATGCATACAAAAGTAATTTTTATTGACAGAAGTCGGTTACTGTACAAGTGGAGGACTGGCTGAAAAGGACGCTAGCCAACTTACCAGCAAACTGAAACTGGTCTGTATCTTGTTTGAAGGTGAAAGCCATAGGAAATATACATTATAATTTTATCTCAATAAAAAGGTAGGTCATAGTCACTCCTCATTCTGTCCCTCGCCTATCCCCAGTTATAGGCAATTAGCCAATTTTACTTGGTGTAAATTTGCTTGCTTAGAGTTTGGGGTGGGGGGGAGAGGAGGTTGTATCTGTGTGTGCCTATCAGAGGACACTGTTATGTCCCTGTGTAGGATCAAGGTTGATGACTTCAGTTATCATCTTGGATTGCTTCTACCTCCTTTTTGCTTCTCTCTGGGATTTCCTAGGTTCTGCCCACCAGACCAGAAGTGTAGGCTGTGTCTATCTGGCCTTTGGGGACCTGATATCTGAACTCAAGACCTTATGTTTGTGAGGCGGAGTCTTAATTTAACCCCTTAGTCTTATCTACAGCTCAGAAGTTTGTTTTATGACAGGGTCTCACTAGTCTTGGAACTCACTCTGTGGTGTAACTTGGATTGGCTTCAAATTAATGTCAATCCTTTTGCCTCAGCCTTACAATTTAATCTTGAAAAAAAAAATGATGGCAGGAACTAAACAGAGTACCCACTAAAAATGCTTCTGTGGTTTTTTTAAGGGAATGATTGTACAGCTATAAGTTCACATAAATTTCCATTGTTTACAAAACTAACTTTCCATAATATTTTAATACTCATCCACCCCACTCCCTAACTTAAACATGCCATATTCCCCATCTTTTATAAAAAAAGTCACACACAAAAGAAACAAACCTTTAATAGGACTGTCAATATGGCTCAGTGGATAAAGGTGCCTGTGCACAAACCTGATGACCTGAGTTTAATCCCTGACACCTTCGTAGATGAAGAGAAAACTTCTGGAAGCTGTCCTTTGAACTCCACATGCCTGTATGCCTCTCCTTACTTTCTTCCTCTGCTCCTTCATAAAAAATTCTACAGCCAAAGTTTAGCCTTTTTAAAGAATGCTTCACTCTGGGGGCTGGAAAGGTGGCTCAGGGGTTAAGCCTCCGCCTTGCAGGAGGAAGGTCCTGAGTTCGGATCCCAGATCCCACGTATAGATGCCCAGGAGCCTGTGAATCCCAGGTCAGAAGGAGGTGGAGGCGTCCATGGTGGTTCACAAACTCGTCTGTGGTTCTACACACAGACACACACGCGTGCACGCACATACACACACACATGCGCACAGTTGAATAAATAATAATAATAAAAAAAAAGAATGCTTCACTCTGCTTATTTTTTATTTGAGAACAAGCATGAGTGCACATGCATGCCGTGGTGCATGGGTAGAGGTCAGAGAACAACTTTCAGAAATTCTCTCCTTTTACCATGTGGAATTCTGGGGATTGAACTCAGGTCATCAGGTTTGAGAGAAGATGCCCTACTTGCTGAGTCATCTTGCCAGTCCTAAAGCATATTTAAATGCACCAAGTAGGGAAAAGAAAATATATTATATAAGCCAGAATCTTACAATAAGACTCAATATCTCATTTTTATTTTTCTAGTTTCTGAAAAATATAAACTATTTTTTCTATGCACTATCCTTTCCCTTCTCCCCTCCCCATTTACTTACCTACTACAAGTCTTAAAAAAAAAAAAAAAAAAGATAGCGAGTGTGCAGGAGGTCAAAGGACAATTTGCAGAATTGAGTTCTCTCCCTTACATCACTGGGCTCCCAGGAATTAAATTCAGATAGAAAGCTTGGTGACAAGTGCCTTTACTTACTGAACTATCTCACCAGCTCTTCCTATTAATCTTAACTCTCAGAACTTCTTTTCTCATACATTCTTTTAAATTTCTATTACTACAACACTCTTTTCTCCTCACACAATCATACAAACACAGAGAATTATGCTTTCTTTTGAAAGATTTGTCTGGTTATTTATATGTAATGTTCCCATTTCTCCCAGTAGAGTCCATGTATTATAGAAGCAGGAAGACTTTGCTCTGCACCACCTTGTATCCCTATCTAGATGCTCATAAAGTGTTTGGCTCATTGAATAAAAATGCTATGCGACCAAATCACCTTCTAAAATACTGTCTCCATAGCAAACAAGGGGTTTTAATTGTTTAAAAACTCCACTATAAACCAATATACCTTTATTTGGCAAAGAACATTTTGAATTAGTATCTGTGAGTCATTGAGCATCTGCTTCCTTGTCAACCTGGCTCTCAAAATAAAGGACTAATGTAACATGTTGTTGTTTCTACCTACTCTTCTTTCTGTTGGTCTTTTCGTTGGATACATTTACTATTAATCTCTACTATATAATTTTATCATGTGCTTCTCCTATAGTTTCTAAGGAATTAATTCTAAAAGAATTAAATAACTTTGACAAACTAAAAACTACAAAAAGATATCCACAAGTAGTATTTAATGACGCTGGTGTAGAAGCCTAACTGCTCAGGGATGAGGGCTACAAATCAAAATATAAACAAAGTGGCATTACTACCAAAAAATTCACATTAGTTCTTCCATTATTCAGTAAAAGAAATGCTAATACAGAAAAGTATGAAGTACCAAAAAAAAAAAAAAAAACAGTATCATAAAAGAAGGCATCTGGAATTTTATACAACACACTATCTTTAAAAGTGAAACCAACCCAAGACTTAAGCTTTGATGCACAGTATGAACAATTTATTTGTTAATCTGATTTTTGAAGACTGGTCTTATTATAACATAGTCCATGTTGGTCTTGAACTCTTGATCCTCCTGCTTCAGTCTCCTAGTGTTATCAGGTGTGCACTATCTTAGCCAGTTTACAATTTGAACATTTTTTAACTTTTAAGATTTTAGTGTGTGTGTGTGTGTGTGTGTGTGTGTGTGTGTGTGTGTGTCAGTCAGAGGACACTATGTGTCCCTGTGGAGAACCAAGTGTGACCTCAGGAGTTCGTCTGTATTGTTTCTTCATTCTGGGATTTCCCGCCAGGGTTGGAAGTACAAGTTGCCACCAATTTAGCCTGGCGTTTTTATGTCAGCACCTTTTGTTTGGAAGACACAGTGTCTTAACCCCTGAGCCATTTTTCCAGACCAACTTTTATTTTTTTTAAACAAGCTATTGAAACAATTTCAAGACACTGCATGACAGTAATCTATATTTTCTTGAAAATGGCACTGCTCAAAAAAGCATGTGGAGGGGCTGGAGAGGTGGCTCAGGGGTTAAGCCTCTGCCTTGCAGGCAGAAGGTCCTGAGTTCGGATCCTAGATCCCACCTATAGACGCCGGGCAGAAGCGGGGGCGGCCTGTGTTTCTGGTCCTGGTAGGGCAGAGCCTGTGAATCCCGGGGCAGAGTAAACAAGGAGGAGGTGGAGGCATCCATGGTGGTTCTACACACACACGCGCGCACACATGCGTACACACACAATTGAATAAATAATAAATAAAAAAAATTATTTAAAAAAAAATAAAAAAGCATGTGGAGTTACTATGTTCATCAATCATATTTCAGGCTTCCTAAAACAGTAACAGAACTGAACTTTCAGAACTAATTTCCCCTGTAAAAAGTGGGGCAGTGCCTAGAAGTCTTATTTCTAATAACAATCATTCCACTCTCCTGCCCCTCTATCATAACGACCACTGCAGAAAGTAAGTAGAAAAGTCCTTAAAAATATATTCAATTTGACTCATGAAGATGTTAATGGAATAGCAGTAAACTTTTTTAAGTCAAAATTTGTACAAGTCCATGAATATGATCAAGTATTATACTGGCTATATTATAGCCATATACCTCATATATATCACAGGAAGTGCCTTACAGTGATGGACAATTTGGCACTATATAGCAAAATTCTAACTGCATTTTACTTTTGTACTCCACAATCCCATTTCTGACACTAGCACCCACACCAAAAAAACTCTCAAATAATATAAACGCTCAATAATGAGATAGGAGAAAAGTGAAAACAACCCATGTGTTCAACCACCATGGCTCAATGTAAGTGTCTGCACATAAACCTGATGACCTGAATTTGATCCCCAGAATCCACATAGTGGAGAAAACCAACTGATCTAACAGTTACACCATATCACATGTGCACCTGCACTCTCAATCTCTCAATTTTTAAATTTAAATTAATTTAAAATAATAAAAATTAATTTAAAAAATTTAAAACCCACATCTTAAACCTTAAAACACATTACATCTACACAGTAGGTAGGAACACAGATGTGAAGAATGAGAATAGATACCAATATAAAAAGATAACTGAGATACAGTAAGGTGTATAACAAGAATGGTTCAAAGCTATTACTGCAAAAAAGTCATCTTTTATTTTTATAAATACAAGAATGCATAATAAAACCAGTTATGAGAAAAGTTAAGAAAAAGTCAAGCAGGCATGTCTGTCAATTCCAGCTACTCAGGAAACCAATGCAGGAAGAAGTTTAAAGTCCCAGCCAGACAACACAGCTGAAGCTAAGGCAGGAGGATCATAAGTTCATGGCCAGTTTGGACTATAAAGCAACACTGTCCTCAAAAAATAAGTAAGTATAGTAAATTAAAAACTAGATGAATATTCACTAGATGTTCTATTCTTTTTTTTAACTTTTTAAAAATATTTTATTTATTTATTCAATTGTGCCTGTGTGCGTTATCTGTATGTATGTGTGTGTGTGTAGAACCTCAGGTGAATTCAGAAACCACCATGCACCGCCTCCACCTCCTCTTTGTTTACTCTGCCCTGGGATTCACAGGCTCCGCCCTACCAGGACCAGAAACGCAGGCCGCCCCTGCTTCCACCAGGCGTCTATAGGTGGGATCTAGGATCCGAACTCAGGACCTTCCACCTGCAAGGCAGAGGCTTAACCCCTGAGCTACCTCTCCAGCCCCCAAGATGTTCTATTCTTAAAGATCAGTTCATCATGAAGATGTTAGCCAACATTTTTTTCCCACTTACAGAAAACACTGTTCAAGTTACTCTTAGTTTTTTTGCTCAGTCTTGTCAAAATGCTAACTGGCCCCACCCCACCAACAATGGACTGCTGCAACATGGAACTATGCTACTTTTAAAAGTCAAACACTCTTGAGAAAGGATTTCAAAATCACTATAGATTCTGAAATGCAAAGCTCAATAAACATAATCAATCACAACATTGATCACATTATTATGTGAAGAGGAAATTTTAACAAAATACTCTGCATTTCTAAATGTCGAACCTGTAGGTCCCAAAGGCATCACAAATTCCCATATCATTCACTTAAAATGTACAAGACATCCATTAGTAAAACTTAGTCAATATTTTATTTAAAAGGATGAACTGAAGAGAAATTTGAAACTGGCTAGGGATACTAGTTCAGAGATAGAATGCTAATTTGGTATGTGTCAAATATGGCTTTTGTTAATACTGAAGAACTACTCCAATAAATCACTGCATGAGTACCTAAAAATGAGAGAAACATATTCTTTTGTGATGATGGAAATGTGACGTCAGAAATCAAAGTGCTGTCACAGCCTTGCTCCCTATGAAGGCTCCAAGGAAAAGGCTCTCTTTGCTTCTTTCCAGCTTGTAGTAGATGTCAGCAATCCTCATCATCTTTGGACTATGCTTCTACTGTCTGACTTCACCTTAAAGACATCAGACTACTAAAACACTAGGGCATGCCTTAATCTAGTATACTCTAACCTTAATGGAATGAGAGCTACAAATACCCTTTGTTCGAACAGGGTCATCTTTATAATAAGTATTGGAGGTTATGACATCTTTTTAGGGGACACAATTGCAATCACAGAATGGTCCAAATCAATTTCTTTCAGAGATGACCTAGATTCACATGTGGAATAACTATAGGCTTTTGCCTGTCCTTTATCTGTTTATCTTTCTTAAGGAGTAACAGCCATTTTCTTTAAAGATGACTAGCATCTTATCCACTGAGCCTCTTCCAACCCCAGAAAAAATTTTCATACATTACAATAACTTTTTTTTATTTTTATGGACACATTATTTGAAGATAACAATAGTCCAAACAGCACTGGGCTAGGGATATAGCTTAATGTTAGAAAGTTTGCTTAGGGGGCTGGAGAAGTGGCTCAGGGGTTAAGCCTCTGCCTTGTAGGCAGAAGGTCCTGAGTTCGGAGCCTAGACACCACGTATAGATGCCTGGTGGAAGCGGGGGCGGCCTGCGCTTCTGGTCCTGGTAGGGCAGAGCCTGTGAATCCGGGGCAGAGTAAACAAGGAGGAAGTAGAGGCAGTCCAGGGTGGTTCCCGAATTCGTCCGTGGTTCTACACACACGTACGTACACACACACATACATACACACACACGCACACATGCATACGCACACAATTGAATAATAAAAAAAAAGAAAGTTTGCTTAGCATGCATAAGGTTTTGGCTTTGATTCCTAGTGTTGTCAAGGACAAATTAATAAAAAAGACATTTTTAGAAAGCAACAGTTTTGGTGGCAAGTGATAAAAGCTAAATATAAAGAGGCTTGAGCAAAACTGGCAAGCATATTTTTTTAGAACCTCCTTCATTAATCACTGGACCCCAGTACATAGAAATAATCCATCCATCACTTCACATGTCTTATGCAAAGAGTACAACTTCATTTACTGGCTCCCCAGACATGTTGGCTACTTCCTACTATGAAGTTGTAAACTTAGCCACCCAAAAGGAAATACATCTCTTTCCCAAAAATTGTCAACCTCCAAAGTCTCAGGGCTGATCCCTAAATCATTCATTCCCTGTGCCAGTGGATGCTACCACAGGTTTAAGTTTGTCTTATGCAAATCATATGGAATTAGGAATGGGAGGAAAGCTGGGGGGGGATAGTTGAGTGGAAGACTACTAGCCCAGTGCATACAGTCTTGGGTTTAAAAAAAGAAGAAAAAAAAGATTATTATTTTGGGTGTGATAGCAAATGCCTGTAATCTCATACAATACTCTGGTCAGCAGTGGGAAGTGAGAGAATTATGTGCTTTAGCCCACTTGGGTGTAGCAAGATGGGGAGGGAGTGCTACCTAAAGGAAAATCAAGATGCTCCTATTCTAAGAAGGGACTATCCTGGGAGATCAAAACAAGAGAGTGATTAAAGAAGACAACATAGACTTTGAAGTGAAAAATTTTAGTTAGGAAATTAAAAACACGATTTAAATGATTACAGTCAACAACATCAAGGCATCTAACCTCTAAAGTCAAAAAGGTTTCAACCTAAATAATACAGCTCTATCACATACCTTCCTTCACAATAAGGACACTACACTCTTTCCAGCAGACTAGAGAAGTTAAGTATCAGTGTCTGACAAATAAGAACATAAAGAAATGAGAAGTGCTGCTTTTTGACATAAACTATAAATAATCCCAACTTCATTCCTCCATACATCTAGGCTCTTTCTAATGTCCCTCCCCCACCCTGCCTGTGAGTTCAATAATGTCATTTGAGATACTAGCCAATATTATACAATTAACTTTTTTATGCTTGCTCTAACAGGCATAAGATATCCTTTTGAAAGCTGAGAAACATGGACAGTCTAGTTGTCCTACTCCAACTTGGGTGAAGCTCTATCAACCAATTCACCTCAAGCAGGGAGTAAGTCCAGCAAAGATCAGCAGAGCTGACTAGCCAAAACATAGCTGACTATATAAGCTCAGTCCAGATCTGCTGAACCCTAGACTGCAGTTCAATAAAAACTCTAATTATATGTAACTAAGGTTTTATAATTGCAACAGATAATTAAAGTAATATCTTATGGCAGCTCAATAAAGATTATCATTTTGTACTTCCTACTAAGATATTAAAGACAAATTGGGACTGGAGAGATGGTTCAATGGGTAAAAGCACTTCATGTGCAAGCATGAGGACCTGAGTTTGAATCCCCACACTCACATAAAAAGACAGGTACAGTTCCACTTTCATGTAACCCCCACATTGAATGGTAGAGGCAGGCAGATTGTCAACTGACCAGCAAGTCAGCCAGCCTAGCTTCTAGTTTAGCAACAAAGTGAGATGTCCTGCTTTGGTTTCAACATTTACAAACATATGGGCATGCCTGCATACTCAAGCACATGTACCACACATTTACAAAACAAATTGTTGGAAATTCTTTTTATTTTACCCATATGCATTTCTGTATGTGTGCACACATGTGTATGTGTTCATGTATATGGCTGAGAGCCCACATTCCACGCATGCATGTTAAATTAAGGTGGCAGTTCTCACCTCTCCACCACGCTTGAAATAGTCTCTTTGACTCTTTACAAGCTAGTCCAGTTAGCCCACCAGCTCTGGATTCCCATCTCCACCTTCCATTTCTTAAGTGATGCAGAGAATTATAGACAACTGCATTACTGTGTCTTGTTTTTATGTGAATTCTGAGGATCCAAACTCATGTCATCAGGCTTCACATCATGCGCTTTTACCTAATGAGCCACATCTCTAGCATCCTTATAACTTCTTTATCCAAGCCAGAATCTATATCAAGACAATATAATATTAAGTACCATAAAAAATAGTACTGCTAAAGATAATTTTGACATTTCTGATACGTAAATGATAGTACAATGGCCACTGAACACTGGTGATGTATTAACAAAATGACCTTTATAAGAGGTATTAAACCATAGGAAATAATCACTTTATGTCCATTTATATAAATTAAACTTTGTCAGCTTATTAGATGAATGACCATCTGTATAACCAAACACATGGCAAGATTAGTATGAGAAGGATGCATAAAAAAGACACATTTCAGAGCAATACGACCATTTTTGTTCTCTTGTTTTTTTATAGTGAAGGTATAAGGAGCATCCCATTTTCTTGTTATGGAAATTTCCCCCTATTATCTTTGTCTTGCCTTCAGTTACTGTAATAAAATACCCCAACAAATAACACAAGACAAAAAATTAATTTGCCTCATGTTGCAGCTTGCTTACTTGTTGCCAATATATTCATGACAAAACAACAGATGGGAACAAGGGATTTCATCCTGGCTTACGAATGCATGGTTACAGTTCTTAATCCAGTTTGGCCAGAGAATTCATACTACCACAAAAGCCAAAGAAACTGGTCACATCATATCCATCACTAAGAAAGGGACAAACTTCACTTCCCAGATAGCATGTCTGTCCAAATATGCCAGAGAATGACAACTCACTGAACTAGCTAAAGAAGTATGGTCATGGTCTCATGCTCATGGAACTCAGTGGCCTTACCAGCTACTCCCATCTTATTCACCTGACAGGAAATAGTTCTACCCACTGTGGACCACGTCTTCCACATCAATTAGATAATTTCCTGCAGGTTTGCTTAGGGCTTTTCACAGATGTGCCCAAAACTCAGCCTGCAATTGTCAATTGACATCTGTATCTATCACATCTCACAATCTATCTTGGCAGGGAAGTCACAGTAACAAGAGCTTGAATTATGCACATTACATCCTCAGTCAAGAGTGGAGAATGGATTACTTCATGCAAGTTTGCTGCTGCTCAGTCCTGTTTTTTATGTAATCCAACCAAGACCTTCTGTCTGGCTAATGGTCCTATCAACAATAAAGTTGTTTGTCCTACATCAACTGAAGCATCAAATAATCTTTAATGCCAAGCTCCTATCCAACTAATCTGGTAGAATATGTCTCAGTTTGGAAAAGGTGAATTCAAAGTAACATGTTTAGGGATAAGGAAATGGCTTTATTTTAGAGAAATAAGGAAAAATATGGGAATTGTCAGGTCTTGGTGTTTCTTCCCAGTTCAGGCCTAAAGCCTGTTCCCTGGGAAGGTCACAGTAACCCCATGGGCAAGTGCTAGGAATTTCTCGGTATGCCACAATAAAGCCCATGGACAGGTGCTAAGCATTTTTACCTAGGTTTTGTTTGGGATAATTCAAGTTTTGCCTCTGGCAGGAAGAATCCTTCTGGAATTTAGGAGTGCCCTTTCTTAGGGTTTTTTGGAACTAGCTTCCTGCTCTCTGTTCTAGAGAAGAAGCCTGCTTTTTAAGTTTCAGTCAAATACTAAATAGAAATTTCATGTCTAGTCATTTACAATAAGTAGACTTGTTAATCAGAATGTGTGCACTGATTTTAAGGAAATTAGAGAATAACTTCTAGAGTCTTAAAACATAGGTGGGTAAAATTCCCACCTACGTACTAACTCAGAAATTCCAGAAGTACAAGACTATGCTCTCAGTCCACCAGAACCTTAAAAGAAACTGTGATACCCTCTTACCCTGGCTGAAGGCCAAGGAAGAGACCATCATGCCAGAAAGTCTAGATGCCAAGACTGCCCCTGGAGATGGTATTTGCAATCCAAACTGGGAGAATCCATGTCAGAAGCAAAGGGGGCCGTGTCTTTCCTACCCCAAACAGCACTCTTATGAGAAATCACAGAGATGGACCATCTGAGTGCACTCCCACCAATGATCGCCTCCGCCCCGAAAGAGACACCCTCGGCATATGGGGCCTGACTGGACCCCAGGTTTGGAGTATGCATGGTTCACAGATGGGTCATCTAAATGATGGCAATACACTTCTGGAATTCCTCAAAGGAAGACATAAGCAACCTTACTATTAAAGGAATAGAAGGATGCTATTATAGAAGTTATTCTTTTAATAATTATATTGCTTAAGTGTTTTTCTTCAGTGCATACTTCAGTGCTCCATCGACAGAACCAGCTATAGCTTATGGGCCTTGAGTATCCAAGTCAAGGCCTCCTTAGAGATGTAGTTTAAGCTTGTATAGTAGAGACTGCATGAGCTGCATACATCTTCCCAAGTTAGAACCTGCTGCCATGCCTGGTGCCTATGTCGACCTGCCTGACTGAGAGTATCAACCTGGAGAGGACAACAGCAAAAGCTCATGCTGGGACTTATGAGGTGTTGGGGACTCCTATAGTTAATTGTAAAATATGTTCCTTGCTAAAATCAATAGGAGATCATTCTGCCTCTGTATTTTAAAAAAAGCAGTTAAAATGTGGGCTCAGCCCCATAGCTATCCGGTGAAGCATTATAGATTAGATAAGTTTGGAAATACTGAGAGAATGTTTCTGTTAAGTGCCTTTGCCCTGAAGCAATGGGTTAGGTTCTTGAAAAAATGTCCACCCTGAAGGTGATTTTTGCTGACTAAAAAATTATATGTCTGTTGTAGGTGTAACATTCTTTACCCCGAAATTTTCTGTATAAAAATTGTCATGAAAGTTTCAATAAACGGGTTCAGGATACACTCGGACGAGAGGGAGCCGCGTGTGTTCTGTTCTCCGCCCGGTCCTGGGGAGCCCTGGTCTCGAGGCCGCGACTCTGGTCTGCGGCACTTTCACATGCAAACTCAGAGGTTCTTCTTTCAGAGGACTCTAGATTGTGTTATGTTGTCAAATGATACTGTGTCACAACCTCCTGTGCCTGCTAATGAAGCATTATTTTACCTAAGACCGATGCTCCACAAATTACCAAAAACAGTGCATTATTTTCAGAAATACAACAAATCTTTCCATTCCCTTCTTAGGAATTATATATTATTCCGCAACTTCCATTTGTATCACACATTTTAAAATATTTTTTGCCAACTGCACATATTTATGCTATAGTTATTATGTTATAGATCTGAGAGGCTTTTGACTAAGATCCAGAAATCCTGAATTTTGACCTCAGTTTGCTTTACCAGTTTGTTCTTCTATCTTTTGTCACTCCTTGTCCCTGGGAAGGGTACTGTTACTGTAACACCTTTGTTAGAGACTCAAATATTCTGTTTGCTACACTGGTCACAAAAAAAGACTAGCCAAATTTAAGATCTTGCTGTTTTTGCTCTCCTTATGCTTAAATCTCCATTAATGGTAAAGAATGACCGACCAGTCAAGCAACTCATGAAGAAAAACTAAGTTGCTGAAAATATTCAACTCAGGGAGGAGAGACTGGAGAGATGGTTCAGAGACTAAGCCTTTGCTTTGCAAGCAAAAGTCCTGAGTGCAGATCCTTAGATTCCACATAAAAATGCAGATATAGTAGTGACCTCTAATCCTGGAGGTAGAGCAATCCAAGATGATTCCCAAAGTCACCCCTGGACCTCTGAAGGTACACACAGTGCCCTCTTCTACACCCACATGTACCTATACATACCCCACCCCAAACATACATATTCAAGTCAGAAGTTTAATTCTGAGTATCACTAAAACTGAAAGATAAATTGAATTTTAGCAACTAAAGAGAAGGTAACAAGGTATTCTATTTTAGGCCACAAAATAGTAAGAGCAATGAAATGTTTATGGCAAAATTGTGGGTACAGAATACATATTTATATAAGATAAAGCAGATTAGTATTTTGTAATAAAAAAATCAACCACTTGTTAACAAAGAACTTGAAGTTCTAAAATGAATATGCATAATACTTAGGATTAAAGAGCACAGAAATGTGAATTCCAACCCCAGATCTACCACTCTTCAGGTAACTACAAATGAAACCTTTAATCTTTTTAATCCTGTCTCTCCACCTGTAAGGGATGTTAAAATCAAAGGGCTCTTAGTTGGCACAAAATAAAATGCTAGTATAGACTGGCTTTTAAGAAACATCACTAGAAAGCAAAACGAAGACTAGCCTTCTCCTTATTTATATGGTAACTCCCTTTTCCCTCAAAGACTGGCTTTCTGAGAAAGGGTCTTGCTATGCAGCCCAGGTTTGCGTTGAAATCCTAATTTCCTGTCTCCATCTCTGGAATGTTAGGGCTAGAAGTATACACCTACCATGCCAAACTTCATGTATGTCTTCAAACGTGTCAGTCAGACATGATGATGCATTCATAAAATCTCAGCACATGGGAGGTAGAAGTAGGAGGATCAGAAGCTCAAAGTCAGGCTTGACTATGCAGCAAGTCTGAAGCCAGCCTGGGCTATAAGAGGCTCTCAAAATTAATGAACTAATGGGCTGATTATGAATCAACTGATGGGGGAAAGCAGGTGGGAAAGATGTTACTTTAAAAAAATTGTAAAGATTCTTTCAGTTTAAATATGCTAAGATTTGTTTCAAAATATTTCAACCATTAAGAATGGCCATTAAAAAAAAAATGGCCATTAGGGAAAAAAAGGCTAACAGATAACATAATAATTACAAGTTCTCAGTATTATTCTAATTTAAGCATGTTTAGATTTTTTGCCAGTGAAATAATTCATTTAGATTCAAATGAAACAGTTATGTAAGCAAACAGGTTTTAGAAACTCTTCTAACTTTGATAAATAATGTATCTAAAGGAGGAAATAAAAGTAAAAGAGAACAGGTAACTACCCAGTGGATACAAACAAAAGTATATCCCTCAAAGAACCTAAAAATATGCCAGTACTGACTAGAAGGAATGGGAGTATCTGGGTCAAAGTCCATAAATTCTAATGCAATAAGGAAGAATTTAAAACATGTGAATAGAGAAACCAAGCTAACTAAACTGGAAGCTTCCTCCCTGTTGACTAGCCCTCATAATGCCAAAGATGCTATGCAGACTGCTGAGAAGAAACTGTCATCAACAGTCTTGAGTTGTGAACCGTGTGTGCAAGATGTGCTCATAGATGCAATAGTGGCAAGTTTGCTGTGTGGGTAACTAACCACGTTCTTATTAGATTTGAGGCCTGGGCTTCAGAAGAAAAATCATGTTTAGGACTGGAAACATGGTCAAGAACCCATTGCTGGAAGGTCATAGGTCCCAGTGGCGAAGAAAACTACTAGTTTTGCTAAATATAGATGTTTTGCCTGTCAAACTGCCTTCAAATATTTATATTTAGGTCCATAAATTAATGCTGTCAGGTTTGGTCAGAGAAGTTTCTTTTTTAGATTGGGCAATGGTAGAGACTCATTAACTGGTCAAAATGCTAAGTATAAATGGCTATTAAATGCTCACTTCTAAATGGGATACTATATCACTCCCTACAAGCTTAGGAACATCACGAAAAAAGGTGCAGAAAAGTGTGTAAGAGGCAGAGGAAGGGTGGAGTGTTGTGGAATGTTGTGTTTAAAGCATAAGCTAGACCACTGCCTGACTGACCTCATAAAGGCTATGAATACCTGCATACGACCTGTATAAGGCTTCAACATTTTATCAGTGAGGAGGGACTAAAGAGGGCAAACACCTCCCTGAAGATCTACAGGCAGTTAATGGTTGCTAAGGAAAGGCAATTCCACTAGTTAGTTATTCATGTTCCTGTAAACAACCATAATTAAAATTCACACATTCAAAGGGGGGGGATGGGACAGAAGGAAGACTAGGTGAAAAGAAGGGAATCAGTGAGAATGGAGGAGGGAGGGACAAGAGAGAGCAATGGGAATTGATAAATGTATATGATCGAAATATATTTTATACATGTTACAAAAGTGTCACAATGAAACCCATTAATACATGCTAATAAAAGTGAAAGACAGCATCCAACTGAATGTCTCATGCTTGACAATTCCTTCCACTTGTAACAATCCGTCAAAGATTGAGGCATAGTATTCACAAGGTTCAAATCATAGCATTATCACCTACACCTCATTTTAAATGTACAGTAGAGCTGTTATCTATTTAACTCAGAAATAATTCTGTGAAAGAAAACATGTGTCTTTGCAAATTCACATTTCACATGAGAGATTCTATTGACAAGCAAGATATACCCCTCCCTATTAAAAGCAAGATCCTTTTAATATTTTCTCCCTTTTATAGTATAAGTTTAGGACAGGTTTTTAAAAAAAATGCTTTTACTTTGCAAATTTTGACAAAGTGAACTATAGGAAAAATGCATCCACTAATCACTAAGTAGGGTTTTCTCTTTTTCTGCATGTAAGGTGAGTACTCCCCATTTGAGCTACATTCCCAGTTCCAACTGATTGACCATATTGAGTCCAATGTTATGAAAAGTTACTTATGATAATAACAGTAAAGAATTATTCTAGGGGCTGGAGAGGTGGCTCAGGGGTTAAGCCTCTGCCTTGCAGGCAGAAGGTCCTGAGTTCGGATACTAGACCCCATGTATAGACGCCAGGCAGAAGTGCGGGTGGCTTGAATTTCTGGTCCTGGTAGGGCGGAGCCTGTGAATCCCTGGGCAGAGTAAACAAGGAGGAGGTGGAGGCGTCCATGGTGGTTCCTTAGTTCGTCCATGGTTCTACACACACACATACACACACATGCGCACACATATATGCACAATTGAGTAAGTAATAAACAATAAATAAAAAAATCAATAAAAAAAGAATTATTCTAGTATTGCCAATAAAACTGAAATATTCATCATAAGTATTCCCAATAGTAATGGTCATAGAAAGTAATACCAGTGTTCATATCTTCTAATCCAACAAGTCTTGATGTTGTATCATTTTTGGAGAAATATTTAAAACACACACATATACATGAGATATGGTGCAAACCTGGGATTGCCAGTATTGGGGGCTGAGGCAGGAACAGCATGATTTCAAGACTATTGTGGGCTACATGGCAAAGTATTGTCTCAAAAGTATGAACGAAAACAAAATTCTATTTTCAAACAGCAATTAAAAGTAAAATAAAAAGAATGTTTCTAATAGAGTTTCTTTCTGTGTTTTACTTATATCTGACAAATTAAATAATTCAAATAATTCTAACATTATAATGACCTAAATTCTTGTAATAGGCAACATGAGACAGGAAGAATGTGCTCACACATTACGTGGGCACACACTAAGTCCCCTGACAGCCTGAGCTACTAGGGAGTCTCTGTTTTGAAAATAAACAATGTGTATGTGTGTGTGTGACTGTGTGTGTGGACGCAAGCATACACCTGTGACAAGTGTTTATATGCTAACCTATGTTAAAGCTGACTGCTATAGTAAGAGGTATTACTAGATGTTCTCCAAGTGACTATTTTGTAATACCCAACTTTACCTTCTTCCATTTTTAAATAAAGACAATGAAATAATGTACAAATTTTGACAAAGTATGAAATTGCTATACAAACAGATGCCAGTTATGACATTAAGGTATTTTCTGATAATTTGCTCTTTGCTATGTTAAGATATAGAGTAAGGGCTGGAAAGGTTGCCCTGGGGTTAAGAGAGCCTCACAAGCAGAAGGTCCTGAGTTCAGATCCCAGGTCCCACATAAAAACACAAGGTGGAAAGTGCTGAGGCCTGTGGCCCTAGTGGGTAAGAGCATGGGAAATCCCAAAGCAAAGCAAAAAGGAGGTAAAAGCAATCCAGAATGATTACTAAAGTCACCTTTGGTCCTCCCAAGGGACACACAGTACCTTCTGATGCATGCACACGCACACACACATAGAAGTTAATTTACTTACCTACTTCATTCACTTATCAAAAAATCAATCTTGTTTCTAAATAATCCTTAATCTTTCCACAAGATGTAATGGGCTGATTTTTAAATGTGTCTGATTTCAGAAACTATAAAGGCAGCTCTACTTTCTAGTAGTATACTTACATTACATTGTATTATAAAAGCTTCTAGTACAATTGTAAAGTAAAACTGTAGAATTTCTTTTTTCTCTTTAATATGAAATGTCAAGTACACTACTCATGTCAAACCCCATACTACCAAAATTTGAAATATTAGTCTGAACCATTGACTGCATCCATCATTTTTTTCCCCTTTTCAGTAATCGCTTTTTGACTCATCTTGTTCCTACAATTCAGAAAAATGCCCATTCACAAAACTGTAGTCCCCCATTAACCTAAACTTTAAGAATTTCAAATTTTCATTAGAAGCACTTAAAATACTGATTTTGCACCTATAACGCCATTGGCTTGCTTCCAGAAAAATAAAGTGATATACGAAAATAATTCTCTTTAGTAAAAAAAAAAAAAAAAAGAAAAGTGGAACAAAGGGAAGGAAAAGATAAAGATAAAATTCATTAGAAGTTGTCAGGCATTACTACATAGCTTTCCTAACCCAACTCTCATAATCCAATGAGCAAGTAATTTCGACTATATAATTCTGCTATCTATCTCATAGAATGCTCAATTTTATCCTTAAGACTTCATTACAAACTGGGCATGGGGGTTGGGGGTTGACACCTGTAATCCATCACTGAGGAGGCTAAGGTGGGAAGATTGCTGGGAGTTCAGACAGCTTGAGTTACACACTGAGTTCCAGGCCAGTCTGGGCTACAGCGTAAGACATCTCAAAAAGCCAAAAGACATCATTACACTTGATAGTCTCTGCTATGATGAAATAAAAACAAAAATATAATCTTAAATCCTAAAAGCATGCCATAAATTCAGGAAGACAACAGATTTGAATAATGTGGTATACTACATAATCTGTGATATTTTACTCCCTTTAGAAAAGTAGGAATTCAGACGGCTTAGCGAAAAAAAAAAAAAAAATAGAACTAGACTGGTACACAATGTCATCAAATAACTAATGACTTTAGTAACTTAATGAAAGAATGTTTAGCTAATCCTTTATTGAAAAATTCTACTTCACTCTGGTTATTCGATTTCTATATTTTCTCTTCACAAAACATACTGCAGTTTGGATTTCATTTCTAAGAAATAAAGTACTAAGTTCTTTTGAACATATAAAAAACTCTTTTACATGGGCTGGATAGCTCAGGGGTTAAGATTCTGCCTTGCAAGCAGAAGGTTCTCAGTTCAGATCCCAGGTCCCACATAAAAACACCAGGCAGAAATGGCAGCAGTCTGCACTTCAGGCCTTGATGGGTGGAGCTTGGGAAATCCCAGAGAGAAGTAAAAAGGAGGTAGAAGCAATCCAGGATGATTTCTGAAGTCACCCTTGGGCCTTCACTGGGACATATAATGCCCTCTGAAACACACACACACACACACACACACACACACACACACACACGCACGCACACACAGAACTAAATTTTTAAAAAAGTGTACACAAAAATTTTTACATGGATGTTCACAGTACAGCTATTCATAATAGCTAAAAAGTGGAAATTAACCAATTGTACATCAACTGATGTATGTATACACAAAATGTGGTGATGCTTATATAGTGCAGTACTGTTTAACCATAAAAGGAATAAAATTCCTGGATGACTCTTAAAAACAGCTTTGTGAAAGAATCCAGAATTGGAAAAAAAAAAATCAGACTGTATGATTCTATGTACATGAACCACAGGACTAGACAGACCCTCAAAAACAAAGTAAATCAGTGGCTGCCAAAGTTGGGTCACAGGAGAAATGGGACAACTACTTATGGGTAAGGGTACTTCTTTTGGGGTAATGACATTTTGGAATTAATGGTGACATACATACAATTTTGAGAATAAACTAAGAAACAATTGCATGCTTTAAAAAGGTGAATTCTGCCAAGCATGGAAGCACATTCCTATAATACCAGAACTCGGGAAACAGACATAGGAAGTTCACACTACAAGGTTGGTCTTGGCTACTATATACAGATTGAGAGAGTCTGGGTTGCATGAGACCCTATTTCAAATTAAAAAAAAAAATTAAAGAAGGAGGCATTATATATGAATTGTATCTCGATTTAAAAGTTCAGGGAATGGACTCACGATATTTCTTGCATACAAGAGGTGGTCAATAAATGAGCTCACAATTTATAATGAAATTATGACCAAACAATATGCAAAAGTACATGGAACTGCAAGTGAAAAGATTTTAAAAACATGTGCAGACAAATTAAAAGATAGCTGTATAGGAGCGATGTTAAATTTTAAATCTGAAACTATAAAAAAGTTAAAATGTGTGATAATGCCAGCAACTGTAATCCCAGCATTTGAGAGGTTGAAGCAAGATCAGGAATTCAAGGCCAGCCTCAGCTTCATAGTGAGTCTGAAATCAACCCTGTCTCAAAACAAAGCACAAAAGAAACAACAAAAAATAGCACCCTTGCATTTTTGCATTGTTCTGACACCAGACTCAGATGATGTAAAGAAATTAAGAGTTTCAGAGAGATATTAAAATAAATCAAGTTCCTTTGTTGAGCTTCCAAAACTAAGAAACTAATCTTATAATTTAATATGAATTACTATCAGCCATACCTGACAACCAATACTTTGACAATTTCCAAATACCGAATCCTATTTATATGAATGCAAAGGTGTCAATATAAAAGATTTTCAAAGAATGAATGTGCCAATGATTTTATGAAATTTGCTTTTTTTATTATTTATTCAGTTGTACGTGTGTGTGTGTGTGTGTGTGTGCGCGCGCGTGTGTGCCACGGAAGAATTCGGGAGCCCTACCAGGACCAGAAAGGTAGGCCGCTCCCCAAGGCCGCCCCCGCTTCTGCCCGGCTTCTGCGAACTCAGGACCTTCTGCCTGCAAGGCAGAGGCTTACTTAACCCCTGAGCCACCTCTCCAGCCCCTGATTTTATGAAATTTTAAAAATAAGTTTTATGCAGTATTGTAGTGTATAACCTCCAAATGAGCTTTCTTTGAAGAAAGAGTATGGCTGCAAATGATAATATTTTCTCTATCAAGGTGATATCAAAAAAATCTGTCATTGTAAAGTTCCACAGTGGAATCCTTAAATAAGGAAAACACTACTCCATGAACTAAAGGAAAACAATGTGTTTAAAAAAAATCCAAATTGCCTTTAAAAAGTCTCCACTTTTTAACCTGCATTTAAAAACTCTGCAACCTACTTTTTCTAACATGCCTCCTCCACTAATCACAGTCTGCAATTTAAATAGATGATGTATTCTTTTCCACTTTGTTCATTTTTCTTATGAATGCAATACCACTTATCAAGTGAAGTAAAAGTATGCCACCTTCTTCGTGAAGCCCTCTTTGGTGATATCAAGAGATTCTCTCACTTCTAATACCCCTACCATTTACTTGAACTGTTATGACACATTTTTGCCTTGTACAATAAACCGCCCTCTGAAACTCATTAAGAATTGGCACTATTCAAATGCTTCTAGAATTTCTGTAACCATGAATATATTTGACAGAATTACAGTAATTTAAAGTATCTTTGTATAAAATCACACTCATCCTGTTGTCCGTTTTTAACCAAACTATAACTAAGCTTTTACATATATATATATCTATATATCACTTTTCCACATGGAAAGAGCTTCTTGAGAGTACAGTATGAGTAAGAAATAACAAAGTAACCGACTGCATTAGGCAGCAAATAGTCAAGATCTGCCAGGAATGCAAATTGATCTCTCTAGGATGATCTCTCAATAACAACACAGCCATCAAACACCTCTCCCAATCATAATCACCATTGAACCCGAAGTCACAACGGGTTCTAATCCCAAATGATTGAAACGCTTGAAATTTCAAACTTTTAGATGAAGACTGCTCAATCACTAAACCCCCAAGAACATTCCAAAATCTGAAAAACGTTGAAATGGGAGACACATGATGCCAAGAATAATGCATTGTGGAAATCGGTAACTTGTCTTCTACTACCATTGTCACCCTGGTTTCCCTCGCTGACCAAAAAAAAAGGAGGAGGGAAAATTAAGATTCTAGAAATGACAATTCAGTTTTAATCCAAAGACTGCTAAAAATTAAATATCATTACCACACAATCTGAAAGTATTAGGAAATCAGTCAAGAGAATCAAATAGAAGATTAACTGTTCAGAACAATCCTATTAAAATAAAAGAATTATTACATGTGGTAGTAAACATCACAGCTTCCTTTAAACTGCTTAAGGACTGCTGTCAGCTCTTTCAAATACAAACTTCCTAACACTACTTAGAACTCTTTTCTTAAAGAGCAAAATTAATATAAGAGAAAATATAGTGCCCAACCGATTTTGGTTTAGAGACTATCTACATGCATTACTGTTCAGATTAAAATGCCATTCTGCACTCTAGACTCCTGAATATTACCTGTAAACAGAAATTGAAGCTAAAAGTGTGCTTTAAGAAAATTAATAACTAGATTAAAACGTTCCTCAAAAAATATGAACCTAATTTGGGTATTTGACTGAGATATATTCGAAGAATTTTATTAGTCACAAAACAAACAAAAAACACTTCATTAAACAGTAGTTACTAGTCACTAATACTAGTGATGAGTGATAAGAAAGCAGGACCTGAAGCAGAGCAAGAATCTAGAGCAAACATGGTGAGACAACTTGCTGAAATCACCTAAAACAAAAGCAGTTATTAATTTATGGGGAGCTGCAAGGTTGTATTCCTCAATTCCATCTTTTAAAAACTAAAAAACCCTACTGAACAAAAGCCATCAATACAAAAGTGAAACACTACAAAACCTAAAAATTTCACTGAAATAATTCCAGCCTTTTCTATTAACCAATAATTCTGAGAACACTTAAATATGAGATATTTCTCAAAAACCAGTCACATCTTCTCTTACATGATGACAACATGTAACAATTGAGAAGTGCTTAAGCCAATGTCACAAGTTAGAGGACTGACAGGTTGGAGAGAATGAAACAAGCAGAGACAGACTACAGCAAATGGTAGGCGTGTGCCAAAAGGTTGTTTCCTGGAGCAAACAGCTGAGCTTGGATTGGCAGGAGGGGTATATATTAACCTGTATTCACATGACAAACCATACCAAAAAAAAAAACAACGACCAAAAACCAAAAACTATTCATGTCTTCATTATTTTCCCCAAGTACAGGTGTTTTTAAATGGAATTTTAACCTTTGAATAACCAAAGTTAATATCAGATGCCCTACAGAATTGTTGGCTGAATTAATTTTCATGCTACTGTCTAAATCCTTAACAAATTCACATTATACGTCTTCACAATGAAAAACAACAAAAACCGAAAGGCTTATGCTCTCTATGTAAAGGTTACTTTATTTTTTAACTTGTTTGAAGTTTCGGTTTTGCTTTTTAACGTATGATATCAAACATCCCTTGTGGGACATTGTAAAGGGCAGACCCTCCTGTCAAGCCAGGAGGCTCAAACACAAAGACGGAGCAAACCAAGTGCTGTAATTCTTCCAAACTGAGCTTCTGCACACCCCCCACCCTTTCCCCCAACAGATATGTCTATTAAATCAGTGTCTGTTCTCCCCCTCGCACAACAAAGAGAACTTCTCACCGCATGAAATTGCCGCTGAATGGACACCAGAAAGCAGGATTTGCATAATTCCTCCCAACCCCGTCGGGAAGGAAAGGAACCGACAGAATCTCCCCGATTCTGAGGAGGAAAACCGGGTTCCCGAGAATACGCCCCATGGGGGTGAGGGTCTGGAATTCTGGAGCTCCCCGAGGACTGGGCGTGGGGGACCGAGGACGACGATAGGGCACCCCCCCACACCCAGGAACAGCACTGAAGCAGAGACGGGGAAATAACAAAGCTGAGCACGGGAGAGTCGGACACAAGGACGGACCGGGCGAGGGGCGGCGGGCGCGCGCGGGCCACTTACTTTTTGGAGGGGGGTTCAATAAATGAGTTAAGCCCCTAAGGTCCCGCCGGCCGCCGCGCAGAGGGAAACGGGACCTTGGGAGAGAAAAACAAGACAAAACCCAGAGCGTGAGAGGCGCCCGGGCGCCCCCCGCCCCCGTCCACCTCCCCGCCCCGGCCCCGGGGAGCGCGCCGCCCGCGGGCGACCCCGGCTCCGGAGGCCGCGGCCCGGGCTCCCGCGGGGCGACCCCACCGCCGAGGAGCCCAGGACGCCCCCGGCCGGCTCCCGGAGGACGCGGTCCCACCCCCTCCGCCCGCCGCGCACCACCAAGCACAAATACGCACACACCGACCCGTGCTTCGAGGACTCGGTCCCCGGCCGCCGCCGCCAGCAGAGGAAGTGCAGCCGCTGCCCCCCGCGGCCATGACACCCCACTTGGCTCGCTCAGGCGGACGCGGGGCCCGTGACAGCTCCGGCTCCCTCCGCCCCCATCTCCACCTCACGCCTCGCACACGCCCGAGCCACCCGGCGCCCCGCTCGCCGCCCGCCGCGCGTGCCCGCGGGGACGGGGCGCGCCGCCGGCGTGGGGGGAAGGGCGCGGGACCGGCGCAGGTGGGGGGCGGCCCCGCGCGCCCGGGCCTCGTGCCACCCGGTGCGGCGGCGGCGGCGGCGGCGGCGGTGCCGGGGACCAGCTTCTCCACAATGAGCCCGCGGCGGCTCTGGCGGCGGCGGCCGGACGGCGCGGGGCGGGGAAGAGAGCGACGGACGCGCCGCGCGCGCGCGCAGAGCGCCCCGGAGCCCGAGGGGAGGGGCCGACGGGGCCGCGCGCACAGCCCGCCCCGGGTGGCGCGGCCGCGCGCGCGCGCGCCGCGGGGGGTGGGGGAGGGGCCGAGCCCGGGAGGGCGCGCGGGGCCGGAGCGCCGCTCGCCTCTGTCCCGCTCCCTCCCGTCGCCCCGAGCGGCCGGCGGCTGCGCGGCCCGGGAGAGGCCGGCGCCAGCCGGCGGAGGGTCTCACCTACGCAGCGAATGAGCTTGTGGCGCCACGAGTCCAGTTCTTGCCGAAAGCCGCGTCTCTCAACGGAGCATTGCTGCCGCCTACACACCCTCGCCATCTTCTGCCGCCCGCCCGGCCCTGCCTCCGCCGCGGCCCCGCGCACGCCCAGCCGCGTCGCCCGGGGCCGCGCACGCACCCGCGGCCTGGGCGTCGCGCCTCCCGCCGGGGGCGGCGCGGGGGCAGGGCCGGCCTCACCTCGCCGTGGCCCCGCGGTGGCCCGGGGCGGCCCGCGCCCGCCGCCCGCCGCCCTCGCCGCTGCGGGGCCGCCCAGGACGGCGCCTTCCCACGCCGGCGCTCCGGCCCCCCTCGCGCCCCCAAGGCCACGGCTGCCGCGGTTCTCCCCGGGGCTTTTTGTTTTTAAACTAGCCCCATTTATCACTTGCAACCTGCCTATCGCCCGACACCAACTGTTGCAAGTTCCGCACAACTGCTTCCCTGAACTTCTCGGCCGGCACCGCCGCTCCCGGGAGCCTGTTGAAGAAGCCGAAAAACCAATAAATGCCCGGATGCGTTTGGAGCCACCGAGCCCTGAGGTTTTCAAAAGTGACTTGGACGCAGGATTTTAGGTTACTGGAAGACTTCGCCAGTAATTCACAAGGCCGCTGAAAAATTGAAATCAAGAGTTTACAGTTTAAGATATAGAAAGGTTAGGAGGTTTCTAATAAATAGTGAGGCTGATGATCAGAGGTGGAAATCACGGGGGTCTTCAGAAGTGACAATGCAAAAGGGCGGGTTAATTAAAATCGACTATTGGAAAATGCCCTAATTCCGGGTTTCAGGAAAGGAGTGTTTTCGGCGAGAAAGGATTTCCAATTGTCTCTTGGGAGAATTTAATCACCTAGCTGGAGGAGCTAACTACCTGTTCTGTCTAAACCTAACCCGGATATGAATCGACTTATGTGGAAGAAAGAAGAAAGATAGGGGTAAATGAGAAAAAATGGGGAAGAATTTAAAAAGCAAGACTGCTCTGTACAAATAAGGCGAGTACCCTAGGATTTGGGCCCCTTTCCCACCTTTGGAGCTTAATTCTAATTCGAAGACTAAGTTACTATAGAAGGTATAGGAAAATTATCGCTTGATCTCCAGAATCCGCTGACGTATATCACTTCAAAAGTGGTAGCTCTTGAGTCCGTCAACTAGATACCCACGGAATGGGAGTGGGCTGTGTCTGTCCCTAAGAACCAGCTGTGTGGACCTCCTGGGTAAGTGGTTCGAGGTGCATGAATAATATGTACCTTGAATCTCTTACTGCCCCCCCCCGCTCCCCTCCCCCCCCCCGTCTTGAAAGCAATTACCCGTCCATGGTTTTCAAAAGGTAACATAGTTTCATTGTTTTAAGACTACAGTTAGCTAGGTGTGGTGCACACCTACAATCCTAACACTTGGGTGGGCGGGATGAATCAGTAGGAGCCGGGAGTTTTAGGCCAGCCTGGACTACATGACGAGACCCTTTCTGAAAACGCAAAAGGAATACTATCAAATGAGCAAGCTCTTATGTAGTGAGTTCAGTGTACTTGATAACTACCCGAAGTGGTGGGGTACAGGTGAGTGTAAGATAAAGGGTGCCTATGAATAATCACATTTTTCTGTTACCAACCTGAGACTTCCTTCTTCACCACTAGGTGGTGGGTTTGAATCTTCTAAGTTTTTAAAGCACATTTCCGTGTGTTTGGAGGAAGTGTGTTCCAGTTTTGTTTTTGTTTTCAAATATGTGAACAATGTAACTCAGTGAATCAATGAATGTATTTTCCAATCGCCCCACAATCATGTGCTTTAAAACAGTAGAAACAGGCTCACGTTTCTCAACATAAATCCCTTATAGCCTCAGACATACAGAGTCAGAAAATTCTAAGGGCTTCGGAGATCAATTCTGAATTGAAACAGGGATTCTCTCATTTCAGGTATGGAATTAGAATCCAGACAAGTCAAGTCACTAGGCCATGTTTGTACAGCTGCTAGGTAGGGAGAGAGAGAAAGAGAGAAAGCGCAGGAAACAAGTTCCCAAGTACTGTTTGGTGAGGAAAGAAATGTGAACAAATTTAACAATTGCAGACACAATGTGGTGATAATTGTTAAAGAGCTGAGAACAAATAAATCCTATTGAAGAGCCAGGATGCCCTACCCAAAGTACCATCTAGAAAAACATTTTCCCTGGTTCAGCACATAAAGGCCACAGCAGCTGTGATCCAACTGGGCCAGACTGTGTCTCAAGTGGGCAGCAGAACTTGTCATTGTCCACAGAGTGTTGGCTTTGCAAGCATATAGAATGTAAATGTAAATAAGTGGTGGAGTCTTGCTCCAAGCAGCTTCTTAGGCCAGGCATTGTATAGAAGGGTCGTATTTACACCCCCACCTCCACCCCACATGGAGCTCCTAAGCAAGCTGTGTGTGAGGCTGTGAAGGTCAAGCCACATGTGTCAGGAACATGGCACGTCTGCCAAGGAATGGGCACAAGATAGAACACAGACGCCCTGAGGCAGTAGGGCCAGAGGAGCCCAGGGAGTGCCAACATGAGTTCCAGGTGCCAGACCTAGAGCCCCAAGTCTGTTTGCGCTGCTGGTTCAGTCTTTGTTATCCTCCCATTCCCCTCTTTCAAAATAGCGATGTTGGGGTTGGGGATTTAGCTCAGTGGTAGAGCGTTTGCCTAGCAAGCGCGAGGCCCTGGGTTCGGTCCCCAGCACCGGAAAAAAAAAAAAAAATCATCAAAATAGCGATGTTCATGCTGTGCCTTTGAATAATGGAAGTATGTAATTTGGGTTTTCTTTTTTATTAGACTGAGATTATGAAGAATTTGGACTTTTGAGTACTGCTGGAGCTCTAAGACGTATGGGGACTTTTGAAGTTGAACTGAATATATCTTTGCGTTTTGACATGTCTATGGGCTGGAGCATGTTATGGTTTGAGTATGAAGTGTCTTCCGCCAGCTCACATTTAGGCAGTTTTAGAACAGCCAAACTGGACAATCTCTGAAGATCTTCGAAAGCCATTTTCCCCCATAGCTAGGATTACCCTTAAGGAACAATCCCTACTAATCCTGAGGAACTGATTTTAATCCTCCACAGAGATAAAGTTGCCAGCTTCCCCCTCTGCTGTTTATAAAAGGATATTGAGATGAACTTATCCATTGGCTACAAGATCAACTGGGTTGGGCCCAATATGAACAGACCAAGGAGATATAGAAGACCAAAAACTCCAATCAGGTTTGCAGAAACTGGAGCTAACGAATAAGGAAAAGCCCCTTACCCCTGCCCCCCTCACAGATTCATGTCCATGAATTCATACTTTCTTTCCTCTGATAAACTCTGCCTTAATCCTCTACGGGTGGCCTGGTTTCAGTCTTCGACTCCCAAACTCAAGAACCTAGACATTTAAGACAACAGAGAACCCACAGCAGTATGTTTAAACACTTGATCCTTAGCTGGTGGATCAAGGTTGTAGACACATGAGAAGGTGGGGCCTAATTGAAAGAAAGCAGAGTGCTGGGTATGCCTTTGCAGATACACTTCAGCCTCTGGCACTCTGCTTCCTGACTACTGATATAATGTATGTAACCACTCACTTCATGCTTCTGCGACCAGAGCTGTGAGATGCTGCCCCAACCATGCCTTCCCATCATAATGAACTATATCCTCTGAACCATGAGCCAAAGTAAGTTCTTTTTGGAATGAAAAAAGTAGCCAAGATAGAGGTCTGAAATTCATAAGTTAAATACACTATTTGCAAGGTGCTTTTTCCCTCTGAGCATAACATGATTCAACCTTGGAGGAGAGGTTAACTTGGTCTGGTAGCCATGGCAACTAATATGCAGCACAATACAGTGTTGCTAGGTGTATGGTAATGGTAATAGAGCTATTGACATTCCCTAGTAGTAGGAGAAAAGAGAGTCCTAAGACCTTCATCTGGGATTCCTGTCTTGACTCCTTCCTGCCTCCCCCAGCTACTAAGAATGCTAAAATGTATTTTTAAAAAGTGGTTTACCCAAAAGGTGGGTCTCCATGAGGTCTTTATCAGGCAGTTTCAGAACGCGGGCCATGCTGGGAGGGTCTTTGAAAGTCACGCCCACTGCTGGCATTGTCCTGAAGGAGCACACCCTACTCATCTGAAGAACTGGTTCTTTTTTTAATATTTATTTATGTATTGTGTGTGTGTGTGTGTGTGTGTGTGTGTGTGTGAAGGCACTGTGTGTCCCTGTGGAGGACCAAGGGTGACTTCAGGAATCATCCTGGATTGCTTCTGCCTCCTTGCTTTGCTCTAGGATTTCCCAGATTTTGCCCACCAGAGTGGGAAGTGCAGGCCAAGGCCATTTCTGCCTGGCTTTTTTTTTTTTAACTTGGGACCTGGGATTCAAACTCAAGACCTTCTGCTTTCGAGGCAGAGTCTTATCCCAAGCCACTCTCTGCCCCGGGAAGAACTGGTTCTAGTTTTCTACAGAGATATTCCCCCAACCTTCTGTTTATAAAAGGATATAGAGATGAGCTCTCCATTGTAGTCCTTGAGATTGGCCACAAGGCTGACTGGGCTAGGCCCCAAATATGAACAGACCAATGAGATGTAGAGGACCAAAAACTTCAATCAGGTTTATAGACTCTGGAGCTAACCAGTAAGAAGTTAGGCCTACCTAATGTCCTATAACTACCCTTAACTCTGCCAGCCATCTTTGGCTCACTTGCCCCTCACAGACTCCATGTCTGTGAGTTTCACCCTTTCTCGCCTCTAATAAAAATCTGCTTTAATCCTCTATGTGTGTTCTGGTTTCAATCTTTGATTCCCAAACACAAGAACCTGGACATAAAAACCCTGCAGCAGGGCTAGAGAGATGTTTCAGGAGTTCAGACCCTGCCTTGAAAGCAGAAGGTTGTGAGTTTGGATCTCAGGTCCCAAGTAAAAACACCAGATGGAAGTAGCAGTGGCCTGCGCTTCTGCCTCTGGTGGGCAGAGCCTGGGAAATCCCAGAGAGAAGCAACAAGGAAGTAGAAGCAATCCAGGATGATTCTGGAAGCCACCCTTGGTCCTCCACAGGGACACACAGTGCCCCCCCCTCTCTCTCACACACACACACACACACAGTAAAAAACAACAACAACAACAAAAACCTGCAACAATCAGACCTGAAGGATCATAATGCAGCTGTTTTGGAGCACTCGAGATTCTGTAGGTAACCCCTCTCTCATTCTCTGTAAGGGGGTCCAATAAAGTCATTAATTCTCCAAGTTGACTTTGGTGGGATCATACTTTGGTCTGTTTTTTGGTGTCCTATAAAGGGTACGTGGGCATTTGTTCACAATTCCCCAGTTAATGCAAGAATACTTATCCAAAGTTTCGTGCCACTAAGTCACGGGACTGGAACCTAAGATCTCTCTAATTTCAAACCTTTCAGGAAGATAATTTGTTTAATTCTGTTGAGATGACCCTCAAACAACTGAGGAGTTAGAGTCTTTCTATATCCTAAGTTGACTTTAGACTCACAATCTTTCTTCTTCTGCTTTTTATGTCCTGATAGAAAGACATAATTGTGGCCTTTGCTGTCTTGGGCCAAAGCATGGTTTTTGAGTTTTTGAAGAAGTTAACATCTTTCTTACAACTCTTCAAATCATACTTTGTGCTGATGTATATTTACCTGAACACTTGACATTTCCTTCTAGCTTTTAGGAAATGCAAACAGATCGTTGTCTATGTCAGATGACTATAAGAAGTACTTTTGAACAGAATATCCAGAAGCTATTTATAGCTAAGAAGCAATCAAAAGCTGTTTCCATGGGAAATTTCTATTGCAATTTTCATGCTAAGTTCTAAAATGCATCTGAGTTGGGCAAAATGAAATTGTCTGAAAGCAAAGGAAGCCCCCTGAGAAGAGTTATTTTGTTGTTTTTAATATGGAAGTTTGGTAAAAAAAAAATCTCAGAAAGTACTTAAATGTCCTTACTGAATCCACATTTTGAAATTTCCACTTGACAATTTTCATCTAGTAAAAAGTAGCTAACCTTATTACAAGCAAATACTGTAAATAGTTTGGTTCTCCCCCCCCCCCCAATATTGTGCATTTAGAGTATAGGAGGTGACAGCTACCCAAATGGGTCCAAACAGGTAAGAGGCAGAGTCCTTCAGAGTTTTCAAGCAGTTTCAAGGGAGGAAGCAGAGCAAGACAGTCAGGAGTACAGAATGTGTATCTGCTCCTACTTCGTGCACTGGTCTGCCAACTGGCCTCCAAAACGCTGTACACGGTTTCATAAAGAGTTACCTCACCCCTATGGGTGAATCTTCACTGCGTTTCTTGCAAGAAGACATTAAAGTCAATCATAGTGGCAAAATGACTGTATTCAGGAGGCTGAAGCAGAAGACAGCCTGTTTGAGGCCAGGAGGGGCTACATAAAGAGATCTCATCCCAAAAAGAAGATGATGACAACATAGGCATTTAGTACCTGGGGGCGGGGCTAATCAAGATGAATTTGTGGAATAACGATAGTTACTACTATATAAGGAATAAGAACTCCAAGCTAGGTTTGAAACTAAACACTTTATTCCCTGCCTCATTTCACTTACTCCTTATAAGTTGACAAGGTAGGTACTATTTTTAAATTTACTGTAGAGATGAAAATAAAACAGATTTTTGAAAATCAGGGTGTGGAGCTGGAGAAGTGGCTCAGGGGTTATGCCTCTGCCTTGCAGGCAGAAGGTCCTGAGTTCGGATCCCAGATCCCACATATAGACGCCAGGCGGAAGCGGGGGCGGCCTGCGCTTCTGGTCCTGGTAGGGCGGAGCCTGTGAATCCCGGGGCAGAAGGAAGTGGAGGCGTCCATGGTGGTTCCCGATTCGTCCGTGGTTCTACACACACACATACACACATGCACGCGCACATACATATGCACACACGCACAATTGAATAAATAATAATAATAATAAAAAAAGAAAATCAGGGTGTGTATGTGTGTGTGTACACGCACATGAGATCAGAGGACAACCTTGGGTGTCATTTTCTCTGACTCATTTGAAGTAAAAGAATCTCATTTTGCCATTGAGTATACTAGGCTGTACTTCCAGGCATTCTCCCTTTCTCCATCCCCCATATTACTCCAAGTGGGATTATAGGTGCACATTGCCACCCCTGACTTTATGGTTCTTGCCTACTAAGTGCTTTTTACCACTGAGCCATCTCACTGGCTTTGCATAAAGATGAACCCAAGAGATTCCAGTAATTTGGTTTGTAATTTTTCACTGCAGTGCTTTGCAAGGCAAAGTACCATAGTTAGATAATAGTGTCAACTTGGCAACTGAAGACTGTGAGCTCTGGGCACAGTTGTGAGAATTGGTAGTTGAGTTAAGCTCCCAGCAAGTCTACAGGAGATTGTCTAATTGACGGGGAAGGTCCAGTCCATGGTGGATGGGACTAGGCTGTGGGAATTGCATAAGATGGAGGGAACTGGTAGAGGAGGGTGGCATTTTTCTTGATCAGACTCGCTGGTCTGGCAAGTGAGGCCTATCCCCTCAACAGTACAGTCCTGTAGACATGATACGGCCAGTTCCGTAGGCCTTTGGTATTGGTGTGGGCTCTCCGGCCAAGTAAGATAAAGAACTAATTGAAATGGACAATTGCAAACCAAGAATAAAAATCCCTTGTTCTCATTATGAGTCATTTGGTTGTACAAGTTGTTTGGTCATGAATTTTTCGACCAATGCAGAATAACTGCAACACAGGTAAATGTTAATGTGGCTCTGAAGTAATAGAAAAACAGCCAACAAGCTTCCCTTTCTGTACAAAGACTGTCCGTTACATTTTTTGAAGAATTACCCTCCATTTAATTGGGATTTTGTATCTCTATTGCATAAAATATTAATAACACCATTATTCTTGGAAATAGTAAAGTATTAGAATGTACTTAATAATTCTGGTAAGCACTCTGTGCTCTTTCCCACAATAAATTCTGTTTCTGCATAGATGCGCTCTCCTGTCGCCTATCATTATTAGTCCTGGAAAACTCCATTGGTCGCTTTCTTTACTGTCGTCCTTTCAGAAAGAACCACAGTCATCATTACACCTTGGAATTGTGTTGAGCATTTCCTTCAATAATCACGTTTGCCGGGCTGGAGAGGTGGCTCAGGGGTTAAGCCTCCGCCTTGCAGGCGGAAGGTCCTGAGTTCGGATCCCAGATCCCACGTATAGACGCCGGGCGGAAGCGGGGGCGGCCTGTGC
The DNA here is from genome assembly GCA_023101885.1 of Typhlomys cinereus. NCBI lineage: Eukaryota > Metazoa > Chordata > Mammalia > Rodentia > Platacanthomyidae > Typhlomys > Typhlomys cinereus. The sequence continues at coordinate 71,005 of JALPQD010000222.1, read as the reverse complement.
TTCTGGTCCTGGTAGGGCGGAGCCTGTGAATCCCGGGGCAGAAGGAGATGGAGGCGTCCATGGTGGTTCGCGAATTCGTCAGTGGTTCTACACATACACAGACACACACACAAACAGCTGCGCACGCGCACATACACACGCATATGCACACAGTTGAATAAATAATAATAATAATAAAAAAATTAAAAAAAAATAATCACGTTTGCCTTATATTTTTTGACAAATCACTGGATTTCTCTGTCACTCATTTTCTTCTTTGCAAGAAGACTGAAGTACTCAAAAGACCCCTTAGAGCAGGAATTGTCTGTTATTAGAACTCACCAATATCATATGCCTGCACATTTCAGGAAAGCAATTTCACCTTTGTAGTTTTTTTATTCATTTATTTGAGAGAGGAAGGGTAGCATGTGGTGTGTGGTGGGAGCACTTTAGGAAGTCAGTTCTCTCCTTCCACCATGTGGGCCCCCAGGGATTGAACTTAGGCTGCCAGATTTATGAGCAGTTGCCTTAAAATCATTGTGCCATCTCACTGGCCCACATTTGTAGATTCTAATGATGCACCACAGTATGAGAACAGAATTTCAAAATTGTAGAATTACCTACTGTGGCAAAATAAGTAGATTGTACTCTGAATGAACCCACGTGCTTTAAATTAATGTAACAGATGTTTGTTTTCATTTGATTGTGAGACATAGTTAAAATTTAAGTCATTAGGAGAAATCCAGAAAGAAGATAATATAGTGGGAAGTATATATAACCTTCTGGTGAATACTGTCTAAACTAGTAAACCCAAAAGAAACATTGATCAAAAACTCTAAATAAAAATGAACAAAACCTACAAAATATGTTCAACATAAATTAATTATGAAACCTATCTTATGTGTCCGGTTGGCATTTCTAAGGATTCAAAATGAAAAAAAAAAAAAAAAAAAAAAAAAGTTCTTATAAAAGGCAATGGAAAAGTGAACAGAATTTTAATGTTTAGTTATTAAGGATAGTGAAAAATAGAGCCATAATATTCAACAAAAAGAATTAGCTATGCAGATGAGACTGCCTGTAAAAGGTTACCATACAGCTACCAGAGATCTATTGGGGTTTGGGGGCAGTGCTGGGGATCGAACCCAGGGCCTTGTGCATACTGTAAATGCATGCTTCCTCTGAGCTACACCCCCAGCCCACTTGTTATTATGAGAAGCAGTCTCACTAAGTTGCCTAGCTGGCCTCAGACTCATCTGTACCCCAGATAGGCCCAGACATTTCAGTCCTGATGCTTCAGTCTCCCTGGTGGCTGAGATGCAGGCCTGTGCCCCCAGCGGCTGTTCAGAAGTGTTTTTTTGAAGAATATTAACCGCCAACATGACACAGCATATCGTTTGCCACGTCCTTCAGTGCTCTGGACATGGTAGCGTTTCACTTCCTGGCCCTATTGTGGTTGGTAGAAGTGATGCAGGAACGGTCTTTTGGCTGTCCCATCTGGGTCGCCAAATGATGCAAGGACAGGAAACAACCGTCCCAGTGTCACAAGGTTCTTGTGTTCCAGAGTCAAAGATTGAAACCAGAACACGTGTAGAGGATTAAGGTAGAGTTTATTAGAGGAGAGAATGGTCAGAACTCATGGACTCCAGACGCGGAGTGCCATAAGGGGCTAGGACACCCTGGAGAACTCGTGGAGCTAGAAACAGACTCACAGCACTAATGCCATCAGGAGCCAGGGTGCCCGACGACTCATGGCCCCTTGGCATGCAATCCATGAGTAACAGGCAAGGAGCTAGAAAGAACTCATGGCACAAGTGCCACGGGCTACGGAGCCTCCATGAGAAGCAGGCAAGAAACAGAACTCATGACGCTAATGCCATGAAGGGCTAGGGCACTGGAGAACTCATGAGAAGTGGGCAGCTGTAACAGAACTCATGGCATCTTGAGTACATGAGGGGCTAGGGTGCCAAAGATGGCTGCCAGGGTCAGGCATATTTGTGCACCTAGACAAGCCTGGGAAACTGGCTTTTTCCCATTGGTTATCTCCCATTGGGGCCCAACCCAGTTGATCTTGGGCCCACATGAGCTAAAGGTCAAGTTGTTTGTTGGACTTGGAGGGCTCATCTCCATAATCTTTTCATAGGGAAGTTGGCCTTCTTATCTTTGGGAGGATTGGACTCAGTTTCTCAGCAGGCCTGTTCCTTCAGGATGATTCCAGCAATAGGGGATGGCCTTCAGGAATTCCAAAGACCTTCAAAGATCTTGAGAGACCCATCCCAGCATAGCTGTTCTAATCCTGCCTTAGAACTACATGCTTGAATTCAGTTAATTTGCTGAAGGAAGTGTCCTGGAAGACTATCAGACTTGGATCATTTAATGTTCAAGTAGCACCCTGTTGCCACTCCTTTCTCTGTGATGGCAACAGAAACATATCAGTCAGTAGTTACTCTGTCAGCCTGGGTCCCACAGCAAACTTGATGATCTCAACCATTCCCCTCACACACAGCATGAGCTAAAGTGGAGTTGTTTGCTACCTCAGTGTAGTGCCAAGTCCTTTGTATTTTCTTATACTAAGATATTATCTTGGTTAGCCTTGGACTCAGTCACTACAGATCTTTCCTGTTGGTGACACTGCTATCTTGACTTCTAGCAACAACACTGTATCTTAGGGACTTTTGTTGTACATAATGAGTTCCAGGCTACCCAGGGCTATATGAGAGACCCTGCCTCAAGGATATAGTCCTTATTCATAAAACTGTTCTTTGTACACAGGATCTGGATACAGTCTTCTGTAAAGTACAAGTATCATGAGTACATCTTCTATTCCGTGCAGCACATTTCATTCTTGGGATGGTATCTTTTACTCAAAATCTTTTTTCAACAATACTATTTGTTCTTTTCTAAAATATTTTTTAATATTTTACTTTCAAGGGAGAGAGAGAGAAAGAGAAAGAGAGAGGGGGAAAGAGAAGAGGTGCACACATGTCCCATGTGGGCTTATGGGGATTGAAATTGGGTTGCCAGGTTTGAAGCAGGTGTTTTACCCACTGAGTTATCTCATTAGACCATCTTTTTTTTAAAACAGAAGTTCTTAATTTTAAGATACTTTAATTTATCCAGCTTTAATTACTCCAGTGATTAATGTTTAATGCATTTTCTTTAAGTTTTGTATACCTAAAATGAAGCAGATACTATAATAATTATATTGTTTTACCTTTCATGTTTACAGCTATAATCTACTTAGAATTGATTTTGCCTATGTGATATGAAATAGGAGTCAAGATCAATTATTTTTCATACTGTTGCTCAATTGCCTAAAGACTATTTAACCAAAATGTATCTTTTCCCAACTGCACTATAGTGTCATCTTTATCATGAATCACCTTTAGATTATCATAGTTCTTGAAGTAAAGTAAGATTGGTCCTCTAGTGTTCTTTTCTTGGCTATTTTTATGTTCTGCATTAAAAAGGAGTTCAAGACACATGTAGCAATCCTTTTTTAGCTTAGTACCAGGCTCTACAAGCATAGGAAACATCTACAAGGTCTGGAGGAAAACAGCTTCCACTGAGTTGTATAAACATAGAGACTTGGCATTACTGGGAGAATTGTAGCTCAGGCTAGTCTGGAACTCGTGGCAATCCTCCTGAATCAACCTCCCAAATACCAGGTTTGGACATCACACTGAGCTGATATGAGGGTTTTGATGAGAAAAAGTAGAGAAACCTTGTTCAGATACACTGAACATAGAGGTCAGATCTCTAAACTTCCTGCCTTGGGAATAGGGCTAAGTTCATTGTACAATAGAAGAATTTTAGGTCAGCCGCTAAAAAAGTTAAAGGCAGAACTGTGACAAGGTAAAGATGCTCAAATCAATTTATTTTCTGGGGGGAAAAGTGATTTTTTTTTCTTACAGAAAGACAGCAAAATTCAGACATTTAACAACTCAGCCTCCACGATGTGTAAATCAGTAGAAGTTATCATATACTGTAACTCAAATCCTAGCACTCAGGAAGTAGAGGCAAGAGGATTTCGAGTTCTAGGCCAGCCTGGACTACATATAAGACCCTGTCTCAAAAAAAAAAAAAAAAAAAAAAAAACAAAACAACAACAATGATATTACATGAGAAGGAGATGGGTGTGATTGAGAATATCTGTTATCTTGGATTGTTTCTATTTTCTGTCTTTCCTCCCTGGCTACTTATTGCACAGCAAAACAGAATGTTGAGGGCCCCACCTAGTCCCTTCTCTCACAGAGGTAGTGTGTGTAAAGACTAAGAGTACAAGGCTCTGGCATTAAATATATGCCTGGGTTCAATTCTCCACTCTTACAAGTGTGGACTACAAAAAAATTTGGGATTGTATTTAAATGTCTGAGCTCTGGTTGACTTAACCTAAAATGGAAAAAAGAAGATCTACCTCACAGAGTTGCTCTGGGATTAAGAGATAATGTGCAAGAACTCTGTGGACCTTGCCCATTGTTACTCCTCTGACCTCATGCAGGCTGGCAGGTTATAGGTGTCCTATATTTTGAGTGATGAAGGGGCTTAGTAAAACTCATACCTGGTCTGAATGAGGGACACCAGTTGGAGTTGGAATCATGATCATTTCATTGTCAAACCTGTATAGGACATGAAGCAAATAGCCAAACAGAATGATGATGATTGTAGTCTAGTTTCTTGGGAGTAAACAGACATTTAAGACACAAGTAAGTCCAATATTCATGTATTGGGAGCCCAGCTGGGAAGGGTCTTGTTCTCTGTTACTGATTAACTGTAGGTATCTCTCTTGCCACATCCTTCTTCTCAAACACAATTAAATTTTAAAATAGCATGACTTTAGGAAGAACCGTACAAAGGGCAGATGTGTGGTCAGCCTGTGAGTGGGTGCAGAAGTAGTAGACAGCAGTAGTGGTGTTAGGATCAAAACTACTTTCTACCTGTTTCTTGGACAAAGACTCCTATCCAATGTGTCACCTGGTGTGAAGAAGCCCTGGGAACTGTCTGAGCAAGGCTCCTAAAGTTGAATCCAACCCTTTTCACACAGAATCTGAGTCTTCAGCATCACAAGTTCTGACCCTTAGAGTCCTGCTCAGTGATGCTCAGGGCGTGTCTAAAACTCAGGAGCTGAGGAGGGTCTGGGAAGAATACTCCAGAGGCATATTGGACCCTAACTTTAATTTGGGTTTTACCACTAGTATTTTAAGTGATCTTGGGTACATTTCCTTGTCTTCAGGGTCCAAAATGGATCAACAAGACCAACATTCTCAATGTGACCTCAAGATATTAAGAGAGATAGTAGAAATGAGCTTCTGTTAACCAACATTTCCTAAATAACTGATATTTCCCAAACTGTCATGTGTAGAGCACTGAGGTTCTAGGCTGAAATTAAATATTTGTTTTTCATTACTATTCTTTTTTTCATTTATTCTTATTTTATTTTTTCCACTCATATAAACTTGATAGGTGTCCCATTCCCCTCCCTCATTATTACTATTCTTTTTTTTTTAAGGATTAAGGTAGAGTTTATTAGAGGAGAGAAAAGTTGGAACTCATGGACTCCAGACATGGAGTGCCATGAGGGGCTAGGGCGCCCTGGAGAACTCATGGAGCTAGAAATGCACTCGTGGCTCCTTGAGTGCCACAAAAAAATAAATAAAACAGACCCATGCATGGTAAATTGCACCTATCATCCCAGCACTTGGGAGATGAGACAGGAAGATCCCAGGAGGCTTGAATATACAAAAGGGCGTGTGGGATTGATAGATGGCTCAGTGAGGAAAGGATTGCTGTGCCAGTCTGGTACCTGAGTTTGATTCCAGGAGCCCAGGTAAATGTAGAAGGAGAGAATCTATTCCATAAAGATTTTTCTGACTGTACATGTGTGCCATAATATGTGTATACCTACTCACATCATATCCACACACAAATGCACAAAATAAGAAAGAAAAGTGTGTGGGACATAAGCAGACACTCAGCCAACTTTAATGTGATTCTTTATAGTTCATAAAGGATTTTCCTATGGACATTCTCTATTTATGCTTCTTATAGCATATGAAACAGATATTGTTAGGAGTTCCTTTTTGGAAACAATTTTTGATTGTTAAATATTTTATTTTAGAGAGAGAGACATTGGGGGGGTGCTGCATATACACCGCAGCACACATGAGGCAGTAAGAAGACAACTTTCAGAAGTCACTTCTGGGGCTGGAGAGGTGGCTCAGGGGTTAAGCCTCTGCCTTGCAGGCAGAAGGTCCTGAGTTCGGATCCTAGACCCCACGTATAGATGCTGGGTGGAAGCGGGCGCGGCCTGCGTTTCTGGTCCTGGTAGGGCAGAGCCTGTGAATCCCGGGGCAGAGTGAATAAATAAGGAGGAGGTGGAGGCGGTCCGTGGTGGTTCCCGAATTCGTCCGTGGTTCTACACACACACACACATGCACATACACACATGCACAAACACAATTGAATAAATAATAAATAATTAAAAAAAAAAAAAAAAGAAGTCACTTCTCACTTCCAGGAATTAAACACAAGTCGCCAGATTTTCAAGCAGACACTTTTATCCACTGAGCCATTTCACTAGCTCAGGACTTACTTTTTTTTAAATATAAGGAACTGTCTGTGTGAAAAACAGCTAGTCCAAGAAGTTACAGTTAAATTGACCACAATTTTGCAATCTAGGAAATACATTTTTACAGGTCAAGACATAGTAAGAGTGATAACAATCCAAAGTATTGCTTTCAATTGTAAAAAGTGATGTTGAAAAGCAGGCCACTGTGCTAATTCAATAGATAATACACCTATGCACAAATATGGTGATCTGATTCCCAGCTCACATAATGGAAGAAGAGAACTGGTTTGTTAAAAGTTGTCTTCTGACCTCCACCTGTATGCCATGGTATGCACGTATACATGCACCTTTTCTTTCTCTCTCAAATAAATAAAACATACTTTAAAATCTTTTTTAAAATGTTTAAAAGTATCTTTCAACCTCTGTAAAATCAGTGGGTTTGGCCCCAATTTCTTCAGATGACCTGATAAGGAACCCTCATGTCTCCTCAGGGGGTCATTGCTCCTAATTCTGACCATACATATCTGCTTTGAAATGGAAAGATTTGAAGAAATTCTCATCAACTGTTTGCTGAAGGTGGACCCTGGAGGCAGTTCCCTCCCTTGCAGCTCTAGGTCTAGACTCTTATCTCTCTGATGGGTGTGGTAACATTCCCAACCTACAGAACTGAAGTAATATAGCATCAGAGACCAGCCCTCGCTTTCTGTGTGTGCTTCTCCTTCCAGGTGTATTAGAAGCTCTCTGAGATTGTTCTCCATCTTGTTTCACACTTGCCTGATGAGCCAATTACCTATCGTGACATTTAGAATATTGCCTCAATAAATTTTAGTACATCATTTTTAAAAAATATTTTTCTTTTATTTGTATGTGTGTGTGTGTGTGTTCCTACAGAGGACCAAGCATGACTTTGGGAATCATCCTGGATTGCTTCTACCTCCTTTTTGCTTTGCTCTGGGATTTCCAGGTGGGAAATGCACCCGTTTCTGCCTGCGTTTTTACATGGGACTTGGGATCTGACTCAGGACCTTCTGCTTTAGAGGCAGAGTCTTAAAGCCTGAGCTATCTCTCCATCCCAACACATCATTTTCGATACTTATCATTAAGGTAGGACTAGAACAGCTATACTGGAATGGGTCTCAAGGACTTTGAAGGTCTTGGAATTCCTGAAGGCCATCCTGCACTGCTGGAAACTCCCTGAAGGAACATCCCTGCTGAGAAACTGACTTCAACCCTCCCAGGGATAAGATGGCCAACTTCCCCATGAAAAGATTATGGAGATGAGCTCTTCATATCCAACAAACAACTTGATCTCTAGCCCATGTGGGCCCAGGAACGACTGGGTTGGGCCCCAATGGGAGCTAACCAATAAGAAAAAAACAGTCTCCTGGGCTTACCTAGGTGTGTACAAATATACTTGACCCTGGCAGCCATCTTTGGTACCCTATCCCCTGGTGGCACATGGAGTGCCATGAGTTCTTTCTAGCTCCTTGCTTCTCATGGAGTCCATGTCTGGAGTCCATGCGTTCTCTAGGGCACCCTAGATCCTCTTGGTACTCAGGGTGCCATGCGTTCTTTCCCAGCTGCCTGCCTCTCATGGATCCATGCCTGGGGTTCATGAGTTCTCTGGGGTGCCCTAGCCCCTCATGGCACTCCACGTCTGGAGTCCATGAGTTCCAGCCTTTCTCTCCTCTAATAAACTCTACCTTAATCCTCTACACGTGTTCTGGTTTCAATCTTCCACTCTGGACATAAGAATCCCTGCAACATTGGGACGGTCGTTCCTGTAACACATCCAATTAAGCATTTCTTCAGCATAGCTTCAAATCAGTTGGTTTTCTGGGGTTTGGAATCCTGGCCAAGTTATTGACAGACCTAGCTAGATTAATTTAAGAGAGGAGAGACCACCTTTCTAAAGAAATAAAAGGTAAGGGTCTATCTTTTGATCCCTAAAACTATTTTCCTCCATTTTATCAATTTATCTGTTGTGATCTTCTCAGGTACCCCTCGGCAAGCACCTGGAAATCTGTTAGGTTTCTTAGCAACCTTTTGTAAAGACGGTAATTGCTAAGTTGGTAGGGAGAGGAGTAGGGAGCCATGTAGAGGTCTGTGAATAAAAAGAAACCAGAGAAAGAGAGAGACTTAAGAAAGGAGTTAGGCCCCAATGGGAGCTAACCAATGAGAAAAAGCCAGTCTCCCGGGCTTGCCTAAGTGTACAAATATGCCTGCCCCTGGCAGCCATCTTTGGGGCCCCAGCTCCTCACTGTACTTGGAGTGCCACGAGTTCTTTTCCAGCTGCCTGTTTCTCATGGATTCCATGTCTGGGGTCCATGAGTAATTTGGGGGCACTCTATCTCCTCATGGCATTCCACGTTGGAGTCCATGAGTTCCAGCCTTTCTCTCCTCGAATAAACTCTACCTTAATCCTCTACACGTGTTCTGGTTTCAAACTTTGACTCTGGACACAAGAACCCTGTAACTTTGGGACAGTCTTTCCCACAACGCTATAACATTCGGAGAACAGGAAGGGCACCCTGCAACAATCATCATCCTTAACATTTTAACTCTTTTGGGGAGAAAGGAGACAAGCGCCAAACCCAGAGCCAATCTTCCACTAGTTAGGTGTTCTATAACTGGGCTACATTCTAGCCATTTTAAGTCTTTAGTTCTTCTTTGAATTTACAGTGCAGACACACTAGATACACCCACATCATTGTGGAAGCATGGCCGCCATTCAGTTCCAGTTCATCCATTGACACTGAAATTCTGTGCTCGTTAAACACTAACTTCTCCTCTCTTCCTACTCCCAGTTCCTGCTAATTTCTACTTTACTGCCTGTCTCTGTGAACCTAACTATTCTATTACCTCCTATCATGTGGTATCTGGCCCTTCATGTTTTGTGCATTTTTTTTTTTTTTTTTTTTTTTGAGGGGGAAGGAAAGTCTGAGTCTCCTGTACCCCAGGCTGAACTTAGAACACAATCAAGAAAGACCTCGGCCGGCTGACCCTCCTTCCTCCACCTCTGGGGTGTTGGGGCTACAGGCAGATACTACCAGGCCTGTTTTATGCTGAGATTACAACTCCGGCTTCACGCACGCTACACAAACATTCCAATTGTACTACATCCCCAGTCCTAGGCTGTCTACTTTTTAAAGAAATTCTTTAGTTTCTGTACCTTCCAACTTCCGTCAGAACTGAAGACTACAATGAAATTTCCAATGAGAAAAAGTTGAAATCCTTACAAGTTTTATGGAAGGAAAGCAGACAAAGAAATGAGACCCGGCATTCTTCAGAGGAGAGCGAACCAATGGTGTGGACTTTACTATACAGCAAATGGGTGAAGGAAAGGAAGAGAGCGATCCAGCCAGAGGCAGCTTCCTGGCCTCTGTCTAACATGAAGAAAATTCCCTGGATTCATTTATAAAACTTTAATTACAGCCTAGAACAGAGCTTCTTAACATGGGAGTCTGCAAAGCTCCTGGGAGGTCCATAGATGGACTTTGGCCATGCACATAGACCCTCCAAGATCACGTGTATTACTTTGTGCATGTTTTCATGCAGACAGACAAGGCTTATAGTTGTAATCATATTCTCTCAGAGAGCAGTCTGGTGACATTTCCTCTAAAATGTCTGCCTGTGTCTCATCTACACAATGCTTCAGCATTCAGTACTTTATTAGCTACAATCATACTGTATTAAATGACTTAGCTCTTCATTGGTCTTTTTTTTTATTGTGTGCCTGGTACAAAACTTTTTTTTTTTAATTGATGCCTGTGTTTGTTGGATGAATGAATGAGCAAATGAATGAATGGAATGGAGAAAAAGAACTGGAATGCTAAGTCTCTTGTTTTTTCTCTCAGGACCAACAGGACAGCAGTCAGCCATAGAAATGACTGGGTGGTCATTGTTACTTTGAACATTGTCAATAAATTCATGACAAAACAGCTTAAGGGGGAACAAGAGGTTTTATTCTGGCTTACAACTGTTGGGTTACAGCTGTTAATGCAGCTTGGCAGGAGAGCTCACACCAACACCAGGAGCCAAGGGATGTTACGATGGACTCAACAACCTCAACAACATGGACTTCCATTCACAAAGGCCGACCTTACTACAGCTGCTGCTGAGTGCCAGGAGTTGAGGGAACTGGCCACGCTATATATACAGGACTGTTGAGAGAGGGACAAATTTCACTTGACCTACAGCAAGCATGCTATCGTATGTCAAACTATGTACTTACCTAGTGCATAATCACATCCATCATGGACTGGGACTCCCCATCAACTCTACAATCAAATGAACTGAACAGTCGAGTTGTTACTGGTCAACAGCCCACACTCATTTTTTTTTTTTTCTGTGCAGTTTTTTATTGCATAAAATCCACCCAAAACAGGTCAGAATCTCTGTAGGTGAGCCTAGGCATGGTAGGGTTTACTTTAAGCCTACCTGCTTGCTCCATTGTAGGGTGACCAACTATCATAATTTGCCCAGGGGTTTATTTGGCTTTTAAGTGAACAAGAAGGATCAGGCAATGTAAGTTGATCATTAATGATCTTCCATTCCTGTCACCTTGACAAAATACTTGACACAGACAAAGGTTTGCTGTTTCAGAGGGTTTGGTCTCTCGGCACTTAACCCTTCGTGCTTGGACAGAACGTCACGGCAGTGGGAGCAGAAAGATGGTAAAGGAAGGATGTTTTCTTCATAGTGGACCAGGAAGCAGGGGGGCTGGGGAATGATAATGCTTGCTCTCCTCCTGCCTATTCCATCAGGGGATGAAGGCTTGCACCTGCATCAGAGTGGGTTTCCCCCTTCAGCTATACCCGGAGTGTACCACACCCCTCTCCTAGGTGGTTCTCAAACCATTCAAATTGACAATGGAGATAGGCATCAGGGTCTCTCTGACAGACAAGTCAACTGTCTGGCTAGAGTTGAGAATTCCAATATTGATTTTGTTGTTACTGCTGGTAGTTAAGATCTATTATGTATACTCTGTGGTCTTTTCCCAACAAAAAGAAAGTAACAAAGATGTTAATGTGATCTTGGATCTATCACTTATTAAGTGATCATTGACAATTAACTAAATCTCTCTGAACCTGGGCTTATTGTCTGAAAACTGAGAGTGATAAAACCTGTTTCACCTACTAAGGTGGTGCAGGCCTGTAATCCCAGTTTTCTGGAGGTGAGAGAAGCAGGATCAGAAATCCAAGGTTACATTCCAGTACATAATAAGTTCAAGGCCATGCAGGGCCTTGAGACCCATTTCAAACAAACAGACACAAAACAGAACAAAGGCTGTATTTATAGGGCATTCATGGCAAGTGCTTTAATGCACTTGTGAGGTAAATGGAGGAGGATCAGGAGCTCAAGGTCATCTTTGGCTATGTAGCAAGTTCAAGACCAGCCTGGGCTACATGAGACCCAGCCTCAAAAATGTAAAAACAAACGCAAAACTTATTTTACCAAACTAACCATAGGTTTGGGTGGCCAAGAATAGAAACTACTTCTTGTAAACAAAAAATGGAATTTGTTGGAAGATATTGAATAATAGACCAACTCAGTTTGAAGATTAAAAAAGCTGATGCTAGTCAGAATCTAAGAGAAATAGCCAAGACATCTCACTTCTACCCCTAACACACACACATACACAAGTGTTGCTCAGGACTTTTGAGGACATTATCATCCAGTGAATAATTTCTTTTTTTTTTTAATCTTTTAAAAATTTTTTTTATTATTTATTCAATTGTGCGTGTGCGTGTATATGTGTAGAACCACGGGCGAATTCAGAAACTACCATGGACCGCCTCCACCTCCTCCTTGTTTACTCTGCCCCGGGATTCACAGGCTCTGCCCTACCAGGACCAGAAGGGCTGGCCGCCCCTGCTTCGCCCCTGCTTCCGCCCAGCGTCTATACATGGATCTAGGATCCGAACTCAGGACCTTCTGCCTGCAAGGCAGAGGCTTAATCCCTGAGCCACCTCTCCAGCCCTACCAGTGAATAATTTCTAATTGGCCCAAGGCTTCCAATACCTTCTCTCAAGAGTCAAAGTCCAGGCTCAATACTTAACTGACTAAGCAAGGTCGTACTTAGAATTCAGCTTGAGGCAAGGTACAGGAGTTCTTGGTGTATGTGTGTGTGTGTGTGTGTGTGTGTGTGTGTGTTTATGTGGGTGCAGGTGCAGGCCAGAGGACAACTTGAGTGTCATTCTTTCAGGCACTGTCCACTTTTCAAAAATTATTTATTTATTTTGTGTGTATGTATAGGAGAGAGAAAGAGCGAGCAAGTGAGAGAGAGAGAGAGAGAGAGAGAGAGAGAGAGAGAGAGAGAGAGAGAAACAAGTATGCCATAGCATAAGTCAGAAGTCAGGTCTCTCCTTCTACCATGGGGGCTTCCAGGGATTGAACTCCGGTCCTCAGATTTGGCAGCAAGCACCTTTACTTTGCAAACCTCACTTAGTTTGACTGGCCAGCAAATCCCAGGAATCCACCTGTCTCTGCCTTCTCAGCACTGAAATTGAAGTGCACTTCTTTAGTGAGCTCTGGAGGATTGAACTCAACTCCTTATGACTGCAAGGCAAACACTTAACTGACTATCTTTCCAGTCCCTTAATACATCTTTAAGGAAGAGAAGTAAGAGTTCTCTGAATGGAAATCTGCTATACCAGAAGTTCTATATTGGCTGCATAAAAGATGTTTCCAGCAACATTTTTGAAGACCCGAAGAGAGTTCTTTTTTATAGAACTGGTTGTTCTTGAGTCCCTGTGGTCATTAGTCCCTGGCTGATTGATGTACAGTTTCTCATTAGAAGACACCATGATTCCAGAGTGATCTTTTAAAAGCATTGCATACTGCACAGACCAATCTTTTCCAAGATTCCTTGTTAAAGCTACACAGAACATGAAGATATGTTCTATAAAACATGTCATCAGGTAATTTCATCTTTGTGTGCACTTCACAGAATACTTAGCATATAACTGACAGATGTAGCCTATTCCCCACCCAGTCTTTTGTTCCTAAGATACAAATTTATATAGCATGTCACTACACTGCTATCAATTTGTAATAAGATAGTATTAGTGAATCTAACATAGAAAAAGTACAGTAAAAATACCAGGAAATAAGTTTGATCCATATAGGGTTAATAAGATGGCTCAGTGACCATAGTTACCTTCCTACAAATCTAATGACCTAAGTTTGGTTCTCATAGTCCACATGGTAGAAGGAGAGAAACAACTTCAGAAAGCTATTCTCTGACTTCCACATGGGCATCATAGCACATGTGTGCTTGCTCACTGTTGTATACCTCTTTTGTCACTATTTCTGTTTCTCTCCCTTGCTCTCTTTCTTTCCTCTCTCTCTCTCAAATAACATATTTAAAAAGAAGTTTGCTTTGTATATTCCTGTGAGACACCTGATGTGTGTGCAGTTCACTAATGGGCAGAACTCTGGCCGTATTTGTAATGGGATCATATATGTGCAGAAGAATCACCATCCTATTGAAAAATCTGTTTGTGACCAAACCACAGGGATTTGTGAAGAAGTTGGACATTCTTTTAGAAATATGTCTGTTTAAATGTATTATATCAAACAAAGAAATTGTCTTTCCCTACACTAAAAAATATCACTATTGAAATATTAAAGACATGGCATCACAGACAGTATATTTTCCCCTTCACTAACTACTAAGACAGATGATTTATGTCTAGTTTGTTTCCCCCTTACTAAGTTAGGTAATCTACTTAGAAGGAGTGGACTTGGAGGTTACTCTTGGATTCCATCTTCAGTGACCATGTAAACACACTAATTTCCAGGAAAGAATTATCATGATTGCCCCTCCAAGATTTAAAAAGCCATATAAAAGGAAAACTACAGATTGACAGGAAGGTAGAGGTGGATGGGCTTTGTTAAACCCATTTAATGAAGCTTATTTCCTCTTGGGAAAGCATAACTATTTTTATAGACTTACTTTTTCTTTCTTTCTTTAATTCTTTTTAAAAATATACTTGGTCGTGCTACATTTAGTGAAAAGAATGAGATCTGAATTGTATCTCTAGCCTTAAACTTCATCAAATATTATAAGATTATTATCCAATAGTAGATTTCCTCATAACAAACAACAACAAAACCAAAGACATACCATTATCTCCTCCCTTAAAAAATAATCCAAATGGGCCTGCAAGTCATTTGGATGGTAAAATGCTCCTTAAGATGCTATATGTGCCAGAGACATTAGAAAACAATATCACGATGCTGTGTGAATACTTTTCCTGAGGAGACGTCACACACAACCATCTTTCTACCCCAGATAGGAGTTCCTTGACAAACCAAAGTAACACTTGCACCAAACCCTGACTTGGTGAACCAACGAGTTTATTACACTTGCATACAGGAATAGGGGTGACGGTTACCTACAGGAACAGGAAGAACTCAGCATAGCTACTGGCTATTTCACGGATGCCTAGATGGAACAAACCTGAATTAACGTCCTCAGCTTATATACTCTGGGGCCTTGCCTACTCTCACCTGTGAGGACACTTGCACGGGCACATGTATAGACAGGTGTGCTGGCTTCTGAGCAGCAGCATGAATTTCAGGCTTTCCCAGACCCTCTGTTGTCACATCTTGTGCCAACCAGGCTGGTAGATAAGATCCCTACCTGGGAAAGAGAGCTTCAAGAAAGGACCTTTTGGAAACAGGGCATGGCTTATTTTAAAACAAAAAATAAGGGGCTGGAGAGGTGGCTCAGGGGTTAAGCCTCTGCCTTGCAGGTGGAAGATCCTGAGTTCAGATCCTAGACCCCACATATAGACGCCGGGTGGAAGCCGGGGCAGCCTGCGTTTCTGGTTCTAGTAGGGCGGAGCCTGTGAATCCCGGGGCAAAGTAAACAAGGAGGAGGCAGTCCATGGTGGTTCCACATACATACACACACACACACACACACACACATACACATGCACAATTGAATAAAAAAAATTAAAAATAAATAAATAAAATAAAATAAAATAGATAATAAAGATATGAAACATATGGGAGTTGTCAGGTTTGCAGCCTGGTTTTTGGAACGGGCAGTTGCTAGGGGCCTGAGTGGTTGCTAGGAATCATTCCCCTTCCAGTCTTGCCTCTTATCTTTGACAGGCAAGTTCCTCTCTTTTTGTGATTGTGCATGCCTCCTATGTCTAACAGACCTGTTCTTCCCTTTTTTGTGGATTGCTGCCCTCCTATCTATTCCCAGGTCTCTTTTTTGTTTTTTCCCAAAAACTAGCTAGGATATCACCTCCCTCTAGATTCCTGCCTCCCCTAGGTTCCTGCCCCTGGAACTGCAGATGTCAAGTAATTTCCCTTAAGTCTTTTATTTCCTAAATAAAAACCAAGCCTGCTTTTAACTTTAAATTAAATTCTAACTAGAAATTTCATGTTCAATCATATATAGTAAATAGACTTGTTAGCCAGAATGTATACGCTGATTTTAAAGAAATTAGAGAACAACAGTCCTAAAACATAGGTGGGTAAAATTCCCTAAAAAATATGACTCTTGTTAAACTAATTCAGAAATTCTACAAATATGAGACTATGCCATCTGTTCACTAAAATCAGTACACAACTATTTCTTATAGAACACATAAGTTAATAGAAATAATAATAATATAATTCCTAAAATTAATATACAACTATTTCTTATAGAACACATGAGTTAATAAAAAATAAAAATAAAATAAATCCTAATATAGTTTTTACCATTATAACCTAATATAAGCCAGCTTATATGATAACAGCCAGAATCTGATATCCTCAAAACAAAAAAATTAATATATAATATGTGCCCCCTCCAACAGATTCAACTTTACTATTTACAAAGAATGTATAATAGATATAACACAAATTAACGAGAAGCTCAACCTCGGTGTATTTTAACTAAATCTCAAATGAAGTCTTTGTTAAATGCAACAATACAGACTTAGACCCTATGACTGTTTGGTGAGACATCGTAAAATAGATAAATTTAGAGAGACTGAGGGGCTGGGAAAAACTTGTTACAGGGCTGGGAAAAACCTGTTGTAGGGCTGGGAAAAAAACCTGTTGATATGTGATAAGGATTTGTTTGTGTCTCACCCTTAAACAATAGGTTAGGTTCTTAAAGAATGTTTATCCTAAAGGTGATTCCTGCTGATTAGAAGGACACATGTCTTCTAATCAGGACACATGTCTGTCTACAGGTGCAACATTTCCTACCCAAAATTTTTTCTAGTATAAAAGCTGTTACAAAATTCCCATAAATCAGATTCAGATTCACCCAGCCCGGAGTTGTTATGTGTGTCTGTCTCTCATTCGCTGACTCTTTGCCACACTTGGTCCAGGGAAGCTCTGGACTGTGAGGCCACAGGGACTGCGACATGCTGTCTCCGAGGAAACATCAATAGTCAACAGGTATGAAATTTAATAGTCTTGGACAAAACAATGGTGTTTGTTTGGTGGGAAAGTGCCATACAACCTGTGGTTTCTCTGTCCACTCTCATTCCATGAGTGTCTTCCTTTGAAATGGCCTCTTTGCACAAATGGAATCAGCCAACATGCCCATCAACAGAGAAATGGATAATGAAAATGTGGTACATATACACAATGGAATATTACTCAGCCATCAGAAAAGATGAGATTATGGAATGTGCTGGTAAGTGGATGGAACTGGAAAATATAATACTGAGTGAAGTATCTCAGATACAGAAATAAGCACCACATGTTCTCTCTTATATGTGGATGCTAGCAGTGATATCCTTGTCAATATATTTGGCATGGAATTACTGTAAGAGCCAGAAAATCCAAAAGGGACCTCTGAGTGGGAAAGTGGGAAGGAATGATTACGGTGGAACCTTTAAAGGAGAGATTTAGGATACCATGGCAGGTAGAGTGAGGGAGGGAATAATTGGGAAAAACACCTAGGGGGGAATAAGGGGATGGGAGATAGGAGGGACAGAGGGACTTATAGAAAAACCCTAAGATTGTGGGACGTAACCCCAAAGGAACCTCCTATGCTAGTAATATGTCGAAGTAATGTCTTTTTAAAAAAGGAACAAGAATAGGCAGTCCCTATGCAGAAGAGCACAGAGTGAGGAAAACAGAGCAAAACAAAACAAAACAAAAAAGCCCTGAGATGATCCACATAGAATTCAGTGACAATTAAAACTACACCAAAAGTAACAGGAATGTGACACTTCCTGATAAAATGTTGATCAGAGAGGCCCCCAAACATTATAGGCTTTTGCCATTGCACTTGATTGATCTCCAATGAACTGTCAGTAAGACCCTATTACTGAAGACTCAACACATATGGCTCACAGACCATGGTTAAAATACATCAACTGGAACTGGTCTGAGAAGTTCCTTCTTGCTGGACAGCTTACGCAGTGCCAAGGAATACTGTAGAAACTACTGGGGGAGAGAAATAATCACAGGCCTCATCAATGCATGAGATCTGCAAGTTGCAGTAAAAATCACCATGGCAACAAGTGACCACCAGTATAATGGCATGAGTATCAAGGAGACAACCCATAGCTTTCTGCTTGAACTCAAGACCGCTTGTCAGAATGGAATATATTCTTGTTATGTTCCACTAGAACGAGAACCTAAAAATGGAAGGAAATAGATCAATAGGGAAAAACAGCCAATGAACATATAGGTAGGAAGACAGTACACCAAACTGTTCTGTAATAGCTGTTATTATAACCATAGATTTGAAGCACACTCAACACTGAACCTAGAAGTCTTCTTCTACAACAGAGGTAGAGGATCTCAACAGACAGAATGCAGCCTAGGTCAGAAGAAGAGCAATGAAGTGGACAGCAGTGGACAGCCATAATGCAGAGTACCAGCAACCCCAGCAAGGTTCACCCAGAATCAGGCCAACCTAATCTCTCCCCATCCTAAGGCTTTGGAAACATTGTGGAAGAGGGGGTGGTGAGATTGTAAGAACCAAAAGATAGGAAGATCTACCGTTGGACAAGACCTGTCATTCAAGGCAGGACTGCTGCATCCAAGAACTCACTGCAGTAAGACTTGTCCTTCCCAGACCGCATAATGACTGACATACCAACATACTCAAGGAAATCAAGAGAGATAAGAACATACAGTGGAAACGTTGGGGACTAAAGTTGGATGAATGAAGGGAAATGCCCCTATCAGTGGGGTGGCCTGAAGAGAGGCAGCATGGTATACCACAGGGGCCTGAACTCCTACAAGAGTAGACAAGCCAGGCAGGAGAGTAGGAGGAAGTAGGATGGGAGTGATGAAGGAAAGTGGGGATAAGTATTCAATATGCTTGTAAAACTAGAAGAATAAATTTAAAGACAAAGAAAGAAAAATGAAATGGCCCCTTTGAATAAAGTATGGCAAACCTCAGGATAAACCCCACCTTCCATTTCCTTGATAACACTAGACTGGAATCAGTTCCTGTGGGCTCACCCCTTAAATTAATCCAGCTGGGCCTGTCAATCACATGAATAGGAATCTAGCTAAGACCCTATCCCAGGAAATCTGATGTGCCTGAGGCAGATGGGAGGATCCTATGCTTTTTTTTTTTTTTTTTTAGAAGCTTCTTTCTTCAGTCTCTCTTTCTCAGCATGACTGAGGGCAGAAACAGGACATACAAAACTTCTGCCATGTAGACTATTAAGCATAATTTCCCTCTCTTTTTTCTATGTCTCTTTTTTATGCTTGCTGTTTCCAAATTCTACACGTTTTCCCTTCTTATGTCCCTCCTCCTGACAGCTGCTTGATTCCTGCTTTCAGAATTTAGAGCTTCTGATCTTGTTTTTCTTTTTAATGCCTTACTTTTGTTTTAAAATAAACGCTCACTTTTATACATCAGCAGTTCTTCTGGCCTTGTAATAATTCTTCTTCATCTGGTGAAGGAAAAGAGCCCAACATCGGTGCCTCACTTTGGTATGCAATAAACTCTGCCTGTTGTCTCTACTATACTCTGTCTCTTGTCTGGATTCATTTGGCAGCCATCGCAAGAACCAGGGAGTCCAGGGGATGCCAGAATAAGATCCTGCTATAGATGCTGTGGAGACCCACATCTGCATTTACCAAATCTCAGCTTTATACTCATTTATGTTATAATTAACCTCAAAATTCTCACCTTCAGTTATTTTATTTTAAACCTTTGTGATAGCTGAGAATATTAACTTTTCTCCTTAAAAGCATTTAGAATGGGCTGGGGGAAATGACTCAGGAGACAAAGCCTTTGCCTCCCAAGCAAAAAGACCTAATTTCAGCTCTCCAGATCCCATGTAAAAATGCCCTGGAAGGCAGAGCCTGGAAGACCCCAAAGCAAAGAAACAAGGAGGTAGAACAATCCAGGACGATTCCCAATTCACCCTGGGTCTCCACAGGCACATACACTCAAGTGCCCTCTGGTTCTCTCTCTCTCTCTCACATACACACACATGCCCACATGTACATGCGTGCATGCACACAAAAATTTATAATGAAATATGTTTACAGGAAGATTGCTTTATGGAATATTATCACATGCACTTAGTCTGAAGAATTTTATATTAATGTTCATAATTAAATTCCTGAATACAAATTTTCTTACTTAGTATTACTTAATATTTTTAGAATGTCTTTACTTAGCTTTCTTGAACCTTGTACAATGACATTACCTATAACTGTAATATTTAACTTTAAAAATATAAGCTTTTTTAAGCAAAAGCTCAGGCTCCAGAAGCCCCAACAGGCAGACAAGTTTCAGGTATTTTCTCCATTGCCAATTAAAGACGCAACTAATAATAAGATGTTGCAGTTACTCTTTGTGCTATTGTGAGGCAACATGAGACTCAAGAGAAAGGGGGATTTATGTCTACCCCAGAGGGTAGACATAGTCCATTATGATGGAAAAGGGGCAATAAGCTCCAAAATCTGAGGCGGCTCAGGTCATGCCCATCATCATGGAAGAAAGATGAGTTTGCCAGCACAGGACAAGAAAGTCAGAGAGTTCTTCTGTTTTATGATTCCCTTTATCTGGTCTGTTAGTGGGAGGACCCATCTAGATTTCTGGTTGGTTTATGCCTTATAAGTATATTGAGCCAGATAATCTCTCTGGGTGGTCTGACAGCTAATCTGTTAATTCCAAGTGTAGTCAAATTGACTACCACAATTAACTATCACAGCAAAGGGAAATGTCTTCAATAAGGTCACATGGGAGAGAGGACCAGATCTGTGATTTCAAGTGTATCTTCTAGATACTGGCGTGAACTTTAGATTTAAATGAAAGAAGATTCAAGGCAAGAGGCATGCATAATTAAGCAGATCTGGTCTAAGTATTACATCCTTGGTCATTGTCTCAGCTCTGGTCTTACTTGCAAAGCAGTCCAAAAAGAAGCCCTTACTCATTGAAGGCGCAAAGTGGTTCTTGGGAGTTGATTTATTTTGCTCTTGGGTACAGCCTTGTCTTCATGGATAATTACCCACTGGGCAGGGTTATATTAGCCATAGCTGCATCATTTTATGAAAACTTCCACCTTGTCTGGAATGTGGAGTGTTGTAGTTCATCTGCATAGTTGCTGATAAATGACATCACACAGCTTAAGGGAACAAGGAGTTTATTTTCTTTTCTTTTTTTTTTAAGTATTTTATTATTATTATTTATTCAACCGTGCGCATGTGCGTGTGTGTGTGCGCGCGCGTGTGTGTGTGTCTGTGTATGTGTAGAACCACGGACAAATTCCCGCACCACCATGGACGCCTCCACCTCCTTCTGCCCCGGGATTCACAGGCTCCGCCCTACCAGGACCAGAAGCGCAGGCCGCCCCCGCTTCTGCCTGGCGTCTATACGTGGGATCTGGGATCCGAACTCAGGACCTTCCGCCTGCAAGGCGGAGGCTTAACCCCTGAGCCACCTCTCCAGTCCCGAGTTTATTTTCTTATGACAGTCCTGTTACAGTTCTTAGTCCAGCTTGACAGGAGAGCATGCACCAATACCAAGGCTGAGGGGACTGGCCATACCATAACTGCATAACGGCTGAGAGATGGACAGACCTTACTTGCCAGACCAGGATGTCTGGCCAAGTATACAGAAGGATGCCAACTCTCTCAACTAGCTCTCTGTGATTTATCCAGGGCCTAATCCCACCCACCATGAGCTGGGTCTTCCTTACCTGCTGAACAATCTCCTTCAGGTTTGCTCTCGGCTTAACCATCAATTCTCTATAACTGTGCCCAGAGCTCAAACCCTCAACAGTCAAGTTGATACCTGTGCTTAACTATGACATGGAGATTCCCAAATCTATGTTGATCTGTTGTCATAGAATTGTTTTCCATTCTTTCCCCTGCTGACCTGATGCAGGTCTTGCAAGGTGTGTTTGTTTTTTTTTTTCTGGAATACCAAGAAAAATTCCAAAGGAGAAGGCAAGGGCAGCAACTTATTTCTATGCCTTAAATCAAAGTAAAGGAGAGAGATAAAATAAAGGCAGAGGTGTCAGGCTTTGATCTAACTTTTAGTTACCTCAGGGGCCCAAGTGAGTGAAGCAGGAGTTAGTTTCACAGTAGGTAGTGAGGAAAAAGGGGCCCATGGCGAAGACTGCAAGTGTGTTTTAGAGGGCAGGGGCATTATAGTTAAAGAAAATGCTAAGGGTAAAGCAGAGAGGTCAGGAACACAAGGGATAAAAAACAAAGAACTCACTTTCAGGTACAAAATAGTATCAAGTAAACAGGCTCTGAAGAGCAATGGTACAGCTGGCTAGCTATAGAATATAGTCTAGACACTTCTACCCTTTTACATATTTTTGCTTTTAATGGTGCTAATTGCAACACAATTGCTGGTAAAGATGTTTGCTAACAAGAAGCATTTACCTAGGAGACCGCTCACAGACAAGTAGCTAGATACGAGGTAACTAAGAAAGACTGCAGCTACATCTCTGTAGCTGTGCTAGACTTAAAACTCTACCATGGTAAATCTGAAAACAAAGAGTGTCAGAAAGACTCCTGCAAGGTCCAAGGTAGCAGCATCACCTAGTGACTCATGACTAGCAGACAGTCCAAGGTTGACAACTAAGAAAGCGCAAGTCAGGAATGGACCTAAGGGAGACCTTGACCACCCTTAGCTGGGTGGGGGATGCATGAATAGTGCACAATCATCCCCCTGGTTCTGTCAGAGGACTTACATAGACAAGGCAGGCCCTCCTGGTTCAACCCATGACATCCTAGGGAACAGAGATTGTCTTAGCCTGGGTCCAGTTTTTATCATTGTCCATTATCTCTTCAGATTATGACTCCGCCCAGGGGTCTCTCTCTTCTCCTTCTCTCTCCCTCTTTTCTCTTCTGCTCTGTAAGCACTCAGGTCTCTCCACCCATCCTCCTTCTGCCAGGCTGTCATGGTGGCTTTCTCTCTGTCCTCTCTGACTTATTCCTCTGTACCTTTTCTATCCTAACGCTCTTCTGTTTTAAGGCTAAACTAAGGCTCCCTTGGTTATCAGACTCCCAGTTCTAAATAAACTTCTCTTTCTTAACTCTCTCTCTCTCAGGCTTTTTTTTTATTCACGGACCTCCACATGGCTCCCTACTCCTCTATCCACCGACAGTTACCATCTTTACAAAATGTTGCTAAGAAATCTAACTGATATTTCCAGGTGCTTGCCGAGGGGTACCTGAGAGGATTACAACAGATAAACTTGATAAAATGGAGGAAAATAGTTTTAGGGATCAAAAGGTACAACCCTTATCTTTTATTTCTCTACAATGGTGGTCTCTCCTCTCTTAAATTAATCTAGCTAGGTCTGTCAATAACTTGGCCAGGATTCCAAACCCCAGGAAACCAACTGATTTGAAGCTATGCTGAAGAAATGCTAGAAATCACCTAATTGGATGTGTTACGGAATGACAGTTCCAATGTTGCAGGGTTCTTGTGTTTCAGGAAGATTGAAACCAGAACACGTGTAGAGGATTAAGGTAGAGTTTATTAGAGGAAAGAAAGGCTGGAACTCATGGACTCTAGGCGTGGAGTGCCATGAGGGACTAGGGAGCCCTGGAGAACTCATCTGGACCCAGGCAAGGAATCCATGAGAGGCAGGCAGCTGGAAAAGAGCTCATGGCACCTTGAGTACCAAGAGGATCTAGGGTGCCCTGGAGAACGCATGGACTTGACATGGACTCCATGAAAAGCAAGGAGCTAGAAAGAACTCATGACACTCCATGTGCCACCAGGGGATAGGGTACCAAAGATGGCTGCCAGGGTCAAGTATATTTGTACACCTAGGTAAGCCCTGGAAACTGGCTTTTTCTTATTGGTTAGCTCCCATTGGGGCCCAACCCAGTTGCTCAAGGGCCAAGGTAGAACTAGAGATCAAGTTTTTTGTTGGATATGGAGAGCTTATCTCCATAATCCTTTCACAGGGAAGTTGGCCATTTTATCCCTGGGAGGATTGGAGTCAGTTTCTCAGCAGGGGCGTTCCTTCAGGGAGCTTCCAGCAGTGCAGGATGGCCTTCAGGAATTCCAAGACCTTCAAAGTCTTTGAGACCCATCCCAGCATAGCTCCTCTAATCTCACCTCAGATCCAGTGCTTCTTCCCAGAGGTGATTTCTCAGCCCTGGGAGTGATGTAGGCCTAGGGAGCCACTACAGAGCTTCTACCAGGAGTACTGCAGGGCATGTCCTTTGCCTTCCTTTGTCTTTTGTTCCCTCTAATCCTGGGGGTTGCTGTGATTCCCAGTTTATACTCTGAAGTTTCCTGCCTGTCCAAGATTTATAGTCAGCTTGCCCCGATATTTTTTTTAATTCTAAGAAAATGGTACTTGAGGTTTTTTTTTTTTTTTTCTGAGGCAGAATAGGGGATTCCTGTGTCTGCAGCACAGTAAGATCCCTGTGCTGCAAAGAACTAAAAGTCTTGTTTGAGATTCTCAAGTAGTGTCTGGGGAAAGGAATGAGTCTCTGCCCAAGGTCACATATATTCAGGCTATCAGCCTAGTTCAGTGTGTGTGTGTGTGTGTGTGTGTGTGAAAGAGAGAGAGAGAGAGACCATAGGGCACTCTTGTATGCCTTTAGATGCCCCAGGGTGAAATCAGGAATCACTCCGGATCACTCTACCTCCTCATTGCTTTGCTCTGGGGATTTTCAAGCTCTGCCTTCCAGGGCCAGAATTACAGACTACCACTGTATCTGCTTGGCATTTTTATGTGGGATCTGGAGATCTGAATTCAGGTCTTTTTTTTTTTTAATTTTATTATTATTTATTCAATTGTGGGTGTGTGCGCGAGTGTGTATGTATGTGTGAGTGTGCACGTGTGTGTATGTATATATGTGTGTGTAGAACCATGGACAAATTAGGGAACCACCATGGACCTCATCCACCTCCTCCTTGTTTACTGTGCCCCAGGATTCACAGGCTCCGCCCTACGAGGGCCAGAAACGAAGGCCATCTCCACTTTCGCCTGTGTCTATACGTGGGGTCTA
The DNA here is from genome assembly GCA_023101885.1 of Typhlomys cinereus. Taxonomy (NCBI): domain Eukaryota; kingdom Metazoa; phylum Chordata; class Mammalia; order Rodentia; family Platacanthomyidae; genus Typhlomys; species Typhlomys cinereus. The sequence continues at coordinate 46,026 of JALPQD010000222.1, read as the reverse complement.
GGATCCAAACTCAGGACCTTCTGCCTGCAAGGCAGAGGCTTAACCCCCGAGCCACCTCTCCAGCCCCTGAATTCAGGTCTTTTTGACAGGTAACTATCCTCTTAAGATGTAGGGTTCTTGTGTTCCGGAGTGGAAGATTGAAACCAGAGCACATGTAGAGGATTAAGGTAGCGTTTATTAGAGGAAAGAAAGGCTGGAACTTATGGATTCCAGACTTGGAGTCCCAAGAGGGGCTAGGGCTCAGGAACTCATGGACTCTAGACATGGAATCCATAAGGAGCAAGGAACAAGAAAGCTAGGGCATCAAAGACAGATGCCAAGGCCAGGCATGTTTATACAGCTAGGGGAGCCTGGGAAACTGACTTTTTCTCATTGGTTAACTCCCCTTGGGGCCCAACCCAGTAGATCTTGGGTCTAGGTGGGCTAAAGATCAAGTTGTTTGATAAGATGAGCTTATCTCCATAATCTTTTCATAGGGAAGTTGGCCATCTTATCTCTGGAAGCATTGGAGTCAGTTCCCAGCAGGGTGTTCCTTCAGGGTGACCTTCAGGAATTCCCAGGACCTTCAAAGACCTTGAGACCCATCCCAGCATAGGGGCTCTAACCCTGCTTCACTTTTGCTTGTGAGACAAAGGCTTTAACCAGTGAATCATCTCCCTAGCCCAGGCCAGTTCATTTAAATTTTTTTCTCTTATTTACTTATTTTTGAGAGAATGGGCACTGTTACATAAAAATTCCCTAAAATTTTTAACTCTTGCAAGGCTGAAACTGTGTCATTGAAAGAAACCATTCCCCCAACACCATTCTACTGTATGTCTTTGTGAATTTGACTATTTTAGATAAATACGGTAACTTTATGTCCTCGAGATCCATTCATGTCCTAGTATGTGACAGATTTTCCTTAGCATCTTTTTTTTTTAAATATCTTATTTATTTATGTGTGTGTGAGGGCACCGTGTATCCCTATGGAGGACCAAGGATGACTTCAGAAATCATCCTGGATTGCTTCTACTTCCTTCTTGCTTCACTCTGGGATGTCCCAGGTTCTGCCCATCAAGGCTGGAAGTACTAGGCCATTGCCCATTTCCACCTGGCATTTTTATGTGGGACCTGGGATCCGAACTCAGGACTTTTTGCTTGCAAGACAGAGTCTTAACCCCTGAGCCATCTCTCCAGCCCCTCCTTAGCATCTTAACTCTGAATAGTATACCATTGTATGCATATATCACAGTTTGCTTATTCATTCATCTATTAGTTGACATTTGGGCTATTTCCATTTCTTAACTATTATGAATAATGATGCTAGGAAAATGGGTATTTCTTTAAAATCTTGTTTCAAGTAATAAGGAAAGATTCGTTTTTAGGCTTGCCAGAGAAACTCTAAGATGGATTTCAGGTGAAATATCCCTTCATAACACTGACCAGCCACAGAGGTAGAGAAGTTGGGAAAAGAGATCCAACTACAATCCCTAGAACAAAAGTCCTTTGATGGAACTTCAGTGATGTGGGGTTTCCTCTTTGGGGTTCTTGTGTTCCAGAGCCAAAGAATGAAACCAAAACATGTTGAGAGGTCATAAAAGCTGGAATTTTATTAAAAATGAAAGAGGAAAGAAGAGACTCTTGGATGCTCTGTACAAGGCGGAGGGGAGGAGGAAGCCATAGCCTTAAGGCAGAAGAGATTAGAGCAGAGGAGATGGCTTAAGGTCACAGAGAAGAACAGGGAGAGGCACCATGACCACATGTCTAGAGGACAGAGCACATATGACCTGCTCGTCCCACAGTGGGCAGGCAGGGGAAAGCCAGAAGGAATAGAATGTGATGGGGAGCCACAATCTTTTATAGCTGGTATTGCTAAGGAGTGGCCCAGGAGTTCCTAGGGAACTGAGGTAAAGACTGGAGGGGTGGTGGGCATCATTCCAACAGGACCACGCAGTGCTAACTGTTCAGTAGAAATTAGACTATTCCATTGAAGGAGGAGGGGGTCTTTGACCAGAGATAAATTTTTCCTATAAGGTCAACCTGTCCCATGGCTACTAAGTGCTAGGATCTTAGGGAAAGTACCAGGTGGAATATAAAAGCATTACATCTGGATCTGAGGAGCAGAAAGCTGATCTTGCTGTCCCGTACTACCCGGGAGTCTCTGTGTAAGACAGTTTCAGCTCAAATCTGTCTGCTGCAGCTGGGAGAGGACCTAAGCTGCCTAGACCTAGCTGACCTCTATACAGTGACTGCATCTGTGAGCCAACATAATGGTAACTCCATTTTAATTATATGGGGAATGTTAGGTTACTGCACTACTTCCTGGATGAAATGGCGCCTCTGGGCATGCACGTTGGGTGTGCAAACTCTTCACTCAACCTGAACTGGAGCCCCCGCCCCCTCCTCTTTCACCCCTCCTCCTTCAGGTACGTGTTCCTGCCTGCGGGCTCCAGCTTTCCCAGAAATGCTTCAATAACTAAATATTTTCCTGGAAAAAGTAGAATTCCCCTAAAAAAGTAGAAGATCTAGAATGACTGTTGCTCCTAGTGCTTTCCTGTTTGTACCATATGAGAGGAAACTAAAGTTTGCAGCCGCTCTGTGCATTCGCAGTGAGGCAGCCACTCTGCTCTTGGGCCCAACTCGGCCTGTGGTCTTTGTTCTGCCCGACATTGAAGGGGGTCCCTGAACAAGCCCCCTTCAGGGAAATACACGCTGTTGGTCAGAATGGTTACATCATTTTACAATTCCATCAGCAGTATCCAAGGATATCTGTTTCTCCATACCCTCGAAATATTTTCTGGCTCCTTTTTTAAAAGTAATTTTAAAAAGTTTTATGTGACAATCTCATACATATATAAAAATGTGTCTTCGTCATCTCCTTTACTACTCCTCTTCTTGTGTCTCCTCCTGTTGAGGAATCGCACTCTAGCAGTCTGTATGTATCCAGTTTCTTGTGTTAGGAGTCAAAGATTGAAACCAGAACTCCCGCAGAGGATTAAGGCAGAGTTTATTAGAGGAGAGAAAGAACAGAACTCACAGACTCCAGGCTCCATGCGGGGCTTGGAGATGGAAGAGAATTCATGGACTCCAGATGGGGCAGTGCCTAAGATGGATGCCAGGGTCAGGTACCTTTAGGTAAATCCAGGAAACATGGATTTTCCTCATTGGTTAGCTCCAGTTTCTGCAAACCTAATTGGAGCTACATCTCTTCTGTTTATTTTAGGGCCCAACCCAGTTGATTTTATGCTGCCTCTTTGTAGGCCTTATCAGTTATGAAGAATCATCTCCATATCCTTTCATAAGCTAAGTGCTGGGGGAAGTTGACCACCTTATCTCTGTGGAGGATTGGAGTCAGTTCCTCCCTGTCAACAGGAGTTGTTTTTCCAGGATAATCCCAGCTGTGGGGAAATGGCTTTCCAAGACCTTCAGAGACCATCCCAGCATGTCTGCAATAAAACTGCCTAACTCCCACTGGAGTGTGTGTGTGTGTGTGTGTGTGTGTGTGTGTGTGTGTGTGTGTACTTCCCACTTGGTCCCATTCGTGCTGTCTACATGTACTTGTATATGAGGCTATCTGCTGGAGCATGGGCAGCCTAGCGGTAACCATACACCAAGTAGTCAAACTGCCATTAGCTCCTCAATTAATGGGAGAGTAACGGGAGAGTCCCTTCACCAGTCATGTTGGAATGTTACCTGTTTTTTACCAGAGAAGGTTTTATAGAAATAAACACAGCTACCTACCTTGAATTCATAGTGCAACAGCTGTGTCATGGCCAGAAGACGACATTTCACAGCAGTCTTCATCCTCTGACTATTACATTCTTTCCAACCTCTCTTCTGCAATGTTCCTGAGCCTTGGCAGATATGGGAGAATTGTTATAGATGGGTGTGGGGGCTTGATATAGCCAATATCATTATTGGGGCTGAGCACTCACAAGTCACTTATTCTCAGCACTCTGATCAGTTATGAGTCTTGGAATTAACTGCTTGTATCCATTACAGAAAAAAGTTCCTCTGACTAAGGTTAAGTACAGTGGTATTAGCGCAGGTTTACAGCAACTATGCTGGGAGGGTCTCTAAAGGTCTTTGAAATTTCCGAATGCCATCCCGCACTGCTGGGATCACCCAGAAGGTACACCCCTGCTGAGGAACTGACTGTAACATTCCCAGAGACAAGATAGCCAACTTCCCTATGAAAGGATTATGGAGATGAGCTCTCCATATCCAACAACTTGATCTCTAGCCTGAGAGCAACTGGGTTGGGTCTAATGGGAGCTAACCAATGAGAAAAAGCCAATTTCCCAGGCTTGCCTAAATGTGCAAATATACCTGACCCAGATAGCCACCTTCAGCACCCTACAGCCCCTCATGGCACTTGGAGTGCCGTGAGTCTGCTTCGAGTTCCTTGCTTCTCATGGATTCCATGTCTGGGAGTCCATGAGTTCTCTGGGGCGCTCTAGCCCCTCATGGCACTCCACATCTGGAGTCCATGAGTTCTATCCTTTCCCTCCCCTAATAAGCACTACCTTAATCCTCTACACATGCTCTGGTTTCAATCTTCAATGCTGAACTCAAGAACCCTGCAACATTGGGACAGTCATTCCTGCAACATTATCCATAGACATAAACTTAGATATTCAGAAGGTAATTTGATATATTCATGTCCTTTCAGCAAACATAGTAGATTCCCTCCTAGAGCCTATCATTCCAAAGCTATGGTTCTCTGACCTGTGGATCAGGTCTCAAGGCTAATCAGAAAGCAATTAGTCACCCACTATTACACCAGTGAACACACCTTGCTGATACACATTAGTATTGCAACATTCAGGGTACAGAACTGAGTAACACCACTGAAACCTTTCCTCTCTCTGAAGCCCACATGGCATCTTTCACTATGAAACCCAGTCAGCAGGGTGCATTTGTCATTTTCTGTTCAGACCCTGTAATTTTTAATTTGGCCCAAGACGCCTGAGGGTCTCAGCCATAGGTGGACTGCAACCCTATCATGAATTCTCTGGGAATCATTTGTTTAATGGATTAGCGGTTAAGATTTTGCCTCTCAAGCAGAAAGACTTGAGTTCTGATCCCAGATCCAACATAGCCAGAAATGGCAGCAGCCTGAACTTCTAGCCCTGGAAGACAGAGGTTAAGACAGAGGTTATTAGAGGGAAGACAGTCCCATATTGAAGCAAAAAGGAGGTAGAAGTAATCCAGAATAATTCCCGAAGTCACCCTTGGGCCTCCACAAGCACACATTGCCCTCTGACACACACGCACACACACACACACACACACACACACACACACAAAATGAATAAATAAATAAAACTTCAAAAGGCAAAAAGTAGGAATGCAAAATTAGGAACTTCAAGTTAATTTTACCGCAAAGAGGTCTGTGTAATTATAGGTTGCTTCTAAATAATATGTTGATCTAATCTATATCTGCTTGTACAGAACATTATATTTCCCAACTAAGCTTCTCCCAGATACACCCCTCCACCTGCCCTGCAGTCAACAGATGGTCTCAGCTACAGCTATCTGCAGCATAGGTCACCATTGCTCAATAGACTTGGTCTTCCAGGTGATAACTACAAAGACCTTCATGATGTCAGAGGAGAGAGGAGTCGCCCACCTGGAGGAAGGAAGTTTCTCTATCAATTTCGGTTTGGTTTCTGTTGCAGTTTGCTTGCATGGTTGCTGATAAATGACCATCAAAGGCTTAAGGAAACAAGGGTTTATTCTCTCTTACAAATTCCTGATTACAGTTCTCAATCCAGTTTGACAGGAGAGCTCACCCATCACCAAGGCCGAGGAAACTGGCCACACCATCTCTACACACCAGCTGAGAGAAGAACAATCTTTACTTGCCAGACCAGCATGTCTGGCCTATATGTACAGAAGGATGCCAACTCTCTCACCCAGCTCTCTGAGATTTATTCCAGGGCCTAGTCCCACCCACCATAGGCTGGGCCTTCCCCAGCAGCTAGACAATCTCCTTCAGGTTCGCTCTGGGCTCAGCTCAACTACTAATTCTCCACAAATATGCCCAGAGCTCAAACCCGCAACTGTCAAGTTGACACCTGTTGCCAACTATGACAACATGTCCTACAGCCAAAGTGTGTAGTGTCTTGCACCGTAGAACCTCATCATACAGTTCTGGTGGGCAGTCACGAACAATAATAGTCTGTGTTTCTTTTGGAATCTCAGGCTTCCCTGACCAATAACTCCTGGTGCTGAGACTTTTTTTTTTAAATTTTTTTAATATTATTTATTATGTATTCAATTGTGCATGTATGTGTGTGTGCGTGTGTGTGTGTGTATGTGTGTGTGCGCGTAGAACCACGGACGAATTCCAGAACCACCATGGACGCCTCCACCTCCTCCTTGTTTACTCTGCCCCGGGATTCACAGGCTCTGCCCTACCAGGACCAGAAACTCAGGCCGCCCCCGCTTCTGCCCAGCGTCTATACATGGGGTCTAGGATCCGAACTCAGGACCTTCTGCTTGCAAGGCGGAGGCTTAACCCCTGAGCCACCTCTCCAGCCCCTGGTGCTGAGACTTTTGTGTAATAACCCATGGCTTTTGGGAAGAGAATTGTCTATTCATGCATGGCATCTCCATTCAAACTCCTTTTTATAAATGTATTTTTTAAATTAGCTTACAAAGTCTTTCTTCCTTCCTTCCTTCCTTCCTTCCTTCCTTCCTTCCTTCCTTCCTTCCTTCCTTCCTTCCTTCCCTCCCTCCCTCCCTCCCTCCCTCCCTCCCTCCCTCCCTCCCTCCCTCCCTTCTTTCCTTCTCTCCTTCCTTCCTTCAATTGATTTGCCTACTTTTTAAATAGTTATCTTCTAGTAATTTTGATGTGCATTTCTCCAATGATTAGTGATGGCGACTATGTTTTTATATGCTTATTGGCTAATCATATAAGTTCTTTGGGAGTTGTCAGGAAGGAAGGAGCCTGAGGGAAGATGGTTTACATCTCCAATGGACAAGTGTTGGACAGCCAAATCAGTCCCCATGGAGATTATCTTTGATAATAGATTTCTTTTGGGGAATAGCAGAATTTATGGTTTTCTTTTTCAAGACCCTGCTTCAGCAGGATGTGAAGAAAGGAAGAGGCTAGGGAAGCTCATTTAAGTCCAGATTTGATGATGGCAGAGGTTCGCCAGGAAACCCTCCCAGAAGAATGGGCTCGAATCAATCATCTTCGTGGCCCCAGTCGTCCCCCAATGGCTGGTGGATGAGGAAGGTAAATGTCTGCTCTAAGAAGCAGACAGCTAGACATTCACATTCATAGACGGAAATCATCACAAAGTGGAAAGCTGACCACAATGGACAAGATGAAAAGGCAGATGAAGGTGCATGTCTGAACAAGGATTGCTCTGTGTCCTCACAGACAAATGACGTCATGCTGGCAATTCTCTGTAGGGATCTGGCCTGACTGACATGCAGGTCTATAAATGCACATGTTTGTCTCATTATGTCTTTTGTATAGTTTACTAAAGTATTAATATAGTTTTAATAAGTAAATATTTTTAAGTTGCAAAACTTGACTCCTCATCTTTGTGTAATTAAATCAGAAAAGTATCCTGAAGAAACTAAAGGGTGTGTGTGTTCAATCTTGTAAGTATTGCCTTTTTTCAACTTTGGAAACAGTTATTTGTTCTCATTTATAAATAAACTACATCATATTTTTTTAAAAAAAAGTTCTTTGGGGAAATAATTATTCAAGCCCTTTGCTCATTCTTCAGTGGGTTTATCCTGGTGATGCTATTGCTAAAGTTGTCAAAGTTTTTTATATATTCTAGATATTAGCCCATCATGTCATGTCCTGTGCCAACCAGGCTGGTAAAGTAACATCCCAACCTGAGGAAAGGCTTCGAGGAAGCACCTTCTGGAAACAGGACATGGCTTATTTTGAAGTAAACAATAAAGATATGAAACATATGGGAATTGTCAGGGTCACAGCCTGCTCTTTGGAATGGGCAATTGCTAGGGGCCTGAGTGGTTGCTAGGAACCAGTCCCCTTCCAGTTTTGTCTCTTATCTTTGACAGGCAAGTTCCTCTCTTTTTGTGATTGTGCATGCCTCCTATCTCTGACAGGCTAGTTCTTCCCTTTTTTCTGGATTGCTTGCCCTCCTATCTATTCCCAGGTCTCTTTTTTGTTTTTTCCCAAAAACTAGCTAGGATATCACCTCCTCATAGGTTCCTGCCTCCAGAACTGCAGATGTCAAGTAATTTCCCTTCAGTCTTTTGTTTCCTAAATAAAAAACAAGCCTGCTTTTAACTTTAAATTAAATTCTAACTAGAAATTTCATTTTCATTCATACACAGTAAAAGACTTGTTAGCCAGAATGTATATGCTGATTTTAAAGAAATTAGGGAACAACTTCAAGAGTCCTAAAACATAGATGGGTAGAATTCCCTAAAAAATATGACTCTTGTTAAATTAATTCAGAAATTCTACAAATATGAGACTATGCCATCTGTTCACTAAAATCAGTACACAACTATTTCTTATAGAACACATAAGTTAATAGAAAATATAATTCCTAAAATTAATACATGACTATTTCTTATAGAGCACGAGTTAATAAAAAATAAATAAATCCTAATATAGTTTTTACCATTATAACCTAATATAGGCCAGCTTATATGATCACGACCAGAATCTGATATGCTCAAAAAGAAAAAATTAATATATAATATGTGCCTCCTCTAACAGATTCACCTTTACCAATTACAAGAATGTATAATAGATATAACACAAATTAACAAGAAGCTCAACCTCGGTGTATTTTAACTAAATCTGAAACGAAGTCTTCAAGAAATGCAACAATACAGACTTAGACCCTGTGACTGTTTGGTGGGTCATTGAAAGATAGTTTAGAGAGACTGAGGGGCTGGGAAAAACCTGTTGTAGAACTAGGGAAAAACCTGTTGATATGTGATAAGGATTTGTTTGTGTCTCACCCTCAAACAATGGGTTAGGTTCTTAAAAAATGTTTATCTTAAAGGTGATTCCTGATGATTAGAAGGACACATGTCTGTCTGCAGGTGCAACATTCTCTGCCCAAAAATTTTCTAGTATAAAAGCTGTTACAAAATTCCAATAAAATAGATTCAGATTCATCCAGCCCAGAATTGTTATGTGTGTCTGTCTCTCATTCGCCGACTCTTTGCCACACTTGGTCCAGGGGAGCCCTGGACTGTGAAGTCTGAGTGCGGACTGCAGTACATCATCTGATAATCGAAGATGTTTTCTCACATTGCCTTTTTGTTTTTTTGTGACATGGTCTTGAATTTGGTATCCTCCAAGGATGACCTTGAACTTCTGATCTTCCTGTTTTCACCTCCAGGTGCTGGGATTACAAGCATGTGCCACCAGACTGGGTTTTGTGATTCACGCCTTTGTACGTGATAGGTAAGCACTCTACCATTGGGCTGCACTCCTGGCTCCATCCCAGCTCCTTTTATTCTCATTTTTTTTTACATGTATAACTCTATGTTTATATAATGTCCATGAATCACAGGATACTGTGTTTGCCTATGGAGGCCCAAGAGTGACTTTGGGAATCACCCCGAATTGTTCTTTCTCCTCTTTGCTTTGCTTTTTGAATTTCCCAGACCCAGCCTTCTAGGGCTGAAGTGTAGGCTGCCCTCATTTCTGCCTGATATTTTTATGTGAGATCTGGGATCTGAACTCAGGACCTTCTGCTTGCAAAGCAGAGGCTTAATCCCTGAACAATCTCTCCAAACCCTCTCCCCCTACCTTTCTCCCCAAACCCATTTTGTGAAACTATCTAAATAATGGTTTTCATTGTCTATGATGTACCCTCATCGTGACAAATGAAAGTCACATCCCTCTTTTTTTCATTGAGAATTCACGATCTCAATGTGCAAAACTCAAAGTTAACTAATCCCGAAGTAGCTACTTCTGATCCCAAATCTAAAAAGTATATTTACATCCTTTGACCACCAAATTTTCCCTCCTTCTCCCTCCCTCCCTCCCTTCTTGTCTTTCTCCTTCCCTCCCTCCTTCCCTTTGTCCTTCCCCCTCTCCTTCCCTTTCTCCTGCCCTCCCTCCTTCCTTTTCTCCCTCCCTCCTTCCCTCTTTCCAACTTATTTGCTTATTACTTATATTGAGACAAGTTATCAATGTAACTATAAAGTTTGTTTTTTTTTTTAAAGAAAAGCTGGATTCTCCATGCCATGGATAAGCAATGGAAACGGTTTATTGATTACATAGTTACATAGTGACCAGACTAATTCTCAGAGGGAGAAGTGGAATCTGCAGGTGGAGTGGAACTTTTATCCCTGGAGATGTGGGTGGGGAGAAGGAGAGAGGGGAGTGGCTCTGTGCAAGCTTTGTGAGTACCTGTTGGCCATTAGGCAGGGCAGTGACCCGTAAGCAGAGCTTTTGCTCTGAATATGGGGTTTGGGGGACTGCGAATCCTATTATTCCAGCCTTTTATTGAGGATAGGAGTTGATGCATTCATTCTTTGCTACTTCCTGCTGAACAAGGTCGACACAGAAAAGGTTACAGGCCAGAGTGATAGAGTCCCATCCTGGTGCCCTATGGTGAAAAGGGGTGTAGAGAATTTCAGAGCTTGATGGGTGTTTAGCTTACGAGAAACAAGACTGGAAAAAAAATTAAAAAGGCAATGGAGAGTTTAATTAGGGGATATGAGTTATTGTGCCCAAGAGGGTAGGGAAGTTGAGCTAGGTTGAACCAGCTAACTTTCTGGTTTAGCTTATCTAATAACATGTAATAGTCATCAGAATGTTAAGTCACATACGGATGATGACAATAAGTGGCAATTAAGGGCTTAAAATGGGCTCGAGATAACTGTCAGGACTTGGATTCCCTATGTAGCTGAGGATGACCTGGAAACTTCTGATCCTCTTGCCATTATGTTCTTAGTGTGAGTGTGCTTCAGGGATGCACTGCCACGGCCAGTCAATGTGGTGCCGGGGATCAAACCCAGGCTTCCTGCATGCTGCACAAAAATTCTGCCAACTAAGTTCTGTCCACAGCCACTGAGACAGCTTAATTTCTTATTCATTATCACTGCAAGGATCAGTATACACCTAACCATGGAGGGATCAGAATAAAAGAATTTGTCACATGATCTTTGCAGCTATTGACCCCATGTCTTCTGTTGTAACGACTCAGATCAGTAAGGACTGGGCCATGACCCCCCCCCCCACACACACACTTCCCTTCTTCTCACCCAAAGATTCAGCTAGAGAAAGCCAGATCTACTCCCCAAACCAGTCACCTTGCTTCTGGTAGCCTGACTGCAGCTGCTCTGGACCAAATGTTTCTAGTTACAGCACACAAAACATCCCCCCTTTCCCCCAGTATTTAAGTTTCTCATTTCCAGGTTAGGTTTGAGTATCTGCCAAAAACCAGAGATGGTTGACTCCTTTGTTGTAGCAACCTTTGATTCTTATTTGGGAGGGTTTTTAACTGATCTGTACTCTTTATGTGCCACAGATCCTTTTTACACTTGATTATCTTTAATTTTCAAATGGTGCTATGATTTTTTTGATGTTTTAACATACATACATTTTTATGTAATCAGATGATTCAGTTTTTCAGTGGTGACATTTTTTATGCTACTTTTTTGTTTGACAAACCCTGTGAAGATGGTAGGTTCAATATTTATGCTAACAGAAGAAACCTCTTGAGCTAGGGAGATGGCTCAGGGGTTAAAGCCTTTGCCTCACAAGCAGAAGGACCTGAGTTCAGATCCCCACATCCCTCATAAAATGGTGGACAGATTTCACAGTGGCCTGCAGTTTTGGCCCTGGAAGACAGAGCCTGGGAAATCCCAGAGCAAAGCAATAAGGAGATGGAGTAATCCAGGATGATTCCTGATGTTACCCATGGGCCTCCACAGAGAACACACTCAAGTGTCCTCTTGCACACACACACACACACACACACACACACACACACACACATGCACACTGAGAGAGAGATAGAGAGAGAGAGAGAGAAAGAGAGAGAACAAAAAATCCACACCTTGGGGCTGGAGAGGTGGCTCAGGGGTTAAGCCTCCGCCTTCCAGGCGGAAGGTCCTGAGTTCGGATCCCAGATCCCACGTATAGACACCAGGCAGAAGCGGGGGCGGCCTGCACTTCTGGTCCTGGTAGGGAGGAGCCTGTAAATCCCGGGGCAGAAGGAGGTGGAGGCGTCCATGGTGGTTCGCAAATTCGTCCGTGGTTCTACATATACACGGGCACACACACACAGACACACACGCGCGCGGGCACATACACACGCACTCTGCGCACAGTTGAATAAATAATAATAATAAAAAAAATTAAAAAAAAATCCACACCTTGCACCTTAAAGGAAAGATGTTTTATTCTGGGGTGAAATATGGATGCCTATGACCCAGGAACACAGAATCAGATTGCCCCAAATCCCAAGCATTTTTCTGTGATAACAGTTTCTCAAGGGTTTATAATCACAGAACAAAGAAAACCACAAATCAAGGAACTTTTCAAATACATTGGTGGAAACGTCAGGCAGGTGAGATTTCTGTCACACACTCTAGATGCTCTCTAATGACATTCTCACCTTTTGGTTGGTGAAAACCGCATTCTGGTTGTACAGTCTAAAGGATTTACTAATAGTCACCGGGATTAGGTCACATATAGAGGTGGGGAATGGGTTGCTCTTCACATCATTGAGGCTCTAATCAGTCAGCCCCGCAAATGTAGCTTCCTTCCAGAAGCACACATTCACATAGACATCGGCTTTGGTTTTTTTCCTCTGGGTCCCAAATGGAGAGAATAAGGGTTAAAATCTCCAAGGAAGGGCGATGAGGGCAGGTGGGCACTTTTCTCCCAGCCAGTGGAACCTCTTCCTATCTTCCCTTTCAGAACAGTAGCATCCAGCATCATGCCTCCAAGGTGGGAATCTGGAAGCATCGTCTCTAAATAACGATGAAACCAGCGATAGCTACTGCTTAATTCTCACATTAACTCTATGAAGTAGATGTTATGATCACCTTCATTTTGTAAAGAAGGAAGCTGGAGCTGTGTGTGTGTGTGTGTGTGTGTGTGTGTGTGTGTGTCAGCGGGCACTATGTGGCCATGTGGACACCCAAGAGTGATTTCGGGAATCATCCTTTATCTTCTTTTGGTTTTGCTCCACGGTTTCCCAGGTTCTACCTTTCAATGTTAGAAGTATAGGTGGGCACCATTTCTACTGGTGTTTGTACGTGGGATTTAGGATCTGAATCCAGGTCCTTCTGTTTGTGAGACAAAGGTTTAACCTCTGAGCCAAGCTCTCCAGCCCGAATTCAGGAAGTATATTCGACGACGGTCTTAATGTGCCTTCTGCAGAAGACTGAAGGATACTGACATTGAGTGCTTTCTGAAGAAGAGTCCATTCTGGTCACTCTAGAGCGGCAATGGAAAGTTCCCCTCACACTCAGCTCTAGATTCTTGTCGTTCCACTTTTGGATATGAGCAGATTATGAAGACTAGAGGCATCTGAGGCTTTTTTTTTTTTTCCTTTTTAGTTTTTTTCTTTTTTTAGAGTTTATGCTTATGCGGTTCAATCCTTATTTCAGTGTCTCTAAATTACCCTAAGTATATTTTAACTAAATGGAAGGGCTTATCGATCCTTCAAATATTAGTTTCAGAGAGCATTCTAGCTGAATTCAAGTTCACTCTCTTTGCAGCATTCTCTTGTAGCTTCTCAAAGCCCAACTGTACCTTCAAAACTTTTCTGTTTTCTGCCAGGCGCCTTTGCTGATACGCTTACTGTGCTCAAGTCACATCCCTGTCTAGCCAGCTTCGCTTCGTATTATCCTTTCCTCTGTCCTGGCTCTCTGAAGTTTTCTTGGAAATCTCATTGGCTGTAACAGGCCACTTGTCTTTCTTGCTACAGATCAGGCTGCCGCCGCCCAATGTTTTGGGGGTATTTTCTGGCCTTTACACTCTGTGATGCGGGGTCCCTCTGGGGTCTTTATGTGTCCAGGTTCTTGTGTTCAGGAGTCGATGACTGAAACTAGAACATTCATAGAGGGTTAAGGGGCAAGAGAGCCACCGAGAACTCACATGGAATCACTGAGGGTGAGGGAAAGAACGGAGAAGAAACTCATGAACTCAGACGTGAGTATCATGAAGGGCGAGGGCCGCTGCCTTTTTTTTTTAATCATATATATTTATTTGTTTATTTAATTCATTTTTTTGAGATGCAATATTTCCTTGTAGTTCATGAGAACACTGAATTTACAATGGCATAATCTTCCCTTCTCTATCTGAAATTCACCATCATCTTACTTCTGACTCTCAATTGCTATGTAGGATATGTTCCACTATGCCTGGATAGTTCATTTTATTTGTTTGTTTGTTTGTTTGTTTGTTTGTTTATCCCCAACCATACAAGCTTTAATAGGTACCCTGTTACCCTCCCTCCCTCCACCCCTTCCCAGTCCCCCTTGTCCCCTTCCTCCCTTTTCCCCTTCCTTTCACCACCCACCCTCCCCTTTTTCCCAGTGTCTCCCCCTCTCTTCCATTCCCTGGAGCATCCTTTTGTGTGAACGCCAAGCTTCCCTCTGAATCCTCCATTCTAGTGAGGTGTAAGGACTCATTGGCATTGCCCAGAGCCCATTGGTATGGGAACACTCTTATGACTGTTAATCCCTTGCCTTTAAGGATCCTAGTGAGGGCGGCTGCCTTGTTAGTTTTAATCAACTTTGATATGTTATTTGAATAAGACAAAGTGCACTAATTTTAAGTGTGCGCTTTGATGAGTGTTGACCCATGTGTTTAAGAGTATATGTAAACACCACTATACTCAAGAAATAACACAGGTCATCTACCCAGAAAATTCCACTGTGCCTCTGTCACAGTCAATTGCCAGTCTCCCTCCTCAGAGAACCACTTACATGATTTCCTTCATTATAAACTAATTTTGCGTGTGTGGAACTTCATATAAATGGAATTATATAATAATGTTTGGCTTCAACATATACTTTTTTCTCCCACATTTTATTTTTTTCCTAATCATACAAGCTCAATAAGTACTTCATTCTCTCTCTCCCTCCTCTCCTCCCCAGTCATCCCCCATTGCACTCTCCCCTCTTCCCCCTTTCCTTTCATTCCCTTTTCTTCACCTCTCCCAGTGCCTCCCCTTTCCTCCCATCCCCTGGAGCATCTTTTTGTGTGAATGCCAAACCTCCCTCTGAGTCTTCCATCCTAGTGAGGGTTCAGGACTCAGTGGCATAGCCAGGAGCCCCTTCTTGGGCTCCTCAGTATGGGAACTCTATTATGATTGTTAATCCTTTGCCTCTAAGGATCCTACTGCCTGAAGCCTTCTCCCCTGTGATCCATGCTAGACTTTGGGGGGAGGGTCGTTCAACATATACTGCTATATGCTCCATGTTTGAGAAGTTTACTCTTTTTGATTGTGAAATACAAATTTGATAAAGAATTACGGTTTATGTATACCACAACTTGCCTACTAACAATTTGGTAGATGTTTGGGGCATTTCTGGTTTTATTCATCCAAGAAAAAATATTCAATGTGAAGAATTTAAAAAATGTTAATATGTATTAGGCATGTAGCTCAATTGGAAGAGTGTTTGCCTACCATACGCAAACCCTGGGTCTGATTCCCAACCCTGCATAAATCTGATGGTATAAGCCTATAATCATAGCACTTTGGAAGTTGCAAGGAGGATCAGAAGTTCAAAGTTATACTTAAATAGTACTTTTGAACAGCTTAAGTTACTTAAGATCCTGTCTCAAACAAACAAAGAGAGTTAATATAAAATGAGTTCCAAGAATTATTAGCTCCATTAAAACAGGGGGCCGTGAAGAATTAAATTTCTCAGACAGTCCCATGCTGGATGGGGGGAGGTAAGAGAAGATCCTTCACACATCCACACAGTCCTGGAGGTCTGTAAAACAGAGCTGGGGCAGTAATCATTGCCGATGTTCTTGCAGACTCATCTTAAAGCTTGATAGGAAGCCACTTCCATCAACAGCAGGTCAGTGGAGCACGCCGTGGTGGCTGAAGTGCCGCAGACCTCAACTGATTGGACCAACATTCCTAAATGATTCTTTGTCTCCTGCAGTGCCCTTTGAAAATGTTCAGATCCTTCATTTTTTGATAACTAATTCACACCAGTTGTAATTACTTCATTGTGAAATGAGTCCACAGTGCAATAAGTGATTTGTTTTTCATTTTATGACATATCTGGGTCATATCACATCATCAGTTTGTAGAGCTCTTCCTCAGTCTGTTTAAAAAGAAAAACACATATTTTATTTATTTATTTATTTATTTATTTATTTATTTATTTGTTTATGAGAGATAGAGGGAAAGAGAGAGAGAGAATGGATGCCATAGCAGGGGTGTGCAGGGTGCAGGTTAAAGGGCAGCTGTTCTGGAAGTCAGTTCTCTCCTTCTTCCTGTGTATTTCTGGAGACTGAACTCAGGCCACCAGGTTGTAAGCAGGTGCCATGTACGCTGAGCTCCCTTGGTGATCACCTCAGTCGTTTTCTTTTTTCAAACAGAGGCAGAGTCTTTTGTGGTGTGGATAGATCACGCTGTACTCATCTCTCTTCAGTAGGGGAATTTAGATAGTTTCCAAGGTTTCACTCTTAGAAGTGAAATGCATCGTGTATCACATGAGAGGAAGTATATTCAGCGCAGTCTTCTAGAAAGGCCCTGACTGGACAAAAGGCAATGGATGTGGACTTTGCCACGAGTGCCAAATTCCCCTTTAAACAGATTATACCAAATTTTAATTCCCACCAGCAATATACGAAAGTGTTTATTTCCCTATAGTTTTACCAATTTTTGCCAGTCTGATAGGTGAGAAATGGTATCTTTGCAGTGGTTCATATGTATTATATATATATAATTACGAGGGATGTTGAGCATCTTTACATAGTTTAAAGATCATTTTAATATATTTTGGTGAATGACCTACTTTTAACTTTTGTATTATAATTGTATTATAATTTTTGTATTGTTTTCTTCAATTTTTAAAAAAGATGCATCTATTTATTTTTGTTGCGTGTGTATGTGTGTGTGTGTGTGTGTGTGTGTGTGTGTGTGTGGTGTATCAGAGGCCACGAAGTGTGCCTGTGGTGATCCAGGGGTGACTCAGGAATCACCCTGGTTTGTTCTACCTCTTCTTTGCTTTGCTCTGGAGTTTCCCAGGCTCTGCCTTCCAGGATCAGAAAAGTACAGGCTGCCACCATTTTTAACATTGGGACCCAGGAGTTGAACTTAGGAACTTCTGTTTGAAAGGCAGAGGCTTAACCCCTCCAGTCCTTCTTCAATTTTTGAAATATGAGGTTTTGAGTGATTTTTCAGAAGTCATGAATTTATTTATTTATAATATTTTATTTATTTATTTGATGGGGAGAAAAGGGAGGGGAATAAAGGAGTGGCAGAGAAAGAGACAGAGAGAAAAAACCATAAATAAAAATCCTAAAGTCTATTTATAGTTCAGCGGTAGAGCCCTTGTTTAGCATGTGGTAATGGTATGGAAATTTTTATCAGTCTTTTCTTATATTGTAGTGTGTTCTGGAGACTCATTTTTTTTTCACTCTTTGTTTCTCCTGAAACATTGTCCTGTATCCTACATAGTTGCTCTTTAGCTGAGTGGCTCATAGTCGGCTCCTAGAATCTTGAAAAGTCTCTGGAATCTGGATAAATTTTAAAGTAACAAATTAGGAATGTGTATATTTAGCAAATATTTAAATTGGAAGTCCCTTCCATTCTACAAGTCAAAATTCCTCGATTTCTTGTAAAAAACGAAAATGCTCCCTAGATGGGCAGAGATTTTTATGGATTCTGAAGAAGAGCTACGATTTTGCAGGCCTGAAAGGGACCTGACCATAGAAACAGAAGTCCTTGAACTGGGCCAGGGCTGTTTGGCTGGCACGAGCCCAGGGTGTATAGCGTCTCCTAGTGGCTACCCTGTGCATAGAGCTGTTTCACCTGGCTGGACTGAAGGCAGAGTTGGGTATTTCTGCGGATGAGCCAAGGCTGCAACTGCCCCTCATTTTTGCACACCGCCCCCACCCCCTGGCTTCTCGGGTCTTGCTTCTGCCAACTATGGTTCCTCCTCTGTATCAGAGAGACACCCTGAACTAGAGGTTCTTTGGGGATTGGTTTCTTTATGAGGATCAAAATCCCCTTCTAAAGCCTCTCTGAGTACTTCCCGTTTCTTTACTTACATAAAAAAGAAAATAAAACAGAAGGCTTTCTTATGAAGTGAGAGTTTCATTGCTAGTTAATTCATGTTGTTGGAGAATGTATCCAGCAGAGTTGAAATTCCATGAAGGTTAAATAACTGGGTTCTAAGAGCAGCGTGTTTAGGAAGTTATGGGAGAATATTACTTTTTTTCTGTTTTTTTTTTTTTTTTCCTTATAAATGAAGCCACAATACAGGATATTTGGGGGAAATTAATGAGGAAGCATCTGTTCTCTAGGTCTTGCAATTTCAGATCCATGTTTTCACAGTTCCTTCCACAGCTGCCTCTTGCAGCTACCGGTGAAATAGCATTTGCCCTGAAATACAGCTGACCTAGCAGGAAAGTGTAGAATGAAAGAACAATCGACTGGTGCCTTAGAAGGCTGAGTGACCAAGTATACTCACTGATCAGTAGCCTGGAGATCAGCAGCACTTTCCACCTTGTCCGTTTCATAGGCCCTGTGGTAGGTAGCTGTTTCCCTATGTACTCGTGCATTAACTCTGAAGATGGACGTCTCATAGGCTTATTGATTGTATTTCTTCATGGATTTGTGCTCTAATCCTTTTGTACTTTGTATGAAGTTGGAATTATTTACCTATTAATAACACTTAACACTTAGTTACTATCTATTTATCTGTAGGCTTTGTGTATGCTAAATGTTTACACAGTTGAACTCATCTCTTCACATAAAAATTCCAACTTTTATCCTACTGGGCCAATGGGCTGGCTCAACAGCTAAAAGTGCCTGTGTATAAACCAGGTGACTTGGGTTCGATCCTAGGAGCCCACATAGTAAAAGAAAGAACCAGCTCCCAAAAGTTGTTTTCTGCTCTCTACTTGTGTGCGCCTATTCTCTCTCTCTGTCTCATAAGTGATCTTTCAAAAAAGGGGATTGTTAGATGTTAGACATTTTAAGCACAAAATGGCTCAAGATGCCCCCCTCACTCTCCTGTGTGTGAGTTCAGACAAAGAACACAGTTCCCAGGCTACTTAGCTAAGGCAGCTCCATCCTCCCAAGGACAGCTCCACAGCCCCCACCCTGCCAACACCTTCTCCACAGCCCCAGTCCACCTGCAACTAGGATAAACTGGCATATTCGTCCAAGGTCTTTTACCCCCCTGTATTGGGGCCCTCTTCCCATCTCAGTACTCCTGGTCACATGACCATGCCCTATAAGAGACCTGAAAACTAGTTCTCTCTCTTTCTCTCTCTCTGTCTCTCTGCTTCCCTGCCTTTCTGCTTCTTTGTCTGTTTCTCAGACAGCTATGCTGCATGCTACTTGCCTAGTTTGTCCTCCTGCTTGCTTGACAATAAGTCTCCTTTATATATTATGTGCTGGTTTTGGTGTGACTTTGTATCCCTAATCATTCCAAGGTGTGGGGGGGGGCTTCCCAAGAGCCCCCACAGGGATAATACCATCTTAGATGTTAAATAATATTTGCTTGTTTATTTTTTTAATTTTTATTTTTTAAATTTATTATTATTATTTATTCAATTGTGCGTTTCTGTGTGTGTGCATATGTGTGCATGTGTGTGCATGTGTGCGTGTAGAACCACAGGCGAATTCGGGAACCACCATGGACCGTCTCCACCTCCTCCTTGTTTACTCTGCCCCGGGATTCACAGGCTCCGCCCTACAGGACCAGAAAGCAGGCCGCCCCAATGGGGTTTAGGATCTGAACTCAAGACTTTCCGCCTGCAAGGCAGAGGCTTAACCCCTGAGCCACCTCTCCAGCCGCTGTTTGCTTGTTTAATTTTGGGGTATTTCAATAATTTTGGGTGAATCTTTTTGCTTCCTTTTTTTAATTTTTTTTTATTATTATTTATTCAATTGTGCGTGTGTGTGTATGTATGTGCACACCGAAGTCAGGACCTTCTGCCTGCAAGGCAGAGGCTTAACCCCTGAGCCACCTCTCCAGCCCGGGTGAATCTTTTTGTACTTTTGTCTTTGTGGAGTTTATTATTGCTCCTAAGTGTGAGTAGTGAATGGCAAGGTTCTCATTTTTATTTTTCCTAGATGGAGAGCCACCCTGATGAATGCACTTTTTTCAGAGGAATAATGTTGGAGAGTAGTGTGGCCAGAGTAACTTAAGGTACTCATATCCTTTTTTTTTTTAAATTTATTATTATTATTATTTATTCAATTGTGCGTGTGTATGTATGTGAGCGCACGTGTCCGTGTGTGTGTGTGTGTGTGTGTGTGTGTGTGTGTGTGTGTGTGTGTGTGTAGAACCACGGACGAATTCGGGAATCACCATGGAGGCCTCCACCTCCTTCTTGTTTACTCTGCCCCGGGATTCACGGGCTCCGCCCTACCAGGACCAGAAACGCAGGCCGCCCCCGCTTCCGCCTGGCGTCTATACGTGGGATCTGGGATCCGAACTCAGGACCTTCCGCCTGTAAGGCAGAGGCTTAACCCCTGAGCCACCTTTCCAGCCCCACTCATATCCTTTTATATAGAAAGATACACCTTGTATCATTTATCATAGTAAAAAATTTATAGTTTATGAATGTATGAGGTTAATGTTTGGATAAATTTTAGCAAATCTATGCTATGAAATATTATATAGTATTTTAAAAATGCTGCAAGTCTCTGTGTATTCCTTAGAAGTGTTCATGATATATTGTCAAGTGGAAAAAGAATTTACAGATGTACATATGTCTCAATACGGATAGAAAAAAAATCCTATAAATGCCAGGTATAGTGGTACATGCCTATATTCCTAGTAACTAGAGAGGCGGAGGCAGGAAGGTTGCTTGAATACAGTAGCTCAAGGCCAGCCTGGGCAACTGTATTGGTTACATTTTCTTTTTTTTTTATTCAATTGTGCGTGTATGCGTGTGTGCGCGTGTGTGTATAGAACCACGGACGAATTCGGGAACCACCATGGATCTCCTCCTTGTTTACTCTGTCCGGGGATTCACAGGCTCCGCCCTACCAGGACCAGAAGCGCAGGCCGCCCCTGCTTCTGCCCAGCGTCTGGGGTCTAGGATCCGAACTCAGGACCTTCTGCCTGCAAGGCAGAGGCTTAACCCCTGAGCCACCTCTTCAGCCCTTGGTTACATTTTCTGTTGCTGCTGCGAGATAATATTCAAGCACAGCTTAAGGGGAGAAAAGAAGATTTATTCAGCTTACCATTTTCTAGAAGGGAGATGCAGCCTGTTGTAGTGGAAAAGGTGTGGCTGGCTGGCAGAATCTAGAGGCAGCTTAAGTCATGTCCATATGGAGGCTGAGAGGGACTTAGCTGCAAAACTGCTAGAGCAGAACAACTAACTAAAGCAGGGCAGGGCTATCCAATCTCGAGGCCTGCCCTGTGGCATGCCTTCCTCCAGCAAGGTTCCACCTCCGAAAGCTGTCACAGTCTCCCAGACATCAACCAAAGATTCAAGCACGTGAGCCTGTGGAGGACAATTCATGTTCAAAACATGACAGCAACATTACAAGAGTTCATTTTAGAGGCAAACCACAGAACCGTATCATAGATTATCATTCATTTTCTGAAGGAGGGGAAGTTGGAATGGAAAAGGAAGGCTCAAAATTTTTGTTTTATTTTTTGCCATGATATTAACCCAGTAGAAATATTTTGATTGCTAGCTTGTTGCTGAAAGTCAATTAAGAAAGAAATCAAGCCAGATATGGTGGCACACACCTGTAATCCAAAAACTTAAACCAGCTTGGACTCCAGCTGACTCATAAAAGAAAATAATTAGCTAACTAGTTTTAGTTATCAAGAGACCTGAGCAGGTAGAAGGGTCAGTGTTCACCTTGCCCCTTCAACAAGGCCCAGGGAAGACTGGGAACAGTGTCTCTATCCCTCGAAAGGCGGGTAGACTGGAGAATAGATTTGTGTGCTGTCAGATGCTATGAGCATTTCAAGAAGGCTGATTTTAACACAACATGTGATAAATTTTTAATCACTAGACGTGTCCAAAAACGGAAGCATCTGTCACACAGAATTTGAGTTTTCTGTTGCTAGAAATACCAAGCTGAAGCTAGGTGACCATCTGTTGTGTGTGTATTGTGGAAAAAATTTCTAAATTTAACTGGAGGTTGGACTAGATAATTTGGAACATCTTTTCGATTCTAGAATTCTAGGATTTTGATACCTGGAGAAGCTTTGTTAAAACATAACACTGTTTCTGATAATACAGAGAGGACCCTCGTGGCCACAAAGTATACATGAGTTGTGCCATGGTAGATGGGACATGGTGAGAGGGAGTCTATGTTACACATGCTTGATTTTCAAGCAGGAAACATGTATTAATCTTGTGATAAAAATTCTTTAAAAATGTAAATTTTTATAATTGCTCCATTTTAACCTCAGCAAATTTCCTATAAAGAATCGGCTCTCTATCTGCTTGATGCTGTGATATACTAAGAAGATAGCTTTGTAGCATCCTGGCAGAATGAAACTATAATTAAAAAAAATTATTTTAAAAATGTGTATGTGGTAATCTCAGTATATGGGGCACACACAGGGGTGCATTAGGACAGAGGTCAGAGCAGGAGTCGAGTGTCCTCCTGTATCACTCTCTGCCTTTGAGGCAGAGTCTCTCTCCTCAACTGGAGTTGTTTGGCTAGACTGGCAGCCAGCCAGCCTCCCTCAGCTGGGGTTACTCGCAGGTGGGGGACCATGCCCTGATTGTTACATCGGTGATGGAATCTGGACTCTGATCCTCGTGCTCCTGTAGTGGGCACTCTTGATCACCATGGAGTCATCTCACCAGCCCTAGGAGTGGAAATATTGTGAGAGACATAATGCCTCTCTTCTGGCCTATCAGACTGTTGAAACAATGAACCTCAGGAAACTGGAATTTCCCCAGGAGTCCCTTGCTGGATGGAGAAAGTTGGGCCTTGGGCACCAGCTAGCCAGAGAGCTTGTCTCTCTGAAAGAGACTTTGCACAGTTCTGACATTTACATTGCCTTGTAGGACAGACTCTTGACCTTGACTTCTTACCTCCGGCCCTCTATTTAAACCTAAACCTCTGGTCCTGTGACCTCTCATTTCTTTTCTCAATGTGGCCAGATTGAATAATATTAACTGTTAATTGGCCTACTGAGGACAGGTAGCTGAATCTGGCTTGTTAGGATTGTCTGAACTCAGACTCTGATCTTAATAACTCTAGTAAAAGCATCTCTTCCTTTTTAAATCTCTCTCTTCCCTCTCTCTAATCTATCTATCTATCTCTTCCTTTTTAAATCTCTCTCTTCTCTCTCTCTAATCTATCTATCTATCTATCTATCTATCTATCTATCTATCTATCTATCGCAGTCTGCCTGCATAGTGCTGATAAATGACCATCACACAGCTTAAGGGAACAAGGGGTTTATTCTCTACGATTTCTGGTTATAGTTCTTAGTCCAGCTTGACAGGAGAGCATGCACCAACACCAGGGCCGAGGGAACTGGCCACACCATCACCACGTAACGGCTGAGAGATGGACAATCCTTACTTGCCAGACCAGCATGTCTGGCCAAGTGAACAGAAGGATGCCAACTCTCTCAACCAGCTCTGTGATTTATCCAGGGCCTAATCCCACCCACCATGGACTGGGTCTCCCCATCAGCTAGACAATGTCCTTCAGGTTTGCTCTGGGCTTAACTCAACCATCAACTCTCTACAACTGTGCCCAGAGCCCAAACCCTCAACAGTCAAGTTGACACCTGTGCTTAGCTATGACACTATCTATCTATCATCTGTCTGTCTATCTAGTCACCCACCTACTTACCTATCTATCTATTGAGCACACTTACTGCCACGGCATGCATGTGGATGTTTCCTGCCCTGTGGTCTCTGAGGATCAAACTCAGCTCTCAGGTCTGGGCACAGGTGCCTTCATCTGCTGAGCAGCCTCATTAGCTCTCTTCTCCTCTTTCTGATGGTGGCATTTTAACTTTCTTTTTAATGTTGACTATGGCTCTCATATCAACAAAAGCAAATGCAAAGTCCTTGCAGTTATAATGGCACTAACATTTCATGGACAGCAAGATCTGGAAATATCAGAAGATAAAATAAACTGATAAGTTATACAAATACTCTATGAGGTTAAGATCATTTTGTCTGTTCTTTTTCCTACTTTAAAGTCTTTTTAAAAAATAATTTTAAAATTTTCCCCCTAGTTTTACAAGCATATTGAGTACTTATCCTTTTCTCCTCCTTTCCTTCCCCCCTCCCTTCATCAATCCATTCCACTCCCTCCTTCTTTCCTGTCTGTCTGCTTCTATGGGCTCCAGGGTTCCCTCTGGATTGTCTGGTCTAGTGGAGGTTCAGGCCTCTGTCGCTGACCACGTGGCCTCTCCTCAGCCTGCCCACTGATGGCAGCACTTCCCTTCTTCCATCCAGCCCTAGCCTCCAAGGTTCCACTGCATGTAATTATCTCTCTTCCGAGTTTATGTGGGTATGTTAATATGTCAGTCTTTATGCAGGCCTGGTAAGGACAAGTCTCATTGCAGCGAGTTCCTGGATGCAGCAGTCCTGCTTTGAGTGGTGGACCTTCCCATCTTTAGGCTCTTACAATCTTACCAACCCTTCTGCAAGGTTCCCTGAGCCTTAGGATGGGGAGGGATATGGTTGGCCTGATCCTGAGTGAGCATTGCAGGGTTGCTGGTACTCTGCATTGTGGTTGGCCTTTGTCCACTTCACTGCTCTTCCACTGCCCTAGGCTGCATCCTGCCAGGCTCTTGAGATCCTCTACCTTTGTGGTAGAAGAAGCATTCTACGTTGAGCGCTGAGTGCTCTTCCAATCTGAGCTGCAGGCACAGGCAACTGAGGGAATCAAAGTCAAGCAGGTTCCATCGTTTGTTTTGAAAGTAGAAAACATGGCCTGGAGAGATGGCTGAGGAATTAACACTCTGTCTTGCAAGCAGAAGGTCCTGAGTTTGGATCCCAGGTCCCCCGTAAAACACCAGGCAGAAACAGTGGTGGCCTGTAATTCCAACCCTAGTGGGCAGAGCCTGGGAAATCCCAGAGCAAAGCAAGAAGAAGGTAGAAGCAATCCAGGATGATTGCCGAAATCATCCTTGGTCTTCCATGGGGACATACAGTGCCCTCTGGTTATACATATATATATTATATATTATATATATTATAAAATATTAAAAAAATCTTCCCAAAATGAGGCTCCAATCCTTTCTGTGGCTGAAGGAATTCATCATCTGCACACCACCAATACAAAATAGGATAGTAAAAATCCCATATCTATACAAAGAAATGGAAAATGAAGGAATAGCATACATTAGAGATGATAATTCTATGAATAAATACACTGGATTTTTTTTTCTTCAAATAAAATTTTCAAGGGAGGGAAATTAATAGCATATGGGGGGGGATCAGGGAACAGAGAGATGGTAAGAGAATCAGCACAAATATTTTGTTTCAAGCCATGATGGAACCTAATACTGTGTCTGCTAATCAAAAAATTTTAAATAAAGAAGAAAAGAAAAAAATTAATATTACAAAAGCATAATATATGGCCATCATTGAGGTAGGATTAGAGCAGCCATGCTGGGATGGGTCTCAAAGTCTTTGAAGGTCTTTGGAATTTTTGAAGGTCATCCCCTACTGCTGGATCACCCTGAAGGAACACCCCTGCTGAGGAACTGACTCCAGTCCTCCCAGAGATAAGATGGCCAACTTCCCTATGAAAGGATTATGGAAAAAAAAGCAAAAAAACAAAAAAAAAAGAGAAAGGATTATGGAGATGAGCTCTACACATCCAACAAACACTTGATCTAGCCTAAGTGGGCCCAAGAGCAACTGGGTTGGGCCCCATTGGGAGCCCACCAATGAGAAAAGCCAGTCTCCTGGGTTTGCCCAGGTGTACAAATATGCCTGGCCCTGACAGCCATCTTTGGCGCCCTAGCCTCTCAGGTTACTTGTACCACAAGTTCATTCTAGCTTCATGCCTGCTTCTCATGAATTCCCCAGGGCGCCCTAGCCCCTCATGGTACTCAAGGTGCCACGAGTTCTTTTTCCAGCTGTCCATTTCTCATGAGTTCTCCCGCATCCTAGCCCTTCACGGCACTCCATATCTGGAGTCCATGAGTTCCAGCCTTTCTCTCCTCTATTAAACGCTACCTTAACCCTCTACGAGTATTTTGGTTTCAATGTTCCTGGAACACAAGAATCCTGCAACATTGGGACGGTCGATTCCTGTCCCTGCATCATCATGAAGGTTGGGAGGGGGATATGAAAAAAAATTTTATAAAAATTTTATACTATGAATAAAATCGTATATCACTTTAAGATACAGTAAAATGGGTAAATGATGTTGTAATAGTTACTCTTAACTGTTGCTGTGAGAGAGCATTCAAAGTCAAGCAACTTAAAGGAGAAAGGGAGATTTATTCAGCTTATGATTCCAGAGGGGAGAAACAGTCTTTCATGGTTTTGGAGGCCACATGAAGCTGGAGGTTAAGTCACTGCAAACATCCTGAAGACTCAGAGTTGCTCAACACAGTAGGCCTGTGGGTAATGGCTGAAGACTGGAGGAATCCTGGAGAGTCAAAGTGGAGAGTTTCTCTTCAAAGCCTATTGTTCTGTGGTTCTTTTCACCTGGTCTGCCACTGGGAGGTTCCAATCAGATCTAGGGCTGGTCTTTGTATTGTAAATATATCGATCTGGATAATCTCTTCAGGCAGTCCACAACTGACTTTAGTTAATGCCAGATGTGGTCAAATTGACACCCAGGATTAACTATCACAATGTATACTATAAAACTCAGAAATATGAAAACAAAAGTTAGAACAAATAAACAAGTAAATTAAACAAACCAGAAGCATAACAAGTATGTATTTAATCTGAGAGTCAGGAAGGAAAAAACAGAAAGGAGGAGCAAAAGATAGATTAAAAAAAAACAGGCAGATATTTATCCTGTTAAATATAATTGCTTTAAAGTCGAGGTAAGCGAATTGTGACTTGAAAACAAACCATCGCTGCCGTCTGTTTTGGTAGTGTCCGCGCACTAATGGGTTTTACTATTTCTTGTGCATGTGGTATTGGGGATTAAGCCTAGCACGACTCCTGCGCCAGACAAGCCCTCTGCTGTTGAACTGCTTCCTCTACCTTCTCTTCACTCTGTGAATGTTCTTTCCGGCGTTCTACAGGCTTCTGAACAATTCTGTGTTGTCTCCACTCCCCTCTCACTGTAAGGATCTTGGGATTGCTGAGGCAAGCCACCTCGTGTGGATTTTGGAGGGTTTCAGGGATTGAGCTCGGGCTCTCAGATTGGTACAGCAAGTACCAATGCTCGCTGAATCATCTCACCAAGCTTTAAATTACTTTTTTTTTTTGAGAGAGAGAAGTGGAGGGAATTGGGAGGAAGGCGGAGAAAGCACAAAGACAGAAGTTGATTCTCTTCAGGTCTCTAGTTTCATGTTCCAATTCCTGTAATGAATACATGATGCTGACAATTGAGGGGAAGGTGGTTTATTCACATACACAATTCTAGGTTACAGTTGATCGTCATGGGAACAGTGTGATACCAGCATCGGGACAGAGAGAACTGGCCACACCCTATCCACAGAAAGAACTGAGAGAGGACTAAGGACCAGTACATATCTTTAGCGTGCAGTCTGCCAGCTTGCCAGTCTGTCCAATTCTAGCTAGTTCTCCCTTCATTTTATCCACTTGTCTAGGGGAATGTTCCCGGCCACTATGGGCTGAGTCTTCCCACATCAATCATACAAATAGACAATCTACAGGCTTGTCTTAGTTAGAGAATTCCTCATAGGGGTGACTAAAGGCTCAGTTCTCAAATGTCAAGTCGACACTTGAAATTGCTGCGCAGGTTTTTGTGCAGTGCCACAACTCTGAGTATTGTCTTGGTTACTCTTTCTGCTGCTGTGAGATAATTTAAGGGAGAAAGAGATTTATTTGGCCTGTGGTTACAGAGGGGACATACAATTGTTGTGTGAACACTTTTCCTGGGGAGATGTGACACACAACTGTCTCCCCTCCCCTCACCCAAGATAGGAGTGCCACAACACACCCAAGTGTGGGTAAACCAATGCTTTTGTTGGACTTACTCAAAGAGCAGCAGTGAGGATCACTGATGGCTCAGGGACAATTCATGGGCAGCTCATCACAGCACAACTGACAGCTTCCCTGTGGCTGCCTAGGTGGATCTCTCTCTCACTCTCTCTTTTTCTCCCTTTCTCTTCTTGACTACTCTGGGATCTTCTTCTAACTGAATTGCTGGGGAGTCGTCTTCTCACTAACTGCTTGACTGTTCAGCTCTCTCTAGGCTTCTTCACCTTCTAGAGGTCTCCTTCACACTGGCCTTTAACTGCTGAGCAGACCTGCCTTTTATCTGCTTGGCTGGCAGAAAGGGGGGCACAATCCAGGAAGAAGCCCCCTCTCCTTCCCAGGCTTGTCAGTTTCAGGAACTTCCTGAGCTCCATGAGAATGGAGTCATGTTCAAGATGGCTGCCCAGAGGAAAAGTGCCACACAATAACCTCTCGGTGCATGTAGAATTCAGCAAAAGTTCTTCAGAACAGGGCACATGCATGGCGAGAGGAAGGACTAGAGCTGCTTCCTTGGCAGTTTCCAGCAGCACAACAGCAGAGATGGCACTCATGTGGGAAGTGCTCTGGCTACTGGGTCTAATGGATGCCTATGGTAGCCCAGGGGCCTGTGTCTTTCCCCATATTTCTAAGTCAGCATGTCCAATGGGTTCCTCTCCTCCTCCTCGGTGACCTGGGCAGAGGCTTGGTTTAAGGTTACATTTAGGTCTTTAATTGATGCCTCTCCTCCAGTCCTAGTTGTATGGTGATGTCTGGTTGGTTACTCCTGCTTATACTTTCTATATAGTAGTTGGGAGATTAAGTTTGGAACTGAATTAAAACAATAACCAGTTAGTGCTAGGAATCCCCTTAATTATTTTTTTTTGATTGTTTGTTTTGTGAGTAGGAAAATTCTTAATAGCAGAAGCATAGCCGGATGTCTGAGCAGTTCAGGAAGAGTGACTATTTGACCTATGTTCTTAACTTCCTACGGGCAAAATTGCATTATGTCTTTTAAGACCATGTCCTTTTTAGTCAATTACTGCAATAAGGAGATTGCATCTTTGAGACAAGCATCATGTGAGGGAGAACATAACAGCAGGTCATCCACATACTGAATCAAAGTAGACTTATGAACAAGTTGTAAATCTTGTAGGACTTAAGAATTTGAGGGCTGGGGAGATAGTTCTGTAGTTAAGGTCTTGGCCTAGCAAGCAATTGGATTCCTAAATCCTTTGTAAAAATGCCAGGTGGATATGGTGGTGGCCTGTAATTCTGACCCTGAAAGGTGGAGCCTGGGAAACCCCAAAGCAAAACAATAGGGTGGAAGAGCAACCCAAGATGATCCCAACGTCACCCTTGGACCTCCACAGGTACATTCCACAGGCCCTATTTTGTACACATGTACACACACACACACACACACACACACACACACACACACACACACGGAATTTGAAAAAAATATGTGGGACTCTCAGTGTGCCCTGCGGAAGAAAAAATGTTGTGTATCTAATACAACAGGACCTCTTAAAAAATGCAAAAATGTATCACTGAGAAACAGGCTACATTGGAGGGAAACCAGAAATGTTCCAATTGAGTGCTAGGGGACAGCTATCTTATTCATGGCTCAGAGTCTTGCAAAAGTCTTCATCCTCTTCCTTTTGGCCTTTTTGTGGGTAATATTGGGAGGCTACAAGGATTGATACAAGGGCTTATAAGTCCTTTTTCTAGGTACTCCTCTATGATGGGTTTGATTCCCATTTAAAAGTCAAAGGTTCTTGTAGGGGTTTGATTTTTTTTCTATTGTTATTAGAGTTGGGGCTGCTGATCTAATTTACCTTATGTCTGTTTAGGACTTTACCTACACTTCCTCTGGTACTTGGGAAAGAAGGCTATCAGCTTCCTCCTGTGGGGCCTTTCCTGGTTCCTTTCTCTTTGGGGAGGAGATATGAGCATTTTGTGTTTCTAAAAAGCAACATCCTAACAAATGACCAGGAGACAACACACCAGAAGGAAAATGTGATGGCCTATAGCTTCTCAGAACTAACTGAAATTTTCCAAGGTTTGTCTTAAGCGAAGTTACAGGTAGGTTAGAAATTCCCACCATTGGTCTGGAGAGATGACTCAGAGGTTAAGACTGCCTCACAAGCAGAAGGTTCTGAGTTCAGATCCCAAATCCCATGTAAAAACGCCAGGTTGAAATGTCATCATCCTGTACTTCTGGCCCTGGTGGTGGAAGCAGGGAAATCTCAGAGCAAAGCAAAAAGGAGGTAGAAGCAATCCAGGATGATTCCCAAAGTCACCCTTGGTCCTCTACAGGGACACACAACACACACACACACACACACACACACACACACACACACACACACACACGCTAAATAAAGTTAAAAAAATAAAAAACAAAGAAATTCTCATCATTTAGTTTTATTTTCACTATGAGAGAGAGAGCTTTTAAAACATGGGATTGAAAACAGTGCAGCCCTAAGGTCTTGCTTCTTCTTGGATAATAATTGTGTCCTAAATGTTAGTAAGGAGAAAAGGAAAAAAAAAAACCTTTCTAGATTCCCTAGTCTGACTTTTTTTCCCATAGTCATCCACTTTTTATTATCATTTATAAAAAAGGGAACATAACTAAAAGTAGAACAGTACCCAAAAAAATCCAGGTCAGGACAAGGCCCTCTATTTACACGGGGTCTGCAGGACTGTTCTCAAATCAGGCACCAAAGTCACACGGATCAGATGCTCCTTTGCAGACGCAGCCCTGGGCGCATTCGGAGCAACCCGCAGGGCAGCAGGAGCAGCAGCTCTTCTTGCAGGAGGTGTACTTGCATTCTTTGCAGCTGCAGGAGCCTGTGCTGGTGCAGGAGCAGCCAGTGCAGGAGCAGTTGGGGTCTATTTTGAACAGGATCTAGCCGTGTGCAGAGGAACTGTCAAAAGCTGGTCAGGTTTCTGGAACGTGTCTGTGGTTATTTTTTTTATTTTTTTTTCTTTTTGTCTCTCTCAGAGGTCTGTTGTCCTTTTGGGGAAAGCATCTATTTCTCACTTCAGACTCTTACAATCCCTTTTGAAAAGGCCAGGTCATTTATAATAATTATGATAACTTTTATCTCTCTCAACATGGAAGGAGTTAGAGGTCTCCTTGGCAGAAGCTTTATTGCTTTAATTATAAACTCATAATTTTGGTGCCAGTGGCTTTTTCCTTTTTTGTAATAGTTCTTTTTTTAAAAAAATTTTTTTTTATTTATTCAATTTCTGCGTGTGTGCGTGTGTGTGTAGAACGACGGGCAAATTCGGGAACCACCATGGACGCCTCCACCTCCTCCTTGTTTACTTTGCCCTGGGATTCACAGGCTCCACCCTACCAGGACCAGAAATGCAGGCCGCCCCCGCTTCCACCCGGCGGCTATACGTGGGGCCTAGGATCTGAACTCAGGACCTTCCACCTGCAAGGCAGAAGCTTAACCCCTGAGCCACCTCTCCAGCCCCTGTAATAGTTCTTGAAAGCTGGTCTGCTAAGGTAACAAGGGAACCTGTGGGAAGTGAGACCATGTTGCATTATTCCATTGGGACCAAAGTGGCAAAATGTCCTCCCATAAATGTATAATTGAATAAGGCCTTACTCTCATGGTCCTCAAAGTTCTCCATGGCAACTCTTGAATGCTATTTCAATATTTTTTAAATCTTCTTAAAAAATCATGTACAGTGTCTTCTGGTCTTACCTTACTCACGTTACCACGGTTTGGCCCAGTCACTAATTTGTGAGAATAGCTTTGGGATCAGAGCCCAAAGCAATTTTCTGCTTATGACAGGCATTTCAGCACTAGCATCTATTTTATTAAGTCTTCATGGCGGTTTCTCCCTTCTGCTAGGCAAAACCATTCCTCTGTGTTGCTTCTTGAAGCCGATAATTGAATTAATTGGCATTAAGTCAGAGAACTCTGGTTCATATGTCAATAGGGCAATCTGAAACTCTCTAGCAAATTCTAGAAGGTCATGATACAGACCAGGAAACCCCATAATCAATGATTTCAGCTCACCTTCTGTCCAGGGGATAAAAGCAGTGTCTGGGTCCCCTATCCCTTGGGTTTTATCTGAAAGGGAGCCATTAACAATATTTTCTTTAATATAGAAATTCGCTTGGGAGCTGGAGAGGTGCAGGCGGAAGGTCCTGAGTTCGGATCCTAGACCCCACGTATAGACGCCGGGCAGAAGCGGGGGGAGTGGGAGGGGGGAGCGGGGGGGGGCGGGGGGGGCGGTCTCCGTTTCTGGTCCTGGTAGGGCGGAGCCTGTGAATCCCGGGGCAGAGTAAACAAGGAGGAGGTGGAAGCGTCCTTAGTGGTTCCCGAATTCGCCCGTGGTTCTACACACACACACACACACACACACACACACACACACACACACGCACAATTGAATAAAAAAATTAAAAAAAAAAAAAAAAGAAATTCCCTCCCTGGATATTGCTAGAGAGAATAGAAGGGGAATGGGGGGAGCTGGAGTTCTCTGTATGAGGAATCAAGATAGGAAAGGCTGAATGGAGCAGTGTTGAGAAAAATAAAGGTCTTCGGAATTTATCTTTAGTTCTGATGTAACTTCCTGCCTTTTGATATCTTTATTCAGCACGATAGCAGTTCCACAACTCCCTTACTAATTTTTTGTAAGTTTTCAATTTTGTCATTTCTTCTCAAAGACATTTCTGAATTCCAGTTAAAGACAATGACCCATTCATTATTTTTTTTGAGTATGTGTGTGTGTGTGTGTGTGTGTGTGTGTGTGTGAGAAGAGAGAGAGAGCGCGCTAGAGAGAGAGAGAGCGGGCATTTGAGTGTATGTGCCTGTGGAGGCCCAAGGGTGATTTGGAAATCACTCTGTATGGTTCTATCTCCTTGGTGTTCTGCTCTGGTTTTCCCCTTGGCTCTTCCTTCCAGGGCACAGGCCATCACTATTTCTGGGTTCTGAACTCGGGTCCTTTTGCTTGAGAGGCAAAGTCTTCAACTCTTGAGCCATCTCTCCAGTCCCCCTCTATGGTCATCATCTTTTATTTTATTGCTTACAACTTCTAGTTTTGAGCATAAAAATGTCAGTTTTGGAATACCAGATATTTCCTATTGACAGAATCATAAAGCCAACTTATCTTTAGTTAGATTTCCTCCATTTTACCTAAATATTTGCAAGTTGAAAGTCCATAATTATCACATACTGAGTACCAAGTGTGGGTTTATCTCTAAATGCTTCCTCCTTCTCAGAGTTCTTGTTTCTCTTTTTCTTTCTCCTACTGGAAATTGCAAGACTTCCTATGCTGTCTAGGGGCTTTGGATCAAGTTCATGTGCTGCTTTGGGGATCCAGCCTCTTACCCCAAGATGTTTTCCTCTCTCTATGTCTCAGGGTGTTCCTGCATGTTTTGGAATGTGAGAATGCTCAAGATGCAGGGAGATCAAATCCCTATATGTGAGCCAATCACGTTCCTTCTAATCCAGGAAGAGGGTACATTTTGTTGGGTCTCCCTATAAGGCAGTTAGTTATACATACAGGGACTTAACACCGACCCCTGCATCCTGTGGAGCCACAGCGAACCCGCGCCTCTTGTGCAACTCTAGGACTAGATGTTCATAGAATTCCTGATGTAGTCAGAAAGGCTGCCAAGAGCAGGAGAAGCCACAGAAAAAACACAGAATTAGATAGTGGAAGAGTGTCAAATGCTAGCTAACAAAGTGAAAACAAACCCAGGCCAGTCAGAAACTAAAATGCTTTCAAAGACCTGAAAGTAAACAAGCTTAAGTTCAAACTAACAACAACAATAACAAATATAAGGCCAAACCCCAGAAAGCATTAAGTAATATCCACCTGAGGGGGCGATACCTGGCCACTGAGCACAGGGGGCCCTGTGCTGATATTTGCCACCAACTAGGTTGCTTCTTGGAATATGTATTGTTTTGGGAAAGGGGAATCCACATTAGAAGGCTCAAAACTTTGATGCAACAATTAGTGTTCACCCCAAGTAACTTGATCATGGCCCTTTTGGGGCTTGTAACGGTTACTATTGCAGTGAGAGCGCATCCAAAGTCAAGCAACTTAAGGGAGAAAGGGAGATTTATTCAGCTTACGGTTCCAGAGGAGAGATACAGCCTCTCATGGTAGAGGCGGCATGGCTGGCTGGCCATAGCTGGAGGAGACTATGTCACTGCAGACATCTTGGAAGCTGAGATCTGCTAGACTGCTTGTTGCAAAAGCAGACTTCTCCTGGAGGTAGGGTGGGTCTAATCCACCTCAAGGCCCACTCCTTGTGACTGTCTTCCTCCAGCAAGGTTCCACCTCTCAAGGTGCCATGACCTTGCCAAATACATGAGACTGTGGGGGATGCATTTCAAACCATGCCAGGGCCACAGATTAAGGTTTCTCCAAATTCCACATTCTGGTGTGGTAATAGCTTCATGAACTGTTTATAGTTAGAGAACAAAGAAAATCATAAATCAAGACACATTCAAAATACACTGGTGGAAGCATCAGGTAGGTGAGTTAGAGCAAAGTGGGGAAATCTCTGCTCGTGGCCTCAGATATTATATGATGATTTTCCTAACCTGATGGTTGGTGGGTGCTAGGAATTTGTTTGTACCTAACAGTCACAAGAACATTAGGTCACATACAGAGCTGGGCTGAAAAGGGCCTGAGATAATTCAGCTTTGGACATGAAACACTGCAACCTTGAAGCTACGGTCAGTCAGCCCCTGTAGTGGCAGTTTCTTTCCAGAAACTCTGTCACAGTGACCTCAGCTTGTTTTCCAAAGCACAGCTAAAGTTTGAGCTCCTTTGTCTCTTGATAAGACAGAATATGTGAGCATTTTATAGTTAACTTTATAGCCAGTGTTTTCACATCTCTGCATGGAATACAGTGGTTCTTAGTGTGCAGTGGAAAGCAAATTTTGAAACTCTGTCTAATACTTAACAAAGCAGGAACTCTAAAGATGGGGTTCGTCCATCTGTATGAGTGTGTGAGGGAGAAAGGAGATGTAGGGGTGTGACGTGATAGGGCGTGTGTGTGTGATGTAGTGTGTGTGTGATGTAGTGTGGTACGTTATGTATATGTGATGTATGGTGTATGGTATGCGTATGCAGTTTGTGTGGTATGTCGTATGTGTGGTATGAAGTGGTGTATGTGTATATGTGTTATGTTGTATGTTTAACATGGCGTATGTGTGATGTGATATGCGGATTGTGGGTATGATATGATGTGTGCTGTGTGTACTTGCATATAGCAGCATGCATGTAATGATAATCAGAGGGCAGCTTTATGGAGTCAATTCTCTGTCCACCTTTCTGTGGGTTCCAAGATGAAATTCAGGCTTTTCTGAGCAGTGCTTTTACCTGCTGAGTCCTGTTAATGGGCCCCCATCTGTGTTTCACTGATCCAGGAAAACTAGTCAGATCCTTAGTCTTCCTAATAAATGAATCAAGAAATGGACTCAAAGGTGAGAGATGCTGGAGGACCATTTTATTAGCGATTAGAAGAAAGAAAGCAGAACTAGCTAGCTGCAAATCTTGCCAGGCAGGGGACCTCAGCAGCTGTCATTCTAGAGGCCGGAGATGAGCAGTGGAAGCATGATTAGACTTTGGAAGTAAAAGGCATAGGAAGGAGAGAAAAGGGGGGAAATATGTTCTTCGAATTTAGTACTGAAAGAACTTGCAGCTTACAACATTACACCGTAGAAATATCTATAAGCTCTGCCTCCGTCAGACTCCACTAAGAGAGAGAGGAAGAGATTTAGGGTCCTAAGATGTCCACGACCTTGTTAAGAAGATAATTACTTTTCCCATCTCTCTTAACACAAGAGAATCAGGTTTCCTGGAGTGAAGAAGGTGGACTCCTGGCCAGGTGACTGACAGGACCAGCTGGATTAATTTAAAGGGAAGAGACCACAGCAGATGTATTCCTAGCACTCAGATTTCCCTCTAGTGTTACCAGGGAAACTGGAGGTGGTGTCTATCTGAGTCTGCTAATTCCTAATACTTCTAGGTGATTCCGATTGAGGCTAAAGTTTGAGAACTGTTGCTCTAATAAATGCTTTTAAATCCTACATATTTACTGTCAGTCAACTAGTTAATGTTGAAATAAATAGTTTTTGACATTTAATGGCTGGTTTTATCTGGAAACACTTGCAGAAACATTTCCCAGTTTGTAAAAGCTCAAAATGCATTTGAATTCCAGATATTGAGTGGGTTTTGAGTTATTAGACACCTGACATTGAATTTTGCCATTGGGTTATGGATTGTTTTGTCAGTTCCTTTGACTTTCATGATAGTGGAGTGCCATTTAGACAATCAGAGCTATTACTAATATAAGAAGCATTACTTTCTTACTAACTTGGAAAATTCAGAAGTCTTTATAGTCAAGGAAGGAATTGTGCATTGGGAGATTTGAAGTTTATGTTTTACAAATGTATACAATAACTTTGTAGTTCAAAGTTGAGATGAATAAGATAGTTTCCACATGAGTTAAGATTAAGCACCAATCAAGTTCAGACGAGATTGGGTGCATTCAGAGTGGTATGGCCCTAGATTAATTTCCAAGCTCAATAGTGCCCTTTTCAGATGTTTGCTATTACTTGGGGGGGGGGGTTGCTCATTCACCCAGCAACGCAAACCAGAGGAAGAACTAGACTTCCATCGAGGGCGGTTCGTAGCAACCAGTGACCAGGAGACTGCCTGGAAGATTAAGCACTCGGGGTTTGGAAAACACAGAAAGTTTGGCTGGCAGAAAATCAACATCAGCCACTGAGGTAGCCCTTGCTTGAACAGATCACAGATTTCTAGGCTAGGAACCATGACACAATTCAGAAATGTCTTTGGTGGGGTCCACAAACCCCCTAAGCACTCAGACATAGGACGCTCCCCCACGTGATAGGGGGAGGATTTTTATCAATCCATGTGGTGGTGGGGTTTAATTTTCTAAAAAAGCAGCCAAGCAAAAATGTTTCCTGTACTCTAGTTTCATGGAGCAAATACCAAAAGACTTATGTAAACTTGTTCATATATAAACCTGCTACTAGTTTTTCCCAAACTGCATCTTTTTCCCTCTTGGGACTTGGGCCTAGTAAGACTGACTACCAATTGAGAGGAGAAGGAGCCTTTTTGGTTTTGACCAAGAATAGAAATGGGAGGAGATGAACTTCCACTCCTTAGTTCTTGTGTGTCAGGAGGGCTTTTACTTTATTTTTCCTGTTGCTATGATACAACATCTGATAACAGCAGCTAAGGAGGAAAGGGTTTATTTTGGTCACTGCTCACGGGCGCACAGTCCATCCCGGTGAGGAGATTTTGCTCATAGGTGCTTGAGGCAGCTACCGAATCTGTAGTGAAAAGCAGAAACTGATGAATACTGGGGTTTGGCTTACATTCTCCTTTTTATCCAGTTCAAGGCCTAAGCCACAGAATAGGACCACCTATGGTAAGTGTGTCTTTCCACTTTAACTTGATCTTGATAATACCCACCAGGCAGGCCCAGGGGCCAGCCTTCCAGGAGACTCTAGGTCTTATGGAGTTGAAAATTAACCGTCACAACTGGACACCCAAAACTTTCCATCTCTTGTCCCCAAAGTCTCGTGTTCATCTCAGAAGTCCAAAATACAATCCAACTTCAAATGCTTCCATACCTTTAACAATTCTAGCAGTTTAACAGCTCAAAGTCTTGGCAAAGGGGCCGAAATAAGTGATGGCCAACAGGTCCCTTAAACAGGACAGCTGAGTCACCTTCCCACCCCAAGGCTCCGAGAACATCAAGGAAGAGGGAAGAGCAGGATTGTAAGAGCTGAAGGGTGGCAGTAGTGAGGCCAGACATTATCTTCTGGACATGACAGGACTGTTACATCTGTGAAATCACTGCAGCTAGGTATATTTCCAATGGACCTGCACAGGACTTGTCTTACCAACATTTCATTTGTGGAAGGGGAAATAGCACAAGAGGCTTCACACCTCCCTGAGAGACATGAGGGTTTATGCTGGGGGTGGGGGATGCTTTCCCCGGCGATATACTCACTGATAAATGATTCATGCCTCAGCAAGAACTCAGGCACATGCCATCCAAGTAACCTAGATGAAACGCAGTGGGCCACTTTTGCAAAAAAAGACAAGGAAATAGGAGGGAGGCAAGGAAGAAGAAGAGCTGTAATGGGAAGAGGAGGGGGATGAGATTGGTGATTAAGGTGTGAAAATATCACAAATTCACTATATTCATGTATGAAGCGCTGAAAGAATAAAGTTCAAAGTCTGTTAACTGTGAGTGCCTATAAAATAATAAAAAAAAAAAGTTGTAGGCTTCCAATAAATAATGGCAAACGAGTAAGAATTAGGGCATAGTAAGGAATGATTAGGTAAAAGCAAGAACAAATCTATCAGGGCAAACAAAATCCTAAAATTCCACGTTCAGCATCCCCTGGAGCTTTGTGGCACAGGAATTGGTTAGAATCACCTGATAAGGTGCTGGCAAAACAGCTGGATGGATTAGACACCTGCTTGAAAACTAGTGACCTGAGTTTGGATCTCCGAAGACCACGATAGAAGAAAAGAATTGATGCCCAAAAATTGTCCTTTGACTTCCACTTGTGTTTCATGGCAAGCATATGTATCTCTCTCTCTCTCTCTCTCTCTCGTAAATAAAAAACATTTTTAAGAATACCCAATAGAGTCCCTTTTCCTCCAAGCTAAAGGGAGTTCTAAATGTGATGCATCTTTAAATGAATGAAATCAACTGGCTTTAGTTCCCATTCATGTGGTTGTCCATCTTCTGAAGGTTACCAGGGGAAGACTTTGAAAACAATTCCCAAGTTTTAGTTTTATCAGTTTTTAAAATCTTTTACAATAATTTTTAATGTCTCTGTCAGAGTTAACATACAGATGTCAAGCTGATGGTGGAGAGTTTGAGCTCTGGGCACATTGTAGAGAAATAGTTAAGCCCAGAGCGAACCTGCTGAAGATTGCCTAGCTGATAGGGAAGACCCAGCCCATGGTGGGCGGGACTAGTCCCCAGGCAGGTGAATAAAACAGAGGGAACTGTTTGGGAAAGTTGGCATCCTTTTTAACCAGACATGGTGGTCTGGCAAGTAAGGATTGTCCCTCTCTCAGCCATTACATGGATATGCTGTGGCTAGTTCCCTTGGCCCTTGGTGTTGGTTTGGCGCTCCTGTCAAACTGGACAAAGAACTGTAGCTGGACTATCCTAAGAGAAAATTAAACAGCTTCCTTAGGCTGTTTTATCATGATTTTATCAGCAACAATGCAGGCGAACTTCAATAGTCTTTCCTTGCCTGTTTTTTTTTTTTTTTTTTTTTTTAATAAATAGGATGCCCAGTAAGAATGACGCTTTCAAAAAAAAAAAAAAAAAAGAATGACGCTTTCCACAAGGATTAAATCTTAGCTTTAGAAGAACTAATGGGAGTGGCTTTGGCTAAGGAAGTGGAGGGCTATAGTCAATTTGAACAATTTATTTGTGCCATGTGTTCATTTAACTGCCAGTCCAGAGGACTGAAGATTGTAGGTTTAATAAAAACTATATATGACAGGCTAGATTTTACCAATAGATTCAAACGTTTATATGTTCAAATAAATTTTATGATTACTCTGCAATCTATTAGAATGTCCCAAAAGTAGGAATATTTTTAAGCCAGTGACATAGCTGTTTGTTATCACTGGTGAGTATTGTGTAATGGATGTCATTGATTACTGTACTGTTGTATAATGGTAGTGCAGGCTTGTTCTCCCAGCATCGCTGGGAATGTGTGAACAACATATTGCACTGTGGCTTTCTGATAGCTCCTACATCACTGGGCTGCAGAAATTTTTCAGCTCCGCTGTAACTCATGGGGTCACTGAGTTATACTTGATCATTCTTGGATGAAATGTTCTGTGACTCATGGGTAGACACTTACTTTTTCTTTAAGTTAAGGCAAAAAGAACATAATACAAAATTCACCATTTTGGAGATTTTTCAGTGTACATTCAGTGATGGCAAGCATAAGCACATTTAACGGACCTCCAGTGCTTTTGTGTCTTGCAAAATTGAAACTCTATATTGATTTAAAAACTCTCCTCTTCCCTTTCCTGGTCATTATCATTCTTTCTGTTTCTGTTAGTGAAATTGCTTTAGATACTGCATATACTTGGAGATCTACAGCATTTCTCCTTTTGTAATGAGCTCACTTTAGTTACTGTTGCAATCAGCCTGCATGGTTGCTGATAAATGACCATCAAACAGCTTAAGGGAACAAGGAGTTTATTCTCTTACGATTTCTGGTTACAGTTCTTAGTCCAGCTTGACCGGAGAGCATGCACCAACACCAGGGCCGAGGGAACTGGCCACACCATCACTGCATAACGGCTGAGAGATGGACAATCCTTACTTGCCAGACCAGCATGTCTGGCCAAGTATACAGAAGGATGCCAATTTTCTCAACCAGTTCTCAATATTTTATTCACCTGTTCAGGGCCTAGTCCCACCCACCATAGGCTGGGTCTTCCCCCATCAGCTAGACAATCTCCTGCAGGTTTGCTCTGGACTTAACTCAACCATCGACTCTCTACAACTGTGCCCAGAGTTCAAACCCTCAACAGTCAAGTTGACACCTGTGCTTAACCATGACACTTACTATCCTCAAGGTTTCGTGTGATGGTTGGCAGGATTTCTTTCTTGTTGGGATCTGACATTCCATTGCATGTACCTACCATTATGCATGTGTCTGTTGATGGACATGTGAATTGATACCACCCCTTAGCTTTTGTAAATAGTGTTACTCTACCTAGAGGTTCTGGTTATGCCCTGCTCTATCTTACTCCATACTACGTACAATAGGGATTTTTTCAGATTGTGACTTCCCTTGAGAGACTCCATTTTGTAAGCCTTTTTTGACTCCATTTTGAGGATGATAGATGATTCTGCACCCGACTAGACTTGTGAATGACACTACCCTCATGGCGCAGATTAACAAATGACTTATTTCTGGAAGTAGAAATAGTGCCACCCTATGCATTTATCAAAGCGACTTGAGACTGTAGGGGCACATGGATGTATGAGAATTACTTTTACTATAGCTGTATGGTGGGTGCAAAAGCACTGCAGATGTCAGCGAGTCTAGGTACATCCAGTGCCTCCTGGCTGCACATGGGGGAAATAAATGAACCTTGGGTGTGCGTGTTCATTTCTCATTTTCCTAAGACAGAGTTGAAAGGGCAACTGAGCTACAGGCTACTTGCTATCAATTTTCTTCTGCAATGAGTTGATTTCTGTTCTAGAAATACACATTCTAACAGAATGAATGTGTGTCTGTCTCCTTGTATGGTCACTATGGTTCACGCTGGTGAGATACTGGCCCCTTTCACTGATGTGTGGTTTTCGTTTACTCCATGTTGGTGTTGCGCTTCCCCGTTTTGTCCTGAGATTTGACTGCTGCCAGTCTCAGTCTAGAGATGCAAGACCTTCTGTGGTTCTTCACCAGCCACACTGATTCCTGTATGTGGCAGGTGTTAAT
The DNA here is from genome assembly GCA_023101885.1 of Typhlomys cinereus. Classification (NCBI taxonomy): domain Eukaryota; kingdom Metazoa; phylum Chordata; class Mammalia; order Rodentia; family Platacanthomyidae; genus Typhlomys; species Typhlomys cinereus. The sequence goes on along the minus strand of JALPQD010000222.1, from coordinate 4,281 downwards.
TTAGACCATCTGTTGATTAACGTCTGTGGTTAGTTTGTAAGGCTTTCTCCCATGAGAATGCTTCTCATGACCGTTCCATGACAATACCTGGTGACAAGACCCTGTCTTGGACTCCGTCTCCTTGCTTCTGACTCATCCATGTATCAACACTAAAACAAGCTGTCTAAAGATTCCAGAGATTAAAAAGAAAACAATGAAAAAGAATGGGTCAGTGATTCATCACATCTATGGTAGAATGATCATCTTTCTGTCTATTGAAGGAATAAAGGAATAATGACAAAATGACAAACTACCTTTTCAATTGATAAAACAGCAAGGGCATGTTTAATTTAACTTTTTTTTTTTTTAAACTGCTGTCTTTTTTTTAAATTTTTTTTTTATTTATTCAATTGTGCATGTGTACGTATGTATGTGTGTGTGTGTGTGTGTCTGTAGAACCACGGACGAATTCGGGAACCACCATGGACGCCTCCACCTCCTTCTGCCCTGGGATTCACAGGCTCCGCCCTACCAGGACCGGAACGCAGGCCGCCCCCGCTTCCGCCTGGCGTCTATACGTGGGATCTGGGATCCGAACTCAGGACCTTCTGCCTGCAAGGCAGAGGCTTAACCCCTGAGCCACCTCTCCAGCCCCTAATTTAACTTTTTTGAGACAAAGTTTCATTAGTATTTTGAAGTCACGTTGCCATCAATTCAAGGTCCTTCCTTTCTCTGCCTCCTGAATTGATGGAATTACAGGAGTGTTCTATCATACCTACTAAAACAATATTTTATACATTATCTCATTTAATCCTCACAAAATCCTGTGAACTCAGTGCTTTTCTTTTTTCCATTTTCATTGTATTTTGTGTGTGTGTGTGTATGTGTGTGTGTGGTGTGTGTGCAAGCCATGTGAGGAGGCCCTGGGTTATAACAGGAATTAAAACCTTGATCACTTTTCTACCTTATTCTTTTGAGACTGAGTCTCTAATCAGACCTAGAGCTTACTAATAGGGTGGGTTTGGTTAGCCAGCTTGCTTGGGGGATTCTTAATTTCCACCTTCAGAAGCTGAAATTGCAGTTCGTTTGTCATGCCCACCAGCATTTTTACTAGGGTACTAGGGATCCAAATCCTAGTCCTTTTGCTTGTATGGCAAGAGTCTTAACTAAGCTCAATAATTTAAATTAGAGATGCCAGGCCCTTACAAATGGGAAAGTGACCTAGACAAGCTGTCAAATTTGCCTGGTCAACCTGAGTGGAATGGCAGGAAAGAAAAGGTGGGTGCAGAATTCACATACTCTATCTTCTATTACATAAACTGACATGTGATAAGGAAAAGTTGAAATGCTAGGACATGGCAGAAGCTAAGGATATCTACATTTTAAAATCTGTAAGGAAAGCTCAGAGTGAATAGTTACTGCAGGTGCGATGAAAGATTAATACTGTCCCTCTAAACTTTGAGAGTAAGCACATCAGGAAGCCAGGCACAGACAGACAAGACATGGCTATTCCCCAGAACAGAAAGAACACATTTGAAATGAGTGGCTATTTCGTAACAGTTTTGGTAATCAAGAAGGTAAAAATGGATCTGGGCAGGTGGCTCTACAGGGACAATGATTGTCATCCAAGTGCGAGGACTGGAGGTCAGGTCCCCAGACACCACATAAACGCAAGACACAGTGGCACAAGTGTTTGCAATCCCAGTGCTTTGATGGAAGAAAGGGAGGTGGAGATCTGAGCTCCTCCAGACGTTCTGGAACAGTGGGCGTGGCTTACCCAGTAAAGAAACTCCCCCTCAAGCAGGATTGTAAGGCAAGGTGTGATGTGAAGGCTGTCCTCTCCCTTCAAACATGAGCCAGAGCGCGGACACACACACACACACACACACACACGCCCCTCTTAAATTTATGATTTATTATCTGTAAATGTTTGAGTTGGATGTGGATGTCCATTTTGCATACCTGTATGCTTGGGGTCACATGAAGCTTGGGCAAGACAGGGCAAGAAGTCTAAGAGCCCTGTGGGATTTCTATGTCCACAGCGATTTAGACTCGGGCCTAAGACAAGCAGTTCAGCTTTGCTTTCCCAAAGGCACAGCCATCTGTAGCTTCCTGGAGCAAGTCAAGGGGGGCGGGTGGGAGAAGCTGGTAGAGATGAAGATGAGAGAGAGCCAAAGTGGGCAGGGGAGCGGGATGCCAGATCCGGAGAATACATGACCCTGGCGTGTGCTAAGAGCAGCCCACAAGAAGAATGCATGGATCCCAGGGAGAGGGTGAGAAGGGAGGATTTGCCCCCCAGAATGAGTGTATTTGGGATAAACAGGAACTGATCCTGGATTACAAACTGCTAATCCTAGAAGACCAGATAAGAATTAGGAGTAGCTACTGTATCAGAGTAGTAGGATGTGGTGTTTAAATTTCAATTCGGATTTATTTATTCACTTAGAAAAGCTTTGTAGAGGGCTGGAGAAGATGATTCAGGGGTTAAAACCTTTGCCTGCAAACAAAAGGACCTGAGTTGGGATCCCAGATCCCACTTCACAATGTGAGTGGAAATGGCCATGGCCTGTATGTACTTCCAGCCCTGGAGGGGCAGAGCCTGGGAAGCCCAGGGCAAAGAATTAAGGACGTCAAAGCAATCCAGGATGATTCCGGAAGTCACCCTTGGTCCTCCACAGGGACACACAGTGCCCACCCCCCACGCCCGCAAAGAAAAAGAAAAGAACTTTCCCATGTAGTGTGTCAAGTTTTCCAGAGTTCTTTCCTTTTCACGGACTTCTCAGCCTCTGATTCCTCCTTACCCATCTTAAGTGCTTTATCTGATTCTCCCTGGGCATACATCTACCTGAAGCAATGAACAAGTGCTACAGACAATAAATCTAAATATATGTTCTGCATTTCTGGGGTGATGATTATTTTATTCCAGCGGAGATGTGATTTGCACGGCTGGCATAATGGGCTTTTCATCTGGAAGGAAACAAAGATCACCTCTGTACTTTCTGCTGTGTACAAAAATAAATTTCAAGGGACCAAAGATGCAAATGCTAAAAAGAAAAAAACTACTCATAAGTTACTGTAGCAGACAGAAGATATTTGTAAAATCTCAGGAGTGAGTGTGAAATTGTCTTAAGTAGGAAATACAAAATGACGAAAATGTATTATATAGATTTAAGCAACAATGAGGTAGAATTTTTCACCTATTATAAAAGTATTAATAATCATTTGAGGAAATAGAAACTCTCATTCATTATTGATGAATATATAACTAACTTACAATTAGGCATAGACTTCATGGGAAGTAGTTTGGCAATATCCATAAAATAATGTACACATCCCTTGACTCATTCAGGAGTCAGTTTTCCCCTACAAAACAAAAGTTCTAGGAAAGTAAGAATCTATGAATGGACTTGTTTGTGGAAGAAAGTCCAAAAGTTGGACTTAACTTGAAGGTCTATCAATGCAGGATATTATGCCATAGTCATACAATGAAATATTCAGCAGCTGTTAAGCCCAGTGGCTATGTATTTGTAGAGTCTGTGGGATGTTTTGAAACCAACAAATTGCAGAACATTGTATGAATTCTGTGTGGCAGGCATTGCTCAACCTCTCTCAAGATCCACTCTCCTTCTTACATGAGTAACCAGCTAGACTGTACCTCTGGCCCAAATTTTTATTTTGTTTAAGAGATACACTGGTCAATTTCAATATTTGAATCCCAATGCACAGTGATCTAACTTTTTTTTCAAAGAAATGGTAAAACCTTTGCATATTTGTGCATGTGGAACTTAGAGAACGCTGTTGGAAGATAATGTTCTAACCTGATAACCTTTGTTCCTGGCAGTGGGAAAGAATCAAGTTGGAGATATAAATTTTTTTAATGTTTTTTTAAAATTTTATTTACTTATTTATTTATTTTTGTGTGTCTGTGTGTCTCAGAGGGCACTGTATGTCCCCGTGGAGGACCAAGGGTGACTTCCGGGAATCATCCTGGATTCCTTCTACCTCCTATGTGCTTTGTTCTGGGATTTCCCAGGATCTGCCCACCAGGGCCAGAATTGCAGGCTACTGCCATTTCTGTCTGGCATTTTTATGTGGGATCTGGGATCTGAACTCAGGACCTTCTGCTTGTGAGGCAGAGTTTTAATCCCTGAGCCATCTTGGAGATATAAAATTTTATCTTCATTGAAAGACATAAAATTTTTTCTTTTTTCTTTTCCTTCCTTCCTTCCTTCCTTCTTCCTTCCTCCTCCTTCCTTCCTTCCTTCCTCCTTCTTCTTCCTTCCTTCCTTCCTTCCTTCCTTC